>CM029605.1:3946287-5332318 GCA_017311375.1 Mytilus coruscus
TATTTAATGTTTTGATCTATGTTTAGAATAGGGGGTTAACCAAGACACGAGACTTTGAAATAGAAGAGCTTTATATATCATTCTTTGATCTACGTTTTAAATACGGGCTACTGAAGACATGATACACTGTAGTAACATGACTTTGTATACAATTATTTTATCTGTTTTTTTCTGATGGCTGTGGCCTGTTATATATTTTTGGCATGTCCAAAAACATTTACACTTCTAGCCTCGGTGTAATCACTAGCCAGTCAACACTGAGGTTATGAAATCGAACCCCGCTCGTGCCGGTGCACTCGACTCAAACCTTAATTGACTAGGATTGTCAGTTTTCCTATCGAAGGTCGGTGGTTTTCTCCGGGCACTCCGGCTTCCTCCACCCATAAAAAAACTGGCCGCCACGAAATAGCCCAAAAGCGGTGCTTAAAAGTGGCGTTAAAACACCAAAATCAAATCAAATCACTTCTAGCCGTAATTTATTTGTTTATTGTAAAGTTTTCTTACTTTTTGAAGAGTACACGTTTTACAAAATGTCTGATGTTAAGTTTGGCGCTAGAACAGAACGACATAATTCCTCATTGTTATAGTGCAATACCACCAAATCATCCGGTTGCGTACGAAAAAGGTTCGAAAAAAGCATTCCCTTGAATTTGACAGTTGTATGAAATTAGTCCTACATTTCATTGCAGTAAAACATTTCTGAGTGATAAAATATATCTGGATTCAAACCACCATTCTTTTTTTATTTGGTATTTCTATAGGATATTTTGGAAACTTGAGGTTACATGGTTACTAAACCTTGTACACAGGAAAAAAAAGGGTGAAAATATGATTGCTTAACTTCCAGTGGTGGTCAATATCTTATATTCAATGAAATGTTATGTGAATTTTATTCTGTAGTATTGAATAGAATAAAACTCATGCCAAGTATTACTGTATTTGAAACAAAGATAAATTCTGCACAATTTTTTGAAAGGTGCAAATTTAACAAAGACTTATAGGGAAAAACAATGGTAGTATTATAGCTTATTGCAGAAACTGGATAAAAAGTCGCTGAATTTTCTATTTTACACGAAAAAAAAAATATTAACCCCAAAAGAAAAAGCTCCAACAGATTAATGAGGAGGAAAGATTAAAAATGACACTCCGAAAATTTTATGGACACCATCAGGAATTGGTTGATGTATACGATGTGTGTAAACTATGTAACGACAGTTTTACAACGTCTTATATTGTGGTTCGGTTTTATGTCTTATCGGTTGTGGTTTGAATTATATTTAGATTTTCTATCTGTGTGTAAAAATTAAGATAATTAATCAGCTATTAATTTTTATAATTTTTAGTTTAATGCCACTATGTGCACAGGAGTTATTTGTTTTACACTGTTTTCTTTTAGAAGAAAAACCGACATGGTTAAAAAATACAAATAATTACACAATTATTAACTTCATTCTGTATTCTTGGCAAATGTTAGAAAAAAACATAAAATAACACCATTACAAACTTAATCCCGATTGTATTTTTTATTTTTAGAAATTTACATTTGACGTCACTTTTTGTATCGTTGATACATTCGTGTGATGCACAGTTCATAATTATATTGTTGTGTACTGTGTGTGGAAAATGGCCGTTGTTATTTTGTGGTATACATGTTGTAATGTACTGTTACATAATTCATTTACGTATTTCTCTGTCCTGAGTTTTCTTTCATTTATTTGTACTGTATTAGGAATTTTTGGTCCCCAATGCTCTTCAACTCCGTACTTTATTTGGCCTTTTAACCTTTTTTTTTTTATTCGAGCGTCACTGATGGGTCTTTTGTAGACGAAACTCGCGTCTGGTGCAAATACACAATTTCGATCTTGGTATCTATGATGAGTTTATTTACTGTCACGTAATGTTGTCATTTAAGCAGTTTTTTTAACATTGCTCTATAAGCGGAGGTTTTGCTAGCCATAAAACCATGTTCAAACCACCATTTTTGTCTCAATATGTCCTGTACCAAGTCAGGAATATGGCAGCTGTTATCAAATAGTCCGGTTCTATGTATGATGGCGTTTTTTGTTTTTTTTTTTTGTTTTTTTTTTTTTTTTTTTTTTTTTTTTTTGTAGCAGTTCAGTTTATCTGTTATTCCGTTGTTTTCTTCTTATAGTTGATGTGTTTCCCTATGGTTTGGTTTGTGAGCCGGATTTCTGTTTGCTTAATCGATTTATGAATATTGAACAGCGGTATACTACTGTTGCCTTTATTTAACCTCTCGTGATTATTTGGTATCGCTTTTTGATAACTCTCGTTATTTGAATCAAATATTAATAATAAGCTCGCGAACGGTTCGTTTATACTATACTGAACTTAGATAGCTCGACCTGATATTAAGCGATATCCTTTTCGCATATACTTTTAAAAAATGTCATGTCTTTGAAACACTCACAGCAAAGTTTTGTTGGGATAAGTTCATGGACACCACTATTTATTAAAGTTAATAGGGTGATACAGAAGACACTAGGCTCTGAAAAAACAGGGCTGTATATGTAACATTATGATCTATGTATATTTTAGGGTGATGTTTATGTAACAGGCTCTTTATGTAACATTATGATATATGTATATTTTAGGGTGATGTGTATGTAACAGGGCTCTTTATGTGACATTATGATCTATGTATATTTAAGGGTGATGTTTATGTAACAGGGCTCTTTATGTAACATTATGGTCTATGTATATTTTAGGGTGATGTAGAAGAACAGAGATGTTTATTGGAAAACTCAATCGAAAAACTCTTTGAAAACCATGGAGGAAAAAAACATCTTCAATATAAACCACTTATCTTTGTTGATGCAAGAAACAAGGAAGACGAAGAAATAGCCACATTAAAGAAGCAGTTGGTGGACATTGCATTAGACCATCCTCGCTGTGGAGAACTGATGCCAACCAAGTTTGTTCCCCTTGAACTTCAACTAGCGAGAAAAGTAGAGGAAAACAAGAAAATACTAACAATGGATGAACTGAATGACATTAACAAGCAGAATGAAAAAATGGCTCTAACCCCTGCTCAGCTTAAGTCGTTTCTAAAGGTTAATCATGCCCTGGGAAAACTGATCTACTTCGATGAAGCAGGCCTGAGAGAATACGTTATAATAGATCCTGTGTTTTTAGTGGATGTACTACGTTCCATAGTCACGGATGACCAGTTTTGGCCAGTACACCTCAAAGAGATCTTAAAAGCTCTCAAAGAAAGCGGGAAATTGTTCAAACAGGATTTATATGAAATCTGGAAGCAAGACTGTTTCCGTGAGATCTCACCACATAAGGATTACATAGTCGAAATGTTAGTTCATTTGGACATTATTTGTAGACAAAAAGACGATGACGAGGGATCAGACTTTTTCTTGGTGCCATGCATGATAAGTACCAAAAGAAAAGAAAGCCAAAAGATAGAGTTTGACAGGAGCATCCATCTGGCTTACAAGTTTAAAGAGGAAGTTGTGCCACCTGCTATTTTGTACAGATTTATTGCCACCTTCATATCAATGTGGAAGTTACGGGTCAGTGCTAAATCCAGTCGTCTGATGCTCTTTACCGACAGTGCTGATGTTACAATCGACTGGGATCACGATATGAGATTTGACATTCAGGGAAACAGATTTATAGTTTCCCTTTCGCACAATGAAAGACAAAGCTCCATTGTTAAAACAATTGCATCTACAGCCCAGGAATGCCTTACACATGCTATCACTAACATTTCCAATTTCTATTTCTCAGTTTCAGAGGATTCTGATTGTACTAGAGATTTGCCATTTTCCATTCAAATTGGTATTGTTTGTGGTACAGAACTTTGCTTTTTTGACCACACATTGTCATCAAAGGAGGAATGGAAATGCCCGGATCACAATGTAAAACACAAAACTAATATTGTGTCCAGATGGTTTGCAGACAAGGTATATTTTTTCTTTATAATTTATAAAAGTTTTACTGTTTGGGTATTCGAAGATAGGTTCAGCAATATACATAAGCTTATAATGTCAATTCAAACATCCTTTATAACACCATTTCAAAAACTGTTTGCAATGACAAAATAAGAATGAGTGGAAAGTATTGTTGTTAAACAAGTTAAACTTGGTTTTTCACAATTCATTTAAACCATACTCTACAGATTCAAGCATATTTTAAAATATATGGGGTAAGGCTAATTATACAGTAATGAAACAAGGAAAACTATTTTTTGCTTATACATTGTGTACCATATAGTCAGCTTTAAAAATGCTCAGAAATGACAAAGTTTAAAGCAACAAAAACAAAGAAAACAAACGCAATGATCATACTTACATAATAAACGAAAGACATTTATGGTAGGCAATAGCAAACGACAACCATTGGATCACAAGTTCCTGGTTATGGCAGGCAATAACAAACGACAACCATTGTTATACAAGTCCCTGGTTATGGGAGGAAATAACAAACAACAACCATTGAAATACAAGTTCCTTCCTATGGCAATCAATAACAAACGACAACCATTGGAATACAAGTTCTTGCTAATGACAGGCAAAAACAAACGACAACCATAGGAATACAAGTTCCTTCCTATGGCAACCAATAACAAACGACAACCATTGGAATACAAGTTCTTGCTAATGACAGGCAACAACAAACGACAACCATAGGAATACAAGTTCCTTCCTATGGCAATCAATAACAAACAACAACCATTGGAATACAAGTTCCTGCTAATGACAGGCAATAATAAAAAACAACCATTGGAATACAAGTGCATGGTTATGACAAGCAATAAAAAAACAACCATTGGAATACAAGTTCTTGCTAATGACTGGCAATAACAAACAACAGCCATAGGAATACAAGTTCCTGCTAATGACAGGCAATAACAAACAACAACCACAGCATGCACAAGAATACAAGTTCCGGCTAATGACTGGCAATAACAAACAACAACCACAGGAATACAAGTTCCGGCTAATGACTGGCAATAACAAACAACAACCATAGGAGTACAAATTCCTGCTAATGACAGGCAACAACAAACGACAACCATTGGAAAACAAGTGCATGGTTATGACAAGCAATAAAAAACAACCATTGGAATACAAGTTCTTGCTAATGACTGGTAATAACAAACAACAGTCATAGGAATACAAGTTCCTGCTAATGACAGGCAATAACAAACAACAACCACAGCATGCACAAGAATACAAGTTCCGGCTAATGACTGGCAATAACCAACAACAACCACAGGAATACAAGTTCCGGCTAATGACTGGCAATAACAAACAACAACCAAAGGAATACAAGCTCATGGTTATGGACGATACATCTACAAATGTGATGAAGTTAATAATGTAAACCTTTCAAAAATTGTCCGTTAATACATTTTGAAATAATTATAAACTAAGGTTTCAACTCCCATGTGCAAAGTTTACCTAAGAAAGGCTTTTTGGTAATATGGCTCTTCAACTATTCATGATCTAATACATCCTTAGTAATATAGCTCTTCAGCTATTCAGGATCTAATACATCCTTGATAATATAGCTCTTCAACTATTCAGGATCTAATACATCCTTGGTAATATAGCTCTTCAACTATTCAGGATCTAATACATCCTTGGTAATATAGCTCTTCAACTATTCAGGATCTAATACATCCTTGGTAATATAGCTCTTCAACTATTCAGGATCTAATACATCCTTGGTAATATAGCTCTTCAACTATTCAGGATCTAATACATCCTTGGTGATCTAATACATATAGCTCTTCAACTATTCAGGATCTAATACATCCTTGGTAATATATTGGTAATATAGCTCTTCAACTATTCAGGATCTAATACATCCTTGGTAATATAGCTCTTCAACTATTCAGGATCTAATACATCCTTGGTAATATAGTTCTTCAACTATTCAGGATCTAATAATCCTTGGTAATATAGCTCTTCAACTATTCAGGATCTAATACATCCTTGGTAATATAGCTCTTCAACTATTCAGGATCTAATACATCCTTGGTAATATAGCTCTTCAACTATTCAGGATCTAATACATCCTTGGTAATACAGCTCTTCAACTATTCAGGATCTAATACATCCTTGGTTTTTTAGCTCTTCAGGATCTAATACATTCTTGGTTTTTTAGCTCTTCAACTATTCACGATCTAATACATCCTTGGTTTTTTAGCTCTTCAACTATTCAGGATCTAATACATCCTTGGTTTTTAGCTCTTCAACTATTCAGGATCGAATACATCCTTGGTTTTTAAATATTCGGCTTTGAACGTTCCTGATGTAGATCAATCCAGAAAGGCGCTTCGGACGCATGAAATTTGCAACGTTTTGTTTTCATTTTCACCGGGTCGATATCTCTGTTGGTGGACTATCAGCCTTTAATCGTATCATCAGCTAAGAAGTCAGTACTTTAGTAATGACATGATTTATAACAAATCTTTCTAAAATTGTCCGTCAATACATTTTGAAATTATTAGAAAGTAGGGTTTCAACTCCGTAAACAAAGTTGACCTTAGATGGATTTGGCTATATTTTAGGTCTTTTTTGGTAATTAAGCTCTTAAACTATTTAGGTTCTTATACATCCCTAGATTGTATATTCGGCTTTGAGCGTTCCTGATGTAGGTAAATACAGAAAGGCTTTTCGGACGCTTGACATTTACAACGTGTTGTTTTCATTTTTTTTATCTTGTTTGTGAGTGCTTAACTGTTTCCTATACTTGGCACTGCGGTTATACAAAACTTCTTTTACATTAACCGATCACAATCAGATTGGAAGGGATTGACTCATCATATCGGTACATTACACATAAAATAATATCACACAAAGAAAAGAAAAGACAAACCAAATAGTACTCGCATTTACATGAATCTAATTTAAAGGAATTTTTCAACTAACATGAAGGAAATGACTTCTTTATTGGAATAATAGGGCAGGTGTTACGTGAGGAGCAGGATCTGCTTACCCTTCTTGAGCACCAGCGACCATCCCATGTGTGTGTGTTGGTGTTCGTGCTGCACTATGTCTTGTTTTCTGTGATGTGATCTTAAATTGTCAATTGTTAGATGTTGGATACTTTTCTTTGTGTTTTTACATTACGTTGTCAGTTTGTCATTTACTTTTGGTTTTAAATATACATTTGATATCGTCCGCCTCTTTTTTATTAAAAAAACATGTTTTTTTTTTTCATACTAAAATTAATGTTTGTACCTCCATCAGATTACGTATGAAGACGTCATTGGTTATTTATTATTATGCAACTCTTATCTTACAGTTACATACAGTGGACGACAGATGCCCCGAGGATTGTTCTGGTAAGAAATACGCAGTGATTTTTGTATTGCTAGTATCAATGATATGGGACCCACTTTTATATTTTCTATAATTGATTTATGTGTGTATTGGAATGTAACCCCTCAACTCATGTCAACCAATATGGATATACGAGATTCATAATTTGATATGCATCAATGAGACGAGATAGAATCTGAAAACAAGTATTGTTATTATTTGAATTGAATACAGATTTTTACAAATATGTGCGTAACATGGTTACTTGAAACTAATCATTACAAATATTCATCTAAATAAAATATACAAGAGTCAACATGAAGGATCATCAACCAACTCCCTTTCTAATATAAATCTGTAGGACTCTAAAGTGCAACGGTGCCCTTAAGTGCGAAAGTGTGATGGCCTACGCTAAAGTGCGATAGTGTCAGACGCTAAAGTGCGATGGTTGTTTGTGTTGTTATGGGCGATCAGATTACACGCTAAAGTGTGATGCTATGACACGCTAAAGCGCAATGGTATATGACACACGAAAGTGAGATGGTATAACACGCTAAAGGGCGATGGTGTAACGAGAATGGGGTTCGGGCAATCGTTTTCCTTTTTTGCTGTGTTCTTATTAGTATTTCGTCTATTGTTTATAAATCATGTCGTTGACTTTCTCTTTTTAATTGTTTTTACTAGTCATTATGTGGTCCTATATAACTTGCTATGCAACGTGAGCCAAAGCTCCACGTTGGAGATGCATACATCAACGACATTGGTCTTTGGGGGATAATTGATTCATTGACAGTTACACCGCATATTATTTGTTTTTTGTTTATTGTTTTCTATAAAAATCAGTCCGTTATTTTCCTCGCTTGAAGTGTTTAACACTGGTCGTTGTTATCCATTTTTAATGTGTTTGAGCTTTTGATTTTGCCATTTGATTTTGGTTTTATAGCTAGCTAAACCTCTCGCTTGTATGACAGTCGCATAAAATTTGAATATATTGACAACGATGTGTAAACAAAACAAACAGACATAATAGGTAATAATTTCAGAATAGGGGTCCAACAGTCAACATTGTGTTATAATCTTAATCACTATAAAAACAAACAAATATGTAACAAAGAAACACAAAAAGGCATATAGACAAATGGCATGGGATAAAAAACACAGAAGGAGTTTCTAAATCAAATTTGGACGAATTAAATACTTTTACACTTGGTGTATTTTGACGTTTTCACTCTCTTTTACGGTATACACCTTCCCTATACTATCGTCAATTTCAATGTTTATGAAAAGTTCATCTTTTCAGTATCCTTACAGAAACACGTTTGTCCCCGCTGGCAAAGCTGATGTCTATAAGTCATTAACATGCATTTCTGTCACTGTGGATGAGTGTTTTGGAGATAATTCCTCCGGATACAAACTCTTCTAGAACTGACCAAAATGTTCCGGTTTGGGATCATTTGTTTCTCTTTTCTTTCTTTTCTTGTCTGTTAAAAAACCTTCGGCTGCAAAACATTCTTGTTTACCGGCATGTTCAGTTTCATTTTCGCTTGTACCAATGGCTTGTAACGTAAAACTGCAATTTAACGTTGCAAACGTCCATACTTTCGCGAACGAACGCGGAAAAACAACACTTTAACGTATCGCGGCATCGAACCTTAGCATGTTCAATTAAATAGCACAGACCATCGCACTTTAGCGCATCTAACTATCACATTTTAGCGTATGACATCGCATTTTAGCGTGAACGTCGCGTGTTAGCGTCCCCATTGCACTTTAAGTCCTACAAATATACACACTTGTTTCTTGTTTCTAAATCCTATTTGCAACAATATGAATTTATATTGTATGACACATATTAAATTTCATAATAAAATATTGTTTACACTAACCCACTTTTAGTAAAAATGCCCTTGAATGACAATTTCTACGCGATTACGAAATTATATAGTATAGTAGATAAAGAACAAAAGCAATACGTCAGCAGGGTTGTAACCATCTGTCAACTCCTTAAAGCAGTTACTGCTCCTGAAAGGCAATCTATACACGTTGGTATGGGAATTATGACTCGTTTTTTAGTTTTTGCCGAAATTATATGTGAAAGACAGAGTGAAATAGTCAATAGCAATGCCGATCAGCCAATAAGATCTGAAAATAAGTCGGCGAGGCTAAAAGCATAATGCAGCTCCCTATTGGAGTTATGCAATCTAATGAGCATTTGTGTTTATTATTCTACTTGTTTGGATAGAAATTTTAGGAATAGTGAAAAACTTATGATCTTGAGACTATAATTGGTATACGGAATCTTAGTTCATAAACAATAATCAACAAGATAAGACTTTGATCTATACAATTCCATTAAACAGAAATGTTTTTGAATTGCATTAATTCAATCTGATGCAAAAATGTCAGGTAAGCAACTCTAGCTCCTTTTTGTCATTTAATATTGAAAATGAAATGAAGGAAATTGGAGGTAGTATACATCAATAAAATATAGTTATCAGCTCCGGCACATCGCAACGATTAGTGTCAAGAAAAAGGTGACAATGATATAGATAACAGCTCCGGTACATCGTAACAAATAGTGTCAAGAAAAAGGTGACAATGATATAGATATCAGCTCCGGCACATCGTAACAAATAATGTCAAGAAAGAGGTTACAATGATATAGATATCAGCTCCGGCACATCGTAACAAATAGTGTAAGGAAAGAGGTGACAATGATATAGACGGAGAATAAAAATAATATGACTCGACATACAAATGGTCAAAACAGTACTATGTCAAGGATAACGGAATACAGTTTAAGTGTAATTAGAAGGTAGAATTCAATATTAAAGTTATGCTAGGGTTCCATCGATCAAAAGAGAAATTACTCGTAATGGTAATATTTGTTAACTTGAGTTTCAATATTTACAGGCTTAGACAAGGTATGGTTAGACCGTCAGCCTGAGGACAAACATCTTGGACGACTAGCAGCTAAACTAACACACGAAGACACAAGGAAAATATATATGTACTTAAAACAAAAAGATCCAGTCCTGCAATGGGACATTATCAACGAATCAAACAAGCGAGGAGGGTTTGATGTAAAACTTAGTGCTCTATATGATTGGAAGAAGAGTTCCAAATATGCTTCATTCAAGCAGCTACAAAATAGTTTGAAAGGGGAAAATATTGACATTCACAAACTATGTCAGGTACACATTTATCATTTGCATTACATCATGTTGTGATTAATTATGTTTTTTTTTTTCTTTATTTCCCTCAAACGTTTGAAAATAATTTGGAACTGTGAATCCATATATTGACCTTGTTGTAGGGTATGAATGATTTGTTCATTGTTGAAGACCCTACATCAACTGTCAAGATGAAGAACAAGAATAAAAGCCCTGTTCATTGATAATTTTCTATGTTTTCTATGTATTGTGTGCGATTTTGTCCCATGTACATTTACTCCATATCCTTTCATTTTCTATTGATTCTAGAGTTTGTCTCTAGTGCTGTGTGGAGGCAGTAGAACGTTTCCCCGTGCTTGAGGTGTATGCTCTTATAATATTTACAGTTATGGTGTGCTTGTTCATGTGAGAATTTCTCATATTAATACACCGTCAAAATTTCATGTTTTGTTAATTTCTTCAAAATAGTGGTCTGGTCATCTGTTTTGTATATTGCCCTTTCATACTATTTTAAACTGCTAGATTTTCTTACATATATTTCGATGTGCCCCATGCTGTCTATCATTTGTTGTTTAGTTTTATATGTATTGTCTATCATTTGTTGTTTCGAAATTATTGGTCTTTTGTTGGGCAATGCATGACAAATATATGTTCAAAAACCTCGCCCGTAATTATAAATTATGTAATTCATTGACCGCTCCCGCCATGTGTAACTTCAAGGCATATTTTAGCGGCGATCGATGTCTTTCAAAATTACTTTATTTTCATCAATAGTACCGCTTACGTCGACGCTAGGGGCCGTCTTGACCTTGTTGTAGGGTATGAATGATTTGTTCATTTTTGAAGACCCTACATCAACTTTCAAGATGAAGAACAGGAATAAAAGCCCTGTTCATTGATAATTTTCTATGTTTTTTATGTATTGTGTGCGATTTTGTCCCATGTACATTTACTCCATATCCTTTCATTTTCTATTGATTCTAGAGTTTGTCTCTAGTGCTGTGTGGAGGCAGTAGAACGTTTCCCCGTGCTTGAGGTGTATGCTCTTATAATATTTACAGTTATGGTGTGCTTGTTCATGTGAGATTTTCTCATATTAATACACCGTCAAAATTTCATGTTTGGTTAAATTTCTTCAAAATACTGGTCTGGTCATCTGTTTTGTATATTGCCCTTTCATACTATTTTAAACTGCTAGATTTTCTTACATATATTTCGATGTGCCCCATGCTGTCTATCATTTGTTGTTTAGTTTTATATGTATTGTCTATCATTTGTTGTTTCGAAATTATTGGTCTTTTGTTGGGCAATGCATGACAAATATATGTTCAAAAACCTCGCCCGTAATTATAAATTATGTAATTCATTGACCGCTCCCGACATGTGTAACTTCAAGGCCTATTTTAGCGGCGATCGATGTCTTTCAAAATTACTTTATTTTCATCAATAGTACCGCTTAAGTCGACGCTAGGGGCCGTCTTGACCTTGTTGTAGGGTATGAATGATTTGTTCATTGTTGAAGACCCTACATCAACTTTCAAGATGAAGAACAGGAATAAAAGCCCTGTTCATTGATAATTTTCTATGTTTTCTATGTATTGTGTGCGATTTTGTCCCATGTACATTTACTCCATATCCTTTCATTTTCTATTGAAACTCGACTTTAGTTGATTACAATTCTATTCTCATACACATTGGTGTTGCTGCAAAATGCTCATAGTTCGAGTATTAACTGCAACAGTTGTAGTGTTCACCTTTTGAAATAAGATAGTGGTGTCATTATCTATGGATTGTTTGATGCCGGCCCATAAATGAATGTTTGGTCCATTGCTATTTTTAAATTGTACAGTTTACATGTATTATGATCTCTTTGGCTTTGACAACGAAGTATGACGTGTATCATTTACTATTTCATTCTTTGTTATTTCAAAATATTCTAAAGAGATGTTGTTTGATTCTTTATCATTTCAAGATAGTCTAAATAGATGTTGTTTAATTCTTTATTGTTTCAAGATAGTCTAAAGAGATGTTGTTTGATTCTATTGTTTCAAGATAGTCTAAAGAGATGTTGCTTCTTTCTTTGTTGTTTCAAAATAGTCTAAATAAATGCTGTTTGATTCTTAATTGTTTCAAGATAGTGTAAAGACATGATGTTTGATTCTTTTTTTACTTCAAGATAGTGCAGAGACATGCTGTTTGATTCTTAATTTTATCAAGATAGTCTAAAGAGATGTTGTTTGATTCTTTATTGTTTCAAGATAGTCTAAAGAGATGCTGTTTGATTCTTTATTGTTTCAAGATAGTCTTAAGAGATGTTGTTTGATTCTATTGTTTCAAGATAGTCTAAAGAGATGCTGTTTGATTCTTTATTGTTTCAAGATAGTCTAAAGAGATGTTGTTTGATTCTTTATTGTTTCAAGATAGTCTAAAGAGATGCTGTTTGATTCTTTATTGTTTCAGGATAGTCTAAAGAGTTGTTGTTTGATTCTATTGTTTCAAGATAGTCTAAAGAGATGGTGTTTCTTTCTTTATTGTTTCAAGATAGTGTAAAGACATGTTGTTTGATTCTTTTTTTACTTCAAAATAGTGCAGAGACATGCTGTTTGATTCTTTATTATTTCAAGATAGTCTAAAGACATGCTGTTTGATTCTTAATTGTTTCAAGATAGTGTAAAGACATGTTGTTTGATTCTTTTATTGTTTTAAGATAGTCTAAACAGATGCAGTTGTATTCTTTATTCTTTCAAGATAGTCTAAAGACATGCTGTTTGATTTTTTATTGTTTCAAGATAGTCTAAGGAGATGTTGTTTGATTCTTTATTGTTTCAAGATAGTATAAAGACATAATGTTTGATTCTTAATTGTTTCAAGATAGTCTTAAGACAAGCTGTTTGATTCTTAATTGTTTCAAGATAGTCTAAAGAGATGCTGTTTGATTCTCAATTGTTTCGAGATAGTCTAAAGAGATGTTGTTTGATTCTTTATTGTTTCAAGATAGTCTAAAATGATACTGTTTGATTCTTTATTGTTTCGAGATAGTCTAAAGAGATGCTGTTTGATTCTTTATTGTTTCAAAATAGTCTAAACAGATCTTTTTTTTTTTTTTTTCATTCTTAATTATTTCAAGATAGTCTAAAGAGATGTTGTTTGATTCTTTATTGTTTCAAGATAGTCTAAAATGATACTGTTTGATTCTTTATTGTTTCAAGATAGTGTAAAGCCATGTTGCTTGATTCTTTATTATTTCAAGATAGTCTAAAGAGATGTTGTTTTTTTTTAATTCTTAATTATTTCAAGATAGTCTAAAGAGATGCTGTTTGATTCTTTACTGTTTCGAGATAGTCTTAAGAGATTTTGTTTGATTTGTTATTATTTCAAGATAGTCTAAAGACATGCTGTTTGATTCTTTATTATTTAAAGATAGTGTAAAGACATGCTGTTTGATTCTTAATTGTTTCAATATAGTCTAAAGTGATGCTGTTTGATTCTTTATGTTTCAAGATAGCCTGAAGAGATGCTGTTTGATTCTTAATTGTTTCAAGATAGTCTAAAGAGATTCTGTTTGATTCTTTATTGTTTCAAGATAGTCTAAACAGATGCTGTTGTAATCTTTATTCTTTCAAGATAGTCTAAAGACATGCTGTTTGATTTTTTATTGTTTCGAGATAGGCTTAAGAGATGTTGTTTGATTCGTTATTATTTGAGGATAGTCTAAAGACATGCTGTTTGATTCTTTATTATTTAAAGATAGTGTAAAGACATGCTGTTTGATTCTTAAATGTTTCAAGATAGTCTAAAGACATGTTGTTTGATTCTTTATTGTTTCAAAATAGTCTTAAGACTTGCTGTTTGATTCTTAATTGTTTCAAGATAGTCTAAAGTGATGCTGTTTGATTCTTTATTGTTTCAAGATAGTCTGAAGAGATGCTGTTTGATTCTTAATTGTTTCAAGATAGTCTAAAGAGATTCTGTTTGATTCTTAATTGTTTCAAGATAATCTAAAGAGATGCTGTTTGATTCTTTATTGTTTCAAGATAGTCTAAAGACATGCTGAGTCATTCTTTATTGTTTCAAGATAGTGTAAAGACATGTTATTTGATTTTTTATTGTTTAAAGATAGATTAAAAACATAATGTTCGATTCTTAATTGATTCAAGATAGTCTATAGAGATAATGTTTGATTCTTTATTGTTTCAAGATAGTGTAAAGACATGTTGTTTGATTCGTTATTATTTCAAGATAGTCTAAAGAGATGTTTTTTTTTTTTTTTTATTCTTAATTATTTCAAGACAGTCTAAAGAGATGTTGTTTGATTCTTATTGTTTCAAGATAGTCTAAAGAGATACTGTTTGATTCTTTATTGTTTCGAGATAGTCTTAAGAGATGTTGTTTGATTTGTTATTATTTCAAGATGGTCTAAAGACATGCTGTTTGATTCTTTATTATTTAAAGATAGTGTAAAGACATGCTGTTTGATTCTTAAATGTTTCAAGATAGTCTAAAGACATGTTGTTTGATTCTTTATTGTTTCAAGATAGTCTAAAGACTTGCTGTTTGATTCTATATTATTTGAAGATAGTGTAAAGACATGCTGTTTGATTCTTAAATGTTTCAAGATAGTCTAAAGACATGTTGTTTGATTCTTTATTGTTTCAAGATAGTCTAAAGAGATGTTGTTTGATTCTTTATTGTTTCAAGATAGTCTAAAGAGATGTTGTTTGATTTTTTATTGTTTCAGGGTAGTCTAAAGAGATGGTGTTTCTTTCTTTATTGTTTCAAGATAGTGTAAAGACATGTTGCTTGATTCTTTTTTTACTTCAAGATAGTCTAAAGAGATGTTGTTTGATTCTTTATTGTTTTAAGATAGTTTAAAGACATGCTGTTTGATTCTTAATTTTATCAAGATAGTCTAGAGAAATCTTGTTTAATTCTTTATTGTTTCAAGATAGTCTAAAGACATGCTGTTTGATTCTTAATTGTTTCAAGATAGTGTAAAGACATGTTGTTTGATTCTTTTATTGTTTTAAGATAGTCTAAACAGATGCTGTTGTATTCTTTATTCTTTCAAGATAGTCTAAAGACATGCTCTTTGATTCTTAATTGTTTCAAGATAGTGTAAAGACATGCTGTTTGATTTTTTATTGTTTCAAGATAGTATAAAGACATAATCTTTGATTCTTAATTGTTTCAAGATAGTCTTAAGACAAACTGTTTGATTCTTAATTGTTTCAAGATAGCCTAAAGAGATGCTGTTTGATTCTCAATTGTTTCGAGATAGTCTAAAGAGATGTTGTTTGATTCTTTATTGTTTCAAGATAGTCTAAAGATTTGCTGTTTGATTCTTTATTGTTTCAAGATAGTCTAAAATGATACTGTTTGATTCTTTATTGTTTCAAGATAGTGTAAAGACATGTTGCTTGATTCTTTATTATTTCAGGATAGTCTAAAGAGATGTTGTTTTTTTTTAATTCTTAATTATTTCAAGATAGTCTAAAGAGATGTTGTTTGATTCTTTATTGTTTGAAGATAGTCTAAAATGATACTGTTTGATTATTTATTGTTTCAAGATAGTCTTAAATGATACTGTTTGATTCTTTATTGTTTCAAGATAGTGTAATGACATGTTGCTTGATTCTTCATTATTTCAAGATAGTCTAAAAAGATGTTGTTTTTTTTTTAATTCTTAATTATTTTCAGATAGTCTAAAGAGATGCTGTTTGATTCTTTATTGTTTCGAGATAGTCTTAAGAGATGTTGTTTGATTCGTTATTATTTCAAGATAGTCTAAAGACATGCTGTTTGATTCTTTATTATTTAAAGATAGTGTAAAGACATGCTGTTTGATTCTCAAATGTTTCAAGATAGTCTAAAGACATGTTGTTTGATTCTTTCTTGCTTCAAGATAGTCTAAAGACTTGCTGTTTGATTCTATATTATTTAAAGATAGTGTAAAGTCATGCTGTTTGATTCTCAAATGTTTCAAGATAGTCTAAAGACATGTTGTTTGATTCTTTATTGTTTCAAAATAGTCTAAAGACTTGCTGTTTGATTCTTAATTGTTTCAAGATAGTCTAAGGTGATGCTGTTTGATTCTTTATTGTTTCAAGATAGTCTGAAGAGATGCTGTTTGATTCTTAATTGTTTCAAGATAGTCTAAAGAGATTCTGTTTGATTCTTAATTGTTTCAAGATAATCTAAAGAGATGCTGTTTGATTCTTTATTGTTTCAAGATAGTCTAAAGACATGCTGAGTCATTCTTTATTGTTTCAAGATAGTGTAAAGACATGTTATTTGATTTTTTATTGTTTAAAGATAGATTAAAAACATAATCTTCGATTCTTAATTGATTCAAGATAGTCTATAGAGATAATGTTTGATTCTTTATTGTTTCAAGATAGTGTAAAGACATGTTGTTTGATTCGTTATTATTTCAAGATAGTCTAAAGAGATGTTTCTTTTTTTTTTTTTTTTATTCTTAATTATTTCAAGACAGTCTAAAGTGATGTTGTTTGATTCTTATTGTTTCAAAATAGTCTAAAGAGATGTTGTTTGATTCTATATTGGTTCAAGATAGTCTAAAGAGATGTTGTTTGAGTCTTTATTATTTCAAGATAGTCTAAAGAGATGTTGTTTGATTCTTTATTGTTTCGAGATAGTCTTAAGAGATGTTGTTTGATTTGTTATTATTTCAAGATGGTCTAAAGACATGCTGTTTGATTCTTTATTATTTAAAGATAGTGTAAAGACATGCTGTTTGATTCGTAAATGTTTCAAGATAGTCTAAAGACATGTTGTTTGATTCTTTATTGTTTCAAGATAGTCTAAAGAGATGTTGTTTGATTCTTTATTGTTTCAAGATAGTCTAAAGAGATGCTGTTTGATTCTTTATTGTTTCAAGGTAGTCTAATGAGATGGTGTTTCTTTCTTTATTGTTTCAAGATAGTGTAAAGACATGTTGTTTGATTCTTTTTTTACTTCAAAATAGTGCAGAGACATGCTGTTTGATTCTTTTTTATTTCAAGATAGTCTAAAGAGATGTTGTTTGATTCTTTATTCTTTCAAGATAGTCTAAAGACATGCTGTTTGATTCTTAATTTTATCAAGATAGTCTAGAGAAATCTTGTTTAATTCTTTATTGTTTCAAGATAGTCTAAAGACATGCTGTTTGATTCTTAATTGTTTCAAGATAGTGTAAAGACATGTTGTTTGATTCTTTTATTGTTTTAAGATAGTCTAAACAGATGCTGTTGTATTCTTTATTCTTTCAAGATAGTCTAAAGACATGCTGTTTGATTCTTAATTTTATCAAGATAGTCTAGAGAAATCTTGTTTAATTCTTTATTGTTTCAAGATAGTCTAAGGACATGCTGTTTGATTCTTAATTGTTTCAAGATAGTGTAAAGACATGCTGTTTGATTTTTTATTGTTTCAAGATAGTATAAAGACATAATGTTTGATTCTTAATTGTTTCAAGATAGTCTTAAGACAAGATGTTTGATTCTTAATTTTTTCAAGATAGTCTAAAATGATACTGTTTGATTCTTTATTGTTTCAAGATATTGTAAAGACATGTTGCTTGATTCTTTATTATTTCAGGATAGTCTAAAGAGATGTTGTTTTTTTTTAATTCTTAATTATTTCAAGATAGTCTAAAGAGATGTTGTTTGATTCTTTATTGTTTCAAGATAGTCTAAAATGATACTGTTTGATTCTTTATTGTTTCAAGATAGTCTAAAGACTTGCTGTTTGATTCTTCATTGTTTCAAGATAGTCTAAAATGATACTGTTTGATTCTTTATTGTTTCGAGATAGTCTAAAGAGATGTTGTTTGATTCTTTATTGTTTCAAGATAGTCTAAAGACTTGCTGTTTGATTCTTCATTGTTTCAAGATAGTCTAAAATGATACTGTTTGATTCTTTATTGTTTCAAGATAGTGTAAAGACATGTTGCTTGATTCTTTATTATTTCAGGATAGTCTAAAGAGATGTTGTTTTTTTTTTAATTCTTAATTATTTCAAGATAGTCTAAAGAGATGTTGTTTGATTCTTTATTGTTTCAAAATAGTCTAAACAGATCTTTTTTTTTTTTTTTTTCATTCTTAATTATTTCAAGATAGTCTAAAGAGATGTTGTTTGATTCTTTATTGTTTCAAGATAGTCTAAATGATACTGTTTGATTCTTTATTGTTTCAAGATATTGTAAAGACATGTTGCTTGATTCTTTATTATTTCAGGATAGTCTAAAGAGATGTTGTTTTTTTAATTCTTAATTATTTCAAGATAGTCTAAAGAGATGTTGTTTGATTCTTTATTGTTTCAAGATAGTCTAAAATGATACTGTTTGATTCTTTATTGTTTCAAGATAGTGTAAAGACATGTTGCTTGATTCTTTATTATTTCAGGATAGTCTAAAGAGATGTTGTTTTTTTTTTTAATTCTTAATTATTTCAAGATAGTCTAAAGAGATGTTGTTTGATTCTTTATTGTTTCAAGATAGTCTAAAATGACACTGTTTGATTCTTTATTGTTTCAAGATAGTCTAAAATGATACTGTTTGATTCTTTATTGTTTCAAGATAGTGTAAAGACATGTTGCTTGATTCTTCATTATTTCAAGATAGTCTAAAGAGATGTTGGTTTTTTTAATTCTTAATTATTTTAAGATAGTCTAAAGAGATGCTGTTTGATTCTTTATTGTTTCGAGATAGTCTTAAGAGATTTTGTTTGATTCGTTATTATTTCAAGATAGTCTAAAGACATGCTGTTTGATTCTTTATTATTTAAAGATAGTGTAAAGACATGCTGTTTGATTCTTAAATGTTTCAAGATAGTCTAAAGACATGTTGTTTGATTCTTTATTGTTTCAAAACAGTCTAAAGACTTGCTGTTTGATTCTTAATTGTTTCAAGATAGTCTAAAGTGATGCTGTTTGATTCTTTATTGTTTCAAGATAGTCTGAAGAGATGCTGTTTGATTCCTAATTGTTTCAAGATAGTCTAAAGAGATTCTGTTTGATTCTTTATTGTTTCAAGATAGTGTAAAGACATTCTGAGTCATTCTTTATTGTTTCAAGATAGTGTAAAGACATGTTATTTTATTTTTTATTGTTTAAAGATAGATTAAAAACATAATGTTCGATTCTTAATTGATTCAAGATAGTCTATAGAGATAATGTTTGATTCTTTATTGTTTCAAGATAGTGTAAAGACATGTTGTTTGATTCGTTATTATTTCAAGATAGTTTAAAGAGATGTTTTTTTTTTTTTATTCTTAATTATTTCAAGACAGTCTAAAGAGATGTTGTTTGATTCTTATTGTTTCAAGATAGTCTAAAGAGATACTGTTTGATTCTTTATTATTTCAAGATAGTCTAAAGAGATGTTGTTTGATTCTATATTGGTTCAAGATAGTCTAAAGAGATGTTGTTTGAGTCTTTATTATTTCAAGATAGTCTAAAGAGATGTTGTTTGATTCTTTATTGTTTCGAGATAGTCTTAAGAGATGTTGTTTGATTCGTTATTATTTCAAGATGGTCTAAAGACATGCTGTTTGATTTTTTATTATTTAAAGATAGTGTAAAGACATGCTGTTTGATTCTTAAATGTTTCAAGATAGTCTAAAGACATGTTGTTTGATTCTTTATTGTTTCAAGATAGTCTAAAGACTTGCTGTTTGATTCTATATTGTGTCAACAAAGTATAAAAACATGCTGTTTGATTGAAGTTGCCTTTATCTGATATAGAGTATGATCTAATTAAATTGAATAATTCACAATGATATTGTATAGGTTAAAGTAACATGATTCGACAAATATATAGCATAGAACCTTTCTTGGTGATACCATATACTGAATAAGCTATAATCATATTGTATAGATTAAAGTAACACAAACAGAGAAAAAATTGGCATGAAAGCTTTCTTTGTTATACCATATACTGAATAAGCCATAATCATATTGTATAGATTAAGGTGACATAAATAGATAAAAATACATCCTGGTAGCTATCTATGTAATACCATATACTGATTGTGTTTGATATTAATGAAATACGTCAACCGAAAATTCTTCTTTTTTTTTATATCAGATGAGATAAAACATTCATGAGCTGGAAATAACACATCTCTCGGTTATCGTTTAGACGTCGATTACAACAATAAGATAAGATGATAAGATAAGATAAGTCATGCTAACTACGCAAGTTATGACGTCTTCTTATATCGTCTGTGTATATGATTACAGGCTTCGATGCAAATGTATTAAAGATTGGTTTGGACAAAAACAGTAACATCATTATGAGCTAATGCATTCTAATATTTCTGTGACACGCTTGATATTTTCAAAGTGTTGTCAACAGGTGGTTTTAACAGCTATTGCACAATTGTCATTTTAGATTTCAAGAGAAGTTGAAAAAGAGTTCGGTGAGTAATAACTTCAAGTCTTTAAAGAAATCAATAGTTTCAAGTAATGGAAACATTCAAAACTGCGTTGGCTTGGAGTTTTTACTGTTCATTCTTTCATTGTATCTCATCTTTTGGGAGCGGGCATGTATTTTGTATTGATCACTACTCCTGAAACGCTATATAGTATGTTGCGACCACTTCTATGATATACTTTAATTAAGTGGAGGTGTGTCAAACATATGATGATAAGATGACGGTTTTACAGAACATTATATAGACATGCAAGTCTGTGAAAAATATTATGATTGATGTCTAGGTCTGTAAAAAATTTATGTTGAGACGGATTTTTAACTTAATGCCATGACGGTCTGTAAAAAAAGTAAATTACTTTTAAGGTCAAACAAATGGTGTTGATGACATAACAAAAAAAACAATGACAAATAGGCCTGATAACATTATTTTTATTACATAAAAGATATATATCAACAAAAACATTATGGCAACATAAATATCATACACAAAAATAATGCTGACATGAATATCAACAAAAAATAATGATTACATACAAAATCGACAAAACCCTTATGATTAGGTAAACGTCTGTCAAAAATACTTTAACATTAAGGTCTCACACATATAAAGTATAGCATTAAGATCATCCAAAATTATTATGATGAACTGAAGGTCAGACTAAATCAAGATTACATAAAGGTCTCATAAATGTTTATCATATCATGAAAAATGATAATATGAAGTTTGGACAATCATATTATGATAACACAACTGACGACGGACGACACTCTGTCAGACATAATATCATGACATGACGGTTCAAAAAAAAAATTACGATGCCATGAAGGTATTGCCTAGCTTTAGTGATGACATCAAGGCCTTTCATTCTTATGAAACTTGTCATATGTATTTCAGACCAACCAAGAGACAAGTTGCTTCTTAGACCATCAAGTTCAAATATACAGCAACTACCTGACCATATTGGTATTCAAACATTCCAGCTTGGAATAGAACTTGGACTTTCTGTTGTTGAGATGCAAATGATTGAAAGAAACCATGTTACAAATATTCATGGCCAAACAGAGGAGGTTCTCAACCGATGGATTAAACATCCAGAAGCCACATTTGAAGTTTTAGAGAAGGCTCTGCATCGCCTTGAATTGTCTAGTGTTTTGTCATACTTAACTTATGATGAAGAATTAGGGGGACAAATGGAAATAGGAATAGATGAACAAGTTAGAGGTGTGTGCAATTAGATATAATATCTCATTTTATTTATATTAATGTTTTGTAATAACTCTAAAGTATTTTGACAAATAAGCTGATGTTTGAATTAAATAATATTCTTTCTTCATGATTCACGGATCAGCTATCAGTATTAATAATTTTTAGATTAGTTTAAATTATTTTTGGCATATAAAATCATACTTAAAATCTGTAAAACAAAAAATACCCTATCAAAAACCAAGTCGAAAGAATGAGATCCAACTCCATAAACGAAAGGACAATTATCAAAACAAAAGTAAAACAAAAATAAGACCACAATAACTACACGTACATCGCCGATTGTGAAATATTACACGACCAAAAATATGCAGGTTTACATCTGACGAGCAAAGGATAATCAGTTCCTGCTAAAAGTATTGACTGCTTCCTTGTTGAGCATGACGAGCACACATCTAGTGGTACGTAATGTCTAAAAGTGATTTTATATTAGCAATATCAACCTGTGCATGTTTTCCGGACAATGTTTATGTATACTTTAACTCTCTGTAAAACAGACATAAGTTCATAGTGTGTTAATTTACGTTTTTGATTGAGTTAAGCCTTCCAATTGATGTTTTATCGTGTGTTTTTCTATGTTGTGATGTTATACTATTGTTTCAGAAAAAGGGAGAAGGTTTGGTACCATTAAAACGTTTAATCCCGCTGCAAATGTTTGCACCTGTCCTAAGTCAGGAATCTGATGTACAGTAGTTGTCGTTTGTTTATGTAATTTATACGTGTTTCTCGTTTCTCGTTTTTTATATATACTAGACCGTTGGTTTTACCGTTTGAATGGTTTTACACTAGTACTTTTGGGGCCCTTTATAGCTTGTTGTTCGGTGTGAGCCAAGGCTCCGTGTTGAAGGCCGTACATTGACCTATAATGGTTTACTTTTATAAATTGTTATTTGGATGGAGAGTTGTCTCATTGGCACTCACACCACATCTTCCTATATCTATATAAGTAAATGTATTGTTGTTTACGAAAATATTACTGTCGCCATGTACATAAGCAAAACAGATATTGAAAGAAATAAACAATTAACATAATAAAACTCAAATGATTGGTCATTGAATGGTGTGATTGATATGTAGAGAAAAAACAGAAAGTATTGTAAAAATCCCCCCCAATAAAAAAAAACGAAGGATCACTATGAAGATAGTAATTACAATCTAATAAGATGTTATTGATATCATTTAATTTCAGATAAAATTATACAGGACATTCAAATCAGTCAGATTTTAGATTATATGATGACTCATTTGGTGATATCATCTGATGACAGGCGTCGCATTGAGCAGCATGCTGGACAAGATGATCAGAATAAAGCATTGCTTCGTGAAGTCATTAAAAGGGGTAAACCTACGTATACTGTGTTTATTGATGCACTACGAACAAGTGGATACAGAGATTTTGCGAATGAACTGAAATGTGATTTACAGGAAGAAAGCCCAATTACAGCATTAGAGCATGCTGAAAATAAAGGTACATATGTAACTTGCTTTTTGGTGTTCTTTGGAACGTTAGGGTTATATGAACACTTTATCCAGCTGGGATGTATAAATACGTAGACACGTTTGGGATATATGAACACTATATCCAGCCTGGATGTTTAAATACTTATACACGTAAGGGATATATGAACGTCATATCCAGCGAGGATGTATAAATACGTAGACTAGTTAAAGATATTTAAACACTATATCCAGCTGGGATGTATAAATACGTAGACTCGTTAGGGATATATGAACAATATAGCCAGCTGGGATGTATACTACGGATAAACGTTTGGGATATATGAACACTATATCCAGCTAGGATGTATAAATACGTAGAAACGTTTGGGATATATGGGCTCTATATCCAGCTGGAATGTATAATTACTTTGATTCGTTAGGGATAAATAAACATTATATCCATCTACGATGTATAAATACGTAGATTTTTTAGGGATGTATGAACACTATATCCAGTTGGGATATATACATACGTAGATTTGTTAGGGATATATGAACACAATATCTAACTGGGATGTATACATACGTAGAAACGTCAGCGATATATGAACACTATAACCAGCTTGGATGTATACTACGGATAAACGTTTGGGATATATGAACACTATATCCAGCTAGGATGTATAAATAAGTAGACACGTTAAATATATATGAACACTATATCCAGCTTTGATGTATAAATACGTAGACACGTTAGGTATATATCAACAATATATCCAGCTAAATACATAGACTCGTTAAGGATATATAAACACTATATCGAGCTGGGATGCATAACTACGTAGACTCGTTAGGGATATATGAACACTATATCCATCTGGGATGTATAAATACGTAGACTCGTTAGGGATATATGAACACATATCCAGCTGGGATATATACATACGTAGAAACGTTTGGGATATATATGAACACTATATCAAGCTGGGATGTATAAATACGTAGACACGTTAGGTATATATGAACACTATATCCAGCTGGGGTGTATAAATACGTAGAAACGTTTGGGATATATGAGCTCTATTCCCAGCTGGGATGTATAAATACTTTGATTCGTTAGGGATGTATAAACATTATATCCAGCTACGATGTATAAATACGTAGATTTTTTTAGGGATATATGAACACTATATACAGCTGGGAAGTATAAACACGTAGATACGTAAAGGATATATGCACACTATATCCAGCTTGGATTTTTAAACACGTAAAAACGTTAGGATATATAAACATTATATCCAGCTGGGATGTATAAACACGTAGAAACGTTAAGGATATATAAACACTTTATCCAGCTGGGATGTATAAATACGTAGAATCGTTAGTGATATATGAACACTATATCTAGCTGGGATGTATACATACGTAGGAACGCTTTGGATATATGAACACTAACAGTATAAATCCAGCTTGGATGTATAAATACGTGGAATCGGCGGGCATATATGAAGACTGTATCCAGCTTGGATGTATAAATACGTGGCATCGTTAGGGATATATGAACACAATATCAAGCTGGGATGTACAAATACGTAGGAACGCTTGGGATATATGCACACTTTATTAAGCTGGGATGTATAAATAAGTAGCAACGCTCGGAATATATGAATACTATATCCAGCTGGGATGTATATATACGTAGAATTGTTAGGGATATATGCACACTATATCATGCTGGGA
The DNA here is from genome assembly GCA_017311375.1 of Mytilus coruscus. Lineage (NCBI taxonomy): Eukaryota > Metazoa > Mollusca > Bivalvia > Mytilida > Mytilidae > Mytilus > Mytilus coruscus. The sequence goes on from CM029605.1 coordinate 3,971,644, forward strand.
TGTATAAACACGTAGAATTGTTAGGGATATATGCACACTATATCATGCTGGGATGTAGAAACGTGAGGATATATGAACACTATATCTAGCTGGTATGTGTAAACACGTAAAACATTAGGATATATGAACACTATATCCAGCTGAATGTATAAATACGTAGGAACGCTTAAGATATATGAACACTATATTCCAGCTAGGATGTATAAATACTTTGAAACGTTAAGGATAGATGAACTCTATATCCAGCTTGGATGTATAAATACGTAGACACGTTAGGGATGGATGAACACTATATCCAGCTGGGATGTATTTATATGTAGAAACGATAAAAAACAAAACCAAAAAGGAAAACCTAATGGTAAAAATATCCCGACTTGGTTAAAGAAGTAAATCTGGTGAGGTTATTAAAGTTTTATGCGAAATCGGACATCCCCCTTTCCCAATTTGGCTATTTAAATATAAAAAAAAAACACAGTTGCACAGTACAGTTACCAACAGGATTGTGTTTACATTTGTATATTCGTTATGTTGTGTTTGACATAATTAAGTGAATTAAATAAATGAATGATAAAATGTGACAAAAAATCCGTCACATTTATATTTGAAAACTACTAAATTTAGAGGAGTATAAAGTTTCGTCGATTTTGTTTTGCTTGGCCGTTCTTGGTAAAGAGTGAGTTCTGCTCCCGACAAAGGTGTTATGAATCCTTTCCGTTTTACCAGTTTCTTAAATGAGGAATATACATACAAGATTAAAACATTGCTGGTCTGCATGTTACGCATAAATGGCTTTAGTTAGTTTTTTTTTACATTTTTAAACTACACTTTGTTCATGTTACCTATTGCAATTACTTGGTCTGTGTTTTTCTGTATGACTGTTCACTTTTACATACTTTGTTTTTATAAGAAACCGAAGTTGTGTTATATGAATAATAACTTACATTGGTTAAGTTTAGAGATCGTTAAGGTAAAGGAACAAAAACCGAACACAAAAAGACTTATAAACTTGTTCTAAAAGGTTACCAATTCAACACTGTAATTATTTTTTTATTGATATAACTATTGATTTTCTTATCAGTTAATTAAAAACACACTAAATAGTATTGTTATACACATAAGCCCTTTAATGGTACTGCAATCTGTCGATACCTTTAATGTGGCATTGCACGTGGTCATGTTTTTCTCTGACTGTTAATGACGTCTTTATACTAAATCTATGGGATGTTGGATGTGTACTGATTGATAATTCAGTCTTAGATACATGACATTTTTCAATTAGTTGTAATTGGCTTTGAACTAGCTGTTAGTAACTGCGAGTACTAAGATATGTACTTAGTGTCTTTTTTGTTGTTTGATATGAGGGATGGATAAATACCCTCCCACGTCCGGTCAGTTTTTTTGTTAGATGTTTTTTTCTGCTTTGTGTCGATCTGATGAGTTAGGCCATTTTCAATTGATTGTTATAGTTTGATCTTATGCTGTGCTGTAACACCACTGTCTCCGGTTAGGGTAGGGTTGAACAAACATGTTTAACCCCGCCACATTCTTTATGCGCCTGTCCATAGTTTGGAGCCTGTTGTTCAGTGGTTGTCGTTTGTTCATTTCTGTCATGTTTCTTTTCGTAAATTGTTTTGTTATAAATTATGCAGTTGGTTTCTCAATTGAATTGTTTCATATTTTTCATGTTGCAGCCATTTATAGCGCACTTTATGGTAAATGTTTTTCTCGTTGCTGAAGGCCGTACGGTTTCCTATAGTTGCTTCCATCCACTTCATTTGAACTTTGTTGGATAGTTGTCTCGTTGACAATCATACCACATCTCGGTATTTTTATAAGTGTGTTTGTCCCGTTTCATTTTAATATCAAGCCTCCCAAACCAAAGGTATGGTGTCTTATTGTGTCTGTCCTTATTCTTATTAGGTCGCCTAAACCAAAGGTTTATGATGTGATTGTGTCTGTCAAATCTCTTATGAAGTCGCAAAAGTCATTATACAGAGAATACTATTGTTTCATATTTGAATAGGAAATACTAACCACGACTCAATTAAACCAGGATTTTAACAGATTTATTAAAACACATTTTCATTTAAAGAACTACTCTACATCCATAATAGTAAATACAGTATTTGACCTACTCTTTCACCAGTGTAGTAAATCGCTGGATTGCTATTGAAACGAATCTTGAAATACTCCAAAATACTAATGTTATCAACCTTCATTAGTTTCTTTTATTTTGTGTCATTTTTATTACTGTACATGAATTGATGTGTCAAGCTGTAAAATATTTGTAGGGTTGTCAGATTGGACTGCTCCGGTGTATAAAGTTCGTCTACAGAAGAACTATTCAAAAATCATTGACAGCATACAGCATGAGAAAATAGTCGATCATCTGATATCATGTGATGTGATGACCATAGCTGATAGCCAAATAATTAATGCTTGTCCTGCACAGATACAAAAGAACAGGAAATTAATGGACATAATTTTGCATGGAAGTGAACATGGATTTATGGAATTCCTCAAAGCTCTACGAGAAGACTCTGTATATACAGAACTGGCAGATAAAATAGAAAACACAACAGTTGCTAGCAGAGATATAGCAACCATTCGGAATTGCTTCAAATGAACTGGAAGAGAGTAGGTCAAACGTATATGATTTTTTTGCTTGGAAACTCAACGTAACTTTTTATTTTCACTTAGCTGTTACAACTAGTCGAAGTTTGAAATGATTTGCAATCTTAAATGAATACGTGCATTAGATACAATTATCGTAATATCCTTTTTGGTAAAGATTATGCTAATCGTCAGTTTTACAAACAAACAAACAAAAATTTTGTAAAAGTTCATAAAAAGCTGATGTGGTATGATTGCCAATGAGATAATTCTCCATCACAGACTAATTGACTAGTTATGTCTTTGCACAGCCTCCAACAGTGAGCAAAACCTATACTGCACAGCAAGTTATAAAAATCCCTAAATAACAAATGTAAAACTATCCAAACGTTAAAATTAAAATCCTGATTTATATGCATCGGAATACATGCAAAATACATAAGATTGACTGGAATCAACGATATCAACTGAATTGTTGCGCAGTTATTGATAATGTCGAATATGGTAATATTAATATTGTTATCAGTACATTAAATTAATACTAAACATTTCTGTATACAAATATGTACTTTTTCGGTTCTACAATCTGTCGATACCTACATTTTGGCATTACACAAGGTCATGTTTTTCTCTGATTGTTAATGACATCTTTACGCTAAATCCATTTAATTTTGGGTGTGTACTGATTGATATTTTAGTCTTAGATTCATTAGGTTTTTTTTTTATTGGTTGTTGATGGCTTTGAACTAGCTGTCAGGCTGTCAGAAAATGCGAGTACTCTCCGATCTGTACTTTGTGTATTTTTCGTTTCTAGGGATGAGGGGTTGTGAAATACAATACCATGTCCGGTCTGTGTATTTGGTTGATATTTTTCTGCTTTGTATCGATCTTATGACTTTAACCTTTTTCAACTGAATTCTATATGTGGTTCTTATGTTGTGCTGTTACACCACAGTTTAGGGAATGGTTGAGCGCTCACAAACATGTTTTACCCTGCCATATTCTGTATGTTCCGCTTCCAAGTCAGGAGCCTGTAGTTCTGGTTGTCGTTGGTTCATGTCTGTCATGTTTGTTTTTCGTAAACTGTTTTGTAACAAATTAGGCCGTTAGTTTTCTCAATTGAATTGTTTCATATTTTTCATCTCGTGGTCTTTTATAGCAGGCTTTACGATATGGGTTTGTCTCATTGTTGAAGGCCGTATGGTCGCCTATAATTGCTTTCATCCACTTCATTTGAACTTGGTTTGATAATTGTCTCGATGGCAATCATGCCACATCTCCTTATTTTTAAATTATTGACAGTCACAATCTTAACAACGAAGAGACACCAGTCTATAAATCTCTACACAAAAAACTAAAGATTCATTACATATCTTCTAAAAAGAACCCGATGGTGAACGCCTGTGTTAACGAATCCTAGTATTGATAACATTGTATCATGTCATTCATTATCCAGTGGTGTACTAAGGTGTTCCGAAGGGTCAGCATTGATAACATTATATCATCTCATTCATTTACTAGTGGTGTACTAAGGTGTTCCGAAAACGTCATCATTGATAACATTGTATCATCCCATTCATTATCTAGTGGTGTATTAAGGTGTTCCGAAAGGGTCAGCATTGATGACATTATATCATCCAATTCATTATCTAGTGGTGTACTAAGGTGTTCCGAAAGGGTCAGCATTGATTACATTATATAATCCTATTCATGATCCAGTGGTGTACTTTGGTGTTCCGGAAGGGTCAGCATGCATTACATTATATTTTCCCGTGCTGTATCTAGTGGTGTGCAATGGTATTCCGAAAGGATCAGCATTGATTACATTTTATTATTTCATTCACTATCCAGTGGTGTCCTACGGTGTTCCGGAAGTGTCAGCATTGATTACATTATACCACACCATTTATTATCCAGTGGTGTATTAAGGTGTTCCGAAAGGATCAGCATTATTTACATTATATCATCCCATTCATTATCCAGTGTAGTCATAAGGTGTTCCTGAAGGGTCAGCATTGAGTAATCATATCACCCCATGTATTATCCATATACATTATATTATCCCATTCATTATCAGTAAAACAAATATTTTGAAAGAAATTGATGTTTTCAAAATTTCGAAAATTAAATTATAACTGATTATACTTTAATTTTTATTTTAGATTTACCAAACTGTGTACTCGTTTTCAATACCAGCAGTTGTTCGTCAACATCTCAATGTACGATACCAAATAACAGAGGAAACAATAAATGGTAGACAACTAACATACATTAACCAAATCATTTAACTGATTTGATGTGGATCTATATACATGTTCTACCTATTTATTATTTTATGTTACCCTAATATCATGTAGTTTTTGGTTTACAATTGATAAAAACAGGATTTAAAATATTTATTCCTAATAGCTGTATTATAAAGTTGCTAAAGTAAAAATGGAATGTTTGTCTGGACTTGAATAATAGTGTTTATTTGTACATTTTCATTATCTGTACAGTTGGGTGCAGACCAAGCATTACATGAAGACGGGCGGAAAACGTTAACGCGGCGTTTACTCGCGTGCACTTCAAGTAAACGCCGCGTTAACTGTGCGTTAACTCCGAAATTTCAGTAGACATAAAAAGTAAACGGGCGTTTACTTTCGCGTTTACCTCCGCGTTAACGCAAAATCGGCGCGTCTTCTAATTTTGTAAAGAGTAAACGGGCGTTTACTTTCGCGTTTACTTCCGCGTTAACGTGAAAAAGGCGCGTCTTCTAATTTCGTCAAAAGTAAACGCACGTTTACTGTTTGTAGTAAACGCGCGTTAACACAAATACTCTAGTTCAGGGAAAGCTTGTTTGCGACCTAGAATTTTGAGTGGTTCAAGCGTTTAATTAAAATTCATGCGAGAATATGCGAGATTTGGATGAACTGGGGGCAAAGTCATTTGGTAAAAATCAATATTCGATGTTAAGGACGCCCGCCTTTTTCCCGTTTACCTGTGAAGTCGTTGAGTGTCATCTGTTTTTTGGTTTATGTTTATGTTTAATAAAGTAAAAAAATATTGTGAAGAATTTCGAGACGTAGTTTTTGAAAATTACGGGAGAAAATTGGGAAAGAAATTTGAAGAAAACTTGAAATTTACCTTGCAAATAACCAAAACGAAATGTTTGATAAAGAAGGAACGAGGGCCTACAAGTCCCTGGAAGCTTCTAAGAACTTTGAGGAAGTTTATGTGCAGAAATATCATCTTTAGAGATTAAGAATAATTTCCTGATACATGCTGACGTAATGGTATTAATTGCCAAAACAGTATATCATTCAACGGTGACACTACATAATTTATTCTCTTTGGCTTGTGTTGGGCGGATATAGATAAACAATTTAAACCATATGATTGTAATGTAAAATGGAGCTTTTTGAAAAGTTGTTGCTGGTTATAACACAAAGTCGATATCATGAATGATATTATTCGAAGTATTCAATAAAATATAACCATGGCTTCATAAATGTTATGTTTTCAATATTACATAAATAGTCGTTTAACCTTGGAACTGTATATACGTTCCTTGTTCAACCCATAATAAAAAAGTTCCCATAAAAACAAACAGCTACAGGTCGTCGTATGGAATTAAACTCTTAGCTAACAAGCCACACCCACTAATAAGCTATACAATGTCTTTACTCGGACTGTTGCATTTTGAACAAACAATTTATAACGTGAAAAGTCCAGTGCAATGTAGAACAAAACAGTTTCAACATTCATATATCATTATCATGATCTTTACTTGCATGGATATGCATTTAACTTGACACTGGACGATTAAACAAAACGGTTATTGATGACTGCATGAAAAACTTTAACCTCAGACAAAACCTGAATTTAACTGTTAAGGAAAAACGAAGTCCATCTAGTAGTAAAAATCGGTAAAAATGAAAATAAATATTTGCAAAATTTTGCCCTGGATACTGTATTTTGGACATAAAGAAGCTTTTGTCCCAATTTCCAGAAATTACATTATGTTTGACAAAGATTTTGATGTAAAACAAAACTTTAACCACAGACTGAACCTAAATGCTGACGCAGCCGGCGTTAACGCTGACGACGGAATCTAGGATCGCCATGTCTCGCTTACGCGAAATAAATTTCGCAAGCTTGACAAAAAGAAGGATGTAGGCAGTTATTTCACTCATAAATCTTGAAGATCTCCTTGCTTTCGACAAGACGACAATCATTGTTTTTTTTTTTTTTTTTTTTTTTTTTTGTCTAGGGGGTACTTTTTCTAAATTAATTGTAATATTACAATATTTTTTTTCACATTTATTATCATTTTCTACCTATTAACGTGAATTTTCTGACACAAAATAAATACATGTATACAAGAGAACTGTTCATTAAAAGTATGTAATCAAATGCCTAACTATATATTGTGTGAAAATTTACTTTCTAAAGATATAAAAATATATAAAGTATCTTTTATTCTGTTTAAGATCTTATAAAATCTCATTGAAATTAATTTGATATTCTGCATACTATATTATGTATGCTTCACGATAAGACAAGATAAAATGCTGAACGACCCAGATCCCCTCCTTTCAAAATTGTCAATATCTGATGCATTTGATTTAAGCACAACAATACCTTTATGTAAATTTAATACACGCATGCAATCAGGGCTAGTATTTTGAACATATGTTTTAACGGTAGCTGTCAGAACATGATTATAATTATTAAGGGCATATTAATTTTGTCGATCTGTCGCCTGGTGAGATTAATAGTTTAAGGTAAAACTTTATGATACCATATGGCCTAGGTGTTGATTGACTTTTATTTTTATGACCTAAGATATGGTAATGAAATAGCACCCGTAACTTATTGAATATATCTGCTAAGTAAACATCACAGCATGAATCTGTCCATTTTTCAGTGAAGGTGACACGCAAAGTCAGGTGACATATCAAACCGTTTCTCTTGTAATTAAGATTAATAAACATAACAGTCATAATAAATAGTCTGTTTTAATCTGTCAGTGTAATCAATCATTTTTTATAAATAATCTGATTACAGTAATAACGATGCCGATCTGATAAATCAATAACCTGATAATGCCCCCAGTTCATCAAATCTCGTATCTAATCAGTCGATAACGCAAGTCACGATCGATCTTGCACATGCGCATTGTTTCCCTGAACTAGAGTATTGTCATCGTATCCTGGATACACTGACCTTAAATATCAAATGATAAAGTACATCAAAATTAAATGACCAACTGTTCATTTTCGATTGACATTAACAGTTCATTAATAATGTTATAACACCTCTTTAATTAATTGAAAATTAATCATAGTAAATTTCTTTTCTGCACAAACAAACAGTTCAAGCATGTCCTTCTTTTATTCAAATAATTAAATCATCACCAAAATCCGGAAGTTTTCACATCTTAGACTGTCCGTCTCAGGATGACTCGTTTAACAAAATTATTTGACCTCATTAACCAAAACTGACCATATTTGCACTTCATCAAGTAAATATATATAGCCGCACAGTAATTCAGTTATATTCTTAGGTCAGAAGGGACTGCATAATACAAATGACAGCAATATTGGAAAACAATGACTACAAAATTTTCTTCGCATCAATTTACAGTGCCAGCATGTCCTCTTTTTATTCAAAATATTGAATCATAAACAAATATCAGTAGTTTTCATACCCCAGACTGACTCGTATAACAAAATTATTTTTCTGCATCAACCAAAACTGACCTAATTTGCTCTTTTTTATGTAAATCTTATAGTCGCATAGTAAATCAGTTATATTTTTATGTAAGGATGGATTGTATAAAACAAATGATAGCAATATTGGACCACAATGACTACAAAATTTTGTTCGCATCAATTGAGAGTGCCAACATGTTCTCTTTTTATCAAAAATATTGAATTGAAACAAATATCAGTAGTTTTCATACCTCAGACTGACTCGTATAACAAAATTTTTTGTCCACATCAACCAAAACTGATATATAAATATTTGCACTTTATTATGTAAATATTTATAGCTGCATAGTAAATCAGTTTTAATTTTCAATTTATACTGCCAGCATGTTCCCTTTTTTTTGAACATATTGAATCGTAAACAAATATCAGTAGTTTTCATTTCTCAGACTGACTTTTTTAGCAAAATTATTTGTCCGCATCAACCAAAATTGACCATATTTGCTCTTTTTTATGTAAATCTTATAGTCGTATAGTAAATCAGTAATATTTTTATATCTGATGGATTGTATAATACAAATGACAACAATATTTGAAAACGATGACTAAAAAATTTGGTTCGCATCAATTTATAGTGCCAGCATGTCTCCTTTTTATTCAAAATATTGAATCGTAAACAAATATCAGTAGATTTCATACCTCAAACTGACTCAGATAACAAAATCATTTGTCCGCAAAAACCAAAACTGACCATATTTGCATTATATCATGCAAATCTTTGTAGCTGCATAGTAAATCATTTATATTTTTAGGTCAGGAGGGACTGTATGATACAAATGACAGTTATATTAGAAAACAATGACTACAACATTTCGTTCGCATCAATTTATAGTGTCAGCATGTCCTCTTTTTATTCAAAATATTGAATCGTAAATAAAATCAGTAGTTTTCATACCTCAGACTGACTCATATAACAAAATCATTTGTCCGCAACAACCAAAAACTGACCATTTTTGCACTATATCATGGAAATTTAGGTAGCTGCATAGTAAATCAGTTATATTTTTAGGTCAGGAGGGACTGTATAATACAAATGACAGTCACATTAGAAAACAATGACTTCAAAATTGTGTTCGCATCAATTATAATGCCAGCATGTCCTCTTTTTATTCAAAATATTGAATCGAGAACAAATATCAGAAGTTTTCATACCTCAGACTGACTCATATAACAAAATTATTTGTCCACATCAACCAAAACTGACCATATTTGCACTTTATTATGTAAATATTTATAGCTGCATAGTAAATCAGTTATATTTTTATGTAAGGATGGATTGTATAAAACAAATGATAGCAATATTAGAAAACAATGACTACAAAATTTTGTTCGCATCAATTTATAGTGCAAGAATATTGCCTTTTTATTCGTATAACAAATGTATTTGTCTGCATCAATCAAAACCGACCTTATTTGCTCTTTTTTATGTAAATCTTATAGTCGCATAGTAAATCAGTAATATTTTTATGTAAGGATGGATCATATAATACAAATAATAGCCATATTGGAAAACAATGACTACAAAATTTTGTTTGCATCAATTTATAGTGCCAGAATATTCTTATTTTATTGAAAATATTGAATCGTAAACAAATATCAGTAGTTTTCATATCTCAGACTGACTTGATAACAAAATTATTTGACCGCATCAACCAAAACTGACCATATTTGCTCTCTTTTATGTAAATCTTATAGTCGCATAGTAAATCAGTAATATCTTTATATCGGGATGGATTGTATCATACAAATGACCGCAATATTGGAAAACAATGACTAAAAAAATTTGGTTCGCATCAATTTATAGTGCCAGCATGTCCTCTTTTATTCAAAATGTTGAATCGTAAACAAATATCAGCAGTTTTCATACCTCAGACTGACTAATATAACATAATTATTTGTCCGCAAAAACCACAACTGACCATATTTGCATTATATCATGCAAATCTTTGTAGCTGCATAGTAAATCATTTATATTTTTAGGTCAGGAGGGACTGTATGATACAAATGACAGTTATATTAGAAAACAATGACTACAACATTTCGTTTGCATCAATTTATAGTGTCAGCATGTCCTCTTTTTATTCAAAATATTGAATCGTAAATAAAATCAGTAGTTTTCATACCTCAGACTGACTCATATAACAAAATCATTTGTCCGCAACAACCAAAAACTGACCATTTTTGCACTATATCATGGAAATTTAGGTAGCTGCATAGTAAATCAGTTATATTTTTAGGTCAGGAGGACTGTATAATACAAATGACAGTCACATTAGAAAACAATGACTTCAAAATTGTGTTCGCATCAATTATAATGCCAGCATGTCCTCTTTTATTCAAAATATTGAATCGAGAACAAATATCAGAAGTTTTCATACCTCAGACTGACTCATATAACAAAATTATTTGTCCACATCAACCAAAACTGACCATATTTGCACTTTATTATGTAAATATTTATAGCTGCATAGTAAATCAGTTATATTTTATGTAAGGATGGATTGTATAAAACAAATGATAGCAATATTAGAAAACAATGACTACAAAATTTTGTTCGCATCAATTTATAGTGCAAGAATATTCCCTTTTTATTCGTATAACAAATGTATTTGTCTGCATCAATCAAAACCGACCTTATTTGCTCTTTTTTATGTAAATCTTATAGTCGCATAGTAAATCAGTAATATTTTTATGTAAGGATGGATCATATAATACAAATAATAGCCATATTGGAAAACAATGACTACAAAATTTTGTTTGCATCAATTTATAGTGCCAGAATATTCTTATTTTATTGAAAATATTGAATCGTAAACAAATATCAGTAGTTTTCATATCTCAGACTGACTTGATAACAAAATTATTTGACCGCATCAACCAAAACTGACCATATTTGCTCTCTTTTATGTAAATCTTATAGTCGCATAGTAAATCAGTAATATCTTTATATCGGGATGGATTGTATCATACAAATGACCGCAATATTGGAAAACAATGACTAAAAAAATTTGGTTCGCATCAATTTATAGTGCCAGCATGTCCTCTTTTTATTCAAAATGTTGAATCGTAAACAAATATCAGCAGTTTTCATACCTCAGACTGACTAATATAACATAATTATTTGTCCGCAACAACCAAAACTGACCATTTTTGCACTATATTATGCAAATCTATGTAGCTGCATGGTAAATCAGTTATATTTTTAGGTCAGGAGGGAGTGTATAATACAAATGACAGTTATATTAGAAAACCTTGACTACAAAATTTTGTTCGCATCAATTATAGTGCCAGCATGTCCTCTTTTTATTCAAAATATTGAATCGTAAACAAATATCAGAAGTTTTCATACCTAAGACTGACTCGTAAAACAAAATTAATTGACCGCATCAACCAAAACTGACGATATTTGCACTTTATTATGTAAATCTTAATAACTGCATAGTAAATCAGTTATATTTTTATATCAGGATGGATTGTATATACAAATGACATCAATATTGGAAAATAATGACAGCAAAAGTTTGTTCGCATTAATTTTTAGTGCCAGCATGTCCTCTTTTATTCAAAATACTGAATCGTAAAAAAATATCAGTAGTTTTCATACCTCAGACTGACTCGTATAACAAAATTTTTTGTCCGCATCAACCAAAACTGACTATATTTGCACTTTATGAAGTACATATATATAGCTGCACAGTAATTCAGCTCTATTTTCAGGTCAGGAGGTACTGTATAATACAAATTACAGCAATATTAGAACACATTGACTACAAAATTTTACTCGCATCCATTTATAGTGCCAGTATGTCCTCTTTTTATTCAAAATATTTAATCGTAAACAAATATCAGTAGTTTTCATACCTCAGACTGACTCATATAACTAAATTATTTTTCCGCATCAACCAAAACTGACCTTATTTGCTCTTTTTTGTGTACATCTTATAGTCGCATAGTAAATCAGTAATATTTTTATGTAAGGATGGGTTGTATAATACAAATGATAGCCATATTGGAAAACAATGACTACACAATTTTGTTCGCATCAATTTATACTGCCAGCATGTTCCTTTTTTATTGAACATATTGAATCGTAAACAAATATCAGTAGTTTTCATTTCTCAGACTGACTTGATAACAAAATTATTTGTCTGCATCAACCAAAACTGACCATATTTGCTCTTTTTTATGTAAATCTATAGCCGTATAGTAAATCAGTAATATTTTTATATCTGATGGATTGTATAATACAAATGACAACAATATTTGAAAACGATGACTAAAAAATTTGGTTCGCATCAATTTATAGTGCCAGCATGTCTCCTTTTTATTCAAAATATTGAATCGTAAACAAATATCAGTAGATTTCATACCTCAAACTGACTCAGATAACAAAATCATTTGTCCGCAAAACCAAAACTGACCATATTTGCATTATATCATGCAAATCTTTGTAGCTGCATAGTAAATCAGTTATATTTTTAGGTCAGGAGGGACTGTATGATACAAATGACAGTTATATTAGAAAACAATGACTACAAAATTTTGTTCGCATCAATTTATAGTGCCAGCATGTCCTCTTTTTATTCAAAATATTGAATCGTAAAAAAAAATCAGTAGTTTTCATACCTCAGACTGACTCGTATAACAAAATTATTTGTCCGCATCAACCAAAACTGACCATATTTGCACCTTATTATGTAAATCTTAATAGCTGCATAGTAAATCAGTTATATTTTTATATCAAGATGGATTGTATAATACAAATGACAGCAATATTGGAAAACAATGACTAAAAAATTTTGTTCGCATCAATTTATAGTGACAGTATGTCCTCTTTTTAGTCAAAATATTGAATCGTAAACAAATATCAGTATATTTCATACCTCAGATTGACTCAGATAACAAAATTATTTGTCCGCAACAACCAAAACTGACCATATTTGCATTATATCATGCAAATCTATGTAGCTGCATAGTAAATTATTTATATGTTTAGGTCAGGAGGAACTGTATAAAACAAATGCCAGTAATATTAGAAAACAATGACTACAAACTTTGTTCACATCAATTTATAGTGACAGCATGTCCTCTTTTTATTCAAAATATTGAATCGTAAACAAATTTAAGTGTTTTCATACCTTAGGCTGACTCACATAACAAAATTATTTGTCCGCATCAACCAAAACTGACCATATTTGCACTTTATTATGGAAATCTTTATAGTTGCATAATGAACTGTCACTAAAATCAGTAGTTCGGGATGGTTTGTATTAAAACAAAACTATAATATTAAAAGGCATCATCCAACACTGACATGTCTAATTCAAGTAATTTATAATGAAAAGTATGAGAAGTTCTCTTCTTGGAATAGTGTACTGTTAATATATTACGGCGGTTGATTGATTTCATTTGTAGCCTAACGTCCAGGGACAAATATTTTATTCATGTTCAGAACGAGTATATTTTTCGGACGTCCCAGATATCATTTATAATCGTTATGGATAAGTCTGTATAAATTGACGAGATGGTACAAATGTACACACTTATACAACACCTTATCAATATCCCTATATATACACTGTACAATTTTCGATCGAACATTTGGCAAAACAGAATCTTAAATCATGTAAATCCAAGGCAAACAAGGTGAATTACGATAAAAAAATCCATGTATTAAATGCATAGAGTTATATTTAGGAAGAGACTGTTAAAAATGGGGAACGAAGCAACGTAAACCATGATGTTTATATCCCATCATATACAAATATTTTTCCGATGTGTTAGATAACCTTTCTATCCGCCTTGATATTTGTACATGTAACTTTTGAAAAGAAAATATAGAAAATCTGCTACTCAGCAAAATTATTGGAACTGATTTTTTGTAATTAATAAAAGTTAATATTTCGAATTAAAAGTGTTTTTAGAATTGGTCTGGTTTGAAACACTTGTACGTAAAATATTAAGATACAAGTCGTTTTAATTAAAATAAATGTACAAATGAACACGAAGTTTATTTCTTAATTTGCACAATCAGTTAACGCGAAAAGTAAACGCGCATTTACTTTCAAGTGTACGTTAAAAAATACACTTGTGAAATCTGTAGTAAACGCCCGTTTACTACTGACTAAACGGACACAGAGTAAACGTCCGTTTACTCTGGTAGACATTAGAAATTTCCATTTTGACCGCGTTAACGTAATTATAGTAAACGCGAAAATTGAAGTTAACTAATGAAATATGTGCACGCGGCGTTAACTTGCGTTTACTTTATGTAATGCTTGGTCTGCACCCAACTGTATATTTTCATTATCTGTATATTCCATTATTTGTATATTTTCCTTATCTTTATATTTTCATTGTCTGTATATTCCATTATCTGTATATTTTCATTATCTATATATTCCATTATCTGTATATTTTCCTTATCTGTATATTTTCATTGTATGTATATTCCATTATCTGTATATTTTCATTATCTGTATATTTTCATTATCTGTATATTTTCCTTGTCAGTATATGTTCATTATCTGTATATTTTCATTATCTGTATATTTTCATTATCTGTATATTTTCATTATCTGCATATTTTCATTATCTGTATATTTTCCTTGTCAGTATATGTTCATTATCTGTATATTTTCATTATCTGTATATTCCATTATTTGTATATTTTCCTTACCTGTATATTTTCATTGTCTGTATATTCCATTATCTGTATATTTGCATTATCTATATATTCCATTATCTGTATATTTTCCTTATCAGTATAGTTTCATTATCTGTATATTTTCATTTTCTATATATTTTCATTATCTGTATAGTTTCTTTATCTGTATATTTTCATTACCTGCATATTTTCATTGTCTGTATATTTTCATTGTCTGTATATTTTCATTGTCTGTATATTCCATTATCTGTATATTTCCATTGTCTGTATATTTTCGTTATCTGTATATTTTCATTATCTGTATATTCCTTTATCTGTATGTTTTCGTTGTCTGTATATTCCATTATCTGTATGTTTTCATTATCTGTATATTTTCAGTATCTGTATATTTTCAATTGGGTCTGCTTTTTGTTTATTTTTCGTCGTTGGACTAGATAATGTTTGTCATCTCTTGAAATTGCAGGACAGATTGGAATAATTTTGCAGGAATAGCTGTATGTACAATGATTCATTATTTTTCAAACACCTTTATTATTAAGAACGTATGATTGTCAGATGCGTATTTTTGAAATATATCTCTTGAAACTAGGAGTCGAAATGTTTAAAAATGTTTACGCTTTCTTTTCTGAAACATCTAGACCAAACTTTGTGGACATTTTTATACGGAAGGTCTTGTACAAGCCTGGTTTTTTTCTGTTGTTTAAATCTAATGAAAAGCATTTCTGTCAGCGGAGATCTTAGATTGAAAGGGATGTATGACAAATTCTGATCGACTGATTTTTCTCTATTCTCCTTATGTTTATACCAGGCCATTGTTTTTATTTGTCAGTGATTAATCATGGAAAGGATTTGTATGTCTCCTTGGTATATTTCGGAGTTTAGGTTCAATCCACCGTTTTCTACATAAGAAAATGCCTATACCAAGTCAGGAATATGACAGTTGTTATCCATTCGTTTGATGTGTTTGAGCTTTTGATTTTGCCATTTGATTAGGGACTTTCCTTTTTGAATTTTCATCGGAGTTCAGTTTTTTTATGATTTTACTTTTTATTTTTTTTATTTTTTGTATTGTAAGGTTCTCTAGCAATGATTTCCAATTGATAAAATAAAGAACCCAACCATACGAGGCTATCCTTAGTTCTAATTGAAAAAGTACAATACCATCAGAGAAACGAACAGATGACGTACACAACCACCGAAGGCAATCTTTCATTGTTATGGATGAAGACCTCAACCATAAGGGGCAATCTTTAATTCTTATGGATGAAGACCTCAACCATCAGAAGCAATATTTTATTCTGATGGATGAAGACCTCAACCATCAGGGGCAATCTTTTATTCTTATCGATGAAGACCTCAACCATCAGGGGTAATCTTTTATTCTGATGAATGAAGACCTCAACCATCAGGGGCAATCTTTTATTCTTATGGATGAAGACCTCAACCATCAGGGGCAATCTTTTATTCTTATGAATGAAGACCTCAACCATCAGGGGCAATCTTTTATTCTTATGGATGAAGACCTCAATGTTTTATGTTATTAGTTATTCATTGTTGAAAACAGAACGAACCTGATATGTATGTTGGTTGTATGTTAGTTATTCTTTTTTTAATCAAAATGTTACATTTGTTTTTCTTTGCTTTTCTGTTACACACTATGAATTTTATTGTTTTTTTTTTTTTTTTTTCATTTTCATATCTATGTATATAATTAGTTCGGTATTGGAATATGGGCCTTGAATTTATATTTTTTTGTGTATGAGTTATTTATTACTGCAAAAAGATTCTCATATGAATGTTCCTTTGTATGTAAATAAGCCGTTATTAGAACGGGCATCAGGTGTATTTTCCTTTGTGCATGATATATTTATTATTTGAATCGAAACCTTGTTTTTTATTATATAAAAAAGAAGATGTGGTATGATTGCCAATGAGACAACTGTCCCCAAGAGACCAAAATGACATAGAAAATAACAACTATAGGTCACCGTACGGCCTTCAACAATGCAAAGCCCATACCGCATGTCTGTTTATGTAGAATATTCTTTTTTTTTTAATGGGGATCTTACATGTGTTTGCCATGCATCAATATGCCTTTGTATATAAGTTATTTTTTATTTAAATTTTGGACCTTACATTTATATAGAAATAAGAAGATGTGATATGAGTGCCAATGAGACAACTCTCCATCCAAGTCACAATGTGTAAAAAGCAAACAATTATAGGTCAAATTACGGCCTTCAACACGGAGACTTGGCTCACAACGAACAGCAAGCTATAAAGGGCCCCAAAATGACTAGTGTAAAACAATTCAAACAGGAAAACCAACGGTTTAATCTATATAAAAAACAAACGAGAAACGAGAAAAACTTAAGAACCACATCAACAAACGACAATCACTGAAACAGGTTCTGGACATAGGACACATGCAAAATAATGCAGCGGGTTTAAACGTGTTAACAACCTTCACCCTAACCTGAAATAGTAGTGTAACATTATAACATAGAAAGACACACAATGGCTTAACTCAATCAAATAGACATATTAACAAAAATAAGAAAACATACACTGAACGAATAAGTTTGATCAAAAAGACAACCATAACCTTGAACAAAATGTGATAAATAAAATAACGTACACAGGTACATTTAAATATAATAATTTTGTTGTTAGGAGTACGGAGATGAGATACTTTTTACAAAATAAATGAATTATTCATTAATATCTCTTTGTTTGTAAGTTTTTCATTATATGCATAAGGACCTTGAAATTATATTTCTTTGTATGTAAATGATGCATAATTTGAATCGGGACCTTATATTGGCATTCTGTTGTATATATGTTATACATTATTACAATCAGGAGCTTACATGCATATGTTTTAGTATATCAGTACCCCTTTATTTGAATCAAGACTTTATATTTTCTTTTTTTATACAAGTTAAACTTTGTTTGAATAAATCATACATGTTTTATCCTTTGTACATAACTTAAACATAATTAGGACCTTACATTTATTCTCCGTTGTATATAGCTTATTCTTTATTTAAATCGGAATCTAATATTTAGTTTCATTTCTAAATAAGTTAAACATTATTAGAATCAGAACCTACCATTTAGATAATTGTATATTTAGTTGCGGAATCATATTAGTTTTGATTCTTATTGCTGGATAAGTTTTAGTATTGTGAATTTGTATAATGACACCTTCATTCTGTCTGTAATTTGCATGATAATAATATACATATAGGGTTTCCTACAGTTGCTCCACTTATGGGCATGACTTACAGCCATTTTTGCATTTAATGCGTTGGCTAAACTATCATGCATGTTTAGCATGGTGTTCATCCTCCAGTACCGTTTTTGGTTTATTACGTTTAAATATGTGAAGTGCTTTCTGAGAGAAAAAGAAATCACTGTATGCCATTCTCGAATGGTTCAATATCATACTGTGTACCAGGGTTACTGCCATCTTAAATTTCAGATAGACATCATGAACAAACAAAAATAGTATATCATCAAAGTAATATTATTCATGCAAGATTCAATTAAGATTTGTGAGCCAGTTTCTCAGAAGTGCGTATTCGAACGTACAATATGGTTCTTTAAATGACGTGTGCATCTTTTGATAACAAGGCACAGCTCACAATTGAACATCCCGTGTTATTTATCAGAAATACCTAATGCTGACAGGTATAAAAAGTAAAATCACAAAAATACTGAACTCCGAGGAAAATTCAAAAAGGAAAGTCCTCAATCAAATGGCAAAATCAAAAGTTCAAACACATCAAACGAATGGATAACAACTGTCATATTCCTGACTTGGTACAGGCATTTTCTTATGTAGAAAATGGAGGATTGAACCTGGTTTTATGGCTAGCCAAACCTCTCACTTGTATGACAGTCGTATCAAATTCCATTATATTGACAACGATGCGTGAACAAAACAAACAGACACAATTGGTAAAAATGTCAAAAATAGGGTTACAGCAGTCAACATTATGTTATCATCTTAATCACTATAAAAACAAACAAATGTTACGAAGAAGCACAAAACGGGGCATACATCAAATTTAACATCCTCATTATGCTTATATCATACGATTTTATTTATCTATGTAAAATCCACCTATAAAGGATGGAAGGTTTTAAGTACTGGCGTAAAATTGCGCGTTTGAAATTCGCACAGGTAGACATAAAATAATTTTGTCGTTCAAGGTATAAAGAGATGCATAAATACAGAGTCACGTAAAATGGATATCACAAAAAACAGACTTAGCAGTAAAAAGTAATATTAATAAATAAAATAATAGTATGGTTAAAATTATGACGGGATATATAAGTCAGAGTCACGTCAAATGTATATCACAAAAAACAGACTTAACAGTAATGTATAATGTATATCATGTAAATGCTGCTTCCATCTAACTTTACAGTTTATGTGTAAATGTGGGTTGTCCATTTACAAAGCTAAAATGAAAAATAAATATCAAGGAACTGGTCTCAGAGCAAACCACATTATATTCACTCAAAATGAGAGCTCAGGCTAGTGATATACTTTATATACTGGCCATAACTTAAAATCATCAATATTGTTCATTGAACAAATGCCCGGATGACCTACAAATAATAGTGTTGTTCATTTATTCAATAAACGTACAACAGGAAGTTGTGGTGTGTAGTACGAGCTTAAAATACCGGTAATCAATACATGCACAAATAGTATTCAAGAGATATAAGCTGAATGCTTACCACGCCCCTCTTGTTGACAGGTCACATACTTCCACCTGTCCATTGTGAACAGGTAAACAAACATCATCAGTGGTTAACGTATGTCCTATCTGACTGTTTATTTGTATTTTAAAAATTGAATAATTTGCAGTTTTATTTACTCACAGCTTGTAAAGACCCGAGATATTTAAAGCTTGAAATTTTGTAAAGACACCTGTCTATCCTTGACGGCTGTGTGTTGCCCCGTATAGTAGATGTCTCTTGGCTTTTCTCGTAGTTCAGTGAATGTCTTGTTAATATATAACCCCATCTTTTATTCTTACCCATCAATGTTATATAGTTTAACATGCATCAAAACTAACAAAATCAAATGCTATCATCAACGGAACAAGTGAAAAACGATTGATATATTCCTGACTTGGTACGGGCATTTTCCAAAAACAATGGTGAGTCAAACCTGGTTTTATAGCTACAGATAGAAATAAGAAGATGTGGTATGAGTGCCAATGAGACAGCTCTCTACCCAAGTCACAATGTGTAAAAAGTTAACAATTATAGGTCAAAGTACAGCCTTCAACACGGAGCCTTTGCTCACACCGAACAGCAAGCCTATGTAAAAAGTTAAATAACAAAAATACCGAACTCCGAGGAAAATCCAAAACGGAAAGGCCATTTTCAAATGACAAAATCAAAAGTTCAAACACATCAAACAAATTGATAACAAATGTCATATTCCTGACTTGGTACAGGCATTTTCTTTAACCTCCCTATTGTATGATAGTTGTTTATAGTTAAAGATATGGCCGTTTTACAGTGTTGAAACTGTTGTGTGTATAAAATGTATTTAATATTCAGACATGCACTACTTGCATATATTATTTAATATTCACTTACAATTTTTTTAAATATTTTGTGTAACATTTTTTTCCTGACAATAAATTTTCAACCACTAGTCATGTTCATTCCTTAAAAGCTTCACCATGCCTACATGTTTTCTCTATTTGATATACACTTTTCTTTTATTCTTACACGATTTATCCTTTTCCGTACCTTATTATTTTTATTCAATCAACGTGTGGTTTGTTTGATCTCAGTTCTTCATTGGTCAAAATTAGATTATGACGTCAAATTTTATTGCTTTCCTCTGAATTTCCTATTGTGACGTCATGAAAAAAGGCGACCATGCCTGATGACGTCACATAGAAAGAACACATCTTTTTGCAAATCATTTGAAAGGAAGGAATGAATTTGTCTGCATATCGTTAAAAAATCATTAGATAAAGATTTCACCATCAAATCTTGTGTAATACGATATTTATCCACTCTCGACAGTTAAATTTTAAATTTTCAAACCGTCGGCGAGGCTCGCGTTTTAAATTTGAAAATTTAACTGTCTCGAGTTGATAAATTTCGTATCACACTCGATACAGTGGTAGAATATTTATTTCTAAAATGCTATTAATGCTTTAATTGGCCTTTTAACTTTTTTGTGTGTTTTGTAGTCTTAACCCGCTTCCGACATACACATTTATAAGCATGTAGGTAGGATTTTATCACATTAACGTACACCAATATTTATATGAGCTTGTAATTTTGTTTAGTTTTCCTATTATATTCTATAGTGTGTTTCAGTGAGGAGTCAGATGTTGACATAGTCAACTTGGAGATATGAAATGCAAACACTCTAATCAATACAGTGTTGAGAAACAGGACATCAACAGCATATCTGAAAGTTGAAGTAGCACACTTTAAATTTGTGATTTTTTTTTTTTTTTTTTTTTTTTTGTCTTTGAAAGGGGTTTATATAAATACCGCTTCGTTTGAGTACAATAAAAAGTCCACCATTAGGGATTCACAATTACATTACTTTTCATTGGAATACCAATTCTATGTTGATATTTTAGCCCGTCAATCTCAGTCCGTTTCATTCATGAAATCAAACAAGAAATGTGTTACTTCAATTTCCATTTCTGTTGAAAAAGCTCTGTTTAATGAAAAGATGTATTAGTCTTTCAATTGAGCATGGTAAATGAACTGTCAATCGTAGAAAAAAAGTTTGGATATTATTACAAATTAAAAATATGGTGATTAATGACTTTGCAGTAGATGTTTATAATATTAAGAATCATCATATGATTGACACCGAAAGTAGGTTAATGCTGTTCTACGGTAAATTGGCTATTTATTCATAACAAAATCATTATATTTGAAATTATTTTAGTCAAAAAACTTTCATACCTAGAACTAATTTTGATCATCCCTTATATCATTCAAACTTTTAATTTCTGGTGTCTCGGAACCCCCCACTTGATTACCATGGCTACGGGAAACATCCAAAGATGACTTGTGAACCAGAACTTCAAGAGCACAGAACACCCCAAAGAACTACACCAATGAATGAAAATAAAGTTGTATTTGGTTGATAAAGATGTTATATTTCCCGTAACAACTGTTTCTTTCTTGAAATATGCCCTTTTCTATTAAACAATCACAGAAGTGACATACAATCCAACCATGCCTACACCAAAAATCAGATTCCTTGTCAATTTTAAAAGTCTTGTGTTTATGTTAAAATCAAGAAACAGCAATCTCGGTATGCATGAGCTGTCCAAGAATAAATATGCCAAGTTTTAAAGATATCAATAAATATTAACGGGGTGCGTCAATGCCATCTTTATAAATGAATGATACCCAAGTCCTTTTGCGATGACATTTAACCACTGAAATGATTCAGATTCGATTGTTCCCATATACGGTGAAAGAGTGCCGGAAAAGAAATAAATCTTGAAAAATCACGGTCCATACGAATGTTATGAGGAAAAAAGGGGACACTCTAACGTTAGCCACCTTATACTTTGTAAGAGCTTTCGTAACCTCATGTTCATTTCTAACTGAACATATGTGCAGATTGTAAATAAAATTAACTTTATTTAATCACTTAGCTTCAATTCTCATAGGGTTTTTACGACTTTTAGATGACAAACAGCAATACAGTCTTTCAAAAACAAAATGTTTCTCCTGATAAGAAAAGAACACATTTAACAAGCACTAGTGCATGGAAGTATGAAGCTCCTTCTATCAAACTCTGCATGTTTCATGAGAAATATCAATCTGCTCAGACCTGATAAAGTTTTTTTCAATGTTTTTTTTAAACATTTTTAAAGGGGCACTAGCTACGAGATATATAAAAAATGTAAAATATGATTTTTTTTGTTCAATCATTGATGAAAGTGAAATAGTGAAATAAACATTTGCGTTTAGCAGCCAGTATGGTTCAATTTTGTCAAAATAAGCTAAGAAACATTGATGATGAATTAATTGTAAGTTAATAATTCGACCTCATTGAATCCGTATTCATGTGAACTTGAATTTAACTCCTTAGCTAGAGATGGATAACGCATGAATCGTGCGTGCTGAATTATTTAAAGGAAAAGAATGTCAACATTAAAAGTGAAACAAAGGTAAATCATTTGATTGACTGATTCGATCCACAAACAAATCATTCTTATACAGGTAAAAACGATAATTAACATATATTTTTAATCTATAATATGAAATTAAACAGACCGAGAAAAATCTAATTGCACGAGTCCGGTTTCTATTTATATCTATATTTATGTTTATATTGCTTATATTGCCATCGGCGGTATTTGGAGGTGAACTCGATAGTTAATTAGATGGCGTCTAGACTAAAATACACACGAAACGTATTATCGGGCCCATGCCCTGTAAATTGATTATTTAAGACTTTTTTTATAATTTGGATACATTTTTTACATTGTTATAAATCAAATATGAGAATTTGAGTCAAATCGGTGAACATGAATTTGACAGCTAGTGCCCCTTTAAATAGTTAACTGAAATTAGCATTGATCGGAAAACTGTCACATGTGTAATTGGATCTTTCTAAAAACCATATCGGCTTTAAGCTAGAATTTCTCTATGTTCATTTGTTGAACATGCATCATTCATTAATTGTAGTCTCTTCGGTATAAAATATATTAAATCAATAAATTTGACAGCATTTCTATTAGTTCAGGATTAAACCAGAAAAATTTTAATACTAGGTCATGTAAGAAATTATTTTCTACTGTTATAGAAAAATAATAAAATAAGAGATTTCCTTAAAGAGGTGAAACTATTTGTTTATTCAAAAGTGGTAAAAAAATAATGTAAACAGGTGGCAATTCAAAAGGTATTAGTATTTATGTTATGATACAAATAAAAAAACTCTAGGTAAAATTTTGTGTTCACAAATCATGAAAATCATTATTGAAATACAAGTAAATTTGAAAAAATTCTGCATTGATTTAAAAGAGATTGAGAATAGAGAAAATAGTTTTAAAAAGAATAAAGAAATGAAGGACCCCACAAGAATCATACGTTATAGTTTTAATGCTTACATTATGTAGAACGTCATGTCTTTGTGTATTCAAATGCCATTTTGATGTGTGCATGACGTTCATCAATCTGCACAAAAAAGTTACAATAATAACTGAAAGGTTTCAAACTAAATTTTATACACACCAGATTATTGATGAACAAAATTAGATTGATGTAAATTGTTTTAAGTGATGCTCGTCAAAATGTGAAAAAATCTACATAAAGAAACATAGACTTCAGATACATTTTTTTATAGTTAGTCAAGATAACAAATAAACATTATCCTAATGACTAATAGAACTATTAACATAAGAAGAACAAATAAATAAAGAAAACAATTAAATGTACACAAAAAAAGGTGATTTAAAATGATAGTATGATGACTATCAGATTTGAAAACCATCATTGATAAATTGTTTTTTAGTAATGGCTAATGATAATAAATAACAGTGCTAACATATTTTAACCATCTTTTTTTTGAAGTTGTGTAATATTTTGTATTGGAATAAACACCTATAGTAAGGAAATAATTTTGCATGTGCAAATAGAGCAGTCTGAAAATTTATGCTCAAAATATACTTAATAGATCATAATGGGTCAACATAAAATTCGAATCATGACACGCTTAAATCTTAGAGGCGAAAAGCGAAAAGGGGGTGTTGAAGGCATGGTACTCGGACTTTTAACAAGTTCCACTCCTTACGTTGAACTGTTGATTGCCATCATGGACCCCCATTTACATTATAGTGAATGACTTAATTTCAAGGTTTCAAATCGCAGCCTTTTCTTTTTACATAGGTGCCGTAATTGTTTTGATTACCATATCAACCATTGCTATCAACACTTATGGTTCGATAAATTGACTTGATGGAAGTTTACAAAAAAATAAAATCGTAAAACAAAATTTTCCAAACATTATATTATATAAGTATACATAGTCCCAAGTCAGGATCCTTTAATTCAGTGGTTGTCGTTTGTTGCTGTGTTACATGGGCTTTGCTCATTATTGAAGGCCGTACGGTCACCTATAGTTGTTAATGTCTGTGTCGTTTGGTCTCTTGTGAAGAGTTTCCTCATTGGCATTCATACCACATCTTCATTTTTATATAAAGGTTTGGTACTAATGAATAATTTGGTTTAGAATTTGGCAATCTGCTAACTGTTGCATTATTAATTTCAGTTTTGGGGTAACCTACTAATTGAGCTATTGACCAATGATCTCTGTCGAATAATGCATACATTTGTCGATCAAAAAAATATACTAGGCTTAAATCCAACATAGTAAGAATAAGAGATTGTAGTTTTAATTTTTAGAAATATTTTAAGTTTTACAAATGTTTGATGCAGCAATGATTATGATAAGATAACAAGTGTATCAGGCAAAGAAATTAACATGGGTAACATTGGTTTCATCTCTTAAACTATTTGATGTGAGATAATACAAAAATGACTGTATTATCATTTTGGAGTTTTAAGTGGAAAGACTAACATAGGCAACATTCTATAAATCTATTTAATCGTAGTGGGTTGCTTATTATTTTTATTTTATTCTTTTTTTATTGGTGTGGGGGAGGGATTTTCTGTTTTAATATCATAATATGCCAGACTGTATGTTGATTTAATAACTTGACACAAATATGATCAATATATAATAAGTATTGTAATATATTTTTCTAGCCGCACCACGTTGTCTTGCATGACGGGAAAACAGGATTATTATTTGTTAAAATGTTAAAAACTCATCCATATCAAACATTCTACTGCTATCAGGCTTTCTCGGAAAAAAATCCTTTTTTTTTTTTTTTTTGTTAATGAATCTCACATTTGTGTCTACGTCCCTTCAATTCGAAAGTCTATCGTCCATCGGTAATATCTTAATAAAACAAATGGTGCACCAGTTGAGGCAATTGTTATTTGTTTTCTTTATTATATCAACTTCTTTATTATATCAACATAAAGGTGCTTGATTTTTTCTCCAGCTGAAATTGACAGTTGTCCATAGTTCTGTTTTGGCATTCCTCATTCAATGTATTCAGAAAAAAGTCATGTAATTATCGTTGGAGCAAACAGAAACATCTGTTTGTCGGTCTAGTGACACTGTGAAAGCGTCATCATATTATGAACATGCACACTAAAATCAGTATGCTTCTGGGTTACGTTTCCTGAAAAAAGTATACACATTTTAATACAATATATCATTCCACTGTATATAATTATTGATAACGAAATCAACATAAGATTGGTTGCCACGATCACATGTGACATTGGTCAAAACTTCACATTCCCCTCTGAAGATCGGGACTATTTCTATTGACGTTACAAGCGGTTAATATACATAACGTTTTTATTTACTTTTGTGTTCAAAGTACGTAAAAGACGTATAAAACAATTCAGAGAAATAATTATAATACTAGAATAAATAATTTACTTTTGATCAATGTTTATGGCATGGTTATTTATTAAAGCAAGCAGATAAAAGATTGTTAATGTACATAAATTGATTCTTTATGTTCAGAAAGTGAAAAAAAATATAGACAGTGGAATAAAACAATTATGTCCATTGCCTGAGGGGGATATAAGGATTTGTTCACCCAAAAAAAAAATCATATTTCCCTCGGGCATTGCCCTCGGGAAACATCACATTTATCAGGTGAACAAATCTACATATCTCCCTCGGGCAAGGGAAACAAATGTATAATATTCAATGTTAATTCTGATTGGTTGACATCTGACTGCACCTAATTGCATCAAAAACAACTGAACGCCTGGAAATATCACAATAGTGCTGAAAGTGGCCTTAAACAACAATCAATCAATGATTCAATCAATGTTAACTTAGTTCATGTTATGCTGTAATAATTAACTTAACGGTGTGCCTATTATAATGTATTATACATTTAATCTTCAGGTTATTATCAGTAAAATTGTTCTTTTTTCGTAACTGTAACAGGTATTTGGAAATAAATTGTATTGAATGTACTAAAGTATTTAAAAAAATGTCATCCAATTTGAAAATGAAATATGAAAATAATTCACAGCAGATATTTCATGTTCATCTTCATATAGCTACTATTTATTATACACATTCAAAATGATTTGTTACCATGCATGCAGTAAAAAGTGCACATGTACATTGTAGTTTCAACAATATTTGTGTAAACTATTAATTGATATTTAGTAATGTTTAATTTTAATCTATAACATTGTTATGAATTTAACTGATATGTGCCTTAAACAAGCATACATGTAGGAAAAGCTTCTTTTACAGATTTTTATGACATCATGTTGAGTGTAACATTCAACTACACTGTCCAATAAGTATATGAGTGTCCTAATAAGTTAATAACATTTTAAGTCACAAGATATAAATTTTCAGTATGAGAATTCAATAGTTATATGTTATTCTGTTAAGACATGTATTACATTTGTACATTGATTTAAATAAAGATACCTTATAAACCACAGCAAATTATGTTTATATGTCACTACGAACAGTTGTTTGTATAGTTTGACAAAGTTGACAACAGAATTGTTGTGCTACTTTCTAGAGTGAAATACACACTGATATTTCGAATGTGAGATCACTTCGAAAATCACAGCGCTTTAGTTATTATGAATGTAATTCAATTAAATTTGAAGCTTTCAATAGAGTGGGGGCCTCGGTGGCCAAGTCGTCTAATTAGTTCTACTACTGTAATCACTAGCCAGTCAACACTGAGGTTGTGAGTTCCAACCCCGCTCGTGCGGGTGCACTCGACTCCAATCTTAATTGACTAGGATTGTCAGTTTTCCTATCGAAGGTCGGTGGTTTTCTCCGGGCACTCCGGCTTCCTCCACCAATAAAAACTGGCCGCCACGAAATAGCCCAAATGTGGCGCTTAAAAGTGGCGTTAAACACCAACAATCATTCAATTCAATTGAGTGACATGTACTGTAATATACTTGTGTAGACATATGTATTTCAATACATCTGAATATCTGTCCAATACCTAATATACATATATTCAAGTTTAGACACTGTTTATATACTAAGGGCTAATACAGAAAATCGTTATTGGGTACTGTATTACAGGTTTCAATGATAATGGTGATCGCAGCTTGGGGGGTCCACTTCCTCGTCCCCGACCCACATCAATAACATCACGAAATTTTGTTTACTTACCGAGTTCCAACAACTAAAATAATTCCAAATTGTTTTCGTGTCACTTTCTGACTGTTGTTTAGAACATTTTCTGTTTCCACCATGTACTGCTCGACCCGACCCCTTCTTTGAATGGTCTACATTTGGGTGTGTACTAATTGCCCTGGATACCATGTATAGAGCCCTCCCTTTCCTTCCTCTATTTTGCTTGAGCAATTGTTGGGAATGTGTTGAACATTACGGAACATTCAGACATTTCCAAATTGTTTGGTAAAATATCTACTTCGGTTAAAATTATCAGAATATCCGATTGATGAAATGATTTTAATTTCACAAGTTCAGTAGAGCACTGGGAATGTTTTCAACAGTCTTGTTTATGGTAAACCTCGAGTGGTAAACACAACACATTCTATTGTGTTTATAGTACTTTGGAATACATTTTGTCATCATCCAATGTGGAATTGTTTCTGTAGACATACATAAAACATTTGTGTTTTCTTGTCTAAAGAGTAATTCAAGGGAAGCTACTCCTGCTACACAGAGGTAACTTAAAGGGGTTTTTAATTGAGATTTAAGTATTCAGCAGTTGTTATATTTAATTTGAGAACATTTATTTTTTTCTGAGAGCAGGATTAAGTATTACCAGACAAATAAAGCATTAGTGTTAATTTCAATATTCTATTTGTAACAATATTAAAAACAGTAATTTCGAAAAACCATGGTTTCGAAAAATTGAATTATGCAAAATTTTTAAATATACCACTCCCAATGATATGTATTTTGATGTATCAATGGTTAAACTATTAAAAAAATATTTTAGACATATCGGGAAAATCTGGGTTGAAATTCTCAAAGCTTTCAAAACAGGGTACAATGGGATTCCCAATACACGAGGAATTTGACACCTTTTAGGGATAAGTTCTTGATATAACTGCTAAAAAATATATCTTTCTAAATGCACTTTTTAAATATGTCATAACCATACTTAGTCATAACAACAAACACAGTTTTCTTTTTTATCATATAAAAGGCCATATACATCCAATTGTAATTGCACATTTTTAGCCTTTTTTACTTACAAAAATTGACCAAAAAGTGTTCAAGCAGTTGCCATAGGAACCGCAAAATGTTATGTGGAACTTGATGTAGATTTCAGTATATCTCAAGTGTTAGAACATTATTACAAATTTTGAACCAATTCTGTGACATGTCATTTCCACATGATCTTGATGCTTACACAGAATGACTCTTAACAGTTCAACCTTTAGAAGTAGTAAATAAGCAGCCTGAGGAATCATATTCAAAGCTTGAACGATCACGGAAAATAATTGAATTAAATTGGATTAAAAAATTACAGACAGTGTATCCTCTCGGTCTTAATGATAATATCATGGGAATTGGTAAAAAGTAAAATCAAAAAAATACTGAACTCCGAGGAAAATTCAAAAAGGAAAATCCCCAATCAAATGGCAAAATCAAAAGTTCAAACACATCAAACGAATGGATAACAACTGTGATATTCCTGACTTGGTACAGGCATTTTCTTATGTAGAAAATGGTGGATTGAACCTGGTTTTATAGCTAGCTAAACCTCTCACTTGTATGACAGTCGCATCAAATTCCATTATATTAACAACGATGCGTGAACAAAACAAACCGACACAATAGGTAAAATTGTCAAAAATAGGGGTACAGCAGTCAACATTGTGTTATCATCTTAATCACTATAAAAGCAAACAAATGTAACGAAGAAGCACAAAAAGGCATACATCAAATTTAACATCCTCATTTTGCTTATATTATACGATTTTATATATCCATGTAAAATCCACCCATAAAGGATGGAAGGTTTTAAGTACTGGCGTAAAATTGCGCGTTTGAAATTCGCACAGGTAGACATAAAATAATTTTGTCGTTCAAAGTATGACGGGAAACATAAATACAGAGTCACGTAAAATGGATATCACAAAAAGCAGACTTAACAGTAAAAGTAATATTAATAAATAAAATAATTGTGTGGATCAAAGTATGACGGGATACATAAGTAAAGAGACACGTCAAATGTAGATCACAAAAAACAGACTTAACAGTAAAAGTAATATCAATAAATAAAATAATGTTGTCGTTCAAAGTATACTGGGATACATAAGCACAGAGTCACGTCAAATGGATATCTAAAAAACCAGACTTAACAGTAAAAGTAATATTAATAAAGACAAATAAAAGAATACTATAACACGTTATTAAGATGATAAACAACGTCAGTACGCAAAATCTATACTTCAAGACCATCGTGTATTATTTGTGAAATTGATACGGAATATTCTTGGTACCTTCCGATGAACTTTTTTAGAAAAAGGGCGAGACGTTCATTGACATACCCCTGGTTCATCAACTTTCTGCTCAGACACTGGTGACGTTTTACAAAGTCTGAGTAGGAGCTGCAAGCTCTTGAATACCGAATAAGTTTGGAAATGTATATCCCATATGCAAGTGAAGTTGGTATGTTGCTACTAAGGTGGGGAAAATTGATAATATATACTCCGTATAAAAGTTGTGCAATCCCTTTGCAGTCATTTTCACTATTATGTGCATTATGAATCTTTTTACTAAAATCTTAACAATTAAAAAAGAGTATGGTGTGTATCGCTTCTTTTCATACAGGTTTGGGGATTCGTTATTTGTTACAGAAATTTTAAAATATGTAATACAAGTGACTATATGATGACAATGTTTTACATGCACATACCTATCCCTTGCAAATTAGACGTTGTTGCTCTGATAGTGGAATTACTGTTTCAAAGTATATAGATATAAGAAGATGTGGTATGAGTGCCAATGAGACAACTCTCCATCCAAGTCAAAATTTATAAAAGTAAACCATTATAGGTCAAAGTATGGTCTTCAACACGGAGCCTTGGCTCACACCGAACAGTAAGCTATAAAGGGCCCCAAAAATTACTAGTGTAAAACCATTCAAACGGGAAAACCAACGGTCTAATCTATATAAAAAACAAGAAACGAGAAACACTTATGAACCACATCAACAAACGACAACTAATGAACATCAGATTCCTGACTTAGGACAGGTGCAAACAAATGCAGCGGGTTTAAACGTTTTAATGATACCAAACCTTCACCCTTTTTCTGAAACAATAGTGTAACATCACAACATAGAAAGACACACTATAAAATATCAACTGAAATAGCTTAACTCAATCAAAGGACATATTATCACCATATGGCCAAGTCTTCATCAATTTTACCATCACCATCATTGTCTTTGAAGGATATGTAAAACATTTTTGAAATATGAACGCATTGCGCATAAAACGTATACTGTCTAAAAAGTAAAAACACAAAATTACTGAACTCCGAGGAAAATTCAAAAAGGAAAGTCCTCAATCAAATGGCAAAATCAAAAGTTCAAACACATCAAACAAATGGATAACAACTGTCATATTCCTGACTTGGTACAGGCATTTTCTTATGTAGAAAATGGTGGATTGAACCTGGTTTTATGGCTAGCCAAACCTCTCACTTGTATGACAGTCGTATCAAATTCCATTATGTAGTAATTGATAGTATTAAAAAAGAACATGTTAAATGAAATCCTTTGTTTATAAGAGTTGGAGTTCAATTGCCCATATATTTTTATTCTGTAGTAAGTGACTGTAATGCATTCATAGACAAATGTTTTGAAGGGATCTTTATATAAACATATAAATCAATGCCATTCTTGAAAATGTGCTGTACAA
Organism: Mytilus coruscus; assembly: GCA_017311375.1. Classification (NCBI taxonomy): domain Eukaryota; kingdom Metazoa; phylum Mollusca; class Bivalvia; order Mytilida; family Mytilidae; genus Mytilus; species Mytilus coruscus. Next base: position 4,003,690 of record CM029605.1, read on the forward strand.
CATTCCAAAGATAAACTATTTCACAGACATTTCTATGTCCTTCATCTTATTTTTTTTTTTTTATCTTTTTGAGTAGTTGTTTTGTTCACTTCTTATGGCTTTTCAGATACACAGACAGCAATGAATATTATATATAATATAAAAACAAGATAACGTAAAATTGCATTCTTATCTAAAGTTGAATTTCATTTACCTTTTTCATCTTAGAGTTCTTCGTCTATTAAACCATCGCAGTCATTATCGATAATGTCACCTGGCACAGTCATACTCTGGGTACAGTTCTGAAATTGTAATCTTTCAAAATTTTGTTCATGAACAGGCATTGTAAATAAATATAAGGGTATCTCCTATGAGAATCAGTTGCAACATTTGCCAAGAAAATAGTGAATGTACATTTTGTTATACAATGAAGCTTTCAATGTCTACTGATTAGTTGACGAACAATGAGAAATACTAGTAGCAAAGAGTTAAGTTTGTCGTTAGCCCAAGTAGACTGTACCGTGCATATTCTCATTTTGTTATTGGTAGGTAAAAATCTATACGAATAATAATACTGACAACTCAAAATGTCTAATAACTCCAGTTTGACGAACTCGACTGATGCCACTAAGTTCGGATTTGGTAATTACTAAAGATTGTTAAAAAAAATTGAAATATATCTCTTTCTATTTGATATTTTTAAATTCCACGTTGACATTGTCATTTTCAAGTTGACACTTCGCACTTTTAAGTTGGAACTGGGAAATTTCAAGTTAGGACCGGGAAATGAAGGGAGAAATTTCAAGTTGGAAGTTGAGAAATGTCAAAATGAAAAGTAGAAATTTTTAAATGAAATTAGTATTCTAAAGCTATTATGAGTAAATGAACTTAAATGAAATATCCAAACTGCTGTAAAGTGTTGACCGGAAATTTAAAAACTTGTTAACTCTGAATATATTATATTGTCTAATGTGACATTTTGCTTGACAATAAGTTAGATACCAGTGCATTTTTGTCGATGCATCAGTGTAGTCATTTTGTTTGGATAATTAATAGAAATGTATGTATTCAGTAATCGTTATAAATGATAACAGTTAAATACTTCATAATCTTTACTTACGCTGTTGATACGGGCCAACCGTTGACCTGATGAATAGGCATATGATTCAGTATGTGCTAATCCTGTCGAAACGCCTAGAAATGTTACTGTAGGATTAACATGGTAAACAGTGTGAGCTCCATTAGTGACATTAATATCAGTTACTTGCAAGTCGTCACTACCATCAATTGATCTCCAAACTGCCAAGATCGGTTGATCATCTTATATGAGGCCTCCTTTTTCCAACTCAGGAACCACAATTGTTAAAGCGTTCTTAAATGGGTTTGCAGGGTTATCTATTGTTGTAAATGTGTAATCAGCAGCGAATTGTCGAGTAGGTTGCAAAAGGATCATTGCTGGATCACCAGAAATCAACATACAACCACCTTCTGTGAAAAAAGCTACAGCAATTGGCTTGGTATTAGAAACTAATTTTGAAGAACTGTCGGCAATCCGAATGAGATATGTATCACCTGGCTCGTCCAAACTGACTGAGGCTATGCCAGTTATATTAACATCTGTATCAAAATCACTCGTTACAATTTTGAAATTTACCGGCCTATTACAGTTTGGCATGTTGATAGTGACAAACGTGTTACCAAATGTTTCTGTTGGTGTCATTGGAGACGACACATGATCACAAGAACCTTGTCCTATGGTGGTACAAAGTGCTCCAGTAATTAGAGTTATGGGCTCGTTCGAAATGATTCTTGTCCCAGAATAGTCCGGACCTCCATATACATGAAATGTTTGGTACCTATTCATAGTAATATTCAACGTCATACCATATGTGTAAGTTACACTATTATATGTAATATATGTCCCCTTAGCTATCACAATATTTACACTCGTGTTTTGTTCTGTTGCAATAATCATAAATTCTGCCTCTTCGCTCCATGTTATTACATAATAATTATCACCCAGCGTATCTACAGGAAATACTACAAATGCGTCTGTAGAATGCGAAAGTTTGTTTACAGCATATACATATATTTCTTCGTCCGATCTTATTTCTATCCCTATGTTGCTTAGTATTGTTCCAGGTCCACCCTAAATATTGGGATTAAATGTGACATTGTATACTTCATGTCTGTTCAGGCTGAAACTTTCAAAGAAACTAGTGTCGTAAAGAGGAGTGGAAACATTGACGTTGACAGTGCATCTACAGTCAGTGGTAATAAAAACTTCCGGCATTACACCTCCAGGATAGTTATTCATAAAACCGAATATAAAATGTTTGCCTTTGTTGTCTTTTCCTGAAGGTAAATATAAACATGCATCTTTCCTCTTATACATTTCTAGGAATATGATTGGTTAAAAGCGACCGCGTGGAGACCGTGTATATTCCATATTGGGTTAGAAGGTTCCATATTGGGTAAATAGGCGGGGCTTATTTTAATACACGGTTAGTAGTGGTGTTAAATCCGTTTATAAAAACAACACGGTGTTGAGGAAAAATCTTAAAGGTTTCAACAGACGAAGAAATTGATGATGAACGATCGAAATATATTCATCAAACACATTTAAGCTAACAAGTTGTTATTGTTTTCATTTGTTTATGTAAAGACCAATGGAAGTAGGTTCTTAATACTAACGGTATTGAAGGCTTGATCACTTTGATAGGCCATTTGTCTAAATACCACATGTTAAGATAGTCGGTAAGATAAATTCATTACATAGTATGCTAGTGACCTGATACGCTTCGCTCTCACCCCATATGGAATTTACTGACCCCATATAGATCGTATTAGGTCATTAGCACACTATTTAACTAATAATATATGACATTAATATTTCTACAGGTTCTAGATTTCTAGTTCGATCATATTATACAGTCTCATCAAGTGGCGTATCTAAATGTCCAAATACGTAGCAAATCTTTTACTATAGTTTACCAATATCTTACTTGAACAATTGTTATACAAAACTAATTACAGTAAATGACTCTTTTTTTTTTTTTTAAATATTGAAAATAAAGGTAAACATTTAAGGTCCGGGAAGAAGACATAATTGTTTTTTAATTGTACAATGTATGTGGTTTAGATTTAGTTATACATACAATATGTATATCAAATATAATGAAAACCAATAATAATTTATTACCTTCATTACAGTAAATATATTGCAATTTCAAACAGACAAATTGCAACAAAAATCACAATGCGAAGAAACTGCATCATTGTCGTCTTGGAATGATCGGCGCTATACAGTGTGGAGCAATGGTCTTTATATATGCATCGGGTACAGTACATATGACAAAAAGTAAATAAAGTCAATCGCAAAACAATCCTCAAACTAATAGGGTAAATCAATTTAATTGAAAAAGGAAGATCTAACTAGTACAGAATAATTTGAGAGTGCTCCCTTGTCGGTTAGTCCTTAAGTTCTGTGTCAATGAGTGCATGTGAATAATGTATATATTTTACACATTTCATTATCAAAGTGTATTTCATACACTTTGATTAATGAAGAAAACAATACACGTTAAGGAATTATTTACGAAAATATAATCTGGATAAATTCACCCCATAATCTTTTTATTCAACTTTTGTATTACTTTTTTTCTTTGATACTAGTTTTTCAAACTTTTACTATAAAATAAAAATAACAACTTTTTCGGGATTAACCCTAACCAAGAACGCTCCAACTTCTATATTTGAAAGTCGAGCATAGAAGCCATATAATTACAGGGGACAATTAGTAATTAAACAACAACAACCAAGACACGGTAATTTAGTTAGTAGTCATTGACGATATTTTATGAGATGGAAAATATCGCAGCATCAAAGTTTTGTACAAACAATTTGTTTAAAATATAAATCTGTTAAATATACGCGTTTATGCTTGCAATATGTAATAAAGAGATGTACTATGAACGTATATCATATACGTATTACTGATGTAATAAAGAGATGTACTATGAACGTATATTATATACGTATTACTGGTGTAATAAAGAGATGTACTATGAACGTATATTATATACGTATTACTGGTGTAATAAAGAGATGTACTATGAACGTATATTATATACGTATTACTGGTGTAATAAAGAGATGTACTATGAACATATATTATATACGTATTACTGTTGGTAAGTACCAGTCAGATAAGTCTTATCGCATTGTTTGACAAAAGATCGTACAGAAAAACAATGTATAACAGTTTACAATTCCCTCATAAAATGAAAATAACGCTTTATAAATTGTATATGTATTCGAAACCCTTTTCTGGCTTTACCTTCATCAGGAACGCCAAAATATTTAAAACCAATGATGTTTATGAACCGAAACACGTGAAGAGCTGGATGACACAAAGAGACATAAAAATAATAGCCAAATCCATCTAATATCTACTGTGTGTTGAAGTGCAAATAGTGGTATTTTGGATATTTATGTTGTTAAACTTATGTTGATCGGTGGGTATATGTCTCATTAATGCCACCTAATAGCTTTTATATATATCTATATATGTTTTTGAAAATTAATGAAGAGAATGATTAGTTGACATCAGTAAAATACAATTAGTCGTCTCCCTTCAAACGATAGCGTATTTCCAGGACAAACAATGTCATTGAACATAACACTGGCTGTTGATGTTCATTTTCAAATCATCATAAATGAGAATGAAGGTAAAGCTATAAAATTATACTATTCTGTATGTGCCGGTCCCAAGTATCAAAGGAGCCTGTAGTTCAGTGCATGGTTGTCGTTGGTTTATGTCTGTCATATTATTTTTTGTAAATTGTTTTGTTATAAATGAGACCGTTAGCTTTCTCAATTGAATTGTTTCATATTTTTCATGTCAGGGCATTTTATAGCCGACCATACGGTATGGCTTTTTCTCATTGTTAAAGGCCGTACGGTAGCCTATAATTGCTTACATCCACTTCATTTGAAATTTGGTGGATAGTTGTCTCATTGGCAATCATAACACATCTCTTTTATATATATGAAAGGAGAAATGTCAATGGTATATGGTATATGCATATAAACCCTGTTGTATACTAGACCAACATGCAGCTGAAGAAACTTTTTAAGTGCTTTTTTACGTGATTGTAGAATACAGTATGGCATGTCATCCTAACAGCACATATCATTTAGATTCCAAGTGGACCAGTCTTTTCTCTTACGTTAGTACTCTGTAACGTCGTGTGCGTTTTGGAGAAGCGGCAAGAACCAATATTCAAGCCTTGGTTTGACCAAGCCGTAGATCGCACCAAGATGTTGAATACATGTAATATGTTTTAACTGTTTCTTTTGATTTAATTTTGGGAAATATTTTTTTCTCCGTCGATTAGACTGGTTCCGATCGCAATATTTAGTAGGTTACACAGTGACAGTGTATGGCTATCAGCTAATACCTGGAACGTAGTACCAGGAACCAGGATATCAGTCGATCAAACTTACAGAACCGGAGGGACAAGGACGTATTCTAAAAACTTCAGAAAAAGTTATAAAAACTTGAACGAAGCACTGAATTATTTAAAAAGACAATACACAGTACTGGATTGAGATTTTAAGTTATTTTTCTGATATTGTCCTTGTGTTGGTTGCAAACTGTACTGCATTTATCGGGGTGAATACACTAGATGTGCTTGCATTGATAAAAAACCATATTTGACACCCCCATAAAAAAATGTTTCCCAAGTCCTATTCTTAAAATCAGTTTTCTGTAAGTTCACCTTGATTAGTACGAAATTTTCTTCGTGATGACTATTGCTTGTTTTGAGATGAAAAGAAAAACCATTAAGTTATTGAATTATTGAAGATGTTTTACATACATGACATAATATATATTTATCTAATTTTATCTATATAAATTATATACATTTACGTTCTGAGATTTAAGGTTTATAGACATTAAAAAAAACTTTCACACGAAAAAATTAATTCAAACGAGATAATAAAAAAAAAACCAACCAATGAACGTCGTACTGCACGTATAACTTCATGATTTTATATCAGAGGATATTTGAAACTATTATTTTTCCATAATTTAGCAATTGTCAGATATGTGTGTGTCAATGTGTTTATATAAATAAGGTCAAGAACTAAGATCACTTAAAAATCCTTGTCAATTGGGCAATAACGGACATTTTTTGTTTAGTTTTGACAAGTTAGTTGACAGCAATTTCATTCAAGTATCATAAAATCATCGACATGTGTTTTAAATACAAGACTTTGTATAATTCATTTTAAGTTTTACCTTTATGAAGTGGAAAATTGGTTAATAAATCTTTTGAAGTCTATACTTCAGAACAATGAAATTGGAATTTGATACTTTTGTCTTTGTCATACTCTCTCTCTCTCTCTCTCTCTCTCTCTCTCTCTCTCTCTCTCTCTCTCTCTCTCTCTCTCTCTCTCTCTCTCTCTCTCTCTCTCTCTCAAAGGTTTGATACTAAAGGAAACAAACACCTGTGCCATGATCGCATTTTATGAGTCTCCTTAGTTCGAACGTGTAAGCCAGAGTAAAAAATTGGACAATATACAAATCAAATTAAGGGAGTAACATTTTTATATTAAACCATTGGTATTTGAAAAGGAGAGAGCACATTTTCGGTCATATCTCATAATCTGACCCCTGAAAATTCTTCAAAGACCCAAACAGCGTACAAACATTTAGTAAGAATTAATCAAAAGCAAACTTGTGAAATTTCCAGAAGTGCTAATTAGACGACGAAGATGAATGAATGGAGGGACGGACAACTGTAATGCGTAATGCACTAAATTACTCTTATTGAACTGTTTTACAGGTGATTCGTTTCCTGTTAACAGAACAAAGGTTTTTTCAAATGTTCAGTCAATAAGAAATGTGCATCGGATTTAAAAAAAAAATAATGTCGACTGATCAACATTTGTTGAAATATTGCAGATATTTAGAAACTCATAAGGGAATGTATTTCTCATTCCGACATTTCCTCTCAAAGCAGTAGAGTGACAACTTTTTAACAACACAATCGTCTCACGGTAAGGATTTTTTTCCAACTCATGTTGTCCGTCGTCTGTCGTCGACGTCCGTTAAATTTTACATCTCCTGTTTAACTACAGAGGCAAAATTTAACCTAACTTGGCCACAGTCATTGTGTTTAAAATTTGTGTCCGATGACCCCACCTGCCAACCAACATGGCCGACTTGGCTAACATTAGAACATAATGGTAAAACGCAAGTTTTGTCTTTTATCTTGAAAACCATATATAGAAAAGAACTTAATCTGAAAGGGCAAAATATATTCAGAATGATGATATCTACCTTCTGTCTTTTGTTATGCAGGTAGCATTAGGATGAGATGAAAGTAATATACAGTCTAATCTGTCACGTGGTTATGCGTCAGATTGAAGTCAGTGATATCTTGTCTATATAAAAATAAGGAGATGTGGTATGATCGCCAGTGAGTCACATCAATCTGCCAAAGTTCAAATGAAGTGGATGCAAGCATACATAGGCAATTATACGGCCTTCAACAAGGAGAAAACCTCATACTGTATAGTCGGCTATAAAAGCCCCCGACATGAAAAATATGAAACAATTCAATTGAGAAAACGAACGACAATCTATAACAAAGCAATTTACGAAAAAAAAAATTGCCAGACATGAACCAACGACAACCACTGAAATACAGGTTCCTGACAGGCACATAGTGACATACAGAATATGAAAGGGTTAAACATGTTTAAAGTTGCCATACCCTATCCTAACCTGGGACAGTGGTGTAACAGTACAACATAAAAACAAACTATAAAAATCCGTTGAAAAGGGATTAACTCATCAGATCAATACGAAACCAGAAAAACATCTAACAAAAACGCAGACCGTGGCCAGAATTCTATACATCCATCACAACAAAAAAGACACAAAGTACAGATCTGAGTGCAGTCGCAGTTACTGACAGCTTGTTCAAAGCTAATAGCAGCTTATAAAAAATCATGTATCTAAGACCAAAATAACTATCTGTACACATCCAACATCTAATGGATTTAGTGTAAACCGCAAGTTTTGTCTTTTATCTTGAAAACCACTATATATAGAGAAGCTCTTAATCTGAAAGGGCAAAATATATTCAAATAATGATATCTACCTTCTTTCTTTTTACATCAAAACTGTCAGACGAATAATGAATTGCCCTTTAATATAAACTATGTTTACCGTTTTTGCCTACTGTCTTATTGGCCTTTTGTAGGGCAGTGTATGACAAATATATGTCCAAAAACCTCGCCCGTAATTATAAATTATGCAATTCATTGACCGCTCCCGACATGTGTAACTTCAAGGCATATTTTAGCAGCGATCGATGTCTTTCAAAATTACTGCACTTTTCTTGTATCCCTGGTGCTTTCGACTGGAGAACCGTCGTACACAAGCATCGCACAAGTTGGCACTCCGAGGCGGGTGGGGAGCAAGAAGGTGAACTGTGGTTTATTTTTATCAATAGTACCGCTTAAGTCGACGCTAGGGGCCGTCTTGACCTTTTTGTAGGGTATAAATGGTTCGTTCATTGTTGAAGACCCTACATCAACTGTCAAGATGAAGAACAGGAATAAAAGCCCTGTTCATTGATAATTTTCTATGTTTTCTATGTATTGTGTGCGATTTTGTCCCATGTACATTTACTCCATATCCTTTCATTTTCTATAGAAACTTTAAAAGGCACACAAAATATCTACAAACAAGTCAATATTGCGAAGTCAGTTGACTACTTATGGGAGTTACCATTCTTAGAAGACGATTTTTACCATCTTTTCTGTGTTTGCATATCATTTTGAAACTATGATAGATAGAGATAATTTTAGAGTGCAAAAATGATCCACAAGGCAAGATCAATTAACTTCATATTTGATATTGCTGATCGTTTGTCAACTTTTTATATGAGTTAGTGACCTTAAATGACAATTTTTCCATTTGTTTGCATTTTTGCCTATTATCTTAGAGAAATATTTAAAAACTTTAAATAGCAAAAATGATCAACAAGACATCTACAAATATGTTAGCAAACATAAAAATCATTTATGAAAGTTGTCTTATTATAGAGTTATTACTCTTAAATAACGATTTTTTTTTTACACTTTGTTGTGTTTTGAGCAAAATTCATAAACGGTAAAGAGAATTAAACTGTAAACAGAAAAAAATTACAAGTAGTAATAAAAGCAACAATATTGTGGGTTAAATGCAGAAGTTTTATAGAAATGGACATGTTTTTTATTTGCATATTGGCTCATAAATGGATAAAGTAAACGAAAATAATTTATTTATCAACAATTATATCAACTATATCCAGAATACATTCCATTTCTTCCGGTGTGGGTTTATAGTTTTCAAGTTTTCCGTCCTCGTGTATGATTAAACCTGGCATATACGTATTCATTTGATCCTGCACAATTTTGTTCGGTTCTAAATACATCTTTAACCGATTCATTAGACATGGACACATATATAACAAACATGGACATCCAGATCCAAACGCTATAATACACGTCTTTGGATCTTTAACAAAACAGTATGCTATTAAAGAGATCAACAGAATTGATCCAAGAGTCACAAAAATCATCTTTAATATGAATTTTATTTGAGACTTGTCTGCTTCTTTGATATCTTTGGTGTCTACCTGAAAATTAAAAAAAAAAATGAGAAAATATGCTGTGAAATGGAAAACTTCCGGTAAAAATATATACAGTTGGTTTGCTGATCTTCATCTAGCAAGGTCTTAATGTGGTCCTCACTTCTATAATTTTTATATTTTTAAGTCCTTTTTCTCCATTATTCTCTTTTACTTGGTGTCTTTTTTCTCCACCTCCCACCCCTTTATTCTCTCCCCTCCCTTTATTCTCTTTTTTTGCCTCTTATTCTCTATTTACTCAGACACTATTCAGTACTCCCCATCTAGTCCCTAATATAGATTACGGGCATCTCAAATACCGCTTATTTTGATCGTAAAGTATTATGAGACTTTATTAACCTGGTTGGTGTATTATTTTCCGACTTTAAGATTTCTTGAGCGACTTTCAGTATTCATCTAACAGCTGTGAGGCTACACGGTATGTCCCCTCTTCATTTACCGATTCCTGTTGCTGGGAACACATTTGGACCCTACATTCCTAATTATGAACCTTGTTCACGTTAATTAGTGGTCATCCTGTTGGTGGACTGTGAATGATCTGTATTGTGTGTTTTATTTTTGGACCTATTGTCTAGATAGGCCAGAGCAGGAATTGTTGTATGCCTATGTTTGAACCTCTATTTTTTAGGACTAGGTTGTTGATTGTTATTGTGGTTGGTGGTACTGTTTTGTGGTCTGTAGTGCTATCAAATACTATTGGGGATTCCTATTGTCGTATTGTGGTTTGTGGTACTGTTTTATGGTCTGTAGTGCTATCAAATACTATTGGGGATTCCTATTGTCGTATTGTGGTTTGTGGTACTGTTTTGTGGTCTGTAGTGCTATCAAATACTATTGGGGATTCCTATTGTCGTATTGTGGTTTGTGGTACTGTTTTATGGTCTGTAGTGCTATCAAATACTATTGGGGATTCCTTTTGTCGTATTGTGGTTTGTGGTACTGATTTGTGGTCTGTAGTGCTATCAAATACTATTGGGGATTCCTATTGTCGTATTGTGTTTTGTGGTACTGTTTTGTGGTCTGTAGTGCTATCAAATACTATTGGGGATTCCTATTGTCGTATTGTGTTTTGTGGTACTGTTTTGTGGTCTGTAGTGCTATCAAATACTAATGGAGATTCCTATTGTCGTATTGTGGTTTGTGGTACTGTTTTGTGGTCTGTAGTGCTATCAAATACTATTGGGGATTCCTATTGTCGTATTGTGGTTTGTGGTACTGTTTTATGGTCTGTAGTGCTATCAAATACTATTGGGGATTCCTATTGTCGTATTGTGGTTTGTGGTACTGTTTTATGGTCTGTAGTGCTATCAAATACTATTGGGGATTCCTATTGTCGTATTGTGTATAATTTAAACTAGATGTGTCGAAAAGACACGAATGGTTTAGGAGTGGAAATTTGAGAATAACTGTTATTTTCACAAAATTTCTAAGTCCAAATACCATAATAATTTCGGCAAAATCAGCTCAGCGGAACCAAACGTAAACTCGATCTGTAACTCATCATAGTACACTCATATACTAAAAATCAGCTAAATATGTGAAGGCGTTTAGAAAAAAAAGTCTGCATAACTGTTCGTTGCAGAATGACGGATGACGGAATGACAGAATGACGGAATAACGGATGATTGTAAAACTTTATGGCCCCGACAACTTTGTTGCGGGGTCATAAAAATGCAGATCGGATGAGATGAAAATAATAGTCTAACTTGTCACGTGGTAATGTGTCAGTTTGAAGTCACGTCTTAAGTGTCTATATAAAAATAAGGAGATGTGGCATGATTCCAAATTATGAGACATCTATCTACAAATGTTTAAATGGAGTGGATGCAAGCAAATATAGGCAACTATACGGCCTTCAACAAGGAGAAAACCCCATACTGTATAGTCGGCTATAAAAGCCCCCGACATGAAAAATATGAAACAATTCAATTGAGAAAACGAACGACAATCTATAACAAAGCAACTTACGAAAAAAAAAATTGCCAGACATGAACCAACGACAACCACTGAAATACAGGTTCCTGACAAATAGTAACATACAGAATATGACACGGTTAAACATGTTTAAAATTGACAACCCTACCCTTACCTGGGACAGTGGGAACAGTACAACATAGGAACAAACTATAAAAATCCGTTGAAAAGGGATTAACTCATCAGATCAAAACAAAGCAGAAAAAACATCTAACAAAAACGCAGACCGGACGTAGCCGGGAATCTATACATCCCTCACAACAAAAAAGACACAAAGTACAGATCTGAGTGTAGTCGCAGTTACTGACAGCTTGTTCAAAGCCAATAACAGCTAATAAAAAAATCATGTATCTAAGACCAAAATAACTATCAGTCCACATCCAAGTTAACATCTAATGGATTTAGAGTAAAGATAAAAGGATTTTACAATGTTTTTGTATGTCATGTAGCCTTTGACATATATCAAATTGCTTTTCTCGTTCTGATATGCACGTCATATTTTCCACTGAACGTATTCGTTTCCTACGAGGCCTTCCTACAAATGCTTGTTCAAATGTTGTGGTCATGGAAATATGAAAAAGAGAAAGTTGATCGATGCTAAAATAATTTTATCTTTCATACACACAGAAATGATTAACACTAAGAAGCCATCTGGTAGATTATGCTTTTAAAACAAATTTTGAAGGTAACAGGTAGTTCTTCTATTCACTATGCCATATTATGTTATTATACCTTAAAAGAATATTTAGTGGTAGATGCAGGTTTCCCTGTTGTTGAATATTGAAGTTCCCAATCCTGATTAGCGTCTACGTAGTTTTTTGATCTTTTAACCCTCAATATTTTTTCGAGCAAATATTTCGTATCATTATGCCTCACTGCTATGCTGTTTTCATCTGTAATGTTGTTTTTTTCTGTCATGTTGTAGTTGTTATATCGCTGATCATTGGCATGAGTAGAATTTTCTTTGGAAAATAATTTGCTTGTGATGTAATGTTTGATTCTTTTAAGTTTTTCTGTAAGAAAAGAATGCCATGGTTTCCCTGTTCTATGTTTACGGGTTATTTTAACAAAAGGGTGTGGCTTAGAACCGTCTACGGGAATATTCCTGAGTTCATTTTCTAGTTCTTTGTTTCCATTAATTTTGCGTTCATCTTGATTGGTATTGGTTTTCTTCTCAAGTGAACTAAAATATTCGTCCAGTTCACGTTTAAAATGACCACCAGGTCTCAGTCTTACAAATTGCTGTTCTTCGAATTCTGTGGAAATAAAATAAAAATGTTTAAATCAAAGATCACCCTTAAAGTATTGCAGTTCGGAGTTCATAAAAATAAACATTTGAACGATTCAAAAGTATTTATAACTTTATTCAATTTTGCGATAGTATCAGAGGCGGATTTAGAGGGGGGCCGCGCCCCCCCCCCCTTTTCTGGGAAAAATTTGGTTGATTATATAGCGAATCACTGAAGCATGACCGGAGCGGCCCCCCTCTTAGGCAGTCAGTGGGCCCCCACTTATGAAAATTTCTGGTCCGCCACTGAGTATTAGTTATATAATTATGTATGTTTTCCTAATTTAATGACAGGACATTAAACACTAAGTTATGGTCTCTCAAACATATTTTTTTAAGTATTAATTTTAAACCTGCTCTCAAATAATCTCAAAATATAGGGATGATGCTGAGAAATCCCAAAGTGGTGCTGAAAGATCAAGGGTGGAGGAGCACCAGTCTCAAATAGCCAGGGCCCTGGTCATAAAACTTAACTCAGTACTCGGAGTACAAAATGTGTACTTGAAACCTCAAATCCAGTATTTTGATTGGTTGATTTCTGAGTCTGAGTATAATAATCGTGCTCGAAAATTTTATGACCGCAAAGCATGTTGTTTTCCCTGTTTGAATTTCATAAAACGTATCTAGAGCTAATAGAGGCTCACCATATTTAGTGGTTGGACCCATTTCAATTTTTTAGCAGATTAGTTTCTCGACCTTTTAAAGCAAAATCCTAAAACGAATCAAAAGTCACCTAATAAGCTTTCGTCTTCGTCTTATCGATTTCTTTGGGGTGGTTTAATATTTCATGGAGGACATACGATGATATTACACGCGATAGATCACCTATACCTTCTGCGAGAAACTGGCATTTTTTTTTATTTTTTTTTTCATTCGTTCGTCTATTCGTCCGTTCGTTCGGTTTTTTTTTTTTATTTTATTTTCATTTGTCCACACTTCGTGGTTTTAACCTCATAAAATGGAGAATTAACTTAAATGAAAATTTCACTGAATCCTTTTACCTCATATAAGTGTTTTGTCCAATGATTTTGGGGTTTCAAAAGCAAAAGATAGACTCAGTTCATCTATAAAATGGTTAGACATATTGTATCCACCACTTTTCCTAAAACAATCACCAAATGGTATATAGATCTATGTTAAATCAGCTCCAGATTTTACGCACAAAAGAAACACGGAACATATATAAAAACGGAAGAGCAGTGCTTAAAGCACTGCAGGCATTTATTTCTATCCATGGGAAGGTCGACTATCCATATGTAACAGAGGCCATTTTCCCCGATATTTCTTTCACTTACAGTGTCAAAATCAAAAAGTTGTCAAATCCTACTTGAATTGAAATATTTAAGTCTATATTATATTTCAAAATAAATAATAACTTTCAACAATTTTACATATTTCCATTAAATCAAAGTGTAATTGAGCATCTAGTACATGTTGCTGTTGAATTGGCATTCTGTTACAAACTTTCAAATTCTACATATTTTTGTTAAATTTTGCATTGAAGAACGTCTCTATAAACCAAAATAGAACAAAATGTCCGTCTTATACATTTTCATGATAAGTACCCAATATTTGCCAAAATCTGTCAAAAACGCACGGGGTTGATTTCATCTGAAAGTTTAGTATTAAAAAAGGCAGTGGCTATTTTTCCGGCTCCGGCAAAATAGACTCTTAGGAGCTATTTTACCGGCTCTGGCAAAATAGCCTCCTTAGCGCTATTTTGCCGGCTCCGGTAAAATAGCGATTTATATAGAGTTTTGCTATTTTGCCGGTCATAATTCAGATTTTTCAGTATATTAATTACGAATAGAAAGAAATGTAGAAACATAAATTCAAAATGTTAATAAGAAATCTCTAAAAATATGTCTTCTTTAAAAAATGTATACATTAGCAAAGCATGCATTTTAAAATTGATATTCTAATCAAAAATATCCCATAAGTTTTGAAATTAAAAGTAACTTTACATACAAAAAATATGTCTTTTTTGAAAATATAATACATAAGCAAAGAATGCATATGAAAATTAATATTCTGATTAAAAATTATAATAAAAATATCCCATATTTTTTTTTAATTAAAAGTAAAATATAACAACTTCAATATACTTCAAGTGCTACAAAACCAATGCCTTGCTTTTGGTGCATTTTTAGTCTTGCGCAAGAAAGATGCTGCCGTTGCAGACATGAACTGCACATAACACTTTTTGGATAGGGTTATTAGAATAGTCTGTTTATGATTTGTTGTTTAGCGAGAATAACACAATTATTTTTATATATGTTGTTTTAGGTTTGTAATTTTACATGTATGCACTACACAAGAACGCACCTGTTAGTGCAAAGGGTATGCCAAGTTTGGTTTGTATCGATTGAAAGATGTTGAATGACGGACAATTTCGCAAGTTTTGACAATGTAAGTTTCTGTGCTGCTGTCATCTCAAATATGTGTCGCCATTCGTAAATGTATAGTTGCAAGATAAAAACGAAGATACATGTCCATGTAAGCATGAAACAACTTGACTAACCAGCTGTGGATGAAGGTTTTTGATCTTTGCGCCATGAACACAACAGTACTTTATTGCACCATAGACTAGATCGTTAGTAAAGGTTTTGTTTCTAGCTCAAGTTTTCATAATTTTATAGTCCTTGAATCACGTTTCTACAGTTGCACATAGTCGTCCTTTTCAAAGTGCTCCAAAACCTGTTTTAGCTCTTGATGTGAGTCAACATAGCGTTTATTTCAAGTTTTTTTTCAACGAAGTGTAGTCTTCCATTTTCGAACGTCAATAATTTCAATAAAAGAAATTATTTCATTTAGTCTGAACAAAAATCTGCAATAAGACCGGCAAAATTGCAAAACTCTATATAAATCGCTATTTTGCCGGAGCCGGCAAAAAAGCACTAAGGAGGCTATTTTGCCGGGCCTATAAAATAGCATCTAAGAGGCTTTTTTAACCGGAACCCTCAAAATAGCCACTGCCTAAAAAAAATAATGGGGTATTGAATGTCTCAGCGGCTCACCACTGAAATTCAGTGTTGATCGCAGAATCTTTTAACGACGGATTTTATACTAATGTCAAAAAGTTTTCCACACTCTGCAGTCCGCAGCGTGATTAACTGCATGTCATATAATAGAAGTTCCTTTATAACATAGGTTCCAAATGGAAGACCTGTTCTAAAATATAATTTCCACTGCTGATTGGAAGACAGAAAGAAAGATAGTCAGAACATCTACTTTTATAAACGTGAGTATACTTATATTACCATAACCTACCGTTTATAATCTCATAATGCTGTCGGTGGTGAACGCGCATGTACATCTTTTTCCCTTTGATTTCTGAAATTGTGAGAGAAAAAAATTTTGAACTCACACAACTATGACTAAAACAAATTTCTTGAAATTATTTGTCAATCAAATCTCACAATAACTTCTCAGCTGTCATGGTTATATCGTGTTGTCATTGGCGATAACTTCATAACAGTTCTTCATTTTTCACATGTATGCTGATTTTATAATTAATCAAAGAATTTTATTAAGGAAGGGGTACAAGTACATGGCTTGTCCAACCGCAAAAGCTCTGTCGTAAACTGACGTGTGCTCAATTAAATTTACTTGCCTTTTAATAGTGCAAAGAAATTTTTAAAAAATGGTCTAGCGAGCAATTTGAACTTGGGCAAAACTTTCCTCTAAGAAAATATCTCGTAATGTTAATCTTTTAATCTCAAAAAAGGAATTATGTTCAACCTTAACCGACTTTGAGGTTACATAACATTTATCTTGAGATAGTCATGCATACAGTGTCCTTTAATTCTTTACATCCTCGTCCAAATTTCTTTGGTCATTTGTCGAAAGTTGTCTCATTTGCAATCATACCAAATTCTCTTATTTTCATGACTATAGATACTAGACTTCCCAAAGGCATTTGACATCGTACCACACAACAGACGATTAACTAAACCAGACTGAATCTACGGTATAGAATTAGATAGTAACTTAAATTTCTGGCCTAATTTCCCCATTCCTACAAAAATACCCCAGATGCGAGTCGTCATGGAGAACATTCAGTTAATGTCCAGGTACACTCGAGTTCCATTTATTAGACACACAACTCTCTCTCCTGCTATATTGATTAACGGTTGTACTTTACAGATCTGTTAAATTCCATAGACGACTTTTTGTAGATGACTGCTAACTAGAAGTACCGTCACTACTGACTGAAGATAAAATGATACTCGAAGAAGATCTAACTTGGCTGTTAACCAGGGGAAAACTTCAATGCTAAAAACTAACACATAATTAGCATTAGATAGACCACCCCTTTCTTCTACCAACCGCCTATGCAGTATGGCAACTTTATGATTGATTGATACTTGTGTAATTTCCAGTGGCAACTATTACATGCATATTCAGGACGAGAACAAGTTAACAATGCCATATATTACCGTTCTGCATGGTAGGCCGGACGGAATAAAGGGCGGGAAATTTTTAACTGCCTCTGGAAATGAGGGTTGCTGAATAGGGACAGACATTTTGCCCTGTAACAAACCACCTAATTACCTCTCAGATAGTGTTTGCAAGGGTTCTTTCGGGTGCGGAAGCAGTGTCATTTTTTCTACACGAGCAGCATCAGATTGAAAGTCGGTTAAGAGCTCTAAAGAGCTCATGTTTACAATGTTAATTTGTACATATCATGTCTGACTCTAAATAAGATTTACTTACTTACTTACTAGAGGTCTAGTCCAATTAAATAAGGCAAACATTTGAACATTACTATATTTTTCATTTATTTTGTCATTTTCGTAAATTGTCCTTCGCCCTGACACTTTGGTAGAGAACAAAACTTTTAATTAGTAAAATTGAGAACATTTAGAACGTATGCTCCGTTTTGTTTAAGAACCATGACTGAAAAAAACAGTAAATTTCCTTACTCCCACAACGTGGAGACAAATTACCGCAACAATCGTACAGCCGCTACAAACTAGTTAGATTAGTTTAATCTTGACTGAGAAAAGGAAAAGACATGAGGGTATGGATGAAGGGGGAGGGGGGTCCTTCATTTCTGTATTCTTTAATTTTGTTTGCTCATTTTTCTTTATCTTTAAAAATAATGGCTTTTCTGTAATTACTTGATAACTGTATTCTGGACATTTTTCTTTTCTGTAATCAGTATATTTTTACCCAATTCTTTAATTTTTGTAGTTATTCCTTATATTTTAGCACCCCTTTATTCTCTATTCTTGTTTTGGCCCATTATTCTCTATTCTGTAAACACAATCTAGACCCTCGGACATTAATGGCAAAACAAATAAAGAATAATAGGCGAACAAAATAAAGAATTAAAAGATGTCCGGTGGTAAGGCGTTCCAGTCCCTTAGGGGACGACCATTTGATATTCGGGGGGGGTGCAGGAGGATTTGTTTTGGATGGGTTATTTATTTTTGTGGACCAAAAGGACAGATTATTTATTTTCTCTACTGTTGAAGCATGATTTTTCATTTTCATTAAAACAAGGGACTGATTATCTATTTTCACAATTATATTTATAAGATTTGAAAACATACAATTTTTAAATTCTTAAATAAATAACATAGTCAATTATTTTCAATCAGAATTAATCATCATCCTCTGGAAGTTAATCTTCTGAATTGCAAACTGTATATATTGCATACGTACAAGGTATTAAAGCTGGGTTGTAACTAGCCTCTTTTAAAAGTTGTCAAACATTTTCGCCGAAAAAAAATCAGCGAAGAGTCTGGGGTTCGCTGAAGGCCCCAAGAAGCTACAGAAAAAATGGCGCAAAATCATGCATTATGCGCGTTTCCCAGACCCTTTCTTAATCTGAAACGCAAGTTCTGTTTTAATTTTTTGACAATATTCTGGGCTCAAAGAAAAATATATAGATTCAGTGTAAAACTTATAGTTTTTAGGGAGAACATCAAAAGACCAATATGTAGGACAAAGCAAAAAATGTTTCAGTTTGCAGAAAAACCTTTTATACCTGTCAATTATGTTTTTTTCAAATTAAGTTAAGAGGGGGCTGATTATCATTGATATAACTATGTCAAGTCAGTTTTTATAACACATTTCAATTACAACTTGATGTAGTTCCTAACTGGGATACAATTTAAAGTAGTTTGTAATAGACAAAAGGTCCTTAAATATAATAAAACTCAAGTTTAAAACATAATTACTAAATTACAAATAGAATGTAGTCATAAAGAAGTGAAATCAATGAACAAAAGACAAACCCGGGAACAGATAAAACACATAACGACAAACATTATAGACAAGCAACACTGAAAAATAAAAATAAATGAGAAACATGGATCTCAAAAAACAGGGGTTACGTCAGAGGGTGAACAGAACTTGCTTCTTGCAACAATTTGATATGAAGACAAGCTTTTGTTTTGATATTTCCAACATGAGGCATTTGCCTCAATGTAGTTACGGCCCTGTAATAAAAGTGAGGTAAATGTTCACGAGACAATATACCTCAAGTGAAATGAAACCCATTTTCAAACATTTCAAATACATTAAAATTTATATTATTAAAAGATTTACGTTTTCATGAAAATTGGTACACATAATCATCTTACGTTATTAAACCAAATGTCATTTTAAAAAAGAGGGGTCCATGAACTCGTTTTCAAGTTAAATCAGTTTGAATGATAAAAATCAGCCGAAAACTGCATCTTTTCCCGATAAGTCACCGTTTGACGTCGCGAAAATAACAATTTACGTTAGCAACGTCATTACATCCCCTGTAACTGTATCGTATGCCCTTAATTGAGAAGGGCGTAAAGGGGGGTATCTGCACGGAAGAACGCGAAATAAAATTGCCATTTCACGATGAACGAACAATTAAAATTTCTTGCACGTTGATCTTTTTACCGATTTCACGAAACACGGTGAATAACGAACCTTTTTCACGGTGCACGTGAAATAAAAATGGCAAAACACGTTGCACGAAAATAACCCTTTACCACCCTCAATTAAAGTTGTTGTCAACAAATAATTAAACTTGGCTAATGTTTGTACATCAAAGTTTTCTCCATTAGAGTTATTATATAAAACAATCCTGTGTTAATGGCTACAATGTACCAAATACTTTCAAAAAGATATCTGAAGTTGTTGAGGACAGTAATATTTGAGTTGACTAATAACTTATTACATAAGTGTATCTTTTTAATTGTCAAAAAGTTTAAGTTCGATGACTGTTTTTGGATTCTGATGTTGTATGTGTATCTTCTCCAATCATTTGACAATATTTCGGATTTTTACCAAATTTTGTATGCATTTAGAAATCGTTGAACTGAAACTTTATATCGAAAAAAAAAAACTAGTATCTGTAGCAATTACATATAGATTCCATATGTTTGAGTCCAAAATGTTGACCTAAGCAAGTTCACCGACACAATTTAAGTACCAAAATTTAATTAGATTATCTAATTTTGACACTCGTCGTAATCACCAATCAAGCCAATTAACATGTCATTTTAGTTTTCACACCTGAGACATCAAATACATTTAATTGAATTACCTTATATAATCAGGTGGCAACTAGAATCCAAACAATGAAGAATTTTGTAAATATCCCATTATTAATGATAATTATATATTTTATATTAAATAGAATGTTGATAGCAGTCTTTCTGTTCTAAGTATTGTCAATTAATTTCAAGAATACAATAAAAATTCAAGATTAAAATGTGAGCCGATGATCACCATCATTTTAGTTGAAAAATTAAAATTATTGTCTTATAGGTTTATTAATTTCACAGAAAAATAGTTACATATGAGAAATATGAACTCTTTCTGCCAATCAAGTCAATATTATTCATAGCGTGATTCGCGCCGGTAAAATCTGTCAGGTCAACTTTTTTTGTAGAAAAACATTTTTTTTTACTATAAAGGTTATATTTTCATATAAAATATTCATTAATCTCGCAGATTTCTTAATTTTATAGAATTTTTTTTTTTTTTTTTAAAGCGATATTAGCACTTTCTATCAATCAGATCAATATTATTCGTAGCGTAATATTCGCTGGTAAAATCCGTCAGATCAACTGTTTATATTTATATACAGTTTTTATTGTTAAACAACATATTTAATAAACTCGCAGATTTCTTAATTTCATGAAAAAAATATTGTAAAACAAAAGAAATATTAACACTTTTTATCGATCAGTTCAACTTCAATATATTCAAAGCCAGAGACATATAATGCAATTTGTATCTCTGTCAAAGCGTATTTTGATCAGCGACTGTGAAAACCGTGCGGTAATTTTTTTTTTTTTTGCTCAAAACTATTTTTAAAAATGGTTTATTTTAGATTTTCGTTATTACAATGCATTAGTTTAGTGTCTCAAAGGTCTCCAAATGTAAAAAAAAAATATGCCAAATAATAAAAAAGTTATGATCATTTTTATCTCATCCAGTCAATCGTCATGTCATTGGTGTAACCCGAATTATTAAAGAAATAAATATAATTCTGAATTATTAGATTTGCATTTTATAAAGTAATTTTAATGTTCTGTGGTATATTTCAGTAGTTTTATTGTAATTTGTGTAGTTCTGTGGTATATTTTGAGTGGTCTGTGGTATTCTGTGGTGTTCTGTGGTAAAAAGACGCTCCGTCCTCCTCCCCCAGAATATCAAATGGTCGTCCCCTTATAGTCTGTGGTAAGTATGACATCTTATGTGCATCAATAAGTGAGTGTGGTACTTGGTATGCCTTAGAATGTATATTTCTCCCTTTTCGCACTGGTGGTGTGAGTCGTCCTTCTTTCGATATCGCTACCATATTGTTCTCTATTTTATAGAACATCACTAGTCTGGTTTCCTTTCTTCGTTGTTGTAGTGATTTTCACTGTAGGTGATCTATCATTTCTGTGACACTAGCAGTTGGTTTGTACTTATGTGTCACATATCTGGCAGCTCAGCTCTTCTTTGTATCTGTTCTATTTTGTGGATAGATTCTGTAACAGGAGGGGTCGGTGACGACACCTCCCGGGACGTGTAGTGGCTAGTACTTCGTCCCTATTCGATCCTTGGGATACCTGATATCAGATTTTGGCAGAATAGAGACATAAATCAATAGAACTCAGCAATTTATTTACAAATGTACAACATTCAAATAAAACATTATCAAATGAAATGAAAAGGAATAGTATTTCGAACGTTAAGTTCAAAATGAAATGTAACTAATTTGTTCGCAAACAAAATGGAAAAGAAAAGTATTTCAAGTCAAATGAATTAAAATAAAATAGTTATTCAAATCAAAAACTTAGATCAAAAGTAAATGTAACGGTATACTTCGCGTTGTGTTTTAGAATTTAGAAAATCGTATCAAAATAATGCCAATGTAGTTGCTGTTGAATAACTCGAGTGGAATGATTCATTCCGGCGAGCTGGTATATAGAGAAGGTGGCAGTGCTACACTGCCGGCTCATATATACATGTGGAGAGTTAACTTCTCTCCACCGGAGCAACTCCTTAACAAGTGATAAGGAAAATCTTATCAATTTCAAAGATATAAATAAAAATATGGTATTGAAGAAAACTTGAATGAATTAATATTCATCAAATATATATAGTAATATGAACTTTTAATACTTTTATAGTTAAATTAATAAAGCTACTTTGTATTTTAGCATGTCTAGATCAAATTAAACATAAAATAAACATTTAAGTAAGAATATACTAATTTGGAACTTTTAAAGGGAGACTACCCAAACCACATCCATTACATTCCTCCCCCCTTAAGGACAAATGTTAATAAAAGTTAATCATTTGGATAAAAGAAAATATTTAAAATGGATGTATTATATAGAAACACAATATAAATAAATGCAATTATAATGTTAATGTTACGTCACCAATAAACACATAAAAGTAGTCCATTTACTGGTAAAGTTCCTCACTGTATATCGTCCTCCAAGAATTAATTTTACAGCACAAATTAAACAGTACGGTCATCCATTTCCAACGGTAAACGGACACATATATATATATATATATATACAGCATTCAATAAGGAAGTTCCTTTACACGGAAACAGAATGTAACGGTCTATCTGCATGGTTAAAGTTGTACCAGGTATTGTCCACCATTGTCGATCTCACAAAAACACTTTGAACATGTGTTTTCGGGTTCTATGTCATCCATCGTTGTACCAGGCAATGTCCACCATTGTAGATATCACGACAACACATTTAGCGTGTGTTTTCGGGTTCTATGAGATCCATCGTTGTACCAGGCAATGTCCACCATTGTAGATCTCACGACAACACATTTAGCGTGTGTTTTCGGGTTCTGTGAGATCCATCGTTGTACCAAAAGTAAGAAAGGTGTTCTCGATTCAAGAACGGCTTACTTTATCAGCTGGTCATGTTCGTCTCCCATCTAGCTGTCAAACTACTGGTTTCTGCCATGACTAATTAA
Source organism: Mytilus coruscus (assembly GCA_017311375.1). Classification (NCBI taxonomy): domain Eukaryota; kingdom Metazoa; phylum Mollusca; class Bivalvia; order Mytilida; family Mytilidae; genus Mytilus; species Mytilus coruscus. The sequence continues at coordinate 4,027,084 of CM029605.1, forward strand.
AGTCACAATATAGGAAATACCATAACCATACTAAACAAAGACATTTTGTTCAGAAGGGTTAAAAATCCAAAACCAATGGGCAAACCCATCAATAAACCAATTCGATCAAAGAAACTAAGCAACAAACTGAACATACCAACATGAAAAGAAATAAACAAATGCGCTTAACACATCGTCATTAAGAAGTGGCATTGATACTATGCCGGCTCAATAACGAGACCACTATAAACGACAAATTAATTTTAAACCATGAAAGCAGATATACTAAACAAATTAAACTATTAAAACAATTCACTAAATATACAAATTAAAACGCATAAAAACTGTTATATCCAAACTTCAACTAGCTTATTCCCCAAACAAGAAAATTCATACACTGTAGTTTTCAAATTATCAGTAAAACAGCTATCCAAATCAGATGGAAATAAACTTTGAACTCTTTTGACAACTTTGCATGATTTTTTTACATTCTTTTTAACTGTAGCAGAAACTGGTCTTTCTGGTTCAACAACATGAACAGAATGGACACTTTTACAAATCTTATTGGGACAATTAGCTCTGATATGGCCAAATACCGAACAATTAAAACATCTTTTAGCCTTGGATCTCTTGTTTACTAATTTCTTCATAAATTTAACAATTTGATCAAAACCAGATTTTAAACAACTAAAATCCAATTCTTCTTTACTTTCCTTAACTTCACTTTCAACATTGCCAATAGACATATCAACAGACTCAAACTCTGTTGCCAAATATATAGCATCATCAAACGTATTGGGATGCTTGAAAAGGACAAATTTTCCCATTTCTTTATCCAATTTACCTATAAAAAGATCAATAAAATAGGATTCTAATTGATAAAAATGTTCTAGATATGCGCGATGACACAAAGTTTAAATCGATGTCCAAAATCAGTCACCGATTCATCTTGCATAATTTTACAACTTTTCAATTGAAATTTATGAAAAGCTATCCTCTCCTTAGGATTAAAACGTTGCATTAATAAATTTTTCAAAAAATTGTAACTTTGCAATTGAAAAGGAGTAAGTACGCGTAAAAGCATTTGTGCTTCTCCTCTTAAATTTATAACTAACTGACAAGCCATTTCAGTTGAATTCCAACTATTCCATAAACTTACTGCTTCAAACTGAATAAAATAATCTTGTACATCAACACTAGAACCATCGAAAGTACAAGGTTTCTGTTCAAACTTTATCATTTTGAAAATCAAAAATTAAAACAAAATCAAAAATAGATTTAAGACAAAAATATTCAAACCAAAACTGAGGGATCAGATATCCTGGTCACGGCACCATTTGTAACAGGAGGGGGTCAGTGACGACACCTCCCGGGACGTGTAGTGGCTAGTACTTCGTCCCTATTCGATCCTTGGGATACCTGATATCAGATTTTGGCAGAATAGAGACATAAATCAATAGAACTCAACAATTTATTTACAAATGTACAACATTCAAATAAAACATTATCAAATGAAATGAAAAGGAATAGTATTTCGAACGTTAAGTTCAAAATGAAATGTAACTAATTTGTTCGCAAACAAAATGGAAAAGAAAAGTATTTCAAGTCAAATGAATGAAAATAAAATAGTTATTCAAATCAAAAACTTAGATCAAAAGTAAATGTAACGGTATACTTCGCGTTGTGTTTTAGAATTTAGAAAATCGTATCAAAATAATGCCAATGTAGTTGCTGTTGAATAACTCGAGTGGAATGATTCATTCTGGCGAGCTGGTATATAGAGAAGGTGGCAGTGCTACACTGCCGGCTCATATATACATGTGGAGAGTTAACTTCTCTCCACCGAGCAACTCCTTAACACTACAGGGGTGTTTAACGACCTTGACTGGCTGTTAAGCCTCGCACGGTCGGTACTCCTTAACAAGTGATAAGGAAAATCTTATCAATTTCAAAGATATAAATAAAAATATGGTATTGAAGAAAACTTGAATGAATTAATATTCATCAAATATATATAGTAATATGAACTTTTAATACTTTTATAGTTAAATTAATAAAGCTACTTTGTATTTTAGCATGTCTAGATCAAATTAAACATAAAACAAACATTTAAGTAAGAATATACTAATTTGGAACTTTTAAAGGGAGACTACCCAAACCACATCCATTACAATTCTTTTGTTGCTGGGTCCCAAACAGTTGAGGCATATTCTAATTGTGGTCTTACTAGTCCAATATAAGCTAAGCTCTTTACTTTTGTTGATGAAATTCTGATGTTTCTCCGCAAAAATCCGAGTGTTTTATTTGCTTTGTCCGTTACCTGCTGTATGTGTTGATCCCATTTCAGGCACAGGGACTCGGTTAGCAGATTAAAATTTTGTTAATCAATGTTTTTTAATTTTTTTTTTAGTATTTCCTGTCTATTTGTATTACTCTATCAACCCGAAAGTTTCCGAATGACAAGAGTTATCTCCCATTTCGTCTATCTTACTGAAAAACGACATGTTTGCCAGTTACGTTGCTTTCGCCGGGAAATTTGAATATTCTGACCGAATGCAACTGAAGTTGCGTAAGGGTTCTGTTGATCCAAAAATCAAAATATGCATGTGATAGAAGAATAATTTAGGAAGAAAATGAGTGCCTTTGTAAGGTATATAGTAATTTATTAATATTTTTAATTATTTTCTATCTAAAGTAGTTAAGGCAATTCAAGATGGCGACTTAGATCCCTTTAGGATTTTTCAGTATACGGATATGGATAGTAAACTGCACATTGCTAGAAAACAAAGAAATAGTGATGTCAACGTCAAATACGTTAATAGAGTAATACAAATAGACAGGAAATACTAAAAAAAATTTAAAAAACATTGATTAACAAAATTTTAATCTGCTAACCGAGTCCCTGTGATTTCAGGTTGTTTTTTTTTGTCAATTTGAATTGAAAATAAGTGGGTGATAAAATATAAATTTGGTCAAAAACAAGTATAAACATAGCAGAGACATGTCTCTGAACATAATTATATAAAAACCCGTGGATCTAATTCTTCAATGGTATTTTTCAACGATGTGTAGAAAAAGCGTCGTAAACAAACCATAGGTAAAAGTCCGAGATTAGCAGACGCCGCTATATTTTTTTCACATTGCAACAAGCCTTACCTGTACTTAAAACCATGAAAAATATGAATATTTGCACATGCAACATCTCAATAAAATGTCTTGTTATGTTTTAAACCAGCTAATCCGAAATGTGTTTAAACAGGAAACAATATTGAAACAATGCAACAGAAGTTTTTTGTTTACAAAAAGAAATTTTCCACCAGGTGTCACTAGTTTTTTAACCGGAAATGTCCGTATTTCTCTGGCTTCTTCCGTTACGAATTTCTTCAAAATGTCAAGTTCTGTTACATACGGTAAGAGAAAACTACAGCGAAATAAGTTTAAATAAGTGAATTTAAGATGAAAAAATACATGCATTATGAAATGAGCTGTTCAAACAATTATTTTATAGTTAACAAAAGAAATGTCATTCGCCAATTTTGTTTGTCAACGTGTAAAGTCACTCACAGGTTCACGCATTACTGCTTATGTAACCCATTAACACGTCGACTTATCAGTGTAAGGGGACGACCATTTGATATTCTGCGTGGGGGGGGGGGGGGGGGCAAATAAAGTAAATAACTCAGCCTTGATAATCACAAAAATAAATGGTTTGTTCTGTGGTAGTTTGAAAATAAATTACCTGACTTGCAATGTATTGAAAATAAATAACTCAGCAGGTCTAATCGAAAGTTTGAGATGGCACCAGATTCTTCATAAATTCATCTTTTTTCCAAAAAAAAAAAAAAAAATCAGGAAACACTTCCCATATCTTTTAATAATAAAAGTATAAATATTATTTAAATATACTTGAAATGTCAGAAAATTGGTTTCATTTAACTTGAGGTTAATTGTCTCAGGAACACTTACCTCACTTTTATTAAATCAGGGCCGTAACTACATTGAGACAAATGCCTCATGTAGGAAATCTCAAAACCAAACGCTTGTCTCCATATCAAATTGTGTTCACCGTGAGTGCCTTGCAAGAAGCAAGTTCTGTTCTCCCTTAGACGTAGCCCCTGATTTTTCGGGATCAATGTTTCTTATTTATTGGTCTTTTGTTCATTGATTGCCCTTCTGTATTCTGTTAGTGTTGCATTCATTTTGTAATTTAGTAATTTTATTATTAACTTGATCATGAGTTTAAAAAACACAGCAGCCACAGACTTAACTATGTGAATTACATTTTTGCTTTATCATGCATATTTGTCTTTTGATGTTGTCCCTAGAAACTTAAGTCTTACACTGAATCTATAACATGTATAACGTGATTTTCCTTTGAGACCAAAATATTGTCAAAAAATTATTAAAACAGAACTTGCATTTTCAGTTTAAGAAAGTGTCTGGGGAACACCCAGAAAGCATGATTTTGCATCATTTGTTCTATAGCTTCTTGGGCCTTCAGCGGTTCAAAAACCCATCAAAAAAATTTTGCCTCGCTCCGCTCGGCGAAACATATTTGACAATACTTTTAAAAGAGCCTTAGTTACAACCAAACTTTAATACTGTGTATGTATGCAATACATGTATATGCATTGGCGAATATAGAAGATTCATTTCTGCAGAGGATAATAATAAATCCTGATTAAATGGTACATAATGACTTGACTATACATGTATTATTTATAATAAACAAATAATTTAAAATTGTATGTTTTCGAATATTATAAAGTATTATAAGTAATCAGTCCCTTGCTTTAATGAAAATGAAAAATCTTGCCTCAGTAGTGCAGAAAATAGATAATCTGTCCTCTTAGTTTACAAAAATAAATAACAACAAATCCTCCTCCCCCAGAATATCAAATGGTCGTCCCCTAATCCCAAACTCTGTCTGACCGACAAAATGTCAGACAAAAAGTCATTCGGTCAGACAGAAATTTTCAGACTTTTTCGGTCAAACAAACCCAAAAACATAGATCTTCAAGTAAATAAAAATAACTTGTACAAGTAGTACCCCTGACTGATTGTATTGGAAGAAGAAGAAGCTAGTTATTTTGTTCTTTAACTATTTGATACCTTTATCATTTGGTACCCAACATTTTCCATTTTGTACTCATGATCGAAACCATTTCTTACCCATGATCACAACCATTTCGTACCCTATGGACCAACTGCATAAACCATTTCATACAATATGGATTAAACACATGTTTACTATTTCATCTCATATATAAGTAAATTGTTGAATTTTTGGGTCTCACTAATTCAGTCAGGGTACTACTTGTACAAGTTAATTTTATTTACTTGAAGAAGTAAAAAATATACACATATAAGTAAATAAATAACGTTTGAATAATCTCCCTTAATTTTCTCAAAAATTTACTTGTATAAGTAAATTTTTCTTACAATCCCACAAAAATCCTCAAGTTTTGAGATGTAAAATCATGCCTTTAATGATTTTTCCCAGGTTTGCTCAATTTTTTTTATTAAAGTTCAATGTTTTATCTCATTAATTCAACAAAGAAACTGATTGAGCAAAGATCTTGTATACTTGCACAAGGCCTTCAAAAATTGCTCCTTTGGGGCTTGTAAATGAGCAGCGTTATGAAGATAACAGACAAATGGGATTTTCATTGTCCATGAAATTACACTTAAATGATTAGTAAAGACATCTGCAAAGGGTACACAATTTAAAATTCTATTAGAGCAAAGAAATCTTAAGAATTCAAGAAAGGAAGAAAGGATGACTTTTTTACTTATACAAGTAAAAAATTCTGAATGTCTAAGGGACATAACTAAGACAATTTTTTACCTATACAAGTAAATAAAATTCACTTGTATAAGTATCCTACAAAATTACTTATATGTGTATATTTTTTTACTTCTTCAAGTAAATAAAAATTACTTGAATAAGTAGTACCCTGACTGTAATTAGCAACAAGAAGCGACAAGAAAACAAATTTAGAGTAAAAGAATCTAAATATTAATTATCATGATTATTGCAAAGAAATATATAGAAACATAATCAGTGATAATTGCATTTTAAGTGTGTGGTTTTCCCATATATGTACATGATATACATGTATTTTCATTATTTCATTATACTGATAACTTAGAAGAAAATACACAGTATATGTTCAAGAAAAGATTTTTTATTAAACAGGATATTTTTTTTAAATATTTACATTATTAATTATAGTTAAAAATAATAAGGTAAACATGAGTGTTTAGATGGGGAGGGGGGAGGTAATTTCTTTATTCTTTATTTTTTTTGGTGGAAGAAGACTTCAAGTCTTCTTAAAGCCTTTACTGCCGGCTGTAAAATCATTGAACTGTTACCAGGACGTATGCCGTATCTCGTATCCCTTTCTGTGCTTTACAATTTCATAACAACTTCCGTGCCATATCTTGACTCCAATGTTTACACATGATCTAAGCATCTGCATCATTTAATTTATTAGTTAGGCTTGAAAAACGATCACTATCTTTAGTGTTATAATTTCTCATGTTTTAATGTATTAATATCAACACTTTTATTTATGTAAATTATTAGATTTCATCTCATCTTACATGAACGTTATTTGTTTACTTGTAACTGGATGTTTTTAAAGTAGAGTTTGTAGTTAGCATGCATGAATTTGGTATCGGGTCGGTTCGCCCTGATTACATGTTCACCCTTGGTCCGTCTGCCCTGAGTTAGTCCCCATAGAGTACCTTCACCCTGGGTTCCTTCTCCTTACTTTCAGTCAGGGGTACTACTTGTACAAGTTAATTTTATTTACTTGAAGAAGTAAAAAAAAATATACACATATAAGTAAATAAATAACGTTTGAATAATCTCCCCTTAATTTTCTCAAAAATTTACTTGTATAAGTAAATTTTTCTTACAATCCCACAAAAATCCTTAAGTTTTGAGATGTAAAATCATGCCTTTAATGATTTTTCCCAGGTTTGCTCAAATTTTTTTATTAAAGTTCAATGTTTCATCTCATTAATTCAACAAAGACATTGATTGAGCAAAGATCTTGTATATTTGTGCAAGGCCTTCAAAAGTTGCTCCTTTGGGGCTTGTAACATGTGTAAATGAGCAGTGTTATGAAGATAACAGACAAATGGGATTTTCATTGTCCATGAAATTACACTTAAATGATTAGTAAAGACATCTGCAAAGAATTTAAAATTCTATTAGAGCAAAGAAATCTTAAGAGTTCAAGAAAAGAAGAAAGGATGACTTTTTTACTTATACAAGTAAAAAATTCTGAATGTCTAAGGGACATAACTAAGACAATTTTTGTTTTTACCTATACAAGTAAATAAACTTCACTTGTATAAGTATCCTACAAATTTACTTATACAGTGTTATATGTGTATATTTTTTTTCACTTCTTCAAGTAAATAAAAATTACCTGAATAAGTAGTACCCCTGACTGACTTTTATCGTGGAAGTATTATACTGACTGCTTTTATCAAGGACATTTTATACGTCCTTGCAATTATTAAAAATAATAATATTATAGGTATTAAAGTTTTATAAACTAATTCAGATATTTATATGGTATAAATTCTCGAAATTCATGAACACACATGAAAAAAAATTAATTAAAAGTTGATGGCTTGTTTTGGAGCATTAATAGGTCATGATAATAATTCTCACTGATTGTTGTAATAATTGTCTTTGGTAGATTAATAATTGGAATTATCGGAATAAAACAACTGGATTATTCGGGTTAATTTAAACCACGTTGGTTACGTATCTGCGCATGTGCACAAATGGGAAATTTAATTGTGCATCTGAAAGTTTCAAAATAGTGATAAACAGAATTGTCATATATTCATACAATCCATCTTGAGTTAAAGTCAAGTATATACGTGGAGAGTACGACTTCAAATCAATTATGCTTGAAAAAATACATGGATTTAGTTGTTCCGTCTGCGTTCAGATCTTTAATGCAGTCAATTAAGTCATATTCCAGTTTTAGACAACATGTGTTTTTTATAACAAAAGTTAGAATATCATGAATATTTAAGTATGTTATGGCGATAATAAAGAGTCAAGCGCACACGTGAATCTGCTGGCATTTTACAAATTATCGCAATAACATAACAAGGTCATCACCTGACATGACTGGTCAATCCTTGGCCTGACACATATCTGCATTTGATATACTTAGAATTTTTCAATATACATGATATATGTCATGTATGTTTATAATGAAAAACCCTAGTTTAAGCAAACTTGACTAAAATCTTGGTGACCAGTTTTTTTTTAAAGTTAACTATTTGCCTTTGACAGAAAACTTTTAAGTGAAACCAAATCAATTACTGTTATAATTGCTTGGCGAAATTGCATTGCATCAAGTTGACCATGCTGAGACAAATGTATGGAATTAAGTTATAGAAAATTTAATTTGAATCAACATTATTTGCAGATTTTTATGTTAAATATAGTGAGTTTTGGTTGAGTTATGAGTATTATTATTTTTGGAAGAAAAAAATACGTCGAAAGCAATAATGGGACAAAGCAGGCTGGGTTGGTGGGGGCTGCTTTTATGGTAATTCAAGTTACCTTTTATGCATCTTCTTCCACCTCAGAGCAATCAGCTCTTTTATTAGACTGTTTTTGTCTATTATCTATGGACTCTTTAGTATAATCATATGATTGAAGGATCATCCCATGTATGCACTTATACGTAAAAAGTCTATGCATTAACCTTATATTTAGTTCCATAAGGTGGAGGGAGTCATCCTGGCCCCTCTGGCCTCTTCCTATAATCCACCTCTGGCCAATAATTACGCTAATTTCCAATGCTCATTGTAGGTGTAGAACGTGGAAAGTCTCTTAACCAATGCCTTTTTCACATTAATTCAGTTATCTAATAGATATGTTAATTGCATCATCATTTTGATGAGCTTGAATATTTATATCAAATGATATACAGTTATTCCTGATGTCTAAAGACATTTAGCTAAAGATTAGCATTTAATGGCTTGCTTTACAAAAACTGACTAGGAATTTAAGATATTACTGAAACTAATTATTTTGGGAGTTTTTTGTCAACACTGACGTTGTGAGTTCGAACCCGGCATATGGCAGGTTCGCTCAGCTTCAATCTTAATTGAATAGGATTGTCAATTTTCCTGCTGAAGGTCAGTGGTTTTATCAGGACACTCTGACTTACTCCTCCACCAATAAAAACTGACCTCCAGGAAAAAGCCAATAGTCACTGATAGTGCTAAAAGTGCTAAAAGTGGGGTTAAACATCAATCAATCAATCAATTTAATAAGATTTCTAAAGGGTCAGCTAAGAGAACATTTGTAAGTTATAATCATGATAATGGTTTGTACTTATTTTTCTTTCTGTTTGCAGCTCTTCAGAAACATGGCCATACACTTCTCAAGAAAATATTACCAACTACATCATTGCTATGCAGAAGTTATGCAGAAAGGTAGGTATACATTTGTACATGGTATAAGATGAATGAAAAGGCTACTAATTATTACAATCTGACAGGAGATGTACTGAGTTAAGTCATTTAAAAATCACGCAGATTAGTAATAAATGTTGAAGTAATTAAGAAGTAAATTATTGTGATTAGCAATATTTGTGGTCAGAAAAAAAAAAACATTTGTTAAATAAACACAATAAGTTGATAAACTGAAATATTTACACTTGCATTTTGTTTTGATAAACTTATGAAAGTAACACAGATGCAAGTTCTTGGGCAAATAATTGTTTCACTAAACCACATACACTGACCTACATGACATATTGATATGATTTTTCATAAATTTTACGACAATCACTTAATTAGATATAGATTTTCCTCATACCCTATACAAATTTCTATTCTGAGAACACCAAGATTTTAAATGAAAATATATCATGAATTTTATAGAAATGAAAGGTTCTAAACCATGTAAACCTTACTATCAAATGACTATTTAGTAAATTTCTACTTGTTGATGAGAAAATTTGTTTTGTTGTTTAAAATCCATTTAAAAAAGAGACAAAATTAAGGACAATTAAGGAGATGTGGTATGATTACATCAGAGCCAACTTTCTACCAAAAGACCAAAGGATGTGAACAACTGCAGGTTAATGTATGGCCTTCAACAAAGAGCAAAACCAAAACATTATAGTGAGCTGTAACAGCCAATGGATGACAAAGTTAAGAAACATTTTTTTTTTCATTTAATGCACTATACTCATTTTAACATGTGTAGCCAGCATTAAATTTGTAAATATTTTTATTCAGAGTCATGAGAGTGTGAGTGAGGTGTAAAATATTGATAAATATAATGCCTACCCATGTTAAAATGAGCATAAATATAATGCCTACCCATGTTAAAATGAGCATAAATATAATGCCTACCCATGTTAAAATGAGCATAAATATAATGCCTACCCATGTTAAAATGAGAATAAATATAATGCCTACCCATGTTAAAATGAGCATAAATATAATGCCTACCCATGTTAAAATGAGAATAAATATAATGCCTACCCATGTTAAAATGAGAATAAATATAATGCCTACCCATGTTAAAATGAGCATAAATATGATGCCTACCCATGTTAAAATGAGCATAAATATAATGCCTACCCATGTTAAAATGAGCATAAATATAATGCCTACCCATGTTAAAATGAGCATAAATATAATGCCTACCCATGTTAAAATGAGCATAAATATAATGCCTACATTGCCTATCCATGTTAAAATGAGAATGAATATAATGCCTACCCATGTTAAAATGAGCATAAATATAATGCCTACCCATGTTAAAATGAGCATAAATATAATGCCTACCCATGTTAAAATGAGAATAAATATAATGCCTACCCATGTTAAAATGAGCATAAATATAATGCCTACCCATGTTAAAATGAGCATAAATATAATGCCTACCCATGTTAAAATGAGCATGTTAAGCATGACATGTAAGAACTACTGGTATTACTTTTCTTAGACTTACAGAAAAATTAAGTAATTCTTTTGTTGAAAGCTTATACATGTATATATGCTTACCTATAAGACAGTTATCTGCAGCCATTTTAATTTGATGAAGGAAAAAAAAATCTGGAAAAAACAATGGCTTTTTGATTAAAGATTGTGCAAATAATCATACTTACTATTATACATGTTATAAGGATTAGTTTTGAATGACAAGCTATTCCCATAGAAATATCCATTTTGATCTCCAGTGTCATTCAAAATACAAAGACTTTTTTGTGACATGAAGCACATGCACCCTGTTTTTTATGTGAAATTTTCGAAGCAAAAGAGGTGCGTCATACATGTCATACAGTATATATAAAAATGTACAACAGAAAAAACTGACCACTTGATTTAAGCTTTATATAACATAAACAAATTAATTTTGACAGACAGCAACATTTGACCATTTGGGTATCCTGATGCATCTGGGTACACTCCAAGTTTTTATACGACCGCACACAATTTTGGTATCACGTCGTCATCGTCCAAAGACATTTGGTTTTCGTACAATAACTTTAGTATAAGTTAATAGAAATCTATGAAAATTAAACACAAGGTTTATGACCACAAAAGGAAGGTTGGGATTGATTTTGGGGATTATAGTCCCAACAGTTTAGGAATTAGGGGCCAAAAAGGGGCCCAAATAAGCATTTTTCTAGTTTCATGACAATAACTTGTGGAACAGTGTATGGATTTCTCTGAAATTATACTACAAGTTTTCATACTACAAAGGGATAGTAAGAATTGGCTTTTGGGGGTTATGGCTCAAACCGTTTAGGAATTAGGGGCAAAAAAGGGGGAAAAACAAGGGTGTCCTGGTTAATGGACAATTACTTAAGTACAAAACATAATTTAAAAGCAGTGTAAGGGAGGTAATTCAAACACAACATTTTAAATTACCTCCCTTACACTGCTTCTAAATTATGTTTAAAGAGATGTTGTTTTGTCTTGAGGTGATTAGCGATTAGCTGTCAATTTATGTTTAGATGTTACTATTTTAAAAATGCTGATAAATGGTAATTTAATTTTAGCCATGATTATGTATGTCATTTTCTATTTTAAGACTTTTATGATGTATTTAAATGGGTTATTATGGTTGCAAACTCCATTGGAAATTTGAATTGAGATTATGACCATATCTTGAGGGAAAGATTTTTTTTTTGGAAAAGGTGGGGGAGGTTAAAAAATGGGGGACAATTTGTTCTCAAGATTTCAGAAATTCAAAAAAAAATTTCTTCAAATATTTTTTTTTTTTTTGGGGAGGAGGGGGTCAGGTCAATTGGCAACAGCATAGTGTATTGCACAAAAGCAAAAAAATGAATATAAATTCAAATCACATAACCAATTCAAGTTCTTTGACTACAGTTATTCTGTGTCAGAAACCTATTATGTGTCAAATATTTAATTACAATCCAAATTCAGACCTGTATCAAGTGCAAATATTGTGTCCATTTTTGCCCCAACTGTTCAGGGTTGGACTTCTTCGGTCGTATCCAGCTGCGCTCGGCGAAGCAATTTATTTCTTTATTTCTTTATAAATGAAGGATCATTTTATTGTTTTTCAGTCACATTTACATACTTTCACACTATTATTTTACAGGAAGCCAAAGACAGGTATTTTGATGTTAAACATGGGAGGACCAGAGAACACTGATGATGTTGGATTCTTCCTCAATAATCTGTTCATGGATAAAGATCTGATACCCCTACCTGCTCAAAGGTAAGAATTAAAGGAGATGGTAGATTCTCCCTCAATAATCTATTCGTGGATAAAGATCTGATACCCCTACCTGCTCAAAGGTAAGAATTAAAGGAGATGGTAGATTCTCCCTCAATAATCTATTCGTGGATAAAGATCTGATACCCCACCTGCTCAAAGGTAAGAATTAAAGGAGATGATAGATTCTCCCTCAATAATCTATTCGTGGATAAAGATCTGATACCCTACCTGCTCAAAGGTAAGAATTAAAGGAGATGGTAGATTCTCCCTCAATAATCTATTCGTGGATAAAGATCTGATACCCCTACCTGCTCAAAGGTAAGAATTAAAGGAGATGGTAGATTCTCCCTCAATAATCTATTCGTGGATAAAGATCTGATACCCCTACCTGCTCAAAGGTAAGAATTAAAGGAGATGATAGATTCTCCCTCAATAATCTATTCGTGGATAAAGATCTGATACCCCTACCTGCTCAAAGGTAAGAATTAAAGGAGATGATAGATTCTCCCTCAATAATCTATTCGTGGATAAAGATCTGATACCCCTACCTGCTCAAAGGTAAGAATTAAAGGAGATGGTAGATTCTCCCTCAATAATCTATTCGTGGATAAAGATCTGATACCCCTACCTGCTCAAAGGTAAGAATTAAAGGAGATGATAGATTCTCCCTCAATAATCTATTCGTGGATAAAGATCTGATACCCCTACCTGCTCAAAGGTAAGAATTAAAGGAGATGATAGATTCTCCCTCAGTAATCTATTCGTGGATAAAGATCTGATACCCCTACCTGCTCAAAGGTAAGAATTAAAGGAGATGATAGATTCTCCCTCAATAATCTATTCATGGAGTAAGATCTGATACCCCTACCTGCTCAAAGGTAAGAATTAAAGGAGATGATAGATTCTCCCTCAATAATCTATTCGTGGAGAAAGATCTGATACCCCTACCTGCTCAAAGGTAAGAATTAAAGGAGATGATAGATTCTCCCTCAATAATCTATTCATGGAGTAAGATCTGATACCCCTACCTGCTCAAAGGTAAGAATTAAAGGAGATGTTGAGTTATTCCTCAATAATCTCTTCATGGATAAATTTCTGATATCCCTACCTGCTCAAAGGTAAGAATTAAAGGAGATGTTGAGTTATTCCTCAATAATCTCTTCGTGGATAAATTTCTGATATCCTTACCTGCTCAAAGGTAAGAATTAAACATGTTAAAGGAGATGTTGAGTTATTCCTCAATAATCTCTTCGTGGATAAATTTCTGATATCCCTACCTGCTCAAAGGTAAGAATTAAAGGAGATGTTGAGTTATTCCTCAATAATATAATCTCTTCATGGATAAAGATCTAATGCATGTAATGGTCTTACCTGCTCAAAGGTAAGCATTGAAAAAATATCAGGTAAATGTCAAGATGACAGTAACCCAACAACAAAGAAACAAACAAGATAACCAAGGAAAATGTACAATAGACAATATAGGACAAGTGTTTACTTATATAAAATTAAAATGAAAAAGAGAGCAATTACTCATTGATTTATATCTGATTTGTGAAACACTCTCTTATTCTTGCAATATCATTTTTTTAACACAGGAACACACAGATTTGCATTTCAAAACCAACAATGTGTTTCAGTTAAACAGAGCTCTAGATAAGCTTCGTATTTGCATGAATACGCAATAAAAACAATTGAAAATCCAATTCAATTGACAATTGCAGCGTTCAAAGACCCAATTCATGCAAAGGAAAACCCAATTATATGTCAAAACTATATGTGCTCTACACTCTTTAGCTACTTGTCGCTATTGTGTGCGTTTTTTCAGGGCTCGACAATAATGCTTGTCCGATTGTCCGGTACCAGAGGAAAAAAAGGTCGGACAAGTAAAAGCCATATCAAGCTTGTCTGACGGGACAAGTAAAATCATTCTGTAGAAAATAAATTAAATCCAACTTTGATAATCAAAGTAATAAACAAAAAAACAGAAAAGAAGATAAAAACTAATATTAATTTGACATGTTTTGGTGGAAGAAGACTTCAAGTCTTCTGAAGGCCTATGGTGCCGACTTTAAAATCATTGAACCACCTCCGTATGCCGCATCCGTTTCTGTGTATTACAATTTCATAACAACTTCCGATTCTTGACACCGATTTTTACACATGATTAAGCATCTGAATCATTTAATTTGTAAATTAGATTGAAAACAATCACTATCGTTAATATTTACCCTTTTATTTATGTAATTTATTAGTTTTCATCTCATCTACATGAACGTTATTTGTTTACTTGTAACCGGATGTTTTAATGTAGATATTTGTAGTACCCATGCGTGAATTTGGTATCGGGACAACTCGCCCTGTTTACATGTTCGCCCTTGGTCTGTTCGTCCTGAGTTCTTTCGCCCGTATAGTACGTTCACCCTGTGTTCATTCTCTTCACTCTTATTTTACACAACGTTTCATAATACATCCTTGCATTTATTAAAAATATTTTATATTAAGGGTATCGTTAAAAAGCTCTAAAACACAATTTAGTGAAAATCATCTGTTCCTTATTTTGTTCCCAAGGTAAGACAATAGTGTTCAGCCAATCAAATTCTGTGTTTCTCATGATCAAATTAATAAGCCAATCAAAACGTTTTCTCTGAAGATTTATTCTAACATGCTAGATTTTGAACTTGTGTTGTTTTCATCTAGTACTTTAAAAAATACTTTTAAATAATACAAGTGAAAACAACTCCGTTTCTACTTGGTGTTCCTAATTGGAAGGAAATACGAAGAAGAAGAAGAAGTTGTAAAATCGTGAACATGGCATGTGAATTTTCATCTGCAAGGAGGTTCTTACACAGCTTAAGGATAAAAGCATGACTGATTGACCAAATTCAATGTTGCAGTACTACCATAAAGATAATAAATAGTATTTTTTCACTTATTTATTGACATTATACTTTTGTAACATATGTTATTTTGTATTCAATTAAATCATTTAAAGCCCAATGTACTGTAACGAAATGTGGGTCCCCTGAAATGGAACTTGTTTTCCTAAAATAGTGTGATGACGTTGTTTAAATCTTACTGATAATTGACTTTTCTTATTATATATTTCTTGTATAACTATGTTTAAACATTGTTAACTCTAAAACATTTTATTATTCTTGCCTATGTTTTACATTCGGAAAACTTCTGAATTGTTTATTTGAATTGACGTACAATGACGTCAGTTCCGGTTTTGGTAATTTAGGTATTTTCCGAAATGGTAAATGGTAAACCAAAATGGTAAACGGTAAACCAAGTCGGTAAATTTGGATTACCTAAGTATAAATATGGCGGAGAATACAGATAAGTCTTTAGTACGACTTTACCCTGGGCAAGTAACACAAGTTAATTCCAAGCGATTTTGATATACATACAGATACCATGTTCCAGACCAAGTAGTAACCAGACAGCCAACACTATTACAATGTCCGAGGAGACTACGTCCGTATAATGTGGGTTTGTTAATTCCTTTCCAAGTTGCATTTAGAGAATAACTTCTCGAGAGAAACTTTATCTTTTGGCATTGAACTTGATTTACCATTTGCCGATTACCTAACCGTAATATAAGTACACTTTCTGGGTATATTTTTTCCGCTATCCATTTTCTTTAATTCACGATAGAAGGTTAATAAAGTATTTATATGTTAGACTAGAATACTGTTAAGTTATTTAATATTTATATGTATTATTGATATTTAATGCATCTTAAAGTTAATACAAGTTGATTTTTTATTTAACGAGTCTGTTATTCTCAAACATCGAGAGTTACCATACAAAACCTATACTCCAACCTACCCTTTTATATCCGAGTCATTACCTTACCAGAGGAACCAACCTTACCAGTGTGTATTCAGAATACCAGAGTACTACATAGAACCACGATACCAGAGAACCACGCTACCAAAGAAGGGTCACCACTTATAAATTTTATTTCTTATATACTGTACATTTTAACAAAACATATTTTTATAGCAACACACAAAGGGATACACTTTAATAGTTTAACACCAAGGCCCGACCGCTCGGTTTTCGTTACAGTGGTGGCAGCGGAGGCACGTACCTACATTTTATATTCTTACAATAAGTGTAATTATATTCAAGATAAGGCATAAATAAATATAAATAAAATGGATAGCACGGAAAATAAATTTGAAACACCTAGGTTAACTGCCCAGGGTAGACCAGTGCTCCCCCGATCTCGGTCCTGTGAAATATTCCATGATCTGACGCCGACCGGAGAGATAGGCATAAGAGTGAACCAAGATCAATGGCCCTCACAAGAGAATACGAATAGATACGAAAAGGATGGTATACATCATGCTGACAATAGGCCATTGTCAGGGGATCTATCACCATCAAGGAAAGTGGCCATTGACCAAGCGAAAAACCCGGAAGTTTCAAATAGGGCAACGGTTGTGCATTTGGAAAAAAATGCAGCGCGTACGGTAAAACAGAATTTTGGTGAAGAGTCAAGGACTCTTTCGGACCATGCTGCCAGAGGGTCTAGGTATGGGTTTTGGAGTCAGAAAGCAAGGGATACTGCTGAGGAGACTCCGGGAGTACAAGACAAGTCGCGACGTCTTGTGAATCCGATGCCCGACGGGTAGATGGGATTCGGAGATTTACCTAGGACTTTGGACCGGGCGTACCCATAATCAGGGGCAACGTACCAAGCATTACCTTTGACGTCCCGCGGACGATTCAGAGTGGGGTTAACAGGACCGACCATGAACACTGTACTGATGAAATGACCAGTAATATAAATTATGCTGGCATTAGCAATGAACCAAATTTTGAGCGTGATTATGATATAAACTTACAAAATACAAAATACTACAAAAGAAACCAGCACTTCATGATGGGGAGGGTAATTGGGAAGACTATTTAGTTCAGTTTGAATTAATTGCAGCAATTAACAAATGGTCTGACATAGAGAAAGCTTTAGAACTAGCTACTAGCTTAAGAGGTACCGCCCAAAGTATTTTAACCGATTTAAGACCAGAGATGCGGACCAATTTTATACAACTGACAGCCGCCTTAGCTTCTCGTTTTCAACCAGAAAACCAAGCAGAAATGTACAGGCGCAAATGAAAAGTAAAATACGCAGAGCACGGAACAAATACCTGTGTTAGGCCAAGACATAAAACGTCTAGTAAGATTAGCGTATCCATCAGCTCCGATAGAGATTAAAGAACAATTAGCATGCGAATGTTTTATTGATTCCCTAAATGATGCTGATATGGAATGGGCTATTTTCCAGGCAAAAGCAAAAGTATTAATAACGCTATTCAAGTAGCTCTTGAATATGAAGCATTCCAAAATGACAGACGTAAATACGGCACTAAGCTAGTTTGAGCTGTAAATGAAAACGATAACTTTGATCTAAAAGGAAATTTATTTGTCTGAACAAGTTGATGACTTTTCAGGTCGTCTTTGAAAATAGAAAATAATAGAAAAAAAATAAGAAAACTTTTCTTGTTACCATTGTGGGGTTTCGGTCATTTTAAAAGGAATATCCCTATTGAATAACCGATCCCAAAGGTTCAAGGTAACAGAACTAAAACTTAATTCCAAGAAAAGTGGCAGACCAAATGTCTGGTCGGGAAACTATTGGTGGCTGAAACTGAGGACCAAGTTTCAGCAGAAACTAAATATGATTTTGAAGAATCCAATAATTTTGAGAAATTGAATCAGATAAATATATTCTGAAAGTATATATGTACATTTTGTAACTGTCAGTGTTTTGACATGAAATTGAATTGTTTGATTGATACCGGGTCCACTGTTAGTGTCCTTGACTCATCCATGTATAATATCATGTCCAAGAGTGTAAAGCCAGTGTTATCCAATGCACGTAGTAGTTTACACATGGATAATGAAAGTGTAGTTATGCCGATGGGGACTGCTGTATTACCAACGCAGTCGGATAATAAAATTGTGTATCACAGTCTCATCGTTGCAACCATAGATATACCAATGATTATTGAGTTTGAATTTTAAAGATAAAAGTTTATGTATATTGTATATGGGAAAGATGATTTTTTTTTAAATTGACGGTCAATTTATTTCAACTTTTATTAATATTATTTACATTTATTGATTGTTTAAATATGTAACTTGTTTTCAGGATATTCATTTGTACAATAATATTAGTGTTTTATGAACATTCGTCTAGCCGAGAAGATTTGATGGTGCTTTATAAACATTCGTCATTATATTCACACAGAAATGAAGTGTATTTTATGAACATTCGTCACGGTGTAAAATGGTAACGGACTTATCGGGTTTTTTCGCGTTTCCGCACTAATCGGGTTCGACAACGGACTTATAGCGTTTTCAGATGACAACATTTGGCGTAAGTGGTTATTTCTTTCAACTTGTATTAAAGCAGAATTGATATTTCCAAATAAGCTTGATGTCACAGAATGGGAAATTATTTATTTTGCTGGCTAGCGAATCATATATTCATGGGAAGCCACGATTTATTTCAAATTGTTTCCACCAACGTGGTACCGAACTTGAAAACAAACATTTTCATGGAAAGATGTCTAATTGAAGCGTGTTTTAAGCATGCTGTTTTCTTTTCAAGTAAATTTTGGTTATTATTCATTAAATGTAGACATTTTCCTTTCGGAACTGTTTCATGCACTATTAAGGTCTTAAATGATGGTTAATTTGAAAATTAGTGGCACCGGACTTTTGTGTTATTAGCACCGGACTTTTGTGCGCAAATGAATATGGAGACTCCTATCTTCTCAGTCAGTCTATGTGTTTACTCCGCCTGGGTTAATCACCTCTTACTTAATACATTAATCACACATCACGCAATGATATATTATATTAATCCACAAACAAATGTGTGGGATTCTATCAGTATCTCGTCCTCATAGCAGGAATTTAAGGTTTCTAGTCCATATAATTATGACGTCTGGGAAGGCAATTCTAAATTTTGCCTTTACGCCTTCTGCGACGATGTCAGGCGTCAAAGAAAGAAAAATATTATAAATAGCCTTTCAAGACGTCATAATTATGGTACGGCCTTCAACAATGAGCATAGTCATCTATAAAAGGCCCGAAATGACAATGTAAAACAATTCAAACGAGAGAAAACTAACGGCCTTATTTATATAAAAATGAAAGAAAATCAAATATGTAACACATAAACAAACGACAACCACTGAATTACAGGCTCCTGACTTGGGGCAGGCACATACATACATAATGTAGCGGGTTAAACATCACGGTTAGCGGGATCCCAACCCTCCCCTAACCTGGGACAGTGGTAGGACAGTCCAACATAAGAACTAACTATAAAAATCAGTTGAAAAAGGCTTAACTCATCAGATGGACAAAATACAAGTGGACGTGGCCAGGTACTTGTACATCCCAACAACAAAAGACACTAGGAACAGATCTGCAGTACTGCAGTTAACTGACAACTAGTTCAAAGCCACTAACAACTAATAAAACAATCATGCATCTAAGACTAAATGGGTTCATAATTTAGGTTGTCACAGTTATTCACCGGCTCCATCAACAATTGTTTTCATGACTGAAACATAAAGCTTCACTCATACATGCATCATTATGAATACGTCGAAGAAGACTTGGTATGAATATATATATTTAGATATATATAAATCATGTAACATAAAATAGGCTAAAATTGAATTGAATGTTGCTGATTTATTTTTAACATCCTTGCCCTTGGCCTTGCATTTAAACGAGAGACATTAATATTAACCTGTCTTTTACGCCGGAATGAATGTGTCTTTTGAAACATCCATCAATAGACCTGCACATGTTAATCTGGGAAAGAGCAGAAATAAAAGCCTTATTCCTTGACCATTTGTGTTTTGTTTGGCATTGCATATGATATTACCCCATACCGTGTACTTTTACTCAATGTCCCTTTATTTTCTATCATAATGTAAAAATCAAGATTGAAAAAACACTTGTCCGTGATAAGTTCCAGACTTGTATATTCTAGCACAAGATGTCAAATGGGGTTTTAAAATCTTTTATTTTCATTTCCCAAACAAACAAAAATACGAAAACATCATTTTTACCCTGTTAAAACAATAAAAACACAAAAGTCCTTTGCTCAATAAACCCCAACAGTTCGGTGCCAAAAACACATCATTTTAGGAAACCTGATTAGTCCGCTGCCAAGCAATTTTAAAAAAGCTTTAATATATGATATTTTTGTTTTGAATGCACACAAGTGGTTCTAATATGTATTTTGCATGAAATAAAGGAGCACAAAAGTCCACATTCTAATATACTGTGTATTTGAACGGAAACCACACCATTAGTAGCTGTGTTCGGCCGGTTGTCCTGTTTAGTGTGGAGCTCTTTGAAAAAGCCAAGAGTGGTACCAAGCAAAATGAAAATTTTGCAAACTTAGATCATCGGTGCCTTCCGTGATCGTATAAACATAAACACTAACGACTTCTTTTCGTCTATTTGGCTCATTTTGTGTCACACTGTCTGGAAACAAAACGCGATAAGTCCGTTGCGAACCCGATTAGTGCGGAAACGCCGACAAAACCCGATAAGTCCGTTACCATTCTACACCGTGTTCGTCATGCCGAGAAGATTTGATGGTGCTCTATAAACATTCGTCAAAATAAACAGAACTCGTGTTTTATGAACAATTGTTATGAGAAGAAGAGATGTTGGTGCTATATGAACATTTACAAGACTAAAGGATCATAAAGAACAGTGCGGAATTCAAGCTTTGCGTGAAGACGATATGAACAATGAACATTCCAAAGATTAATTGAATTTAATTAAATATTGTTTTATAATGTTGAATATGTATGTTATAGACTATTTTAATGAATGATATTGATGTACTTGTTTTAAATGTTAGAATGCCTATTCATGTTTGGGTACAAACATTATTTTTCAAAGGTGGGGAGAGTGTAACGAAATGTGGGTCCCCTGAAATGGAACTTGTTTTCCCTAAAATAGTGTGATGACGTTGTTTAAATCTTACCGATAATTGACTTTTCTTATTATATATTTCTTGTATAACTATGTTTAAACATTGTTAACTCTAAAACATTTTATTATTCTTGCCTATGTTTTTACATTCGGAAAACTTCTGAATTGTTTATTTGAATTGACGTACAATGACGCGTCAGTTCCGGTTTTGGTAATTTAGGTATTTTCCGAAATGGTAAATGGTAAACCAAAATGGTAAACGGTAAACCAAGTCGGTAAATTTGGTTTACCTAAGTATAAATCGGCGGAGAATACAGATAAGTCTTTAGTACGACTTTATCCTGGGCAAGTAACACAAGTTAATTCCAAGCGATTTTGATATACATACAGATACCATGTTCCAGACCAAGTAGTAACCAGACAGCCAACACTATTACAATGTCCGAGGAGACTACGTCCGTATAATGTGGGTTTGTTAATTCCTTTCCAAGTTGCATTTAGAGAATAACTTCTCGAGAGAAACTTTATCTTTTGGCATTGAACTTGATTTACCATTTGCCGATTACCTAACCGTAATATAAGTACACTTTCTGGGTATATTTTTTCCGCTATCCATTTTCTTTAATTCACGATAGAAGGTTAATAAAGTATTTATATGTTAGACTAGAATACTGTTAAGTTATTTAATATTTATATGTATTATTGATATTTAATGCATCTTAAAGTTAATACAAGTTGATTTTTTATTTAACGAGTCTGTTATTCTCAAACATCGAGAGTTACCATACAAAACCTATACTCCAACCTACCCTTTTATATCCGAGTCATTACCTTACCAGAGGAACCAACCTTACCAGTGTGTATTCAGAATACCAGAGTACTACATAGTACCACGATACCAGGGTACCACGCTACCAAAGAAGGGTCACCACTTATAAATTTTATTTCTTATATACTCGTACATTTTAACAAAACATATTTTATAGCAACACACTAAGGGATACACTTTAATAGTTTAACACCAAGGCCCGACCGCTCGGTTTTCGTTACAGTACTATTCTTTTTCACAAAGACAAACAAACAGGTTGGGACCCCCACCCCAACCCCACCCATTATGAGTGGTGTCCCTTAAATGAGGGACTGTCCCTTAAAAAGGGTCATTTTACTGTTGAAAAAAAGAAAGAAAATTTTAAGATTTTTAACTCAAAAGTGGGAAAATTCATTATATTTGGAACAACTTTTCTAAATGAGGGTCAAATTAATAAAGAAGATATAAGTTTAGAAACATCACAAAATTCTTTTGACATGTTTTGACACTTTAATACTTGATAGATGCATAGTTCTTGGGGAAAAGTTTCATCAAATAATATGAATATAGAGGTGCTCATTTTTACAGTGGGTTGTAATGTTCTTCTAATGAGGGTGACACATCTTTGCATAATTCAAAATTGGAAATTTCAACAAGCATCTAATATTCTTACACAAGAAAATAAACCCTGGTCTGCTAGCTACATGTTCATCTTTTCTACTGATTTAAAACTTAAATCATGCAAACAGACTTAAGAAAAGGCATGTAAGCTCATCATACAAATATGACACTTTTCAAGACCATCCAGATCGTGCAAAATACTTCGCTAAAAATTGTAACCTTTAAAATTGTTGTCGCACACTAAAAACCCCATGGGAAATTTCAAAGTTGGCAGGTATGTAACAAGTCTTACTATTTTTATGCCCCATTTATGGGCATTATGTTTACTGGTCTGTCCGTCCGTCCTGCTTCAGGTTAAAGTTTATGGTCGTGGTAGTTTTTAATGAAGTTGAAATCCAATCAATTTGAAACTTAGTACACATGTGTTCCTTATGATATGATCTTTCTAATTTTACTGCCAAATTAAAGATTTTACCTAATTTTCACGGTCCACTGAACATAGAAAATGATTGTATAGATTGAAATCCATGTACTTATGACACATTCTTGTTTGAAGAAAAAATACATCATAGCGATAATGGAACAAAGCAGGCTGGGTTAGTGGGGCTGCTTTTATGGTAATTCAAGTTACCTTTTAATTTATTCACCTTCTTCCACCTCAGAGCTATCAGCTCTTTGATTACTGCTATCAACAGAGATGGGTCTGATTACTTTCAATGTAATTGATTAAATTACAATTACTTTGTCGATTGTACGATTAAATTACATTAATGATTACACCATTTCTCAAAGTAGCTGATTAAATTAATGATTACATTGGCAAGTAATCATGATTACATCTGATTACAATGAATTTTAAAATAACCCATTTGAATGATGTTAATGAATAAACATTTTGTTTGTATCAAATTACATGTATATCCATATTTTGATTATTTCATAACATCTTAACATGCTTAAAATAAATAAAACTATTTTAGCAAGTTATATATCAGGGTTGGCAAAACCATGGTTTTATGACAACTGCCTAGCCCAATGGGGAATACTTGGAAACCCTGGTAATACTGGGCAATACTGGGTAATACTGGGTAATATGTAATACTGGCCTGAATTTTAAAAGAGGAGTCAGTGATATATCACAAATGCAATACATTAAAGATATTTATAAAATAAAACATAGTATTTTAATTTATAAGTTCACTCATTTGAGACGTCTATTATAAATGTTAAAATCTGAGAAAGTATTGTTCCAGCAACTCTAATATAAGTGTACATGAAGACACAATAGACAAATCTGAAAAGCTTTTCTCAATATCCTCCTAAAAAAATCTATTAATTCAACATTCTGTCAAGATTGGTCAAACTGTTAACATAAAACCAAATAATTCTATTTGATTTTTTAAAATATATTTTACTATTAATTTAGAATTAACAATTATATGTAAGAACAATTACTTTTAAACAATTTTGTTCATTACTTAAAAGGTTTATATTTATATGTACATCACTAATTAATAAGTAATTATCAGATTATAACACAGATTTTTTTAGATAATAATCAGCCTTTTCATTTCTATAATTGTTCATGATATGTCCCCTTAGGGGGTTTATTTAGCGATATGATTGTATAATAATTAAAATTTACTATTCACTTAAACACTACAATAAAATGCTTTTGTTCAAAGTTTGGATTATTGAAAACACAGCATGGAAATTAACAAGTGATACTTAATTGTGCAAAACTTCCCAAAATAATAGAAAAAAAAGAAGAAATTAAATTTCCAATCCTCTAAAAATCACTCTCAATGGTTATCTGTATAAAATGTATAAATATTTAGCTGTAATAATATGAAACTACAACAAGACTTTACTATTCTGTTTAAAAAAGATTCAAAATCATATTGCCCAGTATTACCCATTACTGGGAGTATAGCCGAGCTTTCCAACCTGGGGTTTCCCGCCTGGGTAATACTTTGCTAACCCTGAGTTATATATTTATTAAATATGAATAATAAAAATATTCATTTAATACATGATGAATTGACAATAAACACAATTTGAGATTTTGATCAATGTAATCAGAATGTAATCAAAAGTAATCAGGATTACAATGTATTTTGAAAAGTAATTGATTAAATTAAATTACATGTAATCAGATATTTGGCTGATTAATGATTACAAGGATTACTTGAAAAATTGTAATCGATTACAGCTGATTAATGATTACAATTACAATTACCCCAAGTCTGGCTATCAATAATTTAAAACTGGTTCTTTGTCAGATACTTTATAACAGACAAAACGCGTACTATTCTCCGAAACCAGTGTTACAGATTGGAATCAGCGATGCGCTTTGTAGATAAGGTAACAAGACAGTTCGGACCGGCATGGAAACGAATCCGCTCCATGTTTAATAGACCGTTTAGCACCGTAGGAGACATTTCCGGACCAAGACAAACCACAGGGACTCCGTTAGCAGATTAAAATTTTGTTTATCAATGTTTTTCTTATCTTTTTTTGTTTGTTAACGTTAGCATCAATATTTCTTTGTTTTCTAGCAATGTGCAGTTTACTATCCATATCCTATACAGGAAAATGTGGATAGTTAACTGCAAATTGCTAGAAAACAAAGAAATATTGATGCCAACGTTTAAAACGTTAATAAAGTAATACAAATAGACAGGAAATACGAAAAAAAGATTTGAAAAACATTGATAAACAAAATACTAATCTGCTAACCGAGTCCCTGTGAGACAAACCAGTACCTGGTTTCCCTACCTTATTCCATTGCTTTATAATAAATATGATAAATTTTATTTAACACAAATATTTTAAAAATAAAAATGAAGAAATTATTGACCATTAAATTCATAAAATCATATTTGATCATATGTAGACAAAACAATACTTGATTGTGTTTGAAAAAACATTTGAATATATCAAAACAAAGCTGATTGAAGTAAGGTATTAATCATAAAATCAATACTTTATCAACATAAAAGACCAGGATGCAAACCAAATGAGTGTACTAGACTGATAGGCCTACCAGACTGTGCCTCATGTGCAAAGTCTGATGAGACTTTGGCATTGATGAAAACTAGAACCTAAGTCCTGTGACGTGACTAGATTCAGTTGTTCTCGACTCATATAGTTTTGAAAAAGATATCAAGAGATATAAATCAAATTCTGTTCTGTTGTTTTAATTCATTTTGTTCATTGAATCAATTTTAAATGCAAAAAAGGGTAATATTAAGTTGTTTTTTTTTGGACAAGTTACAATTCCATTCGGACAAGTAAGTTTTGGTATGTACTTTCCTATTGGACAAATTGAAAAAAAAGTTATTGTAGAGGCCTGTATTTACCCTTATCGATAAATTGTTGTCGCGTAAATCAATTTTTTGTTATATTAAGAAATCAGAGTTAGGAAATCTACTAGTGTACTTTCATTCTAAAAATAGATTTTGATTTTTGGTGTTTTAACGCCACTTTTAAGCACCGCTTTTGGGCTATTCGTGGCGGCCAGTTTTTATTGGTGGAGGAAGCCGGAGTGCCGGAGAAAACCACCGACCTTCGATAGGAAAACTGAAATCCTAGTCAATTAAGATTGAGTCGAGTGCACCCGCACGAGCGGGTTCGAACTCACAACCTCAGTGTTGACTGGCTAGTGATTACAGTAGTAACTACTTAGACCACTCGGCCACCAAGGCCCCTCTAAAATAGAGGAAATCTACTAGTGTACTTTCATTCTAAAAATAGAGCGTTACATCAAATATCTGATCTGGGTCCATGTTGGAAGGAATTATCTGTTACTCAAAGCTGTATCCCTGGTAAACATAAGGGACCAGTTTATAAAATTTTCTTTGGCAGACCATGAGTCAGAGACGCAGAAAAAGCACAGCTAGTAACAAAGTCGTATAATTTGTTGAACTATTGACAACAGCAAATGAACAGACCGCATTGCGCAAGCACAAAAGTACGCAAGTCACATTATCAATTTCTTATGGAGAATGCCACAACTCCAAAAGAACCCATGGCTAAATAAAATCGATCAAACAGGGGTCTCATATATATATTGCTCTGCAAGTAAGTCTACTGCAAGCCGCTGAGACAACAAAATTTTAACATGTACAAGTGTTTGGGGCCACAAAGGGACCCCAAATATTCAGCTGTCAGCAGTGACAAGACAAAATGAGAGCGCTGAACATATGGATATCATCAATAAAAATTTACACATTGCCAAACTTGCCTCTGATATTGAATGTGATGATAATGAAGCAGAGTCTGTCTCACATTTCTTTCTAATAAATCATGACAACATATTATTCAAAACTATTTACCATACTTGGAAAAATAAATGCCAACAAGCAATGTCAACGGATTGTTATAATAACCTCAACAAATACCAGGGGTGATTGTATGTGCTCTAGAAAGGTAATCAGTTACTGCCCCACTAGTAACACCAGTTTATTTAGATTGACAGAAAATACAAATACATGGTGGAACAGTTGAAACAGACCAGACACAAATTAAACAAAAAAATTGCTTGTCAGTGTTTAAACCAAATAAAACAGCTATCACATACATACTTGAAAGAATCATGTTTAAAATAACAGGAGATGAACATCTTTGTTTGATATGATTACAATATGACATGCATCAATTCAATATTAAGATGATGAAAAACCCAATACATTCAAGAACTTGGTGGTGAAAAACCCAATTTGATATTTGCTTGAGGGGTGAATTGGAATTAATAATGCAATTGAAAAAAACTGTTTCACTCAATAACATCAAAATTGGTGGGTAAAAAACCCAATTTGTGAATTTTTATCTGGAGCTCTGGTTAAATCAGTTATTGCTAGCATCTATTAACATGATTAATGCAATTGTTTATTACTGAATAAAACTGTCTAATAAATAAATGCCATTTCAGGAAATGCTGCATTAAGATATTATGGTATTGACAGTTTCAATTATCCCAATACTAATTTTCAAATTAATAAAAATCAGGAATTTCAGACTTTAAAGTAGTTTATTTTCATAATTTTAGTTTAAATAAGTGCCAGTGGTTTATTTAAATATCTTACATTGTATGTATCTGTGAACTAGTAATCTGTATGCAGTTCTAATGACTGTACAGGTACATTTTGGTACCTATTTTATGATCTTGTCAGACATGGAATGTCTGTTTCTAGTGGAACATGTGGAATTTCTGTTTGTGTTCTTCTGATTAAAAAAATCGAAACATTTAAAATGTACTGTCATGACTGTCTATAATTCAAATAATTGTAAAAAGAGATAATTTTTTTGCAAAACAGCAAAGATGGCTGGACCTGGTTCTTCTCCTCATCATACATTTTACAAAATGTATATGATATTTCAATTCTCAACAATTTTACTTTTCTTGGGTTTTATAACAATTCTTTAATTCTGAGATTTCATACATTATTAAAGGTTTACCTAAAACCATGAAAACAGTGGTTTTATCTTTTAACATACATGACATATTTATAAATTACCATATGATTTGAATGGTAAAATCCAATTCAATATAAAAAATAAGAAGATGTTGTATGATTGCCAATGAAACAACTATCCACCAAAGTTCAAATGCAGCAGATGAAAGCAATTATAGGCAACCGTACGGCCTTCAACAATGTTCTGTATGCCTTGATGTAAATGAAGCTTGGAATATTTCAGAACTTTATACTTATATATATATCTGTTTATTTAGTCGACTAGCTCCTTTGATAGCGAAAAGACGAACACCAAAAATACAAGAGCAGTACAGAAAGATTGGAGGTGGTTCACCAATCAGGCAATGGACAGAAACCCAGGGAAAAGGCATGGTGGAAATTCTGGATAGGATTAGTCCTGAAACAGGTGTGAAAAATAAACATAAACACAATTTTAGGTTTAAATTCATTGATATGACCATATATGGTGAATTTATGTTTTGACAAAATATGATACTTTTGTTTTATAGATAAAATATGATATCTGTAAATTTTTTACTGCTTCATGGAATTAACTTTAACAACTATTTCTGCTTCATGTGAAGGTGATCTATCATATTTTACGGTATACTCAGTGTGATTCAGTCACTTGTGGTCATGTGATGCCGGTGACTGTAGATGATTCAGTCTGCAATGTCCCTCAGTTTTAATATACAATAGATGCAATGTGACAGGATCCTACATTACACTGTTTTCACTCAAAATCACTAGGAATCACCAAGATTCACTGTGATTCACTCAAAATTAGGCGAAATTCTAACCACTGAATATAGCAGTTATTTTTGTCAAATTATCAGAAGTCAGATGGTTATTTTTCAGCACCACACAAATTTTATGTAGGATTTCGCTATGTACGACCATTAACAGAGGATGCAATTGATGCCATGGATGCGTGAGTATAAAAATTGGGAAAAACAACAAAAAATTTAAGCACAGACAAATCTTACTGAATATGTCTTATTACAAACGTTAAAGCGCAGTGCTGAAATAAGTTTTGCCAGGCTTGATCCAATAATCATGATTATATCAATTAGTTGGAGAGCAAATGAAGTATTCACTTAAAAATATGCCCAGAAAAAAGACTAAATTCATAAGACAAAACAGAAGGATTTAAGAAAATAACAATACTATGTTTTATTTTGTGTGTCATATTTCTGATAGCTGTGGATTTATAATTATTTGTAAGATAACAATTTTCTTGGATTTTGTGGGTTCATGTGAACCATGAATTTAAATATTCAATGAAGTGTACAATTTCTATAGGCTTGTATTTAGACTTTAGTAAAACCACAAAATCATGTATATCCACGAACACAATTTTTTCATCAATCCACGAAAATTGTTAACCATAAAAATAAATTAATCTACAGTATCTGTTATGCCAAATATCTGCACTACCCTAGTATTAATAAGTATAGATTATAACATGCTCTTTTCCATATTGGCCCTGGTATCATCCCGAGACTCCCATATCGGCCTCAAGGCTTTACCAGGGCCAATAGGAAAAGACATGTTATAATCTATTATCACATATTTAAGTTCTGCAGAAAAGAGAAGAAAGTTCAATTATAACAATTTAATGAAATATAACAGGTAAAATCTTAAAAATTTTATCACAAAAGTTTTATCACATTTTCAAATTTAGTTTTTATCGTTTACTCCATAGAAATTTATTGTCACATTTCCACTTATTTTGGAATATGGCAATACACAAACGGGATAATTTGGCATAATTGGGGCTAAATCTATAACTGTTGGTTGTGCATTGTTACTAGTTGCCATCGTAGCAGAATTCTCCTCACAACTTTAGAGATCATCATGCTGCCTTCAAGAATAAGAAAGTTTCTACTCAGTTTGTTGAGGTGTAAACTGCACAGAATCGAGAAAAGACTTGACTTAATTTAACAGAGACTATAAAAATCTGATACATTAATATATGAATATATCAAATAACCTAAATGGCAAGGTTTCTGGTTTTAATTTTGTTAAATATGTTTTAACCAAAAGTGCTGAAATGGCATTAATCACCAACAGTCAATCAATCAATCTAACCTTTAATCTGTATGTGGTTTTTTTTTGGTAATTATTAGTGATGGGATAGAAAGAGCTGTTGCTTTTACCCAGTACCCACAATACAGCTGTTCTACAACAGGAAGTAGTTTGAATGCCTTATATCGATATACTACAATGAAGAAAGGCCTACCTAGTACAATGGTTTGGAGTGTGATAGACAGATGGCCTACGCATCCAGGACTAGTTGATGTATGTTAACATGACAAGATTTTAATAATAACAGTTATCATGAGCATAAAAGTAAGAAGATGTGGTAGTATTGGTAATGAGCAACCAAATGACATGCATGTAAGCAACTGAAGGTTGCCTACAGCTTCAACAATGAGCAAAACTCATACTGTATAATATGGTATAGTAAGCTATAAAAGGCTCTGATATGGCAAAATATATATTAATTCAAAGATCAAAACCAAGGGTCTTATTTATGAAAAAACAATAAACTTAAAACAAATAAACACTGAATTATAGGCTACTGACTTTGGACAGACACATACAGACAGCAACCAACAACAACCACTGAATTATAGACTCGATTTTGGGACAGACACACACAGACAGCAACCAAGAACAACCACTGAATTACAGGCTACTGACTTTGGACAGACACATACAGACAGTAAACCAACAACAACCACTGAATAACAGGCTACTGACTTTGGACAGACACACACAGACAGCAACCAACAACAACCACTGAATTATAGGCTCCTGACTTTGGACAGACACATACAGGCAGCAACCAACAACAACCACTGAATTACAGGCTCCTGACTTTGGACAGACACACACAGGCAGCAACCAACAACAACCACTGAATAACAGGCTCCTGACTGGACAGACACATACAGACAGCAACCAACAACAATCACTGAATTATAGGCTCCTGACTTTGGACAGACACATACAGACAGCAATCAACAACAACCACTGAATTATAGGCTCCTGACTTAGGACAGACACATACAGACAGCAACCAACAACAACCACTGAATAACAGGCTCCTGACTTAGGACAGACACATACAGACAGCAACCAACAACAACCACTGAATAACAGGCTACTGACTTTGGACAGACACACACAGGCAGCAACCAACAACAACCACTGAATTACAGGCTACTGACTTTGGACAGACACACACAGGCAGCAACCAACAACAACCACTGAATTACAGGCTATTGACTTTGGACAGACACATACAGACAGTAAACCAACAACAACCACTGAATTATAGGCTCCGATTTTGGGACAGACACACACAGACAGCAACCAAGAACAACCACTGAATTACAGGCTACTGACTTTGGACAGACACATACAGACAGTAAACCAACAACAACCACTGAATTACAGGCTACTGACTTTGGACAGACACATACAGACAGTAAACCAACAACAACCACTGAATAACAGGCTAATGACTTTGGACAGACACACACAGACAGCAACCAACAACAACCACTGAATTATAGGCTCCTGACTTTGGACAGACACATACAGACAGCAATCAACAACAACCACTGAATTACAGGCTCCTGACTTTGGACAGACACATACAGACAGCAACCAACGACAACCACTGAATTATAGGCACCTGACTTTGGACAAACACATATAGACAGTAACCAACAACAACCACTGAATTATAGGCTCCTGACTTTGGACAGACACACACAGGCAGCAACCAACAACAACCACTGAATAACAGGCTCCTGACTGGACAGACACATACAGACAGCAACCAACAACAACCACTGAATTATAGGCTCCTGACTTTGGACAGACACATACAGACAGCAACCAACAACAACCACTGAATTATAGGCTCCTGACTTTGGACAGACACATACAGACAGCAATAAACAACAACCACTGAATTGCAGGCTCCTGACTTAGGACAGACACACACAGACAGCAACCAACAACAACCACTGAATTATAGGCTCCTGACTTTGGACAGACACATACAGACAGCAATAAACAACAACCACTGAATTGCAGGCTCCTGACTTAGGACAGACACATACAGACAGCAACCAACGACAACCACTGAATTATAGGCTACTGACTTTGGACAGACACATACAGACAGCAACCAACAACCACTGAATTATAGGCTCCTGACTTAGGACAGACACATACAGACAGCAACCAACAACAACCACTGAATTATAGGCTCCTGACTTAGGACAGACACATACAGACAGCAACCAACGACAACCACTGAATTATAGGCTCCTGACTTAGGACAGACACATACAGACAGCAACCAACAACAACCACTGAATAACAGACTCCTGAAGACTCCTGACTTAGGACAGACACATACAGACAGCAACCAACAACAACCACTGAATTACAGGCTCCTGATGGGACAGACACATACAGACAGCAACCAACAACAACCACTGAATTACAGGCTCCTGATGAGACAGACACATACAGACAGCAACCAACAACAACCACTGAATTACAGGCTCCTGACTTTGGACAGACACATACAGACAGCAACCAACAACAACCACTGAATTATAGGCTCCTGACTTAGGACAGACACATACAGACAGCAACCAACAACAACCACTGAATTACAGGCTCCTGATGGACAGACACATACAGACAGCAACCAACAACAACCACTGAATTATAGGCTACTGACTTAGGACAGACACATACAGACAGCAATCAACAACAACCACTGAATTATAGGCTCCTGACTTGGGACAGACACATACAGACAGCAACCAACAACAACCACTGAATAACAGACTCCTGACTTGGGACAGACACATACAGACAGTAACAAAGACAACCACTGAATAACAGGCTCCTGACTTGGGACAGACACATACAGACAGCAACCAACGACAACCACTGAATAACAGGCTCCTGACTTGGGACAGACACATACAGACAGCAACCAACAACAACCACTGAATAACAGACTCCTGACTTGGGACAGACACATACAGACAGCAACCAACGACAACCACTGAATAACAGACTCCTGACTTGGGACAGACACATACAGACAGCAACCAACAACAACCACTGAATAACAGGCTCCTGACTTGGGACAGACACATACAGACAGCAACCAATGACAACCACTGAATAACAGGCTCCTGACTTGGAACAGACACATACAGACAGCAACACAGACAACCAATGAAAAACAGACTCCTGACTTGGGACAGACACATACAGACAGCAACCAACAACAACCACTGAATAACAGACTCCTGACTTGGGACAGACACATACAGACAGCAACCAACAACAACCACTGAATAACAGGCTCCTGATGGGACAGACACATACAGACAGCAACCAACAACAACCACTGAATTACAGGCTCCTGACTTGGGACAGACACATACAGACAGCAACCAACAACAACCACTGAATTACAGGCTCCTGACTTGGGACAGACACATACAGACAGCAACCAACGACAACCACTGAATAACAGGCTCCTGACTTGGGACAGACACATACAGACAGCAACCAACAACAACCACTGAATAACAGACTCCTGACTTGGGACAGACACATACAGACAGCAACCAACAACAACCACTGAATAACAGGCTCCTGAGGCTACAGACAGCAACCAACAACAACCACTGACTTACTTGGGACAGACACATACAGACAGCAACCAACGACAACCACTGAATTATAGGCTACTGACTTTGGACAGACACATACAGACAGTAAACCAACAACAACCACTGAATTATAGGCTCCTGACTTTGGACAGACACATGCAGGCAGCAACCAACAACAACCACTGAATAACAGGCTCGTGACTGGACAGACACATACAGACAGCAACCAACAACAACCACTGAATTTCAGGCTCCTGACTTTGGACAGACACATACAGACAGCAACCAACAACAACCTCTGAATTATAGGCTACTGACTTTGGACAGACACATACAGACAGCAACCAACAACAACCACTGAATAACAGGCTCCTGACTGGACAGACACATACAGACAGCAACCAACAACAACCACTGAATTATAGGCTCCTGACTTTGGACAGACACATACAGACAGCAACCAACAACAACCACTGAATTATAGGCTACTGACTTTGGACAGACACATACAGACAGCAACCAACAACAACCACTGAATTATAGGCTACTGACTTTGGACAGACACATACAGACAGCAATCAACAACAACCACTGAATTACAGGCTCCTGACTTTGGACAGACACATACAGACAGCAACCAACAACAACCACTGAATAACAGGCTACTGACTTTGGACAGACACACACAGGCAGCAACCAACAACAACCACTGAATTACAGGCTATTGACTTTGGACAGACACATACAGACAGTAAACCAACAACAACCACTGAATTATAGGCTCCGATTTTGGGACAGACACACACAGACAGCAACCAAGAACAACCACTGAATTACAGGCTACTGACTTTGGACAGACACATACAGACAGTAAACCAACAACAACCACTGAATAACAGGCTACTGACTTTGGACAGACACACACAGACAGCAACCAACAACAACCACTGAATTATAGGCTCCTGACTTTGGACAGACACATACAGACAGCAATCAACAACAACCACTGAATTACAGGCTCCTGACTTTGGACAGACACATACAGACAGCAACCAACGACAACCACTGAATTATAGGCACCTGACTTTGGACAAACACATATAGACAGTAACCAACAACAACCACTGAATTATAGGCTCCTGACTTTGGACAGACACATACAGGCAGCAACCAACAACAACCACTGAATTACAGGCTCCTGACTGGACAGACACATACAGGCAGCAACCAACAACAACCACTGAATTATAGGCTCCTGACTTTGGACAGACACATACAGACAGCAACCAACAACAACCACTGAATTATAGGCTCCTGACTTTGGACAGACACATACAGACAGCAATAAACAACAACCACTGAATTGCAGGCTCCTGACTTAGGACAGACACATACAGACAGCAACCAACGACAACCACTGAATTATAGGCTCCTGACTTTGGACAGACACATACAGACAGCAATAAACAACAACCACTGAATTGCAGGCTCCTGACTTAGGACAGACATATACAGACAGCAACCAACGACAACCACTGAATTATAGGCTCCTGACTTTGGACAGACACATACAAACAGCAAACAACAACAACCACTGAATAACAGGCTCCTGACTGGACAGACACATACAGACAGCAATAAACAACAACCACTGAATTGCAGGCTCCTGACTTAGGACAGACACATACAGACAGCAACCAACGACAACCACTGAATTATAGGCTACTGACTTTGGACAGACACATACAGACAGTAAACCAACAACAACCACTGAATTATAGGCTCCTGACTTTGGACAGACACATGCAGGCAGCAACCAACAACAACCACTGAATAACAGGCTCCTGACTGGACAGACACATACAGACAGCAACCAACAACAACCACTGAATTTCAGGCTCCTGACTTTGGACAGACACATACAGACAGCAACCAACAACAACCTCTGAATTATAGGCTACTGACTTTGGACAGACACATACAGACAGCAACCAACAACAACCACTGAATAACAGGCTCCTGACTGGACAGACACATACAGACAGCAACCAACAACAACCACTGAATTTCAGGCTCCTGACTTTGGACAGACACATGCAGGCAGCAACCAACAACAACCTCTGAATTATAGGCTCCTGACTTTGGACAGACACATACAGACAGCAATCAACAACAACCACTGAATTATAGGCTCCTGACTTTGGACAGACACATACAGACAGCAACCAACAACAACCACTGAATAACAGGCTCCTGACTGGACAGACACATACAGACAGCAACCAACAACAACCACTGAATTATAGGCTACTGACTTTGGACAGACACATACAGACAGCAACCAACAACAACCACTGAATTATAGGCTACTGACTTTGGACAGACACATACAGACAGTAAACCAACAACAACCACTGAATTATAGGCTACTGACTTTGGACAGACACATACAGACAGCAATCAACAACAACCACTGAATTACAGGCTCCTGACTTTGGACAGACACATACAGACAGCAACCAACAACAACCACTGAATAACAGGCTCCTGACTTGGGACAGTCACATACAGACAGCAATCAACAACAACCACTGAATTGCAGGCTCCTGACTTAGGACAGACACATACAGACAGCAACCAACAACAACCACTGAATTATAGGCTCCTGACTTAGGACAGACACATACAGACAGCAATCAACAACAACCACTGAATTGCAGGCTCCTGACTTAGGACAGACACATACATACAGCAACCAACATCAACCACTGAATTATAGGCTCCTGACTTTGGACAGACACATACAGACAGCAACCAACAACAACCACTGAATAACAGGCTCCTGACTGGACAGACATATACAGACAGCAACCAACAAAAACCACTGAACTACAGGCTCCTGACTTTGGACAGACACATACAGAATATGACAGAGTTAAGATGTAGGTTTTCAAAAGTAAATATTTCAGAAAGACATATTGTGGTGTACATGTGTCAGGAGGCACTTTTATTTTCACATATTAAAATACTATAATTTCAACCACCTCATTGGCTTATAGTATGCCTTGATTGCTGGAGCTTATCAATGGTCAAATATCTGGCTTGATCAAACAAAAGACTTTGTAATTTGTGTTTGTTCTTCTTTGATGTTATAAAGGAATAAGCACAGAGACCTGTTGGCTCTGCGTTGGAATAATGAAATCTTAAAGTTTGTTTGTAAAGTTAAGTGTGTATCCTCATATACCACATGATCAATAATGAATTCAATTTAATTCAAATTTAAATTATGATTGACTGAAATAAAACATTTATCTTTTAGGCATTTGCAGATGTTATACAGAAGGAATTGGACAGATTTACACCAGAACAAAGAGATGATGTTGTCATATTGTTCTCAGCACATTCCTTACCTATGTCGGTAAATATTTGCATATTTTATTTTTTTTTTGCCAAATCCTTTCTCACACTGGTGACAAAGTAAATACTGTCTTCAGTCAAAACTATTTCAGTAATTATAGTATATTTACTATTGAATTATATTGATTCTTTGCCTGTGTCATAGATACTGTTTTGTGCCCATTGACTGCCTATACATTGATTTCTTTAACAAATTCATTGCCTATTGTAATATTGAGAGATATTCTTTTTTGCCCATGGTTTGACATAAAATTTATATTAGTTAAGGTAGATTATATAATTTTGGTTAAGAAGTCATATATTAAGATGGCATATAATTTGGAAAATAGGGCCAAATATTACATTTATTTGTAGATGTTAGTCCATAGAATAATTTTATTTAGTCAAGAAGGGCACTTTTTAGTGGTAAATTATAAACTAAAAAAATAAGTAACATGAAATGTAAAAATAAAATTGAAACAGAACCTACACACAACTACCATTTCATGTTAAAGGGAAATAACTCTTGCAAAATAAATTATACAGAAAAGGGAATTACAAGAATTTCCGCACTGTGTTTTGAATTTACAGGTTGTGAACAGAGGAGATCCCTATCCAGCAGAAGTTGGTTCTACTGTTAACCGTGTTATGGAAAAACTAGGTCACTGTAACCAATATAGGCTTGTCTGGCAGTCTAAGGTATGAGACATTTATGCAAAAGAAATTTAAGACACTGTTGGTTATACTCATCTGAGCTAGTTACCATGAGCCAGTTACCAAACAGGAGGCAATCTCAATAATTATGAAAATAAGATGATGTGGTATGACCAAATTACTCAGAAATTAACAACTATATGTCACCATTCTGCCTTCAACATTGAGCTATAAAAGTCAGCTATAAAAGGCCCCTAAAATGACAAATGTAAAAAAAATTCAAATGAGACAAATAACGTCTAAATTTATGCACAAAATAATGAATGAAAATAATATGATACACAGTATAAAACTGAATTACAGGCTCCTGATTCTGGACAGGCACATACAGAATGTGGCAGGGTTAAACATGTTTGAAGG
The DNA here is from genome assembly GCA_017311375.1 of Mytilus coruscus. Classification (NCBI taxonomy): domain Eukaryota; kingdom Metazoa; phylum Mollusca; class Bivalvia; order Mytilida; family Mytilidae; genus Mytilus; species Mytilus coruscus. Next base: position 4,065,904 of record CM029605.1, read on the forward strand.
TGCCAACCCACCCTCTAACCTCGGACAGTGGTGTAACATATAAGAACAAACTATAAAAATAAGTTGAAAAAGGCTGAACTCATCAGATGGATAAAAATAGAAATACATCTAACAATAACACAAAGTGTACGTTCATTTTGCATTAATTTAAACAAACAGGCCAAGTTATGTCCTAACTTGTCTTTGTCAACCAGAGGACTTATATATACAAATTTGCTCTAATTTCTGGTTATTTGTAGGTTGGACCAATGCCATGGCTTGGGCCACAAACAGACGCAGCTATAGAAGGTCTAGCTAAAAATAAGAGAAAAAATGTCTTGTTGGTTCCTATTGCTTTTACCAGCGATCATATAGAAACATTACATGAGTTAGATCTGGAATATGCAGAGGAACTTGGTGCTAAAGTAAGTTTATTACAAATCTATAATACACTTCTGATTATTTATGATTTTTTAAATGATGGGCCAACATTACACTTAATTGTAAATTCATAAAACTTGAAAAAAAAAAGAGATTTAAAACATCACATAATTTTTCTTATACTACTAATGGGTAATTCAGAATTTCTTGCAGTATTTCTATTTATTATAAAAATTGACAGGATCAGTTTCTCAAAAATTTAGATAAAATTTAAATTTTGAGAGTATTATTTGTATGCTGCATTTCTTGAAAACCCTATGATTAATCTTACATTTTTGTCCCTTGTTCAACAATCAATATCACTAATGCAAGAAAAAAGAAATATATGATTATCTTAATACTTGTCATGCAAAAATATGCTACGAATTAATTTTATGCACATGTTTTCTGTTTTGGTTAGCATATGCCCACAGTTTACTGCATGCATTTTCTGAATTATCAGTTTTCAATGCTCTTCAACTTGGTATTTGATTAGGCTACTGTTGAGTCTTGAGGTCAAGGAACAGTAAATGGGCTATGTCACATTTTTGTCTAAAATTTTGGATACAACCTTGGCTCCTTGAACTATAATAGAAAATCGAAAAAATAATGCATTTATCTCTTTTATTGTCTGAAATTTAACTGATTGAATTCCTTCAAAATAGATGAACATTTGTATAGAAAGCAAATAAAATTGGTGAAAAACCTTCTTAAATTTGTCTTTAAATCATTTAATCTCTAATTTCTACTCCATAGAATTTTCTTTAAAAACTACATGTTGTTGATACATAGATTTCCCTTTTAATGATATACAATAATCATATTGCACCGACTTCGTTTTTTGTCAAATAATCAATCTGTTACCTAGTTGGTAGTGAAAATCGTCAAAAATTAACATTTTATGGCCTGCAACACAATGACGTTACGATATTTTTGACGTTTTGTGGTGTTTTTCTACATACAACACCACTTTGAATGATGTATACTATAAAAACGAAGTTGGTGACCCTATCATTATTTTATATCATTATAAAGGAAATTTCTGTATCAACAACATATAGTTTTTCAAGAAAAATCTATGGAGTAGATTTAAAGATTTTATGATTTTAAGACAAATGTACGCATTTTTTTTTTTTTGCTGAATTTCTGTGCTTTCTATACAAATGTTGACCTATTTTGAAGGAATTCAATCAGTAATATTTCAAATGATATAAGAGATAAGTGCATTATTTTTTTGATTTTCAGTTATAGTTCAAGGAGCCAAGGTTGTATGCAAAATTTTAGCAATATCTTTGACATAGCCCATTTACTGTAACTTGACCTTAAATTACAAGCGAGTTTATTCATACATGAAAAGTGGAAATAAATGTTATGCTGTTAATGTGAAAGAATGCACTTGGTCAGATGCTCTGTAAAATGCACCCTTTATAGACATGAGTTTTTTTTTTTATTTCAGCATAAAATGAATATAAGAAGAGCTTCAGCTATGAATGATAATCCTATATTTATAGAGGTAAGATTCGATATACACCAATATTTCGGATTGGTTAAGTAACTTGCACTTATTTGAAGCAGTTCAATCAAACCAAAGACTCTAAAATTAGTATTCACTGCTTCTATTATAAGAATAATGTTTCCGGGTTGACATTTCTTTTTTAGATAACTACTTGGTTAACTTGAATGTTATAAATGCAGAGTTATGTTCACATGGTATTGACTAGAATATGCATGCATATTAATGCAGTAGACAGTAAACAATCAATCCATGTGTCTTATTTTATTTGTCAAAGTTATCACTTGGGCCTTGGTGGCCAAGTCATCTAAGTAGTTCAACTATTGTACCACTAGCCTGTCAACCCTGGTTTTGAGTTTGAATCCCGCACATGGCAGGTGTGTTTTACTCCCATCTTAATTGACTAGGATTGTCACTTTTCCTGCCTTCAGCTTCCTCCACCATAGAAACATGACTGCCACAAAATAGTCAATACTGCTGAAAGAGGCATTAATCAATCAAGCAATCAAAACTATCACACATTTAATATGTATACAATTTACAAACTGTTATTAAGTTTTATGACCGCTTCTGTAGCCAAGTGAATTATGAAATTTTCAAAGTGCAATATCAAAACAGCAAAGATGATGAATAATAGAGATGTGCCACATATCAAAGGGAAACTTTGGTCAAAGCAACAGTATTTATTGATTTATTGCAATAGAAAATGGGGATTTTGTGGCAATTAAAGCAAGATTTTTGCAGAAAATCCACAGACTTTAATACAGAGATTTTTGTTAAAAAATTTAAAACATATATTACTTACTTGTTTGTCCATAATGTGCTAGTGTTTATTGTTTACAAAAAGTCCTAAACAACCTTTACATTCCAAAAAAACCTTGTGCTTAGTCACTTAAGTCGAGTGCACCCTAGAAGGTGTACTTGAATTGGTCCATATTTATAATTTTTTTAACCTATACCATGAATATCTTAATTTATAAACTTTTTTTAAAGAAATCATTGCTAGCACTGCATGCAATGATCCCCTATCTATCAAACACCCAATTGTCAAATATTAAAGTACAAGGGGAAAGGCTGTAGATTTTTCTATAAAATTTCCATATGTTTAGCATTGAAACAACAAAAGTGTACATAATCATTATTGTTTGACGTAAATTTTACATTGAGGTTCTGCAAAAGGAAATCACTAATTCACCAACATTCCAACTGAGTCCATTTCGGAAAATGACATCTGTAACAAACATAAACTTTTAGCTACCTCTTTACAAGCAGAACCAAATACAATGAAAGTTCTAACTATGTACTGGCTTCCGAAGCTGCACAAAACACCATACAAATATAGATTTATTTCGTCTTCAAGCCATTGTTCCACTGCTAAACTATCTATTCTACTCACAAGTACACTTGGTACAATCAAAAACCTGATAATAAATTGTTCAAATAAGGCCTTTAAAAATAGTGGAATTAATTACTTTTGCAGTGTCAAAAATTCGTTGGAAGTACTTTATAAATTGCATGCTCATATTGGTGATTTCGAATCTGTTCAAAGTTTATATTTTTCTACCCTATACACCACTTTGCCTCATAATCTTATTAAGAAAAAATTCACACACCTAATTAAATGGGCATTTAAAAAGTCAGAATGCGAATATATATGTTCAAACTCTTTTAGGTAATTTTTTAGTAACAACAAACAAAAGAACTATGTCAATTGGACCTGCTTTGATACTATAACTGCCCATGAATTTTTAATAGATAATGCTTTTGTTTGCTATGGAGATTCTGTATATCGTCAAGTTATCGGAATTCCAATGGGGACTAACTGTGCACCACTTATTGCGGACCTGTTTCTGTATTGTTATAAGTTACAATTTATGACTAAAATTAGCAAAGACCCATCGAAACAACATCTGATACAAAAATTTAATAACACTTTTAGATATTTGGATGATATATTGGCTCTCAATAATGACGACTTCAGTATGTACACTAAAGAGATATATCCTGCTGAACTTACTTTAAATAAAGCTAATACTAACAATGAACACTGCCCTTTCCTGGATCTTGAAATCTATATCTTTAATGGGAAGCTTAATACCAAAATTTATGATAAAAGAGATGATTTTTCATTTCCTATTGCTTATTATCCATTTTTAGATGGTGACGTGCCCTTGTCACCATCTTATGGTGTTTATATATCTCAGCTTGTTCAATTCGCTCGTGTATGTAACAATGTATTTGAATTTAACGAAAGAAATCTCTGTATCACTGAAAAATTATTACACCAGAGTTTTCGATATCACCAACTAGTCAAAACACTTACTAAATGTTATCATCGGTACAAGGACATCATTCGTAAATATAAATCAACATGCAGACACCTTATACGTTCAGGTATTTCACATCCTATTTTTTATGGTAATATTCTATACAAAGCACAAAAATGTCAACATTCACCTCAAAAGCTAATCAAACCTTTAAACAGACTTATTCAGAAGGGATATAGTTATGATACTGTTGTCAGATCATTACTGATGGCATATTTTGGTATTAATATTGATTCACTCATAGGGTCTTTGCATCGGAAATAAACACATTTATTCTAAAACCAGTTGTTGTCATGATACGGGTTATGTTCTTCTCATATATTTTATGATGGTATGATACTAAACCCCTAACTGGAGGGATTGTGCTTGATTTTCATATGATGAAGACATAATCTTTCAATCAGTTTAATCGTGATCTTGAGCTGGCATGTCAGTAACTGCTAGTAGTCCCTTGTTAATTTATGTATCATTGTTATTTTGCTTAGTTTCTTAAGGTACCTATTCTGACATCTAACTCGGACTTCTTTTAAACTGAGTTTTACTGTGTGTATTACTGTGTGTGTGTTTATTCTACATTGGCTAGAGGTATAGGGGAAGGGTTGAGATCTCACAAAACATGTTTAACCCCGCTGCATTTTTGTGTCTGTCACAAGTCAGGAGCCTCTGGCCCCTTTGTTAGTCTTGTATGTTCTTTTAATTTTAGTTCATTTATATGTTTTGGAGTTTAGTGTGACGTCCATTTTCATTGAACTAGTACACATTTTGTTTAGGGGCCAGTTGAAGCCCACCTCCGGGTGCGGGATTTTCTCGCTGTGTTGAAGACCCATTGGTGGCTGTCGGCTATTTTCTGCTGTTTGGTCGGGTTGTTGTCTCTTTGACACATTCCCCATTTCCATTCTCAATTTTATAATCCTTATATAATTAACAGATAATGCACAAACCCTGGAAACACGCTAAAAACTGTTTTGTGTAAAGATCTGTAATTTTCATGATTTCCTAATTTGATGTTTGAAATGAATAAAGTTAAAAGTGATAATGAGGGAATCTAAGAGTGAGAACATTAGATTTCTTCATTATAAAATAAAATTGATGCAAAAAAATTTAGATGTTTTCCTATGTGTTAATACCATTTTTTTCCGCAAGTTTTCTATTCCATTTCAGGCCCAAGCTAATTTAGTAAAAGATCATTTGGCATCAAATATTGCTTGTTCTAAACAGTTATTGCTACGATGTCCATTGTGTGTTAACGGAACATGTGGAAAGACAAAAGCTTTCTTTGCAAGTCAACAGGAGCTATTGGATGAAATGAAATCTCAGGAAAAAGCTAGAGCTGTTTCATCAGCTTAACTTTAATACCACCATTGTTGAAGATTTGTTATACTATAAATTAATTGTACTGTGGTTAAGGATGTTCGCTTGTCATGTTTTGGAATTTTTGTCAGATTTTCGGAATCCTTTGATTTTATCCATTTGTATGCCTTAAAAAAATTTGCCCATTGACCCCCATTTTTCTTTTAATAAATCTTTTACATGTATAATGATAAGCCATCTGTAAAAGTCTTATAAAATTTTTAATTATTTTTTAATAGTTTTTGAAAATTTAACTTGTCAATGATAAAGTATGAAAAATCAAGAGAGAATATTTTCCCGCCAAAATTTCAATGGCTAATATCTCGAAAACAAGCACATTGACCTATATATTTTTTTTTGCTCTTTTGATTCCTTTATTAATCCCCTATCAATATAAACTAGTGTTTTGAAAAGTGTATTATTTTGAAACTGAGAAGCGAACTTCCTTAAAAATGTTATTGAATTTTTATTTCCTGATACTGTGGATTCCTCTATTTTCGTGGGTACCAATTTTCTTAAGATTGTGGAAAACTTGCTATTTCGTGGATATATGATTTTGTGGTTTTGCCAAAGTTTGCATATAACCTGATAGAAAATTTGTAATTCGTTGAACATTTAAATTCGTGGTTTACCTGTACCCACTAATACAATGAAAACTGGTATACAACGAATAATGATGAATCCACTATAGGTGATCAAATATCATGATTGTTATCCTGGCCACATATTCTTATTATTACATATTCTATTTGATACAAAAGAAACTTTAACAAATATTATAGGAATTAGTTTTAGTATTGAAAAGATAATGAACCTTCAAAAGCTTTTGTAAACACAGTGTAAGAAAGAGCTGATATATTACCCTTATTTCAATGTTTGATATTTTGTAAAGAAGGACATATAATGAAAGTTGTTCCTTGCTGCTGTCTTTTAAAAGAAAAAAAAAGAAAAAAACTAAGACTCAAATCATTATATAATGATATAACTTAAATTCAAAATGAACTTGATATTCTCGTTTTTTTTTTCTTCAAAAATGTAAACTTGTGTCAACATTGATGTTATAGTGAATATAAAGATGTCATTAGTTTGAATATCAATAGAGCAAACTCTGTAAACCATGAATTATCTGCATGGAATCTTAGACTGACAGAAACACCCAACTTATTTCTAGTTATTTAATTTGAAGCCACAAAACCTTTGTTGCAAATTAAAAGTGCTTATGTTTTTGAAATATTCTCTCATATTATTTATATATTTTAAGCTGTGTCGATGAAATTTGTTTGTTTGTGAGTTTTGAAACTTTGATCATGATGGTGCATTGATTGGTTTATAATTTTTTTTCAAATATGATATTTAATATGCAATTTTGTACATAATATCTTACAGCATAAGTTAATTTGTCACATAAACAAATTATTATTCATTGAAAGTCTCTGATTATCAATGTCTCATATTAGCATTTTATTTATATGTATGTATCGAATGAAATGTCTTTCAATGAAATTTATAAAGTTATTCTGTATTGGATATTTTAAATGTTGGTAACAAAAACATGACATACACATTACGTGCAACTCCTGTGTTACACGACTGTCAACATTTCCAAACAGAATTTTTGTTTATTACCAATTTCAGCATAATAGAATCATATCACACTTTTGTAATCTACTTTTAGAGGTACAGATAACTAACCATTCTTGAGTTTTAATTCAAGTTATAAAAGGTTTAAATCAATCGTCAAAGAAATATATTTTCCAGATATTTCTCAAAGAAATTAAGACAACTGATTTTTTCTGAAAAGGTTTTATTTGGTTTTTTAGTGGTCCTTCCTGAAACTATGCATAAAACCTTCAATTCAGGCTAATTGGTGCTCCATGTAATTGGTTGGAAAATGGTCTTGCCTGACATTAGGCAACATACTAGTGCTATAGGCTATTTGCATATATTGAGAATGAGATTTCTTGACTGAATAGAGTTTTCCATTCTTCAAAGCTTTTCCAGATGTCTGGGTATTAGTCCTCTTTAGTGGAGAATTCTACTTAAATGTTATAACAAATACAAAGTACAATTCTGCAGGATATAGGTAACTGCAAAATATTATCATCCTGATAACTGTACCTGAAAAAGGAAAATATGTTTTTGTTTCTTTATCCAAAATATAAATAGGTAAGTCACTCGTATAGAGATAGACTGAGCATCCAGTGAGCAATTGTCAATGTACATTACATCAAAATAAGAAAATTATTAATAATTTAAGTAAAAAAATCTCCAATTTAGCCAAAAGGGAGGTAATTTTTGCACAGATGAGTTAATATGTAATTCAGCGGAGATAAATTGGATATCCTTCAAATAATATGAATTGATAAAATGAAATATAAAAAAAAAAAAAACCAACACAAGTGGATACCAAAATATTTCATTTCATTTCTAAATGTAATTTATCTGAATAATTTCCTTCCAAAGAATTATCAATTCATATCAAATTGGTTTAGTTTTTCCACCAAAGAACTGTTTCCTCTATACCATTTATATTAAATAAATAAATAATTAAGATGAAGATACCAAAGGGTAATCATGAGTTGAAGAAACCAGAGGGTTATATTTTATGCAGAGATTAAAAGCAGTATTCTTTATGTGTAAAATTTCGATTAAAAGGATATGATTATCAAATGACTAGAAACTAGCTTGTGTACAAATTCATCGTTTTGGGTAAGAAATCTTTAGAAAATTTTAATATTTTGAAACTCAGGATATTTATTGTTTGAATTTAAAAAAAGAAATAATATTACATTGTAGTTAAGTTGATACAAAAATCAAAAAATGAAAATTGTGAAATTTAATTTTACGAAGTTTATGTGTTTACAAGTAGCATTTCTAGAATATATTTATGATGTTTCCTCTTTGGGATATTTAATATAAATAAACATATCATAAAAAGGATTATTGATTTTGTTTTGCATGCCCACTAATACCTATAGAGTCAGGATATATATTTTGACTTTCTGAGACCTTCAGCAGGAAAACTGAAAATCTTAGTCAATTAAGATTTGAGTCAAACACACCTGACAGATGATGGGTTCAAACTCACAAACTCTGTCTTGACAGGCTGGTGATAAGCAGATGACCTTGACGTATTGTTTTAGACCACTATCTTTAGTTCAAGAGATAAAATTGAGAATGGAAATGGGGAATGTGTCAAAGAGACAACAACCTGGCCAAAAAGCAGAAAACAGCTGAAGGCCACCAATGGGTCTTCAACACAGTGAGAAAATCTGGCACCCAGAGGTGTGCTTCAGCTGGCCCCTAAACAAACATGTGTACTAGTTTAGTGATAATGGATGTCATACTAAACTCCGAAATATATAAATGAATATAAATATAAATATAAATGAACTAAAATTAAAAATCATACAAGACTAACAAAGGCCAGAACGTCCTGACTTGTGACAGGTGCAAAAATGAGGCAGGGTTAAACATTGTTTTGTGACATCTCATACCTCCCCCTATACCTCTAGCCAATGTAGAAAAAACAAACACAGCAATACGCACAGTAAAACTCAGATTAAAAAGAAGTCCGAGTCCAATGTCAGAATAGGTAACAAAAGAAACTAAACAAAATGACAATGATACATAAATTAACAAAGGACTACTAGCAGTTACTGACATGCCAGCTCCAGACCTCAATTAAACTGATTGAAAGATTATGTCTTCATCATATGAATATCAAGCACAATCCCTCCCGTTAGGGGTTTAGTATCATACCATCATAAAATATATGAAAAGAACATAACCCCTATCATGCCAATAATATGTTTACCTCTTTTTTGGTTGCTATGATAGAAAAGTATCTGAGAAACAGACCAAACCACAAAAACTTAACATTGACCAATGAAACATGGAAATGCGATTAAGATCAGATGAAGCCTGCCAATGGGACATGAACATCTTGCAATCATTCAACACATCAAATATAATTGACATAATGCTTATAGTATCTGCGAAACAGACCAAACGACAGAAACTGAACATTGACCAATGAACCATGAAAATGAGGTCATGGTAGGATGAAACCTGCCAGTTGGACATGTACATCTTACCATCATTCCATACATCAAATATAGTTGATCTATTGCTTATAGTATATGAGATATGGACTTTGCTCATTGTTGAAGGCCATATGGTGAACTATAGCTGTTAATTTCTGTGTCATTTTGGTCTCTTGTGGGGAGTTGTCTCACTGCCAATCATACATCTTCTTTTTTTTATTGACCACAAAGACATAATCTTGTTCACTGATCAATGTAATGGGGTCGAGATCAGGTGAACTCTGTCTGATGGACATGCAAAATATACCAAATATTATCACCCTATTACTCGCAATAAGTGAGTATTTCACATGACAAAAACTCTCTGCCACTCTCTATCAGGGAAATGATAGGAAATGCAAACTCTGGAATATCGTATCAACTGATACATAGTCTCCATATGGAGGAGCTGCTAGAATGTTGCTTAATACTAATAGAAATTGTAAGTTCTCAATTGGAATGCTGTAATCATTCCTTTTGTTGTAAAGTTTTGATCTCCACAGGTAAGACCATTTATGCTGCTATGATTTGTTTTCAGTCTTTTTTGTTTAACTACAATCTGGCATAATGTATGGCTAGCTAGCCTAAAAATTAAAAAAAAAAACTTAATTTGACAAAAAACTCTGAATATCACATAATGAACCAATTGTTACTTAAAGCTTCATAATAACCATCAAATGTAGCAGTAAATTTGACTTAAAGAGCTGGTTAGGCAAATTTTCCTGAACTTAATTCACTCAAAGTAAAATTTATTTATATGCCCCCGCCGGAGGGGGCATTAAGTTTTACCCTTGTCCGTACGCCCCAAAGTTGGTTTCTGTTCTCTAACATTAGATTGCCTTAACCAAATGTTATGAAACTTATACACAATGCTTATTACCACAAAATACAGATCAAGTCCAAATTTTGGTGGCGTCACTTTATCCGTTCTAGAGTTATGCCCCTTTACAAATGGAAAAATTGCTGAATTTTTCGTTTCCATTCTCTAACTTAAGTTTGCCTCTACCAAATGCTATGAAACTTATAAACAATGCTCTTTACCACAAAATACAGATCAAGTGTGAATTTTGGTGGTGTCACTTTAACCGTTCTAGAGTTATGCCTCTTTACAAAAGGAAGCTGAATTTTTTGTTTCCGTTCTCTAACTTAAGTTAACCTCAACAAAATGTTATTAAACTTATACACAATGCTTATTACTACAAAATACAGATCAAGTTTGGTTTTTTTGGGTGTCATACTTATTGTTCAAGAGTTATGTCCCTTTACCAATGGAAAAATTGCTGAATTTTTCATTTCCGTTCTCTAACTTAAGTTTGCCTGAATCAAATGTTATGAAACTTGTACACAATTGTTATTACCACAAAACTCAGATCAAGTAGAAATTTGGGTAGTGTCACTTTTATCGTTATTCAGTTATGTCCCTTTATAACTTTATATGATAGACAAACGGGGCCATCATCTTTGTCCCACGGACACATTCCCCATTTATTTTATTGAGACAACTATAGATAGATATAAGAAGATATGGTATGAGTGCCACTGAGACAACTCTCCATCCAAGTCACACTGAACAGCAAGCTATAAAGGGCCCCAAAAATGACTAGTGTTATTAAACCATTCAAACAGGAAAACCAACGGTATAATCTATATAAGAAAAGAGAAACACTAATGAATCACATAAACAAACGACAACCCCTGAACAATAGGTTCCAGACTTAGGACAGGTGCAAACAAATGCAGGGGGTTTAAATGTTTTAATAGGTGCCAGCCTTCACCCTACCTAAAACAATAGTGTAACAGACCAGAGTTGAAATGACAAAGAAAAAAAGGTCAATTAGATACCATGCCAAACAAAGGGTATCAGCCACCTATCAGACACTGTATCAATATGGGTATGATTTACACGATACATTTTGTTTGTAGCCCATGAAATTTGTAATAGTTGTAAAATTCTTTCAAAATCATTTTTTTAATAAATAAATAAATATAACAACACATCTGGTTATTCTAATACAGATAAGTCAGTTGTGATCTCACCCTGACATAATAAATTTAACATAGATATAGGAAGATGTGGTGTGAGTGCCAATGAGACAACTCTCCATCCAAATAACAATTTATAAAAGTAAACCATTATAGGTCAATGTACGGCCTTCAACACGGAGCCTTGGCTCACACCAAACAACAAGCTATAAAGGGCCCCAAAATTACTAGTGTAAAACCATTCAAACGGAAAACCAACGGTCTAGTCTATATAAAAAGCGAAACGAGAAACACGTATAAATTACATAAACAAACAACAACTACTGTACATCAGATTCCTGTTTAAATTGATATAATTGACATAAGTTGGTAAATTTACACATAGTCTTCGGCGAAAGTCAATGCCAGCCTAGGCCTTACCTGAAAAGATATGATAAGCATTCTAACATCTTTGTCTGTTTGTATACTGTGGATTCATTTATTTTTATGGTGTTTGCCAGTCTGTACAAACTCTTACAGGAAATTTATAATTTGTTGAACATTTAATTTTTTGAAATTAACCTCAACCTATGAAATCCATGAACTTTACAAGATCATCAATCCACAGCAAGACATTTTGTCAAAAATATCTTTTGTCGGTTGGCCTTGGCTCATATCTAATTATTAATGACAAACTCTCAAAATGAGGCCCTTTTAGAAATTACTGTATTAGAAGCAAAAAGTTTGCCCTAAACATAAGACAAAGTTCAAAACTGGAATATTGATATCAAGCAGATGAAGGTCTTTTGTCAGAAAATTTGCATAATGTTTGTGAAGATCTATTATAAAATATTTTTATATTCAAATTCAAGATATATGGGCTATTCCATTAAAATGTATGTGGGAGGGTTGTAAGGGAAGTTTAATTATTGAATGTGGGTCATGGGTCTTTTTTCAGTATGTGTCTCATACCATTATATGCAAAATTATCTAAAAAATAGTTCTTAGTTGTAGGGATATTTTAAAAGTCCCTTCCTACCCTCCCACATACATTTTAATGGAATAGCCCTAAAGACAAATTAGGTCCACTCCTTTAGGTAAAGTAGACTTTAGAAATGATGGCTGTTCTGTTTTGGTGTTTTCAACTTTTTTTTTCAGTTTTATTCACACTCAACCTCATGAAATTTATTACAAGAGTGCACACACTAGAATGTCTTGCCTGCTTTACTTTATCATTGTTGAAAGTCCTAAAATGAAGTTTTCCTACATGTATTGCATAAATGTTACATGAACAAAGAAAAAGAGGGAAAAGTCAGATAAACCAAGCCAGGTATACATGTACACCTTACAATCATTACATACACTGAACATACATGTAGTTGACCTATTGCTTAAAGTATAATAGAAATAGACCAAACCTTGAACACTTCATATTGACCAATGAACCAGAAAATGAGGTCAAGGTCAGATCTACATGATACATGCCAAACAGACATCTGCCAGTTGGACATGCACACCTACTAATCATTCCATACACCAAATATAGTAGACCTATTGCATATAGTATCCAAGATATTTACTTGACCATGGAAACTTAAACTTGTTCACTGATCCATGAAATATGGTCAAGGTCAAGTGAAAACTGTCTCACAAGCTCAAGGATCTTGCAAGGTATGCACATACCAAATATAATTGTCCTATTACTCATAATAAGAGAGGAATTAACATTACAAAAAATATGAACTTTTTTTTTCAAGTAGACCCTTAACCATGAAAATGAGGTCAAGGACAATGGACATACGACAGACGGAAACTTCATAACATTAGGCATCTATAAACTTGGTACAAAGTATGAAGCATCCAGGTCTTCTACCTTCTGAAATATTAAGCTTGTCCTGTTGCCATGGTAACCATTGTTCATAGAAACAAAAAATAGCTTTCATTTGATTCTCATGTGAAACTATATTGGTCTGTGTAGGTTTAACAAAAGATATGACATGTTTCACACTTTGTACACACAATTTTGAAAGATATACAGAGAACTGCTGTTGATCACTGTGTCGGCAGGGGTAAAAAAAAGTTTTTAGGTCAAAAAAATAGTCTGTTGACCCATATTTCTTTTTATTTCTTTAAAGCTCATTGTTTTGACCATCTTATGTCAAATTTAAAAAAAAAATCAATGGACCAATTTTTAGAAATTTAAGAAAAATAGAAATTTTTAACAAAATCTGTGTTTTTTGTGTGCAGCAGTGTTGATGATATTGGAGCAGGATTTAATAAATATGTATAAAACTGCCATTATTTGTGTTTTATTTACATTTTTAACATTATTTTTGTAATAAATGAAGAACAAACCTTTCAAAATACTTTCAAAGGCTTTAAAAAATTCCAGAATTTCTACTTCAGGTATGTATGTATTCATACATGTGATGTACCAACTTTGGTGACCGTTACCATGGAAACGAATCTGGTGACATGATGTTTTTATAGAGGCCATTGCATAGTATATGTATGCAAATTTTAAGAAAAATTCAATGGTGAAAAAAAAATTGCTATATCTATAGGGATTCACCTCAAGTAGTCAGTTAACGCCGCTGCCAGATCAATATCCCTATGTCAAGCTTTCTGCAACAGAAGTCTCTGGGTCGACAATAAACATGTGTATTTCCATAAAAAGTAAGATTTTTGCACTAAAGCTAATGCTTCCTGAGGGTTATGAGGAGCTGTGAATAGAAAAAACTTGTGATTCCAGTGCAAGACAATTGATAGTGATTCTTAAAGTTCTTCATATTTTGGAAGTGGTTAAAAATTGCAGTTCAGAAAGTCAAATAGATTTTTATATATATACAATGAATTTAATAACAACGGAATCTGATGGCTATCTTTTCACAGAAAGAAATTTGAGTAACTTTTCAAAATCCAAAACGTATTCACTAACTGTCTTCTGTCTTTTTTCCTTAGAATATTATATTGTTTACTGAATGTCACAACTGCTTCTTTCTCCCGTAAACATCCATTACACAAATCTTCATAATATCCATCATCTGGTCTGAAACATGTTAATGTCACCTGAAATATAAAACAAACTACTTTTATGTATTCCCATCTTTAGTCATGGAGTCAGCCATGTTTGATATCTATTATGGTCATATATATACGTATATGTGATATGACAATTTTTATATTGGTTTTTTAAATATTTCCGTACTTGTGAAGATGCCTACAGTGATTGATAGATTTAAACTACAGATATATCAATTCTAACTGCAGATCCTAAGGACCAGTCAGACCAAATTTGATTGAAATTGGCTTAGGAGTGTTAGAGATCAACTAATTTTTTTTATACTAAATAATGAAACCAAAAAGATAAAACAATTCCTATGTGTAATTGAGAGATCTAAAAAGAATTTGAGGCTCTCAGGATCCTGAAAGGCTCACTTGTATTTATTAACCTACTATAGAAACTTTTCTATTGACTCAATTTGAGCAATATTTACTTCCCTTTTGTCGCCATGGTCAATGTCCACAAATGCCTTCATAAATCAACCAAATTCCTGACCACAAGATTTTAGAAAAGTTTTTTCTGAACAATTTAATTTTTTTCCAGCCTTGCATAATTTATCAATACAATCTAGTAACAATCTCTTCTCAGACCCTTGTACCACATGTTTTAATTGGGTAAGTCAATTATCTAAGAAAATTAACCATTTTCAATTACAACATGGTAGCTAAGGGAAAGACATCCAACTCAAACTATGTCCTTTTAAATCCTAAAATCTTTGGATGAATGGCTGAGTTATCATACATTATACCTGTATAAAGAAAACTCATGAATACATGACTTGCTTTCTGATAATGAAAATGTCATTTTGGGGGGTAAAATTGCATTAAATAGAATTATATATAACCTTTATGGTACTGACTTGATATCTATATCTCTCCAAGGTTTATCACTACCGTAGCTAGTTCAGCTAATAAAATGATAAATAAATGAAAACAAGAATGTGTCCCCAGTACACGGATGTCCCATCCGCACTATCATTTTCTATGTTCAGTGGACCATGAAAATGGGGAAAATCTCTAATTTGGCATTAAAATTAGAAAGATAATATCATAGGAACATGTATTCTACGTTTCAAGTTGATTAGACTTCAACTTCATCAAAACTACCTCGACCAAAAACTTTAACCTGAAGTGGGACAAACGGACGGACGGGCCAACAGACGAACGAACGAACGGACGGACAGACGCACAGACCAGAAAACATAATGCCCATAAATGGGGCATAAAAATTTTGTTCAGAAAATCTGTTGACAAATCACTCTTCTAGCATACTTATACTTAACACAAACGAGTATTTACATTTGTTTCTTGTACAACAAATCCATACATTCCACGATTTCCAAACGCTGAGAATGGTAAGGTACACAGGAATTGTCCCCAATGTTGACCTTTTAGGGAAGAATCAATATGGTCTTCATGAGACTTTTTCTGTGTTCTTCTTAAACTTGCAACTTGATCATTGTTTTCATCTTGATCTGGTTTTACCTGAGAATAAAAATAAATACAGAACTATATTAAACTGCTATCACAGAGATATGTCTCCCCTTTTTGTAATTTTGATTATGCAAATGTTGAAAAATAAAATAGCAATACTTTAACATGCTACATAAGTTATGCAAATATTCAAAGTCAATGAACCATGCCTGAGGTACATGGCTAAACAATCTCCATGTAAATGAGGTGTGCCAATGCTAATACAACTGCATAGCAAATACCATTGACTTATTATAAGTCATTCCCTTTTAACAAACCTAATCACAAACATTAACTTGTAAACTATGTAAAAGTTTCAAAGTCAATGAACCATGAAGAGGGGGTGGGGCTATATAATTTCCATGGAAACGATACTTGCAAATGCCAATAAATTTGCATACCAAATATCATTGACTTAACATTAGCAGTTCATCTTAAACTGATCTAATTACAAACTAATACATGTAAACTAAGCAAAAGTTTCAAAGTCGATAGACCATGACTGAGGGGCGAGGCTAAATATCCTCTATGGAAATGAGATGTGCTAATGCTTATACAACTGAATACCAATTAACATTGGCCTACCACTAATGGTTCCCCTTCAACTGACCTAATCACAAACTAATACATGTTAACTAAGCAAAATTTTCAAAGTCAATAGACCATGACTAAGTGGGCGGAGCCAAATAATCTTCATGGAAATGAGATATGCCAATGCTTATACAACTGCATACTAAATATCAATGTATTAGTTTGTGATTAGGTCTAGTTTATGGTGAACCACAAGTGGTAGGTCAATCATATTTGGTATGCAGTTGTATTAGCATTGGCACATCTTATTTCCACGGAGATTATTTGGCCCTGCCTCTCAGTCATGGTCTATTGACTCTGAAAATTTTGCTTATTTTACATGTATTAGTTTGTGATTAGGTCAGTTTATGGGGAACCACTAGTGGTTGGCTCTGCCGTCACCACCGCCGACACTGGAAACAGCATACCTATGTCTTGCTTTTTGAATCTGTCAAGGCGAGACAAAAGCGTACAATGTAACACTGCTAGATGTCCAGGTAGCATATCAAGGGGAAGACTACATAATACTAAAAATGACTAAATAGCGAATAAAACTGTATTGCTATTATGATATCCTTTTGTATATATACATGTATACAAATATTATGGCCATGATCTTGTCTGTTTTAATTGGACTTATGATTTTTATTGCCACCTTGATATGTTATCTCTCTTTTTACTGCTAGACAGGAGGTCCAGGGATGAACATATTTCTACATATTAATGATTGACTTATTGTTGGTATTTAACTTTTAGCACACTTGGCTATATTCAGGGTTTTCCAGTCATTTTGGCCTAACAGGCCAAAATGAATAAGTAGGCGGTCACTGGAAATTAGAGGGGGGAATACGGGGGGGCTTGCCCTCCCGAAAAATGTTTGAAGTCTAGATTCAAAAGCCTGGCATCTGGTGAATTTTAAGACAATATTTCATGCTTGTCAAATGGACATATTATTAGCAGAACTTTTTTTGTAAAAAAATATTTTAAATAAATTCTTCTAATTACAGCAGGAACATATATATTGACGGGACTTGACACTACCTAATTGTAGCCGATTTTATCGTCGGGTCATAGGTAATAAAGATATGATACGGAAACGGACATGTGTTAAAAGCGTACTCACTATTATCCTAAAAATTTCTGATAATATCAATAAAATGTCATTCAAACTAGTTTTACAGTGATGCCAGTGTATCAAACTTGTATTCTGTCACTTCAAATTTGTTATAATGGCATTCATTTTATCACAGAATGGTACAGAATGCAAACAGGGTAATAAAAAATGGCGTCGATTGCAATCCCAAATTCAAAAACATTATAAAACACTTCACATCAAATAAATCACACTTATTTTGGTAATTTTATATGACAAAATATATCTACTTTATGATAAAACTTGTATTTATTTACGATTAGCATTATGTGGTTGATTTATTGAGCAATTTCGATAGTTTTTCAGTCATACACCACTAGAATCCATAAATCTCGCAAAGTCCCGTGGAGTCGGAGATTTTATCAATTTTATACTGAAAAGCCTATCAGATTCATTTCCCGTTAGATATACTGTTCCCAGATTACAGTGACTTCATAAAATTTTATTTAAAAAATTGGGTCTGATTTTCACTCCGGGTCCCTCATACAAGCTACAGCACAACGATTACAAGTAAATATATGGTTATTTACTCAATCAGAATTAAAAGCACCAGGTGCTGTACTTTAATTCAGTTTTAAAAAGTCGACACTATCAAGATAACGAGATCATTTGGAGACAAAAATGGATGGTATACTCGTATATATTTTTGATTTTGTCAGCAAATTATTGTTTACAGATTTGATTTGTAAATATTCCTTCATCGTAGGAAATTTTCCGTATTTGATTGAAGTTTTCAGGCCTGGTAGGTCATATCGAACCTTCGATCCGGCGTAGTGCAAACCAATGACAATTATCATGTCATCGATTCATTCGCGATTTAAACTAAATACAACAGAACAAATTGAAAACAATGCATGCAAACTTTATAAATGTATTATCATAAAATGCACACCTTTGTGTCGCTTAGCGAGGAAAAATCTGTGATGGAATGTTTCATCTTCAACAACAAATGGAAGTTTTAACGACCTTGACATGGCACGACTTTTGCATATACTCGATATCTCTCGGGATTTTCCAAATAAGTCTCTTTCGATGGATAACAGCCGCGTTCCGATAGAAATACAAACCGGAACTCTCAAACGTAAATAAAACCTAGATAATAATAAAAGTTACGACGTATAAAATAATTGTATAAGTAAAATATGCACCCAAATTTTTTTTGGCTGATGACGATTGAACCGGCCAAAAAACTGCTTGAAACGGTCAATTCGTATGGAAAACACTGTATATTATGTTGACTAGTTGGAGGAAGCCAGAGTAAACAGATAAAACCACCAATCTATGGCATGAAAAATGACAATTCTAGTCTTTAAAGATCAGAGTCAAACCCACCATGCCTACAATGTTATATTATAATGAAGAAATATTGTATTCTGACTCATGCAAAGGGATGAACTAGCTTTAAGTAACTGTCAGTACTTTGTGTCTTATGTGTTTCTGTTAGTTGGTTTTGTGCTTTGTATGGTTCTGATGAGTTAAGCCCTTTTCAACTGATTTTTATAGTTTGTTCTTATGTTGTGCTGTTAAACCACTGTCCCAGATCAGGGGTCCAGTTTGACGCCCACAATCATGTGTAACCCCGCAAAATTCATTGTGTGTCTGTCTCAAGTCGGGAGCCTGCAATTCAGTGGTTGTTGTTTGACGCTGTACATCACATTTGTTTTTTGCTCATTGTTTTGTACATAAATCAGGCCATTAGTTGTTTTGTTTGAATTGTTTTACATTTGTTATTTTGGGGCCTTATATAGCTTGCTATGCTGTTTAGGTTTTTCTCATTGTTAAATGCATTACAGTGAAGCATAGTTGCTATTTCTACATCTTTCGGTCCCTGATGGAGAGACACATTTCTTATGTCAGGGTCTTTTATCTATACAATGTAGCTTGCTATATGCTGTATGGGTTTTGCCCATTGATGAAGGTCATAGGCTGACCATCTCTGCTATATTATGATCCAACCTACTCCTCTTCAGCCTTGGCAGATTAAATCAGAATTTCGGATCCACAAGGTAATGATTTTCATTGGTCACAGTTATGAATGGCTGCATCCAATCCAAAAGTGCCTTTACGATGATCATGTGTAAATATAGAAAATGTAAATAAGCATTTGCCACATGCAGATTATGCAACAAGTCTTTACCCCTAACATATATATTTAAATTTTTAAATATTTAATGACACTTTTAATGTTCTTTAGTATGT
This sequence comes from Mytilus coruscus, assembly GCA_017311375.1. Lineage (NCBI taxonomy): Eukaryota > Metazoa > Mollusca > Bivalvia > Mytilida > Mytilidae > Mytilus > Mytilus coruscus. The sequence goes on from CM029605.1 coordinate 4,085,998, forward strand.
TTCTTGTACAAATGTGTAAATGTCAATGTAGATAGGCAGTTTCTGCTTCATAAAATTTGTAAACACTGGACACATCAATGTTTACACCTCCGAACTAAAGATAGAGTGTTGTCTTGGTCAAGAGTGTTGTCTTGGTCAAGAGTGATGTAATTGAGGTGGACCTGACATCTATCTGTCCCTAGATGGCACATTGTTGTATACACAAATTATGTCTTAATCCACCAAGGATGAAGATGACTGGGTTGGATCGTAACCCTTGGCTAGCCAAGATGTAGGGTGACATATATATAGCTATTAGTTGCTAATTTCTATGTCATTTGGTGGAAAGTGATCTCATTGTTAATCATCATGATCATACCACATCCTCTTATTTTTAAAGTGTACACCAAATGATATAGCAATAGCTAACATGGACCTTTCATCAATGTGAACTTGAGCATTTAAAATGACAAAATTGAAAACTAGAGGCTCTCAAGAGCCTGTGTCGCTCACCTGTATTTACTGATGCTTTGGAAATCATGTAAAATAAGGTTAAAATCATAATTAATAGTATTAGATATTAGATATTATAATGATATCTAAGATAATAACAAAAAACTGCAAAATTTTTGTAAAATTACTAACTCAGGGGCAGCAACCCAACAACGGGTTGTCGGATTCGTCTGAAAATTTCAGGGCAGATAAATCTAAATCTGATGAACATTTTTGCCACCTGTCAGATTTGCTCTAAATGCTTTAGTTTCAGAGATATAAACCAAAAACTGCATTTTACCCCTATGTTCTATTTTTAACCAAGTTGGCCATGATGGTTGGAAGGCGGGGTCATCAGACAAATTTTTAAACTAGATACCCTAATAATGATTATGGCCAAGTATGGTTAAATTTGTCTCAATAGTTTCAGAGAAGAAGATTTTGTAAAGATTACAAAAATTACGAAAAATTGTTAAAAATTGACTATTAAGGGCAATAACTCCTAAAGGGGTCAACTGACAATTTTGGTCATGACAACTTATTTGTAGATCTTACTTTGCTGAACATTATTGCTGTTTACAGTTTATCTCTATCTATAATAATATTCAAGATAATAACCAAAACTGCAAAATTTCCTTAAAATTATCAATTCAGGGCAGCAACCCAACTACAGGTTGTCAGATTTGTCTGAAAATTTCAAAAGGCAGATAGATCTTGACCTGATAATCAGTTTTACCCATGTCAGATTTACTCTAAATGCTTTGGTTTCAGAGATATAAGCCAAAATCTACATTTTACCCTATGTTCTATTTTTAGCCATGGCGGCCATCTTGGTTGGTTCACGGGTCATCGGACACATTTTTAAACTAGATACCCTAATGATGATTGTGGCCAAGTTTTGTTAAATTTGGCCCAGTGGTTTCAGAGAAGAAGATTTTGTAAAAGCTAACAACGACGGATGACGACGCCGACGGACGACGGACGCCAAGTAATGAGAACGGTAAAAGTGACGCCACAAAATTCAAACTTGATCTATGTTTTATGGTAATTAAAGAACCTTTGTGAGCACGATCACATACCCAACGCCCCCACATTGTCACTGGACAAACAAAATCTCACCAGATTCCTAAGTTTAAAGACTCATAACTCTACAAAAGTCAACTGATAAAATTTTTCTTGTGGATATGCACATTAACATATTATGTCCTCATTAACTACAAAGTTTCATGAAATTCTGTTGTGTGGTTTCAGAGGAGTTGCGATTACAAACTGTTGCAATAGTATATATTTAGGCCAAAATTCTAAGTTCAAAGGGGCATTACTCCTAGAAAACTAGAGGCTCCAAGGACCCTGTGTCGCTCACCTGATATTTTTATTTACAATTGATGCATGATAAATGCAACTGTTGTACTGTCGTTTAGTTTCAGAGATATAAGACTAAAAGTGCGTTTGAAACCTATGTTTTATTTCAGCCATGTGTGCCATGTTGGCAGGCAGGGTCATCATACACAGTGGTCTCTGGATATCCTAGTGGTGATTTAAACCAAGTTTGGTTAATTTGACAGTAGTTTCAGGGAGAATTTTGTAAAATTTATCTAACGAAATGCGAAGTGATGAGAAAGTTTGTTGTGAAGTTTGGTTGTTTGCAACATCCTCCCAAAAAAAACAAAAGGTAATAAAAATGATCATTTAAGGGCAATCTTTCCTATTAATGATTTCTGCAAAATTCAGTTGATTGTGCAAGGGTTGTATAGCCAGCTGAGGTCGTTAAAACTCTCATTTGTTGTTGCAAAATTCAAGTGGTTTTGAATTGCTTTGTTGATCTTTTTGTATTCAACTTTTAAACAACAAAGTACAACAAATATGATGACTGATACTCATGACACTGAAAATATGGTCTTCATTCTTGTGAAGAAAATGGTAAGGTTTGAAATATTTCTTAAATATTAATTCAATACCAATACTTTAATTTGTATTGGATTTATCCCAGGAAATGAGAACAAGGGACACAATTAAATTCAATTTTTTCCTAAATTTCTGATAAAATATAAAATGAAGAACTATATTTTTTAATGAGAATTTTTTTTAATAGTTAATTGATAATTTGAACAATATCAATTAAGTTTTAGATCTTGCATGGTTGATTAATTTTCTCTCAAAATTTCTGATATTCTATTAAAGTTTTAAATATAATATGAGGCAGGCATTACCTGTGAAAGGCAGTGTTCTCCCAGAAATTTTTAAGGCGCAAAATTTCAAGGGCGTAACTCTATTTTTAGAGTGGACTATTGTGATCTGAAGCAATCGGTCATAAATCATTACATGCAATAATGCACAGTATTAATATACATGATAAAGATGATGTTTGGTATACAACTTTTAAAACCAAAAATTGTAAGGAACCAGCTGATCAGTGTCCGTAGTTTGACATTACGCTTCCGTGTGTATAATTGTCAAAACGTTTCTTTGGCAGGTAGATATAAACGAAACTTGACAAATTTGTCAAAGTTAAAACCAGTGAAATTCTTTACTAGTGACATTATACAAATGCTGCAGCAATTCCATATATATATATACGTATATTTCCGATGGACTAATTAACGATCGATGTTAAAATTATTTTATTTCTAAACGTGACAGTTGACAGACGAATTTTACTTGCAACAATTTTTCACTTTCTTATAAAAGAAATCACTCCTCGTTATCTTAAAGAAAAGTTTATTTTACTTTTTTGACGTACAAATACTCTCATTCATAAATTTCATTGTAAATTTCTTTAGTAATGTGTATTCAAATTTATCACGTGTATTCATCATGTTCATTGGTTGTGTTTAAATAGATTCTTCTTCTCGACCAATGAAAAAATTCGTTACTTAAATGGCCAAGTATCGCACACAGACGATGCGTAAATACAATGTATTTGCGATCTATTTCTTCAGTTTTGCACTGAAGTTTTTAAAACTTTTATTTTCTTCTAAAATATCTACCTTCTTGATGATCATTTACGCTATAACCTGATTACATGGTCTGATAAGGCTGGAACAGGTAAATCAGAGACTTTGCTAGTTATCAGTTATTGCGCAACATTGACCGACCTCTCAGTGGTAATCAGCAACTTGACAATTTTAACCAACATTTATAATTAAAATGTGAAAATTAACACGCTGCGGAATCAAGTATTAAGGGACAGCTGCCAATTAAGGCGCTGCGGGATCAACGAAAATATTTTGAAGGCGCGCGGGACCGCAGCGTCATATCGGCCTGGGAGAACACTGTAAGGGATGAAGTCTGTATAAATTAGTGTAGGAATTCAAGCATCATTTGCACTTGAATCTGTAGAAAATGAAGCCAAAGTACTGAAACATATCTGACATTCGACCTATTGTTCGGGATTATAGTTGTGACATCATTTTCAATGTAAAGAAAGAAACACCATCATCAGGTATTAATGTGTTTTTTTCATGTTATAGAATTACCAATTATTTTTATTGCCAGTTCATTAGTAGATTGTTTTCTATATTGATTTTCTACTGCAGTTTCAGAAAAGAAGATTATTAAAGGAAAACATTTTGTAAAACTTACCAAAATTTACCAAATTAATGAAAATTGTTAAAATTGACTATAAAGGGCAATAACTCCTAAGGGGTCAACTGACCATTTTGGTCATGTTGACTTATTTGAAGATCTTACTTTGCTGAACATTATTGCTGTTTACAGTTTATCTCTATCTGTAATAATTTTCAAGATAATAACCAAAACGGCAAAATTTCCTTAAAATTACCAATTCAGGGCAGCAACCCAACAACCAGTTGTCTAATTCATCTGAAAATTTCAGGGCAGATAAATATTTACTTGATAAACAAGTTAATCCCTGTAAGATTTGCTTAAATGCTTTGGTTTCAGAGTTACAAGCCAAAATCTACATTTTTCCCTATGTTCTATTTTTAGCCATGGCAGCCATCTTGGTTGGTTGGCTGGGTCACCGCACACATTTTTAAACTAAATACCCTAATAATGATTGTGGCTAAGTTTGGTTGAATTTGGTCCAGTAGTTTCAGAGGAGAAGATTTTGTAAAGATTACAAAATTTACAAAAATTGGTAAAAATTACTTTAAAGGGCAATAACTCCTTAAGGGTCAACTGACCATTTTGATCATGGTGACTTATTTGTAGATCTTACTTTGCTGAACATTATTGCTGTTTACAGTTTATCTCTATCTATAATAATTTTCAAGATAATAACTGAAAACGGAAAAAATCCTTAAAATTACTAATTCAGGGCAGCAACCCAACAACCCATTGTCCGATTCATCTGAAAATTTCAGGGCAGATAGATCTTGACTTGATCAACAATTTTACCCCATGTCAGATTTGCTCTAAATGCTTTGGTTTCAGAGTTATAAGCCAAAATATACATTTTACCCTATGTTCTATTTTTAGCCATGGCGGCCATCTTGGTTGGTTTGGCAGGTCACCGGACACAATTTTTAAACTAGATACCCTAATGATGATTGTGGCCAAGTTTGGTTAAATTTGGCCCAGTAGTTTCAGAGGAGAAGATTTTGTAAAGTTAACAACGACGGACGACGACGGACGCCGACGGACTACGATGGACGCCAAGTGATGAGAAAGCTCACTTGGCCCTTCGGCCAGGTGAGCTAAAAATTGAATCATAGTTTCCTGTCAATATGCACATCTACATAGTATGTCCTTATTATCTACAAAGTTTCATGAAATTCTGTTGTGTGGTTTCAGAGGAGTTGCGATGACAGGAACAGAACTGATGGACTGTAGTATATTGAGGCCAATAAGTTCAAAGGGGCATAACTCCTAGAAAAAAATTGTAGCATAATTTCCTGTTGATATGCACATCTACATAGTATGTCCTTATTATCTACAAAGTTTCATGAAATTCTGTTGTGTTGTTTCAGAGAAGTTGCAATGACAAACTGTTGCAGTAGTATAGTGAGGCCAATAAGTTCAAAGGGGCATAACTTCTAGAAAAAAAATTGAATCATAATTTCCTGTCTATATGCACATCTACATCATGTACATAGTATGTCCTTGTTATCTACAAAGTTTCATGAAATTCTGTTGTGTGGTTTCAGAGGAGTTGCGATGACAAACTGTTGCAGTAGTATATTGAGGCCAATAAGTTCAAAGGGCATAACTCCTAGAAAAAAACTGAATCATAATTTCCTGTCGATATGCACATCTACATAGTATGTCCTTATTATCTACAAAGTTTAATGAATTTCTGTTGTGTGGTTTCAGAGGAGTTGCGATGACAAGAACAGGACTGACGGACGGACAGACAGACGGACGGACAGGTCAAAAAAATTATACCCGACGCAATAAATTGCGTGGGGTATAATAAGCATTGTGTATAAGTTTCATAATATTTGGCTGAGGCAAACTCAAGTTGGAGAACGGAAACGAAAAAATTCATCAATTTTTCAATTTGTAAATGGGCATAACTCTAGAACGGTAAAAGTGTTGCCACCAAAATTCAAACTTGATCTGTGTTTTGTGGTAATAAGCATTGTGTATTTAAGTTTCATAACATTTGGTTGAGGCAAACTTAAGTTAGAGAACGGAAACAAATTTTGGGATGTACGTACGGACGGACAAGGGTAAATCTTAATGCCCGCTCCACTACAGCGGGGGCATAAAAATCAAAGCATCATGGATGTTGCGATTCAGCCAATTTTGTAGCTAGTCTGACATTTTTTCTTACCATACTTTCAACAATTATTTTGTTATCTTCATTTCCATTCTTTTTTTACCGTACCGTTATAACAGCAAAAATTTTGTCACTATCATAGGCAGATGGATGGCATATAACTGCATCCGGTGTTGCAACAAAGTCATTTTCTTTAATTGTCACAGAGTACTTTTCAACATTGGAGTCGCTCCTGAAAAAAAAAAAGATTCTGAGAGTTATGTCCCTTTCAATGTACCACCAATGAAAACAAATTAATCAATGGTTATAATATAAATTCAAAGCACAGTGTACATGTATATATGTAAATCCACTATTATATAAATTTTCCTTTGCATTTTATTTTAACAACTTTTGAAAGTTGAAAATAACAGGAATATGTAAACCTTCAATCTTCCCTTAAAAAGGTGCATCAGAAAATGAATTGCTGTCAAGTCAACTAGAAAGGGTTAAACACAAAATAAAGTAAAAATGAAAATAAGATGGTTTACAGTATCCTTAAAAATGAAAGAGACTGCCTAGCAAATCTGATAATAGTGTACACAGTATATACAATTCCACATTTAATTACAAAATTATATCAAACTATTCCTAAATAAAGAAGCCAAGTAATGACAATTGTGCACATGATACAACTCAAAATTATAAAGTTCTCTATCCAAAATTCAAATCATTCTTTAATACAGAAGCTGAGTAAAGTCTTAAATATGTATATCTATTATATAGTCATTTTTATAAATTTACTGTTTGCAAAAGTATGAATTATTCTAAATACTAAGGATTTTCTTATCCCAGGCATATAACCTTAGCCGTACTTGGCACAATTTTTTGGAACTTTTGGTCCTCAATGCTCTTCAACTTTGTACTTGTTTTGGCTTTCAAACTTTTTTTATCTGAGCGTCACTGATGGGTCTTATGTAGACGAAACGCGCGTCTGGCATATTAAATTATAAGCCTGGTACCTTTTGATAGCTATTATTTGTGTGTGTCTCTGTCCTGTATGTTCTCCCATTTATTTGTACTAAAGTCCTGTCATGTAATCTTGTTAATTTAATGTTATATTTAACATTGCCATAAAAGCGGGAGGTTTGGCTAGCCACAAAACCAGGTTCAACCCACCATTTTTTCTTAAAATGTCCTGTACCAAGTCAGGAAAATGGCCATTGTTATATTATAATTCGTTTCTGTGTGTGTTGCATTTTAGTGTTGAGTTTCTGTTGTGTGGTTGTTCTCTTATATTTGATGTGTTTCCCTCAGTTTTAGTTTGTAACCCGGATTTGTTTTTTTCTCAATCAATTTATGAATTTCGAATAGCGGTATACTACTGTTGCCTTTATTTAAATATCCATGCTCAATATTATACATGTATAATAGAAATTCAAAATGCAGGTAAATAGGTAATTTAAAAGTGACTGCCAATCAGATCCAAAAAAAATCTCATACAAGCTACAAATTAACATAAAAAAGTTCAATTTAAATATCGAATCATTCTTAAACATGTTTAATATAGATTAAGCATGGCAATAGGCAAAAGACAATATCTACATCATGTTCATGAAAGGGAAGTTAGGAAAAAATAATGTTTTATCTAACATTTACTATGGTCATTTGTATCATTGGTCATGTAGGTTGCTGTCTCATTAACGCATAACCAAGAACTTTTATATTTTTTTAATCTTCAAGCGTGATTTGACAATTTAATTTAATAAACATGTTCAAAGAGAAAAGTCTGAAAGTCTTCATTCTTGTCTGAATTAGATTAGAATTCATGTGCAAGATATATTCATAATGTACAGTCATCATGGTTAGGTATGAAACCATGATTTATATTGTTTTATTTTCTCTTCTTGTGCGTAATGAAATAGAATCATAAATATGATAAAACTGAGAAGAGTTTAGCAACATGGTTTCTACATTATCATAATTATGTTATCAAATACTTCCATGATCATGACTTTCTAGTATCTATTTAGAACCTTGCAATTATAAATAAATAGAGTAAGATAGCATACTCTTAATACATGTAATATTTTAATCAAAGAGCTTAAGAGCTCTGAGGGAAAAGACGGCCATTGTTTCTATTTTTTGGGGTATCTTTTGATAGTCTTCATACAAAGAATGAGCAAAAGAACAGCTAGAACATGTAGAAAGGTTGACAATATTGAAATTAATTGTTGTTTAATGTAATTTCATTTCCTTAGTCAAGAATTCATCATGGAGTCAATTTGGATCAATGGAAGAGATCGGCACCTTCTAAATCAAAACATTTGATTAAAGTTGAAAGTTAATTATCTAAACTTCAATTGAATTCTATCATTTAATAACTTCTACAATATATTTTAATGTGTTTGTGTGTGTACCACTGAACTGCAGGCTAGGGTCATTCTCCAATTTTTGTGAAAGTGCTCTAAGATTTTTAATTGATTACAACTTTCTCAAGAAAGTGAGGACTGAAAAGTCTATTCAGTTTTAAATTTCAATTGATAAAGTTCCCAGTTACAACTCTCATCACAGGGATACCTGCACTTAGAAAAATCAATCAGATTGATATAAGCTGTGTGCAGCTTGTTTCAAGATCCTACATTTGATATATGCAAATTTCATGAATAAATATGTTTAAACTACGAAAAGCAACATTTGAAAATTTTTTAATTTTTTTACCATTATGCTTGTACACAAAATTTTGTTTAAATGGAAGACTACTTATCATATAATAAATGTCACATTTTAAGTGTTCAGATACATTAACTTTTATTTTGGTGGATAATTACTCATCAATTGAGGTGCTCCTGTATTGGAGGAAGATTCTCAATACAGTTACAGAAAGAATGAAAACTGTTGTTTCTCTCCCCAATCTCATGTATCCCCATTGTTTACCTCAAAAGTTGACCTACAAATTAAAGCATTGATGTTGGAATCATCTACAGAAAACATAATTATGTTTAAATAAACAAATACCGATTTTAAAATCGTACACGATTTCTGTGAATGATTTTAATGATGAGTAAAGGATATCCCTTCTTCTACGTAGTGTGGAATTCCAACCATGACGTCACTAGGTTGGATATATTTAGAATATTTCGTAATACTGATTTTTTCGGATTGTAAAAGAAACGTAAATAGTGTAAGGGAGAGCTGAAGATACGATAATTTCACGAGAAACAGAAGGGAAATGTGTAAAAAAGTGTTTAAAGTCAATCTGTTCATTTGTGTGTCTCCTTCTCATCAATTCAGTATGAAATTTTGAGGTGTTTTCCCAACTATAAAAACAAAATGATTGACATGAGAAGCTTGGAAGTCTGGCCAACCAAAAAGGGAATTGATGGTTTGAAGCCGTCTTTCCCCAATAATAATAACCTTAGTCTTTCTAATATATTTATACTTGCACAATATTTAAGCCAAATATTCTTGCAAAAGAGACAAAAAGTTCTTGATTCATTCCCTTTGACAGTTCCCTTGGTCTGTTTCCTTTTTGTTTTCTATGCATGTATAGTAGCTGCCACATAAACATCTTCAGACTTGAACACAGTTCTCTATCACAGATTCTACAATAAATATACACGGCAAAATGAAATATATAGCTATAGATATATACATATATATATTACATGTAATCCCAATTTTAGAAAGTCTTTTTTACAGTTGTTTTTGTATTATTGTTTTGTACGTTGTACATGTACATATAAGTTGCTTTTCTCATTTTAATTGTTCTTCAATTTGTTAGTGGATACAAATTATAAATAAGTAAAGTCTAAATTAAATAAAAATGTTTACATTCATTGATATCTGTCTACATGAACAATTTTTTTAAAGTTGCACCTTCAAGATTTTTATGAAATTTATATTAAAATTAATCATGTAAATAGTCTTATAAGATCTTTTGGTATTAACTGTAATTAGTGTATCATTCAGGATGACAATAATTAAAATGCAAGGCAAGCATTTCTTCAAGAGCATATTAAATAAGAAAAAAATACAGATGTCTAACATGTCTAAGTAGATATAAGAAGATGTGGTATGAGTGCCAATGAGACAACTCTCCCTCCAAGTCAAAATTTATAAAAGTAAACCATTATAGGTCAAAGTACGGTCTTCAAGAAATGTTTTAAGCAAGAGTAAAATTGGTTATGATTGGAGACCTAGAGCTGTAAATAAAAGGAATTTATATAAGTAATTTTCAAACTTCTTAAACAAAGGAATTTTTAAACACTTATTTTTTGTAATTAGTGATTACAAAATTTCAGTTTTCACCTATTAAGTGAATTTGGCATTGACAATAATCTTCAAATACAGATTTCAATTTTTCACAGAATAATTTTTCTGCAATTTGCTAGCTAACATTGATCAATTACATGTATCATGATTATCCCTTTCTCAGTCAGGGACTTACTTAAATGAGTGATTTTCTAAATCACTGATTCAAGTAACATTATGTCTGTAAAGGTTCAAGTAAGAGTTGTCTTTCTTTAATAATCACCTATTTAAGTAGTACAAATTAATGACTAGACTAAGTGATTTAATTTTATTTTAGTTTTAAATATAGAATACTAATGATCCAGGGACTAATTATGTTGCTAAAATTATTAGAACCAACATCTGTGTTGATAGGATGACAGGGTCATGTCAGGTGATGACCTTGTACTAAATCTAGGATAATGACATAAAAATCACTTGTTTAAGTATCATACCTCAATTTCCTTCCAAAAATCACTTCTTTAAGTATCATTATTTTAATAACCCCACTAATTTCAACACCCCGAACAGTGAAATTTGGATCGCGAACAGTAGAATTTTATTACATAATCTATAAGATGAAACCTTGAATTTTACACGAAAAATACTCCCACTGCTGGGAAAAATCTGTTAAGAAAGTATCAGTTCATTATGTAAAGCCATTTTATAGCATTTTTCAACTAAAATAGAATTTGCAGCTAAATGATTGCATCAAAGGCATAAACCTTGCTGCTTAAAAGAAGCAAAAGTTCATTTTTTCAATTTTACTAATGAAAAGATATTATCTAAACCTATGTGTTTAAAATTTTGGTAGAACTACATAATCACAATTTGTGACAAAATTGAATTTGCTACTCAAATAAGTGATTTAAAATCAATTATTTCAATAAGTCCCTGACTGTTTCTGTTATATAAAAATTTCAGCAGTGTACAAGGCCAGTAAATTAGTACACTTAAGCTTTAAAAAGTACCCTTGAGAATGTTCAGGTACATGTACCGTACAGATGTACATGTAATTTATTTTCATTTAACATCTTTAAAACTACTTTATCACTAAGACAGGCGCCAAGAATTGATAGTATATATGTATAAAGTAAGTAAATTTTATTCAGACATGATATGTACAATTAACATAGTAAACTTGAGTTCTGTAGAGCTTTTAATTGACTTGATTAGAATACGATAAGGCAGATAACTCTAAATGAAAGTATAAAAAATTACTGAATGATAAGTTTCTTTAAAAATAACAATGGGAATTTGAAGTAAATACACTATTTGGAAAACATAAATTAAAAAAAAAATGATTGAAAGTACTTTTTAAACTTTTATTTGGATAGAGTTATCTACCTTTTGAAGGCACTTGCATACAAGTTCGATGGTACATTTAGTTAGTAAAACTGACATATATATCTCAAAATTATAGACATGATAGACTTCATTATCTATAAAAGCAGTACAAATTACTCCATATATAAAAAGAGTATTCAGATAATATCTATCGGTTCTCATGTTCGTATTGAGTTCTCCGGAAATCATTGTATTGACTCATTGGTAATCAGAACACCTCAAGTAATTTCGAATACATGTAGGTTATCACAGGCCATAATCTTGCTGGCGAAATGACGATTTAAGTCGCCAAAGAAATTTGAAAATCGCTAAATCTCGCCGTCGACTGACTTTATAGCGAAGTCAAATCGCTATCAAAATCAGTAAAAGGGAGACAACTTGTGATTGACAAGTCTCACAGGTAAAAAAAAATGGCGGCTGACAAGGAAAATCGAGATTTTCAAAACGACCCAGGACTAATACTGTAAACGATCAAATTAAATAAATACAACAGCGACTTTGAACATCCTCGGATATAACTTTCAAAACTGTTCAAACGGAAAACTGACTGTCTGTTTAAGTTATCGTTTTACGATGATTTTCATCTGAGGATTTTGTGTAATCACTCAGCTGATTTGTTTTATTTTTATTACCTACACGAGTCGATCAATTTTACTATTCGGTAGGTAAAGGGTGGGAATTAATGGTAGATTAATTATATTCATTGAATAAAAATTGAAATATAAAAGGTATAAAGACAGCTGATGGATAATGTGATTGCAAACGTAGGACACTCGACCAGATTGTAATCAGCAGTGAATTTTTTCTCATTAACACTTCGTTGATATGGATGATATTTTTTTAAAATGATAGAAATTAGCTCTTTATCGGATAATTATTTTGCGATTGAAACATATTTTTATTTATAGACTTACAATCTTTAACAATAATCTTAATTTACAACTAACATAAATGTGCTGGACATTCAATAAGGCAGCAACCATTTGATTTTCTGGGGGGGCTATGGATTTTTTTGGAAAAAAAAGTTTGTTTCTAGTTTTTGGAGAAAAAAATAATTTGTTTTTGACCCTGAGAAAAAAAATTTGTTTGTTTCACCCTCAGCTGCCACTATATGTAATGCTAAAATTGAAAGAAAAAAATTGTTTTCGACTTGTCACCAATAAAATAGATTGTTTTTCGCCACAGGCGAAAAAAAAAGTTTGTCCGGAAAAAAAATCCATAGCCCCCCCAGAAAATCAAATGGTTGCTGCCTAATGTTTAATTTTACAAAATAATGACAAGTGGTGATAACAGGGAGTCATATTTTTCTGGAGTTTTAAAAATAAACTGAGGCAGATGCACATGAATTTAATGCATCATAATCTTGATATTATTACTTGGCTACTCCCTCATGTCCCAATCAACAAATTTTATTTAGAACACATTATGGTATCAATAAATAAATAACAACTATATATTGTCTAAACCTTTTTATTAAGAACTTTCTATATATATAAACATTGTGTACAATAACATATGAAAAAACTGCAAGTATATCTTTTATTGAATATAAAACAATTTCCTTAGTGATACATGTGATAATCATGAAAACACAATGCAACCGAAACGGTAATGGAATCTCACTTCTCCAAGAAGTTGACCACTTCTCCCTTCTCTCTCATGGAAGGCGAAGTCACTTCTCCCTCTTCAAAATCCTAGATTAGGCCCTGTTATCATGGTTATTTTGAAAAAGTAGCGATTTGTTTCATTAATACGTATTGTCAAATGATTGTCAATGACTGGGTTTTTTTAGGGTTGGTCAGTGGGGACTCCTAGAATACAGTGTATCTTAGCCTGATCAATGCCAATGGTCTGTAACTACCTTCTGACAAGTTGTTGATTACAATCAGTCCTGGCTATATAGGTGTCAATCCAATGACAATTTTCAATCTTCTGGTTTAATTTCTGTATGTCCTCATTATCAATATCATCAATATGACAACAGTCAATGTCGAAAACTTCAAGAAGTGCGTACTGAAAACACTCATATTTTTCTCTATCTTCTCTTCGACCTTTCAAAAAGATTGAATACTTCAGAACATGTTGCCTTTTAATAAAATGCAAAACACCCTTCGTAAATACGTCATACTCTTCTGAAGCATAAGTGTCATTGTCAAACTTGATTTGGAAATTTGGTAACATCATTTCCGTCCATTCCAACATGTTTTCATTAATGTTTTCCCTGAAATAAGAACCACTGTTTACTTCTGGACGAGAAACATTTTCCCTATGTTTAAAATCACTTCCTTCTTTTTCGATCTATATCTTTCCAAGATTGTATTGCTATCATCGGAGAATGGTTGTGTTTCAGAATCAGAACGGCTCCTTTTCACACCATGTGATGAATCAGGAATACATTCTTTTGCCAAGTCTTTCATATTCAACGACGCCATATTGATGCTTTTTCATTAGGACAGCTCGCCCCATAAAAGTCGGACCCGTCTACAAAAAATATTAAGGAGAAAAATCGATATAGAAAACGAGAAAAAAAGAATTATAAAAGTTAATGGAAATCTAAATCTTGCTCAATTTACATTTTTATATGCTTTTAGCTTTAATACCTAGCTTACCATGCTTATAATCTGCTTATTACTGTCGTGCTTAATTGTAGTGGTTCACTTTGTGTTATGTAAAAAGTAAAATAACAAAAATACCGAACTCCAAGAAAATTCAAAACGGAAAGTCCCTAATCAAATGGCAAAATCAAAAGCTTAAACACATCAAACGAACGAATAACAACTGTCATATCCCTGACTTGGAACAAGCATTTTCGTATCTATAAAATGGTGGATTGAACCTGGTTTTATAGCTAGCTAATCGTTTCACTTGTATGACAGTCGCATAAAACTTATTGCATGCTTATTACGCACTGTATTGTTATGTCTTGTATGTCGGTTAAAAGCTCATTAGAGCTTATATTATGTCTATATTCCAATCCTATGTAAACATTGCTGTTGGTGTACTTCAATAGTATTGATGACAAACAGGGGAAACAAGCCTGGCCTTTATAATATATATATATATACAAGATATCTCGGACAAAATAAACTCATTCCATGTAAGAGGGGATCCCATTTTTTTTTCTCAGATTCCTATTTCCACAACCCTACTTTTTGATTCCCTATTTCCCATGCACATTCCCACTTTTTTCTTTACCCCGAATACCCCACATCCCAAAAAGAGTGTCATCCCCTCATATTTTTTAGGGGAAGAACGTAACAAGAAATTTTCAGCTAGAGTATACGTTAATCTACATGTGTTTGAATTACTGGTAAATGCAAAAAGAGTGTCATCTTCTCATATTTTTTAGGGAAGACCGTAACAAGAAAATGTGAGCTAGAGTATAGGTTAATCTACATGTGTTTGAAATACCTGTAAATGCTTACCCCCTCATGAATCATAAATACAGTCTAGAAAAGAAAAAAAAAAACCTGACAAGATGATATTAGTGAAGTATCTTATTGCGCAATCATTCAATAAGGCCCGAACAAGAAAAATATTTGTGGTTAGGGTTTCCATACTTACCCGTTTTATTGTTCAAAATGCCTTCTTAAGCCTCGTAGGTATCTCATATGGTTCCCATATAGTCCAAGAAAAAGTAGAGCAAAATAAAAAAAATATCCAACCTATAGGAGGAAACCCTAAACACGCATATGTTTTTGTTTGTTTGGCAATCCTATATAACTGTGTATTTATATAACATTTCATTGACAGAATTTGTTGCGATACACTCATTTTACGAATGCGTTCACAGTTCTTGTCCAGAGACATATAATGTCTCTGTTTGTCGTAACGAAGAAATTCTATTTTATTTTTATGTTCAGTTCAACTATAATAACTTGAACTGATGGACTTCAAGAAAAAAATCATGCTTTGGAGATGAAAATGCACAGATTAAATAGGACAAGTGAACAAAAATTGAAAAAGAGAGCAGAGCAAGCTTCGAATGAAAAATATCGTGAACAAAAGGCCAGAGTAATCCTCCAATATGCCAGTAAAGTAGATAACTACTGCGTAGAAACAAGATTTAAAAAAATAAGAAGACAGACATATAAATCAATGGGAATACAAAAGAAAATGACGGGAAAATCTAACAGCTAAATGAGAAAAATTAGAGAAAAATATTCATCGCAAAAACGTGAGAAAAAATGCAACAGAAGTTACAAAGCACCAAAATAGCTTGTTTCCGAGTCCATGCACAAGAATTATAAATACATGTACATACATAAATAAAGAACCTTAAGACAGAAAAGCTGTTTACAGGGTACAAAGCCACCTAAAAGGTATGCTAAACTAGTAAAAAGACCAATGACTAAAGTCATATCAATAAAAGCCGCACCGAATAAAGAAGGTTTTCCTAATGGTAACACGGATTTGAATAGCATGATGAAAGTACTGGGAAAGGTCGTACACATAATTGATACAAAAGAAACGTCACAAGAAATATTTTGGACATATTTCTGAATATATCAAACCATCTTCTCAATTTCAACATTTCTTTTCAGCATCCACTAGAACTAAGAGAAAATATTTGTCAAGTGAATATCTCGCACAAAAACCAAGACAAATCCGTAAAGATGCCATAAAAATGTAAACAACAGAAAACGATACAGATATTTTTTGTGGAGCATGTCCGGCATATCCTGATTAAAAAAATGTCTACAAAAACCTAGAGGAAACATGAAATGACAAGGAGTATAAACAGTCTATGGAGACAATGGAATGATGAAAACCCAGAAGAGAAAATGTCAATTGGAAGACTCTACAAATTAAGGCCAAAGAATGTGCTGACTCTAAACCTAGAAAGTTTTTTTCTTGTAAGTTTTAGTTTTTATCAAAATTTCAAGTGGGAATGTTTAAGTGTTTTATCAAAAATTTAAATGGGGTACTTTATTGGTTAAATCTTTATTGGAGATGTTTTACAACTTTTATCAGAATTTTAAATGGGGATGTTTAAGGGGACGACAATTTCATTCTGAGGAAAGGGGGGCTGGCAAACTTGAGTAGGTCAAAATATTTATTTCCCGACATAAAGGCGGCCAGATTATTTTTCCACTCAGACCAGGGCCAGAATAGTTATTTTCTGCTCATCCACAAATTAACACAAAACTGCCCCTCCTCGCCGCCTTAAAATCACCCTCAAGTAATTCATCTTTTGTGATATCTATTGTTAGGATACACATACTATTCTAAACAAATAGAGAATATAGTCCCGAATATATATTCTATTAATATGAAAATACAATAAATAGCCTTACCATGAAGCCTTGAAGGGTGGATCTAGGGTCCAAGGAAAGAAGGGTGTTATAGTTCAAAATGGTAAAAATCTGGCGACCGTAGCGAGTAAAATGTTTTAGGGAAGGTTTCATAAACAAAATTTAATTTTTCAGGTCACAAAGAGGATGGACGAACAATATGCCCCCAAAATAACCACTTGCAATACTTCTGTAAAAAAAAAAAAAAAAAAAATGCGTCCGACAATATAAAAATAAACAGCTGCGCCATAAGCGCATGATACGCACTTCGCTTTTTTAAAGAATTAAGTTCAATAACTTCTAAATGTCATATCAGAAATTTATAAAATCACAAAAGGGAGGTTAAATTATGTTTAAATAGATGCAAACCAGTCGCCAAAGTTGCTCAAAGCACTTTAAAGATATTGTCAGAAAACTGGAAAATCACCCCTTTTTTATGAATAAAATCCCATAATTCGAAAACGTAAAATCTTATATTTATAAAATTCGAAAGGGAGCTCATGGCAATAGATATAAACAATTCACCAAAGTTTCTTGCAATTTGGTGAAAGTGTTTTTGAGTTAAAGACCGAAAACTGGAAAATGCAATTTTTTAATGAATAAAACCCCTTAACTCGGAAACGTAAAATCTAAAATGTATAAAAATTGAAAGGGAGCTCATGTCAATAGATATACACAATTGTCTTGGTAAACTACCATCCTTAATTCCAAGTAACCCACAGGTCGACTGGCTAATACATGGAGACGTATTCTTTTGTAGCATTTCGGCATTTTAGAACTTTCAACAAGTTTAACATGTTTTATCTTTTCAACTTTTTAATTTGATCCCTTTCAATGGTTAACTAGTGCTTCAATATTTTTCACAAATACACTCAACACCTCCCAGTTGAATACACAATTTTGACTGCAGAATGGTTATACAAGGATCATTTCACCCTTTATTTAAATTTTCATCACACATTTTGGCTTATTGCAACGTTGGCTGTTACCTTAAGTTCACGAAATTTGATAACTATCTAAAGTTGAAAATAAAAATTATTACCCCTAGACTGGCGCAATGTGATAATTTTTTCCAAGTTTCGTGTTAAAAAGTTTTGATCTTTTTTTCAATGTTGACATTTTTATTTTTCCAAGCCTGGTGGATTAAAAATGATTTTCATAAACTAACAACTTTTCGTAGTCAACTTACATTGAGTAGGCTGGTACAGGTGGCTAAGATTGGTATATGTGAAAAGGAAATGGAGGGAGGTAGAGAGGGAGATTGATTGTTGGTTGACTTACGTCCAGTGGCAAATATTTCATGCATATTTCAGGATGAGAACAATTTAACAATAAACACAACTATGAAGATCCATAGTAGAGGCCGTCAGGGATGATTGTTGGGAATATTTGGACTACCACTGGAACATGAGTGTATATTTGATAGGGACAGATATTTTGCCTTGCTAAAGGTTACCCTCAAAGAGTAGTTGCAAGGCTTCCTAACATGCAGAGAGCATAGCATCTCACTACACGAGGCATCGGATTTCACGTCCCCATTATGACCATACGTGGCTGCGTACTTGTAAATCCCGCATAGCCAAATGGACGCCCCACGTTGGCAAGAGTTTTACTGCCAGTCGAAAGATGACCAAGCGTGAACACATTTGTATTCCTCAGTCACACTTGGTCAGAACTGGGAATTCAGAGTGTGAAGGTAAATGATGAAAGTGGTACGCAAAGATTATGATCTAGAAGGAAAAAAAGGAAGAATTGAGAGGATGAGGTTTAACATTTGAAGTTGTCTGAAAAGAAGAATGTCCGGGACGGAGATGGAGAATGGGAGTGTTTAGTTATTTCTTTGTACGAGCCTGCTGGTTTAGTCTAATTAAAGTGAAGTTTTCTCATTTTCCACAGAACTTTAACTATTAAACTTCTGAAAAAATTAATTGCTGTCAAAAACGTTATCGGGGTTCAAGCGCTTTCTTGTTCCTGTGTATATGCTGCTTATATTTAAACATTGTATCAATTCTCAATGACTAGATAGGATTGCAGCTTTTCGTAAATGTTAACAGCATCCTGTAGCAGTTATTAAACTGGTTTAATATAAAATAATGAGATATGGTATGATTGCCAAAGAGACAAGTATCCACCAGAACTATCCTCACCAAGGAAGACTGTCTGAACCAATTTGTGTTGTTCATTATTGTTCGTACATCTATTGAACAAGTTGGGTTATGATGGTTGATACATTAAATACGTTTAGCAGTTCCTGCTATCTTATGATGTATGCTACGAGAAAGAAAAAAAAGTGTGCATTTCGCAATAATTAGAAAATATTTCAAGCATTAACCTTACATGTTTGTAATGAAAATATTTGAACAAAAGTTACTGAAAGCTAGTTCAAAGCCAACTTGTAGCCAATATTCCTTTAAGATTTTGAGCTGAAGAAAAGTGCCATACCCCCAGAAGACATGTTGAAATGTAATACGACGTTCTTCTTTCGCTTTATAAACAGTGTGGTAAAATTCTCGATATATCAACACTTAGCACACTCTCAGAGATGTACATATTAATGGTTGTAACTATTTACCTCCCACGTAAATGCACATGTATCGTAACCTATGAGCAAACAATATGTGGATTTCGTTGTGTTCAAAATAAAATTGAAAAAGAAACTACAGAACCTTTTTTTCTATTCTAGTGCGTAACAAAAGAGTTAATGCATAAGATCTTAAAAAATGTACAAAATCAAAATGAAATAAAGTTCCGTGAAATTTCATGAATGATCATGGCGCAATAACGTCATATCAAAACATGACATCATACGAATAAAAAATCTCAAGCTGAAGATTATTCAGTTACGTATACGCTCCAAATTTGGATAATATCGCATTAAAATGGTGTTTTGAGGTAGGTGTTGTTTAACTTTTTATTCTATTGCATCATTCGCGCATTGCGAGATTTTGCCATGACCAATACAAATCATTGTTACAAAGTCAACAAATTGCATTAAAATATTAATTTGTTCAATTTGGACTCAGAAGCAGTTAAATAAGATATCATTTGGAGAAGATGATATTGCTCATGTTAGAGCATTAGGCAGTACCACACACTGATACATGATGATACACCAGAGTTGAAGAAAAAAACAAAAACATCTAATTCCTGTTAAACTCTTTGCATCCTCAGGAAAATTAAGAAGAAACAAATGCAATCAAAATCAAATTTCACGGTTTATAAGATTTTTCAGTTACATAGACCATAAGGGTATAGAAAGTCAAAACAAAAAAGGTCGTATCATGCGGTCTTTTCACAGCTTAATCTTTTTAGGAACCAGGCAACTCCAGGAGGCATGATAATAGGAACCCATTCAATAATTCAAACAATCCTTAGAATGAATCAATCTATAAACATAATAGCCAAAACAAAAACAAAACAAAAAAAAAAAAAAAAAAAAAAAAAAAAAAAAAAAAACAAAACAAAACAAAACAGGCACAGCATCTCGTTGAAAAATCAAACAAGAAACCTACTAATGGAGGCACAGTCAGATAATGTTCTTTTACAAGCTTTTGTAAGTCGAAAAATAATAGATCACAATTTTGAAAAGTATAGTGTTAAGAGGATCTGCCGTACTAGATCAAGAGCAGGTTCTCGTTCATGAAGGAGAATAAATTATCTATTGAAATCCCAACAAACAGGTTATTTTCATATTTTATTTTTTTTAATTATTGTCTTAAATCTATTGTCATTATTCAAAACCCAACCGCCAACACCAATCCAAAAGAAAAAAAGACACAAGGATATTCTGCAAAAACATTAGGGATGAAGCAATGTGTTGTCTATGTGTACGAGAAAAAAAACTTTGGACAAAGCACTACATAGGCACCTAATCATTTTTCGGTTAAAACCACACGAAAAATTTGGTTCCACAAGTGATAACCGTTGTATCCTCATCTTAAAAAAACATTTGAGTTATCCCTCTCTAATTTATTGCTTATCATACTAGATTAGATCCGTAGTATTTTATCTGATGAACAAAATCACAACTTCTTACAATAATTATTGAAGAGCTTTATATCAAATAATTAAATAAAATTCATTACATAGTAATCGGTTGTGAAAATGTCCGCATGTTCCTTTGGAATGAGCAATAATGTTGCAGTGTTGTACAAATACAAATAATTTTATTTGCTAATCACAGTGCCCATATAAGGGCAGAATAATTACAGTTTAATTATAAAATTGAGAATGAAAATGGGGAATGTGCCAAAGAGACAACAACCCGACCAAAGAGCAGAAAACAGCCGAAGGCCACCAATGGGTCTTCAACACAGCGGGAAAATCCCACACCCGGAGGCAGGCTTCAGTTGGCCCCTAAACAAAAATGTGTACTAGTTCAGTGAAAATGGACGTCACACTTAACTCCAAAACATATAAATGAACTGAAATTAAAAAAAAAAATACAAGACTAACAAAGGCCAGAGGCTCCTGGCAAAAATGCGGCGGGGTTAAACATGTTTTACGACTACAAGACAAAACATACGTTGATTAAAACATTGAACATATATACATTTATAAAAGAAAAGAACTGCATAAAATATACACAACTAGTGAATAAACCAGTAATATGGATTCCATACAATTATAACCCGGAAGATTTGGACAAATGTGAATTAGAAATAAATCAAGTTCAGACAATATATTTTAAGTGCTAAAGTTACAATTTGTTAACCCGTCTATCTAACCTTTTATATTTCTTTGTGTTTAATTAATTCTATTGTTAAATACATGTTTGTCGTAATGGAAACCACCTTGACGATAAAAAGTTAATCCGTTGGACACTAATCCTTTTCTATAGATACTGTTTTTTATTTAGACTTTTGTATGTTATTTTGTGGTCAGTTTATGTCTTAGGTCTGGTACTGTCCGGACCTTGCTAATAAAGTTAAAAGTATTGGTATTCCGTCTTTGAATTACTATAGCCGGAAAACTCCAGGTTAAATATTGGTTGAGGTTACCCGCGGCACGATCCTGAGCTAGTTCCCCCAAACTGGCAAATGAATACCTTCAGAAGCAACAGAATGGAAGGACCTTGGAATTACCAGCCTTGCAGAAATGGACATCCGTTTCCGATGAGAAAGTCGATACCTGTTTAAACTTTCTGTGCAAATATTGCGGAAAGACATTGAATGTTTTCACATACCATCGGTGTTATGCAGTTAACGCTTATTGTTACAAGTGCAGACATCATGGACATTTTGCCCGTATGTGTAATTTTCACGTTAAGTCATGTGAAAACCCAAAACCGAAGAAGAAGTTGAAACCAAAAATTCAAAGAGACAGCGACCGAATGAGAGAGTTTATAGAGAAAAAAACAAATGTCTCAATTTCCGTTTCAAGGACTCGAGGACAAGGAACTCTCCCCTTTTACGTGCTCCACACAGGACGAATCAACGAAACAACACCTACACAAGTTAAAAGCGTCTCATAGAATCTCCCTCAAAGAAATCGCTGTGCTCAAATGTGAAAATTCAAACTGGATACCGTAATGAAAGAAAATGTGATGTTAAGGAACAGTTTGGACGAATTAAATCTGGAACGTTTACAACATGTTCGGCTTATCTAAACGACCGAGCGGGAATTAGCCGAACAAACATGTAGAACTGAAAATTTTGAAATAGAAATAGTGCGTTTGAAAGAGGAAAACCTAATTAGTTTAACCAAAACTAGATACAGATTAACTATGGATTTAAAAAGTAAAGAGATGCAAGACTATCATGCTATAAAAAAACTTAAGAACGAAATTCAGAGACTTAAAATTCAAAATTCCAACGATATACGTGAACATCAAGATTTGCTTCAGGAACTTTCAATCGCCGAGAATCAAATTGAAAGCTTGCGTACAAACTATTCTCACAATTAACGCCAACGACGAGGATGATACCAACGAAGATAACCGAGTGAAATTGTTTCAATTCGGCAAACTCGGAGACCGAGTTTAGGTGGAGTAGTGGCGAATATAACCCGGAAGATTTGGACAAATGTGAATTAAAAATAAATCAAGTTCAGACAATATATTTTAAGTGTTAAAGTTACAATTTATTAATCCGTCTATTTAACTTTTTGTATTTCTTTTTGTTTAATTAATTCTATTGTTATATATATGTTTGTCGTAATGGAAACCACCTTGACGATAAAAAGTTAATCCGTTGGACACTAATCCTTTTCTAAAGATACTGTTTTTATATAGACTTTTGTATGTTATTTTGTGGTCAGTTTATGTCTTAGGTCTGGTACTGTCCGGACCTTGCTTATAAAGTTTGAAGTATTGGTATTCCGTCTTTGGGTTAAAAGAGGGACAAAAGATACAGTCAAACTCATAGATCGAAAACAAACTGACAACGCCATGGCCAAAAATAAAAAGACAAACAGACAAATAATAGTACAGATGACACAATATAATATAGCCGGAAAAATCCCGGTTATACAATAATGAAAATATAATAAAGGGGGCGGCTCTTGAGTCAATTATTCAATAGTGCATCACTTTGTTTGGACAGTTGATTTAAAAGTTTATGAATTACATAAATAATGTCTATATCTTTATGCTTTAAAGCCAAATTAATTTGTTTTCATCAGAAAGTTTACTAACTTTTTTATTATTTTTCTTTAATTGATCAAAATATGGTTTGCGTACTGTTGTTTAGCATGGGCATTGAATTAAAAATGTATTTCATCTTCAACAAAAATTTTACATAAGTTATATTTTCTTTCACTTATATCCAAGTTACAATATTTTCCCTTCTCAATATTAAGGTTATGTGAGCATACTCGAAATTTAGTTAACAACCTTCTTTCGTTTTCATTACCACAACTTAAATATTTTTCTAATTTGAAAATGTTTTTTGAAATTTACGATATGTTCTTAACTTGTTCCCAACTTTGGAATGTTTTGTATTATCATTTAAAAGCCTTTTCAACCAAATTTGGTTTAATGTAGTTTTTAGAGAACTGTTTACTTTTGTTATAATTTAATTATATGAACTAGGCATATGGAGTAAATAATCAAGTTTCAGATAAGAGAAACGTTTTCTTAAATGACTGATCCATGATTCTTGATTTTCTGAATCCATTGTGATAGACACTTGAAAAGCTTGATATAATATTCTATTTGTATCTGAAATATTTTTTAGATAGCACCAATATTTAACCGTGTTAAGAAAAACATACATAATGATTTGATAACTTCCTAGTTCACCTCTAATGGCCAAGTTGGATGATTTATTGTTAACACCAAAAGCAAATTTACAGAATTTTGTATGTTCTTTTTCAACTGAGATGGTGTCAATTTCTTTAAAAATAAAGTTTCCAGGGTCTGTTTTAAATTTTTTGGTGGACGTGTACACCCAAAATACTGATCCATATAAAAGTAATGGCCTCACTGTGTGATTAAATAAATGTAAAATGGTAATAATATTTGGGTTTTCTTGAAGCGCGGTCTTCAGCTAAAATAATACTTTCATGCCCTTTTTACTTAAATCCTCTTTGGCATATGAAAATGTACCTGATGCACTAAATGTTACCCCTAAATATGTGTATTTTTGAGCACATTATATAAGGCTGTTACCATAAGTATATTTATAATCTACCTGCATTGTTAAACACAATTATTTTAGTTTTATCACAATTTTAACCATATTCCAGTCTTTGCTAAAGCTTGATAATTTATTTATACAATTTTGGTACCCTGCCTACAGCTAAGGCTGGATGATAATCAAAAGTTTTGTAAACAGTTTACTAAATCATCAACATACATTAGATACCCTCATCAACATACATTAGGCAATTAATTGGCTTTGAGTTTAAGGTAACTGGGTAACATGTAGAATTTAAATATTTTGGTAAATTAGTTAAGTATAGATTAAATAAATTTGGGCTCAAGCTGTCTCGTCTTACACCAATATTGGACTTGAAAAACTCTGTTCTAAATGAATCAATTTTGACACATAATTCAGTGTTTACATACATTGACTTAAGTATATTATAAAATTTTGAACCGACACCAGTTTGTTTTAAGCTTATATAAAAGTCCTAGGTGCCATACAGAGTCAAATGCACGTTTAAAATCTACAAAACATGCATTTAATAGTTGGGATTTATTTCTAATGTATTTTTGTATAAGAGTATATATTACAAACATAGGATCAGATGTTCGACATCCTCCTTTAAATGCAATTTGCTTTGAGTTTAAAAATTAAATCTAAAATTTAAAAACTCTTTACAAATGAGTTTTCTCTATACATATGACTCCACGTGATAAGTGTGAAGTATTAAAAAAAATCATATAAAAAATAAGGAGATGTGGTATGATTGCCAATGAAACAACTAACCACCAAAGTTCAAATAAAGTAGATATTAGCAATTATAGGCAACTGTACGGCCTTCAACAATGAGAAAAACCTATACCGTACGGTCGGCTTTAAAAGGCCCCGACATGAAAAATATGAATCAATTCAATTAAGAAAACTAACGGCCTAATTTATTACAAAACAATTTACGCAAAACAAATATGACAGACATGAACCAACGACAACCACTGAACTACTAACAGGCTCCTGACTTTGGACAGACACATAAAGAATGTGGCGGGGTTAAACATGTCTGTCAACCAATATTTAAATATATAAGTTATTTTCAACCATTTATTTTCAAATGAAAATATTCGAACAAATGGTAATTTGTTTTCAAAATCCTGACCAAGTCCATGCTCAATCTACCAGTAGAACCAGGAAATAAGTGATGCCACCATTTTAAATTCACAAATTATAGCAATAAACATTTGAGTCAACTGAAAGTCTTCTTGTTGTCAAGGTGCATGCTATTATGAAGATACATAAGTTCTTAATGGTTTATAGATTTTAACTTCATATGTACACTAGTTTAAATTGAAGCATTATAAATCGTAAGTTTGTGTTATTTTTGTTTCATTTCTAAATGAGAGCATTGTGTCCTGGAAGAGGCTTAATTGAAATATCTAAGAGATGCCAAAAGAATCAACTTGTGATTTATAAATATACATTGACGAAAAAGTATATGATTTTCAAAAAGTCAAGGTTATGAGCAAAAAGATATAGTGGTTTCAAAAATTAACATAATACACAACAGGTAGGTCATTTAATAGAGGCCGTTCGGGATGAAGGTCTGGGAAATTTGAACTGACACTAGAAAATGAGGGTATATTGGATCGGGACAGAAGTTTTGTCTTACAACAGGCTATCTACTGATCCTTCAAAGAGTGGTTGCAAGGGTTCTTAACGTGCCCAAAGCATGGCACTCTCTCTACACGAGGCATCGTATGTAACGTCCCCATTCTCACCGAAAGTGTCTGCGTACTTGTACATCCCGCACAGCCAAACGGACTCCCCACTTTGGCAAGGGTTTTACTGCCGGTCGGAAAAAGACCAAGAGTGACATTTATATTCCCAAGTCATTCTTAGAGGCCCAAGATGTAAAGTAAGGAATATCTCAATTTGACAGATTCCAAATTTCTAAATAATATTAAGGCATAAATTGATATTTCTACAGGTTTTACATACGAAATCTTGAAAGAAATGCTGTTTTATTAATAAATAAAGGAATAATTAAACATTCATTCTCTAAATAACTGCACATATCAAATTGACTTATATTTAGTATTTGCAAGGGATTGATAATCCCTTTCGAATGTGACTTACCGAATTGGACAATTTACCGGATTTGCAACACGACGGGTGCCACATGTGGAGAGGATCTTACCCTTCCGGAGCACCCGAGATCACCCCCAGTTTTTGGTGGGGTTCGTGTTGCTTAGTCTTTAGTTTTCTATGTTGTGTCATCTGTACTATTGTTTGTCTGTTTGTCTTTTTATTTTTGGCCATGGCGTTGTCAGTTTGTTTTCGATCTATGAGTTTGACTGTCCCTCTGGTATCTTTCGTCCCTCTTTCCACATGAATAAGGACTATACTTTTTTCAATGTCAATCCTACAAATAGGATATGTTTTATCAGTGTAGGATATAGCTTCTTGTTCTTTCCTAAGAACAAGGAACACACATGAATCCTACCAAATTTAATTAAGAGTTTAAAACCTGTTGGTTCAAGAAGAAAAAGTAAAGATCTTACCACCCTTAAACTTTCGTTTTCTTAAAAGAAAATAGGTTTGAAAAATAAAACTTGCAAATTCATAAGACGGATGTTAGACAAGGAGAAAAGTTATCTCCTTTTTTGTTTTGTATATGAACGATTAAGAAGACTTTTTAGGTCAGCTATTAGACCATGGTTTATAATATTTAGATTCGTAATTTATGCATAATGTAGGTATTTCTATTAAAATATTTATATTACTATACGCAGATGGTACAGTTAAGATTTATAATTTTTTTTAGTTATTTTGAGCAATTATGTAATAATTGTACTTGGAAACTTATGGTTAATGTCTCAAATACAAAAAAAAAAAATGTATTAAAACAATTTTAACCATATAATGATGAAATTGAGATTCAAGATACAAAAACATAACTTGGTGTGTTGTTTAATCATAACAATATTTTCTGTAAAGCCAGAAAACAAATTAGTAGATCAAGATCAAAAGCTTTATACAGTTTGTACCAGAGAACTTATAATAGTAGTATTCCTTCAGATTTACAGATAAAACTATTCGATTCTCTGGTAGCCCCTATTTTGACTTATTCCTCCGACATTTGAAGATTAGAAAATAAGATGAATATTGAGAAGATACATTTACAATTCTGCAAATCAATGCAAGGGTAAGGTCATGCAAGTTTCATGGTCTATGTTGAACTTGGCCGATTTTCAATTGAAATTACATGTAGTTTAAAGATGAGTGTGATCTGTTTCTGGTACAAGCTTGTAATAATGTTGATAAACTTTTTCGAAATCTTTACATTGTCAAGCTTATGTTGAATTTATTTGAAACTTGAAATAAATCTTTTAAGTGAATTTATTACATAAAATCTATTTCTGATGAAACTGGTTACAGTGAAATTTTGCATGTACAAGGGCACGTTAATTTAACTTTCTAAAACTAACGTTAAACAAATACCCCATGACCCCTTAATACAAACATTGTTTTCGGATATGCAGGTTTTCCTATATCGATCACTCATCAAGGAGAACATTTTATTCAAAATTGAAGAATGACTTCTGTATGTGTAGACTTAGAATATTGAATAAACTCTATATTTTGCAAACTTCGCACTTGTAACATTGAGTTTCCCATCGAAACAGGAAGATGGAACAGAATTCCAAAAATGTAAAAAAATGTAAGCTCTGTAAAATATCATTTGAGTATAATTATATAGTGCTATGTTAAAATGCCGATATTCGTGAATTCCTGTTTACTTTAGGGTCAACCTGAATATCAATACAATTTATTGAATGTTGAATTATTGTTACTAAAATGTATTGACTAACCTTTCTATTTTCATTCAAAAAGTAGAGAAAGCCCTTTTTTTTATCTAAATCATGACATATGTATGCATTCATTGTTACTTTCCATTTCCATTTGATTGTGTTCTTGTGCTCACGTGTTCATTTTAAATTTACAGGTTGCACTATCTGGTCAGACAAAACATTTCGTTTAGTAAAAAATATAGACCTGCGTCGCTGTATGCCATTGAATGAGGCAACATATATACTGACCATTCCCTTTCATTGAAGACACAACTTGTGACAAATTCCTTCCTTGTACATCTTAAACATGTTTACTCATTATAGCTGTAATCAAGATGCACACAAAATTAAAATTATTCTCTACAGTACGAGCCAATAAAAGTTTGACGAACATTTTACTTGTACAATAAAACTATCGACAAACAGGAAGTGGCTTAACGGTAGATGTGAACATTGTTTATTTATTTGCTACATTAACATTATCAAGCTGCAGACTAAATATTAAAAAGTAAAATAACAAAAATACCGAACTCCAAGGAAAATTATAAACGGAAAGTCCTTAAGCAAATGGCAAAATAAAAAGCTCAAACACATCAAACGAATGGGTAACAACTGTCATATTCCTGACTTGGTACAGGCATTTTTTTGTTTAGAAAATGGTGGATTAAACCTCGTTTTATGGCTAGCTAAACCTCTCACTTGTATGACAGTCGCTTAAAATTCTATTATATTGACAACGATGTGTGAACAAAACAAACAGACATAATAGGTAAAAATGTCAAAATAGGGGTACAGCAGTCAACATTGTGTTATAATCTTAATCACTATTAAAAAAAAAAAACCCAAATATGTCAACAAAGAAAAACAAAAGGGCATATTGACAAAGCACATTAGCAAAAACGAAAGACAAGCAGGGTTATGAGTAATTCAGTGAAAGTAAGTTAGCTTGCCAACTGAAATGCAACAATAAGTGCTTTAACAGTGTGTCTTGCGGGTTTTCAACTTCATAACATAGACCCTCCCCTTTAAAAAAACATCGAGACACAACCGAAGATGTGCGTACAATACTCGTCAATAGCTTGTCATACCTATTACAAAAGTCATTACAAATTGTAAACTTCTGAAGGTTTCATATGTACCCAGGTTTTAATAAGGTCCCACGCTCCGCACGTGCATTCATATATGGCCTTAAACTTAACTAAAGTTACGAATAAGTCGTTCCTGGTATAAACGAAAGCATACACTGGATAACTTCTTTGTCTTAAGTTGTGCACTTGACAAAAACGTGGGAACACTACATTAAAAGCTGAACAAACGATGGAAGTCTATTACAAATTAGGATCAATAAGTGGACAACCATTTAATTTTTTTTTGGGGGCGGGGTGAAAATTATTTAAAAAAGATTAACATAGATTTGGTAAGAGCTAAAAATTAATGAGCTTTCACAGTACAGGATGAATAATCTACAACATGCAGTAAAAATTGTGGACAATGTTTTAACATATTAAACTTAATATGATTTTCATTTTACAAAGAAATCCAGAATTTATCCTTCTAGTCTATGTTCAGAAATTCCTTCATACATTGGCAAAATACAACTTGTTACACTGACCACTTAACTTCACAAAATATCAGTTCAAGCATGTTCAGGATTGTTCTTCTGCAGGATAGTCTAGAAATAATTTATGTTCCGTAGGTACCAATTCTCGATTCATTAGAATGGTTTTATGGTTGTATTTATTTACATGTACCTCCTGTAACAAGGCCATTGCCACCAATGTGCTTTTAGACCCAACTTTTAATATCATATATGTTTTCAACAAGCATGACAGCAGAGTTCTCGATAAGTGGTGGTCCTAGGGATTTGACCACCACATTTTTGGGAAGGACCAACACAATTTTGGTAATTTGCAATACTTATGATAGTGAGGACCTGCATATTTTCTTCAAGGACCACCAGGCAAAAAAAGATTTCGAGAACTCTGTGACAGGTGACAAAAGTTTTTTTTAGTTCGTAAATAATTTATAAACTTACATTTTTTATTATTAAGATCTTGGTAAAGAAAGACAGTGAAACTGTACATGTATGTAAGGTATTTAAGCTAACATTTCGTAGCTTTCAATTGATTTATCTTAATATATTTTTTAGGGATTTTGCCTTTTCAAATGTTTTACTGTGTGCTATATGCAATTTCAAGCAATTCCAAACATACTTTTTTAAAAATCATTTAGATGCAGCAAAATTTGGGTATTATCTTCAATTCATTCGGATCTATCTGCACAACTGTAGCTACAAAATGTATTATAGATTTATCATTACGGTCCTTATGATATATTTTGACAATATATGTCCGTAGATACAAATGAAATTCAGACCACAAGCAGGTGACAAGCATGGCAAGGCAGGAAATACCTCCTTAGCAGTTGTCATACACAAATGCTTTTAAAAGAAATAAAAGATATAGATAGATATAAGAAGATATGGTATGAGTGCCAATGAGACAACTCTCCATCAAAGTCACAATTTGTAAAAGTAAACAATTATAGATCAAAATACAGGTTTCGACACAGAGACGTGGCTCACACCGAACAGCAAGCTATAAAGGGCCCCAAAAAGACCAGTGTCAGCCATTCAAACTTGGAAACCTAATTATAAAAAACAAGAATCACTACTGAACCACATCAACAAACAACAACCACTGAACATCAGGTTCCTGATTTTGAAAATTGAATTTTAAAAAATATGACACGACCCTTCACTTCTCCCTATGGTAAATATAAAAAAGAAGATGTGGTATGATTGCCATGAATGAGACTACTCTCCACAAGAGATCAAATGACACAGAAATTAACAACTATAGGTCATTGTACGGCTTTCAACAATGAGCAAAGCCCATACCGCATAGTCAGCTATAAAAGGCCCAGAAATGACAAATGTAAAACAATTCAAACGAGAAAACTAACAGCCTAGTTTATGTTCATAAAATGATGAACGAAAAACAAATATGTAACACATTAACAAACGACAACCACTGAATTACAGGCTCCTGACTTGGGACCGGCACATACATACATATAGTCTCTTTTTGGCTGTAATTCTGAAGTGTGGTGACCCACAAAGTTATTGTCTAATATTTTATTTAACTAATACACAATGCTTAATATCACAAAGCACAGATCAAGTTCAAATTTAGGTGGCATCACTTTTACTTTTTTGGGGTTATGTCCCTGTATAATGTTGTATGCATGTGGGGCATCACATATGTACTATCGACATATTGTCTTTTTTTTTTTTTAAGTTTACATGATATTTTTACAGAAATTTTCTGAAGAAATCATAACATTGAAATTTTATAAAATATTTTATCAATTTTTTTTTACATTAACTAAAGTGGGAAGTGGGAAAAGGAACAGTCAGGATTGAATACCTGGTTCTCAGCTTCATCTAAAAAGCTTAAAATGATCGTTTCATTCCCCTTCCATTTAAGATCATTTGTTTATTTGCATAAACATGATAAAGAGAAAAATAGCAAATCTGGTTGAAATATTGTTTTTAGTTAACATGGAGTTTTTAACAATACTAAACGTATAGACGTAAGAGGAAATATAACACCAATATCCATATCTATTTTTCAACAATCATATCTTTTAATTTATTATAACAAAGTTTAAACATTTTGCATCAATCTGACTGAAAAAAGGGAACATTAAATTT
The DNA here is from genome assembly GCA_017311375.1 of Mytilus coruscus. Classification (NCBI taxonomy): domain Eukaryota; kingdom Metazoa; phylum Mollusca; class Bivalvia; order Mytilida; family Mytilidae; genus Mytilus; species Mytilus coruscus. Next base: position 4,118,211 of record CM029605.1, read on the forward strand.
TCAATGGGGTGCCTAAACTCTAGTAATTCCTAAAACTTTACTTAGGCATTAGGAGAAACAATTTACTGTGGTTTTCAAAGTTTTCTTAAAGTTTCATCAAGATCTAATGGGTTCTTTCTTAAATTCCTATCAGTTGAACAATAAAATGATGTACATGTGCAGTAAAACATTTTCTGTATTTCATTTAAATAAACTTGTGCTGCTGTTTGATTTATTTTAATTTCATCTAAAGATCAGTTACTTGTGTCCAAGTATAATCAGTAATCAATTTAACCCACAAGTGCCTTACTACATGTATAAATATTATGAGTCACACCTTACTAAGGCTTTATTTTGGTTCTTTATTTAGTAGATAGTGAAAATGTCAGCAGCCTGGCTATGATAAGTTATTATGTGGCATAACAAATGCTTATGACCTTTTGGGCCGTAAGCTGGAATTATACAGATACATGTAGTAAGAAAATTTTCATTTTAAATTTAATTTTTGTTTATTTGATAGGAAACTTTTGGAGTACATTCATCTAGACCAGAATTAGCATGTCCATCATCTTCAGTTTTGCAACAGTTAGAAGACAGAGGTAATTCATGAATAACTTAAATTGTAGAAATATATTTGCAGTATTTTCAGTTGTTTTTAATATTGATAGCATTGATATATATTTGTTAAACTCAAAACAAAAAGATAAACAATATATTTTCTGAGTAAAATCAACACAAAAACTTATCGAACTGACATGTCAATGTTCTACATGATATAAGGTAAACAAACACATCATCTTTCAATTATTTTAAATGGTTTTATTATTGCAAAAATCTTTACATTTTTAAATGAAATACATGTTGCATCTAGGTAAAAATCTATTGTTATAACTAATAAGTAAACTGTATAAATCAAATTCATTGTAGAATGGAAAGTCAGCTTAAAGAAGAATTTAGAAATTGCCTCAAGAGTTGTGTATCTAGAAGGAAAATGTTCAGAATCTTTGGCCAGTGCTGACTACACGTCACCAGAAACACCGTTTTTATTTCAGTTAGAGAAAACTATGTTAGATCTGTCATCACCCTCCTTACTGATGGACATTGAGGTTGTACATGTTGTAAGTTTGAACCCAGCAAGGTGTGTTTAACTCTGATCCTACATGTTAAAGCTAATTGGGGCGAGTCAACAACAGCAATCAATCATCTGATAAAAGATATTTCTCTAGTGTATTTTTCTAGATAATAATCTCATTTAAACGATATTCTGTCCTCAACAGCAGTTACATTGTTTTTTATAATGCTAGTTTCAAAGAATGAGATTATTATTTATTATTGTAGGTAATCCTGGTTCAGATACTGGAAGACGATACATCAACCTTCTTGAAAGAAATAAAACTAGTATTCTAAATTCACACAGAAAATTGATGGCAAAGGCACAAACCTCAACAGAATCTTGCCAGTTACTAGGAACAGTAGTAAATGTTATCAAACATAACTCGCACAAGGAAAACAATACTCAAAAAGCCAGGTATAATTGAGATCTTCAAAAAGCAAACTTATATTGGTCTTAGTTTTCTCTAAGAAACTGGTTAAAATGAGATATAAATTTATCTTTTATTCAGTTTGCATTTTTATACGACCGCAAAATTAAATTTTAGGTCGTATATTGGTATCAGGTCGTCGTCAGCGTCGTCCAAAGACTGATGATTTCCGGATAATAACTTTAGTATAAGTAAATAGAAATCAATAAAATTTTAACACAAGGTTTATAACCACTATAGGAAGGTTGGGATTTATTTTGGGGGTTTTGGTCCCAACAGTTTAGGAATTATGGGCCAAAAGGGTCCAAAATTAAACTTTGTTTGATTCCATCAAAATTGAATTATTGGGGTTCTTTGATATGCCGAATATAACTGTGTTTTAGATTCTTAATTTTGGTCCTGTTTTCAAATTGGTCTACATTAAGGTCCAAAGGGTCCAAAATTAAACTTAGTTTGATTTTAACAAAATTGAATTCTTGGGGTTCTTTGATATGCTGAATCTGAACATGTACTTAGATTTTTGATTATTGGCCCAGTTTTCAAGTTGGTCCAAATCAGGGTCCAAAATTAAACTTTGTTTGATTTCAACAAAAATTGAATATATGGGTTTCTTTGATATGCTGAATCTAACCATGTATTTAGATTTTGATATTTGTGCCCCATTATCAAATTGGTCCACATTGAGGTCTAAAGGGTCCAAAATTGAACTTTATTTGAGTTCATCAAAATTGAATTCTTGGGGTTCTTTGATATGCTGAATCTAACCAAGTATTTAGATTTTGGATATTGGACCATAAAGGTAAATGTCCAATTTAAAATTTTAAGTTCTTAGACCATGATATGCTTATAACAGATATATAGGTTCATGGTCTCATATGAAATATATAAAAGAAGGACACATCATGTTACCGTCCCATTGGACCATGGTCTAATGTATCATTGTGGTATAAGAGTCCATGATGCGTTAATAACATATGTATAGGTCAATGGTCTAATGTGTAATATGCATAAAAGAGACCATGGTATGTTACTGACAGTCTAATTGGTCCATGGTCTTCTGTTTTATTGTGGTATAAGAGTCTATGATGTGTTGATAACATATGTATAGGTCCATGGTGGCATGTGTAATGTGTATAATAGAGACCATGGCATGTTACGGTCTAATTGGTCCATGGTCTTAAGTTTCTTTGTGTGTTGATGGTCGCTGGTCTCATTTGTAATGTGTAAAGAAGAGACCTTGGCATAATACTGTCTAATTGGTCCATGGTTTTATGTGTAATTGTGGTATGAGAGTCCATGATGTATTAATAACATATGTATAGGTCCATGGTCTCATGTGTAATGTATAAAAGAGACAGTGGCATGATAGTTTAATTGGTCAATGGTTTTATGTGCTATTGTGGTATAAGAGTCCATGATGTATAAATAATATATGTATACTATAGGTCCATGGTCTCGTGCTTAATATGTGTAAGTGAGACCATGACGTGTTACTGAGTGTCTAATTGGTCCATGGTCTTCTGTTGCATAGCTTTATAAGAGTCCATGATGTGTTAATAATAATAAGAGATATAAACACATGTAGGTCCATTGTCTCATGTGTAATATGCATAAATGAGACCATGACATGTTCCTGACAGTCTATGGGCCATGTTTCTTTGTGATTTAAAAGTCCATGATGTGTTATAAACGGATATATATATATCCATGGTCTCATGTGTAATATGCAGAAAAGAGACCATGGCATGCTACTAACAGTCTAATTGGTCTATTGTCCTATGTTTCATTGTGGTAAAAATAGTCCTTCATATGTTTCTAACAGAGATATAGATCCATGGTCTCATGTGTAATTTGCATAAAAGAGACCATGGCATGTTGATGACAGTCCAATAGGTACATGGCACCCATCGTGTTACTTATGTTATTACAAATCCGGTAAATAGTCTAATTCTGTAGGTCACATTCGTGAAAACGGAAGGGGATTGTAATTACGACATAATGAACATAATCGATATCATCTGTGAAACGATTATTTCATAACGGTCAACCAACTTGTGATGGTATCCGTAAAATATTCGAAGGGATGATTTCAACTTCACCATTTAGAACTGTTATCCATATTCTCATGTCACATGTGTAACAACTGTGAGTAAAATACAAGATGACCATAACAGTCCAATTCCTTCATGGTAAGAGTGGATTTTGGATGATTTTACTGGTAACAGGTTATAGTGGTAGTTATATTAAAATGATGTTATTTCTAAATTTGTTTGACCTTTACAATTTTTGAAAAAGTATTTTTATTGATATGTGAAATGCCATTTATTACAGGATCGATTAACATAAAATTCTTCTGTATCTGTATCTGCTCCTTGGCCTTGATCGTAATTTTTTCCATTGTTGCAAATCAGAATATTAAAAGAAATATAGCCACAAGCGCCGGTTCCTTACTTCAGATTAAAATGGTTTTACCTTATTTAAATGTCATATAGTTCTTGAACGCTCCTATAAATCTACCTACCACAGTTCAAAAAGTTCAACATACAATGGTGGAAGTAAGTGAAAATGGTCTCATTTTCGTCACGTGGTTGAAAAGATAGTTCACCAAAAATATACTTTCATTTGGCAAGAATTTTTAATGTTATACGTCATGAAGGTACTGTACCCCCATTATGACCCTCAAATAATAATAAAGGAAAGGTTATTTATAAATGTTTGGCTTAAGCGCTATTCTTGATGAATCTGTATACCAGTTTAAGACGTTCTAATACACCTTATCGCTATTCTCGGCTGACCTGAGAATCTGTCCCCTTGAACTAATAAGACATACACCAATCACTTTTCCATTGTGGCGTCAGATATTTTGTATTATGACGTCAAAATTGTGCGGAACCTGTGTGATGTCAAGTAATAGCGGACAAATAGCGATAAGGTGTATTGTTGTGACAACCCTTGTCCAATGGATGATACGTGTTCTTCTGAACGGATAATACCCACAATCAGCAAAATTAAATATCATGCGGTGACTCTGTGTGCATACGGTCACCCCTCCCCATAAATTATATTCGTAAAAATATACTATAAGTAACGGCCGGGTACCAGTCTAGTCCCCTGGAGGCTGGATCCACCGATACTTCCCTTAAAAGCCATGTAAATTTTGACAAAATATTTTTGCAGTTACCGCCAGTCATGCCTTTACCCAAGGTCTTTCGGAATCAAAAACGCTTACAAAGTAAATAATAAAGTTCCAACGTTTTGGAACATGTTACTAGACCTGCTTTCGCCATCAGCGACACAGGTAAAATTAGTTCAGTTTTTCATAAAGGCTTTTAAACTTGTTCACTTAGTTGCTTGCCTTCGTCTCTATGAGTGCAGGTAAATATCGTCGTTAAAGGGCAATAACTTCATTAAGGAGTCGTCTGACTATTTCAGCTATGTAGACTTAATTGTAGATCTTATCTTGCTGATCATTTTTGTTTTTCAAGTTTGTCCTAATTTATTATAGTTTTCAAGATGAAAGGCAAAAAATGAAAAAAGGTACAACTCTCATTAGAATGCGTCTGACGTAAATCAATGGTAGGTAGATCTCACCATTCTAAACATTTCTGTCCTGTCAGATATACTCTATTCATGACTGTTTTCAACATAATAGACAAAACTTGCATTTTACATATTTGATATTTTTGGCCATATGTTGGTTTACCGGCCAATATTGCAACATGGGTAGGCGACTGTTGGCAGGGGATTAGGGGATGGCATGTTGCTAAGATTATGAGTTCGGGAAAATTTCAGAACTGAGTGGCAGGAGGAAACGAAAAAATAGGGATAAAGAGTTGCAATTGAGCGCATTTGGACTGAGGAGGATAACCTAGACCACCCCTCAAATATGTATAAGATTTTGACAAAAGATTTTTTTAATTTTCTAATTTAAGAGGCGAATGGAAGAAGAATAAAGAAATGGAACAAAAATTAACGAAGAATATTGTTACGTGCATGTTTAAAAGGAATCAATCAGATTTGGATAAACATATTGGTTGTTTAATGGCTGCTTACAGATCGAATGCAAATGAATCTACAGGTCTTACCCCTCACATGATGATGCTTGTACGTGCAGTTAAGACCCCTTAAATCTAATTTTGTGATATAACCAACCTAAGGAGATAAGTGTCTCTTTTGGAGACTGTTTCAAAACTAAGGCACAGAATCCATTTAGGGCATGAAGTTTGTATAGACGTTTCATGTTGAAAACTGCCAAAAGAAGAAAAGACCATTATGATGTTAGATTGTCCCTCAACTGGAGATCCAGTTTGGCTCCTCAATGAAATAAGGAATTTGTCAGAAATTAAAACTCGTCTATATTCGGCCTTGTATTATTTTAAAATGAACAGTTTAAATTACTGTATTCAGCTTGACAAAGAAGGACCAGTCAAAGTGGTTAACCATGTTAAGTTAAAACCATACCAGGGGAACCAGTATCTAGAATTGGGCACCAGTTCTGTCAGAATTTACATACGCCAGAATAAATAATTATCATTTTCATGCTATGGATGTTGATTGTAACAAAGCTTTAACATCAAATACATGTATCGAGCTAATTGTTGCAGTGAACAAGTTTACCTATCTAAGCCAGTCTTCCAAGTTTTAGATCTTCTCGATGTTAGTGGTTCTTCACCTCTCATATCCCTTGGCCAACCACCGTCCTCTTGTTAATAATACAGCAACTGCCAGTGTTCAACCAGAACTTTAATCTTATTTGACATTTGTCTCTAATTATTTGGCCTAATTATTCTCTCTCCTATCTTTCAGCACCATGGATTACGACAGGGGAAGAGTTTATCAGTGTACCAGATGCTGCTTTACAGGTGAAAAGAGGGCAGCCATCACACACTAAGCCAGCAAACATTTTTGTGTAGCTGAACACCTGTATTCTGTGAGCTCTGCAACTTTTCTACAGACAGCAAGCAGCTAATGCAAAGGCATCCTTCCTTTTATGCCCCAAAGACTATTCGCCATGAGCAGGGTATTTACAGGGGCAGTGATGAGGCTTACTTAAAAGTCAACTTGACCCCTCAGCAGATGGGTCTAGAGTTACATTTGTCCAAGTGGGAGCAGGAGGCCTCTCTTCTGTATTGGATTACTAAGAAGAAACCCAAGCCTTCAGCTGCAGCTGGATCTGCACAGCCATCATTCTCATCCATTGATCTTCCTGTTGTTCAGTCTGCTCTGACGTCCTACTTCAATACAAGTCCTATTTCAAATACTTCACCTCTAAAATTGACTGCTGTATCGTCTTCAAGTGATTTGATTCCAACTTGTGCCGTGTATACTGAAGGTGAGGTTTCCACTGAGTTTGTTGATACTAGAGTTGTGGTGGTTGAGGAGATCATTTGTCCGATCCTCCATCGATGCCATCACCTCTTAAGTCTTCTATAAGCTCATTCCCGAGACCCTCACTTCCTGATTTTGTTCTACCACCTCTTTCGGAAGATGATGAGAACTTTATGCCACAGTTATTAGGAATTAGTCCGGGAATCTACATCAAGTCTTTCAGCTAATCAAGATGATCCTCTCTCTTTACAGTCGGCATTTGGTGAATTAATTATAAATTATATATGTGTAAAGGAAAACAGTTCATATTTAGTAACCATAAAAAAAAACAACTCATTAAGAATCATGACATGTTAGAGAAGGTACAGAAATAGAAGTTAGAAGCAAAATTGTTACACCAAGGTCGCCCGTAAGACCATGTTTCCAAGCGAATTTGTACAGACGCCCCTGTTCTTCTCTATGGGGAGGAAGTTTATTACTGAAAGAACTGTATCACCATCCACTAAGGTAAAATCTTGTGTTAGAACACCCCAAAAAGAAGAGGACTGGTGGAAATGGAAGAAAATGGTCAAGATGTTCTGTTTTATTTTGACCGAAGCCGTATAGAGACATTATTATCCTAATACTATGCCGACAAAATATTTTTACAAAATTGTTAGTTGCGACATGTCGTAACACCTAAATTTTAGTTGAAAGGGTATGTAGACATTTAATGGTAGTTTTCGCCCTTTTATATCTAATATTAGCTGTATGGTAATATAACTCATTAACAATATATAGTAGAGACCTAGAGTGTTTTCATTTGAGGCCCTTGTTTCATGACCTTGAAATTGGGGTCAAGGTCAAAGGTCAAGGTCATGTACAAAGTAGCAAATTATGTGTTTTGGCACTATTTAAAGAGTTTGATTTTGTTTTAATGCTTTTGTAGGTTGACATTGACCTTTGACTTTACTACTTGTTGAGGATCTCTCAAAAGCTAGATCCCATGGGTTAAGATATAGTATCTAGGCTTTAAATTCCGTTTTGCATGATCCTAGTGGCTTGTTTCCATGTGTTTACTCAACCAACCAACCAACCAACCAATCAATATTTAAACCAACCAATCAATCAATCAATTAATCAGTACATGTATGTTTCCGTCTCCTGTGTTTAATACGGGGTCCAAAATCTCCTTTGTTTCTTTTCGCCTGTTTCAAGAAAGCCTATCCCACGTGTTTAATTAATCAATCAATCAATCAATCAACCAACCAACCAACCAACCAACCAACCAATCAGTCATTGCATGCATGTTTCCGTCTAATGTGTTTAATACGGAGTCCAAGATCTCCTTTGTTTCTTTTTCGCCTGTTTCAAGAAACCCTATCCCACGTGTTTAATTAATCAATCAATCAACCAATCAATATTTAAGCCAACCAACCAACCAACCAACCAATCAATCAATCATTGCATGCATGTTTCCGTCTCATGTGTTTAATACGGGGTCCAAGATCTCCTTTTTTTCTTTTTCGCTTGTGTCAAGAGACCCTATCCAACGTGTTTAATCAATCAATCAATCAATCAACCAATCAATCAATCAATCATTCATTGCATGCATGTTTCCGTCTCGTGTGTTTAATACGGGGTCCAAGATCTCCTTTGTTTCTTTTTCGCTTGTTTCAAGAGACTCTAGTCCACGTGTTTAAATAATCAACAAACAAACCAACCAACCAACCAACCAAATAATCAACCAACCAATCAATCAATAAACTAATCAATTAATCAATTATGTTTCGGAGGAAAATACCGTTAACAATTGTTTTAAAACAATTGATTTATATTATTAGGTCTTTCCACTTTTCCGTGGAAAGACCTATTGATTCACTTTTCCGTGGAAAGACCTATTGGTTTTGTTCTGATTATTATTATTAGGTCTTTCCACTTTTCCGTGGAAAGACCTATTGGTTTTCTTCGATTATTAGGTCTTTCCACTTTTCCGTGGAAAGACCTATTGGTTTTCTTCTGATTATTATTATTATTTTTTCTTCCGCCTAATTTTTTCGTTCGCTGTTTTTTGTTTCGCAAGATGTCGCTTAGATATCTGGATTATAATATCGAACAGTTTATACGCTTTTGAAACCAAATCTGCTTAACTGAATTAATTGTTACTATTTTTACTTTTTAATTGTAGTTGTTTATACTGTTGTAAACAGGTAAATGTTGTTATTAAAATGCTATGGTATAATTGCTGAGGTCATCCAGTAATGTTTACCATTTTAGCACTAGCACATATCTAGTACTACGTAGTTTGATGGTCAAAATTTAAACTTTTCAAAATTTTATAGAAAATAAGGAATCCCTGACCTTATATTCTAATTCCTGTACGTTAATATTATTATTAAGAATTTTATTGATTAAGTTTTACAGGATGAAACATTCTGAAAATGTATGTCCTGTTCCGGGTTTTTTTTTTTTTTTTTTAATTTAAACATTAGTGTCTTTAAGTGACAGTTATTGTTACTTTTTATTGGCAGTATGTTTATTGCTAATAGTTGTGAATCAAATTTCTTATGAGGTATAAGGAATCCTTGGCCCTTATACCTTGAATCCAGTATTGTAGTTGCTAAAATACAATTTGTTGGTTAATTTTTGCAGAATGAGACATTCCGAAAATGTAAGTCCTCAGAAGGGTATATTTTGAATTTATATTGTTGTGTTTGATAGTGACATGAATGGGATTCTATATTTTTGTAAGTTGTATCTTGTAATTCTCATTGTACTTTGTTAAAGTACTCTATAAATTGAATGTTTTGAGAGAATGATTATTTTTGTATTGGCAGTAAGATAAATTGATAAGTTTATTTCAGACCATACTGATTGATATACGATGATTACCTGTTAATTTTTCTCAATCTTGGAAGAAACATTTGTTTCTTTACAGTAAACAATGTATGTAACCTAAACTAAAAGTAACTTTGTAGGCTATTAAAGTCTTAAAACAGCTTATATTTAGACATCTGTTCATATGACAGTATTTTTAAGTTTGTGGAAATGTTTAATAAAGAATTTTTTTTTAATGTAGATGACATTAACCCTTTGCAATTACCTTGTCGTGCAACACATTGCTAATTTATATGCATATTTAGTAAAGAAAATGCATTTGTACAGTAAAAATGAGATATATATATTGAATACTTTTGATGAATGTGCAGAATGTATTCATACTAATATGAAAAAGTGAGTGATTGTGGTTGTAGTTACCATGTGCAAGTAGAAATGGAGATAAAATTCTAGTCAAGGTTATTAAGTTTGAAGTTTGTTGTTGTTGAAGTTATATTTTTCTTTACAATATGAGCATAATTATTTATAATGATTGTATGTTTGGAACCAATGTAATGACTTGGCCAGGCGAAATTCCTTTGAAAAACATGTGTTTGTGCTTTCAAGCACCTGCTTTCGGCTATGATTCGATTTTTGGCTATTTTAAAGTTTGACACCGGTTCTCACTTTCCTAATTCAATTCCATATGCTTTCAGTGTTCTATTCATTCCGTTTTCCCAGTGTTCAACCATTTTTATTTATGTATAATCGAGATAAATTATGAAGTTAACTTTCACTTTCGTACATCAGCCGCAATTTCTGGCACAGTCACTTTTGTGTATTGATTATGCAAATAAGGTTGACTGTGTGTAACCTCAGGTGAACTTTATGTACCACAACCGCAAATCAGAGTATGAATACTATAATAGCGATTGTAGATCGATTTTTACACGATTATTGTATTTAAAACAATATTAATTATGGTTGTCAATTGTACTAAGATGATTTTTATGATCCGTAAACATGTTGCTTACGTTTTATTGTACTTAGTTCTAGCAATCGGGGATTCTTTCTCGTACTTTTCAGGCCCGTGTCCTGTTCGTTTCCAAGTTGCAACCCCGTTTTAACCGTTCGTTACCCTGTCAAGTCCAACAGGGTATATAAACTTTGCACCCATTCGCCGGGGGTTCTTCCTCCTATTTCAGACCTACAGATACGTAGCCAGATTTTCGGTCAGTTTTTACTAGCGTATATTTCACATTCGCTGAAGTTCTTCATATATTTATCATGAATTTCATGATACTTTTAAGCAGTTTCACTGCAGTTTAGAAAATTTGGCTTTTTAAATACACATTTGTGTAGTTTTTCAATTGTTTAGTGCAGTTGATTTTTCTAAATTACCAAATATTTAGACATTTTCTGTTAACTGTAAGTATAGTATTCTAGACTTAGATCAGAATCAAACATTGATTTAATTCAATTGTAAATATAAATAGCGGGCTATTTATTCAGGCTAGTTTTCATTTGCTAACCTGTTTATGTAAGACAGAACGGAATAAAGTTACATGCCTTCCCCGTTCCCTATTTTCTCTCCATTTAAGGTTAAGACATATTGTGAAGTATCCTGTTTGCCGAGTTGTTCCAGTAATCAGAGAGAATATAAATAAATTCTGCATACTTTCTAAGATAGGAATAGTAAGAAGCTAGGATAATTAAATTTCACTTGTATATACTCTCAATCTCAAATGTGATTGTAGTCTTCCTTCCTGTGCTTACTCCAGGAGGCTGAAGTTAATTAAATTATAACATGCTTACTCCAGGAGGCTTTAGTTAATTAAATAATAACAAAGTATTGTTATTTTAAATGTATAATTTATAAGAAGATGGCATATGTATTTTAAAACAAAGATATATTATATAAATTATTTGGTAGTTTCTTGACCTCTGTGGCAAATAACTGGATACATTGATAATTAGAAATATACACTTCTGAAAAGTTGTTAAAACTGTAATTTGGTTGACTGTGGTATATGTATGAAATGCTTCACTAATAATACAATAAATCAATAAGCTTACATAATAGTATTCCAATTTGGTCTCTGGTTGTCGGTGTCATAACAATGTCTCATGGGAGAATAGACCCTCTTGCTACGTCTAGACAAGAGACTACTGGATTGTCAGACAGAAGATATTCATTTGTTTGATAGTCTGTTGGTGTTATCCCTTGCGATTCAACTTCTTGAGTGATAGTTTGTATGTGGACAATTTAGAAGTTCATCCTCTACCTTACAGAGACAATCTGTTCTGTAAACTACACAGCAGGACTGCGTTCATTTCCACAGACTTGAACTATTTGAATATTCCTAACCTTTTTTGTTTCTCCCTATTTGGGTATTCACTTGTTTTAATATTGAGATTAAATATTTCTGAGGTATTTTAACCCCTTGACCTAGTTACCCCCATGAGATAATAACATCTAAATAAATAATAAAGAAAGTAAACGGTGTTTAACCCATTCTCTGTCTTAGTCTAGCAATTTCTAGTCTATTAAGGTCCCCTGTGTACCTGTAAGTGCAGGTGGTTGCATCATAGTTACAGAGACACCCGTCAGGCCAGTTATTACAATACTGCATAATTATTTCAGATTCAAATGGTCGTTCAACTGCAAATCACCAAGGATTTGTAAAGTGCCCGCTTTACAAATACTTGATATCACGACTCTCGGAAATTTTGCACTAAGTGTTTAGAGAAACATGATAGTATAACAAAAATAAAAAACACATTAGCCACATGAATATAACTTGCATTTGAGTCTAGAGAAACAATTATATGTAAACTTTGGAGGGAAAACAGCGTTTTTCAAAATAAAATGAATTTGTAACCAGTTTTCACCATATGCTATATAGGAATATGTTGTTATTGCATTCTTATAGATTTAATATAAATAGTCTATTTAACATTCATTAAATTTTGAAAATGGTATAATAAATATATCTGAAAAAAATATCGTTTGGGTCCTTTGAGTAGTTTCAAACTATTTTTCAAAAATACAAAATAAATTGAAAAAAAGTGTAACAGTTGTATTATTTTACAGACAGAAACATCTTCAAAAAATTAGAGGAGATGGAAAAAGGACTCAAAGAAATGTACCAGACAATACAACAAAACCAGCAGTTTAGAATCGAAGGCCATATAAAAAAAGATATAGCCATAATTGCCAAGCGCTATTTTGGCTGTGCTTTTTTTTTTTCTATCTCGGATGCTTGAAGAGTGAGTGATAAAATGATCAAGTTTTGATTGTATTTTGTCAACTAAGAATCATATTTTTCGGAAGTCGTAAAATCGGCTATTATATTCAGTATTTGCTTGATTTTAGTATGTGCATTGAGCACATATTAATTTTGCTATCAGTAAATCAATACCAAACTAAATATTATTGTGATACAAGTACATTTTGGACATCAGGATTTTTTGTTTAGATTTAGTATTATGAGAAAACACAATTTCGAGTATCCTTTCCCTTACTTTATTAATGTTTTATTCAAACAATCCTTTCTGATATAAAAAAAAAAGGGGGGGAGATCTTGGAATGTAATTTATTTATTACACTTTTTTAAATTCATTCCAGCGTATCACAAGATCATAATATTAGCTTTTTAAAACAGAAAAATTCTTGGCCTAATACAATGAAAACGTTTTTTGTGTGTATGTAAACGTTCTTATAAATGTAGTTCAACTGATCATAGAAGATAAAGTCAACTTAAAGCTCCACCAACTTAAAGAAAGAACTGAGAATAGTGAAACAGAAACAGGAAAGACTTGCTATTGTTTGAACAATCAGCATGAAATCAGATGGTACTCCCATTAGTTGTTGCAGGCCACACTTTCCGGTCGAGATTTCTTCCATGAAAAAAATTGTAAGTAGTTTCATGATAGCTGAGCAGTTTATAATAACGTTTATAATTCATTAATTATACCACTCTGAGTTGTGGATATGCCTCATAAATATTTTCGAACCGTTCGTTCGTGCGTCTGTCAATATATTAAATATGTGCGTCCGTCACACTTCAAGCTTTAGACAGAGTTAGAGCTTTTCCTGGCTATAAAGTGAAAGTATACAATTTAAACTCCTCAGACATGCACATACATACATACGGTTGTTTATCTAGATCAATGTTTAAAATCAATTAGAAAAGGGTAAACAGATATTAATTTATGTTTCTAAATTATATCTTTTGCTTCAGCAGGGTTATCTATAAAAATGTCCTTTAGAAGCAAGAATCAATAACTATCTGATGTTCAGTAGTTGTCGTTTGTTGATGTGGTTCATAAGTGTTTCTCGTTTTTTATATAGATTAGACCGTTGGTTTTCCCGTTTGAATGGTTTTACACTAGTAATTTTGGGGCCCTTTATAGCTTACTGTTCGGTATGAGCCAAGGCTCCGTGTTGAAGACCGTACTTTGACCTGTAATGGTTTACTTTTATAAATTTTGACTTGGATGGAGAGTTGTCTCATTGGCACTCATACCACATCTTCTTATATCTATATAGACCAAGATCTGATACCAAGAAAAAAAAGGCCATTTTAAGTGGAGAAACGCTACACAGGGATTAAGTAAAATGTCATAATTCCTTATGCACGTTATGCTTGTAACCCTGTATTGGATCCTTGGAAAAGTGTGTATTACTGCTGTTTTGACATTAAAGAATAACACCCATCATATATCTAAAAGAGGGACGAAAGATACCAGAGGGACAGTCAAACTCATAGATCGAAAACAAACTGACAACGCCATGGCCAAAATAAAAGACAAACAGACAAACAATAGTACAGATGACACAACATAGAAAACTAAAGACTAAGCAACACGAACCCACCAAAACTGGGGTGATCTCAGGTGCTCCGGAAGGGTAAGCAGATCCTGCTCCACATGTGGCACCCGTCGTGTTGCTTATGTTATTACTAAATCCGGTAAATAGTCCAATTCGGTAAGTCACATTCGTGAAAAGGGAAGGGTATTGTAGTTACGACATAAGGAACATATCCGATATCATCTGTGAAACGGTTATTCCATAACGGTCAACCAACTCGTGATGGCGTCCGTAAAATTTACGAAGGATGATTTCAACTTCACCATTTGGAACTCTTGGTTTAATAGCTTCCTTGTGAGCAGCAATCCTCTATCAAGGAAATCATGATAGGAAACACAAGCCGGGAATATCGTATCAATTGGGAGATATATACTCCGTATGCAGGCGCTGCTGGAATGTTGCTACATAGAAATGGAAATTTCACAATTGGGAAGCTGAAATCATCTCTTTGTCGTAAAGTTTTGTTTTCAACCGACCCTCATTGTCAATTTCTAGATGTAAGTCAAGATATGAGGCCGACTTAACTGTATCTGTAGTATCCTTTATCTCTAGTTCGATGGGATAGATTCGTTCAACATAGTCACCAATTTTTTGTATTATTTAGTGAGAGAACATCATCTATATAACGGAACGTAGAGTTAAAGGATATTGCTAACTTCTTATCTTTCTTCCTAAGAAGTTCCTGTATGAAGTCAGCCTCATAATAATAAAAAACAAGTCGGCAAGAAGAGGGCACAATTGGTTCCCATTGGAATTCCGACAGTCTGTTGAAAACACGTCCTCAAACGTAACAAATATGTTTTCAATCAAGAAATCAAGCATCTTGATAATGTCAAGTTCCGAGAATTTTTGTTTGAATCAGAGTGATTCTTTACAAAGTAGGATTTATCCTCCCAAGACAAGATACTTGTATCTACGTTCGCCATTCTTTTAATGAAACAAAGTAATACCAACTCTTTCAAATTGTCTTTTAGTTTGGAATGGGGAATACTTGTGTAAAGTGTAGAAAAGTCAAATGTTTTAATACTATTGCAAGATGAGAGAGTCTTAGATTGTATGTACTCTAAAAGATCTTTGGAATTTTTTAGTATCCACATCTGATTCACGCCACCTCTAGAATAGGCAGTTTCACAATAACTTTGGAGCCCGGCTTTGATTGCTGATAAAACAGATGTTAATAATTTAGAAAGAGGTTTCGTGGAGCATTTGGAAGACCCAGCAATATACCGTTGTTTGTAAGGACACTTATGTAGTTAAGGTCTAATCTTACCAGTAGTTTCAAGTATGTCAAAATGCGTTGAAATGAAGTTAGACCTTACACATGTTACAAGTATTATTATTATCTTCCAAAACAGAAAAGAGAGCACTTTAAAGAATTTATTTGTACGAATCTATAGTTCGACGGGGACGCTTAAATCTGATGGTCTATGCTAATCAACGGAACACAGAAGGCCGATGCCTCAATACGCTAAAATGCGTTAGTTCGGGAAAGTATGGACGTTAGGAACGATATTGTGCTATTACAAACCGTTAGCACATGCCGGGAAACGAGAATGTGTGTCCAGATTGATAATTATTTTAGACACGAAAAGAAAGAAGAGAGAAACAAATGAGCAAGAAAATGTTTGGTCGGTGGCTAAAGAGGTTTACTTTAGGATGTAAAAAGAAATTTGATCAAAACAGCTGGGATGCCAAAAAAAATTAAAGGAGGAACAAAATTTACAAATTGAAGAAACAGGTATAAGAAAGTATTTCACCAATTTTAGGTGTTATGACGATATTAGTTTATTGTACTACATAGGTACACAGGTATGATAATTTAACAGAAGAGTTTTTCTACAGATGATTAACTGATTGTTGGTTGTTCAATGTCCAGTGTTGTAAATATTTATACATAAATAGGACGAGAACAGATTATATATATATGTATGTAGGTTTTGTAAAAGAGACTCCATGTAGAAGGTCGGGAAATTTGGCCCCAAGGCTGACACCTACGGACCTCTCAAAAGTTGTTGCAAGGGTTCCTATCCTAAAGAGCGTTGCACTCCATTTAAACGCGGCATCAAATTTAACGTCTCCATTTTGACCGGACGGGGCTGCGTACTTGTACATCATGTAGAGCCAAACGGACGCCCCTCTTTGGCAAGGGTTTTACTACCGGTCGGTAGAAGAAGCAAGAGTGACCATATTTCTATTCACCAGTCACTCTTTGGGGGTTTTACCTAAAGAAGATAAGATAATGGAAATCAACAAAAACGATAAAGTGGATTACCGTTAAAGTTACGCTGTGTATGAAACACTTAAAAATCACATTTTCCAGTAGTTCGGAAAAATGCAAGATTGCTTTTTAAACAACATGTTAAATGTTCCCATACCTTGTTTTCGTAGATTTACTAAAATACAGAGAGATCTAGAAACCCTATTCCAATACGTCGGTGGCAAATGAATTTAAAGAAGATGCCAGCATGTAAAGGATATAATGAACCACTCGCACATATAATTGCGTTTCGTTTTCAAATCTATTTAAAAAATATATCAACCGTGAAAAGATGGAGCAAAATACTTCACCATTTTTGCTTGTTTACCATAGCGATTCCGCTTGTTTCATTCTACGATTCTTTTTATAATCAATATGTTATCTTTTAAAACATGAACAATTAAAAAGATTCAGCTTTATTTACGAGATAGAGGAACAGTGGCAAATGGATATAAACAGAACGATTTGGCCAGTTTAGCAGAGGCAGTTGAACATTTGAAGATTCCGTTTGAACCCAATTTTGAAGCAGACGACGTCAATTCTACCATATGCAAGATCGGCTGAGAAGAGCCGGCTGTTGTTTTTCAGACTCGTTTGCCTTAGGCGTGTATGTTTGAGTAAATTGTATTCATTTTTGTCGAGCTTTCGACTTTAGTCGAAAAAGCGAGACATAGCGATCCTACATTCCGTCGGCGTCGTCGGCGGCGTCCACAAATATTCACTCTGTGGTTAAAGTTTTTGAAATTTTAATAACTTTCTTAAACTATCCTGGATTTGTATTAAACTTGGACAGAAGCTTGTTTATGATCATAAGATAGTATCCAGAAGTAAATTTTGTAAAAATAAAATTCCTGATTTTTCCGTATTTTACTTGTAAATGGACTTAGTTTTTCTGCCAGGAAACATTACATTCACTCTGTGGTTAACGTTTTTAAAATTTTAATAACTTTCTTAAACTATCCTGGATTTGTACCAAACTTGTACAGAAGCTTGTTTATGATCATAAGATAGTATCCAGAAGTAAATTTTGTAAAAATAAAATTCCTGTTTTTCCGTATTTTACTTATATATGGACTTAGTTTTTCTTCCAGTTTACATTAAATCCAGTCTGCAGTTAAAGTTTTTAAAACATTTATTAGATTCATAAACTATCCTGGATTTATACCAAATTTTGACAGAAGCTTCTTACAATCAAAAGATAGTATCTAGAGGAATATTTTTATTGATTTTTTTCCTCATTTTTGTTGAGCCTGCGATTAACAGCAAAAGTAGGCGAGACACTGGGATGGAACCCTTACGAATTTTTGTAGCTTTAAAGCTCCTCTACATACGTTTTCCAAAACAGTTTGTGGCTGTCTTTTACTACGGGGGTCCCAACGATTGACAATCAATAGTATGATAATTTATTAAATTATACATGTTAATCATATTCCCTACCAATGTTTTCACCCTACTAATATATTCGTCTAACGATAATAATCAGTAGAGTGCATACCCGCAATGTATTCTGTAGTGTTAATTTGAAATCCATATATTGTTTTCAGATATGTTGAAGATTTTTCTGGGGTACCTGATTTTTCTTTATGTATTTTAATTCTTGCACCGTTTTGATTCTGATAAAATGAAGTTGAAGGCTTAGAAAAGTGCAGAGGACTATCGCTTATTTTACGATGGACATGTCTAGGAAATTAAAGTTGATTACCTAAACCACAACAAGCTCAGTTTGTATTTTTGTTTGAAAGGTGAAACCAACACAGAAGGCAAATTAAAGACGTTGAACGGGAAGCTGACATACCAGTGCTGGTAAAAGGTAGAAAAGACTGAAGGTGACATAAAAGCAGCTTTCTGTGAATGTCCAGGAGGGAAAATATAAAAAAAATATATATTTGACAAATTCCCAACAGACGATGTTTACTCTTGGAAGTACATTGATATGTCAACCTTGAGTGCCGGAGGTTGAGGTATTGTTCCCTTGCTTCTAAGGTCAAAACTCGAGGTTGTGTTTCTTGCTTCTTTCAAAATTAATGTTACCATAAGCTACCTTAAACAAAAACTTTAACCGTTAGTGAAAAGGACGGAACCACAAACCAGAAATCATAATGCTCCTCTATTATCAAACTCAAAAGATAACTTGTTAGAAAAACACCACTGAAAAGCTTCAAATCCTTAATGCATGCAGAACAGTTTATGTTGTACAAAAAGTCTGTTTTATAATAATTTGTTTAATGTGTTATTTTAAGCTTTTGACAAATAGAATAAATGTTGCAATATTCAGAAATAGAGAATGGAAGCATAAAGTAAAATCACAAAAATATTGAACTCCGAGGAAAATTCAAAAAGGAAAGTCCCCAGTCAAATGGCAAAATCAAAAAAACAAACACATCAAACGAATGGATAACAACTGTCATATTCCTGACTTGGTACAGGCATTTTCTTATGTAGAAAATGGTGGATTGAACCTGGTTTTATAGCTAGCTAAACCTCTCACTTGTATGACAGTCGCATCAAATTCCATTATATTGACAACGATGCGTGAACAAAACAAATAGATGCAATAGGTAAAAATGTCAAAAATAGGGGTACAGCAGTCAACATTGTGCTATCATCTTAATCACTATAAAAACAAACAAATGTAACGAAGAATATAGATATAGGAAGATGTGGTGTGAGTGCCAATGAGACAACTCTCCATCCAAATAACAATTTATAAAAGTAAACCATTATAGGTCAATGTACGGCCTTCAACACGGAGCCTTGGCTCACACCGAACAACAAGCTATAAAGGGCCCCAAAAGTACTAGTGTAAAACCATTCAAACGGTAAAACCAACGGTCTAGTCTATATAAAAAACGAGAAACGAGAAACACGTATAAATTACATAAACAAACGACAACTACTGTACATCAGATTCCTGACTTAGGACAGGTGCAAACATTTGCAGCAGGATTAAACGTTTTAATGGTACCAAACCTTCTCCCTTTTCTGAAACAATAGTATAACATCACAACATAGAAAACACACGATAAAACATCAATTGGAAGGCTTAACTCAATCAAAAACGTAAATTAACACACTATGAACAAATAAATTCGATCTGTGATACCTGAAAGTAAATACATAGTTAATAAAATATTAGGGACAAACATTCAAGGCCAAAAAGCAAACAAACAAGTCCAAATAAAGCCATGGCAAGACACCACCGCGAAATATTTAACCCTTAGAAAATAATCGCTTTTGAAAAAACCGGTTTTCATAATATATACAGGTAAATGAAAAATAACTTTGTCGTTTTAGGTATACTTTTTCTGTCTATATAAAATCTTCCAATAATTAGGAATACCAAGAAAGGTCTGTCATATAAATACCTAATTTAACACTAGATACATAAGGGGTAAATATCAACAATAAAACTTCCCTGTACAGATTAAAGGAGAATAATCTTGATGTTCATACAAATGTAGTATGAAGAAGTGAAAATTAGTAGATATTCCAAATAATCAAAGCTGGTATACAGACAAGAAGCACGAAAAGGCATACATCAAATTTAACATCCTCATTTTGCTTATATTATACGATTTTATTTATCTATGTAAAATCCACCCATAAAGGATGGAGGGTTTTAAGTACTGGCGTAAAATCTGGCGTTTGAAATTCGCACAGGTAGATATAAAATAATTTTGTCGTTCAAAGTATAACGGGATGTGTATCTGCAGACTATGTTGTATCCAGCTTTGATCAAGCTCTGGAGAAATGGTTGACAGAGCTGCAGTGGAGGAGAATATAAAACAGTTTAAATAAAAGAACAGAGTTCCAATGTCCCCCGTTTCACATATTATATCTATCAAACATGTCCAAGGTACAAGAGCAATAACTAAAAGAAAACCTTTTTATTGTTCTTCAAATTTTTTTTATAAATATCTTAGAGAAATAAAGGCTTCAGAGCAATGGAATGTGATTTTCGTTATAATTAATATTTCCAAAGGGCATAACGTTAAAAATATTTTACCAGCACATTTTTGAAAGTTTCAAGAACCTTGATGATATAAACCTATAATATTCATGAGAGCGCTAACAATGCAATTTTCCATATAGTCAATAGTCAATATTTCCCAGGGCATAACTTCAAAAACAATAATTGATCGGGACTGATTTTCAAATTTGTCCGAGACATTGATGATATAAACCTATAATATAAATTTCATAAAAATCTGGCAAGAATTGACCAAATGAGAGCGCTCACAAGGCAATTTTTCGTATAATTAATATTTTCAAGGGGCATAACTCTTTTAAAAGCAATTGATCGGCACTGATTTTCGAACTCTTCAAAGACATTGCTGATATATAACTATGACATAAGTTTCATAAAATTCTGGTAATAATTGTACAAATGAGAGCGCTAACGATGCAATTTTACATATAATAAATGTTTCCAAAGGGCATAACTCTTTTAAAAAATAATTGATCAGTACTGATTTTCGAACTCGTCCAAGACATTGCTGATTAAACCAACGATATAAGTTTCATAAAATTCTGCCAAAAATTGTACACGCGAGAGCGCTTACAAAACCGGACGGACGGCCGGTTTTTGTATGTCCCCCGCAACGAGTTGCTTGGAGGACATTTAGCACAAGTATTACAACAAATAGTTGAACAACACGCCGACCGGTTTTATTAAAAGGTACACTCTACATCCTAGTACAGCGCCATCTAACGACTCGTTTTTAGGTTTAAATTCATATTGTACGGACATTTTTTATTTTATTTCATTTTTTAAACCTCTAAATGAATTCTTGTGCAGAACTCGTGTCCATCACAAATGAGTATCAAGGTGTATAGTTGAATAAAACTTTTGGATAACGCCTACACTATCTTACAACATACTTACCCTTATGGGTTTAATGCAAAATACATATTGTCCTATTAATTTCAACATAATGGTCTGCCCTTCATTTTGGAAGATTTTTTTACGAAATTTTAAATACACTTAATGTTCTGATAGTTTAATCTTGACATTTATGTTTAAGAAGATTCTGTTGTATATTAAATGATACGTGGTAAACTAGTTTTATTAACCCAAGAAAGGATTTTTCCAATATGCTCAGAAGAAATGTCAGGAAAAAACCCACAATCTACCTTAAGTTGCAGTTTACAAGATAAATATTTTATTGAAAAATTATTTATACGGAGTTCATCTGCTATGTTATCAACTTGTCCAAAGCAGGCTCACTTGTATTCTTGCTTATGAAGTTTTTTCAAAAACAAAAATGTCATGCTATAGATAATTCCCGTTTGAATGGTTTTACGCTAGTAATTTTTGGGGCCTTTTATAGCTTACTGTTCGGTGTGAGCCAAGGCTCCGTGTTGAAGACCGTACTTTGACCTATAATGGTTTACTTTTATAAATTTTGACTTGGATGGAGAGTTGTCTCATTGGCACTCATACCACATCTTCTTATATCTATATAATAAATGAAGATTTTACCTGGCACAAGAACTATACAATATGAGTATTCTATATCTACTATTCTCTGATCAGCTAATCTTCCTGAAATTATGAAATGCTGTTTATATTAAATACTACACGGAATAAAAAGTTAAAAGGCAAAAAGTTTAAGTTATAATATTTCCAGTATTATTAATGAAATAAAGAGTAAGAAATCTTGTGGATGAATACAGTAGGATATGACTTCTTTTCATAAATGGGTGTGTTGGTAGGTTAATACCGCTGGGTATATCTTCTTTTCAATAATGGGGCGAGTTGATAGGTCTTTATACGGCAGGATATATCATCTTTTTATTAAGGAGGCATGTTGGTAGGTCTTAATTCAGTAGGATATATTTTTTCATTAATAATTAGGCAACTTGGTAGGTTTTATACAGTGATATATCATATATAATTTCTCTTATTATTCTTGGGCGATGTTGAAGGCCTATTTCATCAGTGAGGCAAGTTAGTCTGGTGTGATTTGGCAATGTTGAAAGTTTATATACTGCAATTATGCTACTTGGGCGAAACCATTGAAAGATACTGCGCTTGGACGGTTGGAGCAATAATTGTTGGTTTCTTTGCACACGTATTGGGTGTGATATGGTATTCAGGATTACACCTACTAAAGTGCATATTGATGGATGACAAACTCATTGTTATAAATGTATATGTTTTTATATCTTAAAATTATCTATCATTTTCAGAGTTTCCTTAGGAAGGAGAAATAAACCTGGAAAATTAATAGTACTCTACACAGGTGACAAAAACCAGTTTTTTATTGAATAAATCTAAAATTTCCTTGATTTGATTGAATTTTCCTGAAAATCATTTGCAAATAAAATTGATGTTTTGGGTAACCAAGATAGATTGTACTTGTATTCATGCTGTTATGTGCGTCCTCGTGTGAATATACAGAAAACCTTAAAAATTTGGATGTCTGTCCAACGTGGAGATTGTTTAAAATCTATAAATGCATTGCAAATAAGGCTTAACATGGGATTCCTTGTTACGAATCAGTTCCTCACCTACTGTCAG
The DNA here is from genome assembly GCA_017311375.1 of Mytilus coruscus. Taxonomy (NCBI): domain Eukaryota; kingdom Metazoa; phylum Mollusca; class Bivalvia; order Mytilida; family Mytilidae; genus Mytilus; species Mytilus coruscus. The sequence continues at coordinate 4,141,508 of CM029605.1, forward strand.
GGAAGAGTTTTAGGCAAATTTAAAGAGATAAATGATATTCAATGAATAAGAGCATTGTCTGCGTTTTTCCCTTCCACCAAAATATCAAGATATTTTTGTTTACATCAACTGAATTTCTTTTCCACATTCATTGGATAAAATCAAGAGAGGGGACCCTAATTTTGACTTCTTATCCGTCCAATATGTGGAAAATTAAATCCGCAACTTGTGTATGTAACTACTAACTAGTGTAATACTACATTTCTCTGCATGGAACACATGCTCTGGTACACCAAAACTGGTACCTACATGTAACAACATATTTTGAATAATTGCAGATACAATTATTATATAACAAGAAGTGTTTTTATTATCTTGGAAAAAAGTAAAATAACAGCAATACCGAACTGCGAGAAAAATTCAAAACGGAAAGTCCATAATTAAATGGCAAAATCATTTTGTATGTAGAACAGGGTGGACTGAATCTGATTTTATAGCTAGCTAAACCTCTCACTTGTATGACAGTCACATAAAATTCCATTATATTGACAACAATGTATGAACAGAACAAACAGAAATTATAGGTAAAAATGTCAAAAAATACAGCAGTCAAAATTGTGTTATAATCCTAATCACGATAAAAACAAACAAAGTTGTCAACAAAGATAAACAAAAATGCATATAAACAAAGCACATTTGCAAAAACGAAAGACAAGAATACAAAAATTACCATAGCACAATAACACAATGACAGGATATATAAGTACCGAGCCACGTCAAAGGATATTACCCAAAATAGACTAAACAGTAACAGTAATAATTTACAAAGACACATAAAAATACACTAAAACACGTAATTCAGATGATAAACAACTTCAGTACCTATAATCTATACCTCAAGACCATCGTGTATTATTCGTGAAGTTGATACGAAATAATTATCAACACGGTCTAGATATCTTTCGATGAACTTTTTTAGACAAAAGAACGAGACGTGCTTTGACATAACCCTGGTTCATAAACTTTCTGCGCAGACACTAGTGACGTAAATCCTCTTGCACTCTCTTGATAGTTTCCTAATACACCTTATCGCTATTTGTCAGCCATTACTGGACATCACAAAGGTTCTCGAAATATTTTGACGTCACATTAGAAAGTATCTGACGCCACAATGGAGAAGTGATTGTTGTATGACGTCAATAGTTCAAGAGGCGCATATTCTCGGGTCGAGCGACGCAGATTTCCAAATACCGATAAGGTTTATATCAACAAAACCTGATGTATCTATTAAACCAGTTCCTGATGGCGCGTGCTTTTTCTGACTACAAAAACTTTTCAGTGTCCATGTATTTTGGGTTTCGTTTGTACTTATCAGTAAACTAGATCAGAACCTATAACGTCTCAAGCGGTTTTTTATTTAAATACGTTCATCACAACATATTAATGCATTTTCCCGTACATTTCCCATATGTCACAATTCTTATAACATTATGTCACAACAAGAAACGATTGTTCAATGACGTCATTAACGCCGGTTAACCAGTGTGTGGGCTGAATCACAAACAAATCGTAAGATTGGGCTTCCTCTCGAAAAGGAGAAGTTTCAAAGTGATTTACCCCGGGCATTAAATCTTTTATTTATGACTACATTTATAAAGTTAATAAGAACAACATCGATGATACATATTTATTTTTGTAAGAAAATTTGAGACTTTCTTGTAAATCAAAATTTTATTAGTATAAAAATCAAGATTGACCTTTAAAGACAGGAGTGTATCGGTGATTGTAAGAGATGTTCATTACTTACTGGATATTTTATATGTTGCGGAAGGCGTCAAATAAAACAAAATAAAATAGCCTTTAAAGACGTCGTAATTATTTGGAATAGTGTTTCTGGAGAACGGATGATTCTAGTTGAATATTGAATTCACTTTTTTTCTTTATGGCCAGTCATGGGATCAAATGGTAACCCTGTCAAGAGAATTGTGGACACAAGGCTACATTTAAATCTTTCCAGTCGTTTACTTAAGACTTGAAATTAGTTTCGGACTTTATAATGAAAACAAATTGCATCGTCATAGACAGACCAAATCCTTTTTCTTTCAAATTTAAAAGCATGGACAGTTGAGACTAACTAAAATTCGTGATACTCTGTTATTTATTTAGATAAACAAAATAAATAACAGCAGTGAATCTTTGCTCCTGTTTGTTTTGCTGTGCATGTACTGAATTTGTGTCTTGTTGGATGCCCAGGTTCATCATCCTCAATTTCGTCTATCTCAACATCACTGTTGTAAAATAAGACAGAAATATCTAAAGAGGTGTCTGATATATCTGGCCGATTTGAGCAATTTATACATTTACACCTATGACCATAGAACCTATTCTATGAACCAGACTTCTGCATTTGCAGTGCTACTGGATAAGTAGTGGAACATCCTCTTGTGTACCATTCAACTGTATGTTCTACTTTCTGGTGATATCCTTCAATGCTCCATAAACATTCAAGTAAATTGTTACTTATCTTCAATCCAATAGCTGACGAGAAGCGAGTGTCTAAAACTGAAAATCACGGCGTGATCGCAGCCAATAGCATTTCAATGCCTCAGATATTGGCATGATTTCCTCCTCTGAAAGGAAATATCCCACATTTTCATCTAATTTTGAGTATTTTGACCATGAAAACAGTCAAAGAAAAATGGCCAAAATGCATAAGAATATACGGTAAAATACACTGCTGTTATTAATCTATAAAATGCGAAAAAGTGCACTTTCTGAATTAAAATCTTACAAACATCCAGTTTCTCTACCAGTAATTGATTTGCTTAATACATAAAAAATATAAAGTAAGAAACGTAATCACAACCACTGTAAATATGTAACACTCCCAAACGTGTCCATCCCCCCAAACGTGTCCGATTTCAATCTCCCAAACGTGTCCGATAATTGTTATTCGCCAAAACGTGTCCACTTTTTAAAAGACGCCCGAACGTCTCAAAATCTTTAGCGGTAGTATGTCCTCATTGACGTCAATAACGTTTGAAGATGTCGGGTTTCGGTTGGATTATAAAAAAGATTAAAGCCGCATTCAAAGGACATCATAAATGCTGAAGTATTTTGGGCACAATTACCGGAAATTAAAAAAGGAACAGAGTTGTTAAACGCCGGTTGTTTATATTTAGCACAACTGCCAGTTTGATTTGCAACATATAAATTAACTCTTTACTGTTGATTGCTTTATGTCTAGTGACAAATATTTCATGCATATTTAGAGCGAACATAAACAAATTGCAATTACTTAGTTTTGTACAGTTAAATTCGTCGTTTACTGAGTGAATTCTTTCGTACCAATATACTCCGGTCATGTCTAACTACCTGCATATTAGTGATTTATGAGGATATTGCACGGATTTTTTTTTTTTTTTTATCAGCTCTTCAAAGTATGTACTGGTATTAAGTTTTTGTGTTCGAGCATCACTAAAGAGACATAAACAAGATGAATAAATTTGCATGTATTATTAGCATCCCTGATACCAACCTTATAATTCATAACCGTTAAATACCTAAAGGTATCGTCAAAAGGACGAGAACATATTAACGATAAATACATTAGGTAGGTCTACCTCTTCCTACACGAAGTTTCCGGATTTAACATCCCCATTCTGACCGGACTTGGCTGCGTACTTTTACATCCCACACAGCCAAACGGACGCCCAACTTTCACAAGGATTTAACTGACGGTTGGAAGAAGACCTAATAACCTTATTTTAGGACAATAGATGAAAGAGTAAATTAAAAGGAGTATAGGTCAATAGAAGAACAATAACCAAATTTGTTATTAAACAAAATTATATATTTAATATTGGTGGACATGTTATTGTTACTTGAAGGCCAAACAGTAACTTAATTAAATGGGCATTTAAAAATATGGACAAGATTGAGCGTTCATAAAAGGAAACGATATATATGCTTTATATGATCTTATATAGACACGTTTGGGGGAATGGGCACTTTTGGGCGTTCTTAAAACATGACACGTTTTGGCGCCCTTTAGCAACTAGACATGTTTTGCAGTTCAGTGACGTCATATGGACACGTTTGGGGGGATAGACACGTTTCTGAGTGTTACATTTATACAGCAATTTAATACTGTCTCGATATCTTGAATACCCTGAAATTCAAAAACAGACTGAAGCAGCCCTAAGTTTGTTTAGTTTTTTGTTTTTTTTTTTTTATACCTTTTCGGATTTTCCATTTGATATATATGTTGCCCTGGGTAAGACCTGAAACTGGTCTCAAGTCTAAAACGGGGGTTTGGGTCGGGGAGATGTTTTTTTTTTACATCAGCTACAAAACACTGCGTAAACCATGTAATTCGAAATGCTGTCTGTTGGTTGCGTCAGTGTATAATATCTGATGATAGATTTTTTTATTTGTCATCTGAAAAAAATGAGGATTGAGAAAAATTTCGGGTATATTTTTCTCTTCCACTTTTTTACCCCAGGGTAACAGGGAGACGAAAGATACCAAAGGGACATTCAAACTTACAAGTAAGAAATAAACTGACAACGCCATGGGGATATTCAATTACGGTCAACCACATGTGGCACCCAACTCGTGGTAGCTGGGAAATAGAAAAACGGTCACTAAAGTCTACTTACCACCAGAAGTAAAACCCTTGCCAAAGTGGGACTTCCGTTTAGCTGTGCGGGATGTACAAGTACGCATCCACGTCCGATTAGAATGGAAACGTTAGATCCAATGCTTGGTGCAGAGACACGTTCTGTGCAAGTCTAGAACCCTTGAATCTCTTTGAGGAGTCCGTAAGTGACCTTTTGCAACGTAAAATTTCTGTCACTATCCAATATACTTTCATTACCTAGTGGCAGTTTAAAAAAATTCCGATGGCTCCTATTACAGGATCTCCCAACTGTAAAATTGTAAATTTGTTCTAGTCCATCAGATGTGTGAAAATCTTCCACTGGACGTGAAGCAACCATCGATCTCATTGTACATACGATACCGTCATTGCTGTGGCGGGGAGAATCTGTTAAACCCTTATTCGGGTTTTAAGTTGTTTCTGCTCTGTATGGCAGACAATATGTTTATGTTGCTAGTGAGGACTGGCCAAAAGTATTAAAAGCAGTCTTTTTTTTTCTGAATCTCATGAGATTCAGCAAGAGCTACAGAGTAAACATTTTCTACAGAAATGGCCACTGAGATACCACACTCTTAACAAAATTTCCAAAACATCAATGGGTATGTTTTGCAAGGTAGTAAGGTATCACATAGTTGTGTATGTCAAAGGCATGCAAACCCTAAGGCAGACTGGAGAAGAGAAATGGGACTTCTTCCAACCGGCAGTAAACCCTTGCCTAAGTGGGTCGTCCGTCTGGCTATGCGGGACGTACAAGTACGCAACCATGTCGTTAAATCCGATGTTTCATGTTTAAAGAGTGCCACGCTCTGCACCAACCTTGCAACAACTCTTTGAGGGGTCCGTAGGTGGCCTGTTGCAAGGCACAATTTCTGTCCTTGTCAATTATACCCTCATTTTCCAGTGGAAGTCTAAATTACCTCCGTCGACCTTTATGCCGTACGGCCTATATTAGAAGACCAATTTCATGTATTTATTCATCATTTGTTCTCGTCGACAATGAAATGTTTGCCACTGGACGCTAAGCATCAATCAATTTTCCCAGTTCTAAAAGCAACTTAAAAAACAAGTTAGTTCATATCAGTATGTATAAAAGAATCTCAAAAACAGAACGTTACGTCTTGAACTCTGATCATATCTTCAGTTACTAAATTCTGACATGAAATCATTCCGAAACCTGTATAAATCTATCTTTTTGTACAGCCTAATTTTCACGTCAGTCTATGAAAGACAATAATCTAAATTCATAGGAAAAATAATCATCCGATATATGTATAAAAGAGGTCTTAAAATGTATGATATTTTTTTTTTTCTGAAACTTATTAAATGAATTTATCTGGTACATCAACATAGGTGTTTGATCCACACCGAAAATTAAAAAAAACAAAAAAGTCAAGTTTGCGTATCAGATCAGTTCTTTAATTATGTTGAATACGATAAATACGATACGATTCTCTGCAAATACAAAAATTGTGAAACTAAATTCCGTTAGTCCTAAAAATAATAAACAATGCATTTATTACTTCTTATTCATAATAAAAGAAACAAGTTTTCTAATAAAGTACAAAGTTTGCACAAAAGATTAAATCAATATATTTCATTTATGGAACATTGTTACAATTCTTGCTAACGAAATGAATTAGAAAGTCGGATTAAACATATGTTTACTGGTTTAAATGCTCTCTTACAAAAATCATCTTGTGTGTCCAAATACAATATAAATAATAAACTGCCGTAGACAAATTGACATAAAGAAAGCAAATATATTTAGCGCCGTAAACATCGATAATTATATAGAAAAATATAGCTTTTACAAAAAGCTTACCTATCAATTAAATAGTGGCAGCCAATTGACAAGGTATACACTATTAGTTTTATATAAATGTATCTTCTTCCAAATATTCAAAGATAAAAATAAGAATAGATATAATTCTTACACGCCTCGCCATGAAATTCTGCAATTTCACAAAAAAATAATATTTACAATCTATAAATCTGAACCTTCTAGTAAACATAGTTTCTTTATGGGTCTTACTAATTCTGATTTGTGAGTTTTGACAATACAGCTACGCACATGCCCATCCCGACCCAATTAAACATCGGTAACTTTGCTCAAAAGCCATTGTCCTTTTTCCCATTCTCCTCAGCTACAAGTACGAGATCGCCTTTTTGGATATCAGTGTTCAATCTTTGCCGTATTGGACGCATATGCAATGTTGATAGATACTCGCGAATCCATCTTCTCCAGAACACGTTTGAGAAACATTGGAACTTTTCCCACCATTGTCTAGCATAAATATCTGTCTTGTTGAAGAAACCACCGGGAATACAGAAATTTGACTTCATTAAGAGTAACTTATTTGGTGTTAGTACAGACGGGTCTTTGGGATCATCGCCGCTGGCGTAATAGATCTGTCATGTTCTCAACCTTAGTCATCAACGTTAAAAGACGGCAAATATATTAAGGACCGTAAACGTCAATAGTTATATAGAAAAATATAGCTTTTACAAAAAGCTTGCATATAAATTAAATAGTGGCGGCCAAGTGACAATGTGTACACTACTAGTGTTTATATAAATGTATCTTCTACCAAATAATAGAAAAATAGAAACAACAATAGATATTATTCTTACACTAGGTTTGCATATTTGTAACACCATTCTATATGTACCTGCACAATTTGTAGTTTGTTAATAATCTATATGTTGAACCATGATGTAGAATTTTCGATGCATGTTGTGTCAGACCAGCATCCAAATACAGTTCCATAAATAATGGCAACAGATTATTGATAATGTGCTAAACCCTTGGGTGTGAAAGATCTCGGGCCAAGTTTACATCATACTCCTAAGTTTAATTAGATGGATCTTACCTTTTGCCATCAACAACCACCACAATATTTTAACAGGATTTCCTAATCTCAAATTTGAAATGCAAGATGTTAATCACATTTTGAACTGTTTCTTTGCTGTCGAAAGTCTCACCAGCAATAGAAGTAAAATGAGTTCTCAGCTTTTTTCCCCCGACGGAATGGAAAGAAAAGCCCCTCCCCCGCCCATGATAACAACTCTTATCTTTGCAAACAACAACAGGTGAGGACCGATCTGTATTTTATCGAAAGTTGTCGAAAATTAACTACAACTAATTGTTTGGCTTAAGGAACTTTTTCTGCTGTTTTTACTGCCTATATCTATTGGTAATGGAATTTCTTAACAAATCGTTGGGCACTCCCTAGATCTAGTTTAGTAGCATCTATTTATAGAAATATGGATGTGGCATGAGAAAACTTGTCACACATATCAGGTACAAAGAGATGTAAAGGTTGTACACACTGATAATTTTACGCCTCATGTAGACCATCTTGAAAATGCTCAAATTACATTAACTGCATGGGTCTAAATATAGGGAGGGATGAACCTACAGGTTTTATCCATCCTTTATAGCTTACTGTTCGGTGTGAACCAAGGCTCCATGTTAAAGACCGTACTTTGACCTATAATGGTTTACTTTTATAAATTTTGACTTGGATGGAGAGTTGTCTCATTGGCACTCATACCAAATCTTCTTATATCTATTGTCAGTTGCATTGAAGTTACACAAAACTAAGGGAAATCAAATTTATGTCGTGCTCAGTCTGGATATCTGGTTAACGTGTGGTTTCGGTTTTACCTGCAGTATATGATTTAACAGATTGTCCCGATATTTTTAGTGCATCACTCAAAATTCCATATTTCGGATGACTTTATTGTTCAGAGCTGTTATAATAGCCTTTTTCTGTTAACTTCGTTTATGACATTTTTCTCATATATTAGCTGGCTATTTCAAACAGTAAGACTATGCAAATATTTATTAAATTCATTCCATTTCTATGTATCCAACTTCCATTCTCTTTTCTATTTAGTACTAGAAACCTGTAAACTTTTACTGAATCTTTTTTTAGTCTTAAAAAACACTGCTTTATATTTTTCAAATCAGTTATGTAACATTCTCAATTGTCGCCCTTGGATTCATGTCCATAGTAAAAAAAAAGGTTTATAATTTTTTATATTTGAATATTCGTATTAATACTTTCATCGTGTGTCTGTTATATCCTTCTAAACAATAATGGCAATGGTGGCGATATTGGCTGATTGTGAGGAATTATCACACTTACTGTCTGGTACATGTTTTGGAAATCTAGTGCTTGATCTTTCATGCTGTCTTTGATTGAAAAATAGAAATTTAAGTGCATGATAATGTTAAAAATAAAGCAGTCATCAGAGATGTCTGGGATAGATTTTTTTGTAACCACATGAGTATCATAGTCAACATGATTTTGAATGGGTTTCGTGTTGCTCTATCTTATCTTAAATGCATAATTTGTATTTACTGTTCAATTTTTCTTTTCATATTTGTTTGTATTTTGCCACTTTTTAAGCTTGACGACAAAACCTTAAAATGGATCAAAAACTTCCGACTAATTAACAAATTGTAAATACTTAAGTGTAAAAAAAGATTAATGCATCCTACAGTAGACAATCGTAGGCATGTAAGTGTTAACATTCAGATTATTATTATTTTTTTTTTGTAAGAGGGATAAGAGAAAAATATTCATGGTCAACCCAAATGCATTGAAAACCTTGCGTTCGTCCTGGCCAGCCATCACTGGTCTACTGTGTCATTGTCTTAATATTTCGAATCTCGTTACAACAGTTGTCTCTTATTAAATAAAATTTAAAAATTCGGATTGTTAAAACCTTAATTGTTTTTTTTTTTCTTTAAATTCTCTTCTGCCTGACTAGTATTATTTTTGTTGCTTCATCCAATTAATTGTTGTTTGTTCTGTATAAACCTTCTGGAGGACATCTAGCTCTAGAGTCTATACTGCTGTTGTTACATAACCTCTTACAAAATTTAAAAAAAAATAATTAAGCACTTGCCTATTCAATTTTTAAATAGCACCTTTTATCATATATGAACTTACAAGAGGAACTGTAGCTTCATCAGATAAACCATCAATATGGACATTACGAACAGATTCCATTATCATAGTCTCTTCGATTCAGAAATCAGATTACCATGAACTGATTTTTTTATTGCTTATGTCATTGACAGCATCCATTAAATCAACACATGTTCCTAGTTTAGTTCAAATAAGTCCATTGATCTCATTTTCAATTGGTTTTCATTTGCTGTTTCTTGACAAAACATTTTACTGGTGTAAAAACAAAGTTACCATACTGTAAACAGCTTAAATGATGATCATACCACATCTCCTTATTTTTATATTGAAGCAATATTTTTTATTATTCAAACGTCATCATTTTGTATAATTTGATGACTGTAAGCGTGAGATTCTCTATCTACCTGTCTGTTACTAAGAGAAGCCGACATTTCGAATTTCAGAATGTATAGACATGCGATGTCTTTATATAAACCAAAACACGTCTTTCACCTAAAAATGTTCTTTTTATCCATTTTTATTACATTCTGAAGCGAACAAGAAGCCTGAAACGCCTGGTGTTTATACTGATACTATAAGCATACCTATAAGTCACCTTGTTAAGTTGACAAAGAAGATAAAATGAATTTGTGGAAATTGCGTTTTACGAAATTTTCCTCTAAAGTAATGACTAAAGGAACTGTTTTTTTTTTTTTTTCATTTTGTATTTTAATAGAGATAACCGTATCGTATTTGAAGCCTATGTAAAAACATAGTTTTACTGTAAAAAATATCCCTTTACAAAGCTGAAATTGTTATCACTGCTGATACTAGTTTTTCCTTTGAATAATAATTTTTTTTTTGTATACCCATGTTTTGCAAATACTATAGCAGAGAGAAATAAAAAAAAAAGATCAAAACTTTTTAGTAATGAATTATATTTTTAAGATTGTTAAAGATGCACGTAGATTCAGGTGAGTGACGCAGGCTCTAAAGAACCTCTAGATGGATAGTTTTGTAAAATATTTGAGAAACATGCAGTGATCTGGTTACTTATAGACATAAGAAGATGTGGTATGAGTGCCAATGAGACAACTCTCCATCCAAGTCAAAATTTATAAAAGTAAACCACTATAGGTCAAAGTACGGTCTTCAACACGGAGCCTTGGCTCACACCGAACAGTAAGCTATAAAGGGCCCCAAAAATTACTAGTGTAAAACCATTCAAACGGGAAAACCAACGGTCTAATCTATATAAAAACGAGAAACACTTATGAACCACATCAACAAACGACAACTACTGAACATCAGATTCCTGACTTAGGACAGGTGCAAACAAATGCAGCGGGTTTAAACGTTTTAATGGTACCAAACCCTCACCCTTTTTCTGAAACAATAGTGTAACATCACAACATAGAAAGACACACTATAAAATATCAACTGAAATAGCTTAACTCAATCAAAGGACATATTAACACCATTGAACATACACTGAACAAATAAATTTGATGCTTGTTCAAAGACAAAGTGGAGAAATTGCTTTCTTTACTTCCAGGAATTGATTAATTCTTGTGCGCGTTGAAACATTGTATCTTCAAATTTTATAAATGCATCTTTTAAATGTTTTTTTTTTTTTTTTTTTACTTTACTTTAATGACGTAGGATAGTCGGATTGTCAGTTGGCAAACATTCACAGAAACAAAAATAGAAATGATATTTAACTATATATTAACTCAACTAAACAAAATCAAATCAACTAAACACAATTACAAAATGCAAATGAACACAAATCAATTGACATTCAAATGAAAGTATGATTACAAACAAAAATTCAAACATTATACACAACTAAAAGTTTTTAGTAAAAATTAAAACAAATCAGCAAACTTTAATACAAATCAGAAAAATATATCGCGTCACAGCTACTACCAAACACTCTGATTGCGGTCAAAGTTTCATTACTTTCAGATTAACAATCTGAATTTCCCTCGCTTACTTTTCATTGATTTAATGTTGATTTTGAAATATAACACTTTCAACTTCAATAAGATGTATTGCTCACTATATATTCGCTTATTTAAAAGGGCACTAGCTGTCAAATTCATGTTCACCGATTTGACTCAAATTCTAATATTCGACTTATAACATACTAAAAGGTATATCCAAATAAAAAAAATTTTTAAAAAATGCATAAACTTGAAATTATGTATCAGTATTTCGTGTGTACTTGAGTCTAGACGCCATCTAATTAACCATCGAGGTGACCATCCGAAGACTGACGACGGTTATTTAACCCGATATAAACATAAACATAGATATAAATAGATAGCGAACTCGTGCAATTGAATTTTTCTAGGTCTGTTTCATTTCATATTATATGTTAAAACAATATGTTAATAATCGTTTTACCTGTATAAGAATCAGTTTTTGCAGATCGAATCAGTCAATCAAAAGGTTTACCCTTGTTTCACTTTCAATGTTGACATTCTTTTCCTTTTACTAGCTGAACAGCCTAGTTCATGCGTAACCCATCTCTAGCTAGAAGGTTCAATTGAAGTTCACATGAATACGGATTTAATGAGGTCGAATTATTCACTTGCAAGTGAATAATTCATTAGCGATGTTTCTTTGCTTATTTTGACAAAACTGAACCAAACTAACTGCTAAGAGCGAATTTTTATTTCACTATTTCACTTTCATTAATGATTGAACAAAAAAAAATCATATTTCATTTTTTTTCTTTATCACGTAGCTAGTGCCCCTTTAATATTTCACAGCATTCTGCAAAATAAGCTCTTCATACACATGACATGCTGCTTGTCATATCCATAATATCTGATGACGGATATTTCATGCAGAGATCTTGCATATCAGAAACAAACAGCAACGTCGTCTTTTCCATCACATGCACACCAATCTACTTATTGCCAAAGACCTACAATAGATTATGCTGCACCCAAGTGAACCACTGATTGAATGTCAGGTATATCTACACCCATACCGAAAGCAACTGTTCCGACAACGTATCTTATATTACTATCAACTTTTCTAAAATATATTTCCTTCCACTGGTTTGCCGAGTGAACATTTTCATCAAGCGACAATCATCACACAACCTTTTTTTCCCCATGTTCATCATGGAAAAACAAAAAGATCTCTGCAACTGTCCGGATAGACCCAAAGCATATGTCAGTTTATTTTAAACGTATACTTTTCAAACATTTGATTGTAGTTTAAATCAGCAGCTTTTAGTTTAATTGAAAGCTTAGTCCTGATGTTGATGTAAAATTAACGGCTGCATATACGGATGTAGACTATTAATTGGTTTTATTGTTTATCAATTCCCCTTATAAACCGACACAAAGCACTGAATTACGGTACGAGAGACATATAAAATGTTCGAATACGGTTAAGATAAGTATTTTGTAAAAATATCGGTTTTTACCCAAACCTCCTTACGGATCCAATAAACACCAAAAAGGATATGTAAGACATTAACCTGCAGAAAATAAGAGTCTTTGGTGACAGACATATCTCTCTCCAATGACCATAATAACCAGTTTAACTCTTTTTCGAAATCACTTGAAGATTTCTCCACTTGCAGGATAATATTTTTCTGAAATAATTCTTTATCATAAAGTCGTTCTTTTTAGAAGTATAACAGATAATTTTGCTCTTGTTTTATTTATTTTATGTTAATAAGTATTTGCTTACAGCAGTCGTGGATAAAAATCAAAATTTGGTAAGATATGATATAAAGACGTTAATCCTTTCTGAAAAGCAATTTATTCGTTTTTCTTTTTTTTCCTAACAAAATAAAACAATAGTTATATTAAACACTTTCTCGTAAACAATTTTCAGGTGTTTTTTTTTTTCTTCTTCGTTAAATCCTATGTTTATTTAGCTAATAGCGAAGTTCAATGAATTACTGTAAGTTAAAAGAAAAATGATGATTAAAGATACAAATCAAAGTCGTCCCCATACCTTACGCAAAATAAACCACATGTGTAGTTCACGATGATAGACTTGTGAAAAAAATAATGATGCTCGCCAGCCCGGTCAGAAGGTAGAACGGTGGAAGACAGACCTGACGGGTTGGAACCTTATCGACTAAAACTTCACAAACGCACGCTTCTTCAAGTCACATTTTTGATATTTATGAAATGTGCCCGAATTTTTCAGGTGTCATTGAGTACTCATTTGCACCTTCAAGATTTTCACGGAAAATGATATTTTAATACTACCACAGGACCAATCTTTGACCCATAAGCGTCAGTATTAAATGAAAGTGCGTCTGAAAGGCAATTAGTGTTTGAGGATTCATTTTTATACTTTATAGGAAAAGTAAAACCAGATGCTTGAGACACCTTTGTTCAAAATTTGTCATAAGTAACTTCTAAAAGTTATATTTAAAGGTGTCTCGTTTTCAAACATAACTTGTATAGGTAATTGTGAAAGTAACTTGTTTAAGTAATGCCCCTGACTGCTTACATGTACCACTGAATAAATAACAAAGTTGACGGTCGCTATTCTAATGTCCGGTTATGTCTAAAGTATTGACAACATTTGTTGCTGCAATTGTATAAATTGTCCCATAGTCCATTCATTTTCCTTCCTTGTGATAATTATAATTTGATGTAGGCGCTACCTTAAATGCCAGCTAACCAAGCCAATAATTCACTATGTCCCTACATATAGTTTTTGTCTAAGATTGAAAAAAGGCTTGTTGAGTGTTATTTTCAATTTAGACTATCACTATTATATCTTACACTTTCCAATGCCCAAAACAGAACTGTCAACAAATGAATTTTCCTCTGAGGAATTTTCGGTACTTTTAATATGCAGAAATAAACATAACAAAAAATACTCACCATTCATTCATCAGTCCAGTTGAGATTGTACAAATGCACATATTGTATCACCATTGCAGATTAGTGGTATTCTAGAAATCACAAAGCGTGAAATAAGAAATTGCATGTATACTATAACACATATCTGTTTCGCAATTGACTTAGAGATTTGCCCTTTTAAAATAACATCTAAAACTTTTTAAAAAAAAGGAGCAAGTTCAAATAAGGATTTTTTCATATAACGAATTATAAAGAACCAAAATTACCTAAAATGTTAGTATTGAAATAAATACCTCGTATAAAATAGTCTCGACATAATATTGAACTGATTTAGTTGTAAATTATATAAATTGACAAACTTAATCAAAATAGTACTGTCAAGCTGCAAGCTTTAATTCACGTTTCTCAAAACTTGTGTTAGATGTTGCAAGAAAAGGAATTATGAATTCAAAATTTGTAGTATTTGTTTAATTCATGCTTCTGTCATGACAGTAGCAAGAAGCAAAATATTTAAATAATGGACTAAAAATTAAAAAAAATAAACACCAGTAACAAGCAGTCATGAAAATCAAAATTCACAAACATGTTTTGAATGGTAAAATAAGAAAAGATTACTGATTTATCTGCTTTTGAAGACTATTCTACTATAATATATATTGAAATTGAACTTTGTTTAACAAATGTTTAAGATTTAAGTTGATATATAAATATTTTCTTTAAATAAGTTGTTACATGAAGGTTATTATTTACTCAAGTTCAATGTACATTTTTAGTATTTGTATTGAGAACTCTAAAAAAATATCAGTTTTCACTTACTTTATAAATGGTTCATATTGGTGAATTAGCAATGTCACATTAGCCATAGTATACTTATCATTTTAAAAGTGGACTGTAAGATGGGAAGACCTTTAATTTTAAAACACAGTATACACAGCTAAGAATTTTTTTTTCCTATTAAAGAAAAAAATTCATACAAAATTCTGTTTTGCTTGCATTATTTCTTTTATTTTTTTTTTTTTTTTTTTAAATTGTATAAGATAAGACCACACACATATCACAGACATAAATGTCTAAATGTTTTCCTTAATTAACTATTTTCTCCTATCATATTCAGAAAACTAATTTCAGATAATATTTGAAAACAAAACAATAAGAAAACTAATAATTTTAACAAAACAACTGCCTGAAAAATTTTTAAATTTGACAACCCTTTTGAAATCCCAACTTTCCATATTCTCCTCATCATCTTCCTCTACCTCAACATCTAAATGTTGACTTGGCATGTCATTTATATCATTCATAATGGACTGGCATAAGGCAAAATACCATTTGTATGCCAATTCCATATAAGGATGAACTCCATCATACAAATCCTCATAAATAAATCTGGACAATTTTTTGAGGGCTTGATGTGTTCCTCTTCTCTTCATATGATTTTTTATTATGTCCTTATCCTATCTTACAGTCCTGGTATCATTCATTTGATTTATTGATGAAATAAAGAATTTACAGTCAGAACATCTTCAAGTTTTTTTTTCTACATTTATTTGTGTACTATCTGCTTGACTGAATGAAGATGAAATGGCGGAAAAACGTTCAATGTTTTTTTTAATAGAGAAACAGGAGGTATAATGGCAAATTTCAAAATAAAATTATAATCTTGAAATTCAATCACTGTTTTATTCAATTCAGTTTGCAAATTGTCAACCTTTTCTGAGCTTGTTTCAATATTACAATTTAAAATGAAACCTCCAAAAGGAAGATTGTTTTTTGTGGTTAGGTTACATATTCCCCAGCAATCATCACAATTATATTAGAGTCTTCTTCCACTGGAAGGACTTTTATTTGATTTATAAGTTTATTGCATATTTGGGAAATAGTTTTCCCTGGACAAATCTCAACATGTGTACTCCAGGTTGCAGTAAATAGGTTATACTGTTCTACATACTCCTGCAAATACTTCCCACGTGAATCTGTACCAATATGGATATGATGCATTCTAGGGACAAAGAAAAAAATGATTTTAAAACCACAAATAAAGTTTTGTGAGTGGGGGTATAAGAATAACCTTTCATTCATGAATAAAAACTCAAATTGTGGACAGTCATTAGTTTCATTCAATAATTGACTGAACATTATAAGATAATTCAATGTTACTGACTTCGGCAATAAACCTGATGCTCTGGGACCTGAGGGGGAAATAAACCTGATGCTTTGAGAAACGACTTATAATAATGTGGTGTATATGACAGTTTAGAACTATTTTGTTTAGCTTTTACAAAATTATAAATACTACTTGAGGTTATCGATTGTCACATCACCCACCTTAATAAAAAATATTTTATACCTGATGCTCTGGGACCAGATATTGCAATAAACCTGATGTTTTGAAACAATAATGTGGTGTATATGACAGTTAAGAATTGTTTGGTTTAGCTTTTACGAAAATTAGAAATACTACTTGAGGTTAGTGATTGTCCTATCACCAACCTTAATGGCTAACATTATTTTATAACATATATGCTGTTTGAGTCAATAAATATCAAAATTAAGACATATATCCTATATATGGAAAGTAGCTTGACTCAGAAGAAATGAAATTACTTTGCTGCTTCCATACCTTTTATTTTTTTCCGTATCTATGACAAATTGATGTAAAATTCAATTTACCAAAACAAAAATTCGTATATATATATATATATTCAAACAACTGTGTAAACTCAGTATTCACAGAATGTATTAAATGAGATATCTCTCTTTTACCAGTACCTTACGAAATTAAAAGTTTACATTTAACTTAAAAACAGTAAAGACATAGTAATCAGAAAATAACTTACATCTGAGATGCAATTATTCATGTTTCATTAAAATTATTATGAACACCAAGGGTTTCAAAAAGGTGATGAAATTAACATATTTACCATAATATATTTTAGATCATTTTTATTTGCTTTGAAGCAAAAGTAGCATCACTTATACATGTTATAAGGATATCAAAATTAATGTATTTAAATGCAGAATAAGTTTTAAAAATGCTGTAATAAATCATTATACTTTCAAATTGAGTGTTTGCGATTTTCACATCACCCACCTCATACATGTAATGAGTGATCAATAAATATAATTAAGAATATGTTAATAAAGCATCTCACCTTGTATAAATGACACATTTTTATTACGTTACATGTAGTAGCTGCATTTCCTATTATGGTTTCGTAGAATATATAAGATGCACAAAAAAACTCAATGGAACATGTTTAATGTTAGCGATTAGCACATAACCCACCTTATCGGCTTATATTTATAATATTCTGAAAAAAAGTTGTTTATTAAAAGGGACAGGTTTGTAGCAACAAGTAAATGAACTCTAGACTCACTCAGGGGTTTGAATGTCAGTTTATCAGGATATGACACATTTCTATTAAGTTAGTAGCTGCATTGCCTGATATCATTTCATAGAATATAATAAGATGCACAAAAAAAAAAAAAAAATGGAACATGTTAAAGGTTAGCGATTAACTTAATAGTATATTTATTACTGAATAAAGTTGGTTATTGAAAAGGACATGTTTGTAGTAACAAATAAATGAACTAGAGACTCACTCAGGGGTTTGGATGTCAGTTTATCACTATCAGAATATATGCAATACAAGAAAGTGGAAAAATCTAGATAAAAGTTCACCTCTGGCCACCATTTTTTTTATATAAATGTAAAATTAAGGCTTGATTGAAATATTTATCTATTTTGGTTGAATATAAAAGCAATAGGAATATTATCATTGAAGAAAACTTTTATATTTTAAATTATAAAGTGATACAATGAGATACTATCTAAAGGTTAAACTACTTTACTAGTTACTACTTTAGATTTTCCCCTTTGCTTCTAATTGCAAGTAACATAAACGGACTGAAAGAAACTGAGAAGATCTAGACTATTAAAAAAATGAATCATAGTGTATGATCGAGATGACATAAGTGTTCAGATTGAAAAGAATTACATGATATATCTTGCTACATCTATGACATCAGAATGTAAAAAGCAATTGTTTGAGAAACAAAATAAAGGGTTAGCGATTTTCATATCACCCACCTTTGTTAACTGTTAATGTTACAAAAAAAAAATCACTGCAATTGGTAAACATTAGTACATAATAAATATCCCCGATTCATTTCCCTTAAAAAAGTTTTCTAGGTAATCAAGTCACATAGAAAAAAGATTACTTCACTAGAAATGTTTGAGATTATAATAAGTAGATATGGCATTCCAAAAAGACTACATGTATCAATCAAGCAACAAAGATATACACAACCCCAGTCACTGTAAGGCGTTCACACACAATGAAGAAATGCAATACCCTATGACAAACTGCTTAAGACCATAAAATTAAGAAGCTATTATTAAAAAAAGGAGATCATTTACATGTATAGCAGCAATCATTAAATAAGAAAGTTGCATTTGTTTAGAATAAGTTGTCTGGCTCAATCATTGCACTTTAGTAAAAGGTTAGCGATTTTCACATCACCTACCTTTGTTGACTGGTGTGGATGTTACAATAAAAGAGTTCACTACAATGAAGATTAAATGAAAATCAGAAGTATATCATAAATCTCAACCATTCATTTCACTGGCGAAAGTCCAAGAAAACAGAGTTTTCTCATGTTTCTAGTATATGTACATTGTAATCACACATGGAAAAAAGACATACAGAATAACTTCACAAAAAAAAAAAAAAACCATTGAATTTTATAATAAGGAGATTAGACATGGTCGCCAAAGAGACAAATATAAACCAAAAACAGATATATATATATACAACCACAGTCACTGTAGGGACTTCAACAATGAAGAAATACCACATCTTATGGCAAGCTATTTGAGACCAACAAAATAATAAAAATTCATAAGAAAAGGGAGATTATTTACTTGTGGCTGGCTGCAATCATTTTAAACATTTTAAAAAGAAGAATTAAGTTTGCAGACGATAAATAAGAAAATAATTCCAAAAATTTGAAGACTGATTCTCCTGTGTTCAAAATGAATGGTTAGCGACGTTCACGTCACCCAACATTTGAAATAAGAACTGTTAGTAGTGAGGTAGATGATTCCTTGTTAAATATCAAGCTGTAATGGTCAAGTTTCATTTGAAAGGTGAAATTTACTTATCAATGTGTATAGCTGATAATTTTGGACTTTTATTATTCATTTTGGTCACAGAAAAGGAAAAAATTATGAAAAAAGAAAGAATAAAAAAGGTTAGCGACTATCATGTCACCCACCTTGCTAAATCTTAACTTCACTTTACTCTTCTGATGCCAAATTAAGAGATTGTTCAATAAAATATAACAGACCTTGATCTTTTTCTAAGATAGCATTTTGTTATTTGTTTGAATACAAAGTCTTGAAATTCTTTCTATTTCATTATTTCTAGCCTTAACTGTAGGTGGAGTCAGAACACGACATAGACGGTCTTCACTAACCAAGACAGGGGGATGCCATGCAAAATCTGGGTCTAATTTATCATTCCAAGCAGACTTTGCCCTGGACAAAGCAACAAAAAGTGCACCCGGGGTTCTTGACTCAAAAGCTCTTGTTCCAGGATTAATAATTATTTATGAATTTGGTTCTCCTTTCCCAATTGTCATTCCTTGGCATCTGTGAATAGTTGAAGCCCAACCAAGTCTTAGGGGGTTTGTTTTCTTTTACAACTATTGCAGCTGCAGTCTAACTTTCTTTCAGCTGGGACAATAGGAACTAATTTAGGATTATGTTCTATAAAAGCTGGACCTGTGAAACTGTGAAATTCAACCATTATAGCATCAGGCAAGGAATCATCTGGTCTTTTCCCATTTAAGTAAATAATATCTACAATATTACTAATAGCACCACTGAACAGACCAAATGGTACACATATATTGACAGAAAGCATTACTTTTGCTGATTTACAGAGGTAAAGGGTTTGTTGTAGTCCACCAGCCCTATCGCTTTCTGAAGATTTAGAATGAAACCCACTACTAACCCGAGCAATAGGAAATTGTGCATTCACTTCAATTGATTTTGATTTATTGTGTGTCCACACCTCCTGGTGGGTAGGAAACACAAAAAGCCCATTAGCAGACATTCGTTTAAGTTAACATTCACCATGGGAGTGTTTTGAATTGTGCCACTGAAACTTTTGCAACCAATGAGCATGTTCAGATGTAGTTTTGTTTCCCTCAAGGCAAGCAGCACATTTTAACTGTTGTTCATTATTTCCTCGGCGCACAATATTTTGCAAATTAACTGCACAATTAAATTCATTCAAAACAAGAACCCCATTAAGTGTTGCTGGTATTTTACTTGTTGAATTAAACACAGGAGAATCTAATACAGGTGGTAACTAAACATCATCCTAAAAATTAAAAACTACAGGAAGTTTCCCCCTCCATGACTTTTCAAAATTTTTGCCATTCTGCATGCCATATCGACACATAAATTCCATCCAATCAAGTGTAGTTGCACCAATGAGCGACCTTTTATTTACCAAGATAACTTTAACTCCATCACAGTTACTTTGCAAATTTTCACGTAAAATGCCCTCAGGAGGTTTCATTTCTTGTCCTTTCTTATGTGTAGGAATTTTCAAAAAACTATGCAAGGTGACACCTGATATTATGTTTGCACTATTCCCTGTAGGGCATAAACCTTGAACAGATTTATTAGATGAAAAAATATTTCTGATTGCTTTAACTAAACATTTAATAAGGAAAGACTTGCCAGAACCAGCTGTTCCAGAAACAATCATCCTTAAAGGTTCAAACTATTCAGATTTGTTAGTGTAACTCTGTATTGTTTTCATAACAATGTTAAAAGCAAATGTTTGATCATTATTCATTTTCAATACATTAACATGTGGGATATCTATTTTTCTGTCATTTGTATCAATGTAAGACTAGGTTTTGAAGCCAAGAAACACCCAAATCAGGCGGATAATTGTATGTTGGTTGACACCAATTATATTCAGGCCCCCCATTGTCGTATTTAAAATCAGTATAAGTATCTTCATATAGTGGATTAGGCTGTACTAATTCCATCCTTTCTGGCTGCTCACATTGTTCAGAACTGATAGGAATATCATCTTCCTGATTATCAACACTGATGTGTTTTCTAGCTTTTTCAGTATCAGCTTTTACAAATTTTGGACAAACATCAGTTTGTAAAACTGATTCTATTTCGTGTACCCAAGAAAGGTTGTCATTTGTAACATCCAAAAGTTGTCGCCAGTTTGGTGTGTGAAGATGAAGCATTGTTCGACAGTCATTTTCATCAAGTGGCCAAGATGCTTGAATATTGCATCCAGTTAAAACAGGAACTTTACCACTTTTACAAATGAAATCATAAAATGATGATGTATCTTTTTCATTTCTCTGAAAATATCTATCTAGGGGAGTATTTTTTGTAACACAAATTCCATCACCATTTTTTATTCAATAACCTTGAGCTAGAAAATCTTATATTTTGAAAAGAATGACTTGATCTATATAAAGGTAGACTTGAAAGTTCATAAGAAGCTTATACAGCAGAAATATCTCATTTGACTGTACCAATCAGAAGCTTCGTACAGAGAGACTTAGCTGTTGCACCAGTAGATTCATCTGCATAATTAACTAAATCATTAAAGAGATCAACCACTGCACCTGTAGGCTGATTACCCTTGCATGCATAACCACACATATTTTTCTGTGGCAAGAATATCATCAACAGATGGATTGTCTGCATCGCTTTTCGAAACAATTAAAGAAATATCTCCATTGGCCCGCCAGCCCTGTGAATGAAATCTGGAATGCTGAACAAGCATTTGTTGTTCTCTGGCCATTTCAAAACGTAAAGAGCCATTTTTGTCTTTTACTATGACAGTAGTCTCTTTTAACTGTTTACCAGGGGATGATTCTGTACCAAATTCCATTCTACATTGTCTTTCTTTACCCTTTTTGATGTTAAGCAATAATCTGAACACCTATGTATGTTAAACATGTTTGTTCAAAGTGGTCTTTTAACAATGATTCTTGTGATAAACTGACATCCATTAATAACTTTTTTGTCATCTGGTGGCAAGGGAGCAGTACCTTCAGGAGGGGGCCATATTTTTTTTTTTTTTTATAGTAGGCCATTTTCATCCTGCCTTGCTGAATGGGAACCTGTTTAACTAAAATGTATTGAAGCCCAATCAGACAATGTTGCAGCACATTCTGCATCTGACAAACCTTTCTCAATACAATCATTTATCAAATTCTGTGGTTCCCTGTCAGATCTCCAGCAGAGATCATGCCAGTGCACCATTCCCCTAGACTTAGCAAATTCCTGTCTATACCAGTATGTTGTAACACCAAAAGCTGGAGACATAACATCATGAAAATAATCATTAGTCCTCAAGTCAAAATATTTTGCCACAATATGTGTATTTTTGTTTGAAGGGCTTCAAATAGTTTTGAGCGGTCAGACAAATCTACATCTGTCCCACTTGTTTCTTTTAAATAAATAGAAAGTAATCTGATGAGTGGTTTGAAATGGTATTCGGCACATCTACTTGTGGTAAAAAAAGTAGGAAGGCCTTTTTTGTCATTAATTTGAAATTGTATTTATTCTCAAAGTTCAGAAATAGATAAATGTTCTCCTAGCTTTTGGTGTACAACAAAATTGCTATTTTCAATAGCTCTCTTTCTCATAATCATGTTATTAACAACAAATTTAAAGTAAGCTTCCATCATCATACCAGAGCAGATGTTCTGCCCAATCACACATGGAGGAAACAGTTCTAGGTCTATTCATGTAAAAATCACATGTACCATAAGGAAACAAACAAGGGAAGGTAAGTGTTAAAATGGTGTGTTGTAAATTCAGATACTGGTGGGTTTTCCATTTGTTGGTTAAGGTAAAGTAATTGTACCTTTTTTATTAGTTGTAACATCACCATGAGCTTGTCCAACAACATCACTCACAATATCTCCTACTTTCTTCCTGATATCTATATGTGGGTCAGGCAAAATTACACTTGAATGTGTATTACCTTTTATTTCACCAGGGTCTGTTTGGTCAGGGACAGAGCCATTGTCAGACATATGAACAGTTTTGACTTGGTAATCAACTGTTTGTATATCTGACAGTTCATCACCAATAGGCAATGCAGCTAACCTTTCTTGACTAATAATAATGTCAAAATAAGCTGGATTGTACTGTTTTTAAAAAAAGAACAGTTTGTATTTTTAACCTTCTTACTGCAAAATCTATAGATGTTCCATTTTTGCCCTGCTTCCGTACACGAATAATATTAATTTCTTCAGGAAGTCTAGGAAATATTTTGGCCGGTTCATTTACTTCTTGTGGGAAAGTAACACAGTGCCCATCAGAAGCAATACCCCCATGACCTAACGTGAACATTTATACAAGGTGAGATTCTACATATAAGTTGTTGTTCAACAACAGTTAAATCGGCAAGTTCAAGATAGAATATGTTTAGGGTCCATATTGTTTTCTGTTTCTGCTGAAAATAATTTTATTGGTGATTTATCTAAATGACAATGCTTACATTCATTATCTTGTGCCATTTTCATATCCATTTTTCTTTCTTTGCAAATATTACAAAATTTAAAACAATTTGAGACATTTGTTTAATTTTAAATTAACTACGAATACAATCCATAACTTTATTACATTGTTGATTTTCATGAAGAGGTGGAGGATTTGGAATATCTTTTTCATCAATATTTAAAAGTTGTAGCTGTTTTTCTAATTTTGTGTTGCAAACGACTCTTTCTATTTGTTAAATTATTTTTACTTTCTAAATTTGCTGGATGTTCATATTGTATTCCCAGTTTCCTGCATCTCATATATATTTGATCAGCAAGAGGATCATACTGATTGTTAAACGAAGAGTTCGAATTTACAGTGAGCTTGTTTAGAATATTGTTTTGATCAGGTTTTTCATTTTCATCTAAGCCCAAGGAACCATAAATATGATTGTTAAGTTGATGATCTAAATATTTTGCTATTTTCTGGGATGCTATTTGAAATTTGTGGGGAGGACAAGTATAAATGTATCCATGATCATCTTCTGTTTGTGGTTTTTCTACATCAATTTCATGTATTAAGAGTCAGTTTTATGTAATTTCTTGCTTTTTGGTTTTGTAGCTGATTTTTTTTTGTGGTACACCAATTTTTCAAGTTTTTGCTTTTTGGTTGGTACTTTTTTTTCTTTTGGTCATGAAAATTATTTTGTAGTGGTGAAGTTGGTATAGCCATAGGCGTTGATTTCATTAAAGGGTTGATATGTGCACCTGATAAAAGTATATTCACATCCAATAGAGTGAGAATGTTTTGATCAGGTTTAAACTGACGCATAAAATATACAGGCGACTGCGGGAGCCAAATATTCATATTGCATCCAAATAATATGGCAGCAGTTTGAATTTCACTGGATGTAGCCCACATACTTCCAAGTAACATGCCCTGTATATACTTATCAAAAGTCATGGTATTATAATGGGTTATCATAACTCTATCTTCCCATAACATCCAATTTTGGACAATATGGGAGCATACAATATACCTATAAGTATCACTCAGACTCAAGTCTCCATTTATGATGAAACTTAGAGAGGAAAAAACAGTTTCCATCTCATGGGACTGTAGAAGATAAATATGTGTCACTATTAATGACAAGATTTGTTGAGGGCAGTGAATCTAAGTTTGCCAAAGGAAGTACAGAATTAGCAGATTGTGAATTTGAATTTAATTTTTTGTTTTGTTAACTCTTGAAAGCTTCTGTGAAGTTGGAGACAGCTGCTGAATAAAAATGTTATTGGGAATTTTACCTGCATTTGTCTGTGAGCTACAGGAATAACCGTGATCACCTACGACAGTATAATCAACGTCATTATCAGTTACTCGATATGGGGAATTCTGTATCCGATGAATAATAGTAGTCAAGGTCAACCAGAGCACCGGATTTGACTACCTCTGCATATGACCTACGTTTCTCCCGAAAATAATTGCTTGCAGAGGGTTTTTCTGTGTTCCCATGGCTGGACGGAACTTTTACACTATAAATGTGATCATTTATTTGATATTATGATTTTTAAATGAAGTGCCAGTAATTATTTAGGAAATTTGCTTTCGCTGTCACTGACAATGGAAAGATGAAGCAGACGACAAACATCACGTAAGATAGGTTAAAGGTTACTTGTTCGTCCAAACTTCGGTTATTTCCGTGGTACAATAAAATTTAATTTAACTACACAAGTTACCAACATTTGTTTATTCTTGTTTTTGTAAACAAATAAAAATTCATGTCGTATTTAACATCGAATTTGTTCCGTTCTGTCCCGTTTTTTCAAGTGCGCGATTAAAACGAGAATCTGGCAGCCATTAAAATAAGATAATCGTACGAGATTAAACGAGAGTTACGAAACTTTTCAGATTGGTCATGTTGAGAGAGGTATCGTTCTTTATTCCAATTAAATGCTTCTACCATAAGTGCCAGCTGTTAGCTGGCATACTATGCAATCAATGGCCATTCGGAAACCATTCAAACAATTAATTTAAAACGTCGCACGATACTGGTGTCACGTAACGTTACACGCTTAAATACGTTAGCCAAATTTAAAAACGTTAGAATGCACGTTGTTCAGATGGCTTTCTAAAATAAATTTTAACGGATTTATAAGCGAAATACCTTAAGAATTGGATTCATGTTTTTCTTAGAGAATAGAGACTGGGCTGTTTATTAACAGATTTAAAATAAAAATGTAAATTACATTTTATTTTGATTATAAAAGAAATCGATCTATTTTTAATACACTATGCTCTGCAACAGCGCTCATTTATACACTCCATTATGTCGAGATGAATGGACTCAGGTATATCTAGCATGGCAGTGCCATTGAGTTCTTCACTAATATATACAAGGGAATCAACGGGAATAATACATGTTTCTATTAATTTGTATTGTAGCGGATCGGCCTGTCGATCATAATAAAGTCCAGAAAACACTTCTGTTCCGCGAGGTAAAAATTCCTGTTCAATCTATTCAAATCTGGAAGGTCATTAAAAGTATTGCGTAGGTCTCCAAAGCAGTGACGGTTTTTGTACTGTGATGGACAGCCACCCGTGAATTCACGGATAAAACAGGTGTTATATGAAATAGACCTCAAGTACTCGAAAATATGTTTTCGAACATCGTGTACGAAGAAATGATCGTGTTGCTGATCAGGATTGATTGCCTAAAAGTGTTCTGTTAAAATGCACGAAATTTCTTCAGTGCTTTCTATACCGTCACATTCAAGCATTGCATGGCGATGAATTATTGAGACATGGACAATTACATGTACTTCAGTTTCGTGAAAGTAAGTACTTTGAAGTTCTTGCATTTCTGAAGATCGGTAGTTTTCAGAAAATCCATGGACACAAACACAGCTACCAAACGGAAGAGACGACAGTAACGATTTTAACTGTTCATTTTGCCGCGAAGCTCTCTATTGATGAAATGTTGATGAAATGGAAAACTTTTCTGTAGTTTTTTAATGGGTGAAAAAAGAACACCTGCTTTGGTTTCTTTTGTTACCAGTTGGAGTTTTTTTAACAGTTTAACATTAAAATTGATGTACTCAAATTTTTCTCATTTTCCATTCATAGCAGACTCTGATACGTCACTTTCCTCGTCTATCATTTTTAAATTATCTACACCACAATTAATACATTGTCTTTTCAAACATGCTATATTATAAATCTGTCCTCTGTGTTACAAAGAGTTACACTCTAAAGATCTTTATTGTCGAGAAAGACTGGGAAATTGTAAAAATATTTTTATCAGTTTCTTTTTCTGATAATATTTTTTTCTCAAGCTTATACATGCTTTGAAAGCAGCTTTTATTTCAACATGGTACCTATAGCAACTTGTCTGTCTGTCTTTCTGTCTAACGGGCCTTACTAAAAACGGTTTGCAGTTTTCAAAGGATCTTTGTGATTTTTTTTTTTTTTTCAGGCTTTTCTATTTTAAAGTCAATATAAACCTCAGTTTCCGTTTTTTCGAGACTTTGGATCATATGACTTGCTTAAATATATGGGCCAGCCCTTTCACGTTAAACATCCAATTTATTTTCATTTGGCGGCGAAATGCCGGACTTTTTCCAATATTCATATATCAGACGCTTTACGTCTTCCGATAATGTATCAGAACGAGTTGTTCTTTTTGTAAAGCTCCAACAGTTATGGTCTGATCTGAGAAATCGGGTACCTACCCGAATTCTCCTACCTCCGCTTATTCTTCTAACCGGGATGTCAATTTTCATCGCTAAACGCTTTCTACATTTTTTCTCAGTTACGCTTTCTCCGCTTACTGATGCAATGATTGTGTTCATTCCCTTTAACGATTCATTAGTTCGTTTCATTTTGGATGCTTTAACTGCTGTTTTAATATCTTCTAAAACGGCCGTAGCAACAGTTATATCAGAATATGGTATAACAATATTTAATTTTTGTAACTTGCGAACTGTTGGAGATTGAGTTTTATCAAGATAAGTAGCTAACTAAAAGTAACTGCTTTTTTCAGAGGAGTGTTTTTTGATGTCCTGTTTTTGAATACATTTTTCATGTTTTTGTTGATTTTGTTTTTGTCCTATACGATTATCTCTCAATGATTGTCTGTAATTATGTTTCCTCAGCGATTCTTTTGTTCGACGATCTGTAACTTTCTTCCGCTGTGTTCTTTTCATTGTCGCTTCTGTCGTATTGCTTTGTTCTTTTTTATTTGATTTGCGATTTTTCATGTACGACTTGTTACCTTCTCTTGTGAGTATTTGCTCCCGATATCACTAGAGTTATTCCCCCGAGAACTCGTTCCGACATTTTTTATTTTTCTGAAAGAAAATAATTTTATTACATTTTTCATTCCCCTTTGAATAAAAAATACATTTATTTCTTTTGAATTTTGTATTCTTTAAATTAATATTTGTTTTATTGTAACCAGTAGCCGATTCTAATTTTCCCGATAAACGATTCAAAATAAATCAAAATACAGAATGTTGCTTCTCTTTTTTATTGTATTATACATTAACTCATACTTATGTCCACGTGTCCAATCTGTTTTCTTATTTCTTTTCCGGGCAATTTATATGTCAGTTAGACGTAATGTTCTGTATATTTTGTTACATAACGTCAAAATCGTATGTGGAGACATTGTATCGGACATTATAGTGTTATCTGATATCTCGTATTTAAGATTAAATTTATGATAATTTCATATCAAAATAGAGATATTTTTTTGTATTTTTATCCCTTATAATATTTTTTTTATTTAGTGAATAGCACTGTATTAAATAAATATCATGAAAAAAATAACCCTACGTCCAATTTGTGTTGTCCGACATTGCTATTCGAATCGAATGAAAAAGAGTTTTTTTTTTAAATCCTTTATTATAGCATGAAGCATCAAGTGTGATACGATATTTTTCCACTCGAGACAGTTAAATTTTCAAATTTAAAACGCGAGGCTCGCCGAGCGTTTTAAATATTTAACTGTCGAGAGTGGATAAATATCGTATTGCACGAGATTTGGTGGTGGAATCTGTTTCTCTAATGATTTTTATACGATATGCAGACAATCATAATCCTTCTTTTCGGATGATCTGCAAAAAGATGTGTACTTTCTATGTGACGTCAACAGGCATGGTCGCCTTTTTTTCATGATGTCACAGTGGGGATTTCAGAGCAAAGCAAGAAAATTATTCGTCATAATCGAATTTTGGCATTGGCAAACTGAGATCAAATGAACCACACGTTGAATAATAAATAAAAATAATCAACAGGTCAGGAAAAGTATAAATCGATTAAGAATTGGAGAAAATGATATATAACACTTTAGTATATCAATTTTAATGTTTATAAATTAATGACATGAATGTGTCTTGTCCGCGATTTCACCAAAGTAACACCAGTATCGTGCGACGTTTCTATATATTAATGAATTAATAATAGAAAAATTAATTAGAATGAAAACCGACTTTGAAACTGTATACATTTGTATGTATACTCTATATTAATGTATCATGTTGGTGAGTAAAAGACATTCTATTCATAAAATATACTGAAATGTTTGTACACTCCATCTGATTCGCTTTATATTGAAATTTCATAATATTTGTGAAATTTTCCAACTACTCTCCTGACCCAAAAATAATTATCTCTGGATGTACTGTGAATAAAGAAAAAAAAAACAATAATTTTCCTGAACTCAACTGACTACTGGAGGATAAATACTAGAACCAAGCTTCACAGCTAATTTTATTTTACAATACTGATGATTGCTGTTAAACGTCCAGTAATATAAGGTATGGCCACATATGTTATTAGACGTAACTGTTGCTTTAGGTTGTCTACACTCACAATGTGAGGATAATCATCCTGTTTCATAAAACACAACTGTAGCATTTTGCTGTTGATCTCTGTAAGTCCGCAGGAACCCCATATATTTAGAAGCTAACCCTATATTTTTTGGTAACTAACCCCATATTTTTTTGGACATCCTAAAACTAATATAATATAGTCACCAGATGTAGTCTTTTAACCAATCATATCCCTATAAATCTATAGGAGGTAAGATAAATCATAATATTATGTTTAAATTCATATTTTGTCAAAAAAAAATCGATATATGTTTGTCTATGATTTTTGTTGGTAATTGATATGCCCTTATGGATCCTTTGATTAAGAAATAAACATATTTGATTTGATTTGATTTTATACTACTTTTATTTGCTTTGTCATTAACATTATGTTATGGAATATAAAAGAGGGTATACCTTCTGCCAACTGGTTACAAAATGTAGCTTCTTCTGTTGGCTCAGCTGCTAAACCAATGGCAATTAAATCATAATTTACTTCTTCGTTAACTGAAACAAAAATATATATATATACATTTTATTGCACACTTGTTCAGCATTTAAAAAACAAAGTTCTCTGTTAATTGTATAACTTAATAAATATTGGCTTAAACATTAACGACCCGAAATTCAATGACACAAAATTACTTCCACGACACGTGATTCATGTTGTGAAAATGACTGATGATGGTTAACAAACTGCTGTTTTTGTATTAAATGTTGACAGAGTTTTGAATTTAATCTACTTAGTCTTGTACCTGTTTTATCTGAGTGGTGCACAATAAATGAAAT
The DNA here is from genome assembly GCA_017311375.1 of Mytilus coruscus. NCBI lineage: Eukaryota > Metazoa > Mollusca > Bivalvia > Mytilida > Mytilidae > Mytilus > Mytilus coruscus. Next base: position 4,172,119 of record CM029605.1, read on the forward strand.
TGTGTCAGGCACCATTGTTGGGACATCTATGACTGAAACATTTATTTCCTTGAATGAACATAGGAAAGAAGTCAATTCATCTCGTTCATCTTCGGTGATGCCTTTTGTGGCGTCCACATAATTGGTAAACATGTCTCCTTCTTTTGGCAGTAATTTACTTGTCCTGTAGTCTTGTAAAAATTGTTGAATTTCTACACTCATTTCTTTGGCTTTTCAAGGAGAGAAAGTTGTGTAACTTCTTTACCTGAAGCAAATATTTTGGTACATTACCTTTCATAATCCAGGAAATTAAACACATTAGATGAAATGATTTTATAAAAGATAGAAATATTATTAATAATGTTTTTCAGAGCTAAGTACCCACCCCTTCAAAATCATACAGTAAAATAGAGACCCCCAATTTAAAAAAAATCCACATAACAAAACATAAACAAGAGGTACTGTGAGCAGAGCTCATGAAATTATACACCCGCCCATTGCAAAGTACATATTTTGGTATTGGAAACCCCTAGAAATTAATTCAGTTCAAAAAATTAAAAAGTAAGTGCACAATTGTATTATATAATTAACAATCTAAAAAAGTTTCATTAAATCATATTAATTGGTTTAGGATACAAAATGGATACCCAAAAATAAGGCAATGACATACTACATAATTTGGACAAAGAAAATCTAAAATAATGTTTACAAAAAAATAAAATAGAAAGTGCATTAAGGCATTACATGATAAAGAACCTGAGAAAGTTTCATTAGATTCTAATAAGTGGTTAAAGAAGAGTTGCGAAAACAAAAATCAATGTTTAACCCCCTTTATAATCTTTAATTATTCAACCAATTTTTCTCTAATCTTTGTAAATTTGGCCTATTATTTTCTTTTATATCTTAGCTCCCCCATTATTCTCTAATCTTATCTAAGACCAAAAATTGAATACAGTAAAATATAGAACTCACTGTAAGATTTTGAAGTTCCTGCCTCAGTTGTACTGTAAGATTTTGAAGTTCCTGCCTCAGATGTACTGTAAGATTTTGAAGTTCCTACTGCCTCAGGTATACAGACCTTCCTACAAACTGTTGCATTTGGAGTATGTGTGTCAATCCCTCCAGTAATCCCTTGAATAAGAGTTTGCGGCATAATGGTTATTATCTGTAGAAATAAAGAAATAAAATATTATTTTAGGAGAAAAAAAAAAAAACAGCATGATGACAAGATATTAATAGAATTACAGTTTGATGTGTGTACAATATTAATTATCAGAAACACAGATAAGTTTTAATATATTCAACTAAGTATGGAACATTGTGGTACAATTTCAGATAGATCCAAACACTTACACACAAGTTATTGTCTGGAAACTAGAAAAATGCTTGTTTTTGGCCCATAATTCCTAAACAGTTAAGACCATAACCCCCAAAATCAATCCAAATCTTTCGTTTGTGGTATTGAACCTTGTGATAAAATTTCATAGAGATCCATTCACCCTTATTAATGGTAAAACCAAATGTCTACAGATGACGACAAAAAAAATGATAGCAATATACGTCGGATCACATTTTGTTTTGCAGTCGTATAAAAACAGTTAATGTAACAGCACTAAAAATAAATTGCTTATGATTCATGCATGTGTTCAAAGATGTATGTACAAGTTTCATTTATAACATGTATTTTTAGACTAGGCAAACTGTATAAATTTTGTTTCAGGAAGATTATTATATACCTATCAAATTTTATTACATATCTCTTGAAAGCAAAATAATTAACCTTTTGTTCTATCTCTTACAAATCTTTTAGAGATGAACCTCCTCCTGTCATGACAATCTCTTTTCTCCATTGAGATTCTTTCTTTTTGGCTGCTGCCTGTGAATCTTGCCATTTTTTCCTTATTTGCTCCTTTCCTCTTTTGTACTGACTGTTTGAATTTATTCTGTAATGTATGTACAATATAATATTACATTTACATATATACATAGTGCATTTGTCAGGGAAAATCACTTTAATTTGAAGTTTGAATTCATTGTACATGTTCTGACAATTTATATAAACAAAGATCTATGTTTTACCAAGATGTTATGACTGCAGATTTTTTTTAAAGTTACTGAGGCTTAATGATTCTCTAATCATTATTATTCAATCATAAGTTCATTAAATAATGATTTCTAAAAAAAAAGAATATCTTCTGAAATAAGTGATAAAATTGCATTTATATTGTTGTTATTCATATTCATTTATACACATCAGTTTCTATTCACCAAATATAGTTCATTTGTCCTTATATTATTTGAAAAAAGCAAACTTAATCAAAGAAATTTAGCATTGATCAATGAACCATCAAAATAAGGTCAAGGTCAGATGACAGACACCTTGAAGACAAATATACATGTACATGAAAAATATATATTATATACACATAACAATCATTTCATTAACCCATATAGTTCACCTGAAGATTCCTTATAGAATCTGGAAAAAAAAGACCAACTAGAACAAGTGGGGACATGAAAAAGTGTTGAAAACTGAGTACTTGGAAGAATTTTCTAAGTCGAAGGACCATTATGATATAAGTCTGCATAAAATCAGCAGGCCAGAACAAAACTTTGTTTGTTTTTATAGTGATTAAGATGATAACACAATGTTGACTGCTGTACCCCTATTTTTGACATTTTTACCTATTGTGTCTGTTTGTTTTGTGCACGCATCGTTGTCCATATAATGGAATTTGATGCGACTGTCATACAAGTGAGAGGTTTAGTTAGCTATAAAAACAGGTTCAATCCACCATTTTCTACATAAGAAAATGCCTGTCAGGAATATGACAGTTGTTATCCATTCGTTTGAAGTGTTTGAGCTTTTGATTTTGCCATTTGATCAGGGACTTTCCTTTTTGAATTTTCCTCGGAGTTCAGTATTTTTGTGATTTTACTTTTTACCTTGATCAATCTTTAAATTGTCATGGTTAAATTAATCCAAACATCAAATCAATATCTTAAAGCATGACGAAAATAAGTGTTGAGAAGTGATTATTAGCATGAAAGTCCAAAGACGATGACTGCAAAAAAAATTGAGATCAAGGTCAGATGACCAATTGGACATGCACATTTTACAATTATTCCATACACTTAGTATAGTAAACCTATTGCTTATATTGTCTGAGATATTGGCTTGACCACAGAAAACTTAAACATGTTCACTGATCCGTAAAATGAGGTAAAACCATTAAGGTCAAGCGAAAGCAGACAAAAATGCAGGCCAGAAAACTGTGCAAAATAAGGCAGGATGCTGTAAAAAAAAACCCAGACCATATAGGTTGACAAATAAAAAAAATGCAGGACCAAATAGAGTAAAAAAAAAATAGGCAGGTCTAAGATTACAAAAAAAAGGCAAGACAAAATATTTCATCCTATCCCCACCCCATACAAATCAAATGGTAGTTCCCTTACATACATGAAATACCAAATATAGTTCTCCTTTTACTAGAAAAAAACCCTGGAATGCAGCAGGTACAGAGATTCCCAAGACAAATTCAGCTTTTGTGGACATTTGGTCCAGTAAACCTTGAAATACTAATTGGACCAGACAGTTCTTTACTGAACATCTATATGTGATGTTCATAAAATTTATAGCACTTTACTGTCATTAAGTCCAGTAATCTAGAGCAAATTACTGGACCAAACCATTTTTTACCGGTCATTGCTTTATTTTTGACAAAAGAGGGACGAAAGATACCAGAGGGACAGTCAAACTCATAGATTGAAAATAAACTGACAACATCATGGCTAAAAATAAAAAGACAAAAAGACCAATAATAGTACAGAAGACACAACATAGAAAACTAAAGACTAAGCAACACGAACCCCACCAAAAACTGGGGGTGATATCAGGTGCTCCGGAAGGGTAAGCAGATCCTGCTCCACATGTGGCACCCGTCGTGTTGCTTATGTTATTACAAATCCGGTAAATAGTCTAATTCGGTAGGTCACATTCGTGAAAAGGGAAGGGTATTGTAGTTACGACATAAGGAACATATCCGATATCATCTGTGAAACGGTTATTCCATAACGGTCAACCATTTCGTGATGGCGTCCGTAAAATTTACGGACGATTTCAACTTCACCACTTGGAACTCTTGGTTTGATAGCTTCCTTGTGAGCAGCAATCCCCTATCAAAGAAATCATGATAGATAATACAAGCCCGGGAATATCGTATCAATTGGGAGATATTATACTCCGTATGCAGGCACTGCTGGAATGTTGCTACATAGAAACGGAAATTGGGAAGCTGAAATCATCTCTTTTGTCGTAAAGTTTTGTTTTCAACCGACCCTCATTGTCAATTTCTAGATGTTAGTCAAGATATGAGGCAGACTTATCTGTATCTGTAGTATCCTTTATCTCTGGTTCGATGGGATAGATTCGTTCAACATAGTCACCAAATTTTGTATTATTTAGTGAGAGAACATCATCTATATAGCGGAACGTAAAGTTAAAGGATATTGCTAAGTTCCTAAGAAGTTCCTGTATGAAGTCAGCCTCATAATAATAAAGAAACAAGTCGGCAAGAAGAGGGGCACAATTGGTTCCCATTGGAATTCCGACAGTCTGTTGGAAAACACGTCCTCCAAATGTAACACATATGTTGTCAATCAAGAAATCAAGCATATTGATAATGTCAGTTTCAGAGAATTTTTTGTTTGAATCAGAGTGATTCTTTACAAAGTAGGATTTATCCCTCCCCAAGACAAGAGACTTGTATCTACGTTCGCCATTCTTTTTAATGAAACAAAGTAATACCAACTCTTTCAATTTACCTGTTAGTTTGGAATGGGGAATACTTGTGTAAAGTGTAGAAAAGTCAAATGTTTTAATACTATTGCAAGATGAGATTGTATGTACTCTAAAAGATCTTTGGAAATTTTTAGTATCCACATCTGATTCACGCCACCTCTAGAATAGGCAGTTTCACAATAACTTTGGAGCCCGGCTTTGATTGCTGATAAAATAGATGTTAATAATTTAGAAAGAGGTTTCGTGGAGCACTTGGAAGACCCAGCAATATACCGTTGTTTGTAAGGACACTTATGTAGTTTAGGTATCCAATACAGTGATGGAAGATCCAGTTCTTCATCTTTGGTTGAAATTTCAAAGGAACATAGAACAGACCTATGATTGTCCAGGATTTCCTCTTTGGTAAGTGTGGTGAGGGTATATGTTGAGTTTCCAAGTGAACTGTCAATACCTAATTCATTTATCAAGCAGTTTATGTAATGATATTTACACACAAAAACGATGATGAACCTTCTGAATCACTGCGGGTATAGGAGAATTTTTGAAATACAAATGTAGTTTTCATTTCTGTCAAATTCTATTTGTCAGCTACAGCAGAAATGTTGTTTCGTGTAAAAATTATGTGCACACTATTATGCAACAGGAAAGATCAGTGAACATGTTTACTTTTTGCAAAAAATGTCTCTGCTGATCAGTAAATGCTAATGGAGGGCTGATTTCTCACATTTATGAAAGGAAAATATTAGTTTTGTTGAGCAAAATTTTAAAATCCTTAGCTTTAGGAAAGTTCTTTATGCTCTATTATCTATACATGTACATTGTATCACCAGATATTTTAAAGTAATGGTAAAAAGTGTACAGTGATAACAAGGCAAAGGACATTATTTAATATTAATACTTTTATTCTATAAAAAAAGTGTCCAGGTGGAAATAATGTCCTGTGAAATAGTATCCATCTGGGCAGTTTTTCACTAAATAAACTATTAAATAAATTATGTCCATGTTCATGGACACTTTTTCACAGCCGGCGTGAGCTAGCTTGGGACATTTTCCATAGGTAAATTGTATCTGGGACACATTATAAATAAGTGAATTAATGTCCATTCACTGATTCAGTGGCCATTATTTCATGGGATACATTATTAAATCCTACACGGGTTCCATTCATATTAAATCATCATCTGCAACCATTTAACTTCAAGGGGGAGGGGTTATGGTTTTTTGTCTGAGTCAGAATTTTTTTTTTCGTGCAAACAAAAACATTTTTTTAAAGTTTTTTGACGCTATCTGGGACACAGGTTCCTGACGTTATCAATCAAATTATTTTTTTTCAAAATTTAACACTATAAGGTATGGGAAAATCTGGATTCAGATGTTTTTTTTTTTTTTTTTTTGTCACCTGCTTGACCACAATATTTTTTTTATCAAATTGGGGATCAGAATATTTTTTTAGGAAAAACACATAACTTAAGCATACCCTCCCCTTTTTAAAGTTAAATGGTCGGTTCCCTATTTACTTATAGGTAGTTCCTATTTATTATCTGTATATATTTTTTGAAGTGAAATTTTACTGATCAATTTACTTTTGACTGATTTTATCTCCCACTCTATCTGCTTTTTATTGTTTTCAATAGTGGAAGAAAAGGATTAGAATAGAACGTCCTTAGATTGTTCCACCTCGTCAATCAAAATTACTATTTCCTCATGTGTAAAGTTAGGCTGTCTCTCTTTTTTAATCTTCTCCATTTTTCCAGCTTATTCGAATGAATACTTACGCGCGCAAATGATCGTCTGCAATATTCCTGTCACTGTGAAAGAAGAGTGCGCCATATTACGATGTAAAAAACTACGATTCTCACCCCCTGTTTAGAGAGTTCCGTTTAACGATACGCTTACGGTGATACACAGTGCGTAACTTGCAATCAACTTATTAGTCCTTTACGGTGCCTTTGTGAAACACACGTAACGGGAACGTAGAACCGCACGTAAACGGATCGTAAAATGATACGATGATCGTAAGTTAAGAAGGCTTTGTGAAACGGTGGCCAGATCTGTGATAGACAAAGTTCCTTAACGTGGAAATCGTCACCGTTCTATAAATTCCAGGTCTGACAAAATGTTTAGCGCGGTCGATCGCTTCCTAAAAATTCTTCTTTTCTAAGTCTTTCCCACTCATTATGTACAATCGTAATCGAAGCCATTTGTCTAATTTGTACGCATGAGTGATAGTTGCTAATCGTATAGTTACGATCAAATTGATGATGAAACGGAATGATTGAAGATACCCGTACAAACTTGTGTGTAACGATGGCATGGTACACATATTTTTTGTTCCTTAACCTCAGATTTTAGTACGTTTGTTAATACTTACTCTGAACTATTAAATCACGTTGAAAAAAATTAAAGGTTCAGATAAAGATGTAGATAACCTGATCATATTTCGTGTTTCGTTTAACACGTTACGAAGGACTCATCAGTGACGCTAGAATATAAAAGTTAATAAAAAATAAATGAAAATGAAGTACGCAGTAAAACTGACTTGTGTTGTAAAACACTATTTCCCCTTTTAGGTTCGTGGTCATCCTGCTTAAGAAAAACGAATAAAAACGTTGTTGATAATCACTTCAATACATTGCGTACCTGTTCCAAACGAAGCTATTTGGATTATGTATTGCTCATTGGTAGTAGGTGAGGGCTGTATTGTCATGTATTTTTTGTGATTTTTTTTTATCCTTTTTTATATATTATCCATTTCTACCCCTAAGAATGACTTGGGAATAAAAGTCTGGTCACCTTTGGTATTCTTCCAACCGTCAATAAAACCTCGTTGAAGTAGAGCGTCTGTTTTGCTTTTCAGGATGTACAAGTACGTAGCCACGTGCGATCAAAATGAAAACGTTAAATACGATATCCCGTGTAAAGAGAGAACCCTTTCAGCAACTCTTTGAGGGGTCGGTTTATGGCCTTTTACAAAGCACAATATCCGTCCCTATCCAATATACCCTCATTTTCCAGTGGTAGTCCAAATTTCTCCGACAACCATCCCGGACATCCCCGATTACAGGACCTACCTATTGTATTTATTATTAATTTGTTCTGATGTTGCTTTGTCCCCTCTCTTCCCGTTGCATCTTTTTTTCACATTGATAAGCGTCTTTTTATTTTGCATACTTTTTAACAAATACAGAAAACGTATACTGCCTACAGCCTATACCATAATGTCTTGTATAGATATAAGAAGATGTGGTATGAGTGCCAATAAGACAACTCTCTATCCAAGTCACAATTTGTAAAAAGTAAACCATTATAGGTGAAAGTACGGCCTTCAACACGGAGACTTGGCTCACATAAACAGCAAGCTATAAAGGACCCCCCAAAATGACCTGTGTAAAACCATTCAAACAGGAAAAACAACGGTCTAATCTATATAAAAAATGAGAAACGAGAAACACTTATGGACCACATCAACAAAAAACGACAACCACTGAACAACAGGTTCCTGACTTTGGACAGGTGCAAACACATGCAGTGGGTTTAAACGTTTTAATAGGCGCCAACCTTCACTTTAACCTGAATGTAACATCACAACATAGAAAGACACACTATAAAATATCAATTGAAATGGCTTAACTCAATCAAAAGACATATTAACAAAAACAAGTAAACAAATACTGAACGAATAAATTTGAGCTATGACACAATGTAAATACAATATTAATTTAAAAAAAAGGGGGGAGATGTAAAACAATATCAGAATGTTTTTTTTTTTTAATCAATCTGGAGTGTGTTTTTTTTTTTTGTTCGATCCATTCACCAAGGACTCACTGGGGAAATGTATTACGTCATAATCGGTCTTATATCGACCTGAAGTAAAACCCTTCCTAATGTAGAGCGCCTGTTAATTGTATGGGATTTATAAATACGCAACCACGTTTGGTCGGAATGGGGGACGTTATATTCGATCCCTCATGAAGGGAGAACGCAACGCTCTATGCACTTCATTAACTCTGTAATAATTTACAGTGGCAGTCCAACTTAACCGCCCTACATCCTGGTCGACCACTATTATACAGGACTATCCTACTGTAGTTATTATTATTTTATTATAAACATGCATGAAATATTTATCATTGGACGTTAAACAAACAAAATTCAATTGATCTTCCGTATAATCATGAACTGTGTGCGAATGTTTTTAGTTTCAAGGTTTGAATTTTTATATCTATTATGGGCGACAAATAGATTTCAAATAATATATGAATATGAACTTGTTACTGTAAAAAATACTTTTTACTTGTTACTGTAATGTACTTTTATTTCTTACTGTAATGTAATTTTACGAAATAACCAATGTGTTCTGTTATTTTAACGTAAATCTATTTATTGGACTTTTAAATATTTAAGTATCTTTGTACCATGTTTTACTACAATCATATAATTTTGTTTGTAAATACTATTGTTTGATGACGCAGTTGTCAGTTTTCCGCTGGCGCTTGTCCCCGTTGTAAAAGGGTAGGTTCACAGTAATATAATATATATATTTATATATACATATATATTCCGTTCCAGATCTCCAATGTGTTGTTTATCCACATTTTGTGTCAAATTATATATGAAAATAAAGATTGTTTCTCAAATTTTAACATAGTGATAGAAAAAGAATAAAAAAAATAATGTATATAGGTATCGGTAGACGCAGCAGATTGTCAGGAAAAGTGTTTACTTAACGTTGTTCCATGTAACAAACTCGAAACATAAAACTCGTTTTTTCTTTTCTCGATAAATACTCGAATATTTCACGCAACCTGTGTAACTTTTGCATGAACGTTCCATGGCGTCATATATTCCAGTAACGGTTTGCATGACTGCCTCCATCTTAAATTTGCATCGATATTTGGAAAATAATATGATGATCAGAAAAGTCCAACGGGAAATTTAGTTTGGAAGCTTGAAATATTCCAGTTGAAAAATGAAAATTTTAGCAGGTTATTTATACAGTTGTATGAAATATCGTTTTTACTAAATGCAAGCTCCAAAAACTCAAATTATCAAATAAATTAAGCTACATCTTCAATTCAAATCAACAGGTTTGCAATGTCTTGCAGAAATGTCCGAAGTAAATGTTCATGCCTTCTCCTAACTTTTAAGGCTAAAACATTGTGAGTTAATTTCGTGATGAATAGTATTTGGCTTTTATTATTATACCAATAAAAAGTACTTTAAAAATTGTAATTGGAACACCAAATTGTATTAAGATTACAGGTTATCTATGAAAAATACGGATTAATGAACAAGTCTTGCAAGGTTGTCTGTTAACATGATTTGACTCCGCCACAATTAATATGTCAGGGACGTTGTGAACTGCATTCGGAATTTTATTCCTCCGGCTACTGTAAATGTCCGGTTTTCAACAAAACGAAATAATGCACATTATACAAAGAATACACATATAAGACAATCAAAATATAAGTGAGAAAACTTCAGTATTGTCTCTTTTCCCACCGCTTGATTAAAAGTATATTTGATGTTGTTTGAATATATAATGCTAAAATATTCCACAAACACCACAAAAACTACTGACATTAAAATCTAATACTAGTATCCTATGAAAATTATAAAATGTTGATAAAGGTTTTTTTTTTTTTTTTTTTTTTTTTATGGCACAGGAACAGCAAAAGGTTGGTTCAAGGAAGCAACATCGAACTTCAGTACTAGAATCGGACTATGCTTTACGGAGTTTTACAAAACGCATAACTAGATCAGATGCTAGCTGGCCAAGTTCGAATGAAACTACAGTAGATAGGACTGACATGGTCACATATAACACCTGTTATGATTGGATATAGCTTTCCCGCCATTTAAATTCGAGGAGTCCTGGGTGTGGGCAGTGTTCCTCGAAGTCGACTCGATATCCCGGATGGTGTGACGTCAATCAATTCAAACTTGACAACAAATGCAGAGTAGGGGCCTACTCTTCAAAATTATTTACCGTTCATTTGGAACCCTAGTCAGAACTCGGGTTCCATTCGAACTTGAATGATAGGAATAAAAAGCTCGTATGTTTTACGGACCTCTTCTGGTTTGTCTCGGCTTACGGGTAACAAAAGTAACATTAAAAGAATGAGAACTGGTCCTATACCATTTGTTTCACATGCGATTTATGTAGTAGAAAAAAAAAAACACAAACCGAGGTATATTTCAATTATATGGAAAAAAATCATCTATTAAAATTTGCCAGCGATCATTTGAAAATTGAAACCGTTTTTCTTGCAATCGTTTTGTCCTAGAGATAAATAAACATATTACTATAGGTAATATATCGAAATTTGGGTTTTTTTTCAAAAGTTGCATGGACTTCAGGCGCAAAGTACTTAAAAACAATCCTGCATTTCAAGGTGAATTTAAAATTTATTATTATATTTACAAAGAAATTGTGAAAATTGTGGAGTTAACAATTTCAAATTAAAGGAAGAAGAACTGATAATTTAAACATGTCTACTGTACAGTGGGAACATACCTAGATTTAAAACCGGATCTCAATCCATAACAAAGCTTATGCTCGTAAAGAAGTCAACTAAACCATTAAAAATGTTCTCTTATTTCATATAAATCACCGTACTTTTCCGTACCACCAATTTAATGTTATGCAGATATTTAATGATGGTTGTGCTACATAATACAAGAGCCGTCAATGTTTTGGGCTTTTAGCAATGACTTTTTCAGATTTATGATATGATTCTATAAGAAATATTTTTGGAAATGCGCATGCAAAAAGTGCACAAGACGTGGCTGATGGATATATAAAGAGAGAGGCAGATTTGTCCGTAATCCTTAGTCGGTCATCCATTCAGAAAGGAAAAAAAAATATTAAACTTTTGCAATAATAATTTACAGAAACCATAATCAACCGGCTGCAAGCGCAGAACTTTTAGATACGCAGAAAGCATCTCCGAAATCCAACACAACGTTTCCAAAGCAATGCCGATATCCGAAAAATTCATTGTTTTAGAACGATTTATAACTGCGAATTGATGGTGACTGATTTGTCTCCTTGTTATAAGTGTGATCAATGTGTATCTTCAAACTATGAAATATGTCGCAACTTTATGCCATTTAAAATTGTACGCGAAGATGCAACAGAAAGCTATGCAGTTGTAAAACAGTGGGATTCTTTATTAGATTTGATTAGTAATGGTACAATTATAGCCGTTGTCACGTATCATGTTGATTCCGATTTATATTAAATGAAAGTTAGGTGAACCAGGAATATTACCATCAGCCGTCACAGATGACTGGGATATGTCCTTCTTAGAGGCGCTAATATTATGAAACGGTATTACTATTCATGATATTGTCAGTAAGCGGAAAGAACAAACATGTTCCAAAATGATTTGTTATTAACTATTCCGTTTCTGCCAGATATATTTTAACTGAATCCACAAATATGGTAACAATATCAAGCTAAACGAAAAAATACATATGACTATTGGAGCAGCACTTGAAGATATTTAATTAAATCATTTATCAGATTGCTAAATTCAGTTCTTGTTTTTTACAGTTTATGTTTTCAAACGATACAATTAGTGAAATTAAACACATATTTATTTGGTTTATCCTTGCATAGGCCAGTTCCGGGATACGGTAGTTAGTTGAATCTGTCATGTGACTTCCATCACCACGTGACTAAAATGTAGGCATCGTTACTTTCAAACATATGTTGAGCGAACGGGTGGAAAAGTTTGATCTTATACTGCAAAAAATATTTGGAAAATTTTAAGTTGGTGTTACGGGAATTTGGATTACGTACTTACGGAACATAAATTATTTCTAAACTACCCTGCAGAATGAAAGTGCTTGAACTTTAATAGATCAGGGTTACAGCGCCTTCTATCTGTTAAATGACGTCATAAAAGCGTGCGAAATTGACGATATTTTCCGGTGAAAGACATGATTCGAGAAATGGCCTATTATTAAAACTTAATGAAGAAATGCATGACCAGTGGTGTTTAAAAGAGGAAATACCGATGAGGCAATACCAGACCGTCGTCTTTCTTTCTTTGTATTCAGTACCCCGGAAAGATTTTTAAATTATAGCTTTTAATCCCCTTTTAGTACAAAAACACACTGCCTGTTTATTAAGAATTCAGAATGAAAGATCATATTTGGATTGGCCTCAAACGGCATTCATACTTGTGTGTAATACTATGCATTCACCCAACAAGGAAAAAGGAAAATGTTGTGCGTTTACGAAAAGACGTTTCCTTTTTCTGTTACACTTAATGGTAGCAATATCTGACGTTGCGTCTCAATGAGTGACCAAAACACAGATTAATTATACCATTGGATTTCTTGGGTCAGTTATTCCTTATATTACATTGACAATTTACTTTTTAATGGAAATAAGGTAGAAAATGAAATTATCAGATTTATTTCACATGTGAAATCATTGTTTTTTGTTCGTTTTTTTTTTTTTTTTTTTTTTTTTTTTTTTTTTTTTTTTTTTTTTTTTCACTCGAAATTTACGTTAATTAATTGCAATAAATACTTTCAGAAACATGCATGTCAATTGTTTCCCAGTGCATTTGCTGAAGTTTCTTCACACACAATACATTTCTTCGGGTAGTTATCGAAGAGCAAAGGAGGGAATACGGCGTCTTCAAGAAACATGCAGATAGAAAGATTTGGAATTTTCTGTTTTTCAAAAGATGACACTGTATTATAATTTTATATTGGTTTTGTATCTAAGTCTATGTATACTACATTTTTTAACTTTATTACACCTTCACCATCTACTTCAATGACAGTATACTATTACTTTAGATTTTGTTATTGATTGATTTTATGTCGACTTAAATGTTGACTTCTTACACAGATTCCAATGTTATGTTTCTACAGTAAGTCTAACAATTATTACTAATTTTATATATTTATTTAAAGTTAAGTTTAATATATTGCCAAGTAAGTATATAATTGAAGCTAAAATTTAAGCTACATTCATATTGTATCCAAGTACCGGAAATAAGTTGTGATTGACTGTACTGAGATTAAACTTAGGCCCTCATCACTTTCACTTGGCCCAACACGTCATTCATCTTATAAAATATAAAAGTTCACAAACCTGGATAGTAGGTGTTGGTTTTGCACCTTAAAACTTATGTTTCCACTTTAAATGCAAGTTTATTTCCGATATAGAAATTACTAAATTGAGTGAGCATTGTTGTCAATATAATGGAATTTTATGCGACTGTCATACAAGTGAGAGGTTTAGCTAGTTATAAAACCAGGTTTAATCCAACATTTTCTACATACGAAAATGCCTGTACCAAGTCAGGAATATGACCGTTGTTATCCATTCGTTTGATGTGTTTGAGCTTTTGATTTTGCCATTTGACTACGGACTTTCCGTTTTGAATTTTCCTCGGAGTTCGGTATTTTTGTAATTTTACTTTTTATTGATATGAGAGGGTAAGGAAATTATTATGGTAGACGAAGATTTCGTGCTTAACAAAGTTGTAGACGATACAGATTTTACATTAAACACCTAACATTTCCTTATGAGACACGGTCACTTAAGCAGACCGGAGATGGATGAAACTACAGTCCTTGGATGGTGTAAACTTCCACTAACACCATACACGATTAAACCATTCACCGTACACCATTACACCATATACCTTGTGTCATTAACCATACACGTTACACCTTTGCACCATACACCTTACACATTACACCATACACCATTCCCAATTCTATCTACACGATCCGAAACTACCCATAAGGCAATTAAATTTCAAAGAAAGCGTGCGACTACAAAATTATTTATTTGTTTTAAAAACGAATTTTGATCACAATATTGTAAATTAATGTATAAAATTAAGACCTCCGTGATCATGGTTATATAAACAAAACAGATTAAATATATATACATGTATTTGTAAATAAAATACGCATAAAACTTTGCTTGTAATACAAATGTATCCGTTATCTGCCTTTCTATAAATTAACAACGATATTGGTTACAATGCTATTATTAAGTTCTGAACGGTTTTAAAATGTAGCGTAAATCTTATAAATTTGGTTTTCAGATAAAATCAACAAACAATGCCAAAACGAACAGTACTTAGATCATATAAAATAATCATGATAATTGAAAGCAATATTGGTGTACAGTTAATCATGCTTATGGCCAGCGTATCATAAATAATATTTCTTTTTCTGCACGAATCAACAGTGCAAGCATGCATGTCCTTTTTATTCAAATAATTGAATCATCACCAGAAATCAGTAGTTTTACATCTCAGACTGGGATTGTTTTTACTGTCTCGGGAACATATTTATTATCTGTGGTTTTGTAATTCAGGCAGACTGGTACAACTAAATTATTTTAACGCATCAACCAAAACTGACCATATTTGCACTTTATTATACAATGATAACAAAAATTGTCCCCATCAACTTAGACTGCCAGCATGTCCTCTTTTAATCAAAATATTGTCTCGCAACAAAATTTCAGTAGTTTTGATACCTCAGGCTAACTCATATAACAAAATTATTTTAACGCATCAACCAAAACTGACCATATTTGCACTTTATTATGTATATCTATATAGCCGCATAGTAAATCAGCAATATTTTATTGTCAGAATGGATTGTAAAATACAAATGACAACAAAATTGTCTCCATCAATCTAAATTGCCAGCATGTCCTCTTTTTATTCAAAATATTGTCTCGCAACAATATTTCGGTAGTTTTGATACCTCAGGCTGACTCGTACACTGTCGTCTAACAAAATTATTTTAACACATCTACCAATTGTAAAATGACCATATTTGCACTTTATTATGTAAATCTATAAAGCCGCATAGTAAATCATCAATATTTTGATGTCGGGATGGATTGTTTAAATCAAATGACAGCAATATTGCAATACAATGACAACAGAAATTTGTCCCCATCAATCTAGATAGCCAGCAAAACCTGTTTTATTCAAAATTGTGTCTCGCAACTAAACTTCAGTAATTTTGATACATCAGGCTGACTCGTATAACAAAATTATTCAACAGCATCAAACAAAACTGACCATAGTTGTAATATATATAGCCGCATCTAAATGCAGTAATATTTTGATGTTAGGATGGCTTGTATAATACATATGACACAAATATTGGAAAACAATGACTATAAAATCTTCTCCGCTTCAATTTAAAGTGCCAGCATTTCATCTCTGTATACGTAATATAAAACTGTCACTAAAGTCAGTATCTGTATCTGTATTTCCCACTTCTGAATATGGATGGGTACGTCACAGATTCCTTTTGGCTATATGTGCATAAATTAGTCGTGCTTGCTGAGGTGTGCTGATTTAAACTCAGTAGTTCAGGATTGTTTGTATAATAAAACTATTCCACTATATCATCCAACACTGTGACTGACATGACAGATTTCATTTGTACTTTATCCTGAAAAGTATGAGAAGTTTCTCTCCTTGGAAAAGTATACTGTTATGTCGGTTGGTTGATTTTGTTGGTAGCTAAATATCAAGTGGCAAATATTTCATTCCTGTTCACATAAGTATATTTTTTCGGACGTTCAAGATATCATTTATAATCCGCCTAAATCCGTAAAGACAAATCTAACGAAATTGACGAGATTGTTCATAATTATTTTTATATTATACAACACCTCTTGTGCAATAACACTGTACAATTTTCCTTTGAACATTTTTGGAAAACAGAATCGTAAATCCAAGGCAAACAAAGGTGAATTACGATGAAATATTTATGAAGAGATTGTCAAAAATTGGGGAACGAAGCAACGTTAAAAATGATGTTGATAACTCATGATATAAAAATATTGTTCCGATGCCTGGATAACTTTTCTATCCGCTTTTAGCTAAAAAACTTTCTTTTATGATAGCTGCATGCGATCGCAAGTGTGTAATTTTATAGCTACTGTTTAATGTAAATAAGAATATGAAAAAAGGATTTTTTAATGTGTATAATATCTATGACATAGAGTCTAACGAGTAAAGTAATTTGCTATACTGGGAAAAAAGAACAATGAGATTACTATTATTGTTTATGTTTACAATCCGAAAAATTAAAATAAAATGAACTTCGGTTTCAACCAATGAAATGTCGTACACCATTCATTCACACCATTCCCGATCGCACGTTACACAATCACACCATTCCTCATACACCATTACACCATTCCCCTTACACCATACACCATAGCACCATACACCTTCTACCATTGCAACATATGCCATACACCATTACACCATTCACGTTTTTTGGGATGTTTACACCATCCAAGGGCTGTATTGCTAAATTCAGAATACATATTCAGAGATAGATGCGCATATAGAAAGACTACTTTTCTTTTGATAAAATTATTCCTTTAAGTATGCTCTGTACAATCAACCAGTTTTCGACTATGGCAAACGTGCTGACTTTATTTTAAAGATGGATAAGCATTAAGCGGTTTACAAACATATTGTACATGTTTTATTTTGTGAATGATTTTTATTCTTTTTCACTTGAAATGATAAATTTTGAATAGATGTTTTCATTGATAATTAAGATTCGATACTTTTATGATTACAGTATATGTTTTCCCATTTGGTTTGAGTTAATAGCGTTGAATGTACCTTTGATATGTTGTAAGAACTGTAGAGAGTGTTTTCATTGGTACCTTTTAAACTATAAATCAGGGACAAGATAATGAAAACATATGTAAAGATATGAAATAAATATTTTGATTATTTAAACGTATAACGTCACAGTACTCAAATTGCACCTATTTAGCAAAAATAGCAGCGAAATTTTTAAAAGTTTTCTTAGTGACTAATCAATTTCTATTGTTTTATTATGTGACGTTATGCTCGTCTCTCAAATAGGTAAATATATGTAAATATTCACAACACGTTCACAGTAAATATAAAGAGATGAAGTATTCACTGGAAAATGTACGGAAACGTCGCATGGACGTCCACAAGTAGTCTTCTTTTAAAAATGAGCACATGAAATATGTTACGAGTATCTATTTCTTAAAAAAAAATGTTAGTATGGACCAATGTCAAATTGTTCTAAATATTTGAAGAAATATAACAAAACATCTGTTATTCGAATTTTTAGGTTGTAGATTTAAGCATGGATGCAATTTGGGTACTCCTCATTACCAAAATCATAGATCGTTTGGAGGTCGGTTCATGATTCAATATGGATTCAAAATCAATTTGGGGGAACATATAATAAATAAGGATACATCTACAAAATAAACACAGAATGGAAACTTTTGTCTGGATCATAAATAAATGTAGGTTAAACACTTGTCAAAATAGGTGCAATTTGGGTACCCTTGATTTCTAAAGCTTACCAGATGTACAGCGCACCGCTAAATTGTTACGTCACTATCGTTGATGTACTTCCTTTAGCTTTCTCAATACATTCATCATACTAGCAAGACGTCTGTTCTTTAGTTCATGCTATTATACGATATATTAGCCACTATATGCAATATTGGTGCATTGACCAGATGAAATAATGGAAGCGAAGTTGAAAGCCTTACAAGTGGGATACAAAGGTTCAGTTACGAAACTCCAGAGGAAATTTCAAGAAATTCGACGCGGATTATGGAGAAATTTCAACGTTATTAGAAGCTGTTACACAGAAGAAAAGATTTTGAGAGAGCATCAACGAGATGATCTAAGAGTAAACTTTGGATGTAGTGTAGCAGTGAAAATACAGGACTTAGATGAATACATGTTCAATTTAGAAAAGGAACTTCGGCAAATTACAAAATTAGCTAAGTCATTTCAAAATCAGAGTTTACCCGCAAATGAATCAATTTCATTGACTTTGAACCCTAATGCCGATAATTTTATACCGCATACAAAATCAGTTCAATCTACATGTATTAGCCAACCCTCAACTACAGCAAACCAACAATTAACGCACACCTAAAATTCACGCTAATCGTCTAGCACAAACAGTGAGAATCACAAAGTACCAAAGTTAAACTTACCTATATTTACTGGAGATATACAAGACTGGCAATCATTTTGGGACTCCTATGAGACAGCGATTCCCACAATTTCTACAATGAGTGATGTACAAAAATTCAACAACTTAATAGTCCATTCCACAAAGCGAAGCATTACAAACTATAGAAGATTTTTCCATGACGAACATAGATAACGACAAAGCAATTTCATTACTCGAGGAAAGATACGGACAAACTCATAAAATCGTTCAAGCCTACATGCAGGCCCTACATGATTTACAGGCTCCAATTCATCCAGACTCCGTAACTACTATGATAAGACAGAAACTTAAAGTAAGAGGTCTCGAGTCACTCGGACAGACAGACGATACGTATAAATCACTACAAGTCCCTGTTATTTTATTGCCGAGATACGTCAAAATTTAGCAACGATTTCCACAAACTAGACATTACATGATTTACGCAAAGCGCTTCTCGACGAGTTGAATATTATAGAAGCCGGAACATTACCTGACAAAGTAGAAATGCCACTCGCTATCGCTACCTTTTTAACTAGCATGAAGATACGTTCAAAATAAACGTTCGGAAAACCCGAGACGTAATTTTTTATGAGTTTTTTTTTTTACATTAAGTCCTGCATTTTTTGCCACGAAAATGGGCATATAGCCGTTAATTGCACAAAAATCACAACCGTTGATACACGTATAGCTGTTCTAAAAAGAGAGGCTATGTTTTAACTGTCTCGGTCGTCACAAATTAGCTGACTGCAAATCTACAAGTACATGTAAGAAATGCAACAAACCTCATCATACAAGTATATGTACCAAGAATAACAGTATGGACAAATCACATGAACAAGTAAACATAGATCATGGTAAAACCGTATTACACTCCTCAAGCTCCCTCGCACCACAGAAAACATCAAATGTTATATAGAAAACCGTTGTCGCAAGGGTGAGCTTAGGAATTCAGTCAGCGAATGCTAATATTTTGCTAGATAAGGGAACCCAGAGGTCATTCGTCACAGAAGCACTTGCCAAAAAACTAGATTTAGGTATCAACGGAACCAAAATAGTTATCTTTCTGGATTCGGAGAGCAAAACAGACAAGTAAGCCATATTTAATCGGGAACGATTAACTTACAAACTGACGATGTAGAAAACATGCCGCTTTATGTAATTGTCATACCTGAAATAGCATAACCGCTACAAACACACATGAAATCAGTAGTTAACATGGGACATTTTCATGGGTTGAGATTAGCATACCCAATAACCGAAGATGACATTTTTTATATCAATTTACTTATTGGAGCAGATTATTACTGGAGTATAGTTGGAGATAAAATCATAAGGGGTAATGGACTGACTGCCGTCAAATCTGAATTAGGATATTTACTTTCTGGACCGACGACAAGTATTAGAGTATCAAACAGAAATTCAATATAAAACGTTACTGTGTCTCATCAAACAGAGGAATGTAATTTAACAACGTTTTGGGAAATCTAGTCCCTTGGTAAAGAAGGCAAGACAACGAATACAGAACTAGACGAATTTCAAACAATGCATGAAAACTCATCAGTGTCATTTCTTGAAAACAAGTATATCGCACAGCAACCTTGGAAAACCGATCATCCGCCATTATCGACAAACAAAGCAGTTGCCTTTCGTAGACTGAAAATGTAATTAGACGTCTTAGTAAAGGACCCTATTTATTACAAAAGTATGGCGAAATCATCAAAGAACAGGAAAAGCGAGTGTTATTAGGAGATAGTCGATGAATAAAGGCAACAGTAGTATGCAGCTGTTCAATAGTCATAAATCGATTAAGCGAAAGCCAATCCAGGTCATAAACTAAAACCGAGGAAAACACATCAACTATAAGAGTAAACTGCTACAAGAACAAACGCCAACATACATAGAAACAACTGTCACATTCCTGACTTGGTACAGGACATTGTTAGAAAAAAATGGTGAGTTGATCCTGGTTTTATGGCTAGCCAAACCTCCCGCTTATATGGCAATGTTAAAAATACCGTTAAAATGACAACATTACGTGACAGGAATACAGTACAAGAAACGGAAAAATACTCAGGACAGAAAAATATATAAATAAATAATATGAGTCAAACCAAATACCAAGTTATATTATATCCCTCACCATTCAGTGAAGAAAGATTCCGCAACTACACCTATCAGGATCGTGTATGACTGTAGTTGTAGACAGGCACCGGACACCGCCAGCTTAAATGATTGCTTACTTAACGTCACTCCGAAATTAAATGATGTAACTGCAATACTTTCAAGATTCCGAATAAATAAATACGCCGTAATGACTTTTCTTAATGTTGGACTAGATATTGAAGACCGTGACGTCACTAGATTTTTCTGGTGAAGCAATCAAACAGACCCAAGCAGTTGTATTACGACTTGCAGGTTTAAGTCTGTATTATTCAGAGCCACCGGCTCACCCTTTATATTAAATACTGTTTTATCAAAACACATCAACAACCACCAGACAGAATTAACTGACAATTTAATCAGAGATTTGTACGTGGACAATATTGTTTCTAGTTTTAATTCCGAAGATGAATTGTCACAACATTTCAAACTTATTCGCAAATAATTTACAGATGGTGGATTCAATTTACTCACATGGGCATCAAATAACAAGCTATTACAACAACTTGCAGAAGCCAGATCATTTAATTTCACATTCAGATATATTGATGATGTTCTTTCCATTAACAATCCAAACTTTTCTGATTAGGTTCTATTAATATATCCTTAGTGTTTGACCTCAATTAAATTTGGGGTTCTCCTCATCAAAGCATGGAATTTGCCCTTACACACACATAGTTCTCTCTAATCAATACTGATTTATTGAATGTGATGGTAATCATTACACTTATAATATTATACCTGGTGAGAAATTTAACCTTTAACATATTTTTCCGTTTTCAGTTTAGATTTGTACACAAGGAAGATTTGTTTATTTTATTTAAGCAACAAAACATCGGAGTTCATACACAGTCACGTAGTATTGATGTGTAAATATATGTCAATCTAAAATAGATTCTTTATAATGATGACTTGTATTAGATACAATACAAAGGTAACAAAGAAACAGGCCGGTAACAACCGTTGCCGGATAGTTTTCTGCACGAGTAGTCAGGTCAAGGTCCGAGGCGCCAGCCGAGGACCTTGACCTGACTACAAGTGCAGACAAACCATACGGCAGGTTGTTTCCGGCCTATTTTTGTTACCTTTGTTTTGTATCTGACTTGTACGACGTTTCAGGAAGGAAGTAGTACATTTTGCATTTAGAAGAGGTAGCAAAACTAAACATATTAGAAACTTCAATGGCCATATACCAGTTAATGTAAGTTACAGTTTAAACACATTTTTTCACTTCCTTAAGCCCAGAATTTTTTCTAAAAAATTTCAAGAATTTGATAACTTTATTTAAAAGAACCATTTCAAGGAAAAGATGAATGTTGTTTACATTTGAGACTTTTAGAATGCAACTTCGCTAGTAAGTTATTTATAAAAAAAAAAACAGAGCTACCATTTGATTTTTTATTGTGGAAAACGGAAGGAAAGCAGGGGGGTTAATCTATTTAAAATAAACAGAACTGATATTAAGTGAATGAAATGTTATGAAAAACTGGATTTTGTCTTGTTATTTGATATATATATATATATATATATAGGCATATATTTTGGATTTTTTTTTTAATAGTTCATACATATAGGTTTTTTTTTATATGTCTCTGATAGTGTTGATCAGGATTTAACACGTGTCACTATATGATCCAATCGCAGCTTACCGTTCAAAATTGATGACATTAGTTGAATGATTTTTCTTCACGATTTGCTGCATATTTGAACATGTATTACATGGACACTTTTTATTTATAGGATCAGTCGTGCATTGGGATTTTATCTTTTGATTAGATTTGATTTTTTATGTATATTTCCTGTCTTTTTATTGAAATATAAGCGTTGGCACCAGCATTTCTTTACTTTCAGCATTGTCCAAAACTATTCATGTCCATATGTTGAAGGAAAAAAAAACACTTACGGACCGACCATTTAGCTTCAAAAGGGGGTATCTTCTTTTCTGAGTAAGAACATTATTTATTATTTCAACGCTATCACCCAACTATTTTCATTTTTTTTCGAAATTAGACGATTATATACGGTATACGGAAAATCGGGAATCAGAACATTATTTTGTCATCTGCTTGACCACAATATATTTTTCTCATAAAATTGGGTATCAAAATATTTTTAGAAAAAGACATACCCCCTTTTTTAAGTTAAATGGTCAATCCCTTAGTGTACTGATATGAATAGTAATTTACTGGAATTGTTTGAAATATAGTTATTGATGCTAACGTAAATATTTTAATCAAAAGACAGGAAATATGTCGGTGAAACAAAAGTTCAAATCTAATTGAAATTTAAAGTGCTCATGAACTCTCTGATCATGCACGAGTGATTCTATTCATAAAAGTGTCCGTGTAACAACTAAAAGTGTCCGTGTATCATCTAAAAGTGTCCGTGTAACACCCGTTAATGTGCTGTTTTTCTATAGCTCTGCTGGGGTAAAGTCGTACAAGAACTAATATCGTTATGTTACTCTTTACGGGTGACAAATTTTACCTTTAATATGGTTATTTGACATAGATATGGACGTTCGATGTTACATTTACGTAAATTTGATATTAAATTGTATCTCTACTTTAACATGTAAGTATTGTATTACATTTATCTTTACAACATAAAGAAAACTTTATATATGAATAAACGATCACATACAATGATCTGAATTATATCAAATTGAAACACTGAGAACATGCCTGTTGTAAAAAACAAAAACTATGATTTTTTTCACACAACACGTATACATGTGGCGATATTTCTCAAGTAAAGTGTACTACTATTTCTCCGCAACTTTGGTAACAGACCTTTATAATGCACTTTGACCCACCTTACATTTTACGTTCCTTTTTTTTACGGTGAGGATCTTATTTTAAATTTATAGATATAAGAAGATGTGGTATGAGTGCCAATGAGACAACTCTCCATCCAAGTCAAAATTTATAAATGTAAACCATTATAGGTCAAATTACGGTCTTCAACACGGAGCCTAGGTTATGACTACTACATGTACCTCTTGTAGTGGCATAAAAATGACACAGATAATAACGCACTTATTTTGTTATTAATTGAGGCTTTGTAGTATCAACAGGCATCAAACCAGCAGGCATAGCAATTGATTCCCTGAATGACAATGTTTATTGGGCAGAAATTAAAAATGGTAGGATTATCAGGTGTAATTTAAATGGATCAAATGTGAAAGTCATAGACTCAGGACTGAGTTACCCTTTTGTTATACAACTGGATGTTTCAAACAGGTATGATAATGGCATAGGAAATAATTTTAAAATGAAATACTTTTGCAACATATAATTCTGAATTTACCGGAGCACCTGAGATCACCCCGATTTTTGGTGGCGTTCGTGTTGCTCAGTCTTTAGTTTTCTATGTTGTGCTTTGAATACTGTTGTTTGTGTTTCGTTTGTTTTCTTTATTTGTCAGTTCGTTTTGACTTATGGATAAACTCATTATAGATACCAGGATTTAAATTTCGTGAGCCAGACACGCGTTTTGTCTACAAATGACTCATCAGTGACGCTCAAATCAAAAAAGTTTTTAAAAAAAAGCCAAATAAAGAGTGTGATAATAACTTTGGTATCTTTTTCCCCCTGTTGGAGTTCCTTCAGACACTTGTCAAAAGCAAGAAGATCAAAGAAGCCAGATCATATAATTTCACATTCAGATATATTGATGATGTTCTTTCCATTAACAATCCAAACTTTTCTGATTGGGTTCTATTAATATATCCTTCAAAACTAGAAATTAAAAAAACAACAGACACGGCTTCCTCCGACTCATTTTTGAATTTGACATAAGCAGTCATCTCAGTACCAGAATATATCACAAACGAGACGATTAATAATTTTGAAATTATCAACCTCCACCTTAGTAGCTATATAATAACTTTCCCTGCATATGGGATATACATTTCCCAACTTATTCGATATTCAAGAGCTTACAGTTGCTACTCAGACTTTATTTAACGTCACCAGTGTCTGAGCAGAAAGTTGATGAACCAGGGTAATGTCAAAGAACGTCTCGTCCTTTTTCTAAAAATGTTCACCGGAAGATACCAAGACCTTGTTGATAAATGTTCCGTATCAACTTCACAAATAAGACATGATGGTCTTGAAGTATAGATTCTAGGTACTAACGTTGTTGATCATCTTAATTACGTATTATAGTGTTCTTTTATTTGTCTTTGTAAATTATTAACCTTTACTGTTTAGTCCATATTTAGTAATATCCTTTGTCGTGGCTCGATACTTATATATCCCGACATTGTGTTATTGTACTATAGTCCTTTTTTTTGTATTCTTGTCTTTCATTTTTGCTTATGTGCTTTGTCTATATGCCATTTTGTTTTACTTTGTTGCAATATTTGTTTGCTTTTATAGTGATTAAGATTATAACACAATGTTGACTGGTGTACCCCTTTTTTGACATTTTTGCCTATTATGTCTGTTTGTTTTGTTTCACACATTGTTGTCAATATAATAGAGTTTTTTGCGACTGTCATACATAAAGGTAACAGTAGTATACCGCTGTTAAATAGTCATAATTCGATACAAGTGAGAGGTTTAGCTAGCTATAAAACCAGGTTCAATCCACCATTTTCTACATAAGGAAATGTCTGTACCAAGTCAGGAATATGAAATTGGTTTTCCATTCGTTTGATGTGTTTGAGCTTTTGAATTTGCCATTTGATAATACGCTTTAAATTCCAGTGTACATGCTTTAAATATTTAATTCCTTTCTATATACAATGTAGTCATCATTGACGTCTTACATGTTACACAAAATAGGAGACACAAAGGAGCAATCAAAAACAATAGAAACCGACAACACAGTGGCCAAAAGAAAACAACAAAAAGACAATTATTTATTAGCAAAACATTACATAGAGACTAAAGATTGATCGCTCATTAAACTCATGTGCTCTCGAAGTGCAAGCAGCTTAATTTCCGCAATTGGTAATGTCGTGTTGCTAACAAAAGTTGTGATCAGTCTCATTCGTTCATCAAAAATTGAGGAAAAAAGGATCCTGGAACTAAAAGTCGGTTTGGTAGTTCTTACACAATAAAACAACTTACAAAAAGTCTTAAGAAACCTAGTATCGAGCTGAGAGTGATCGCAGTTACTTAAAGCTAGTTCAAATTACTGTCATGGTCAAACACGAAACATGAAAGGATATTTTTATAAATAGTGACGGATGATAATGATATATTATGATAATGAAAAACACAACAAAAACAAAAAAACAAAAAAATAAACAAATAAATAAAAAAAAAATTCTTAAAAGCAAGTAAGACAGAAATAGTATACTTCCTAAACGGATATTAGAACTAATTGTATTTTGTGATTTAGAGAAATCGTTTTTGATTGTATATTTTTAATAAAATGACTCTTAAATGTATGCACAATGTATTATAACTCGCAGTAATGTAGACGTTGAACATACTGTTTTGACACCTGCATAATTTTGAAGGCTGTATTTATGATTACATGTTGTACAATTTTTCTCTAAACAATATATAACGCAAGGTAACATGGACATTTTTTTATATTTATTGTTTGAACTATATGATAAGTGCATTATTCAATCCACACTGATATATTTTGATTTTTTCTTTCAGATGGATGTACATTGTTGAACGCTTTTCGAAAATATATAAGTCGAGATTTGATTTAACTGAAAAACAAGTGCTTGTAACCATAAGTTTAGATGTTGTCTGTATGGATTTAGGTAGATAATGAATCGACCACCACCATTGTCCTTTGAAATTATTACAGACAATTTGTTTGTCAAATTATTGTATTGACGATATTATTACACCTAGATGTTCAAGATTCCAGTTATTTCCCCCTACAGAGACGAAGCGTCGTTTTTTGAAAACTGAAAAAATACGTAGATTATTGTTTTTGCTATTGCTATATGGAACATGTAGTCAAGAAAATTACCTGTTATTTGATCATTTTGGAAAATTCTTGAATATGTTACACTTAAAAAGTTATTTGAATTCTACAAATCTAGTGTCATGGTACAACTGGATTGTGCTCAGTGAATGCTTTTATGAAAAGTAGCGACACGACAACATATGTGCAAAGTATTGTATTCCTTTCATGCAAAAAAATGTATCTGTCCATGATATGTGTGCTTTGGAATATTCTTAAACAGGATCATGCGAGACCTAACGATTATGAATACAATACTTACACAATTCACTAATAAAATGGACTGAGGATAGCCAAAATCGTGCACACTGAAATTGGTACGGAACGTCTCTATGACTATCATATATCTCTTTGTTTTCCTGACTATGAAAGAAATATCCCAGCACATGGAAATTTAAAACTTTTAAACAACGCTCGTCCAATGTATATGTATACGCAAAGGACACTAGCTTTAAAAATTCTGTAATCAGTAGCTACCAATCTGATGTAAGCCATTTTATTTTGCTTATGAGCGAGGAATGTTAAGAAACGGTTAAGGTATTTAAATGTACTTCCCATTTCTACGATCCTGAAAAATATTTTTCTTCTTCATACGTTTCAACTCATGATTTTCAGTTAAAGTCATTTCACTTAATGACCTTGCAAGAAAAAGTTCTTAGTTAAATAAAAGATGGTAAATTTGTTCTTGCTTGCTTGTAATAGATTAACATATTTTACACATGTCTTATATATTTTTTTTAACAAAAATTATAAAACAACATCGTAGATGAACGTTCACGATATGATTGTTATGATAACTTGAAGCTTAATAAATCTGACAACTTTATGATTCTGACAATTCTGAAACTAAAAGATAGAGGCTCAAATGAAAACATGGTGGTTTTCGTTGTATATTCAATTTATATACTTTTTAGGTTTTTAAGACTTTCAAATAGTTTTGCCTCCGGCATCTTTGAAGAGATATGTATTGTCGAAATTCGCATCTGGTGCAGTAAAATAAGAACCGTTGATGTTATTCAAACAAATGAGTAGTAGTAGTGTTCCATACCCTAATTCAAATCATTTACTATATCATAGTATTATCATTTACTGAATTTATCTAAATATTGGCTTAACGTAGCTCATGTTGATATCTTAGCGTACCTAGAATAAACCGACCGATAAATCCGATATGTCAATGTAAGATTTATTGACTTGTTATATTCAGGTGTTATTTCTTGACACTGTACCTCACTGTTTCGAATCGGAAGTACATTTATAAATACAAAATTTTTGACGCTTTTTGCTCCATGCACAAGTTCTCACTTCGTTTCACAGTGATTCATGTTACCCTTAACTTAATGTATCTTACTATATATCAGTACAGGCCATTATGAGGTTAAAAAGAATATTAATATTCTTCATATCACCGGTCATGTCATTTTTAAAGTTTTTTGGTTATGATTGTAGACTATATACACAATGATTCAGATGTGCGTACATAAATATCGCTACATTCTAAATCATATGTATTTAAAATGCAAAATATTATTAGCCTATGCAGTTGTGACAATGAATAAAGTCAAGGAGTCCTTACAAAAGGACATTTGGAAGATAAAGATATCATTCATTTAGTGTATCATGTTTAGAATGTTTAATCATGTGTTACAGAATTAGGAGTCCATATCTTTCTTTATATTTCAGAACTGAATGAGCAAAAATTGTACTGGGTTGTCAATGACAACGGGGAGCTGAAATCAATTCGAGTAAATGGTTCTGATGTAACAACTCTCATTACAACAAATTCCATTAAAAAGAATGTTGCTATTGGTGTCCTCGGTGACGAAATCTATTTTTCCAATCACGAAAGATTACTGATGATCAATAAAAGACTAGGATCCACCCCAACACTACTTTATAAGGGCACCGAGCGTATTAATAGTGTATTTGCTTTAACAGGTAAAGTACTACATGTTTTAATCAAATATAAAATTTATGAGTATGCATACACAAATTGAATAAGTCCCGATTTAAGTATATGATTTTAAAGTTATATAACATATCGACAAAAACAGAGAAAACCAAAACAATGAAAAAAACAAACAAAAACTGACCAATGAAAACATCAAAGTGCATTCAAACATTGTAAATAGTAATGTATTTAGTAAAGGATATATTTTATTCATTATCATATGTAAATAATAGTAGACTATTTTGTAAAAATCACGAATTTAGGCAACAAATATTATTCTATAGTCAAGTCTCATAAATCGATAAAGAAGATACACATCAAGGCAACACACAAACTGAGGGAATCTTAAAACTCCAATAGGAGTAACACCAAGTGCGTCGACAGGGTTTACGTCTCCTGCTATGCATGAATAATAAGCCTTGCGATTCCATAATCGACACTGTCTCAATATAACATGATTGATTTATAAAAGACATCTAAAACTAAAACATCATCTTTTACACAATACCATATCATTGTTTAAACTAAATACCAAGCTCTAAACTAGCTTTAATTGAAGATATCTGTGAATTTAATAGATGTTTTAACATATTACAGAAAGTTAAACAAGTTTTACGACTTCTCTTATAAATAACTTTGAAATCTGTGTCATTGAAATAATAATATTTACAATGTTTGACTTTTTAAATCAAAAGCTTAAACTAAAAGAATTTAATTTCACATCTTATCTTTATTTGTAATAATCAACATAATCTGTTGTTTGCATAACAATATAAAAATGTTGCTGATTATAATATACATATACATTCAACGTTAGATATTAATGTAATTGTTCATATTACTGAAATATTATTTTCTTTTATTACAATGTATACACAATTTGATACATTATGTTGTATATGCTGAACGTTATAAATACCAAAACTTACTAGCTTAACTAAATAAATAACAAATCTAACTAACTTAGCTAAATACATTATAATTAATTTAAGTTACTACTTTAGTTCTTGCAAAAGGATGATCAAAGAGGGACGAAAGATACCAGAGGGACAGTCAATTTGAGCAATGTCTTATACATTCCAAGATAATAGTACTTTATCGATGTTCAAATCTCATTTATGCACCAAGACGATACAAATCCAATTAAAAAACAAACAAAAACCGAGGAAATCACGTGAACTAATAGGAGTGAGACCGGGTGTATCGACAAGGTAAGCGTCTCCTGTAATACATGCATCA
This sequence comes from Mytilus coruscus, assembly GCA_017311375.1. NCBI lineage: Eukaryota > Metazoa > Mollusca > Bivalvia > Mytilida > Mytilidae > Mytilus > Mytilus coruscus. The sequence goes on from CM029605.1 coordinate 4,202,217, forward strand.
CCCGACGAGCAAATCCACACTAAATAAATATGTCACAGTCGGGAATAGGACACAGTAAATTTACAGATCAGACGAATCTTCTTGGATTAAAAGATCAGAGACAGTGAAATCATTTCGAGTATGAGTTGAGACAAGAGAGTTAATTGGTGCACGCACCTAATTTTTGGGCCGGAAATATGGAGGTTTTTGGTGTAAAAAAAGTGCAAAATATTATATAAACAATCTGTATATTGAGTTATCTTTAATCCTCAATTGCCAGAACTGGTCCAATCCAATTAGTTATGATAATGCTATAGAATATAACTTAATTGTGCAGTTGATGAAATCGAATATCTTTTAAGTGCAATTGATGAAATGGAGTATCATCTAATTCATTTTCAAGACTTGATTTTGAAACTCGTGACTATCAAAGTTGCTTCTACTGACAAAATATTTGTATTCCTCATCTCAGATGTGGACTTATAACGCAGCCTTTCACCTCATTTACTCATCAATGAATTTTATGTCAAGATGACATATTTATAGGACCCTCGATTCTGACTATTACAGACGCATCTACTGACAAAATATTATTTCTCCACGAGTTGTATCTCAGATATGGACTCTAATGCAAACTTTAATCAGTCACTCATATGTGAAATGTAGGTCAAGATAACCTTATTTTTATCAGGACCCTTGGTTAATCAAGACGCATCTATGAACAAAAACAAAATCTCATGAACCATGACTTATATACTTCCACAAATAGATGGAGAGCCGTGGTGTAGTGGTTAGTGCATCGGACTACTAACAGAAAGGTTCCTGGTTCGATTCCCATTCCGGGGAGAACATTTCAGGGACTGAATTTTCGGCTCTCCTTTGACACCATTTGCGACTGTGGTCTTGAGAAACGATTATAGTCCGTCGGAAGGGGACGATAAATGGCTGACCCGTGTTAAGAGAGAGCCATATCTCTTGCACGCAAAAGACACCCTTGTAGATTTCGAAAAAGAGAAGGCTAATGCTGCTACAAGGCAGCACTCGCACCCGAAAAGTGGAAAGGGATTAATATAAGTTGCAATAACTTGTTTCCCAATCCGCTATAAATAAATATGTTTAAACTAGATAGATGGACTTTAACTTTGTGATGGACAGATGAAACACTATATCCCTTCCCCAACTTCGTTTGACAAAAGATATAAAAATCTTAAAGCAAACAAATATCAAATTATTCCTCTCAGTAAAGGTTGAGAAATCCTAGACATAATGTTTTCATTTCTTTTCGGTTTTGGTGAAATTTAAAAGTATCAACAAACAGTCATAAAAATATGAATGTAGCTTTGTATGATATTTAACCATGCATTCTGCTCAAACCGATGCGAAGGGTCAACTTGAACTTACTACCAGTTATGAGAATATTGATCATTGTTGAATGCCTCATGGTGACTTGAAGATGAAGGACAACAATAAAAACGTTTCATATTTGGGTTTTACCATGTATTGATATTAATATTGTCTCATGTACATTTACTCCATATTCCTTCATATTTTCATTGGGTATACGAGACTAAAAATCAGCTTCATACTACAACTAAAAATCAGAAAGCTTCAGACAGTATAGCAAATTATTCTCTTCGTAACAACTGACAAATCCTTGACAAAATGTTTTCATTTCAATCTGTTTGGTTGCAATAAAATTGCAAAGTATTAACAAACACCAAGTGGATATTTGAGAGGTTTGAGAATCACTTTCAGTTACTGAAACATGTTACCTATAAAAACTCCCGAGATCGTTTACGTTGAAAGTAAAGATATCTTTATTATGATTATTTTTCTAAATGATGAAAACTGTATATATGATAATCAAAATAGAATATAAAATAACTATTTTGAAAAAATAACGCAAACTATAAATCATTTCCCATGTTCCGACGACGAGTTGTTGTAAGAACATGGTACCTTGTTTACATTTCTAAAAATAACCTGGTTTGGGAAATCCCTAATAAAGGTCACGCATTCTGTGCATAATAAAACAATTAACATTCATTGTTATAAATATTTGGCATTCTTATATAAAAATAATAAAATAAATGTATTTATTTCAATTACCTAAAATCTTTAATTTTCATAATATGTAGATCCGCAGAAACTCATGTAACAATCTCAAACCCATATCATATAATGGACCGGCTTAGTGCCGGCCCATAATGAGTTATTTGTATTTGCATCATTCGTTTATCACAAAACAAATCAACACATTTATGTTGTGTCACTTCGTCAACGCTTTATACATGCTATGGTACAGCTTAGTAGACATATTTTCTTCTTTCTTGTTTATTTACCTGACACAACAAGCAAAACATATAGTATTTTATTCATAAGTTATTTTAGTCACTACTACTTGTATTTCCATTACCAGCAGACCTTTGGTTGCTTACCATTCTACATGCATTGATTCAACAAGGTTTTTTAATAACCAATTAGTAGATAATGATAATTATAATATTTTGTTTTTCATATGCTTATTCAAATACACATCGATTTTCTCGTTTCAGTGTATAATTGTTTTCACTTCTATCAGAATTCTTATTTCATTTAAATAATTACGAACGTTATTGTTTGAAGTTCTTATAACTTTTCCATGTTTACTTTTAAATGCATATATTCTTCATTGTATGCTCCATTTTTGAGAAGTTTAACGAGGTGAGTTCATGTTGTCTTAATATATAGTCTTTTGTATTTGAAATGTAAAAATATCTATTAATATTCTAAATAGTTTCGATGTTGCTCCTATTTATCTATTGAAAACCAGCTGCTCCCTTTATCGTACATTAAACAAAGACAGTGGTGCGACGAACAAAATGTACTATGACGTTTTGAATATGAACAGAGAACGTTTTCAGATAGCATTTTCCGGTCCATGATCTCGAATACTGCTTTGAGTGCCATATGTTATTTGTTAAATGATTACGTTCAAATTTTGACGTATGAAATATTATAACTTACAAGTAATGACCGAATCTAATGTGGCTGAAAAGTCTCCGTAACTGATGATCTTTCTATTTAAAAAAAGGTTACCAGGGGTAAATGCTTAAAAATGTTCAAAAACGGTCTGAATAATCAATTGAATATAGTTCGTTACGTCCATATGTATTTATACATTGCTGGCTTTCTTATGTTGGGATTTAAGCGTTCCTCATGAAACCCATAAAATTGCTTTGGATGCACGAAATGCATTATGTGTAATTTACATAGTAAAAATAAAGGCAACATCAGTATACCGCTGTTCAAAAGTCATAAATCGATTAAGAGAAAACAAATCCGGGTTACAAACTAAAACCGAGGGAAATACATCAACTATAAAAGGAAAACAACGGAACAACAGAAACACTGAACTGCAACAAAAACAAACGCCAACATACATAGAAACGGACTATTTGATAACAACTGCCATATTCCTGACTTGGTACAGGACATTTTAAGAAAAAAATGGTGTGTTGAACCCGGTTTTATGGCTAGCCAAACCTCCCGCTTAGATGGCAATGTTAAAAAATATCGCTAAAATGACAATTTCGTGACAGGAATACAGTAAAGACAAACGAGAGAACATTCAGCACAGAAAAATGCATAAATAAATTATATAATAGTACATTACAACATGTAAACTGCAGAATAACAACGGACATCTTCCATTAACGACAGCACAGGACACCAAAAACTACGCGTTGAATGGATCAACGCCACAAAAAATTACATATTTTTGTGACGTATATATAATCTTGAAATTCATACAATTATATGGAACGAGATCTAAAAATTCACAATTATTTTCAGAATACTGGTCCAAATAATTATCATGATTATGACGGTCTTGAAAGGCTATTTTAAATTAATGCTGTGACGACGTCATAATTATAAATCATCCGATATCAATTCAACATAGTCGAGTAATAGATTTAGAATGTCGACTTTCATATTTTGTTCGTTTTGAAAAACAATAAACAAAAATCATCTCATTTGTTTTAGTTTTTACTATACAAAAAATTGGAGGCTTGAATATTGTAGGAAGAGTAATACAATGTATGTTATGTTAGTTGTTTCAAAGCTATTTTATAACATATGTAGACTAGGAGAGAGGCGAAATATACCAACGGGACATTCAAACTCAAAAAGTCGAAAATAAACTGACAACGCCATGGCAAAAAAAAAAGACAAAAAGACATGCAACAGTACACATAAAAAACTAAAGACTGAGCAACACGAACCCCACCAAAAACCCGGCTGAACGCAGGTGTTCCGGAAGGGTAAGCAGATCCTGCTCCACATGTTGCAGCCGTCGTATAATGTGCATTGTTTTCTTACAACTTAATAAAATACAAAATACACATGAATTTAATTGGTCCAAAACACATTTTGGAAATTTACCATTATCAGTGTCCAATAATAAACTCATCATAGATACGAGGACTAAATTTGTATGGGCCAGATGCTCGTTTCCTGTACAAAAGACTTATCAGTGACGCTCTAATCTGAAGAGTAAAATAGGCGAAATAAAGTATGAAGTCATTGCACTGAGGACCCAAAATTTTAATAAATATGTTTTCAGTACAAAACACCATATTGTGATAAAATATTATCTGTATTTCTTTTCAGATCAACATCATGTGCAAAAATTATATACTTGTTCAAAACCCAACACTGAAGTCTTTTAAAGAGTATGTTTATGATTTATACTTGTGCTATTTACTAATATTTCTATATTAAGAAAGCCTTTAAAAATTACGAAAATGAACTAATGGCAATCGTGAAACTGAAACTGACGAAAAGGTTCAAAACAGGAATATTAAAATTGATTAGAAACGAAAGTTAATGATGTAAGATTTGAGATAAAAACAAAAATATAATCCTTAAAGCTGATTATATTACATAAAAGTGAATTTAGCATTAAACTATTTTCATATTCAAAAGTCCTACTTAGACTTATATACCTAAACTTGACGTTATGTTGAATATTTTAGAACCCTGTGAACAACCTCTGAATATTAAACAATTTATATGTTTAGAATTTATACTTTCAAAGATACAATGAAATAAAAAGTTATGAAATAAGTCTACAAATGTTTAAAATGTACATAAAATAAGGATAAAAATGCCGTTGTGTCCTTCTACATATGATCTACACATTAATTATAGACATTTGCACATTAACGGACATTTTATTTGATAATGAAACATCTATTTTCACCAATCCACTGTCACAACCTGATATAGATATGGACTCACCACAAGAGTAAATAACATTAATACGGTAGAATGATGTAAGAATTGTCAAATTTGTGCTGCATCCCAACGTAAAGGTTCCATCTTCATCCTTACCGTAAAAACCGAGTTCTGACAAATGAACGGAGATATTCAAGTTTTGTATGGAGGCAACAGCAAACAAGATGAGGAACGACTATCACACCGTTCTTGCAACTTACTATATCGGTTCAACCACAAACAGTTGAGGTTTAGCAGGAGTCTGTCATGGTCAACTAATCGACACAAAATTATAACATCATATCTCAACAACCTTCAGTTTATAGTGCTTCAACTTTTGCAGAGGAACTTAACGTTACTTAACAGTAGATCTAATATGTCATGGGAAATACAGGAGAGAGCAGCTAACTCACTGACACTTATCTATTATTGACGATTCACTTACATGTAGCATGTTGGTTAGGGTTTTTTTTTTGGAAAATCCGTGATTTGTTATCTACAAGGAAAGACGCTCCAAAATACATCAAATGAATATTGTCACGTTTTATTTATTTATTGCTTACATCGATAGAATATATATTGCTTTTGTGGGTTTTTTTTCTTGTATGTGTCATGTTTTTGTGTTTTCTAGCGGGTTGCTATTTCTTCTACGTACTTTAATGTTTCTACTCATTATATTTACAAATTTTATTTCAACATATCATAGCCAATAACCAGAAAGATACCATTAAAGAAACAACTATCATGTTTCCAAATTTTACTGCAAGTAAACAGGAATAAATGATTCATCTAACAAACTTATATTTCAATTTTGATTTGATCATTATTTTGGTCACCTATCGATTTTATTCGCACATTTTTAAAGAACTGACATGAATTTCTAATTCACTATTTTATTCAGCGGTGTAAAAAGAAATGCACACTATGTGTCGAGCAAACAAAATATAAAATAGTTTGCATAATTAAATTACGCATATCGATTCATTCCATTATATTGAAGTGAAGATATATTTACCTACAAAAAATACATGCAACCTGTGATCAAGAAATTTAAAGTATTATTAAGCAGGATTTGATTGCCCTTGAGAGTCGTTAACAGGGTTTAACTGATTATTATAAAGTTCCAGCCGAATGTCCATTTCTTCATACAGAAACTGTGAAATGGTAACAACAGTCAAAGACTGACATTGACATTGCAGTATACCTCTTAGATACTTGGAGAATAATAAGTCAAAATGGACATGACTACGATTTTGTTTTGGTGAGCTAATTTGAACCCTGGTTTGGCTTTTGATCTAACCAGAGCTTTTATGTCTGGATCATTACAACAATTTGTTTTCTGTGGAATTCTTATGTCACACTGATGCTTTTCAACGTCAGTCATAAGGGCTGGGCAGTAAATATCCAACCATATGAACTTTAAGCTAACTCTCGTCTTTACATTTGTACGTTATTCCAATAATTATAAAATAGACCTAAATCCTAATTAAAAAAAACAATGTTAGGTGTTTATTCTTGAATATTCATCTAAAAAATAACAACAAAATATATTCACAAACTTCACAGTCATGATAGTCACACGTTTTATATAAACAAAAAAAATCAAATGTATATCATGTTTTTTTTCAAACTAATTAATTCCAAAAACATGAAAAAGTATCATTTTAAAGTAAAAACAAAACTTGTCTATTGAAAACATAGATGTCATAACCAAAATTGAATTCAATGAAATCTTTCCAAGACTATTCTAGATCGAAATCATCAAGTTCTAAAGGTTGTTGTAATGTTGTTGCAATTGGCGGTCTGTTCGACACTTTGCACTTCAAATCAGCAAAAACATTTGACATATGTTTTTCTGGATATGAATTATCCTTTGCTTTAAACGGATTGATTTTACTGTCCTCTAATGTAGGTTTAATTGCTTTTCGATATACAATTATTCCAATTATCAACGATGCAAATAAACAACTGGCAACAATACCGGCAATAACACCTATAGCAATCTGCTCCTGTAATACAAATTATATATGATGTGAATATGACAAATGAAAGATTTGAATGCGGGTTTAGAAAAACGTGTGCGTTATTGAAATTAAAAAGTGTCTAACTAGAATTGATCATTTTATTACTGTACTGAGCAAATATCAATGATACAAATATGTAGCCGTCGAAGATTATACCTGCATTTATACTGTCCTAGCACCAATGCAAGCAATGTCGTGCTAAGCATATCCTACTCGTAATTTCAAAACAGCAAGTAGGAGATATATCCAAATTAGCGCACATAACTCCTAACCATCAAGCTACTGATAAAAACTAAAGTCATTCTATACAGTAGTTTTAGAGAAAAGAGTGACGAATATATATATATATATATTTGTTTTCTTTTAACATTTGATAATATTTAAGGTACCGGTGGTAAATATGACTATAGCGTCCCACAGGTAAAAGTGTTCACACGATAGAAACTAAATGACAAATTGAAAGAATTTGGCCTGTCTTGTTTCATATAAAATAATTGACAACGTTGATACAAGAATCATGTCCTAGGGAGGAATAAACCGTACTTAACAACAAATGGAAGTTTTTAACGACATTGACTGGCTATACAGCCCTTGCACGGTCGGTACTTTGTAAACTTCACTCTGATTTAAACCAAAATTATCAGAACCGGACATTCTCTAGATACTTGAATTATTCTTGATTTACAACATATTTATTACGTTTTGAAGACGTATTTTTCTTCAAAACCAACCGGTATTCCCATGAGGACCAACTGTACCCCTCTCCTTGTCGACTTGTTTCTTTGTTCATATGAGACTGACTTCATGCAAAAGCTTTTTGAGAAGTACAAAAAGAAGCTAGCATTATCCTTTACTTCAATTCGCACTAAATAGATAATGTCCTCTTAATGAATAATTCAAAGGTTGGCGACTATGTTGAACCCATACATGCCATCTACCTTGAAATAAACGATGCAACAGATACAATTTATTATGCCCAATATCTGTATCTATATTTCATTTAAGACAAAGGTGGTGATTTCAGCTTCCCTACTGCGAAATTTCTATTTTGATGAAAGAACATTCAAGCAGCGCCTGCCGTCCTCTTTTCCAAGAAGGTGACCTGCCAAGTTTATCACCTGTTTGTAATTTCAAGAGCAACACAGCATGTAGAGTAGGATCTCCCGGATCTGATTACCCTTCCGGATTATCTGAGATTACCACCTATTTTTTGTGAGGTTCGTGTTGCTCGGTCTTTAGTTTTCTGTGTTGTGTTTTGTAAACTGTTGTTTCTTAATAAGACGGTGGCGAAAATATTTGTTGGACGAACACTACAACATTCGGACTAACATGGTGAAGGCAATATATCCCCTACATTTGAATGGAAGTTAAATGAGATAAAGCAATATAATACAGATTAACGTTTATTTCAGGACTTGTTCAATTCCAATTATTATTACAGGACATATTTACTTACTGCTTTTGACAACACTGGTTCCGATTTCTCTACATATTCAATATCACCTACATAAAAATGGCATCTTGCAAAGTTACTGTTTTTGTCAATCACTATAAGGTATGCTGATGGCGTGCAGCAATCTCCACTGTAAGAATACTTATAGAATATTGTCGTGTACGTAAAACAAGTATATTATAGGAATAAAATCATAGTATACAGTAGGATAAAAGTGAAGGAGAAATATCAAGCTACCCATATTGCAATGATATGTCCATCAATACTTCAGAATATGAATTCATTTCGTCTGTTAACTAGTTTTTTCATACTATCACTTCTGAATTTAGTTTTCATAGTTTTTGTAAGATAATTGTTCATAAAACGTTTAATATCAATTTTATAAAACAAAATTACTTACTATTTGAAAGGACATTAATAAAATATTAGCCGATCAGAAATGAGCTTTCTGTTCACTTCGATATAAGCAGTTGATGATGTTGATAAAACTTATTTGAGAAGGTGAATTCAGAAGCATTGTCATTTTTGACGAGCTAGCAGTTAAAGTATTTTGTTTTTTTAGGCAGTCCTTCCACCTGACTTCAGGCATACTTTGTCTAAAACAACAGTAACTTGAGCTGAATTTGAGTTTTGAACAATACGATGTTGGATGCAACAGTTGCAAGATCTCAATTTTAAAATACTCGGTGACATGTTAAAAAACAGACGACGAAGACAGTTCAAATTACAACTAAGACTGGACGATTTTCATATTATTTAAAATTTCACAATTTTGTTGGCTGTACTTTATAGTGTAGTATTTAACAGGGGATGGGTAGGTAGCCGATATTCAACAAAGCAGGAAATGAGAATACAAATAAACATGAATATAGTAGCGACCATGTCCTCAGTAAACATACTTTCATTGGGTCAATAGCAAATATCTATTGACCTCAAGAAAATGGTATAATAGTATTTTTGCCATTTAATTATTTGAAACAATGGTTTATTGTTTAGTTGATTGGTGTTTCATGCCAATTTGAGCACTATTGTGGTGGTCAGTTTTTAATGGTGGAGGAAGTCAGAATGCCAAGAGAGAACCACAGACATTCGGTAGGAAAACTGACAAATCTATTCAATTAATTGGAACACTGAATGTACAAGGATCCTTTATTTTTGAAAACCTAGAGATTTTTAAGATATATGAAAATGTATTGCCTAAATGTATTAATACCTGACATTGATATTTATTGGTGATAAATGTACACTGCTAGTATCAAAAATCAATCCCTTTGATCCAGCAATAGATGACAGCTCAGTAGCAAATGTTATTGTTGCCTGTCCATTCCATGTAACTTCTGAACATGAAGTGTTACCCAGGTCATCACATATTTCGACCAATGTCTGAACCGAACAGGATGGTGGAATGTCTTGACTAATCTAGAAAGATTAAGACGATTTCACATTCTTGAGTATACCGTATAAAAACACAAACATTTTGACATGTCTGAATTATTCGTAGTATTAAGGTACAGCCGACGATAACATCAAATTATCAAAATAATAATATTTTTGAATCGTTAATTTTCAACGGCAACTGTTTATAACTTTAACGATTTTTATGGTTAACTGTACATTTATTTTGCCGCCTTGTCTCGTTATTCACATTGTTTAGGTAGCTTTTACGCTCTACAAATAATTGCTAGTGGGGTTCTTCATATATATAGTCATATAGTTTACTTTTCTCTGTGTTCAATAGTCTCACAAAAAAGATCTGTTTTAAATTAAATCTATGTTGAAAGGTCAACCACAACAGGATACAAATGTAGGTTTATTTACTGATTGAGAACGTATAATTATTTCAAAGATAAACGAAGTAGTTTTAAATTGAAATGTTCTAAAACCAGAGTACTGCAGAATGAAACAGTTACTAAACATTTTCAAATAATAAGTACAATACGTACATATAGTGTTTGACTTTCCTCCAAAAGTAAAATAGCTGATCCTTGTTTCCGAATTGTAATAGTGTACGTCCTGGAAGTAGCATTGTAATAAAAAAAAATGTAATTCTGATACAAAAATACGCTTAATCATGAAAGGTTCAGTCTTAACTCATCTACAATTTCAAAAACATTTCTATTTTGATTTCCTTAATAAATCGTTACTTTCTCCTGTTGGGTAAATGTACTTTTAACGTAAAGAACAAAACAGATGTAATGTGTAAAACACTGAGTTCTATCAAATGAAGAGCTTTGTCATGGTTGGAGCCGATGATATTTCTGTATTTGATTGATCAATTATCTGTTAGGTTGTATAAAAGTAGCAATACATACTAAGTAATTCATTTTTTTTTTGCCCTATTTTAATTGCGTTTTTTGTTTTGTACATACACCAGGCTGTTAGTTTTCTCCTGAATTGTTTATATTTGTCCCTTCGCGGTCTTTTATATCTAACTATGCAGTGTTGGTTTTGCTCATTGTTGAGGCAGTATAATGACATATTTTTGTTCGCGACTGGAGTATATTTTAATAAATGCTTACTTCCAAATTCAGTGCCCATATCATACGTCAACCGTTATATAACAACCTCCATTAAGAAAAGTAAAAAACCAAGATATTTAAAATACAAAATGTACAAAACAGGTAAGAGGATTAACACTAAAAAGGAACTCAAAAGAACTTTACTGGCAAAATCGTCTAAGTTCAAATTTTCTTAGATAGTTGTAACCTTACGTTTTGAACTATTTCATAGACTGACAAATTACAATAGTGTTTACTTCTTTCAAATACACATGTAAAACAATAATGCTGCCAACCAACTAGCAGTGCTGCATGTTTAGTTGTAAACAAATGACCATATGATACAATGTTAAGTGTTCACATCATTTGCTTCTGAAATACTTTTATGATTGACGTCGAAAAAAATTCCAATATTCAAAACGGTCGAGAACCGATAGTGGCTTCCAGTGGTGATTTGGTCGATTTCGTCTTAGATAGTTTTAAAAAAAATCTTACACTGTATTATAGAGACTAGATCCCTGTAATTGAAATGGTATTTCGCCAAATCCGTTACTATTAATTAGTTGAGTAAAGGTTGTCTGGCCCGTCAGTAATCCTCTATCATCTATTACATCAACAACAAATGTTTCATTGTCAGATCCCTTGTTTTCTAAAGTGTATGATACCTGACCAACAGTGTTCACATATAGATCTACAAAAATACAATACAAAGAATCATTCAATGTCAAAAGTATGTTACAAATACCACAGATACACAAATGAATGCAATAATAAAACAAATCAAAAGACCTAATAAATAACAATATACTATCTTAAACGATATTTAACCTATATGCAAATTAAAGCTCTATAGAAACTCGGCTACAAAAAATTTGTAATAATGTAATATTCCTTAAATGAAATAAAAACAAAACATAAAAAGCCTTATGTTAATAACCGCAGTGTTACAAAAACTCTTCTATAACTTGTTTTCAATCATGCACACATCACACCTATAATGGTTATAGTAAGGCCACAGTGCATGAAACAAACTAGACTAGTATAATTATAACAAAATATTTGCTATTCAAATTCTATATTATCAGGAAAGTCCCATGATCTATGCACATTGTGGAACCCTTGCAACAACTATGTGGGTAGTTCAAATAGAAACTTTTAAATGTAGACCAAGACTACAGTTGGGTGCAGACCAAGCATTACATAAAGTAAACGCAAGTTAACGCTGCGTGCACATATTTCGTTAGTTAACTTCAATTTTCGCGTTTACTAGTAAACGCGCGTTTACTATAATTACGTTAACGCGGTCAAAATGAAAATTTCTAATGTCACCCGAGTAAACGGGCGTTTACTCTGTGTCCGTTTAGTCAGTAGTAAACGGCCGTTTACTTCGATTTCACAAATTTATTTTACGTGCACTTAAAAGTAAACGGGCGTTTACTACAGATTTCATAAATGTATTTTTCCGTGCACTTGGAAGTAAACGCGCGTTTACTTTTCGCGTTAACTGATTGTGTAAATTAAGAAATAAACTTCGTGTTCATTTGAACATTTATTTTATTAAAACGACTTTTATCTTAATATTTTACGTATATGTGTTTCAAACCAGAACAATTCAAAGACACTTAATTTTAATTCGAAATATTAATTTTATTAAATTTAGAAAAAATAGTTCCTATAGCTTTACTGATTAGCAGATTTTCTATATTTTCTTTTCAAGGGTTACATGTACAGATATCGAGGCGGATAGAAAAGTTATCCAACACGTACATCGGAAAAATATTTGTATATGATGGGATATAAACATCATTGTTTACGTTGCTTCGTTCCCCATTTTAACTGTCTCTTCGAATTTCTAGCTCGATGCACTTAATACATTATTCTTAATCGTAATTCACATGGATTTGCATGATTTCAGCTTCTGTTTTGCCAAATGTTCAAACGGAAATTGTACAGTGTATTGCAAAGGATATTAATAAAGTGTTGTATAAGTATGTACATTTGTACCATCTCTTCAATTTAGACAGACTTATCCACATGATCCGTAAAGATTTAAATGATATTTGGGACGTCCGAAAATATACTCGATCTAAACATGAATGAAATATTGCCACTGGACGTTAAATAGTTTTGCTTAAAATACAAACCATCACGACCTACTGACATAAAAATATTACTGATTTACTATGTGACTATAAGATTTACATAATAAAGTTCAAATATGGTCAGTTTGGTTTATGCCGACAAATAATTTTGTTATGAGTCAGACTGAGGTATGAAAACTAATGATATTTGTTTACAATTACATATTTTGAATAAAAGAGGACACTAAATTGATGCGAACAATTTTTTTAGTCATTGTGTTCCAACATTTGTCCAATATTGCCATGGATTGTATTATACAATACATCCTTACATGAAAATATAACTCATTTACTATGCTGCTATAAAGATTTACATAATAAAGTGCAAATATGGTCAGTTTTGGTTGATGCGGACAAATAATTTTGTTATTCGAGTCAGTCTGAGGTATGAAAACTACTGAAATTTGTTTACGATTCAATAGTTTGAATAAAAAGAGGACATGCAAGCACTCTAAATTGATGCGAACAAAATTTTAATAGTCATTATGTGCCAATATTGCTATCATTTTTATTATACAATCCATCCTTACATGAAAATATAACTCATCTACTATGCGGCTATAAAAATTTACATAATAAAGTGCAAATATGGTCAGTTTTGGTTGATGCCGACAAATCATATTGTTATTCGAGTCAGTCTGAGGTATGAAAACTACTGAAATTTGTTTACAATTCAATATTTTGAATAAATAGAGGACATGCTGGCACTCTGAATTGATGAGAACAAAATTTTTTAGTCATTATGTGCCAATATTGCTATAAATTGTATTATACAATCCATCCTTACATGAAAAATAACTCATTTACTATGCGGCTATACTGATTTACATAATAAAGTGCAAATATGATCAGTTTTGGTCGATGCGGACAAATAATTTTGTTATATGAGTCAGTTTGAGGTATGAAAACTACTGAAATTTGTTGACGATTCAATATATTGAATATAAAGAGGATATGCTTGCACTCTTAATTGATGCGAACAAAATTTTAAGACATTATATGCCAATATTGCTATCATTTGTATTATACAATCCATCCTTACATGAAAATATAACTCATTTACTATGTGGCTATAAAGATTTACATAATAAAGTGCAAATATGGTCAGTTTTGGTTGATGCAGACAAATCATTTTGTTATACAAGTCAGTTTTAGGGAAGAAAACTACTGAAATTTGTTTACAATTCAATATTTTGATTAAAAGAGGACATGCTGGCACTTTAAATTAATGCGGACAATAATTTTCAATAATTGTGTTCCAACATTTGTCCAATATTGCTATCATTTGTATTATACAATCCATCTTTACATGAAAATATAACTCATTTTCTATGCGGCTATAAAGATTTACATAATAAAGTGCAAATATGGTCAGTTTTGGTTGATGCGGACAAATCATTTTGTTATTCGAGTCAGTCTGAGGTATGAAAACTACTAAAATTTGTTTATGATTCAATATTTTGAATAAAAGGAGGACATACCGGCACTCTTAATTGATGCGAACAAAATTTTTAGTCATTTTGTGCCAATATTGCTATCATTTGTGTAATCAATCCATCCTTACATGAAAATATAACTCATTTACTATGCAGCTATAAAGATTTACATAATAAAGTGCAAATATGGTCAGTTTTGGTTGATGGGGACAAATAATATTGTTTTGCGAGTCAGACTGAGGTATGGAAACTACTGATATTTGTTTACAATTAAATATTTTGAATAAAAGAGGACATGATGGCACTCAAATTGATGCGAACAATATTTTTGGTCATTGTGTTCCAACATTTGTCCAATATTGCTATCATTTGTATTATACAATCCATCCTTACATGAAACTATAACTCATTTACTATGCGGCTATAAAGATATACATAATAAAGTGCAAAGATGGTCAGTTTTGGTTGATGTGGAAAAATCATTTTGTTATACAAGTCAGATTTAGGGAAGAAAACTACTGAAATTATGATTCAATATTATGATTAAAAGGAGGACATACTGGCACTCTAAATTGATGCGAACAAAATGTTTTAGTCATTTTGTGCCAATATAGCTATCATTTGTGTATTTAATCCATCCTTACATGAAAATATAACTCATTTACTATGGGGCTATAAAGATTTACATAATAAAATGCAAATATGGTCAGTTTTGGTTGATGCGGACAAATCATTTTGTTATACAAGTCAGTTTTAGGAAGAAAACTACTGAAATTTGTTTACGATTCAATAGTTTGAATAAAAGAGGACATACTGGCACTCTAAATTGATGCGAACAAAATTTTTAGTCATTTTGTGCCAATATTGCTATCATTTGTGTATTCAATCCATCCTTACATGAAACTATAACTCATTTACTATGCAGCTATACAGATTTACATAATAAAGTGCAAATATGGTCAGTTTTGGTTGATGCGGACAAATAATTTTGTTATGCTAGTCAGACTGAGGTATGAAAACTACTGAAATTTGTTTACAATTAAATATTTTGAATAAAAGAGGACATGCTGGCACTCTAAATTGATGCGAACAATATTTCTTAGTCATTGTCTTCCAACAGTTGTCCAATATTGCTATCATTTGTATTATACAATCCATCCTTACATGAAAATATAACTCATTTACTATGCGGCTATAAAGATTTACATAATAAAGTGCAAATATGGTCAGTTTTGGTTGATGTGGACAAATCATTTTGTTATACAAGTCAGTTTTAGGGAAGAAAACTACTGAAATTTGTTTACAATTCAATATTTTGAATGAAAGGAGGGCATACCGCACTCTAAATTGATGCGAACAAAATGTTTTAGTCATTTTGTGCAAATATTGCTATCATTTGTGTATTCAATCCATCTTTAGATGAAAATATAACTCATTTACTATGCGGCTATACAGATTTACATAATAAAGTGCAAATATGGTCAGTTTTGGTTGATGGGGACAAATAATTTTGTTATTCGAGTCAGTCTGAGGTATGAAAACTACTGAAATTTGTTGACGATTCAATATTTTGAATAAAAAGAGGACATGCTGGCATTTTGAATTGATGCGAACAAAATTGTTTAGTTATTATGTGCCAATATTGCTATCATTTGTATAATACAATCCATCTTTACATGAAACTATAACTCATTTACTATGCGGGTATAAAGATTTACATAATAAAGTGCAAATATGGTCAGTTTTGGTTGATGCTGACAAATCATTTTGTTATTCGAGTCAGTCTGAGGTATGAAAACTACTAAAATTTGTTTACGATTCAATATTTTGAATAAAAGGATGACATACTGGCACTCTAAATTGATGCGAACAAAATTTTAATAGTCATTTTGTGCCAATATTGCTATCATTTGTATTATACAATCCATCCTTACATGAAAAATATAACTCATTTACTATGCGGCTATACAGATTTACATAATAAAGTGCAAATATGGTCAGTTTTGGTTGATGCGGACAAATAATTTTGTTATGCTAGTCAGACTGAGGTATGAAAACTACTGATATTTGTTTACAATTAAATATTTTGAATAAAAGAGGACATGCTGGCACTCTAAATTGATGCGAACAATATTTCTTAGTCATTGTGTTCCAACAGTTGTCCAATATTGCTATCATTTGTATTATACAATCCATCCTTACATGAAAATATAACTCATTTACTATGCGGCTATAAAGATTTACATAATAAAGTGCAAATATGGTCAGTTTTGGTTGATGTGGACAAATCATTTTGTTATACAAGTCAGTTTTAGGAAGAAAACTACTGAAATTTGTTTACAATTCAATATTTTGAATGAAAGGAGGGCATACTGGCACTCTAAATTGATGCGAACAAAATGTTTTAGTCATTTTGTGCAAATATTGCTATCATTTGTGTATTCAATCCATCTTTAGATGAAAATATAACTCATTTACTATGCGGCTATACAGATTTACATAATAAAGTGCAAATATGGTCAATTTTGGTTGATGTGGACATATAATTTTGTTATTCGAGTCAGTCTGAGGTATGAAAACTACTGAAATTTGTTGACGATTCAATATTTTGAATAAAAGAGGACATGCTGGCATTCTGAATTGATGCGAACAAAATTGTTTAGTTATTATGTGCCAATATTGCTATCATTTGTATTATACAATCCATCTTTACATGAAAATATAACTCATTTTCTATGCGGCTATAAAGATTTACATAATAAAGTGCAAATATGGTCAGTTTTGGTTGATGCGGACAAATCATTTTGTTATTCGAGTCAGTCTGAGGTATGAAAACTACTAAAATTTGTTTATGATTCAATATTTTGAATAAAAGGAGGACATACCGGCACTCTTAATTGATGCGAAAAAATTTTTAGTCATTTTGTGCCAATATTGCTATCATTTGTGTAATCAATCCATCCTTACATGAAAATATAACTCATTTACTATGCGGCTATAAAGATTTACACAATAAAGTGCAAAGATGGTCAGTTTTGGTTGATGCTGACAAATAATTGTGTTATGTGAGTCAGACTGATGTATGAAAACTACCGATATTTGTTTACAATAAAATATTTTGAATAAAAGAGGACATACTGGCACTCTGATTTGATGCGAACAAAATTTTTAGTCATTATGTGCCAATATTGCTATAATTTGTATTATACAATCCATCCTTATATGAAAA
Organism: Mytilus coruscus; assembly: GCA_017311375.1. Classification (NCBI taxonomy): domain Eukaryota; kingdom Metazoa; phylum Mollusca; class Bivalvia; order Mytilida; family Mytilidae; genus Mytilus; species Mytilus coruscus. Next base: position 4,220,236 of record CM029605.1, read on the forward strand.
TATAACTCATTTACTATTCAGCTATAAAGATTTACACAATAAAATGCAAATTTGGTCAGTTTTGGTTGATGCGGACAAATTATTTTGTTATACTGAGTAAGTTTGAGGTATGAAAACTACTAAAATTTGTTGACGATTCAATATTTTGAATATAAAGAGGACATGCTGGCACTCTTAATTGATGTGAACAAAATTTTTAGTCATTATGTGCCAATATTGCTATCATTTGTATTATACAATCCATCCTTACATGAAACTATAACTCATTTACTATGCGGCTTTACAGATTTACATCATAAAGTGCAAATATGGTCAGTTTTGGTTGATGCGGACAAATAATTTTGTTAGGCTAGTCAGACTGAGGTATAAAATTACTGATATTTGTTTACAATTAAATATTTTGAATAAAAAGAAGACATGCTGGCACTCTAAATTGATGCGAACAATATTTTTTAGTCATTGTGTTCCAACATTTGTCCAATATTGCTATCATTTGTATTATACAATCCATCCTTACATGAAAATATAACTCATTTACTATGCGGCTATAAAGATATACATAATACAGTGCAAATATGGTCAGTTTTGGTTGATGTGAACAAATCATTTTGTTATACAAGTCAGTTTTAGGAAGAAAACTACTGAAATTTATTTACAATTCAATATTTTGAATAAAAGGAGGACATACTGGCACTCTTAATTGATGCGAACAAAATGTTTTAGTCATTTTGTGCAAATATTGCTATCATTTGTGTATTCAATCCATCTTTACATGAAAATATAACTCATTTACTATGCGGCTATACAGATTTACATAATAAAGTGCAAATATGGTCAGTTTTGGTTGATGCGGACAAATAATTTTGTTATTCAAGTCAGTCTGAGGTATGAAAACTACTGAAATTTGTTGACGATTCAATATTTTGAATAAAAGAGGACATGCTGGTATTCTGAATTGATGCGAACAAAATTGTTTAGTTATTATGTGCGAATATTGCTATCATTTGTATTATACAATCCATCTTTATATGAAAATATAACTCATTTACTATGCAGCTATAAAGATTTACATAATAAAGATCAAATATGGTCAGTTTTGGTTGATGCGGACAAATCATTTTGTTATACCAGTAAGTTTGAGGTATGAAAACTACTGAAACTTGTTGACGATTCAATATTTTGAATAAAAGGAGGACATACTGGCACTCTAAATTGTTGCGAACGAAATTTTTTAGTCATTTTGTGCCATTATTGCTATCATTTGTATTATACAATCCACCCTTACATGAAAATATAACTCATTTACTATGCGGCTATAAGATTTACATAATAAAGTGCAAATATGGTCAGTTTTGGTTGATGCGGACAAATAATTTTGTTATATGAGTCAGTTTGGGATATTTTACTACTGAAATTTGTTTACGATTAAATATTTTGAATAAAAATAGTACCTACGGACATGTTGGTTCCAATATTTATGTCAATTGTATTATACAGTCCATAATGACATAAAAATATAACTGAATTACTACGCTGGTATATAGATAACTTGATAAAAGGCAAATATGGTCAGTTTTGATTATTGAGATCAAATAATTTTCTTTACGAGTCATCCTGAGTCAGCCTGTCTGAGATGTGAAAACTGTTTGATTTTGGTGATGAATAAATTAATTTAATTAAAGACATACTTGAACTATATTTTGGTGAAGAAAAGAAATTTACTATGAATAATTTTGATTAAATTGATCAAAGAAGTGTGATAACATTATTAATTAACTGTAATCGTCAATATGTCAATCGAAAATGACCAGTTGGTCATTTAATTTTGATGTACTTTATCATTTGATATTTTAGGTCAGTGTATCCAGGATACGATGACAATCTGCGTTAACGCGCGTTTACTACAAACAGTAAACGTGCGTTTACTATTGACGAAAATAGAAGACGCTACTTTTTTCACGTTAACGCGGAAGTAAACGCGAAAGTAAACGCCCGTTTACTCTTTACAAAATTAGAAGACGCGCCGTTTTGCGTTAACGCGGAGGTAAACACGAAAGTAAACGCCCGTTTACTTTTATGTCTACTGAAATTTCGAGTTAACGGACAGTTAACGCGGCGTTAACATGAAGTGCACGCGAGTAAACGCCGCGTTAACTTTTTCGGCCCGTCTACATGTAATGCTTGGTCTGCACCCAACTGTAAGAGACAAACAACATTATACAAAACTAAACATAGACTAAACACTAAACTAAAGACTCAGAGACACAAACTCCACCAAAAACCGGGTGTGATCTCATATGGTCCGGAAGGATAAACAGATCCTGTTTTAAATTGGCACCCGTCGAGTTGCTTATAAAAGAGGGACGAAAGATACCAGAGGGACAGTCATAAACGTACACTACCGGTGACAAGTCTAATTTGGGAGGTCCCATTAGGTGAAAAGGAGGACGGTATTTTAGTTTCGAAAATTGGAACATATCCGTCGTCATCTGTGAAACAGTTCTTCCATAACGATCAACCAACTCGTGATGGCGCCCGTATAACGTTAGAAGGAATTATTTCAACTTCACTACTTAGAACTCTTGGTTTAATAGCTTCCTTGTGGGCAGCAACTCTCTATCAAGGACATCATGATCGGAAACACGTAACCCTTGAATATTGTATCAAGTGGGAGATATATACTCAGTATGCAGGCACTGTTGGAATGTTGCTACATATATATGGAAAGTTAAAAATTTGGAAGCTAAAATCACCGCTTTTGTCGTAAATTTTGCTCTCAACGACCCTGAGTGTCAATTTCGATATGTAAGTCAAGATATGAGGCAGGCTTAACTGTGTCTGATGTACCCTTATTTCAGGTTCGATGGGAAAGACGTTTTCAACATAGTCACTAAACTTTGAATTATTTGGTCAGATGACATTATATCGGAAAGTTCAGTTAATGTGCATTAGACGAGATTTTTATCTTACATAATTTGTACTGCATATGTTGATGTAGCGCAATGTACGTTACAAAACTTATACAAACCTGGCGTCGAAATCAACTTGAGTCTAACGGTTGTCGAAGATATTAAATAAGGTGAAGTCCTCATCCATGTATTTCCACTGTTTTCTGTTCCATAAATACTTATCTCGTAAAGCTGCAAAATAGCTTACCGATATAAAGATTGAATAGATAGGTCTGATCAAAATTTTCGCAAAGTAGGCAATTCCAAACCTTGTAGTAATTTTTTTATTGGATTCTTATAGTTCCTTTTTTATATTTTCTTTTGATGCAATGAACGAAATACGGATAAAAAGCAATTATCTGCTATATTCCAAATAGCATAAAGTGATATGTTCTTATTCTTCATTTTCCTATATTTACATTAGATGTATGTTTCACGAGAATCTTTTCGTTTGATTGGCTAACAACAATCGCGCATCATTAACAAATTAGCCTCCATATAAAAATGAGATGTTACATTCGTGATGACACGTGCTTCCACAAAAAAGTGCACAGGTAAATAAAAGAAAAACATGATAAAACTGTTTATTCATGGTCTTATTAGCATAAAAATGTAGTTTTAACAAATGAATGTTTTATTTTGTAATTTTATTGGGTTGTAAAAGTGTTGATCGAGCATACATTTTTAGAATGAAGCGCTTCTGCGCTTCATACAATATGTGCTTCGGTCAACACTTTTACACTCCAATAAAATTACAAAAAAGAAGCATTCATTTCTTAATTATTTACAAAAATTATATATAATATCGGTTTTATATTAACAAAATAATTCATACTTAATCCTACCTTTGAACAAAACACGCTACATTAACTTATTGTATGACAATTATTTTTTTTTATCAGAATATCAGCAACCTATAACTTAAGATTGTGTATTATTTACTTTGATGCTACTATCCTCTACTTTATTTGTATAGATAATGGTACAAACCTCCCTTGGATAGATTTTAAAAAAATAAGTAAATATTATAATAGACAAATTCTTAATTACGTCTGATGACAGAGTCGTTGAAACAAAATATGTTGTCCCAAAATCCCCAGAAATCTGTGTTAAATTGTGATAACTTGTTGACAAACCACTCGTTGTCAAACGCACAGCGGATGCTTCCATACCAACAGGAAGGTCGTAAACATTAACGTATAATGTATATCTTTCGCCTAAAAAAGTTTAAAAATTTGTTTAATTTTCATATTCTATTTCTTTTTTTTTTACATGAACAATATCTTATTCCATTTTCAAACACATAAGTCAAAGACAAACTGTCTACGCCATGGCAAAGACAAATCTCCAATTTTGTCTTGGTTCTTATACATGTTATATGTTCACAAAATATTTTTTTGATGCATTATTGGTCTCTCAATGTTTTATGGTGTACACAGCAATTTGAAGTCCGCTAATGCACCAAACAAAACTATTCTAATATTAAGTCGATTTCTACATTCCCGAACCCTTTTTTGATTAACGTCTGGTTTGTTAAAACTCAATATTTAAAATGTAATTGTGTGGTCAAATTGTTTGCTCTCGACCGATGTCATTAGTACAACGTCACAAAAAGCGACCATACCTGATGACATCGAAATGAACGAATACCGTCTTGTTGAAGCATTAACATGAAAATAAGGACAGCCTTAAATTCATTTAAATACTGAGTAGATTCTATTGTAATATGATATTTCTAAGCTTGACAGTCCTCGTGTTTGTACCTGTATTGAGAGGTCAAATAATGCATTAGCCTCGATGAAGTCATGGAAGCGGTAAAATCTATATTTGTGTCCATCAGTTTTCATTGAAACATGGTATTATAAGGCTTGACACCACAACTAATTTAGTTCACAAATACACAAATGAAGCGCATTTCTGTTATAGCAATACATTCAAACAAAAACAGCTAACATTGGTGTTGTCCCAAATGTTAATCTTACAATTAAATGTAATATTTAAAAAAAATCTCTGTTTAATGGGAGTTAAATGTAGTCGATCGAATAATTGAGTCGGGGATTATTAGTGTAAAACGTAGAATTATCAAAAGTGCTCTAGCTAAACATATTGCCAAATGCATGCTAAAAAGGGGGGGGTCTTTATTCATTATTTCAACTTTACAGCTTCCTTTAAAATATCGTTGATAGTTTATAGTTGAATCTGCAATACTCACTTGCGGTTTGTTTATAACGAGTGTTTATTGTCAATCAATGTTTGACAAATACTCTATTGCGTTCATTATCACAAGAAAAAATTTCCAAACAAATACTTTGTATTGATAGAAACTCGTTAGATCTTATCACAAGAATGACTGCATAAAAGTAAAACCTACTTACTGGTATTGATCATTTAATCCATACCTACAATTGGATTTCCCGATATTCTATATAAATAGCCATCTTCTGCTTCTTCTGTTATAAGATAGTGAAAATCTACTGAAGTTTGAGCTGTTATATTAACACTCCAATAGTTGTTTCCTATTCTTAATAAGTTATATATACCAGGAGTTGGATTCTGAAAAAAAAAAATATTATTAAATATTTTGAATGATTTCAAACATGTTTAATTTCTCTTAGAAAAATTAGTGGTGTAAACTGAGCATCTGATCAAATCATTTGTTCGTGCGGCTAACTGTTCCCCGAAATAATTAATTGTGCATAATCTATAACTGGATTCATATAAAACTGTCAGAATATTAACATAACTTTGTATTAAGCCAAATTTGAACAAATTTATGTAAACTCCCTTCATTACGTTATTGATTTGTGTTTATTTTTTTTTATTGATTCGAGCGCCATTGATAAGTCTTATTCAGACAAAAGGATTGTCTGGAGGGTAATTAACTATAGTATGATATCTTTGAGGTTTTCTAAATGTTTTGAAATATCATGTCGTAGATACCACACGACTTTTTGAACTGAATATTTCGGATCGTTGCTTAATTGAGATCATAACTGATGTTGCCGCGCAAATCAGTGTCCTTAATCTAAGTTTATCAAGTTGTTAAACTCTCTACCAAGTGTACTATATTTGACTTATTGGCTTGATTGCAGAATGAATCAAATGTGCAACATAAAGGTTTGTTTTGGCATACTTTTGATTAAATCCACTGTTGATGAAGACGTACCTACATGTGTATATGATTCGGATCACTTACTCTGAGAAACATGTTATACTATAGTATGCCATCAGTACAAAAATAACTCTGTAGCAAATTTGGTGATGAATTACACATGCATATGCGGTAACAGTAAGTGGGACTTTAGCGATCAAAAACTAAAATCATCCGTAGTAGACTAATTTCAATTACCATTAAAACATGTTACACAAACATATTATCGATTATTAATAACAAATAGAAGCAACAGTAGTATACCGCTGTTCAATAGTCATAAATCGATTAAGCGAAAACAAATCCGGGTTACAAACTAAAACCGAGGGAAACACATCAACTATAAGAGGAAAACAACGGAACAACAGAAACACTGAACTGCAACAAAAACAAACGCCAACATACATAGAAACGGACTATTTGATAACAACTGCCATATTCCTGACTTGGTACAGGATATTTTAAGAAAAAAATGGTGGGTTGAACCCGGTTTTATGGCTAGTCAAACCTCCCGCTTAATGGCAATGTTTAAAAATACCGATAAAATGACAACAACACGTATTGTATGTACGTATTAAATGTCACAGAAGAACAATTGACATTAACAATCTGCCGATAACTGAATGTTTAATGTATTTACCGAAACAGTAATAACTACTTTGTCTGGGATTTCAAAATACACACTGGTAGTAGCAGCTGTCATTATTGATCCTTGAGAAAAAAAAAGATAAGTGATGAATAGAACTACAGATGAGAATACATATTTGACCATTTTGCAAATTATAAATTCATTATCTTTCACTTATCTGTTGAGAGCATAAAACTTGTTTCTCAAGGTTCCTCTTGTCGCCAAATATAACCTGCTATCTTTTGAATCGTTTATTTCTGTAGTACCCTACACTCATTCTGAACTTATATTAGTGATAAATACACCAAAACATCACGCACTTTTGCTGTAACATATACACAATTGTTAACCATAGAGGGATTTTTTCACAAATGCTTTGCGCGAAATAATTTCAACCAAATTGTATTTCTGAAAAACATGGTCGAATCCACTAAATCAATCGACATATTTTTGTGGCTGTTCTGCCTTAATTATCAAACTAATATAAACAACAAAGACCGTTGACAAATCATATTTTGTTTCAATACTTGATCATGACTTTTAATTGCTGTTTGTGATCAATAAAACATGCGAAATAAAACGGGTCTTTATTGAATTTGGCCATACACTGTGATTATAAAAAGTACAGGAACATTATTTTTTACACTCCTAAAATAGTTATATTCCACTATTTTTATATGTTTTTATACAAAAAATAAATGGTAAGTTATTTTATAGCAGTTTATGAACTAGTTAAAAACACTGAAAATTAGTTATTGCAAGTTGACATCTTTCAGTACAAATTTGACATTGCTCAGATCAAACGTAACATTTCTCAGTTTTGATCTGGAAGTAAATTATTTCAATTTGCATCAGAGGAATGTCAACTTATAAATGTAGATGTTCGAAATGGTATCTTAGAGAATGTCATCTTGGAACTGTAGAATGACCCAACACAACTCTTCAGTACATGTCACCTAGGACGATGTAATATTGCAAGGTGCTAAAATGAGTTGCGTAATGTATTTAAATATGAAATATTTATTTTATTAAAGTAAATTCTGAGTTAAAGTAGGTCAACAGAATGACCAGTCAGTAATCCTAAATAAACATCAACATGGTCCAGGAGTGGTCTCAGCAGTTACATGAGTTAAGAATGAAAACATGACCGAGTTAACTTTCGGCTGTCAAACAATATTTTCAAGGTAAGATATCTGTATAACTGGATATGTCATGACTGCACCCATCAGTTCTTTCAACTGTTACATTATTTTTGGTTTATAAACCTTCATAGCAGTTTTTGGTGTTTTGCATTCAAACAGATAAAACACAAAAAAAGATACAGGAATGGATACACATATAGGACAGTTCAACCACCACGTCAACCGCCAACTCATGTTTCTAGTTCCAAATGAGGGAAACTTGATATCAAGCCTGCAAACTTGAGACCTTCTTAAATTTGTCGACTTGTATTCGATTGTTCACTAATACAGGAGAATCGACTTGCTCAATAAGGACTGATTTTGTCGTTAGCATTAATTTCCAGTGCTTTGCAAATTTGACAACTTAATCATATCTAATAGAAATGTATTTATTATAAGACATTTTTTTAAAAGATATTAAATATTAAAGTTAAAGCTACATGTACCATATGGAGATTCAACATCAACATCATCAGCAGAAGTAGCACCAATCACTGTGATTTTGATATTATTCAACCTTGAATCGACTGGAAACGAAATAGAATTATCGTCACCTTCCTTGAGGTCGAACATGTCCACAATTGCAGTTGCTGATGGAAAAAGTTCCTTATAATGTGCAAACAAAGTAACATTGATAAATGAATAACAGAATGTAATGTTTATATTTTTAAATGTCATATCGGTTTGATGTTTTAGTCAGTGAAGTTGTACCGTATGAGTTAAAGTATATACATATCGTGTATGTTGTCAACAGATGTCCCTTTAGATTCTTTTTACGCATAAACATATACTCACTTTACTTTAATGTATTGATTGCAATTTGCTGTATTAATTGCATCAATGTATTAAGATATATACTGTTGATACCAATTTTGTTGACTGGAGAAAAATAGTTTTTGTTTTGATACATCTACATGATTTCCAGGTTCTGCAAAGGTATGCATATAATCCAACGAGTAATGTGGACAACGTTAAAAATTAAATTCGTGTATCTTCTAAACCTAGGATATCAAAAAGTAATTGGTACTCAACGAATATTAATAAATCAACAATATATGACACTATCTTACCTCGTATACATTTCTAGGAATATGATTGGTTAAAAGCAACCGCGTGGAGACCGTGCATATTCCATATTAGGTTAGTAGGCAGGGCTTATTTCAATACACGGTTAGTAGTAGTGTTACGTTCTTTATTAAAACAACACGGTGTTGCTGTAAAATCTTAAAGATTTCAACTGACGAAGAAATTGATGATGAACGATTGAAATAAATTCTTAAAACACATTTAAAGCTAACAGTCAAGTAGTTATTGTTGGCATTTGTTTCTGTATGGACCAATGGAAGTAGGCTCTTAATACTAACGGCATTGAAGACTTGATTACTTTGATAGGCCACTATTCTAAATACCGCATGTTAAGATAGTCGGTAAGATAAATTCGTTACATAGTGTGCTAGTGACCTAATACGATATATATTGGGTCAGTAAATTCCATATTGGGATTCAAGCTTGGCTTTCATCCATATGGAATTTACGGACCCCATATATATCGTATAAGGTCACTAGCACACTATGTAACAAATAATTTTACGCCATATCCTGTACATTCATTATGTTTCACTATACTTTGTGCTTCTGTTTCGTAGGAAAACGTTTTGACAATCGGTGAATTTGATTTGAAAAAGAAGTGTAAGCGTAAGGAAAAACAATCGACGAGAGACAAAACAATAACATTGTATTACACAGAAAATAAAATATTGCAGAACAATAAAAATACCATTACCCTCTCTATGTGGGACTTATGTTTACAAACATTCGCATGTCTTTCTTACTTACACACAGTGAAATTGAGCATATCTAATTTGCGTAATGGGAAAGTTGTTCTTTTAAAGAGTACGTAGCTCTTTTTGATACAAAAGGATGTTTTTTTTATATATTGTATTAATTGCAGAGAGTGTGATGATAAAAATAAGGTTATGTAAATCGGATAATTATATGTTATTTTCCTCTTTTATATTGACCTAAATATTTCTTATCTTTAGGTATGATTGGACATCCAGAAAACAGTGCATTTAACAGGCATTCTTTAATTTTGACTTTTGCATTGCTAGAGTGTTCCTCTTACTCGTATGTATTTGTCCTTATATTCCCTTTGCATCTTTAAGTAATCAAACGTAGAAACAATACGGATTACCTTTTCTGAATAAACATTCAGGCCATGATATTTGTGTATTGATGTAAAGCATTTTGATGACAAAGTTATCTTCATTGTAATGTGTTTTTAATGTTAATGTTAATTATTAAAGTTTTGTTTACAACAGAAAACGAAGAAAAATGTCCAATTCCAGTTTTTTGCTTAGATGCATATCAGTTTAAACGATTGGTTCACCTGGGTGACAAATATTTCACAATACGACAAAAAAAAATACATGCATAAGTAAAAGATAATTTGAACGTTAAGAACTCAATCCCAATTTTATTTTCTATATTTAGAAATTAACCTGTGATAAAATAAACGTCACAAAAAATACGTCACTTTTTGTGGCGTTGATACATTTGTGTGACGCATAGTTTATTATTCTATTGTGGTGTCCTGGTGTACTGTCGTAAATTCATGGGCGGTGGCCGTTGTTATTCTATGGTTTACTTGTTGTAATACACTATTATATTAGTTATTAATGTATTTCTGTGTCCTGAGTGTTCTTGCGTTTATTTGTACTGTATTCCTGTCACGTAATGTTGTTATTTTAGCGGTATTTTTAACATTGCCATATACGTTGTTATCAAGTAGTCCCTTTCTATTATGTTTGCGTTTGGTTTTGTTGCAGTTCAGTGTTTCTGTTGTTCCGTTGTTTTCCTCTTATAGTTAATGTGTTTCCCTCGGTTTTGGTTTGTGAACCGGATTTATTTTCGCTTACTCGATTTATGACCATTGAACAGCGATATACTACTGTTGGCTTTATTTACCTAGGTTGTCATTTTGCAAAGGTGCATGTGCTATAGGGTAAACATGTTTTATTATCGATCCGATCAGTCACGCCCTTTTCAACTGATTTTCAAAGTATGTTGTGCTGCATCACCACTGTGCATGTTTTGTAAGGGTTTGTTGCCAAAAAATATGTTTAACCCCACATAATTATGTATGTGCCTGTCCAAAGTCAGAAGGATGTCATTCAGTGTTTGTAGTTTTTGCTGCATATCGTTTTTGTTTTTCGTTTGTTGTTTTATCACAAAAAATCAAGCTGATTGTTTTCTCGTTTGAATTGTTTAGAATTATGGCATGCCAAGATTATCTATATATTTCTATGAGATATGGGTTTCGCTTCTTGTTGAAGGTTGTACGTTGACATATAATTACTAGCATCTATGTCAGTTGGTCTCTGATGAATAGTCTTGCCACATCTTCTTATATTATATTTAAGAAAGCAAACAGATGCAACATACATTTTTTCAAGCTACCTTTTTTCTCATCAACATCATACCTCACTTATTTGCTTCATCATATCACCCAGTTCCGCTGTATTAAATCGGTAAACTTTCCCTCCTGTACTTTCTGCCACTAGAGCATATACATCTGATGCAACATCACGCTTTGTTCGACCTTGAATGAAACACAAGCTTGTGTAATGACATGTAACAGTCCACATTTATAATGGGAACAATATTATTCAATAAATTATGACTTTAGGACTGTTTACTACATCTTCATGATGTATGTAGGTGTGCCCATTTTTATGAAGCGAATAGGGAAAATAATTTCAAATTCAATAAATTTTAAATAATCAAGGTAAACATGACTTTCATTAACGGAATAAACTATGACCTTGACTTTTAGTCTTTTTGTCCTCATTAGCATATTAACTCTAGAAAGGTTGCATATTTTTGTTTAAAGTATTTTAAAGGGTGTGAATCCAGGACAAAAGAAATGTATTTAATTTAATCTTGAACTAATTGAAAAAAAATGTTTGTTTAAGATTTATATTAGTAAGGTGGTTTTAGAAAAGTAATTTGGAAACAATAAGACCATTGACAAGTTTTTCCTCTACAGATGATGCAAAATTTCAATTAGAAATAAGTAAAAAATATTTTTACCAGTAGCTCTTTTCTTTCGCAGGTCATCACACATATCATTCTGCAGGAAAAGTCGAAGATCAACATGTTTCTCCTTTGCAGCATCTATAACGGTCTTATTCTCTGATTCGTCTTTTGCTGGAGCATCAGTATAGAAGAATATAGTGGATTGTTCTTGGCATAAGTCAATAGCTTTAAAGATTAAAAAAGATTTTTTTTTCTTTTTTTGAGCGTCTTCTTATAACATGTATAATGAATATATTCAAATTACTAAAATGTATCAATAAAATTGAAAATGGAAATGGGGAATTTGTCAAAGAGACAACAATCCGAAGAAAGAGCAGAAAACAGACCAAAGCCACCAATGGGTCTTCAACACAGCGAAAAAAATCCAGCCCCGGAGCCGTGCTTCAGCTGCCCCCCTAAACAAAAATGTATACCAGATCAGTGAAATTGGACGTCACACTAAACTCCGAAACATATAAATGAACTAAATTAAAAAGCATACAAGACTAAAAAAGGCCAGAGGTTCCTGACTTTGGACAGGTGCAAAAATGAGTTAAACATGTATTGTGAGATCTCAACCCTCCCCTTATACCTCTAGCCAATGTAGAATAAACAAAAAACTCAGTTAAAAAGAAGTCCGATGTCAGAATAGATCACAGACAAAACTACGCAAAATGACAATGATACATAAATTAACAAAGGACTTCTAGCAGTTACTGACATGCCAGCTCCAGACTGCAGTTAAACTGATTGAAAGATTATGTCTTAATCATATGAAAATCAATGTTTACATTAGCAAAATTTGATTAATGATTTCTAATCATTTCAATCGGGAGATCTTTTCCCAAAAACACATTTTACAGGAGCTTGTCTGAACGTATTTTTGTATGTTAAAGAGGTCGTTAGGAACATATCATTTTTTTATTCAAACAACTAGGGAAATTGTTCTTAACATAAATGGCTAAAACAATGTATGTTGAAATGGAGACAATGTCGAAATATTATCTATAAATGTTATACCTTTCTCTAATCCACTCATTGCATACTCTGGACAGTCATCTCCTCCATCTACAGTCAGATTACTAAGTGCACTTATCATTTCAAGGCCGTTTTCGGTCGTTAGGCGATGATTATGCTCCTCTGCGAATACCATAATTTTTACAAAAATTAGTATTTCCAAAATAACGTTTACTAATATTGTTTATAATGAGTGTGAGTTAAACTTATTGATAAGATACACGTCATGCGGTGAGTGTTGGTCGCAGCAGGAATGTGCATTCAAAAGAAAATTTATTCAGAAAACGGCAAAAGACTTAAGATAATAAACTCATAACATGTGAAGCAGGATCTGCCTACCCTTCTGTGACACCTGAGATCACCCATGTTTTTTGGTGGGGTTCGTGTTGATTATAATTTAGTTTTTTTATGTTGTGTTTTATGTACTGTTGTTTGTCTTTTTGTCGTTTTTAGATTTTGGCCTTGGTCTGTTTGTTTTTGACCTATTTGTTAAACATGTTAAAGTGCCCCTCTTTAAACAATACATTGAATATGATGAATTCTACTGGGTTCTTACCTCTGCGGCATGACAGGCAGCACTGGAAGCTATCACCAGCCAAGTAAATCGGTACGTATCTGCTGATATTAAAATGCGAATATTTTGTATCGCAATTTTTTGTTGTAAGACTTATAAAACAGTTGAATTGGAATGAATTCAAAGCATGCATCCTAAATTTTACGGTAATATTGTACTTCGCGGAAATCACTATGTGATCCGTGGAAAGTCATCGAACCTTTAAACAAACTTATTAGTAAAGGTTATCTTACCACTGTTGTAATTACATCTTTGAATATAGTTTACATTGGCACTAATATCGATTTTGTCATCAGCAAATTAAAACATAACCAAATTTGTATTCTTTTCAAACGGGATGTATAAAGACACACCAACGTTCATTTTGATCTATAAAGAGGTTAACTCCTAACTATACTACTGCCTGTCGATACATTTATTTTTGGCATTGCACAAGTCATGTCTTCTTTGACTGTCCATGACGTTAAAATACTAAATCCCTGGGATGTGTTTTAGTTGATTTTAGTCTCAGATGCATGATTTTTTATTATTAATTGTTTTTGGCTTTTAACTAGCTGTCAGTAACTGCGAGTACTCTCAAATCGTACGTTCTTGTTTATTTGACCTGTTGATACTAATTATAATGCTTTTTTCTTATTTAATGTTATTCAGGGTTATATCTGGTCTATATACCAGCTTTGATAAGTGTTTGGTATTACTATAGATTTTCACTTCGTACTATGAACATCAAAATTATTTATTTTGTAAAAATATTTCCTTTCTCTATTTGAACTGTACACGTATACCTAACAACAAAATTATTGATTTACCTGTGTTTAAAGTAATTGCAAATGGCTGATATTTTTGTTCAATATATTGTTTTTCTTAAATTGTTTAACATTTCACAGCGGTATAACATGTTACTTTAATTATTCTTCCTTAGTTTATTTATTTTGTATTTACATTGTATCATAGATCAAATTTATTTGTTCAGTGTATGTTCACTGGTGTTAATATGTCTTTTGATTAAGTTAAGCCATTTCAATTGATATTTTATCGTGTGTCTTTTTATGTTGTGATGTTACACTATTGTTTCAGATAAGGGTGAAGGTTTGGTACCATTAAAAATTTTAAACCCGCTGCAATTGTTTGCACCTGTCCTAAGTCAGGAATCTGATGTTCAGTAGTTGTCGTTTGTTGATGTGTTTCATAAGTGTTTCTCGTTTCTGTTTTTTTTTTTATATAGATTAGACCGTTGGTGTTCCTGTTTGAATGGTTTTACACTAGTAATTTTTGGGGCCCTTTATAGCTTGCTGTTCGGTGTGAGCCAAGGCTCCGTGTTGAAGACCGTACTTTGACCTATAATGGTTTACTTTTATAAATTTTGACTTGGATGGAGAGTTGTCTCATTGGCACTCATACCACATCTTCTTATATCTATAGCTTTCATTCCTTGTCGCGCTGTGACAAACAGTTTGGCTCTTCTTGTTTATATCAACGTTTCAACATTTCTATGATGATTCAGATAGTTTGGCTTCAATCATAACTTAAATATATAAACTGCCAAAATGGAATTTTAGTTTAGTACAATTGGTACAGTTATTGGAAATAATAGCCAACTGTAAGTGTTGTACCAGAATAAAATGCTTAAATCAATAAACTTGAAGAATGGAGAGATACTAAACAAAAATCGTAGAGGAACATGACTTTAATCGTAACCAACATCATGTGTTGGTGGAGGACATCACCAAAGCTATAAGAAAGATAGACTGATGGACAAAAACATTTTCCGAATACGTTAGATTTAGCAACACAAATAAAGCACTTAAATCAATAAACTCTGTTTAGATAACATACTAAATCTACAGAATAGACGTGTAAGGTTTTCTAAATACTGTTTGTATTTTCGTTTTTATAAATTTCTCATCAGAGTGTTGTTTGTGTTATTAAACTTATCATCATGTTTGCATCACTGTGTCTAAACTACCCCGGCAAAAATGTTTGGACTCAATAGTATCTAATATCCGGTACGGTGATGGGCAATCAACAGACAGAGAAAAGGTAGAATTTTGTTTATTTATTTGTTGTTTTAATGATATTGAAGAATATACATACATATATAACTATTTTCGATTGTGAGATGTAATATTTTCTACAACCGTTCTAGATTAATGGAGAAATAAGTAAAAGGCACATCAAAATGGTGAATGTGTGAACCTTGTCTCGAATTTGTTTAATTTCTCTTTAAATTGTGCACAATGGACGGAAAGAAAGATATTAACACGGAGATTGCAAGACTAGTCATGCTGATATTAAAATGCGAATATTTTGTATCGCAATTTTTGTTGTAAGACTTATAAAACAGTTGAATTGGAATGAATTCAAAGCATGCATCCTAAATTTTACGGTAATATTGTACTTCGCGGAAATCACTATGTGATCCGTGGAAAGTCATCGAACCTTTAAACAAACTTATTAGTAAAGGTTATCTTACCACTGTTGTAATTACATCTTTGAATATAGTTTACATTGGCACTAATATCGATTTTGTCATCAGCAAATTAAAACATAACCAAATTTGTATTCTTTTCAAACGGGATGTATAAAGACACACCAACGTTCATTTTGATCTATAAAGAGGTTAACTCCTAACTATCCTACTGCCTGTCGATACATTTATTTTTGGCATTGCACAGGGCATGTCTTCTTTGACTGTCCATGACGTTAAAATACTAAATCCCTGGGATGTGTTTTAGTTGATTGTAGTCTGATGCATGAGTTTTATTATTAATTGTTTTTGGCCTTTAACTAGCTGTCAGTAACTGCGAGTACTCTCAAATAGTACGTTCTTGCTTATTTGACCTGTTGATACTAATTGTAATGCTTTTTTGTTATTTAATGTTATTCAGGGTTATATCTGGTCTATATACCAGCTTTGATAAGTGTTTGGTATTACTATAGATTTTCACTTCGTACTATGAACATCAAAATTATTTATTTTGTAAAATATTTCCTTTCTCTATTTGAACTGTACACGTATACCTAACAACAAAATTATTGATTTACCTGTGTTTAAAGTAATTGCAAATGGCTGATATTTTTGTTCAATATATTGTTTTTCTTAAATTGTTTAACATTTCACAGCGGTATAACATGTTACTTTAATTATTCTTCCTTAGTTTATTTATTTTGTATTTACATTGTATCATAGATCAAATTTATTTGTTCAGTGTATGTTCACTGGTGTTAATATGTCTTTTGATTAAGTTAAGCCATTTAAATTGATATTTTATCGTGTGTCTTTTATGTTGTGATGTTACACTATTGTTTCAGATAAGGGTGAAGGTTTGGTACCATTAAAATTTTAAACCCGCTGCAATTGTTTGCACCTGTCCTAAGTCAGGAATCTGATGTTCAGTAGTTGTCGTTTGTTGATGTGTTTCATAAGTGTTTCTCGTTTCTGTTTTTTTTTTATATAGATTAGACCGTTGGTGTTCCTGTTTGAATGGTTTTACACTAGTAATTTTGGGGCCCTTTATAGCTTGCTGTTCGGTGTGAGCCAAGGCTCCGTGTTGAAGACCGTACTTTGACCTATAATGGTTTACTTTTATAAATTTTGACTTGGATGGAGAGTTGTCTCATTGGCACTCATACCACATCTTCTTATATCTATAGCTTTCATTCCTTGTCGCGCTGTGACAAACAGTTTGGCTGTTCTTGATTATATCAACATTTCAACATTTCTATGATGATTTGGTTTTCAGATAGTTTGGCTTCAATCATAACTTAAATATATAAACTGCCAAAATGGAATTTTAGTTTAGTACAATTGGTACAGTTTAATGTTATTGGAAATAATAGCCAACTGTAAGTGTTGTACCAGAATAAAATGCTTAAATCAATAAACTTGAAGAATGGAGAGATACTAAACAAAAATCGTAGATGGAACATGACTTTAATCGTAACCAACATCATGTGTTGGTGGAGGACATCACCAAAGCTATAAGAAAGATAGACTGATGGACAAAAACATTTTCCGAATACGTTAGATTTAGCAACACAAATAAAGCACTTAAATCAATAAACTCTGTTTAGATAACATACTAAATCTACAGAATAGACGTGTAAGGTTTTCTAAATACTGTTTGTATTTTCGTTTTTATAAATTTCTCATCAGAGTGTTGTTTGTGTTATTAAACTTATCATCATGTTTGCATCACTGTGTCTAAACTACCCCGGCAAAAATGTTTGGACTCAATAGTATCTAATATCCGGTACGGTGATGGGCAATCAACAGACAGAGAAAAGGTAGAATTTTTGTTTATTTATTTGTTGTTTTAATGATATTGAAGAATATACATACATATATAACTATTTTCGATTGTGAGATGTAATATTTTCTACAACCGTTCTAGATTAATGGAGAAATAAGTAAAAAGGCACATCAAAATGGTGAATTGTGTGAACCTTGTCTCGAATTTGTTTAATTTCTCTTTAAATTGTGCACAATGGACGGAAAGAAAGATATTAACACGGAGATTGCAAGACTAGTCACGATGATCACCTCAATATTTGCATTTCTGTGCATAGAACGAAATAAATGGGTCATGTCAAAATTGAAGGACCCGGTTTTGTCAATATGTACGACCCGGTTTCGTCCTAAAAATTCACATAGCAGACGCGGTTTTGTCATAAAAAAATAATGCATAATCGCATGACGTAAATTAAAATCTGGCGTTCAACAGGAGTTTGAGGGCTCGTTGGAAAACAATTTCTTTCAGAGGATAACTTATAACCTGTTTGAATCCGTAAACAGTTGAATTTCTGCTATATTGGAACAAATTGTGTTGCATAAAAAACTAATACTTTAACGGGGAAATAATAATGAAAGGAAGGTTTTGTAACGCAATTAGAGTTTTTTTATAACAGTTACGTAAATTTAAGTGTTCAAACTTGAATAGTGTACGGTCTTGAAAATTGAAGGATGTAATTTTCTGGGACAGCAAGATGGTTATCTTATGTTCTGCTCTACCTTACGGGGGGAGGCAGTATGATCGTTTGAAAATAAATACTCTGAAACTAAATGTTCATTACAAAGCAAGAGAATAAGACAAATGTATATGCATGCAAAATTGCCCTAGAAAATGAATTTCCATGCGGCGCAAAGGATTACAATAATAATGCGTTAAAAATCTTTGTACCCCTCCTTGTAACTATAATACTAAGTATAAATGAGTATAATAGTCTCAGGCCATCCATAAATTGCACTAATGATTGTTTTATAAATAATTTTATAAATAAACGTTGTTTTATTTCTTCATTGTGTAATGATTATCGTACATTGACAAATGTTCTACGATTAAGGCACGTTCTTCAAGTTTAAAATTGTCAAAATGCAAGGGCGGACCGAGGATTTTTGAAAGAGGCGTATTCATAAAACGGATTTTATACCGCCGAGCGTAGCAAGGGAACTCTTTGTTGGACTATTTTATGCTAAAAAAAATCATATATAAATCGTGAAAAAACATAAAATTAAAAAAAAAACAAACAAACAAACAAACAAAAACGAAAAAGAAATCCGCCAATCGCACTTTTACTATATAGGCTCTGTAATAAAATGAGTTAAGCCTTTTTCAACTGACTGATTTGTTTATAGTTTGTTCTTAACATTATGCTGTTATACCACTTTTTTTTCTTTGGGGCGGGTGGGGGGACGCTAACACGTTCAACCCCGCCATTCTATATGTGCAGGACCGAATCCAGGAGCCTGTAATTCGGTGGTTGTCTTTTGTTGATATAAATCATATTTGTTTTTCTTTTTTTGTTTTGTAGCTAAATCAGGTCGTTAGTTTTCACGTTTGTTTGTTTTTTTTACTTTACATTTTTCATTTCGGGGCCTTTTAAAGCTTGCTATGCCGTATGGGCGTTTCTTATTATTGGATGCTATATAATGACCTATATTTGCTAACTTTTACGTCATTTGGTCTCTGATGGAAAGTTGTCTCATTGTCATTTTTCACGGGCTAAATGGCCACACAGGTTGTTCTAAATAAGACGAAGATATTGGGAACTTCGAAAGGCAACCATTTTGATTTGAGGTAGCCAAAACGTTTAAGTCTTTTTCTGACTGTCCGTCAATGAATGAATGAATGAATGAGTAAATGATAGTAAATATATTGTAAACATATCGTATATTATAGTAAAGCATACTAGCTTTACTCTTTTGATAAATTGATATGGTAACACAATCAAACCACATCTTCTTATTTTTACATCATTACAAACTAGTATAGAAAACAAACAAACATCATAAGGTATTAATGAAAGTGCATGCTATAAAGTATTTATTTCAATTTAAACTTAGTTCGAAGATAAGATCAATACGGTATACGTATAGCATTTGAAAAATGTCTACTCCCTATTTCGAAAAGTTTCCGTTAAAAATTTTTTAACACGACGGGTTTGTATT
Source organism: Mytilus coruscus (assembly GCA_017311375.1). NCBI lineage: Eukaryota > Metazoa > Mollusca > Bivalvia > Mytilida > Mytilidae > Mytilus > Mytilus coruscus. The sequence goes on from CM029605.1 coordinate 4,240,260, forward strand.
GCAATAGCATCTTTATGAATCACTCTCTTCCGACAGACACTGTTCAGATCCGTGTTAACGTAGCTTTTCACAAATTTGTGGTTTCAAAACAAAACAAAACCGGGTCCTATACTGAGACGAAACCGGGTCCTTATGTAGCTACCAACATTAACGAGACAGGGTCCATCTTTTTTGACATGACCGTTTTCTTTCGTTCCATGCACAGAAATGCAAATATTGAGATGCTTATAGTGACTAGTCATGCAATCTCTGTGTTAATACCTTTCTTTCCGTACTTTTCTTTTCATACAATGTGCACACTTTAAAGAAAAATTAAACAAATTCGAATCAAGGTTCACTCAATTCACCATTTTGATGTGCCTTTTTACTTATTTCTCTATTAATCTAGAACGGTTGTAGAAAATATTACATCTCACAATCGAAAATATTTATATGTGTATGTATATTCTTCAATGTCATTAAAACAACAAATAAGGAAACAGAAATTCTACCTTTTCTCTGTCTGTTGATTGTCCGTCACCGTACCGGATATTAGATACTTTGAGTCCAAACATTTTTTGCCGGGGTAGTTTAGACACAAGTGTGCATTGCCTCCTTTAAATTGCCTCTCTGTATTTGAGATAAAAATGAATACATTTGAGATCGTTTTCTGGCTATCATATTTCAGATTATTTTAATTTCTTTCATCTATGAGATTGTACTAGTCATCTTAGAAGAAAACTCCAAATTACACTATGAAAGCTAGTTGTCTAGGGGAAGGGTTTGAAAATAGATATCATGACCTGGTAAGAACTTATTAAAAATACCCTTGTCAAAAACGTGAAAATGAATATTTCACTCAACAAAAATGCATGATATTTAAATATGATTAAAAGATTAAAAAAGATAAGGCAGATTCAAAAATGATGAAAATGAATATTCCATTGGAAACTGGTATTCCAATAATTAAGTACTATTCAGGTTACTATTGTATCAGGATTATTTTATTCATTTTTTGTTTTATTTTCTTAAAAGTGTTATAACACTTACCTGGATCGTTGAAAGTAACTAAAATGTAATTTGAAGGCGCATTTGCTGTACCGAAGACATCAGTTATAATGTCGATGCATGCCTTTCGAACTTCTTCTATGTTGTTTCCCATAGAGCCAGTATCGTCTATCACAAAGCCAAATGACGTTTGGTATCGTTTAATTAAACCAAATATCTGTGCAAATATTTCCACATTCAACTCGTTTATGATACCTATATCTGTAACAAAATACTTGGTTGTTTACGACATCATTAGATATGTTCTTTAATGCATCATACATGTACATTGTATTTTGTATTTTGTCGAAAAAGATCAAAATTAATTCTTTCTTTTTTTCATTAATATGTTGACAAATCAAATTGCAAGAACAAAGGGTCCATATCCTAAGTTAATTCCAAAATGTGTTCTATAAACATAAGAATGTCAAATAAATTAATGTTTAAGTTAACACAAATCATACCTTGATCTACTAGAAATTGTTCTGTTGCCTTTCGTGCAGCAATAAATGCTTTATAATGTAGATGATGATGAGGTGAATACTTCGGGTCTAATCTGTCTTTGTTTATTCCACCTTTTGCAGTTCGATAACCATTTTCAGTGTCAATACTGCCTCCAAATCCACATTTTCCCTGATTAAAGTTGTCATTCGTTTCTACAATAACATGGACTATAAATGTTCTATACATATTGTCTTCATCATGTATTTGAAAATGAATCAAATCGAATGAATAGCAATACAAAAGTTGTCTTTACTTTATCAGTTCTTTTTGTTTAAACGAGCTGTTTTTATACGTAAATTACACAATAACACATACAAACCACATTAGACATCAAGGTTGTCCACACATGATTATAATAAACCTCTGGTTTTACCATATAGCAAGCAAGCCATGGATCGCTCTGATTGGGAAACCGATGGCAATGAAATCAAATCAGAAAGCAAATATATGCCATCAACACGAAATTCTGAAAGAACAAAACAACCTAAAAAAACAATTCCTAAGAAAACTATTGATTTAGTTCCTGACTTGACGTCTTCGATTACCGTTTGGAACAAGAGGGAAATAACTAACAAGGTTAAAAATATTTCATCAAACATTATGCTTATCGCAATCAGTTGAATAACAAAAAATACTCCTACAAACTTGTATGTGCGGTTACTGAACGCAACACAGAGAACGCTTTTTAGGACAGGAGTAGTATAGTGTCTTAATAGGGATTGGACATGATAACTCAGTGGTATCTTTACATTATGAAAAGAGATATAGTATGTCTAGTGGGTGTATGTTACGTCCTTGACTGGCTATTAAGCCCTCTCAAGGTCGGTAAAAAATAGTTGTGTGTATACATTCTTGGCTTTAAAATTGGTTTGTGTGAACGGCCTTTATGAAGTAAAATCCAGACAACTGATACAGAAGCAACACATTTATAAAGTGCTTTTTGATTTTGATCTCAAATTACCCTACACAATTAATTCTTTAATTGTAGTTGCATTGGACTATAAATACGTGAGTTAGATCGTGTTTTGTATGAAACGTAGATGGGCTTATAAAGAAATCATTAACTTGCGAGTTTAAGCCAGTTATCGGGGTTTTCTTGTTGTAATATATTATGACGTATTGGTGTTGTGTTGTCTCGACAGCAAATGCATTCATGAATATAACATTTTGTTGGGACATAAAATATCATTTTAAATCACCGTGCGATTGAAAAGGATAGAATCCATAAAAATCTATGCAATGTACTTGTTGTTTATATCACTCGTTTTTGACATGTATTAAGTTATAAACAAAAACAGTTTTTAATTCAGTTTTTCTATAGTATATACATACTATATGGAGGTTGAACATCCTGACCTGTCTGGTATCCACTAGTTAACATATCGCTCACCAATAAATTGCTTTGGCAGGAATTCACATTAGTCCTTAGAAAATAAAATAAAGATTTTAACTATCAATGAAAGCCCTCTTCCTTTGCCATTGTTGTGTTTTAGTGCGTTTAGGAATTTTGATATATCTCTTCCTTTTCCATTCAATTGACATAGTTTGATTCTCAATACATATGAATGTTGTCAAAAATGTTTACGTGCTTGAGGTTCGCACTCCTGGTTTTGTTTTGTTTTTGTTATCGCGGATCTCTTGAAATAATTTTGTTCTGTGTAAAACTTCATCGTTTTTTTTTTTTATCAAAAATGTGTTTGTAGTTTAGTCGTATAATTTGCACTAGTCGTACCACATTTCCTACTAAGATAACAGGCTTAAGCTTTGTAGACAAGAGGTAAGTTTTGTCTACACAAGACTCGTCAGTATCGATCTTAACAAACAGTAGGAGGCCCAATCAAATAAAAAGATCAAGAGCATTGAAAGCAAACAAAACATTAAAAGTCAACAAAACTTGGTTAAGACCAGCTAAACTTATGGATGGAAAAGCCTAAATATAAAAAATTAAATACACATATTCATGTGTAACAGAATTTGATAAATGTTCGTATTGCTTTTTTCAGATTGGCAGTATTTTTTTCGTTTAAGTCTGTCATGTATTGATATTACTTTGCATTGTATTCTTTAATGCACATATGTAATGTGATTAACATCTAGCAATGAATTATGCTCAGATTGGTACTTTCAGCCGTTCTAACTTTGCAGCTGTGTGTAACCTTATGCTCCGTGTTGAAAGGTAATTAATACGGAGGTAAAATATAATTGGTTTTTAACATACTAGTTGTATTTCATGAATAGCTTGGTAAAGGAGGTGGTTATTTGGGAGACATACATTTTTCCTATTTTAGTTGGTTTTTATATTATCAATATACAATAAGAAGATGTGGTATGATTGCCATTTGCGGAAAGGTTTTCATAATTTTGTAATTGCTTGTCGAATCAGGAACGTATATTTTTAAACATATTTATTCAAAATTGTATTGTAATGAAATCCTTAAATTCTTTTCATTGACTATTTCAATTAAACTAATGATGGTTTTTCGCAAATAAAATTTCTCGATAGAAATATCACAAGCAATCATGGAAATGAAAACAATCAAACTCGTATGAATTCACAATTACGTGAGTTCATGTGGTCGAACAAGGAAAACATTTTCTTCAATGCATGTCTTATGTCTTATAATAATAAAGGCTTATAGTAAAAGCATATACAATTTACAGTTTGTGAATCACATATCACATATAATTAAGGTTGAATATGCTTTTAATCAATTGTGTTATTAATATTTTGCAGCTGTACGAGTGCAGTTGTAGTGGGTATGGGTTTCAATTGGCCGATTACATTCTACGTACCCAGAATTGTGACAATCTTGGCAAGTGTCCACAGATGTGCCGGCAACAGTCATCAATGCCTTATTTGGGACACCTATGCCACAGAAAGAAAACATTAACAAAAATTACTGATGATGATTATTTTAATTGGCTTATTTGTATAAGTGCGTTGTACAAATGCAGTATCGCGATATATATATTTTGCGTTTCATTTGGCAGTGCATCGTTAGCCTATTTGGCTGGCTGTAATGTAATATTGTACTTATATGTATTTGTTGTATATATACAGGTTGCACTATAATAAACAATTTATTCATTCATTCATTCATATATAAACCTTTATACATTTCGTGCGTTTAAATTTTTTTTCTGGAAACGCACAACCCTGACGTTTTAAAGATATGTTTTATTTGAATTGGTTATATTTTTTTTATAAAACTAAGGTTCCAACTCCGTAGGCCAGTTTAACGTGGCTAACTGTAGCTATTTTTAAGATCTAGTCTGGTCATTAAGCCTGTCATGTGTATTGGACTTATGCATCATTGGTTTACAAATGCTTCATGAATATAACATTTTGTTGGGACATAAAATATCATTTTAAATCACCGTGCGATTGAAAAGGATAGAATCCATAAAAATCTATGCAATGTACTTGTTGTTTATATCACTCGTTTTTGACATGTATTAAGTTATAAACAAAAACAGCTTTTAATTCAGTTTTCTATAGTATATACATACTATATGGAGGTTGAACATCCTGACCTGTCTGGTATCCACTAGTTAACATATCGCTCACCAATAAATTGCTTTGGCAGGAATTCACATTAGTCCTTAGAAAATAAAATAAAGATTTTAACTATCAATGAAAGCCCTCTTCCTTTGCCATTGTTGTGTTTTAGTGCGTTTAGGAATTTTGATATATCTCTTCCTTTTCCATTCAATTGACATAGTTTGATTCTCAATACATATGAATGTTGTCAAAATGTTTACGTGCTTGAGGTTCGCACTCCTGGTTTTGTTTTGTTTTGTTATCGCGGATCTCTTGAAATAATTTTGTTCTGTGTAAAACTTCATCGTTTTTTTTTTATCAAAATGTGTTTGTAGTTTAGTCGTATAATTTGCACTAGTCGTACCACATTTCCTACTAAGATAACAGGCTTAAGCTTTGTAGACAAGAGGTAAGTTTTGTCTACACAAGACTCGTCAGTATCGATCTTAACAAACAGTAGGAGGCCCAATCAAATAAAAGATCAAGAGCATTGAAAGCAAACAAAACATTAAAAGTCAACAAAACTTGGTTAAGACCAGCTAAACTTATGGATGGAAAAGCCTAAATATAAAATTAAATACACATATTCATGTGTAACAGAATTTGATAAATGTTCGTATTGCTTTTTTCAGATTGGCAGTATTTTTTTCGTTTAAGTCTGTCATGTATTGATATTACTTTGCATTGTATTCTTTAATGCACATATGTAATGTGATTAACATCTAGCAATGAATTATGCTCAGATTGGTACTTTCAGCCGTTCTAACTTTGCAGCTGTGTGTAACCTTATGCTCCGTGTTGAAAGGTAATTAATACGGAGGTAAAATATAATTGGTTTTTAACATACTAGTTGTATTTCATGAATAGTTTGGTAAAGGAGGTGGTTATTTGGGAGACATATATTTTTCCTATTTTAGTTGGTTTTTATATTATCAATATACAATAAGAAGATGTGGTATGATTGCCATTTGCGGAAAGGTTTTCATAATTTTGTAATTGCTTGTCGAATCAGGAACGTATATTTTTAAACATATTTATTCAAAATTGTATTGTAATGAAATCCTTAAATTCTTTTCATTGACTATTTCAATTAAACTAATGATGGTTTTTCGCAAATAAAATTTCTCGATAGAAATATCACAAGCAATCATGGAAATGAAAACAATCAAACTCGTATGAATTCACAATAACGTGAGTTCATGTGGTCGAACAAGGAAAACATTTTCTTCAATGCATGTGTTATTTCTGATAATAATAAAGGCTTATAGTTAAAGTATATACAATTTACAGTTTGTGAATCACATATCACAGATAATTACAATACTTAGGTTGAATATGCTTTTAATCAATTGTGTTATTAACATTTTGCAGCTGTACGAGTGCAGTTGTAGTGGGTATGGGTTTCAATTGGTCGATTACATTCTACGTACCCAGAATTGTCACAATCTTGGCAAGTGTCCACAGATGTGCCGGCAACAGTCATCAACGCCTTATTTGGAACACCTATGCCACAGAAAGAAAACATTAACAAAAATTAGATATAATATTTTTTTTACCGATAATGATTATTTTAATTGGCTTATTTGTATAAGTGCGTTGTACAAATGCAGTATCGCGATATATATATTTTGCGTTTCATTTGGCAGTGCATCGTTAGCCTATTTGGCTGGCTGTAATGTAATATTGTACTTATATGTATTTGTTGTATATATACAGGTTGCACTATAATAAACAATTTATTCATTCATTCATTCATATATAAACCTTTATACATTTCGTGCGTTTAAATTTTTTTTCTGGAAACGCACAACCCTGACGTTTTAAAGATATGTTTTATTTGAATTGGTTATATTTTTTTATAAAACTAAGGTTCCAACTCCGTAGGCCAGTTTAACGTGGCTAACTGTAGCTATTTTTAAGATCTAGTCTGGTCATTAAGCCTGTCATGTGTATTGGACTTATGCATCATTGGTTTACAAATGCTTTGGTTTAAGCGTTCTTCATGACGGAAAATTCAGAAACGCGCTTCGGACACACTAAATTAATTAAGTGTTGTTTGCATTTTCAGCTTTCTCAGACACAGTAACTTAAAGGCTTTGTTTATGTTCTGTAAATACCTTTTTGATTTTTTATCGCTAAAACATTTTCAATTTTGAAACATTTGTTAACGAATGTACGTAATGAATTGGCTTTTACTAATAAATGTTACTTAAATGATAATGTAAAGAGATATTTTGAGCAATTCTCACATGACACTTATAGCGTTCTGAATGTCGGGTCCTCAATGCTTCTGAACTTTCTAAATTATAATGCAGCTTACCGAAATCTTTGTAAACACTATCCCCATTCATTTCAACCCAATTAGTTCCGCTATAAAAAGCTTGAATTGTGTAAATACACTTTCCGATCGCTTTGCGTATCAACGAAAGATCTGGTTCCGTATTTTGTGCAAGTGTCGCAATTTGTTTTCTCAGTTTTATGACATGGTTGTGAGCTGAAAAGTACATATAATATATAATAATATGGTATAATTAAACGATACTTATCTACTGTATGTCATTAAACATGAAAAGCCATTAAGCTACATTTTATCAGTTTTTGGAGGTTAAAGAATAAATCTCCTTGAAATCCTCGGGTTGTCGTCTCTTTGACATATTCCCCATTTCCATTCTCAATTTTATTAAGGATTGACTGGTATGCTAATTCCATATGCTTATTGATGTATTAAAGAAACTCTCTCTGAAAACACATTTCTTTAACACTATATGCTACAGTATTATGTTGATTTCAAATACTTGTTCACACTAAATATGCCATAGACGATATATAACCAATTGGAAAATGCATTCATATATGAATACAATCTTAAAACAATTGTGTGCAATGTCCAAATTACACTATTGAGAAAAAATATAGTCATGATTATTCATAGAAAATGTATAAATAGTTTAAAGATTAATCAAAGATGATAAATATATTGGCCCCACAAATTGATTAAGACTTCAAAGTAGTCGCATACGAAAGTAGGGCATTCATTACAAGTTCACCATGATAATAACACAATGTAATATCATTTGACATAGGTTTGGTCAGAAGCTGATGGAGTAATTTGTAACGTCTGATACTATGATACATTCAACAAATATTTTGTATGTGGATATCTCAAAAAGTTATATACCTATTGCATGTTCTTATAAACTGTCTTACCCAATTCAATCTGTTCTGAATTGCAGTGTATATGAGCTTCTTTCGACTTTTCCTGATCCTTTACATTTTCAATTATATCAGTTTCCTTTTCAATGAATTTCTCATATCCATCTGAATCTGAAATTGTATGTTTAATTTGTAATGGGGTGAGAATGAAAGATAGATATACTTCAATGAAACAGCAACAAAACGACACAAATAACCAACAGCTATCTTGAAGGCTACATGCATTCATCTAAAATAGACTTGTGTCTCCTCAATATATATCAAGCTCTTAATCGTCTTAGTCTATAAAAGCTGAACAAATTTGATAGAACCAAACAAATATGTGCCATTAATTGATCAAATTACAGAAAACATTACAATATGACAGTAAACAACCACGAACAATATGTCTGTCTGTGACAGGCACATGAATATGTGGTAAATAAATTAGCTAGAACAGTGTTTTTAAGATTTCTACACTCCTCCTTTTTAATCTCGATCTACAGATTAACAAAACGTAAATAAAAGAAAATATACAATACGGCTCATTGTTGAATGCCATACGGTTACCTATACTTGCCTATTTCCATTTTTTTTTTGGGGGAGATGATGATGGCTAGTTGTCTGATTGGTAATCATACTACAGCATTATTTTATATGCAATGAAAATCAATACAGAAAAGGCACTTATCCAAAAAATGAAGATATGAAAAGATTACGAAAAGTAAAATGAAAAATCATATTGTATAAAAAAATTCAAAGTTACAAGCAATTACTACAATTGGATTATTTTGTATTTAAAAATATTTCGAAATGCGAAAATGAACGTTAAGGACAGGTTAAGTAAGGTATGATATAATGTTGTAAGGAGTATGTAAAAAAATCATCAAAGATACTAGGCTTATAGTTTGTGACGCCATACTCGTATTTTGTCTACATAAGAATCATCAGTGGAGCCAGCAGCAAAACAGTTTGATGTATAAATCAAATACAATGTAAAAGATCATTAAAAACGTCCGCGTATGTTATTCATGTTCAACATTTGATAAGAGAATAGAGATATCCCCAGAAATGTATTGTTAAGTTTTTATTGTATGTGCATTGTTTTAGACTGTTTCCTGTTTTTTCCTCGTTTTTGTTCCTTTGGCCATGATATTGTTTGTTTTTCTTCGACTAGTGATTTCTGATTGTCCTTTTTGTAAATTCTGTCTCTTGTTATATAAAAAAAATTGTTAAAGGAGCTGTGAGTATGGGACCCGGCAATCTTGTATAGCACAAAAAAAACTAAACAAAAACAAACAGAAAACAATCGGTCTTCGTTTTCGAATATAATAAGCAAGGTAATTTAATCTTATTATTACGACAAATTAAACAAATGTAGAATGTATAGTGTGTTTGTCCGAGAAAACATTACACTGCAATTAAAAGTCATCTTGAAGTGACCAAAAACGTTAAAGATGTTCATTTAACCGTCTTCAGTCTTATAGGTGTAATACCACCAAATCATAGTATGTCACATCCGGTTGCATACGAAAAAGGGTCGAAAAGAAATATTCCCTTGAATTTGACAGATGTTAATCCTACAATTCATTGCAGTAAAAAATTTCTGAGTCATAAACATATATCTTGGGTGTTTTAAAGCACCATTCTTTTTTTATTTGGTGTTTCTATAGAATATCTTGGAAACTTCAGGTTACATGGTTACTAAAGCTTGTACACAGGAAAAAAAGGGTGAACATTTGATTGGTTAACTTCAAGTGATGGTTATTATCTTATATGCAATGAAATGTTATGTGAAATTTAGTTTGCAGTACTGGACAGAATAGAACTTTACTCATGCCAAGTATTTCTTTATTTGAAACAAAGATAAATTCTGCACAATTTTTTGAAAAGTGCAAATTTAACAAAGACTAATAGGGGAAAACAATGGTGGTATTACACCTATAAATCATGTATATGACAAGCTATTAACCTCTTTAGGTTGTTTTTGTTTAAGTCTTTGCTTTTCTAAGGAAACATTGGGCCGATAGAATAAAAACAAAATAAAAGGACATTCAATAACAGAATGTTATGAAGTGTGGCATTTTGATGAAATATCCCAAACAATACAATTATGTTACAAAAAAGGGGGAATCTTAACAGACTACAAAATACGCTTGTAAAGAAACAGATAAACCGTGTATGATACACGTACGTACTAACCATTTCCGAAGAATGTGTTGACTGTGTCAATTACATCGAATGTATCATCTATCACTGTCAAGTTGTTATCCTTTATGTATCTACCAACAGCAATCCGAATGGCAACACGGGTTATTTCTGCATGGTGTTTAGTAAATGAGGCACTTCCGGTTAAGGCATCTGGTGGAAATCCTATCGATGGATGGTTTTTCAGTATCATCATCCATATGAATGCCCTTATTATTGGCATTATCATAATGATGTTTTCTACAAGATGAATTCAAATATTGTACAAAGACCACAAGAAAATTATATTAAAATTATGTCTTTATAATCAGTCTTTAATCTCAGAACTATGTACCACTTTCTAACAATTAATTTTCGTTTACAATTCTGACAATGCATTTACACATGTTTAACTTGGAATTCCGATAATCTTTTCTTCATATGTATTAATCTAAACATTCAAGAATCTTTACTCGAACATCACAATTTAAATCGATTGAAAATATCCACACCGTAAACACATCTTTTTTATGTTTCAAAATAAATGTGTCTTTATTTAAATTTTTACTTCAAATAGATAAAGAAATAATTCTTTCGATGTAAATATTTAAAACTGTTGCCAGTAGGGTGTTGATGGTTTGCGTAGTCTGTTATACTGTGCACTTTTTTTGAGAAATTCCATTTATAACTTTCTTAAATTGTCTGTTTAGAAATTTATAAATTATAAAGAAACTATGGTTTCAACTTCCCAAGACAAAGGTGACCGTAGATAGATTAAACTAATAGTTTAGGTCCTTTTTGGTCATAAAACTCAAACTATTTTGGCTCTTATACATCCTTGGCTTTCAAAAAAGGCTTTGCGCGTTATTGATCAAGTTAAATTCAGAAAGGCGCTTCAGACACATGACATTTACAGAGTGCTGTTTTCAATTTTTACCTCCACAAAGTATTTATTAAAAATAGATATTTAAATCAAATATACATATCAATTAAACTGTTGGATGTAGGCCTTTTAGACAGGAACAACCCTATGACACAGCCAGCCCAAACAGATATTGGCATACTCACTATTTAGCTGTTAATTCATGTCATCAATGAAATAGCATATTACCAATGGCTGATTTATATTTGTTGACACTTCCTGGTCAGTATAAACATTACGTTTTGTAAAATTATTCTTTCAAAAAGCTCCTAATGGCATATGAATACAAAAATTGTTTATAAATTAAAGTCACCCCAATTACCCCGCTGACCTAAATGTATTGTCATCTTTTGGCAGAATTTCTTTAATTTTAAATATTACTATACATACTATATTACTCACAAAAGATCTAATACCTTGGTGTCATTAAAAGATATATTACCACGAATTAGTATTTGTAAACATATATTCTCGTTTTTATATAGATTAGACCGTTGGTTTTCTCGTTTGAATGGTTTTACACTTGTAATTTTTGGGGCCCTTTATAGCTTACTGTTCGGTGTGAGCCTAGGCTCCGTGTTGAAGACCGTACTTGACCTATAATGGTTTACATTTATAAATTTTGACTTGGATGGAGAGTTGTCTCATTGGCACTCATACCACATCTTCTTATATCTATGATATCGATATTAATCAGTCTGTTTAACGTCTTACTTATAGGACACATATATATAATTATCTTTAATATTGTGTATCCTGTTTTGTGTATTGCATTAACCAATCGTGTAAATACCAATGATCAGAAACACTATCGACGGAATTTCATTTATTTCAATCGAAATTTGACATTATATTGTCTGTATCAATACAATATTCTCTGACAACAGACTTACACCGTTTTGAGAAATTCCAAGTTAGTTTTTTCTTCTTAATTCAAGCAAGGTATTAGACGTTCATTATCTAAAGTGTAAATTTTAAACTTCAAATTTAAATATACTACATTTTATCTTTTATGGACAGCACTATAATTAAGATAGCTCTACACAATGTATATCATACACATTGTTTCAACAAGTAGATTTAACCCAAAACTTCACGATTGAATAACTGATATAAGTATTTGATGACTAGAATAACAGAAAACTGTGTATAATAAAAGATTTATACTCCTTTATAAATCAAAATCAACAATTTTAAGCTAGAATGTTTATGCAAATTTTTATTCCTGTTTCTACCAAAAAATTGTGCCTCTGGAAACTTTTTAATATTTGTTATTATTAGTGAAAAGGATGTTCACTTTAGCAATAAACATTCAGGATGTGAATATTATGTCAATATATTTGCAATTGGAATCCTATTTTGTTTTCAGAAATGAATAAGAATGTATATTCAATTACGATTCAATAAGACAACAATACCAGGTGCATTAAACTGAGAATTTCTAAAAGAACACATAATGTAAGAAATAATAAAATACAACCGCAGACATTGGACCTAATTTAAAACATGATTAGCCAGATTTATTTATATAATATAGAAAGACATTCCTCCAAAATGTACTTTTAGATCATTTTGGAGATTTTCTAGAGTTAACCGAAGCTTCTGGTGTTTGATTATGATGATTAGAATTTTTTGTAATGTGCCTTTGTCAAGACAACCTTTAACAATATTATATTGAGGCTGACCATGTGTTAACTTTATTCAATATAGCCGATAATCAGTCAACAAAAGGTTACGTTGTGAGATATAAAACATTGCTCAACTAGTTATAACTTCTAACTATGGGGAACGTGAGAGGGGAAAATAAAGACTAAATAAACATGTTATATGGTTTTTTTTTAATAAATATGAGCGTAATACTAATCTATAGATAATTGTTTACAGGCAGAATTTATAAATTGCACATTTTGATAGCAATTAGTTTTTAACGATCTAACCAAATAAGTTCTTTTCTTTTCTGCTCCTTTTCTATTTTATTGTATAGTAATAATGTTTTAGTATTAAATGTTAATCTTTAAGAAAAACTTTTTTTAACTTAAAATACTATTTGAAAATTTTCTAAATGTTTATTACTTGTTATTAGGTCTTTCCACTTTTCCGTGGAAAGACCTTTGATTTTTTTCTGATTATTATTTTTTTTTCTTCTGCCTAATTTTGTTTTTCTTGCGCAGTATTGTTGTTTCACAAGATGTCACTTAGATATTTGGTATATGATATCGAACAGTTTATGCGCTTTTGAAACTGACATCGCTTAACCGAACACTTTTCTTTGTGAGAGGGTATTTCCCCAAACACTATTTTCCTTGTGTCCACTACTCTTTAGCAACCCCTTAAAGATTACGACAAGATTTTTTTTACCAAATTGCTCGTTATATTCTCAAGATATGGAGAATATTTCAACCGAAGGGATCCGGAGACCTCATATGAGAGTTATTTCCCCTTATGCATTTGAAAAAGTGATATGCAATTGTAACTGGTAAACCATAAGTAATAGAAACCTAGGGCCTTTCGATTTAAGGTCCTTGGACCACCAAAAAAAATTATGTCAAGGTCAAAGGTCAGGGTCATGTTCTAAATTTTGATTTTGGCTTATTATCACTCTTTTCAAAAACCGTATAAGATATCGACAGAATATTTTTTTCTTAATTATTAGGTGCGACAGGTCGTAACACATAAATTTTGGTTGAAAGGTTACGTTGACATTTAATGGGAGTTTTCTCCACTCTTATATTTTAAATTTCGTGTACAACTCATTAACCATATATAATAAACACGAAGGGTCTTTGGTTTGAGGTCCTTGCTTTATAACCTTTAAATTGAAGTCGAGGTCAAAGTTTTATTTGACGTTCTAGATTTTGACCTTTGTTGAAACTTCTTATCGGTTAATGATAAAGTCATAGGGTCGTTTACATTGGGTTGCAGCCATACGACAAAGAAGTTCAAAAGAAAGTGATCTTTTGATAACCGGAAGTAACCATTTTTGCATTTTTTTTTTTCATGTAAGAAGTACTAGAACTTTTTTTTTTTGAATAAGTGGGAAGCCAAGTTGAAATGAAACAGGAACTAAAATTTTGTAAACCGGAAGTACCTACGTATCTGCCTTATTTTTAGTAAAAGTATATAGATATCATATATTTTTGGAATCAATTTCTCTGATCAATTGGTTTTTACTTTTTTTACCAATATCCCAGAATTTTGGTAGACAACGAAAAGACAACGAAGCAGTGAAAAAACAGACTCTCGTTACATCGTTTTCTTTATACCCCTGTATATTTAAACTTTTTATGTTAACTGCATCACCATTTGAGTATAAAAGAGTTCAAATTTGTTTACAAGGTTTTCTTGATGCTCTCCGTTTTTGAACATTTAAAAATTATTTCACATGATTATTCTGTTATTTGATGATCCCTTATTTCTTTTTAGGGGTTTTGGGTTTGTTAACTTGTTTTTCATTTCGGCGTTTTTCGTTATTGTCATGGCGTTGTCGGTTTATCCATTTAAATGTCGCTTTTGTATCATTAGCCTCATTTGTAGACTAACAACTTTTCTTGTTGATGTATTACTGCATATTTGACTTTTTACAAACCCACTTCTGAAAGCCCAAACTTGATTTACAATTTCAATCAAAAACAAGTCATTTATCTTGATGGGAAGTATATTGGTACAAAAACGGATTAGCTGCAAGGCAGAGCTTTGGTGAGAAGTAAATAAGAAAACTATCGGTTACTTTAATTTAAAACTTTTTCCAGCTCTATAACCGATTTTGATTACAAGGAGTTTGGGGGACAAAATACTATTAATCATTTAAAAAATGTTTAAATGTTTAAACCAATTATTACCTTTTAGTCAACACGGATTCAAAACTGCTTATCATTGACTCATCATTGATCCTCATTGCCGCGAAGCAGTTTTTCTGCCCGACAAGGGAATTGAGCGGCTTCAAATTATAATTTTTAAAGTAAAATTCATGATTCAGATAATGCGTTTTTGGCTAGGGCTATAACACTTAACACAAAGACAAACAAAGGCTCCTTATGGTTTTGTATAGCTTATTTCTAGTAACGTGTCTTTCTTTGAGCAGTTTGATAGTAAACGATTAACAGCTATTTACAGTAAAAAGAAAAATAACAAAAATACCGAACTCCAAGGGAATTTACTATGCATAACACTTTACTACATACTGTCAGGTTAAACTACAAACAAACATATTCCAAATAACGTAGTCTTACAATTGCCTTAATAAACTGATATAAGTGAAGGGGCAAAAGAGACGAATGCTCACCCTACTGATTATGTACTATTGGATAAGATAACGATGCAGTCCAAGCATACGAAAAATGTGCGGGTTTTGTAAAACAGGACTATCCATTTTCACTATGTTAAAACTTAAACTATAACTCTCTAACGGTTCTGAAAGGATTTAATAGTGTCACAAAAGTATGTCGGATATCTATGATACCGGTGAATATATTTTTGTTTTCATTGTCTTCAAGTCATTTCTAATGACAATGCATGAGGACCTCGCAAAAACAAAACACCTACATTTAGCATTAGTTGATTGCAAGAGGATTGCAGACCGTTTTTACATTTAGAACTAAGCATTATGTTTTTTCATATAATTATGGAGCCTGTAATTCAGTGGTTGTCGTTTGTTGCTGTATATCATATTATTTATTCGTTCGTTTTGTTGTACATAAATCAGGTCGTTAATAATCTTGTTTGAATTGTATTACATTTGTCATTTTGGGCCATTTATAGCTGACGTTGCGGTATGGGTTTTACTCATTGTTGAAAGCCGTACGGTGCATGATATTGCCTTATGTATATGATAGATTGAAAAAAAATATTAATAGAGTTTAATGTTTTAATTGTTGTGTTGAATGCTATCTTATACCATGAAATACTTATCGAACTTGCCATGGTAATAAAAAATGTGCTATGATGATTCAGCAGCATACTCTACGTAGTGATATTGAATGGATACATTAATGCAGAATAGTGCTACATTTGTAAAAACAAGTTCATATCATTTTAAATAACGGATTCAGAATTTCTCGTTCTACAATAATCACTAGGGTTTTCATTGTACTCATGGTATGTTAAATAATGTTCGTTAAAACACGTTTTTTATCAGGTATACAATATATTGCCTCGTGTAATTGGTTCAACAGACCTGAGGTTAAGACAAACATACAAAACGACAGATAAAATGTTCATACTTATTTGTAAGGACAGACTCTTAACTTGTATCAAAAACAAGAATGACGAAAACAATGGTTTATTTTGAATCATACACATGATACATACAAGGCAAACATAGATTTTAAAAATAAAACACGTAGTAAAAGTATCCAACTAATATTTTATTGTAATTTATCATCAATACGAAATTACATCTACTTATAACAGATCAATTGAATAACATGATGAAAACATATCTCTCACCCTATTTAAATACATGTACATATATAATGTACACCAAACAAAGGGAGAAATGAGGATGTACTTACGGATTTTCTTTTCTCTTCTTTTTGAATTTTACCAGATATTCGGAATACTCTAGTTTTATCCATGTGGTGCCATTAAAAAGTTTGCTCGATAACCCCTTTTCAAAGTATTATTACATATAGTTTGGAAATCTTAAAAAATCCCTGTTATTTTGTCATAGTTTTTTGAAAAAAGGAGCCAATGTTTAATTTATGAAAACTCTAGAAAGAATCATTTCCCGCCTAATGTTCAATGGCTTATATCTTGAAAACACGCACACGGACCCTTCATATATATTTCTGCTATCTTAATTCCTTTGTTTATATACTATCAATTTATAACAGTCTTTTAAAGACCTTTTTATTTTGAAACAGAGTAGCAAACAACCTTAAACTCCTATTGTAAGATAAGCATTTCATGTTTTCAAATCAAATGTTATGATAAATAAACGCACACCCATGGCAATGTATACATAAAACAATTTTATGAAAGACAAGGATGGACGGAAACGGCAATTCATTTAAGTTCTTAAGTTTCTAGTATACACTTTCATTGATCTGTTGAACAGCGGTATACAACTGTTGCCTTTATTATTCATGAATTCTTAATTTGTAACTAATACGAAATTATATCATCTTACATCATCAAAACTGAATGCATGACAAGGATTTATTTAAGATGGGGAAATAATCCGACCCACCAACATTAAACTTTATACATATATACAAATCAAATTTAGGGAAACTAACGGGTTGGTAATTAAATTCTAAACAAAGTATTATAAAAAATGAGTTCATGTAAACAAGTCAAAAGTCTGTATTAAAATGACGCGTACAAACGAAACTCTACGTAAAATCATTTTTAAATTAGCAGTAAAAAAGATGCTGAGTATGCGTAAATTTCACAGGAACAAATTGACACCAATCTAATACATCTTCACTAGATGCCGAAATGCGAATTTTAACATAAGCCATGCGTTTATTTGTATATTTTAAGCTTCAAATAGTAAACAGTAGTTAAAGGTTGTAAAAATATTTAAGAGACTTTAAAAGTTCTTAGAAATTGTTATTTTAGTTTAAATGAAATGTATACAATTAACTCGGAATGACTAACATTTAAAAAATAGATAAGTATACGTTATAATGATATATACTTTAATCAAAGCACGATATATGACACAAGTCATTTCAAACAAAAACGAAAGTATGAGTGGACCCATAACTATTGACAGCACTGCTTACATTAGAACTTGCATTTAATCGAATAGCTGCAAAGTTCTTGAAATGAAAGTTGTTTTGAATATTTCACTGATGACCACGTTTTTACCTGTCGTATATATTGGAACATACAATTGTGTATTTATTCTGAATATATGATAATCTTTTGTTTTCTAAATATAGTTTTAACACGGGCGAGTAACGGTTAGGGCTTTTACGTAAAGGATAATATGTTTAAATGGGTTTTACAGTGTAACACACTCTGCAAAAATCAATTCTAAAATTAATATTCTAAATAACTCAAAAATTTTATAAAATTTAATTTAATTCAAATTTCGCAAACCCTTTATAGTCTCAAGTGTTATATACACAATTATTGGACGGATTCCGTTCTGAAAAGATATTTACAAAGTTTAACTTACAAATATCAAGCGTTTACTATTAAATGCAAATGCTAAATAAATTGTACGGTGATTTAGAATATGTTTGAACCACATTGGTCAATAAAACATGTCAGAGCGTTACTGTGTGTCCATTTCTACTAGGTCAATAGGTTGTACCTTGTAGGAAATGAAGAACTGTTCGTAAAATTCAATTCAAATCAGCAGCAACATAGTTAAATTGTTCCTTTGAATCACATTTCTCTTGATGTGGATAACTGTTTGATTTGACAGTGTTGATTTTACTGGCCCCAAGTTTTGGTTTGATAGCTTTTCGATATATTAGTATTTCAGATACCAATGATGCAAATAAACAACCGCCAATAATACCACCAATAAAACCTATAGCAATCTGTTCCTGTAACAAAAAGTATCTAGGATGTGAGTATTATATTTAAAGGCTGTACTGTATGCATAATAAAATACCAATACAAATTCCAGAATGTGCATGTACGAGCCTTGAATATTTCATCGCTAGTTTTCATGTTTTTATTTCAATCAAAAAGCCAAAGCTACAAAATAACAACTAAATGATACATACAATAAGATTTCTTACATTGAAGCTTTTGAATCAAGTGGTAAGATTAAAATCATACCATCGACAGTCTTACGGAGTTTGTTAACCGTTATAAAATAGATAATTCACAGATGACGACGGGTAGTTTCCAATTGGCGTAACCACAATCCGTTACTTTTTTTCTCGAATATGACATACCGAATAAAACGTTTCACCACGTTAAGACCTACGTGAGCAACACGACGGGTGTAACATGTGAAGCAGGATCTGCTTACCCTTCAGGAGCACCTGAGATCATCCCCGGTTTTTGGTGGGGCTCGTGTTGCTGAGTTTTTAGTTTTCGAGGTTGTGTTTGGTATACTGTTGTTAGTAATTTTCGACCATTGAATAGACTATTTTTATATTACTGATTTTTGACTCCGGATTATATAATTTGTCGACTGGTTACCTTGGACATCATGGTACCAAGTCATGTAAGAGCAAGCTAAAGAAGTAAAACCAAGCTTTCAATCGGTACAATTTTGGGGAAAAATTACCTGCTTATCATTTTTTTTTTCACTACAAAATCATCGGAAAACAGTAAACTTTTCCCTCAAATTACACCGATTATATGTTTGATTTTACTTATTTTGGTTGCTCTTACTTGACCGAGTACCATGATGTCCAAGGTAACCAGTCGACAAATTATATAATCCGGAGTCAAAAGTCGGTAATATGAAAATAGTCTATTGTCAATCGTTTTCGACTTACGAGTTTAGTTATCCCTTTGGTATCTTTCGCCTCTCGTTTGTCCCAAGTCGGGAACCTCGTTGGGTGTTAATTATTTGTCTCATGATTTTGTGTGAGTTTATTGCTGATCGTTAGAAGTCTACATTCATTTAAAACTTTTTAATTCTTGAGGTATTTAAAAATTTATGCAGACTGATTGGCGACCTCTTTATGCCATGTCTTGCGATCTCAGTCTGCTGCCTTTTTGTTGAAAACCCAAGGTTTTTTAGTAGTTGATTCATATTCTTCACCAAAAGTTATCTATACCAACAGAGAATACTTCATTGTCTTTTAATATCACGTAATCTTTCAAGGAAATCCAGCAATCAACAATCAATCAATATGTTTACAATATCTACATCATCGGAAATAGAAAATCAGAAACAAAATATTTAATGTTATTACAAAAATCTATTACTGAAATTCCAATATATATTCATTTATATATTTTATGACTGTTCTATATAGGAAAGGTTTGTTTGTTCTTTAACTGTATCTTTCGATTTATTCGTCAGTTGTAAATCAAATTTGGTTTGTTGCAGGATTACTTAGTGTCTTTTTAAGATAAACAGCAGAGTATGTAATACAAATAAAATTGTGTATTACAGAACACGTCTACTTACCGTTGTTGACAGCAATCGTTTCGAGATCTCTATAGGAAGTACATTACCGAGATAGAAATGACATCTGGCAAAGTTACTATTTTTGTCGGTCACTGTGAGATATGCAGATGGGGTGCAGCAATCACCACTGAAACAAATATTAAAACATATAATTTCATAATGAAAATAGTCTTAGCAGTTTAATAGAGCTGTAAAGGTTGACCTCATTTGTTGTATTTGAATTTAAAATATCGACAAAAGCAAATGTGTGCCTTGTAATCAAATGGTATGTTTGTAGAAGAGATGCCGTATGTGTAGTTAGATTGAATACAATATAAGAGAGACAAATTATTTTGGTATGCACTTGACAGAAAAATTTACAAAATAAAAAAAACCAAAAGAGTTAAAGGGGTATTAGCTGTCAAATACATGTTCACCGATTTGACCCAAATTCTCATATTTGATTTCTAAAATAAATAATAAAACGTATATCTAAATCATAAAAAAGTTTAAAATAAACATTTTCAGATGCATGTACTCAATAATATGAATCAGCATTTTGCGTGTATTTTAGTCTAGACGCCATCTAATTAACCATCGATGTGACCTCCGAAGACTGCAGTCGGTCATAAAACCCGATATAAACATAAATATAGATATAAATAGATAGTGAATGGACACGAAATATTAAACAGATTATCTGGTTTTCTGTGTAACGATATCAGACGCTCGACACGATTGCAGGCTGTTTAGCTCTAGCTCGTTCACTGTGCTCAAAATAATTACATTGGTCCTCTAGGGTTAATATTTTACAATATCAATGTACAGAAAACCGGATAATCAAAATGTTCATATTATGTGTTGAATGTGCTACCTTGCACTGATATTTATTGGGGATGAATGTTCACTGCTAATTTCGAAGTTCCATCCCGTTGATCCAGAAAAAGACGACAGCTCAGTTATATATGTTATCGTGGCCTGTCCATTCCATGTAACTCCTGAACATGACGTGGCATCTAAGTCATCACATTTTCCAACAAATTTTTCAACAGTACAGGTAGGTGCAATATCTGGACTAATCTAGAATGATACAAAACATTCTTTGAAAATTCCGCATTCGCAGCAAAAATATTTATGTAATGTTCTTTATTTGCTTGCGTAAAGCATAATATGACACCAAAAAGTGATTTTAAAAACAAATAGAAGATACGTTTCATTTTACAAATTCTTTTAACGGCAATGTTTTTTAAGTTAAACTATGTTTTGTTATTTTGCTGGATTAGTCTGTACAGTGTATTTAGCTGATTGCCAGTAGTGTTCTTTATAATACGATGACTACAGCATCTTTGCATTAAACAAAAACATATCAAAGAGGCAGAAAGGAAAACATAACAATAACGGGCCCTAAAATTGTATCATTAGCGAGATTTTTTTTTATCACAGAATTATGAGTATGGTTAATGTAAAGCTTTTACAACAGGAGGAGCCTCGGTGGCCGGGAGGTTTAAGTTGTCGAACTACCGTATCACTGAGAATGTGAGTTAGAATCTCGAACGTGGCAGATACGGTCGACTCCAATCTTAGTTCACTTGAATTGTCAGTTTGCCTACGGAAGGTTGGTGGGTGTTTATGGGAACTCCGGCTTCCTCCACCAATAAAAACTGACCGCCACGAATTAGCAGTTTATAAACATAATCCATAATACACTGTACATTTAACGCAAGAAAACAAATGTGTGATCAGATATGCTTTCAAATAACTCTAACAACAGTTTCGGATAAGAAATATAATACGTACATATATTGTCTGACTGTCGTGTACAAGTATATTAACTAATCCCTGTTTTCGAACTGTAATATTGTACGTCCTGGCAATAATAAAAAAAAAGAAATCAGTATAACATGCAATTACGGTTACAAGAAAAAAAAAATTCTTGTTATGAATACGTTACTGTATTAAGAACATTTATTTTTTTTTATTGTGTTTACCTTTACACATCTTTCAGTTCTTCTATAATCGGTGTTAAACCATTATGCCTATGATCTATATGTATAGTAAGATCGATGAGCTGTAACGCACATGTTCCTGTTCTTATATCATACCTTATCTAAACATTTATAGACACAACAGTTACTCTTCGTTCTCATCAGAGATACAGGATACAACAGATATAGTTAAGTCTGCCTCATATCTTGACTTACATCTAGAAATTGACAATGAGGGTCGGTTGAAAACAAAACTTTACGACAAAAGGGATGATTTCAGCTTTCCAACTGTGAACTTTCCATTTCTATGTAGCAACATTTCAGCAGCGCCTGCATACGGAGTATATATCTCCCAGTTGATTCGATATTCCAGGGCTTGTATTTCCTATCATGATTTCATTGATAAAGGATTGCTGCTCACAAGGAAGCTATTAAACCAAGCGTTCCAATTGGGGAAGTTGAAATCATCCCTTCGTTAGTTTTACGGACGCCATCACGAGTTGGTTGACCGTTTTGGAATATCCGTTTCACAGATGATAGCGGATATGTTTCTAATGTCATAACTACAATCCCGTCCCCTTTTCCCGAATGTGACCTACCGAATTAGACTTATTACCGGATGTGTACTAACATGAGCAACACGACGGGTGCCACATAGTGAGCAGGATCTGCTTACCCTTCCGGAGCACCTGAGATCACCCCTAGTTTTTTGTGGAGTTCGTGTTGCTCAGTCTTTAGTTTTCTATGTTGTGTTTTTGTACTATTGTTTGTCTGTTTGACTTTTTCTGTTTTAGCCATGGCGTTGTCAGTTTATTTTCGACTTATGAGTTTGAATGTCCCTCTGGTATCTTTCGCCTCTCTTTTACCCGGCATAAGCAATTGATGCGCTAGAAGTAACCATAGCTTCCCTATGTGATGTTTTTCCAAATCCAAAACACAATACACATTATACAACCTTACAAACTAAAGGAATAATTGATGTACAAAATTGTCATATCTAATTTTTTTACATCTTAATCGTTTGTTACATGTATCGAATCAATCAGCTTTACTGATAATGTATAATAGATATCTTATTGATTGTCTGCAAATAACCATGAACTACCGAATAACCATGAACTACCGAATAACCATGAACTACCGAATAAGTTGGCAATAACACGAGTTTCAGGAATAACGCCTATAAGGTACACTTAGAGCAATTCTACCAAACGTTTTGAGTATTAAAAGCAAACTGGGACATCATTTGTAAATACAACTGTAAAAATCATCTGAGTTTAACTTTGCCAGAGAAAGTTTAGTTTTAACGTTATATATAATTCAATTTCATACTTCATCGGCTAAAAATGTAGGCAATGTATGATAATTATTACTAACATTTATGATTACAAAATTATAGCACTTGAATTGCATACAGATCAAACGGTGTCGTAGGGACTGTCATTCCACTATCAGTGGTACCAGTTCAGAAAAAGTAAGACAGCAGTTTGAAAAAATTTCATAGCGCAAGTCTTTCGCTTTTGCAAAACCTTCATGATGAACAAAAAAAATCAGAAAGATTATGCAAAAAATGTTTGAGAGAAACTAAAAGGGGTTGATACTATGTCATGTACATTCTCCAATAGTTATTCACAGTAAATCTTACACTGTATTAAATAGACTAGATCCATTTATTTGAAATATTATTTCTGGAGATCCGTTGCTACTTATCAATGGTATAAAACTTGTCTGGCCTGTCAGTAATCCTCTGTTATCTGTTACATCAGCAACAAATGTTTCGTTCTCTGATCCTTTGTTTTCTACAGTGTAGGATACGTTACCAACAGTGTTTTTATACAGATCTAAAAAGTGTGCAAAATACAGAACCATTCAAACATTTACAATTACAGTGTAACCTGTGTTATCCGACACACTGGGGACCAGAAAAAAATGTCAGATTAAGCAGGGTGTCGGAATACTCAGGTTTTTTATGCAAGGATAGGCATATTTTGGAACCCTGAAAATGTGTCGGTTAAAGCAGGATGTTGGAATACTCAGGTGTCGGATTAGGCAGGTTACACTGTACTTATTTTTGTTACAATGATACTGTTGTGGTTCAATTACTACGCCTTATATTTTTTACCAAAATGAAAATGAAAATGGAAACGAAGAATGTGTCAAAGATACAACAACCCGACCAATGAGCATGGATTCGCACATCTTTAGTGTGAGACATTACCAAACATGATAAAAAAAATATTTTAAGATTGATTTAGGCATTCCACAAGTTCCTGTCTCCTTGCATTGTCAATTAAGTTGTTTTATCTTCTATGCAGTGCCAATTGGCATAAGAGTGTAGATCATATTAATTTCTTATCAGCAGGTACATGTATGCAATCAATTTTGTAAAACATATTAAAATTATTGGCTTTTTGTGATCTATTATACCGTTATCTGAGAATTGTTTTCAATTACTGACACTTATTGACCTAATTTCTTGGGAGATTTGTTAGTAAATTAATCGAAATTAAAACAAAAGGGAATGGTTGACATCTCAATCAACTTATGAAACACCGCCCTATATCCATATGACTGTCCATAGCCAGGATTATAATCGATGAGGTCTTATGTAATATCTTAATGTTTGTTGTAACTTGAAGTCAATGGTATTGATAGTGGATTATTTATCAAAATATTTTTTTGGACTCGGAACGATTTAAAGCATGTTATATTGTATAGACAATTGTCCGAAGTTGAACACACTGAAATCTGTATGAGGCTTGTAAGTGCATTTTGATTTTTTTTTCTCATTGATGTATACCCCACCTTTAAATTTCTACACATTAAGAAAACAAGAATAACCAAAGTAACTCTGCTGAGACACCATCATTGTGAAATTCTTAAAACAACGAAAACATAAAGCAAAAAAAAGAAGGTAAACAAGATAATGTCGGAGAAAAATTTAAAGTTGTGTTGTTGTACATGCATCCTGTTATCTTTGGTTAACCATTATATATTCTTATATAATCGTATATGTAATGGTTAATCTTTGGTTATCCATTATATATCCTTATATTATCAGGTGTCGTTAATCAAACGAAATCAATCGATAGTATCAAAGACGTTAACATTGAAGACAATATACATTAAATAACTTCGTCAGCTATCAAGTTTGACATAACAAATGTTAATGATGTTTCAAAATAGTAAAACAATTTGATGTTTTAGATGCCATACAAATTCTTTGAAACTTAGATGGTGATTGCGTTGATATCAAATATATAAAAATTCCAAATATTTAAAATTTTGAAAATGATCTGGGTAATTTTTAAACTTTAAATAAATTTTTATCATAAATGCTACACGCTAATAGTTTGGAAGGTAATACATCTATAAAAGCATAGGTAATCATATAATGTACATTACAAAATATACCGTTAAAAGCAGCAAAGTCAGTATAATGATTCATTCGTAAATGTACATACATTATTCAGTGCACTAGTAGATTAAAACGGTATACAAACCTGTAATGGAATTCAACGTGAGTTTTATAGTCGCTGGATATATAAAATAAGGAGATGTTCTCATCCAGGTATGTCCACTGCTATCTGTTCCATAAATACTTACTTCGTATTGCTGTAAAAAAAAGCTTTCAAAGAATGAGACCATTCCATATGGAATATAAAAAATGGGCGATGTCATATGATGACAAATGAGACAAATGTCAACCACATACCAAGGACGATGTTATTCTTATTATAGATAACCTTAAGGATTTGAACAATGATCAAAGCTCATATCTTATTTTAAGCTCTAAAAGGCACGTGCATTTTAAAATACAAAGGAGAAATACACACGGCCTGATATATGCTAAAATATAATTGAAAACACGTTATAGCAGACCGCATCTAACAATAGACACTGGTTTGCAGTCTGCTGATTTCAGAAAGGTGTAAAAATAATGTGACGGGTTTTATCATTTGTATTATTGCTGAACTCCCCAGTAACTTGCTGTAGCAGTACATTATGATAACAAATTGTAACAACAAGGTCGTCGGCTGAAAGAAATACACATAACAAAATGACGGAAGATTAAAGGTTCTAATCTAAGATCTGACCCCATTGTATTTCTATCAAGATGTCAAATAGTTTAAACACTTTGTAAATTACGTGCGTACGATCAAACCCAACTATGTGAAAAAGACTTTATTTTCATTTAATTTAAATACTTACGTCTGCTGTAAGAGTTGTTGACACAAAATATGTCGAGTCAAAGTCTCCAGCTAGCTGAACTAAATTGAGATATTTCGTTGTTGAATTACTTGTTTTCAAACGCAAGGATGATACGTTCATTCCGACAGGTAAGTTGTATACAGTGAAAAATAATGTATACATTTCGCCTGCAAAAAGCATAAACTATTTCTAAATGCATCATAGTAAATAATTTGATAAACAATAAGTATTGGTCTTTCAAATGGTGTATATTTAACAAGGAAGTATTTTGTCATTCGCCAGGGTGCTAAGCTACATGTTATCAGTTTTAATTGAAAATATATCAATTTCAGTTAATAAATGATAACATATGGTCAATTAAAATAAGTCAATTTGGTTTTATTTGGTACATTTCAAAACATTTCATCCAAAATAAACATTGAAGACTGTTTGTAGGACGATGGTGTTCCAAAGTGTCAATGATTTTTCTTTCGTTTTTGAAACGGTACACCGCATTTAAAAGTAATTTTTTATCTTGAATATTGAACTTACCAGTATTATTTTTTGTTTGACTGTACGTTTTGCCATTCATTTTTTAATTAATATTTGAAACGATTGTATTGTTGTTAACCGTTTGACGAATATTATATTGAGTTCAATATCACGTAGAACGCCTGTTAACAAATACGGATGATAGAAACTCGTTAGACATACATATATTACGTATGCCAATGATCTTTTGTTGACCGTAAATTCAATAATGGGGTTTTTAATGCTACATTAATACAACATTATCATGATTATCTTCACATTATAAGTTTCCATCATCTGCTTCTTCCGTAATTGCATAGTGAAAATCTACGGAAGTTTGGGCTGTAATATTAACACTCCAATTATTGTTTCCAGTTCTATTTACCTTGTATATGCCATCCGTTGGATTCTGAAACATACAATTGTTTAAAAAAAATACTGCATATGTATGTTTATAAAAAAAATACTCATATTAGACTTTCTTGTCTTTTACATTTATTCACTTACTGTTACACTATGTATATATATACATTATCATAAATGTTTATGTCGTGCAATATTATGTCGTAAAACCAACTTCTTCCTTAACAGAAATATATGTGGATCGTTGGTCGATTTCATGATATTTCAACAAATTACTGTACTCAAACTGTTTTTTTTAATTCAGGTGTAATTACATCTGGCAAAATACTGATTTGGTTTTAATTATCAAATTTTCAAATTATCCATTGTAGGGTCTGGTATGGATCGCCCTTTTCGAATGAAATGGTGTAAGATTATGTAAGAATATCTGCACCTGAATGAGTCGTCTACGTACCAATTGCTAGGACACCAAAAATAATAGGGTCCGTATTGCATGCAAGATCCACTTTTGAGTATTTACTATAAAGCATTCTATGTAACTACTGTTGTTTCATTTATATGTGTGGTGCAAATTTCAGAAGATCGAAGATAAATAGTATTTTCGTAGATAATTGATTTTAGAAACAGAAGAAAATGTTACGATCGGGAATAAAATACAGTTGGTTAATTTAAAGATCATACTAGTCTAGTGTTTTAATATTGACACCAGGAAACGAGAATCAATACGTAGGGTTCGACTTGGTAAGGATTGTCCGATATTTCCATACATATTACACACAATTTTGAACTTGTTATTTACGAAACATTATATGTACGCATATGTTATACAATATTATGAACCATCAGTGAAAAAAAAAATATTTTGAGGATACATGAATTAATTCATTTATTTACCAAAACAGTGACAACAACTTTATCTGGGCTTTCAAAAAGCACACTGGTATTCTCAGCTGTCATAACGGATCCTGTTACAAAATATTGTAAAAAAAGATAAAATAAGGAAACTATGCGGATACAAAAAAACGTTGTTTACTTTGTTCAAATTATACACGAAAATACATTATTACGCGAATATTGGTTGAGAAATTATCTTCTGTTACCTGACGTGCACCATTTTAAGATGAACAATGCTTATAGTTGATATATAAACATGTTAAAATTTCAATTAAACGATTTTTTCCTAATAGTTCTAATAAAGCGTTGAAAATAAGACCAAAAATAAACCAAAAAAATGACTGCGTGGAAAAGATTTTAATATCCCATTTCATTCAATGTTATGAAATATTGACACTTATGATAATTTTGACGTTATAACATTATCGTTGATGCATACATCACCAAAACATACAAAGAAAATCTGTTAATTGTTATAACCATGACACAATATGATAACGTCGAATTAACTCTAATATGAAATGTTAGCTATAAAAAGTAACCATATTTTGACCAATTCGGCCAAACTATATTTCTCTCTTGGTTTTTTTTTTTTTTTTTTTCATTTTCTTTTGTAACTATATATTTCCAACTTCTCAAAAAGTTTTAAATATTAGTTCTCAAAGCAAATGCAATGATGTCCTGATCCGAAATTTATTTTTTCAATTCTATTTTAAATTCCTTGAGTAATTCATGTTTGTTCCCAAACTCTCTATCCCGTGGTCGAATAATTCCGTGATTATCTTTTGTTGTTGTATTTCATATTTGGTTTTCTTTTATTTATTTGTACATAAATCAATCCTTTACTTTTCTCGTTTGAATAGTTTTCATTTTAATTCGGGGCCTTTTATAGCCATCTATGCGGTATGGGTATTGCTTCTGCCTCGTTTTGGCTCTCAACTTTGTTGACTTATATAGGTTAATCCAACAATTTACATGGACTCCATACCTCATAATTTGCAATTGGTAAACTACGAACAATCATTCACAAAGACAAGCTAATCAACTTCCATTAACATTACTAGTTTCGATTCTATTTCTTTAGCAAGTGTTCTGGGACTTATTTTCGCGTTAACATTCAAAAGATATTATGTCAGTTAATTAAAAAAATTAAGAAACAATTACCAAATGGAGATTCAACATCAACATCATCTTCAGAATTTGCACCAATCACTGTGATTTTAACATTATTCAACATATTATCGACTGGAAACATCACAGAATCGTCGTCCTCTGAATAGATCTCAAAAATGTCCACAATAGCTGTTGCAGATGGAAAGATTTCCTTGATTCATGAAAAATTAAAATAAATGTAAATGTTGTTTTTGTAAAAACGAGATATTTAAAAAGGGATCATAAATGAAATAAGCATCCCTCAACTGGATGCGGTTTTGTATTAATTTATTTCTTTCTTATGTTTATATTTCGAATCGAAATGCTAGTTTGACTTTACGATTATCACTGTTAATTTGTTGATGATTTTAGTAGAGATTTTTGCGAAAGATGTTCATGTTTCTACAAATCAGATGATTTATCAGTGGTGCCAGTGGGTGAGAAACGTTATTAGTTTTAACTTCTATATTCTTATTTATATAGTTCGGGAGGCATTTTCAACAGCTAGTATGTTGGAAAAATCATTTCAATTTCAACAGGAACTGTCGATGTTCTTAATACTTTTTATCTGCCTATGAATCTCTTCTTATATTTACCGTTGAATTGAATATGCTTCTGAATGGCATGTCTGCAATTTAGTGTCAACGGAGTTCTTGCATAGTGTGTGTTTATTTTATCTGAATCCTTTGAAATATATCAATAATGATTTTTTCATTTGTCCTCTTACGAATTTTGTGTGTATGGAAGATATGTGATAATGCTTGCTTAAATAAGTCTAACTTTTCTACTATCGCAATGAGAATAGAAAATTGTGGTAGTTGAAATTACAATGTGTTTTGTGTCTGTTAAGGAATTTCTAGATGACGTTTCGCAGAATGCAATTTGTCATAAACAAATATATTAAAACACTATTTGACTTTTGTGTCCATTTAACCGGATTTGAATAATTAAAACAATTTCAGATACACTTAATCATTGAATTAATGACGAAGGCATTAAGCAAAATCAATTTTTAGGATTTACAATCAAACCTGTATATCAAGGTCACTCTTGGGACCAGAGAAGTACAAAATGCAGGTATTACTACAGCGAGAAAAGAAGAAGGTGACCTGCCAAGACAGGTTTTCTCTAAAAAGAAGTGACCTTTTTTAGCAGGTTGGACTGAAATGATTTCTTTGTGACAATTCACTTAAATAGACATTGTATAGAAGTTGCTTTTAGGGCTATATTTAGCATTACCACCATTTTCTTTTCATAAATGAACTCAGGTTTTGTTGTTTTATATGCCTTTTTATAACGTATCTCGAAATAAATGCTATACGATTCAATATTTCTGGTTGTTACCTTGATTCGTCTCTGCCTAATCGATTTACGAGATTTGAACATCAATAAACTACGGTCTCCTTAATTTAGATCGTATTCGAAAACAAATAGTTGTACTATTCAAAATATTCGTTTCCTCTTTTTTAGTATATATTCTTTTACTCCAGATAAAAAATAGGCAATTGTTATATAGTTTTTGGAAAAGAAAGATATACGATCAGTATATCAAAATATTTTAGTTTTTCTCATAACATCAACCGTTCTTACCTCACTGATCTGTCGTATGATATCACCTAGTTCTGCTGTATTAAATCGGTAAACTGTCCCTCCTGTACCCTCTGCCACTAGAGAATATGCATCTGATACAGCATCACTCTTTGTTCGACCTTGGGTGAAATTCAATTTATGGATATACATATTATCAAAACAAAGTTTAAGTCGTGTACAGAATCGTATATTCATAAAAAATATATAACAGGTAAGTAGAAACTAAGTTATTCATTGCAAAAATGTCCAGTTGTAACTAGATTAAAACTTCCTATTCATCTATTATATTTATTTTGAAACGATACAATTTGTTTATGACTTACCTTTTTAAGGGAACATTCAACTAGAACAAATAATCACCAATCAAAATAATTGTTATCCTAAATGTTAACATTGTCTGAGTTGAATTGTAACTTTACTGGTATGAAAAAGTAATTAAATATTAAATGT
This sequence comes from Mytilus coruscus, assembly GCA_017311375.1. Classification (NCBI taxonomy): domain Eukaryota; kingdom Metazoa; phylum Mollusca; class Bivalvia; order Mytilida; family Mytilidae; genus Mytilus; species Mytilus coruscus. Next base: position 4,271,819 of record CM029605.1, read on the forward strand.
TTAAAACAAAATAGTTCTGTAATCAAAACTGACCCGTAATAAAGCCTTTTTGGTACTAATATGCACAGTTGTCTTGTAGTTAAAACTGGTTATTTAGGCAATGACCTACATAATTTGTAGTTGTATTATTTCCTCTGTTTTTTAGGTTAAAACTGTATTGAATAATAGATATGTTATAATAGATATATGTCCTGATATATGTCCTCGGTCAGTGATAATTACGTCTTACGTAAGACTTAAAGCCGCTCGCCGTTGCTTTGTGCCATTACAAACAATCAATGTCCAAGTGATGTCGGCTTTACAAATTACTTATATATCCGTACTGCAATGAATGGTATGTCATCGTACTGAAAATTACACTTTATTTTAATAAAGTATGATTGGAACCGATTGATGTATTTGTGATAACCATATTATTACATGTATTCGGTTGTGATGGTAATCTCCTTCATAATGTACATTCTTTGTTTCCTTCAAAACGAATATAATAAACATCAATTATCGAAGTTCATATCTAAGGAAAAAACTAAGAATGTATTTATTCAATTTCTACTGTGCTGTGCAAATATATGTTTTTATTTGTAATATCTGGTATTGTTTTTATTGAGGTTTAATACAATTAAACTCTGATACGTCTGAGCTATACCCCCTATTTAATTAAAACATATATAAAAGTTCAACTTGTTAAATAATATATTTGACCTTTCAAAAGATACTTAATAAATTGAGATGAAGGTATACAATAATCATTGTTTATATTTCGCAGTAATAACAGTTTCCCAATTAGTATACAATATATAACAATAATAGGTCACATTCATTTGCAACATAAAATTATTTTAAGGTTTCACATATAATCGAAAGAAGATGATTGTTTCAACGAAAGAGCAACCAAACAAATGTTACTTCATTTAGAAAAAAGGTTTTTAACATTGTACTAGTGTTCTTTTATTTCAAGTAAATTGGTGAATAGATGATAATATAATTATGTACCTGTTATGGACAGTTTTATTCTTACCTTATTTCTTCTTTTTTTCGTATTTCTATGTTGTGGAAGGGGGAGTTAAAAAAATGGTTAAACCCTACATAATATTGTATTAACATGCAAAAAAATTATTGGAATATCTAACCTTGAGAACTTGGAATTAATACCAAATTTGGGAATCCCACTTATATTTATGCATGATTTACGAAAAGATTTAAGAAATTCACAAATCTGCCATTTTTTTTTTCTTTTTGCTGTTATCATAAAAAGGAAAGACAACGAAAAGATCTCGTCTCTGAAATGGATACAAGAAGTTTACAAAAATCCGTTAATATTATTACTTAGCATTACCACTTGTTTCCCTTTTTCTCCGACCAACGCACAAAGAGTCCTGCAGAAAAAGTCGAAGATCAATCTGTTTCTCGTTAACAGCATCTATGACAGTTTGGTTCTCTGATGCATCTTTGGCTGGGGCATCAGTATAGAAGAATATTGTGGATTTGTCTTTGCACACTTCAATACCTAAAAAATATAAAAGCGTTTGACATTGAATTTGAGCGTCTACTTATAATCAGAAAATGTTACTCGTTGCCTATATTGACATTTACAAAACGACATTCAAAAACAGCTGATTTTACCAACGACCAAGAAGAGACCGTTGTGTTATAACATGAAGTGGTACACCAAACGCATCGATATATGTTTATCGATTGGTTTTGAAAGATTACCTGATGAAACGTATTACCGAATTCAATGTCCTTAGCATTGATAATATGTATTTATTTTTATGTTCTTAAATGCAGAATGATAATTTAACTACACTCTCTTATGCGAATTTCGAAATACTAACAACGCAACATTTGTACATCTTAACAGCTTTTACATGTCATACCTTTCTGCAGTCCGCTCATGGCATACTCTGGACAGTCATCACCTCCATTCACAGTAATATTATCAAGTGCACTTATCATGTCAACTCCATTTTCGGTCGTTAGTCGATGCATATGCTTCTCTATAAATAACATAGATAAACCACAAAATTATGTGTAACAGGTTTATCAAAACAAGTAGATTTAGTGTTAAGAGACTAACATTTAATTAGTTTATGACAGTAGAGAAAACTGATTGCCTAATTAAGGGCACACTTAGAAAATAGTTTTATTCTTATTTAAATGGTGTTTGACGCCTCATGCAGGATTTCTTGATATAATAAATCAGTTTCTGAAACATACCGGACAAACAAGACGCTTTTATCAAATTTCATGAAACATTTTTTATTGTAGACAGGGATTTTGTTTCATGAAAAAATGCAAATTATCAAATTATAATCCACTACATGTAATTAACACCTATCTGAAATATTGTGAAACAGTACATCTGAATAAAATGTAAACAAATATGTCATGTGATGCAATTAGATCATGTTGTCTATACATTGGCTCTTTTTTGTTTTTACAACACTTCAACGATTTTAATAGGTATTGACTTCTAAACTAAGAATCAAGCATCCCTGAAGAGACATCCATTGCAGAAATACAAATCTGGTGCATTTATATTACAATATCTTAACTGATTGATGAAGATGAGGAGTTTTAATAAAATGCTAGTGAGACAATCATTTTAAAAAGTCCAGAATAAGGGGCATCTATTTACATACCGAATAACTGATATAAATATTGAGCCATGTCTTTTAACGTATTCGTAACCATTTAAACTAAGGCATGTGTTAGGCTTATTATCTCATAACAATCACGTTTATATAAAAGTATTATTTGTGGTATCTGTTTTAAATCACAGGCGATTCAAAAATGGTATTATATAAAATTGAGAATGGAAATGGGGAATGTGTCAAAGAGACAACAACCCGACCAAAGAGCAGAAAACAGCCGAAGGCCACCAATGGGTCTTCAACACAGCGAGAAAATCCCGCACCCGGAGGCGGGCTTCAGCTGGCTCCTTAACAAAAATGTGTACTAGTTCAGTGAAAACGGACGTCATACTAAACTCCAAAACATATAAACTGTATTTAATACACTAAAAGAAGCAATATACACTTGATGACGATATATATAAAAAAGAAGATGTGGTATGATTGCCAATTAGACAACTCTTCACAAGAGACCAAATGACACAGAAATTAACAACTATAGGTAAACATACAGCCTTCAACAATGAGTAAAGCCCATACCGCATAGTCAGCTATAAAAGTCCCCGAAATGACAAATGTAAAACAATTCAAACGAGAAAATTAACGGCCTAATTTATATACAAAAAAAATGAACGAAAAACAAATATGTAACACAGCAACAAACGACAACCACTGAATTACAGGCTCCTGACTTGGAACAGGCACAAACATACAGAATGTGGCGGGGTTAAACATGTTAGCGGGATCCGAACCCTCTCCTTAACCTGGGACAGTGGTGTAACAGTACAACATAAGAACGAACCATAAAAATCAGTCGAAAAAGGCTTAACTCATCAGATGGATACAAATAGAAATACATCTAACAAAAACGCAGAGTGGACGTGGCCGGGTACTTGTACATCCCAACAACAAAAAGGCACTAAGTACAGATCTGGGAGTACTCGCAGTTACTGACAGCTAGTTCAAAGCCAATAAAAATAATAAAAAAATCATGTATTTTAGACTAAATTATCAATCGTTACACATCCAACATCCAATGGATTTAGTATAAAGACGTCATTAATAGTCAGAGAAAAACATGACCTTGTACAATGCCAAGATACAGGTATCGACAGATTGTAGATCCATGAATGTGCATATGTATATAACAATAATATTTTGTTTGCTTTTAATTTACTGATAACAAAATCAATATTAATACCAATAAAAACAATATTCAAAGATCTAATTACAGTGTTGAATTGGTAACCTTTTAGAATAATTATTTAAAGGATCGATAAGTTTACCAGGATCGTTTCTAAATTTCCGGGCACGGTAAAGAACATCTCCGTAAAAATGAGGATGTGCTATCCCGTTTGAAATAAGTTTTCTACAGGCACAACCAAACTTCAAAACCGAATCTGTATATTTATGGAAGAATTTAGTAAATGTTTTAAGTAATTTGTGGTAACGAAATCCCTGACTTAATAATTTACAAGTAATACATAGATTACGTTCATTAAAATCCAAAACGTCACAACAAACACGGACATAGCGAACGAGTTGTGATACATAAACAACGTAAGATGGTACCAAAGGAATATCACCATCCAAAAAAGGAAAATTAACAATAGGGAACGAAAATCGTAAATGTTAGTGTGGAGTTTCCCGTGTAAAACTGAAATATCTAAATCTAGGAAAGGACAGTTATTACCGTTTACATTTGATCGATTTAAAGTAAGTTCCTTTGGGTAGATTTCGGCAGTATCTGTATCCTACAAGTATTGTCATCAATGCTTAACATGTATGCTAATCGATATTATGAATACTGATCATAGCACATATATTTACCAAATATGCTAGAATAAATGACAATGGACGTTAATGATATAGCTTTTGTTTTACATAATTCCATCGTGTAATCATAATCGGTTCGTAGAATGGTCTTAAAGCGTTTCGTCTGATTTTTTGCATTTTTGCATTGATCGGTCAGACAGATTTCATAAATTGTTCGTCTTTTTCACATGTATGCTACAACTGGCTATATTGTATATATTATATATATCGGCTAAAACTAATACCATCATTCCTAACTTTGAGAATTGTCAGTTATTACTGAATGAGATTGTGATACCTCGATTTCAATTGATGAGATATTAGCTCTATTCTAAAAGCTGTTTTACATTCTGGTTTTAATTTGTATCATGTCGATTTAATCTATTAGAATAAATGTAAAGTCACCTACCTGGGTCGTTAAAGGTAACTAAGATGTAATTGGATGGCGCGTTAGCTGTGCCCAAAACATTGGTTATAATATCGATGCATGCCTTTCGAACTTGTGCAATAATAGGTCCCATTGAGCCAGTGTCGTCTATCACAAAGCCGAATGACGTCTGGTATCTTTTCACCAAACCAAAAATCTGTATAAATTTGTCCATCTTCAGCTCGTTTATGATACCAATATCTGTCACAAAATTATTGTTTTTATTTCTTTTAGATATGTAAATCAAGATATTAACACACCATTTATGAGGATGAGCTAGCTATAAAACCTGGTTTAATTCACCTTGTTCTACATAAGGAAATGCCTGTATCAAGTCAGGAATATGACAGTTGTTTTCCATTCGTTTGATGTGTTCGAGCTTTTGATATAACAATTTATATTGATTTAATAAAGGACTTTCCGTATTGATTTTTTTTCTTTGAATTTGGTACTTTAGCTATTTTACTTTTCATTTTGTTTATAGGGAAGCACATATGGTATACTCTTCTTAATGTATTTATATGTTTACCAATAATATCTGAAAAGTATATATATATATTTTGGATAACCGATATCCTTCATAAGTATGGTTATGATGATGAAAATAATTCATATCAATCTATTCTGACTTAACTATAAAGATCTTTACAGTTACGTAAGATCCAATGCATCTATAAATAGAATGCCACGCTCTCTGCACTTTAGGAAACCTTACAACAACTCTTTGAAGAGTTTGTAGGAGGCCTGTTACAAGGATAAAACTCAGCCTCGAACAAACATGCCCACACTCTCCAGTAGAATTTAAAATTGACCTCATGTCAACCCGCTTGACCCCTTATTGCAGACAGGACTTACCTATCATATCAGTTAATAATTTGTCTCGATCAAAATATGTATTCGTTTTTCACACTGGAAAAACAACAGTCAGTTATTCATACACATCTGGCATCGAAAATATTTTTTTTTGTTAAATACTTGAAAAAAAAGTTTTGAAACATGATACTGACATATTTTTGAATTTTAACCTTTCATAAAACATACCTTCATCTACCAGAATAGTTCTGTTGCCTTTCTTGCAGCATCAAATGCGCTATAGTGAAGATGATGATGGGGCGAGTACTTGGGGTCTAACCTATCTTTGTTTATTCCGCCTTTTGCAGTTCGAGCACCATTTTCTGTGTCATCTCTTCCTCCGAATCCACACTTTCCTTTTCCGATATCACCACTAGTTTCTACAAATGTTTGCAATTTGAATATACTATTAATTTACTTTTATTCGTGTGATACCAATTTTGATGGATTTCATGTGTAACGTGCGTATGCAGACTTTGGCAAAAACCACGAAATCAAATATCCACGAAAATACGTTTGAAAAACCAGTTTGCTTTCAATAAAGTCAGAGCAATTTTTTTTTAAAAGATCTGTTTAATATATATCAATAGAACAACAATCTAACAACAATAAATTCAACATATAAATAATGACACACGGCCTTCAGAAATTAACAATTGTATGTACAAATAGCTCCGCCTGAGTTTCGACAACATGTAATTACATTTAAATATAATATCAAAGATCTGCTGTCAACATCATAGTCTAAATGGACAAGAACCGTCTGATAGACTAAACATGGTACTAATGATTTTTATTGATAAGGTTCATAACTAGGGCAAATCACAGTTACATGGAACGGGATCGAATTAATTTTGTTCCTACGCAACGAGTAAACAAATAAAGTGCTGCAAATAATAAATCGTAAATACATTAATAACATTTAAGAAATGTACTTAATTATAATTAAATTATAACGGTACATCAGATAATAATGAGGGTAAAAAACGCATACACGCACATTTTATACGTACGTTTACACCTTTACGGTTTTGTATATACATACTATATGGAGGTTGGACATCCTGACCTGTCTGGTATCCACTAGTTAACATGTCATGTACTAATAAATTGTTTTCGCAGGAATTCACCTTTTCGCTAAGAAAAAAGAAAAGAAAACGACAGGTATTTGTAAGTAAAGAAGGTGTAGTTTCTTTGCTTTTGGTCTGTTAAGGTCCGTTATCAATTTTGTATCGTCAATTCGTTCACCATATCCCTTATTTCACTATATTTACATGAAACAGAAGTTGCATACGATTCCGTAATTTTTATTGAAAGAGGCATTCCAACAGTTATATGTCATTTCCGTATTAATGCAATATTTATGACAGCGCGTGCTATGCTTGACAACAATCAACGAACTTGATTTAACTCATAATTTTGGAATTAAAGTATAGAAATGTTATTATAAGAATATAATATTTCTTTTTGTACAATCGTTGGGATTTAACGGCGTTTAAAACAAAACGTCAGGGAACAATTTTTTCAATTTATAACTCAACTGACCAAAAGGTTTTTAAACAAAATTAAAACGGATGTTTGTCAAATACTTGTAAGCGAAGCGTGGACACAATATTTTACTTCAAACATTTTGCCGAAATAATAGATGGGTACACCATACATTAAATATGTCTCTACTAAAACGGTAATGTTGCTTTTTCTTTTCAGTAATTATGTTAATATTATTTGGCAAAGGTACGAATAAATATGTATCAATCATGCTTGAGTATTAACTTGCAAAATATAAAAATATAAGATCGTTCTACCTACCCAGAATTGTCACAATCTTGGCAAGTGTCCACCGTCGCACCAGCAATAGCCATTAAGGTTTTATTTGGTACACCTGTGACACAGAAAAGAAGCATTAACATAAACGTTTATTTTTTCATCAATAAATATTATATAAATGTATATTTATTCATGATTGGCATATGCCGTTTATTTATTTTGTTTAATATTTGAGTATTGAAATTCTTTTTATTCAATTATTTTATTAACTATGTCTGGTTGGTTTCTTCAAAGAAAAAGAGTCTACGGAGAACCAGCAAACATAATTCATTAAAATATGACGAATAATATATATTGGAATATATAAACGTTTAAATCTGCTTACCCTTCCGGATAACCGATGGTGAAGCTCGTGTTGCCTTGTCTTCAGTTTTCTAAGCTGTGTTTTGTGTACTGTTTTTTCGTTGTTTTTCTTTCTTTTTTTGTTGCCATATCATTGTCAGTTTGTTTTCAACCATTTGTATCTTTCGCATCTCTTTTCAACAAAGTTATTTATAATATTTTGATAATGTATTAATTGCATGATTAAAACACATCACAACTAGATCGTGAGTAAAGGGTTATTTGTTTATTAAATTATTCAATATCTAAAGCTTACCAAAATCTTTGTAAACACTATCTCCATTCATTTCAACCCAATTAGTTCCGCTATAAAAGGCTTGTATTGTGTAAATACACTTTCCAATCATTTCTCGTATCAATGGCAGATTTGGTTCCGTACTTTGTGCAAGTTTCTCAATTTGTCCTCTAAGTTTTATGACATGGTTATGAGCTGAAAAATCACTCGAAATTCAAAGATTGTTTAGTCATGTATATCAGAGAACCTGCCAAAGCTATTGATTAAATATGAAAATATTAACAAAAATCAATAGGAAAATAGAAAATTCAGTGGATATAAACGTTTTCGGTATATTGAGAATTAATTGAAATTCATATTTACGATCTTGAAATTTAACACAATTTCAAAACACTCAAGTCATCAATTGCTATAGCCAGATTTGGAACAACTTATACATAAGTTTTGGTTGTTAATGATATTTAACATCTTAATTGATTGTTACCTTCATACCTATTTGATTCGAGCCCCACTGCGAGTCTTATATTAGAACGAAACATGCATACTGTGTAAAAAGTGATATATAAGCCTGGTTCTTTTTATTTGTGCATTTGTTAAACCAATGTATAGACGAAAATTTCTCTGCGTAACATAATTCCTTAACCATATTTGTAAATGATATCCTATTTTTATTTTTTTTTAAATATGAAATCAACCAAATAGTTCTGCATTGAAATATTCTGCTGTTTTCCACTTTCTTTCCTGGTTTAGCAACTCATATCAAGTTAACGCCATGTCAAAATGTACTCAATACAATAATGTGTATACAACTGACATTTATAACACAATGTTGACTGCTGTGTCCTTATTTTTAACATTTTTACCTATTATTTCTGTTTGTTTTGTTCACACATTTTTGTCAATATAATAGAATTTTATGCGACTGTCATACAAGTGATAGGTTTAGCTAGCTATAAAACCAGGTTTAATCCACCATTTTCTAATAAGATAATGCCTAAACCAAGTCAGGATTATGACAGTTGTTATCCATTCGTTTGATGTGTTTGAGCTTTTGATTTTGCCATTTGATTAGGGACTTTCAGTTTTGAATTTTCCTCGGAGTTCGGTATTTTTGTTATTTTACTTTTTACAAACAATAAAACTGATTAATAAAATAAAATTATAAAATGATTCAACACATTGATCGATCAACAACTCAATAAGGGAACGCCATTAAGTATATAGTCGTGAAGGAAGATTTTATATTGATATGCTTATTTTAAGCATGTTCATTATAAATTGCCTTACCTAATTCAATTTGTTCTGAATTGCAGTGTATGTGAGCTTCCTTCGACAATTCTTGGTTTTGGACATGTTTTACTATTTTATTCTGCTTTTCAATGAATCTTTCATATCCGTCATAATCTGAAATATTTTAGTAAATTTATTTTTGGAAACGGTTTTAATTAATTGTGTGCTAATGAATAAGATAAAAAGAAAATTAAAAAGGCTGCACTACGGTTCACAAACATATATCTCTCTTTGCGTGATATAATTTTGAAAATACGTATATATTGCATTAGTTTAATTTCGGTACCATTTAATGTTCGTTCGATGTCATACGTATAAAGCGACAGAAACTAGTATAGTTTTTCAACATTTATTCAAAATTCATAAATCTTTTCATCTATATCAGAATGGGGACGTTAAATCCGATGCCTTGTGTCAAGAGATTGCCATGCTCTATGCACGTTAAGAACTCTTGCAACAGTTATTTGAGAGGTCCGTACGTGACCTGTTAAAATCAAAATGTATTACCTCATCCAATATATCCCTATTTACCAGTGGCAAGCTAATTTGCATACCTTCATCCCGGACGGCCTCTTTTTAAAAACCTCTCTTTTGTTTATATGTTCTCTTCCTGAACATGCATGAAATGTTTGCTAACTGACTGTTAACAACCATCAATCAATCAATAAAATTGCTACTTTTTGGGAGAATTTAGTTTGCCGAATGTTTTATCGATTGTATTTTGCCTTTCATGTATTGGTACAATGTGTTTTAAGTTACTGTCTCATCAATAGTTAACTCTGCTTCAGCTCAGTTTTAAAATTCAATTGAAAGGGTTCGTATTATAACTATTTACAACGAAAAATGTTGCAAATTTTCATTTTATTTATATATCTTTAGCGGTTTGCTTTAATTCTAACCGAATACTTCGTTCTAAGGAATATCTATAGTATGCAGTCTGATGAAAACTAATGATAAACTTTTTACAATATGCTGGCTAAGTTGTCCCACCCTACAGGACTATCGTAAGGTAGGCAATCAAACAAATCTGATAAGTCATACATTGCTGAAATGTAATCGCATATACTGATTTTAGTTATAAATAATTACTTATAAGTTTGTGTATACAGTATAGTCAATATAATGTCTTCACCTTACAAATTTTAATGTAATGCGAAATGAGTTACGTTTAAATACCATCAACAATAATATAATATATCGGGTGACCTGTAATAATCACACTGCCTGTTCAAGTGCATAAACCTGTTATGGTAAACAGAGGCGAAAGATACCAAAAGGATATTAACAGTCTATTGACTTTTAATGATATATTAATTCTCTGTTTGAAATTTAAATTATCTGAAGGTAACCACAAGTATTAAAAGCAGTTTGTTTATAGGGGAAAAAAATAATTACATGAGATGTATTGCAAACTGATATAACATTATCAACATCATTTTGATTTCAAAAAATATAGTGGGTTGCCTTTAAGGTAACGAGAGACAGTGATTCAACAACCTACATACCAAGCTCTTAATCCCTCTAGGGGAAATTTTGTTTGAAAGCAAGTTGAACAACAAATTTAACCCACTACTTTCTTAAGAAAATGACACTACCAAGTTAGTAATATGACAGTTGTTTTCCATTCGTTCCGTTGGTTTATATAGTCGAGCATTTTGTTTTGCCATGATTTATGGATTACCCCTTTTTTTTAGCTCACTTGGCCCGAAGGGATAGTGCGATCTTTTGCTATCACTTAGCATCCGTCGTCCGTTAACTTTTACAAAGATCATCTCCTCTGAAACTACAGTGCCATTTTTGGTAAAACCAAAATTGGCCACAATCATCAATAGGGTACCTGTTTACAAAATGTGTCCGACGACCCCTCCTGCTGACAAACAAGGCAGATATTGCTTTAAATGAGCACATAGGGATAAAATGCTACTTTTCGTCTATTATCTTGAAATTTCTTCAAATAGAGCAAACCTGACGACGGCACAATGTTTAAAATGATGAGATTTTTCCAATCCTTTCGATTTCAGTTTTGCCTATTATCTCAAAAAATATAATTGCTAGACAGAAATTTTTAATATCAAAATGATCAACAAGACAAGATCTACAAATAAGTGAAAAATTACCGAAATCGTTAATCGACTCCTTTTCTAAGTTATTATTCTTTAATGACGATTTGTTCTTTTTTTTTTTTTTCATTTCTTTGCATTTTGCCTAATATAAACTACATTTGCATTATAAATAGATATAAACTTTAAATAAAGAGAGATCAGATAGAAAAGATCTACAAATTAATTTTATAATCGAAATCGTCGGTCGACAGACAATTTTTGTCCTTTAATGACGTTAATTCTCAATTTTTTACAGTTTTGCCTATTATCTTGAAAACTATAATAGATAGTTAGAACCATTCATGGCAAAAAGGATCAGCAAGACAAGATCAACTAATAAGTTCAAAATCTACTTTTTTTGAAATTATTGCCCTTTAATTACGATTTTCCCAATATCATCTTGTAAACTCTAACATATAGATAGAAAGTTTAATTAAACATTATCACCAAGACAAGGTCTACAAATACGTCAGCATAATCCTGTAATTGTAATGACGATTTTTCCCATTTTTTAATTTTTGCCCATTCTCTTGAAGATTATTATAGAAAGACAAAAACTTTAAATCGCAAACATTATCAACAAGACCAGATCTTTAATAGGGCCACATGGGCGAAAGCATTGGTCAACTCCTTATTGGTGTAATTGTCCATTAATGATACAGTCTACCCCTGTTTTTGCATATTTTTTTGTTGTCTATTATCTTGAAAACTATAATAGATCGATATAAACTTCAAAAGGAAAACGTGATCAGCAAGACAAGATCTACAAATAAGTTAGCATGACCGAAATTGTTAGTCTACTCCGTATTGAAGTTATTGCCTGAAATTGCAATTTTTCCTAAGTTATGCATTGTTGCCTATTAATTTGAATACTATTATGAATACATACAAACTTCAAAAAAGAAAAGTGATCAGCAGAATAAAACGTTAAAATGATTGAAATAGTCAATAAACTCTTACTACAGTTTTTTTATGAGTTTTACTAAGGGGTGGCCATTTTTGAAGATGCAGATGAGCGGCATAGTTAGATTTACCTCGTAGTTCTGTATTTTCGTTCTAACCTTTTTTTATAAACAAGTCATTCTGTATGGGACAGTCCAAAGTTAGGAGCCTGAATTTCAGTTGTTGTCGTATGCTGTTGTATTAAATCTTTGTTTTTCGTTCAGTGTTCTGTACATAAACCAGGCCGTTAGTTTTTCTCGTTGAATTGTCTTACATTTGTCATGTTCGGGGCCTTTTAAAGCTGACTATGCGGTATGGGTTTTATTTCATTGTTGAGGGTCGTATGCTGACCTATAATTATTAACTTCTATCTCATTTGGTCTTTGGTGGCGAGCTCTCTTATTGACAATCATACCACATCTTCTTGTTTTTATAGATATGCATTGTATCAGAAATGGACATTTTTATACTAACCATCCCCAAAGAAATTCTTTACTATGTTGGTTACATCAGTATAATCATCTATTACAGTCATATTGTTTTCCGTTATAAATCTACTAATAGCAATCCTAATGGCAAAATCTGTTATTTCTGCATGATGTTTGGTGTAATATTCACTTCCGGTTAAGGCATCTGGCGGAAATCCATTGGAAAGATGATATCCCAGAAATAATTGCCAGATGATAACATTTGACATTGTCATTGTTATATTGATTTTTTCCTAAAATTTCAAATCAAAAGCTTAAACACGTTTGTAGACCACACAGCAATTATATCACTTGTTTTAATTCTTCAGAATACAATTATATTCCATTTTACGATATGGTGCACTAATTTGTTACCATTAATGTATACTACCGCTTTGTCGATAACGCTACTGGTGGACTGCTAGTCTCCGTGAATATCATTTTCCAGTAGCCAATACTTCGTTACCGGCATGCATATTTGCGTATATTGTTTTGTTTTAGTTGCTGTTTTTTTTCTGGCGTTTGAAAGAAACCGATCCTCCATCATATATTGTTTTCGATCTATGAGTTTGACTGTCCCTTTGGTATCTTTCGTCCCTCTTTTTTGACACATTACTTTATACATCCCTGCTAAAATATTGTGTCTAAACTCGTCCGTCTTTAATCGTTTGTATCCAACATAACTAAATAGACATTGATTGTCGAAATGCGCATCTGGTGCAATAAAATGGTACAGTTAATATTATTAAGAATCCTGGTTGACGAAAAATTAATAGACGGAAGCGTTTAGACATTATCTATTAGCAGGAATGTATACAGTAATGTGTCAATTTTCTGTTACTTATGCTCTTCAACTTCGTAATATTTGATTTTTCATTGCAAATGTTTTGGGACCAAATTATTAACTTAGTATCTTGGATTATTTTTTGGGAATACAGACAGAAAATGTTTTTAGGGTCAAATCAGTATTACGTACACGCGTACAAACATTACCCTTGTTATTTACATGCGCTTTAAGTTATAAATAACATGTTTGGCCATATGAATATGATGAATTAAAGTAGATTGTGGTGTATTCTCAATCATGTAATAACCCAACGCCGCAGTGAAAACACTCGATTCCCATACTGGGATGACGATCCTCCTAAATACAAATATGAATATTTCGTATAGTGTTAACAAAAAAAAAAATACTTGAAAATAATAAGGAATGGTAAACTTCATGGAATGGCGGCATTTGACATCGTAAATTTACAAATACATTTGAAATTGTATATACAATTCTTCAAAAGTGTACCATCTTTGACAAAAAGCTAACAACTTTTAGAGAAATTTCACATTGGTATTGGTATCTTAGTTAAAATCTATATATCGTATATATCAAACATTTTGCCTTATTTGATAAGTATCTAACAGCATATACTTTTTCATTTTAGGTTAAATCTGGCTGTCGTCCAAATCTAACAGTTTATTATCTTTCACAAGAAACTTACAACGTGTGGAGGAACTTTCAAATAAAAATTTGGTTTTTTTTTGTTTTTTTTTGTTATAGTCATGTATATGTCGTCTACGTATCAGAAGTCAAAGTGAAAATATTCAACGATTTATTTAATTACAGAATATGTTGTGGTAAAGGGGATTTATTTGTTAGACACAATGAACAATTGCTCCATATGAAGACATGGATTATTTACCTTTAGATTAAAATTTAAATATTGCGCCATGTCTTATCTGCAGTATCACGGTTAATATGAACTCAAATTTGCTAAATTACCGGTATTATAGATATTCGGTCAATGAAATAGTATTCTCAATGTATTTTGTGAAATGTATACTCCTTCATATACACGATCAATAACTTGAAAATAGATTTACAGTACAATTGACATTCCAACTTCAATGTGCTTTTTTCAAGCCCTGTCAAGAAAATCACACGAGTTCATCAAAGTTAGACAATAATATTTCTAATAGTTAATCACCATGATACATTATTATAATTTTGAATTAACAAGAGCAAAGGAGACGTGTAAAAACGCATATAGAGAGGCAACTGAGCAACTCAATTTACAAACATTATCTAGACATACTTACCATCTAACAGTTATTTCATGTGAATCTCAGTTATGTTTATGCGCAAAAATATTCTAGAATTTATTTATATTTGTTGAGACCTTCTAGGTTATCGATGGGGTTATTAATGGTTTTATTGTTTGGTTGAATTATTTCTGTCATACTGTGAGGGTAAATTTCCAAGAAGACAATGTTATTAAAGAAATATGTAATATAAATAACAAAAGATTTTAAAGTACTAAGAACTTATGGGAGTTCTAATTTCATGGAAGATCCGCATCATTTGATTTTAGTTTTGAGAACATTAGATACTAGCATGTCAATGCATTTCTGCTTCAGCAGTTATTCCTTTTTTAAAACAAATTAAAAACGTCCGGATGAATTCGAAGAAGGGTTATTTATCTTAATTAAACAATATTTGTATCGTCGCAATCAAACAGCTCAATGCCTTTGATAAGAAAAAACAACGGTTATGGAAATTCAATACAGTTTTATACCTTTAACAAAAAACTAAAGGGATAAAGCATTTAGTATATTCATGATATTTATCTTTGTTTCAATACAGTTTTATACCTTTAACAAGAAACTAAAGGGATAAAGCATTTAGTATATTCATGATATTTATCTTTGTTTAAATATATACATAATCTCAATCTAACAGTTTGTAACTTTTGGCTATCAACGTGTTGTGTATTTCTTTTAAATCATAATTTAATTATTATATCACTTGGCTATATATCATAATTTAAAGTATACAAATTCCCCACTCGATTTAAATAAAAATATTCGCTTTAAAACTTTTTGATTTTATATCATAATCAGTTTGCAATGTCATAACATCATTCTCGTAGTGTAGCATGAACTCCAAATTATGTAATTAAACTTGTATAGGAATTGGATGTATAGGATAATTTAATACAAGGTATGCTGTAAACATTATACCCCTTTATGCCATAAAAAAAATGAAATGTTATGTACTATAAAAATTGGATTTTTACTTCGAAATTTTGCCTAGAACAACTATCTGAAATATGGGATGTTTGTTTAGCAGCAAAAAAGATATGACTTCCGGTAAAATCGTTTCCTTCTAAGGAGTTGTTCAAAGAAAGTGCTTAGTTCGTATAACTGTTGTTGCATGAATTGAAATCATTAAAACATTAATATAATTTAAAAGGAGGCTAATTTAGGTTATGTAGACTGTCTGGAAGTTTTCAAAATACATTGACTGGATGCATGTATTACGGATGATAATCCCTTTTGAAGTCAGAAAAGTCTATGTTCTAGATGCGTAAAACGCAAATGGTAACCCTTGCTAAAATCATTTAGCAGGTGCAAAATGCCAGTTCAAATGATATGAAAACCAAATCCTTATTAAGGAGATTGATTAAAGATGCAAAAAAAAGAAGACTTCATTTTCAATAATATATTTTGCAAATAAGCGGAGGAAAAATTTCTTTACTCATTTTTATAAAATGATTAGTATTGGACGACAACAAAACTAGAATAAAAATACATTGACGTTTCGCATGTTTCGTATGAATCTTAAGAGATGAGAGATAAGCGTTTACAACACAGCAAACGTCTATACAACTTAGATTACCGAAAGCATATAGACAAACTTATCTTCTAACTGTTATGTTGAGTCATTTTAAATTTTGTTCATGCGCAATGACACCCAGAAGTTATCTATATTTGTTAAGACGTGCTAGATTGTTTTGTTCAGTTTATTTTATTGCAAATGTTTTCTTATTACTTAAATATACAGTGTCCATTTAAAGGGTCACTTAAATTATCTGTCCTATTTTAAATTGACATTTCTATGAACATATTGTTTTACGAAATGCCGTAAAGTGCTAATAAAAGATTTATTTCTTAGAATGAACCAGGAATTCTCACTTCATCACTGTTCATGGAAAACATGCACCGTTTTTGTAAATATATGAAAGCATACAATCATATGTTTAATTATCTTAAATGTTCGATATATTCAAATATAGTACATTTTGTCTCTTTAAAGGCAATTTTAATTTTGAAACGAATACTTGACACAATAAATAAAATGAATAATAACTTAAATTTGTGATTTCAAAGCATTTTGCCAGTTCGTAACAGTAGTCTGGTGGTATATTATTTACTCAAAACTGCGCAATCCAATCTAGTGTAGGTATTGAATGGATAGGATAAAAGAAAATAATAAATACTGAAATATTGTACTGCTTCCTAAAACAACCAGAAGAACACTTTTAAATTATAAGTCTCAGTTCTGGCTTAGTAAAAACAAAGGGTCGTCCTGATAAACGATTATAAAAAGTGCATAATATCAATACACAATGAATAGTCGGCAGAGCGCTTTGTGGAAACAAATGCCTGATTAAGAAGATATTGTTCGTTAAAATGCCACATACAGGCAGACAGATATTGGGCAATTCCTATTTGATGAGGTAAATGAACTAACAAAGTTAAAAGTCTGCTACTGTAATGGACATAACAGAAATATGCTATATCAGTCAGGGGCATTACTTAAACAAGTAACTTTTAAAATTACCTATACAAGTAATGTTGAAAACGAGGCTATATTAAATATTACTTATATAAGTTACTTTTCTAAATATTATTTTTATAGGTTTCAGTCATACAGATTTTACTAGCTTTAACAAATCTTTACAGTCATCTGGTTATTTTTCCAATGAAATATAAAAACTAATCCTCTGCTTTTCTGACTCATTTATCTTTCATATAGACGCTTCTGGGTCAAAGATTGCTCTCGTGGGACTATTAAAATATCATTTTCCTTGAAAATTTTGAATGTAGACAGATATAACTAGATAGAGACTTGTGATTTAATTAAGACTTGAAGTTATTTATAATTTGTAACCCAAAACAATGACATATGTTCCTTAAATAATTGTAATTACTACTTCTTTCAAAGATGTATAAAATAACTTATTCAAGTAACATTTTGTCATTATTTTCAAAGTCACCTTTATCTCTATACTCATCTCAAATTCAATAAATTCTTAATTTTATGTAATTAAATGATGTAAAATTCATGAAAACTGCATTTAGTCCATGCTTCAACGGAATTTTAAAATAACTCTATTGAGTAATTTAAAAAATTAAAACAAAATTACCTATATAAGTAACTAAAAAATTACTCGTTTAAGTAACGCCCTTATGTTAGAACAATATTTTAAATTACAATTTATAATTATATGAATATATATCAAGAATTGATGATTTCAATATATATAACCGCGTGTTCTACCGCAGAACGTTTGACCTTTTTTTCAGTATTATAAAGGATGGCATTAACATTTAACGTAAAACAAAAATAACCAAGAGACTAGCAAAAATTTATAATCATAACATATGATAAATATAATTACTTTTATAATTGTTATCTTAAAATTTCCTTCATCTTTCTATGTGATAATTTTCCATCCCAAGCAACTCGAATAAAATGTGTGTGTGTGTTTTTTTTCTAAATCTTGTCGATTGAGAGAGTGGTGCCGATATGATTATAATGTCATTGAACTTTTCCAGGAAATTATTTATAAATAGATTATTTGTTATTGTCTTATAAACTCGATGAATATTCACGGCTATATCTTATCTCACGGCTATGCATTTCCATATGATTCTAGCCTAAACCCCTTTCACGTTTTGTTTTCAAAACCATAAATAATCTATAAAATTGCAGTATTCATGTAAAAGGTCCGATAATGACCTTAAGAATGTGTCATACTCTTTGATGATATTTTCTCAGACATTTTATGTTATTGCATGTCAAATTTGTTTATGCATATAGTATTTCAGAGCTTATTGTATTTGTTGATACCCTCTGCATTATATTGTCCTTTATTTTAATCGTCCCTTAATTACCTATAATTATAGTAAACATTTAAATACTAAACTAACGGCTATTTATTGGAAGATATTGTTATATATATACAAAATATTTTTTATTTGTAACAAAAGATTTATACTCGGAATCAATAATGAATTATTATTTCACGAAATAGCTGCATCTGATCTTGTAAATTTAGTATATCTATATTAGTACAAGTCTTCAATCTGCCTTCTAGGTATCATTATTGGAATGGCAATATTCACCGATTCATTGAATTGCGGTAGTTTGTGTTGTTTTAACGGAATTTCCCAGTCAAATGTTTGACAAAGTAAAATTGTTCATTTTGAAGATTAAAATTTAATATTTGAATTGACATTTTTTTCACAGACGTTCTGTGGTCTAATATGATTCCGAACTGGGCAATCTAAACTTGTAAATGTATGGAATGGTTAGAATAATTGAAAACAATGCATTGACAATTCCTAGTCATCAGATTCTGAAATGACAATTATTTCTCAATTTTGTTTAAAAAGAATTTAATTATTCACATGTTTTAAAACTGTCTTAATTTCTAAAATTATCCTGAATTCGATTAACTTTATTAAGTCTGAACACTGTCTTAGAGAGGCGGACGATACCAAAGGGATTTCCAATCTGATCATTAATGATTTAAATTTGGTATAACTGAAAGCATGTGCGTGTTAAACGCATTGGAGACGACAACCATACAACTCAAATATTCAAACTCCCGATTTAATGCGGTGCATTACGTTTGCGCGCTTTACCATTACATTTGCGCGCAACTTTTGATTACATTTGCGCGCATTTATTTGACAGGTAAACTCATGTAAACTTAGGTAAACTCAGGTAATAATACATATTTATTTATTAATTTATTCAATTATTTACAAGTACAAGTACCCCTTCCTAAGTCTCCTCCTCACCAACGAGGAGGTGGAAGTGGGATTTCGAGCAGGATAAGTCCGTTTTATTATGCACAAGCACTAAATCCTAGATATATATACAGATAAAAATGTTAAAATGTTAAAACATAGCTAATCTAAAAATTTAAAGTACTGATAGCACATGACTTTACATGTCGGTACGTGCCGAAAATTTGAAGCAAATTGCTTTGAGAAATGAAAGTCTGTTAACTTCTACATCCTGGTATTTTCTGATTTGCTCCATTAAAATCTGTTTTCTCTTTTTTACTTCTACGCACTACTGCTAGTGTATCAAATATATTTACTAATTTAAAAGCAATCACTATTCGGTGAAACACTAACTCTGAAATATTCGCAATGAAGTTACATGTTTGTGACGAAGAGTGGTGATTAACCAGGAAGGCTCACTTGAAAAGTTATAACCCTGATAAATTAACACATCTTTTTATTATTATTTTTTTTTTTTTTTTTTTTAATTTGAGTTAACAAATATTTTCAAAATTAATATTTTATAGTCATATTTATTATGAAAATTAACAAATTATAGTCATATTTGTATTTTATAATATTTTTATTTATATCAACTTTATTTTACCTGAGTTTACCTGTAAAATAAATGCGTGCAAATGTAATCAAAAGCTGCGCGCAAACGTAAAAAAATTTAATCCCCAAATGCGCGCAAACGTAATGCGCCCATTTAATGTTACTGCATGTCAACTTTTATTTTTTCATAAAAATTCTTTCAGGACTTATTTATAATCGTTGATAACTTCTACATAATTGCATTGGTTCTTTCATTCAAACGTCTTCTTATAACATATGATTACAGTTGTAATTTTAAAAGTCATCTATTTACCTAGATAATTTGATATTCTTTGGAACTATATTTCCAAGAATACACTGTATTTGCAAAATATGTTATATTGGTAACAAAAGACTTTTATTCGGAATTAATCAGGAGTTCTACTACAAGCTTCAATATCTGCACCTATTATTGTATATTTATGAGACCATTTGAAGCATTTCTTTATATCGTCTGCATTAACAGTTAGTTCTTGTTAACCAGAAACCAATACTGTTTTGTTCAATTCCAAATAAGAATTATATTTATACCTTCATATATTAGTAAATATCTTTGATCTTTCTTCTATGTGCCATAATATCAAGTGGATATGTTCCGGACCATATGAGTATTTGGACCATACGCGTATGGTCATGACCATATGCGTATACTCATATGGTCCGACCTTACGCGTATGGTCCGACCGTACGCGTACGGTCGGACCATGATGAGTATATACTCGTTTGGTTATTAACGGGCCGGACCATTTGAGTATTTGGACCTTATAGGTATTTTTTCTTAAATATGCATTGGAATCTGATGTACAGTAGTTGTCGTTTGTTTATGTAATTTATACGTGTTTCTCGTTTCTCGTTTTTTATATAGACTAGACCGTTGGTTTTCCCGTTTGAATGGTTTTACACTAGTAATTTTGGGGCCCTTTATAGCTTGTTGTTCGGTGTGAGCCGAGGCTCCGTGTTGAAGGCCGTACATTGACCTATAATGGTTTACTTTTATAAATTGTTATTTGGATGGAGAGTTGTCTCATTGGCACTCACACCACATCTTCCTATATCTATTAGAACCGTTTCAATAATACAATAAACTTTATAATTCAAAGGCTACATAAACATTAAATGTTGATGCCATAGTTAGTTGTCATCGCTAATTGTATTCTTGTATTTATGCGTAGGGAAAAATTATTTCCACACGGTACTTGTCGCCGTACCATAACTTTTCTGCATTAGCTCGTCTTGGTTGTGCACGATGCTTCGCAGTTACACTTTTTGCTTTCGAGTGAAAAGTTAACTTTCTTAGCAGCTTCTTGCAGTGATAACGAGGTCTTGATAATTCCATAACGGTTCTTTTAAGAAATTTTGGAAAATATCTTCCCAAGTCGACATGTTGCAATTCAAGCGTAATAACAAATCGATAATTAGGTATAAAATGTGTTTACTATAGTTGTGACTAGTGAGTAAAATTAAATGCGTGAAACTGCTTATTTTTATTAAGTTAATCTTTTATCATTATAATATAATAAAATGACCTTTTATATCGTCTTTTTAATGACGTGACAACTAGAAGGGTCATACCTTATGAAGAGTTAAGTATTAACTGTAAACTTATTAATTACCCCGACCATACGCGTACGGTCGGACCATACGCGTATGGTCGGACCATATGAGTATATACCCATACGGTCATGACCATACGCGTATGGTCCAAATACTCATATGGTCCGGAACAGATATACTCAACAATTTATTTGAGTAGTATATTTTGCTCTTTAATAAGGAAATAGTAGTTAATTTGGTATGATATGAACTTGACACAAAATGTCAACAGTTCTTTAGTCTTTAGTTTTCTATATAGTATTTTGTGGACATGTTCGTATTTTCGTCGTTCTTTGTTTCGGTTTTGTCATGGCGATTTTGATATTCTCTTCGAATTTTAAATGCGCCCTTGTTATCTTCTGCCTGTTTTAAGTTTAAATAGAAACACATTGAATAAATGAAAGTAATTTTAGACATTGAAGCATATTTACTAAAATATAACAATTAAGCATAAAAAACAAAGGAAAAGAAAAAATAGGGTCCATGCCAAAGTTCAAGAGCATGTGAGCTTTACTATCTAAAATTTTATATGATTATTTCATTTATGATTCCGTTCATCCTTGGTGCGTAATTGTCAAATACAATATACATTTTCTCCTAAAATACAGAACCAGGTCAACAATATTAATGTTATTGCTTGGGGCAATTCATTACTTAGTCAAATTGTATGAATCATATTCGCAAAAAAACTATTGAAAGACGGCAAAATAATGTACGGAAGTCCATCTAATGTAGCATTGCTGGCGTCAAAGTTTCAAATTTGAACACAATAAATACAGAAACGAGAGAAAAAAAATCTTGATGATTTCTCAAGTTAATAAAAAGTGGAAGCTAAAATTGCATGAATTTATAAGAAAATATCCAAAATGTGGCCGGAAGCCTAACTTTTGGGGACAAAACTCACACAAATTCAACTTTTAGCTCAATTGTTTAACACCCAAAAAGGTGCAAATAGCATTCATATACTGTAATATGATTTATAAAGACAGTGTTTTTACAAATACTAATTATAATACCAAATTTTGATATAAATAGCAAAACGTCAAAAAGTGGATGGTAATCCTTTGTACATTCAATTTGTTTTAATGTTTGATCAACATATTTACTTGTGTAATCTCTTTTTATTTTTATTTTATTTTTGCATAGCTGGATTAGATACACTTATATAATTTATTGCGATATACCAATTTCACCTACGACAATATTTGAAAATTGTTTGATAAAAACCTTCTTATTTGCTTACGTGTGACTACATAGTTCAATAGAAATAAGATGTGGTATGAGTGCCAATGAGACAACTCTACATCCAAGTCACAATTAGTAAAATGTAAACCATTATAGGTCAAAGTACGGCCTTCAACACGGAGCCTTTGTTCACTACGAGCAGCAAGTTATAAAGGGCCCCAAAAATGACTAGTGTAAAACAATTCAAACAGGAAAACCAACGGTCTAATCTATATAAGTAGAGGCCTGTGTCGCTCACCTTGGTCTATGTGCATATTAAACAAATGACACACATTATAGACAAGAATAGAATTCATGACAAAATGATCTGTTTTGGTGATGGTGATTTGTTTGTAGATCTTACTTTATTGAACATTCTTGCTGTTTACAATTATCTCTATCTATAATGAACTTGTCCCAGTAGTTTCAGAGGAAAATTTTTTTTTTAAATTTACAAAAATTTACGAAAAATTGACGTTAAAGGGCAATAACTCCGGAAGGGGTCAATTGACAATTTTATCATTTGACTTATTTGTAGAGCTTACTTTGCTGAACAATTTTGCTGTTTACAATTTATCTCTATCTATTATATTATTCAAGATAATAACCAAAACTGCAAAACTTTCCTTAAAATAACCAATTCAGGGCAGCAACCCAACAAGCGTTTGTTTGATGCGTCTGAAGATTTTAGGGCAGATAGATCTTATACTGATGAACAATTTAACTCCTCTCAGATTTGCTCTAAATGCTTAAGTTTCAGAGATATAAGCCAAAACTGCATTTCACCCTCATGTTCTATTGTTAGCCATGGCAGCCATAGTGAGTGATAGGCGGGGTCATCGGATACACGTTTTAAACTAGATACCTTAAGGATGATTTAGGCCTAGTTTGATTTAATTTGGCTAAGTAGTTTCAGAGGAGAAGATTTTTGTTAAAGATTACAAAACTTTACGAAAAATTGTGAAAAATTGGCGTTAAAGGGCAATAACTCTTTATGGGGTCAATTGACAAATTGGTCTTTTGACTTATTTGAAGATCTTACTTTGCTTAACATTTTTGCTGTTTACAGTTTATCTCTATCTATTATAATATTCAAGATGATAACCAAAAACAGCAAAACTTTCCGTAAAATTAGCAATTCAGGGGCGGCAACCCAACAAACGGTTGTTTGATGTGTCTGAAAATTTCAGGGTCGAAAGATCTTGACCTGATGACCATTTTTATCCCGTCAGATTTGCTCTAAATGCTTTAGTTTCAGAGATATAAGCCAAAAATGCATTTCACCCCTATGTTCTAATTTTAGCCATGACAGCCATATTGAGTGATTGGCGGGGTCATCCGATACAATTTTTAAACTAGATACCCTAAGAATGATTTAGGCCAAGGTTGATTTAATTTGGCTTAGTAGTTTCAGAGGAAAAGATTTTTGTAAAAGGTTGTCAAAAATTAAAGTTAAAGGGCAATAACTCTTTATGGGGTCAATTGACAAATTTGGTCATGTTAACTTATTTGTAGATCTTACTTTGCTGAACAATTTTGCTGTTAACAGTTTATCTCTATCTATTATAATATTCAAGATAATAACCAAAAACTGCAAAATTTCCTTAAAATTACCAATGCAGTGGCGGCAACCCTACAATGGGTTGTCTGATGCGTCTGAAAATTTCAGGGCAGAATGATCTTGACCTGATGACCATTTTTACCCCGTCAGATTTGCTCTAAATGCTTTAGTTTCAGAGATATAAGCAAAAACTGCATTTTACCCTCATGTTCTATTTTTAGCCACTCGCCCGTATTCCATATATTATTTGATTTGTGCGATAGGTCCGAGTACTAATCAAAAAGCACAAGCATACCTAAACTTAAATATTAATTATAGGTTTTCAAAGAAATAATGAAATTTTATAAGTAGTAGCTTAAATAATAAAGATGAGATAAGACAAAAACGTTTATTGCAATAAGCACAACTTTGATATTTATATAGCATATTTGAATTATATCATTATCATGTGTAAGCAACATGAAATTTATAATAATAGAATCATGAGTAGTTATATAAAATAACAAAGAATACAATCATTTGATTACGAACACTAACTTTGTCTTTTAAAAAGACAATATATATAACTACGTTAACATGAAAATTCTCAGCTTCCAACTTAAATTCACTCATAAAACGCATCCAATTGTAAATATTATTTAACTGTTTTTGTTTGAACTTGTATTAAGGTGGTACCTAACACTACAGGGAGATAACTCTGTAAAAATCAGCTAAACGTTTTAATCACGTTGTATTGTTAAGGAAATATTAAGCTTCTCAATGATCAAAATTAGTGTTTGTCAAACAGCTATATAACCAGTGAAATTTTTCTGATAAAGTGGTTGGTTCAAATTTTTTGAAATTTTTATATTTTTGTCAAAGGATCAAAGTAAACATTTTGTCAAAATTTTATTAAAATTAAACGAGCCAAATTAATATTAGTCAAGGTGTTGGGTACCACCTTAATAAATGCAGTTTGTTAATATTATAATATATTGAAAAGTTCTATACTGTCTACATGCTGTAAAACCATAATAAAATGATATTCATTCTCTATACATTACATAGTACAATATTTACAAATCCAGTCTCCATATTTCATTAAATCTCAAAATACAGACAACATTTTGACATTAATATCTTTCAAAATATATTGTTCTGCTTTTATTATTTTGATACAATATAAGTTTTTCAAAGCGCTCTACAGATGCACGCCAGCTTTGGTAAATTGATCTAAAGACGTTCTTTGAAAATAAAATAAAAATATATCAAAACTCTCTAACTTGTTCAAGCCATACATAATTAAATTCCAGTTGAACAAGTAAATTACGAATATACATGTGGCCCAATTTTCTTTCCCATGATTACAGTCAGCAACTAGAACTTGATATACTAGTATTTCATATACAATATCTGGTTTCTTATTTATAATATGAACCCAGTATTTCAACAACTTTTGTATCCTAGTAACATAAGTAACTGACCAAGATCGCCAATAATACAACAGACAAGCGTACTTTTAGGTACCTTTAAAACAAATCTACAAACTGTATTATGTACAGATTCTATTTCTTTTGCTTGATAAAATCTCCTTACTTCTGAGGCTTAGTTTAAAACACGCATAACTAGACTGTCAAACATAGCACAGTGTTGTTCTGGTGAGATTTAAGTAGATATTGATGTGTTTAACAATACGACCAGGGCTCAACTATCCTGTCCTGCTAGACGGTTTGTGTTTTTATTTAATATCAAAGGATGAAAATATAAAATGTATTATTTGATTCAGTAATAAATTATACTATCGCTATTTTACGAATTTTTCCTTTGATCTTGCTGACTGATAATTTCCTTTTTCAGCGGAGTCGAGTGATATAAAAATTATCGCTAGAAACTTAGAGAACACGTGCCGTTGGCAAGGAAATTAACAACGTCTTCATAGGTAAAATAGCGATAAACAGATTATCATTGGTCATCTCAACTCGATTGCTTTTCTCACCTTCGCCGTACCGGCTCAAGCAAGAAAATCAATCTCGTTGAGATAACCAACGATAATCTATAAATATTTCATATAATTAAGTATTTGTTGAATCTAATGGTGAATCAGGTTAATAATTCATTAATCGACATACTTTTCTGACATTGATTTATTGGCTATTATTTTTTCTTTAATAATCTTAAAATATTTTAATTCATGTAATGAAATATTTAAAGAAATGCTTTTTAAAATATTCTAACTATTGCTGATTCTAATTGATGTATTAAATATCTATCATGGCGAATGTCATAAAATCTTATATTATCTAAACTGAAGATGAATCTGAAGTAAATGTTTTTATCAAGTGTGATGTAGTAAATTTGTAGAATACTTGCATATCCTATTAAATCCATTTTACTCACTTTACCTTTTTTTTATGGTAACCGTAGCTCTTTCACACATTGACATCAGCTTATACTCTCCCGCTTAAATGAACCGCCAAACGTCTGTCCGGTTGCTGTTTGCATCTTCTCTCGAAAATGTTTGAAAAATGAAGAAATTTTTTTTCTTATATTTTCGGGAAATAAATTATTTTGTATTGCTATGACAATGTATGTACCTGAGTTATGATTTTATTATCGGGATAACCATTTAGGGTTTCTGAAACCAGATCATTGACTTTCATATATTCCAAATAGAAAAATCAATGATCTGGTCATTTGGTCTGTGGTGGAAATCTGTCTCATTAGAAGTCATACCACATCTTCTTACTTTTTTAAATGAAATATCCTTAAACATCAATATTGTTTATCTGCACTTCTTAGTTGCATTATATTGAGGTTTGAACTTTGCCTGAAGTTTTTCTACACAGAAGAGACTTCAGGTACCATTTTAAAACCATTTTCCTAGACTTATTTAAAATTTCAACATGTACATCATCATGCATCTTCAGCAATTAAAGAGCTTGTCCTGCTTCTGTCATTTGGGAGAAAATTTTATTTCAAAGTTGAAAATTTGCAGAAAGTATTTTTCCACAAGGAATTAGAACTTTCGGCCAGGATTTTGCCCTTTTCCAAAATGTTCTTTCTAATTTAACTTATACTTTTTAAATTGTTTATAGGTTGACTTTGCAAAAACGGACAAAGTTTTGCTCTGTATTTGTTTTAGAAATTTAAGTTTAAATTTGAAAAGGTGACGTCGGTATTTCTATACAAGGATTACTACTTAGTAAATTGTCTTCATAAATTATTTTAGATATTTGGCCTAGGTTGTATATTTTTGGTCAATTTTAGTTCAAAGTGTCATATTGGATAGACACACTATCGTTCAATAAGGCAGTCCGGCCAACTTTGCGGTAAAAATACATTTCAAAATCAAATATTTTTTTTTTATTTCTGGTTATCAACTATTTTATAAGCTTTTAGAAAATCCATTTCACTTTTTATATCATCTTGAGCTATTCCAGGATATGTCAATATAACACTTCCGCGTTGTCCCACTTCCGCCGAATAGACCCTCCCAACGTCAATGATTTACTTAAAAATAGGTGTTTGGCTATATTTTCAATGAGTCTATGACAACTGGCCTCATTTCCAAATCACGACAGAAAAAGTCCTCCAACTTTCAACTCGCCCAATTAATTAAAAGGAGATTTATCTCGCTGTATTGACATCTACCAGCTCACCCCACTCATGAAAAGGAACCATCAAACATGTTTAACCTCGCCACATTCTGTATGTGCCTGTCCCAAATCAGGAGTCTGTAATTCAGTAGTTGTTGTTTGTTGCTGTATATCATATTTATTTTTGCATAAATCAGACCGTTAGTTATTTCGTTAGAATTGTTTTACCTTTTTTTCATATCGTGACTTTTTCAAGCTTGCTATGCAGTTTTGAGTTTTGCTTATTGCTGAAGACCGTACGGTGACATAAGTTTTACGTCATTTAGTCTCTTATTTTGTAATCGGAGCCGTTTCTTTTGTTGCCAAAGCAAAACTTTGCAGGAATCTCCATCTGAAGGTACTTTTCAATTTTTGAGATTTTTATGTTGATCAGATATTCAAAATGGCCGATAGGTCCAACAATTTGTTCTGATTGCCTTAAATTGCAAACATTTTCTGAGGAACTGCTTGGTATTTTGAATTGGGATTTTGAGGTTTTGTGCCAATCCAAATCAAAGAGCGTTTGCCTCAAAGATCAATGTTTAACATTGAATCCTTTGAGAAATACATACACATAGCTTTTTCTGAGAAACCCTTTTCCCACATTTAAACAAGTCTTGCACTTAAGATACTAGGATAATACCATACCAAAACATATTATTATAATTTGTAAGTTTCTTTTTACCAAACCAAAATTGATATTAATGACCTCCATCTCGCAACATAATAGAACCATATTGTAAAGGGTTGAACATTCACAAACATGTTTAACCCCGCCACATTCTGTATGTGTCTGTCCCAAGTCAGGGGCCTGTAATTCAGTGGTTGTCGTCTGTTCATGTATGTCTTATTTGTTTTTTTGTAAATTGTTTTGTTATAAATTAGGCCGTTAGTTTTATCAATTGAATTGTTTCATATTTTTCATGTCGGGGCCTTTTATAGCCGACTACACGGTATGGGTTTTTCTCATTGTTGAAGGCCGTACGGTTACATATAATTACTTACATCCACTGTATTTGAACTTTGATGGATAGTTGTCTCAATTGCAATCATACCACATCTCCTTGTTTTTAAATATAGTGCAAAATTCAAAATGAAAGTCCCAAAGTACCATAACTCAAACCAAACTATCCTCATTTGTCTGTGTCCACACTTGTATTCGTAACAAAAGATCCATAAAAGAACATAAAATACAATGATGCACTTAACTCTGGCTAAATATACAATATATGTACATTGTCGGAAAATATAAAATTTATTTGTATGAGCTTAAGAAACAGGACGAAAAGCGAGGCTTGCCGAGCTTTTCTCCTGTTTCGCAGCGAGTACAAATAAATTTTATATTTTCCGACAATGACATATATTGTTTTTATCCTGAAATTTACTCCAAACACCTGAAGCTTTAGTTGTTAAAATCTAAATCATGGTCTCTAACTTTTCAAAGAAATCGACAAAGTGTAAACGCGGACCGCGAAGAGGGCCCCAAAATGAACTGGTACGTAAAAAGAAATATCCACATGACTGCTTGCTCAACATGGAAGTGGGGAAACAGGAGACTTTATTTGTACAAGTACAAATAAAGCAAAACCTTATTTGTGTACCTGTTATTTGTACAATACAAGGCTGGTTGCAGGATAAATCCCACCTATTAACCCTTTTCAAACGGTTAGAGTTTTTTTTTCGTGTTGATAACGAGGCTTGCGGCTAATACGGATTGTAGGGAAAGGGACTCGCTTTCCCGTTACACGGGGCATGGGTATTCATTTGATGGTCCAAATGTTATTAACGTTTGGGAACTCAAAGTGTTGACTGGGAAAAAGTTGACATGAACTCTCGTCTAACAAAGAACCGTGCTTAATAAGTCGTTTGAGTGTACAAACACTGAGATAGCAATAAAGCCCCGAGTTGAGAGGGGACATGTTCTATGCACTATATGAATCAAGAAACGACTTCCTTGCTCCTAGGAACTCTTTCTGCAGAACATACTTATTTGATTAACTGTTTAATGTTTTCTCATCCCGAATAAGTATATGCTATTTGTCACTAGACATTAAGCAAACATCAATAAATCAATCAACCAAATATTTAAAACATGATAGATATATTGATAACGATTTTGTAAAGCATATAAGTGATGATCTTAACCATCATTTAGATTGAATGCCAATTTTACTGAAAGTATAAAATTGATTTAAACAATCATTGAAAAATCCTTTTAGAAATTCTTGCAAAGGGTAAATTGCTATCAAACTGTAAGAAACATATTTGATTGATTGAATGATTGTTGTTTACTCTACGTCCAGTGAAAAATATTCCATGCATGTTCAGGACGAGAGCAAATTAAAAATAAATACAATAAGTAGGTTCTGCAATAAGTAGTCGACCGGGATAATCGGCGGAAAACTTGAAATGCCACTGAAAATGAGAGTATATTGTATAGGGACATACATTTAGCCTTGCAACAGACCAGTTACTGACCCTTCAAAGAGTTGTTGCAAGAGTTTATATCTTGCAAAGAGCGCGACACCCTCTCTACACAAGGCATCAAATTTGACGTCCCCATTCTGATCCGATTAGGCTGCGAATTTATACATCCCGTACAGCCAAATGGACGCCCCACTTTGGCAAGGGTTTTATTGCCGGTCCATCATAATTTAGTGTAGCAATCTGGTTTTCGTAGCCCTTAATCAACTGGTATGTGTCTTATCCATCTTAATCAACTGGTATGTGTCTTATCCATCTTAATCAACTGGTATGTGTCTTATCCATCTTAATCAACTGATATGTGTCTTATCCATCTTAATCAACTGGTATGTGTCTTATCCATCTTAATCAACTGGTATGTGTCTTATCCATCTTAATCAACTGGTATGTGTCTTATCCATCTTAATCAACTGGTATGTGTCTTATCCATCTATTTGATCACATTAGATTACAAACATCAAAATGAGGGATATTCTGAGAAGAAGAAGTGCCAGTCCTTTGCTTAAATTTCTAAAGTATATTTGATAACAATTACATTCTGATAACAGCTTAGTAGCGTCTACAACTAATTTAAAGAAGTTAGGTTCAAAATACGTTTGAGCTGAATTGAATAAGTATACTTTTTCTTTCTCGGATTGAAAGTTCATATCATGATTAAGGTCGGAATCAAAGATCTTGCTTCTTTTTCATCAGTTACCGATCGCTGAAACCTTCTTTAGAGGCAAATAAGAGCATATCGATTTCATTCAAAGTCTTTAATGGAAAAATACATAGTATCAAAATAAAGATATATAAACATATACAATTTAAAAACGTTCTTCCGCTGTCTCTATCACCAATATGGTCTATATACATTTGTAGATGGTTTTCAGCTGTATCGCCAGGACTGTTTTAATCTATAAAGAAGTTAATAAATAAACTGTATTGGTGTTTTCATGAGAAAAATTTCGACAGTATTTTCAGATTACTTAGTATTATTTTTCCTTCTCAATGACTACATTAATAAAGATAAAGAAAACTTAAATAGATAAAATTTCATACTGAAGCAGTATCTATCACCAGGACTTTTTTCATCTAAAACCGAAGATATTAATTTTAAACTTTTATTATTGTTTTCATGTGCAAAATTCGACAGTATTTTCACATTTTTTATCTGCATGCTGCATTTATAAAGATAATGAATACTTAAATACTTAGATAAAATTTCATAGTGAAGCTGGTATCGCCAGGACTGTTTTTATTTAAAACGAGGTTATTAAATTTAAACTTTTGTTATTGTTTCATGTGCAAAATTTCGACAGTATTTTCAGTTTTTTTTTTTTTCTTCTCCATGGCTACGTTTTGCAAGATAAAGAAAACTTAAATACAAGTAATAAGGCGTAAATTTCGTTCTGCTGTGAAGAGATATTAATGGTCATCTTGATGATATATGATAGAAAATTACCTTAAGCAAAACTCTGCTTATTACATACATTTTTATATAGATTAGACCGTTGGTTTTCCCGTTTGAATGGTTTTACACTAGTAATTTTTGGGGCCCTTTATAGCTTACTGTTCGGTGTGAGCCTAGGCTCCGTGTTGAAGGCCGTACTTTGACATATAATGGTTTACATTTATAAATTTTGACTTGGATGGAGAGTTGTTTCATAGGCACTCATACCACATCTTCTTATATCTATTAAGACTGATCAGATGAGTAATGTTATCAACAACTTACCATCAACAACAATGACGGTTGGATCAAAACCTTTGTCTACCACCTATTTCGTCGACCTCCGAATTGTCGTCGACCTCCTCCGAATTGTCTTCGGCCGCCTCCGAACTGTCGTCGTCCGCCTCCGAACTGTCGTCGGCCGCCTCCGAAATGTTGTCTACCACCCCATTGTCTTCCGCCTCCGTGGCTGTTATCAACAATAATGTTCTTTTGACCTCCTCCTCCGCCACCACCGCCACCGCCGCCACCACCACCACCACCACCACCACCCCCTCCTCCTCCCCCACCGCCTCCACCTCCTCCTCCGCCGCCGCCGCCGCCACCTCCACCGCCTGCACAAATTATTAGGTCAACCAGGACCAGCAATACTACTATAGTGATAAGTTGGTGTTTCATTGTGATCTGCAGTAAAAAAAACAATAGGCATTACAAGAAATGGCAGATTAAAAGTTGATTTCAATGACATTATTTGAGTTAATGTCTCAATTTATCGCCAGTACCATTTTTCTATCTTGTGAAATCAGAAAAAAAATAACTTTAAACATAAGATTGTATTGCTTTATGTTTCATTCCGTTGCAATTCAGTTAGCAAATTTTTATATCAATTCTAAAATTGTCAATTTCCAAATCTTTTTAAAATTTACAACTCTTTCTCATCACAATTCTCTATATAACGAGCAAACCGAATTGCAAAAAAATATTTCATGAGGGTCTGAATGGGGCTTACAGAAAAGAGAATACTGGACAAAAGACGAAAAAGGCTAAAAAAAAGTAATAAAGAATGGAGAATAATGGGGTTCTAAAATATAAAGAATTGCGAATAATGGGCAAAATTTACAAAGAATAGAAAAAAAATGGCTCAAAAAAATAAAGAATTGCAGAACTGAAGGACCCCGCCCTTTCCCCATCTAGACCATCTTTGTAGACGATTATATTGTTTGATCTTAGTATTCAAACCGTAAAACATATATATGAAGATTGTGTGCATGCAGATATTTTGATAGAACACCATTGTTTTCTCCTTGCTTATACTCGTTTTATTATCAATAAATGGTGTCTTGCAACATGACAAATTTTGCCGAAATACTTTGGTCATTTTGTTTAATTTATTTATTATATCTATTATAAAAATAAGAGGATGTGGTATGATTGCCAATGAGACATCTCTCTACAAGAGACCAAAATGACATAGAAGTTAACAACTATAGGTTAGCGTACGGCCTTCAGCAATGAGCAAAACCCATACCGCATAGTCAGCTATAAAATGCTTGTTCCTGTCCTTTTAATTTGCACTAAGACATAATAGTCTATTGGTGTGATTTAATTTATTGTAAACATTGTTTTACAACATCAGAGACCTTATAAAAGTGATATAAATTTATATATGCATTTATTACCTTCAGTATTGTCTGTGGTCAACATCCATTCTGCTTCTCTTTTAAATTTATTTGTTATTCTTGAAAATTAAGTTTGGAGTTGTGAAACGATCGATTTTTTTTTTTTTTGGGGAAGAATGTTCAAATAAACTATACTTAAGGTGGTATCAAACACCTTGACTAAAATTAATTTGGATCGTTTAATTTTCATAATTTTTTTACAAAATATTTACTTTGACCCTTTGACAAAAAAATTTTTAAAAAAATTGAACCACACACTTTATCGGAAAAATTTCATTGGATACATAGCAGTTTGACAAACACTAATTTTGGTCATTGAGAAGCTTAATATTTTCTTAACAATAGAACGTGATTGAAACGTTCAGCTGATTTTCACAGAGTTATCTCCCTGTAGTGTTATGTACCACCTTAATTCCCAAGGCGTTTTACGTGCTTTCATCCTATCGGGATTGTCAACGAAAAAAGAAGAAACAAAATGTTTGGTTTAAAACAAATTGATGATAGAAAGTTTTCTTTTTAAAGATAAGAAACCTTTGTTTTAAGTACCAAATTACTTACCCTTACTTAATTAGTTCGATATATTCTTACCTGGACTACTAGATGTATATTTATATATATCTGGCTTTAACTTGATTTTTGTCTTTTATATTATTCTAATATCCTCATTTTTTTATTATTTACCCAATGATCTTTTTCATTCGCCAATGACCTTTTACGTAGGTTCGTCACTAAGTAACACATATTCCAATTTCTATACTTATGCATTCAGAACATGAATAGATCTGTTTTTATATTCTATATAGCATATGATATATTTATCTAAATATGACATAGCTAAATGTTAATAGGGTTAATGATAAATGAAAGCGAACGATGAATCAATGTAAAAACCACGTTGACAGTTTTATCGGTCTATTTATGTTTTTACAAAATCCCCCAATAAGAAGTTTACGTAGTTCATACCTTCATTGTAAATGTTACAACCTTGACGTATATTTCAATAGGTTATTGTTCCTCGTATTGTTTTTATACTTTCTATATCAGAACATAAATATTTGCCTCGAGTTCATCGAGCTTCTTTGGCATTGAACATTTTGCTTATTGATGAAGATCTGAGAACGTCAAGTGATCCATTGGTACTTCGAAAAATCTGTAGAATTATCGTACACCATTGTTGTGACCGCAATGACCATTTGTAGATTTCGTGTAATTTTATGGTTAAAATTGTATGTTTTAGATTTCGTATAGTTTTATGATTAACATTCGATACTTTAGATTTCGTGTGTTTTATAGTGACCATTGTGATTTTAGATTTCGCGCGGTTATATGTTTAACATTGTGTATTTTAGATTTCGTGTGGTTTTATGTTTTACATATGAGTGTATAGTTAAGATTTCGTGTGGTTTTGTGGTTAACATTGTATATTTCAGATTTCGTGTGGTTTTAGGATTAATATTGTATATTCAAGATTTCGTGTGGTTTTAATTTTAACATTGTTTATTTCAGATCACGTGTGGTTTTATGATTTACATTATGATTTTAGATTTTGTGTTCGTTTTATGATTAACATTCAATTTGTATATTTAAGATTTCGTGTTGTTTTATGATTTACATTTAATATTTCAGATTTCGTGTTGTTTTATGGTTGACATTGTATATTTTAGATTCCGTGTGGTTTTAAGAATAACATTGTAAATACATTTTCTTCACTCGGAATATGAAATAAAACAATTACTGTCTTTTGTTTCGGTAAATATGTGGTTTAATTGACTTTTGAAAAACTGATATTCACTTCGGCGTCGGCCTCAGTGAATATCAGTTTTTCAAAAGTCAATAAAACCGCATATTTACCTCATCAAAAGACAGTAATTGTATATTATTCCATATTAATAGAACTTTAGTAGGGTTTTCTATATGAAAGGGATTTTGAATAAATAAGCATATTCACCTGCGGAAAAAGTATATTCACCGCGCAAAACGTCGCGTGCTTTTACGTGTAAAATTATGTGAAAATCGTTTGATGTACAATTGGTTTTGGTAAATAATTGTCATTACATACATTTCTCTCGGTACTCTCTCGGTATGTGGAATAAAACAATTACTGTCTTTTGTTTCGGTAAATATGTGGTTTAATTGACTTTTGAAAACTGATATTCACTTCGGCCGTTGGCCTCAGTGAATATCAGTTTTCAAAGTATATTCTAAATTTCTTGTGGTTTTAAAAATAACAGTGTTTATTTCTGATCACGTGTGGTTTTATGGTTAGCATTGTATACTTTAGATTTCGTGTGGTTTTATGGTTAACATTGTATATACAAATAAGAATATGTGGTCTGATTGCCAATGAGACAATTTAACACCAGAGATCAAATGATTGATTGATTGATTGGTTTTTAACGCCACTTTCAACACTATTGTGCTATTTCGTGGCGGTTAGTTTTCATTGGTGGAGGAAGCCGGAATGCCCGGAGAGAACTACCGACCATCGGTAGGAAAACTGAAAATCCTAGTCAATTAAGGAGACCAAATGACGAAGAAGTTACCAACTATAATATAGGTCATCGTACGGCCTTCAACAATGTGCAAAACCCATACCGCATAGCAATCTATAAAAGACCTCGAAATGACAAATGTAAAAGAATTCAAACAAAAAACTAACGGTCTGATTTATGTACAAACAATAAACGAAAAACATATATGATATACAGCAACAAACGACAACCACGAAATAACAGATTCCTGACTTGAAACAGGTACACACGTAATGTGTCCGGGTGAACTTGTAAGTGATCTCCCAACTCTCCCCAACCTCATGGTTTTATTGGGGGTTTATTTTTGCTTAATCTATTGTTTTAGTGTGCTGGTGTCTGTCCTTTCGTTGCCTTTCTTTTGACCATGGCGGGTCCATTCTCAAAGGTAAGGTGATTATGGTGAAAATCCTCCCCCCCCTAAAAATCTCAACATCAGATTTTGTAAAATGCATTAAATAATCGGAATAATTCTTTTTTTTTTCAAATTTTTAATATACATCAACTCCAATCCCTTAATCAAAACGTTCTTTTCTGCTTATGAATTATGATTTTCTATTTGATATATTTCAATCTCTAAATTTGGGCTAAATAAATATAAAAATAAGGAGATGTGGTATGATTGTCAATGAGACAACTATCCACCAAAGTTCAAATGAAGTGGATGTAAGCAGTTATAGGCAACCGTCGGCATTCAACAATGCGAAAAAAACCCATACCGTATGGTCGGCTATAAAAGGCCCCGACATGAAAAATATGAAACAATTCAATTGAGAAAACTAACGGCCTAATTTATAACAAAACAATTTACGAACAACAAATATGACAGACATGAATCAACGACCATCACTGAACTACAGGCTCCTGACTTGGGACAGGCACATGAAGAATGTGGCGGGGTTTAACATGTTTGTGAGCGCTCAACCCTCCCCTAACCTGGGACAGTGGTGTAACAGTACAACATAAGAACAAAGTTCATAAAATCATTTCACAAACAAATGAACATGAATATAAAAACAAAGAGATGCGGTTTGATTGCCAATGAGACAACTCTCCACCAAAGTTCAAATGAAGTGCATGTAAGGATTATAGGCAACCGTACGGCTTTCAACAGTGAGAAAAACCAATACCGTATAGTCGGCTATAAAAGGCACCGACATGAAAAATATGTATATAGATATAAGAAGATGTGGTATGAGTGCCAATGAGACAACTCCCCATCCAAGTCAAAATTTATAAATGTAAACCATTATAGGTCAAAGTACGGTCTTCAACACGGAGCCTAGGCTCACACCGAACAGTAAGCTATAAAGGACCCCAAAATTACTAGTGTAAAACCATTCAAACGGGAAAACCAACGGTCTAATCTATATAAAACGAGAAACGACAACTACTGAACATCAGATTCCTGACTTAGGACAGGTGCAAACAAATGTATACCTACTATACTTCTTATCCCAACACATTGATAGCCGGAGCCTTTCTTAGTGAGTTTTTCTCATCACAGAATTATTTTAAAAACGTAGAAAATGTAAATCTAAAAGTTCCTTATTATTAATCAACATATAACTCAGAAACTAAAACCAAGCTTGAAAAAGAACATCTTTTGATGTAAAGCAAAGTTAGGGTTTTAAAGGCAAACAAATATACCTTTTTTTTTACAGATTGGTCTTAAATATGGCGGGAAGATAACAAAAAGAAATTAATAAGTCGAAGATAAACAGACACCTCCGTGGTCAAATGAAAAAACAACGAAAAAACAGACAACCATTCACAAAACACTACAGTAAAACAATGGACTGATCAACACGAACCCCGCTAAAACATGAGTAAACTCAGGTTTTGCTTACACATATAATGTTCATGGACATTGCTATACTACTTGCCTAAAGTCACAACATGACGTGAGAGATCACAAGCTTGTAGACACCATAAACATCTATTTATAATTCAATCTTCGTTAAACAAAATCAAATAGTTATCAATGAAGATAATTTCATTCAAAATCTTTTCAAGGTAAAAATTTGAGTTACGTAAAGCAAACCTAAAAGGTATAGAGAGTTCTTAACAAAATGTATCACTTTGTACTCGGTACTTAAATACATGTAACCTGTATAGTAATCTCATGTAAGTAATTTTGTTAATTATATACTATTTTTTTAACAGAAAATCCGTCATCTTATCCCAATCTTCAGAAATGTACCTCTATTGAATTATCATCTTCCCTTTCTTTACTTTGCCAATAGCTTTTCCGTATGCTGCGACCTTAACCATGACACTCTCGTTACACAATCGCACATCGCAAGTGCGAAGGGAAAACCGTAATGGAAGAAAACGTAAATACGCATGGAAGGAAAATATAGTATAAACCAATTCTAAAACAAAATTTTTAATACGCTGAATTTTAAACAACTATTATTACAAAGTTTAATAAACAAATGGGAACGCATGGAAAAAAAAAAAAATAATATCGCTCAATCATCTTACTTATCAGTGCTGGTGAAAGAGTTTTCAGTGTTGGCGACTTTACAGCATTTACAATTGCTTCTTTCGCATTGTTTGTAACACCCAATTTTTTTTAGGTCTCTTGTTTTTGTTACTTTTGATGTAACAAGTATATCTTTGAGATTTTTGGGTCTGCGATAAGCAATAATAGGAGGTGATGGGAATATTTCTTTTAAGGGAGAGTCATTTTCAATAAGACGCCAGTGCTTGCGGACAGACCGCGCTGAAGTACGTTCATTATTCATTTTTCATTATTCAAAATTCAATAATGAATAATGAAATAGTTCACTATTCACTATTCAATGTTAAGTGATGAATAATGAATAATGTAATAGTTTATGTTTCATTATTCAAGTTGAAGTGGTGAATAGTGAAATAAAAATAAAAAATTGAGGCTGTGACACTATAGCTATATCCCGTATTTCTAAATTAGTCTTTTGGTGTTATCTAACAAAATTTTAATATTCAAATTGATATCAGAAAAATAAATAAAAACACTAGCTCTTTAAATTTTAATTTCATTTATTTATCTGGTTCCTAGTTTCGGAGGATAAACTAGTGGGTTTTCCTAACCATTTCTAACAGAAATTCCTTGGTATGGACGACCTGAATACCAAAACATATATATATATAAATTAAAATACTCTACGTCGTCATTTTTTTTATTTTCACTGGACCTTTGCTATTCTTCATCCTCTAATTATAGATATAACAAGGAACAAAAATTATATAGTCAATATGTTCCGCAACGCATATTAGAGGAGTAACGAAGGACCTAAATATCGAAATACGCGTGAACATTAAGAAATAGCTTATTTTGAATAATGGAATGGACTGCTGCAACCCGTCAGCCCCTAATCAAGGAAAAATTTATACACCAAATTAAAGCTAATTGATAGAGGAATAAACTGAGTATAAACGATATGTGCCGCAATGACCATTAGAGGGGTTACGGAGGACCTAAATGCCAAAATACGCGTGAAAATTCAGAAATAGCCAATTTTGAATAATGAAATGGATATTTTGAATAATGGAATGGACTTTTGCGACCCTTTAGCCCCTAATTATAGATATACCTTATACATCATTCGAAAGCTTATCAATAGAGGAACAAAAGGTATATAGTCAATATGTTCCGCAACGCATATTAGAGGAGTAACGAAGGACCTAAATATCGAAATACGCGTGAACATTTAGAAATAGCTTATTTTGAATAATGGAATGGACTGCTGCAACCCGTCAGCCCCTAATCAAGGAAAAATTTATACACCAAATTAAAACTTATTGATAGAGGAATAAACGGAGTATAAACGATATGTGTCGCAATGACCATTAGAGGGGTTACGGAGGACCTAAATGCCAAAATACGCGTGAAAATTAAGAAATAGCCAATTTTGAATAATGAAATGGATATTTTGAATAATGGAATGGACTTTGCGACCCTTTAGCCCTTATAGTAGATATACCTTATACCTCATTCGAAAGCTTATCAATAGAGGAACAAAAGGTATATAGTCAATATGTTCCGCAACGCATATTAGAGGAGTAACGAAGGACCTAAATATCGAAATACGCGTGAACATTAAGAAATAGCTTATTTTGAATAATGGAATGGACTGCTGCAACCCGTCAGCCCCTAATCAAGGAAAAATTTATACACCAAATTAAAACTTATTGATAGAGGAATAAACGGAGTATAAACGATATGTGTCGCAATGACCATTAGAGGGGTTACGGAGGACCTAAATGCCAAAATACAGGTGAAAATTAAGAAATAGCCAATTTTGAATAATGAAATGGATATTTTGAATAATGGAATGGACTGCTGCGACCCTTTAGTCCCTAATTATAGATATACCTTATACCTCATTCGAAAGCTTATCAATAGAGGAACAAAAGGTATATAGTCAATATGTTCCGCAACGCATATTAGAGGAGTAACGAAGGACCTAAATATCGAAATACGCGTGAACATTAAGAAATAGCTTATTTCGAATAATGGAATGGACTGCTGCAACCCGTCAGGCCCTCATCAAGGAAAAATTTATACACCAAATTAAAGCTAATTGATAGAGGAATAAACTGAGTATAAACGATATGTGCCACAATGACCATTAGAGGGGTTACGGAGGACCTAAATGCCAAAATACGCGTGAAAATTAGGAAATAGTCAATTTTGAATAATGAAATGGATATTTTGAATAATGAAATGGACTGCTGCGACCCTTTAGCCCCTAATTATAGATATATCTTATACCTCATTCGAAAGCTTATCAATAGAGGAACAAAAGGTATATAGTCAGTATGTTCCGCAACGCATATTAGAGGAGTAACGAAGGACCTAAATGTCAAAATACGCGTGAACAATAAGAAATAGCTTATTTTGAATAATGGAATGGACTGCTACGACCTTCAGCCCTAATTACAGAGAAACCTTATACACCATTCGAAAGCTTATCGACAGAGGAACAAAATGGTTATAATCAATATGTGCCGCAATGCCCATTAGAGGGTAACGGAGGACCCTACTACTACAGTTACTGAGAGCTAGTTCAAAGCCAATTACCATTAATAAATAAATCATTTATCCAACAGATTTAGTGTAAAGACCTCATAAACAGTCTGAGAAATGCATTTATACATTATTGTTTAGGGCGAGCTGAAGTGCGCCTTTGGGTGCGGGATGTTCTCGCGGTGTTAAAGACCCAGTGGTGGACTTGAACGGTACCTGCTCTTTGGTCGGGTTGTTGTCTCTTTGACGCATTCCCTTTTCCATTCTCAATTCTATGACCTTGTGCAATACCCAAATATAAGTTAACAGTATCGACTGGATGTAGGATCATATACAGCAATATAAATTCATTTATGTTTTACTTTTTCAAAAACAAAATTAATGTTAATACCAATAAAACAATATTTAAACATTTTCCTACTACGGTAAATTGATAACGTTTAAGAATGAATTTGTTCAACGGTCAATTAGTTTACATGGATCGTATTTAAATTTACGGGGTGTATAAACAACATCGCCGTAAAAATAGATTGTGATATTCCGCTTTAAATAAGAACTCTACAGGTACAGCCAAACTTTAAAACTAAATATTTGTATCTATAATGAAAGAATTTGGTAATTTAAAGATTATATTTTTTTTTTTTTTTTTTTTTGGTGACGAAATCCTGACTAAATAATTTATCATTGTACATAAATTGTGTTCATTGAAATCTAAAACGCGACTATAGACACGGGCATAGCAAACACGTTGTGACATATACATACCGTAAAAGGGCGGAAAGAACACCACCGTGCTAAAGGCGAAAATAAACAATCGGGAAAGGAAAATTGTCACTTTTGTCGAATTTTTTATATCGAGAAACTAAAATATCCAAATCTAGAAAGGAAAAGTATTGCTGTCTGTAGTGAATTTATTTCAATTTATTTCTTTTGGGTAAATTCCGGCAGTAAAATTAGAAAATTTTGATTATTTTTAAAAGCAAAAATATATTCAAGGGTTTTAGATCTATAAAATTAAATGTAATCTAGACAGAGTTTGACAAGTCTGCTATTAAAGGGTGTAATTGGTAACGATCGGAATTCCTACAACGTGTCGATAAACTGTATTGTCGAAACGTACATTATTATATGTTGTCAAGAAGAAAACTAAATTTAAAGCTTTAATTATCTCATCACAATTCCAGTATGTATATATAATAGAAAAATAAAGGATATGGGTTATCCATTCATGACACAGCAAAAACAAACACGCACAAAAAGCAAAGGAACAGCTCTTTTATTGTTGCTGTTCTTCATCTCAAAGTCACAGTGAGGCATTCAACACTTAGCAACAAAAAAAAATCTCGCAAGTTTAAGACGGCCCCTAGCACCCGTTTTAACGGAATTCTTTGTAAAATAATTCGAGTAGACTTTGTAAGATGTTACACCACAAAACAAAGGATA
This sequence comes from Mytilus coruscus, assembly GCA_017311375.1. NCBI lineage: Eukaryota > Metazoa > Mollusca > Bivalvia > Mytilida > Mytilidae > Mytilus > Mytilus coruscus. Next base: position 4,314,772 of record CM029605.1, read on the forward strand.
TGGGTTATCCATTCATGACACAAAATCAGTGCATGCAAAGCTAAAAAAAACACACACACACAAAAAGCAAAGGAACAGCGATATTATTGCTGTTCTTCATCTCAAGGTCACAGTGAGGCATTCAAAACGGAGCAAAAAGAAAAAAAAAAAAAAACTCTCACCCCACTGCAAGTTTAAGACGACCCCTATCACCGGTTTGAGCAGAAAATAATTAGGATAGACTTTGTAAGATGTAACACAACCAAATTGGGCCCAGTAAAAAAAAAACACACTGGAAAGTAGCATATTACTCGTTTTCATTAAAGAAGAAGGCTTCATATGAGTTTTAGCAAACAAATCTCTTCAACCAGATTTGTTAAAGGACCGTTTAAATAAATTAGAGAACATCTGTTTGATATAAAAAATAAAAAAAAAACTCTAATTACGATACTTTTATATGTGATAGTGTAATGTATAGAGTTGAAAAATTATAACTGTCAACCGAATTGAACGGACCATCAAAAGCACTTAATGTATCCAAAACACCCAAATACTAGCAGTTAATGACACTTCAAAATAGTTTATTCCATTTTTTCATATGCTTTATTATAAAAATTAATAACCAGTTTTTTCAAAGAAGTAAGGAAACTAGTTAAAACCGAAAAAGATTAGCAGTAGAACATTTACTAGAAGCCTGGAAGAAACAAAATATAAACGGATTTTGTGTAGTTTAGGATGCCGATACATAGTAGGGACTTTCAAATTTTCAGAGGAGAGCTTAAGATGACCGGTGGTAGTGACATGCAAAACACCCTTCGCACCACACGATAAGAAATGGACGTGAGTCGCGGCTTATCGGAGCCCCGTTAGGATTATTTGACTCTGTGTGGAGCGCACGGCCTTAAATGTAGTTAAATGAGTAATTTCATTCTTAAGGACTTCCGTGTAGTATTTACGTCATACCACCACCACATTGGTGGCTGCTTTATAAAAATAAGGAGATGTGGTAAGATTGCATCTGAGACAATTATCCACCAAAGTTCAAATGAAGTGGATTTAAGCAATTATAGGCAACCGTACGGCCTTGAACAATGAGAAAACCCATACTGTATAGTCGGCTCTAAAATACCTAGACAGGAAAATGTAAAACAAATCAATTGAGAAAACCAACGGCCTGATTTATAACCGAACAATTTACAAAAACATATGACATACATGAACCAACAACAACCAGTGAACTACAGGCTCCTGACTTGGGACAGGCACATATAGAACAGGTTAAACTAGTTTGTTGGCGCTAACCATCCCCTGGGACAGTGGTGTAACAATACAAACAAAAAGCAGTTGAAAAGGGCTTAACTCATCAGATCGATACACATCATGCAGAAAACATCTAACGAAAAACAAACCGGACGTGGAAGCGTACCTATACATCCCACAACAAAAAAGACACTGAGTAAAGATCTGAGAGTACTCGCAGTTACTGACGGCTAGTCCAAAGCCAATAACAACTAATAATAATAAAAAAAAATGTATCGATCAGTACAAATCCATCATCCAATGGATTTAGCGTAAAGACACCATTAACAGTCAGAGAAATTCATGACCTTGTGCAATGCCAAAATATAGGTATCGATAGATAGTTGTCAGCCGGTATGAACACAAAACGCTTTTAGATTACTTACATTTTGTCTTTAGTCCTAGAAATGGGTGTATAACTTACTTTTTTATTTCTAAATTATTTTCAAAATGTGATATGCGGATATCAACAATATTCAGACATTCTGATAATGAAATAGGAATCAAGTGATTTTTGTCAGATTTTTTTACATCAATTTTACAATACATGCAGGATGAAAGAACATCTCTAATGACCTGATAACACACTTTCCAGTTTATTTTCGACGGTGGATAGTGGTCATTTTCAGAAATTAAAGGTGGTTCTATGTTTTGAACGGTAAATGTCAATTCGAGAGAACAGTCTGTGGTGAAGGAAAGCTGTAATGATACGTTTACACTCATATTTTGGACTGAAAAACGATGTTGTTTCACACTCGTTATAAATATTGTGCAATTTACTAATTGGCATTTGCATAATAATTGATGTTTACCTTTACTTTTGCCAAAAAAAATGAAGAAAAAATCCAAAATAATATTTATCATTAATACAATGTCTTTCAAAAAAAATCTATAAAACTTTCCTTTAATTAATTTTCAAAATATCTAATAATTAACAATAAATTTCAAACTTTATTTATTCATAATTTCTAAAATTAAAATTTGATGCTATATGTATTTTAATTATGAATCTACTAACAATTTCTATTAATTATGCTATACAGCTCTGAATTGGGATTGGGATTGAAAATTGGACAAAGCATAGGTTTCTAACTCAGAATGAATGTTGACTTAAAAATAACTTGAAAATTTGAAATTGAACATTTCCTATTATGGTCCAATATCCAAAATCTGAATACATGGTTAGATTCAGCATATGAAAGAACTCCAAGAATTCAATTTTTGATGAAATCAAACGAAGTTTAATATTTCACCCTTTGGACCTCAATATGGACCAATTTGATAACGGGGCCCAAAATCTAAAATCTGAATGCACAGTTTGATTCAACATATCAAAGAACCCCATAAATTGAATTTTGTTGAAATCAAAGAAAGTTTAATTTTGGACCCCAATTTGAACTAACTTAAAAATTGGACCAAAAATAAAAACTAGAGGCTCTCAAGAGCCTTTGTCGCTCACCTGTATCTACTGTTGTTTTGGAAATCATGTAAAATAAGGCTAAAATCATAATTAATAGTATTAGATAACATAATAATGATTGGTTTGGTTTAATTTGGCTCAGTAGTTATATCAAAAGCAGGTCATCCCATTGAAGTCTTACAATAGTCACAGAAGATATTTGAAAACCAGGCCCAAAATAAAAATCTGAATTACACAGTTAGATTCAGTATATCAAAGAATCCCAAGATTTCAATTTTCGCTGAAATCAAACTAAGTTAAATTTTGACCCTTTGAACCTCAATGTGGACCAATTTAAAACGGGGCCCAAAATTCCAAAATCTTAAAACACGGTTATATTCAGCATATTAAAGAACCCCGACAATTCAAGACTTTGAATTAAACCCTATTGAATTTGGTCAAGAAATAAACAATTCCTATAAAGTATTAGAAAAGTATTGTTTTTTGCTCCTTTTTGGTCCTTAATTTTAAAACAATTCGGATAATAACCCCCAAAGTCAATCCCAACCTTCCTTTCGAGGTATGAAACCTTGTGATAAAATTTCATAATATCCATACACTTATACACAAGTAAGTGTCCTGAGACAAGAAACATTCTTCTTTTTGGCTCTTTTTAGCCGCTATTTCCTAAACAGTAGGGATAATAACCCCAAAATCAATCCCAATCTTCCTTTGTGGTATGGAACTTTTGGTACAATTTCATAGAGATCCATATATTTCATCTGTACGGAAAATTTAAAGGTGAATTATCTGAGCATGGGTTTAATTTTGGACACTAAAATATTTGCACCAAACAAATGTAGCATGTAGATATATACATATATATATATATATGTAAACTGTTTTTTTTTATTTGTGTGTGCTTTAATTGTAGTCTGTATTTATATGTTGTTCATTTCTTGTAATTAGTATACTTGTGTTTAAAAATGTAAATCTTCAGTATAATGGAGGAAATAAAGAGAATCAATCAATCAATCTTATAATGAAGTAATTGTCTGGTAACCAAATGTCTTTGGACGATGGCAACAACGACGACGACGACACTGACAATGTAATATTAACATCACACAACCATCCATTCACCAAAACATAAACAAATCATTATTTTTTCAAGTTTCTATTCAAAGGCTATCAATAATATGAATATAAACTTATTTGGAGAGGGGCAAAATGCCCTTATCGTACCTTGTCCTTTATACAGATGGTTGTAAAGAATAAATTTTGAGGTTTACAGGTCAAAAGTTATTGTAAGTTCAAATAATGAAGGATCGCAGACGTTTAATTCATTATTCAAAAATAAGTTATTTCTTAATTTTCACGTGTATTTTGGCATTTAAGTCCTCCGTCACCCCTCTAATGGTCATTGCGGCACATATCGTTTATACTCAGTTTATTCCTCTATCAATTAGCTTTAATTTGGTGTATAAATTTTTCCTTGATGAGGGCCTGACGGGTTGCAGCAGTCCATTCCATTATTCGAAATAAGCTATTTCTTAATGTTCACGCGTAATTCGATATTTAGGTCCTTCGTTACTCCTCTAATATGCGTTGCGGAACATATTGACTATATACCTTTTGTTCCTCTATTGATAAGCTTTCGAATCAGGTATCAGGTATATCTATAATTAGGGACTAAAGGGTCGCAGCAGTCCATTCCATTATTCAAAATATCCATTTCATTATTCAAAATTGGCTATTTCTTAATTTTCACCTGTATTTTGACATTTAGGTCCTCCGTAACCCCTCTAATGGTCATTGCGGCACATATCGTTTATACTCCGTTTATTCCTCTATCAATAAGTTTTAATTTGGTGTATAAATGTTTCCTTGATTAGGGGCTGACGGGTTGCAGCAGTCCATTCCATTATTCGAAATAAGCTATTTCTTAATGTTCACGCGTATTTCGATATTTAGGTCCTTCGTTACTCCTCTAATATGCGTTGCGGAACATATTGACTATATACCTTTTGTTCCTCTATTGATAAGCTTTCGAATGAGGTATAAGGTATATCTATAATTAGGGACTAAAGGGTCGCAGCAGTCCATTCCATTATTCAAAATATCCATTTCATTATTCAAAATTGGCTATTTCTTAATTTTCACGCGTATTTTGGCATTTAGGTCCTCCGTAACCCCTCTAATGGTCATTGCGACACATATCGTTTATACTCCGTTTATTCCTCTATCAATAAGTTTTAATTTGGTGTATAAATTTTTCCTTGATTAGGGGCTGACGGGTTGCAGCAGTCCATTCCATTATTCAAAATAAGCTATTTCTTAATGTTCACGCGTATTTCGATATTTAGGTCCTTCGTTACTCCTCTAATATGCGTTGCGGAACATATTGACTATATACCTTTTGTTCCTCTATTGATAAGCTTTCGAATGAGGTATAAGGTATATCTATAATTAGGGACTAAAGGGTCGCAGCAGTCCATTCCATTATTCAAAATATCCATTTCATTATTCAAAATTGGCTATTTCTTAATTTTCACGCGTATTTTGGCATTTAGGTCCTCCGTAACCCCTCTAATGGTCATTGCTGAACAATTGACTTGTTATATCTATAATTAGAGGATGAAGAATGGCAAAGGTCCAGTGAAAATAAAAAAGACAACGTAGAGTATTTTAATTTATATATATATATGTTTTAGTATTCAGGTCGTCCATACATTGAACCAAGGAATTTCTGTTAAAAATAGTTAGGAAAACCCACTAGTTTATCCTCCGAAACTAGGAACCAGATAAATAAATCAAATTAAAATTTAAAGAGCTAGTGTTTTCATTTATTTTTCTGATATCAATTTGAATATTTGTTAGATAACACAAAAAGACTAATTTAGAGATACGGGATATAGCTATAGTGTCACAGCCTCATTTTTTTTATTTTTATTTCACTATTCACCGCTTCAACTTGAATAATGAAACATAAACTATTTCATTATTCATTATTCATCACTTAACATTGAATAGTGAATAGTGAACTATTTCATTATCCATTATTGAATTTTGAATAATGAAAATGAATAATGAACGTACTTCAACGCGGTTGCGGACAGTAGATAAAATATTTGTCAGATCGGGATGGAAGGTGACAATAAATGGAATTATATCTGTGCGGGTCGTCTTGTCTTTGTATTTTATGAGGATATTTCGATCTTTTTCTTTGGCTTTATCGAAAGCTTCTGTGATATCTTTGTTTTTCTTTCCTCATTATTTAAGTTGTTGTCTGAGTTGTCCCAAACGGTGGTTGAGTTTGGATTCCGAGGAGCAAATTCGCTTTAGTCTGATGGCTTGACTGTAAGGAATGCTCCTGGAGCAGTGTTTTGGGTGACAACTTTTTGGAGAGAGAAACTGGTGTTTGTCAGTTTTCTTGGTGTGGAGATCAGTTGAAATGACCTCGTTTTTAACAAATGTGGTGGTGTCAAGAAACGCGATTTTCTCGCTTGAAAATTCAGATGTAAATTTTATTGAATGGTGGAACTTGTTACAATGATCTAAAAAATCTTGTAGATATTCTGCAGTATCGTTCCACTTCATGTCGATATCATCAATAAAACGGAGCCAAGACAAAGGTTTGTATGGTGCGTTCTTCATACTAAACTCCAAATTATACACAAGAAACTAAAAGTAAAAATAATACAAGACTAACAAAGGCCAGAGGCTCCTGACTTGGGACAGGCCCAAAATGCGGCGGGTTAAACATGTTTATGAGATCTCAACCTCCCCTATACCTCTAGCCAATGTAGAAAAGTAAACGCATAACAATACGCACATTAAAAGTCAGTTAAAGAGAAGTCCGAGTCCGATGTCAGAAGATGTAACAAAAGAAAATAAACAAAATGACAATAATACATAAATAACAACAGACTACTAGCAGTTAACTGACATGCCAGCTCCAGAACTCAATTAAACTGATTGAAAGATTATGTCTTCATCATATGAATATCAGGCACAATCCCTCCCGTTAGGGGTTTAGTATCATACCATCATAAAATATATGAGAAGAGCATAACCCGTGTCATGCCAACAACTGGTTTTTAAATAAATGTGTGCTTGCATTAATTTGTAGGATCCTTTACAACAGATATTTCAGCTGATCTGTAACAATTCCATCTTCATGCCTTATATATCATGTACTGTATTACGACGCTAGATAAAAACTGACGAGGAAAGGTAACACCCGACCACCGAAAGCTTTATTATTGTGAAGCCTAGGTGGTCGTGTGGTCTAGCGTGTCGGATACAGTGCAGGCGATTTGGTGTCACGATATCTCAGTAGCATGAGTTCGAATCCCGGCGAGGGAAGAACAAAAAATTTGCGAAAGCAAATTTACAGATCTAACATTGTTGGGCGTTTAGACGAGTTGTATATATATATATAATATAATATATAAAGAAAAGTTAAGTAGAATCCGTATGCTGGTAACATATAAGAAAATTAATAAAAGATAATAACGGTTTCAATTCATTACATTTACTAGCGCTTTCACATGTCTTTAGGTAATGTGACATGTATACATAAGTGTTATAAAACAATTGATTGACGTAACAAATACAAGGGAGACTACCAATGTTATTCTAAAATTTGAGTAAAGTCTTTAAAATGTCATTTAAGTAATAATTAAAATATAATGTATCATTTAATCCCGGGTTGAGAATGTTTATGAATAATTCTTCTTTCTTCTTCCGGAAAAAATCATTTTGACGATTGACTATATACAATGGGAATATTTTAAATCGTCCATTAGAACAACGATTGAAATGGTCGTTATCCCGGATGATATCTACCGGCTATATAAACCGTAAAATAGTATCTATCAATATATATATAAAAGAATGTGTGGTCTGATTGCCAATGCGACAATTCTCCATAGAAAGACCACAGGAAAAGAACGTTAAAAACTACATATCACGGTACAGCCTTCAACAATGCGCAAAACCCTTACCGTATATAGAGTAAGATATATGTAGGATAACAAACGGGAACCAATACAACAGAGAAAACTAACGGCCTGATTTAAGCTAATTACATTAAACGAAAATTAAACAAAACAATTTTTACATACGCCAACCAACTACAACTAATGGACTACAGGCTCCTGGCTTGGACATGGATATAACGTATACATCAGGGTTAAACATGTCTGTTAGCGCTACCCCTTTACCGGGAACAGTGGTGTAACAACACAGCATAAGAACAAACTGTAAAATCAATCGGAAAGGTCATGACTCATCAAATCGATATTAAGCACAAAAACAACTTTAAAAAGATCTAACAAAGAGTACTTGCAGTTACTGAAAGCTAATTCAAAACCCAATTCAACTAATAAATGATAGATTATTTCCCAGGTTAAAATACTAATTAGTACACCATCAACAGACTTAATGTACAGATGTCATAAGCAGTATAAGAAAAGCCTGCATCACCGTGTGCATTATCAAAAATATAAATGTTATAATGAGAACCATAAGTGTTAATAACGAATTAGTAATACATGTTCCATTCTCAATTTTATTAGTTATTAATTACTCTACTAAAAATGAAATCAATGTTAGTACTGATGAGACAAATCCAAAGACCTTACTGCACTGTTAAACTGATAACTTTTTTAAAATAAGTTTATAAGTAGAAAACCAGAAGTTTCTTAGCATAGATCCTATCTTATTTCACGAGCTCTATAAACAATATCACTTAAATTTTTGATGTAATATTCCGTTTGTAATAAGATCTATACTACCTATTTTCTAAACCAAGTCTGCTGTATCCATGAAAGAAATAAGTAAGGTTTTAAGTACCACTTATTAAAATCCAAAACTTCATTACACATACGGGCATAGCGAACGATTTGTGGAATAAATAAACCCAAAGAAGGGACCAAAGGAATATCCCCGTGCAAACAAACTGGAAAAAAAACGTCTCTGTTGTAAGTTTGCTTTTACAATTGGTACCGACTTGCTATGAGGTGTTAGCTCTTTAGTTCATAGTTGAAGGCTTAACCACAAACGATAAGATAGGAATTAGCAACAAAATCGCTATTCATAAAGGAGGGTCTAAATGAGGTTTACATTATAGAGAATAATGAACCAAATCTACAGAAAAAATACACCTAAAAAATAAAGACCAGAGAAAAATAGGTCAAAAATATAAAGAATAGAGAATAATGGGGCGCTAAAAGATAAAGAATAGAGAATAATGTTGCGCTAAAAAATAAAGAATGGAGGTTAATGAGGCGCTAAAGGATAAAGAATAGAGAATAATGTTGCGCTAAAAAATAAAGAATGGAGAATAATGGGGCGCTAAAAGGATAAAAAATGGTGAATAATGGGCAAAACATAAAAAGAATAGAGAAAATGGACCTAAAAATTTAAAGAAGGGAATATCAAGTAATAACTAATAAAAGCAGTCTAGATGTTTTCTCTAAATTTGATTTCGCACAAGGAAGGCATCCCTGTCTGTCGAACTTGCTGGACTTTAAGTCTGCAAGACTAAAATTGTTAACACGAACAAACTGTTTACCTGTGAACCAAGTCTTATATAGGATGAATCTTAGCGAGAGGCCCACTTGCCAAATGTGTTTATGTAAATCTGACGAGTCTGTTGAACACTTCCTACTTGAGTGTTCTGGATTTTCTTCTATCCGAAATAAATACTTTACTGATATAAATGAATATCTAAGTTCTACTTTCCCGGGCCTCTGCTTCACAAAGTTATAGTCCTACGATAAAATACAAATACTGATTGGTGATTATTTTTATCAGGTTGATCCCTATATTAGTAAAAGTATGGACAGTTTAAGTAAAAAAATGTTGAGCGAAATGTACTGTCACAGATCATTGGTTTTGGAACCTAAAATTTAAATGTGATTTGTTTATGCAATATAATTTACGTAACTCTTAGTTTAGTTTCTATTTATATATTGTACATAATGTGTATTCCTTTTATGTAAGCTGTCCTATTTTATAATGTACCATTTTTTAAATTCTGAAATGACATATGAATATTTGTTACTTGTCTATATATATTCATTGCATATATGCTGTTAGACGCATTTGTGGATACCCCGTTCGCAAGTGCCCCCGTTGTAAAGGGGTAGTTTCTAAATAAATATGTATATAAGCTAAACACGATCATAAACGCATTGTCAACCTAAACATATTTAGAACTGAGACAAGTTTAGACATAAATGTGTAAAAAACGTTGCACAAAAGATAGGTTTAGAAAAGTGTTTAGGATCTAAACACCATTTTTACAGTGTAAGCATAGGTACTTAGTGGATTTAACAATAAAACATTGAAGTTTACAGGGTATTTAAGTTAGCGACAATACATTTCTGTTAAAATCATTATTCTTTGACTTTCAAATGTTATATTTTCTGATAATTTGAAAATGTGCTCATGGTTCATAAGTGTTTCTCGTTTCTCGTTTTTATATAGATTAGACCGTTGGTTTTCCCGTTTAAATGGTTTTACACTAGTAATTTTTGGGGCCCTTTATAGCTTGCTGTTCGGTGTGAGCCAATGCTCCGTGTTGAAGAGAGAGTTGTCTCATTGGCACTCATACATGTACCACATCTTCTTATATCTTATTATGGACAATATGTCACTAGGTTATTAATATATGCATGCAGTATAATCGTCGCCTTTTAGTCGTTAGCAATGTATGCCACATCAAATCATTGGCTAAACTTTTTTTTTAATTTATAAAGTCCCAAGGTGAATGGTGAATAGAAATTTGGTCAATACAGGTCTTCTTCCGGCAGTAAAACTCTTGCCGTAATGGGGTGTCCGTTTGGTTGTGCGGGATGTAAAAGTACGCAGCCACGTCCGGTCAGAATGGGGACGTTAAATCTGATGCCTCGTGAAGAGAGAGTGCCACGCTATCTGCACGTTAAGAACTCTTTGAGGGGTCCGTAGGTGGCCTGTTGAAAGGCAAAATTTCTGTCACTATACATTATACCCTAATTTTTCAGTGGCAGTCAAAATTTCCCCGACCTTCAACTCGGACGAGCACTATATTGTCTTTATTGTTAATTTGTTCTCACCCTGAACATGCATGAAATGTTTGCCACTGGACTTTAAGCAACCTATCAATCATTTTAATTCATATGATAAGGTTTCCGATGTGTTGTGTATATCAAAATGAAGGCCTTGATGGGGTTTACTGAATAATACAAAAGGTGCAGAATAAAGGGCAAAACATATAAAGAATAGAGAATAATGGGCAAAACATATAAAGAATAGAGAATAATGGGCAAAACATATAAAGAATAGAGAATAATGGGCAAAACATATAAAGAATAGAGAATAATGGGTAAAACATATAAAGAAAGAGAATAATGGGCAAAGATGATGGGCAAAACATATACAGAATAGAGAATTATGGGCAAAACGTATAAAGAATAGATAATAATGCGTAAAACATATAAAGAATAGAGAATAATGGGCAAAGGGCAAAACATATAAAGAATAGAGAATAATGGGCAAAGGGCAAAACATATAAAGAATAGAGAATAATGGGCAAAACATATAAAGAATGGGCAAAACATATAAAGAATAGAGAATAATGGGCAAAACATATAAAGAATAGAGAATAATGGGCAAAACATATAAAGAATAGAGAATAATGGGGTTCTAAAATATAGAGAATAGAGAATAATGGACAAAATAGAGAAATAGAGAAAAATAGTCTGAAAAATGAATAATAATGAAATGAAGGACTCCCCATCAAAAAGTCCTACAAAGAATTTAGATTCTGAATTTCTTGGTCCTCTTAAATTCAAACTATTACATTTGTTTGTGGTCAAATGAGCTTTAAAAGTACATTGATATCCTGTATACAAGCAGTAAATATAAATAGATGTTTTGTTTTTGAGTAATTTGCTAGTATCAGTTTTATTTTAAAAGTTTTTTTCTATTTTTGCCTATTTTTTTATCCTATTTTATTTTACATGTTTTAGGGGAGGTCAGATGGTAGCTGGGGTTGTTTGTTTACATGTTTTAGCGGAGATCAGATGGTAGCTGGGATTGTTTGGTTACATGTTTTAGGGAGATCAGATGGTAGCTGGGGTTGTTTGTTTACATGTTTTAGGGAGATCAGATGGTAGCTGGGGTTGTTTGTTTACATGTTTTAGGGAGATCAGATGGTAGCTGGGGTTGTTTGTTTACATGTTTTAGGGGAGATCAGATGGTAGCTGGGGTTGTTTGTTTACATGTTTTAGGGGAGATCAGATGGTAGCTGGGGTTGTTTGTTTACATGTTTTAGGGGAGATCAGATGGTAGCTAGGGTTGTTTGTTTACATGTTTTAGGGAGATCAGATGGTAGCTGGGGTTATTTGTTTACATGTTTTAGGGAGATCAGGTGGTAGCTGGGGTTGTTTGTTTACATGTTTTAGGGAGATCAGATGGTAGCTGGGGTTGTTTGTTTACATGTTTTAGGGGAGATCAGATGGTAGCTGGGGTTGTTTGTTTACATGTTTTAGGGGAGATCAGATGGTAGCTGGGGTTGTTTGTTTACATGTTTTAGGGGAGATCAGATGGTAGCTGGGGTTGTTTGTTTACATGTTTTAGGGGAGATCAGATGGTAGCTGGGGTTGTTTGTTTACATGTTTTAGGGGAGATCAGATGGTAGCTGGGATTGTTTGTGTACATGTTTTAGGGAGATCAGATGGTAGCTGGGGTTGTTTGGTTACATGTTTTAGGGAGATCAGATGGTTGCTGGGGTTGTTTGGTTACATGTTTAAGGGAGATCAGATGGTAGCTGGGGTTGTTTGTTTACATGTTTTAGGGGAGATCAGATGGTAGCTGGGATTGTTTGTTTACGTGTTTTAGGGGAGATCAGATGGTAGCTGGGGTTGTTTGTTTACATGTTTTAGGGAGATCAGATGGTAGCTGGGGTTGTTTGTTTACATGTTTTAGGGGAGATCAGATGGTAGCTGGGGTTGTTTGGTTACATGTTTTAAGGGAGATCAGATGGTAGCTGGGGTTGTTTGTTTAAATGTTTTAGGGAGATCAGATGGTAGCTAGGGTTGTTTGTTTACATGTTTTAGGGAGATCAGATGGTAGCTGGGGTTGTTTGTTTACATGTTTTAGGGAGATCAGATGGTAGCTGGGGTTGTTTGTTTACATGTTTTAGGGGAGATCAGATGGTAGCTGGGGTTGTTTGGTTGTTTTGCTAACATGTCCACACATAAAATCTGTTATAATATTTGTACACATTCAAGGGTAATGAAGAGATCTCAATTATGATATGTCTCAAACCGGTGATAGGGGTATTCTTAAACTGTATCTGTATGTATACATTGAAGATACCAATTCTGGCTTTTATATCCAACGGGAGAATCTTGACAAAGAAAGAGTTCATATATTGATTCGTATTATATGGTATAGTGTCTAGTGCCTTCGTATTGTTCTTCACTAAGCTTGACACTATATTGGCACTTTCAAAGTTATCAAATTTTTTCGGTATAATTTTTCTCTTCGGTTAACTTTTAACCAGGAAATCGTTAGGATTAATAGCTGGGACCTGGGAACAGTATATCTATATGTTCCTGCTGGGAACAAACCACCAACCACTTTGTACAGAAATACCAGCCGTTGACTTGTTCTTCTTGACTGTAGATTGTCCAGTTCTAACACGGCTAGCATTTTGGTGACAAACCCCTCTTCTCTAGATCTATAATCGCCTGTTATAAATCTGGCTGCCCTACGCCAAATTTTACAGCAGGTTTGAATAAAATTCCCTAAAAATTACATTTTCGAACAAATATCTTAAAATGTGTCGTATTCGTGAATTCACAGTCGCCTGAAGATTTCATAATTATAGCGAAAAAATGGGGGAAATAAAATATTTTTAGTAGTATTATATAGTAAAAAATATTTCTAGTAGTATTATATAGTATAAAATATTTTATTTCCCCATTTTTTCGCTATAATTATGAAATCTTCAGGCGACTGTGGTGAATTTTTAAGTAAGGTAGTTTTTTTTTCAACATTACGGTGTTTATATACAGAATTAAGTCACTCTCAAACACCTTGCAATATCAAAATATTTCTGAAAAAGTAATTGTATTTAAAAAAAACACATATTACAGATTTAGCAGGAATGTGGGGCGAGTTGGTATGAGGCGATTCTGCAGTGGGGCGAGTTGTCTTACTTCCATTTTCAGTGAGGTTATTTCCCCTGAGATGTTGAATGGTACAGATTATTAATAATTAACAGTTCCGTACACCATAATTATTCGTTTAATATCGCATTCATAGTTAACGTTCAATTGTAAGTTTTAAATTAACTTAACTTCATCATATATATTAAAACTCAAATTATTCAAAATAACGTAGCCTTATCCCTCCACCTGTCCACAGGCACTTGTTTATCAATGCATACTTTTGGGGCCCTTTATACATGTAGCTTGTTGTTCGGTGTGAGCCAAGGCTCCGTGTTGAAGGCCGTACATTGACCTATAATGGTTTACTTTTAATATGAGGCAGGTGTTACCTGTGAAAGGGACGAAGTCAGAAAACCTTTAGAATCCCGTTAAGGTGGTATGGGAGTATGAATTAAAATTTATAGAATTTGTTCATACCAAAGGCGTTCCGGGGCGCCCCTTTGTGGGAAAAATTTGGTTGATCATATAGGGAATCACTGAAGCATGACTGGAGCGGGCCTCCTTAATAGGTCAGCCAGTGCTCCCCATCCCCCCTTATGAAAAGTTCTGGATCCGCCACTGCATACTTTGCTTAAATGTAGTATATATTGTGATATGTTCAAAATATAATAAAAATGATAGGTTACCGAGCATTTTCTGAAAAAGCTACAGGTTGTGACAAATGACACATTACAGGAAAAACATCATTAATTATGAGATTAGAAGCTACATGTAAACTGAATGATAGAATTGTAAAATAAATACGAGAAGACAACTTTTGGAAAATGCTTTGAGAATATTATAAGAAAAGATAGGGTCACTGTACAATTTTTCGGCTAAAATATAAAATAGCAAAATTTAATTTAAATTCCTTCAGAAAATTTCAGAGTTACCTCACCTTCAATTCATATGATTTAGATTAAAAAATGGGTACCTTTTCATATATTGCGTATGTGAAAATGTAACCTTTTCCCATATTGTTTGGGTTTCATGTGGTGTGTAATGTAGGAGTGCAATACCAAAATGTCAAAAATGAAAACTTGTTTGATAAAAACACAGCAGGGAACACCAAGAACGGTGACAGAAGAAGAAGTTATGGGAACATTATTGACCTTATCATATTTTTCTGATATTTTCCCGACCATTACACATATTTTCAAGCTTGAAAAGGGGACCAATTGCAGCGGCACATCATATCACCTTGTATACAGGAAGTGCCACTAGTAATCTCAATTTATATGGAAAATGTGGAAGGTGATATACGATACTATTAAATATGGATGCCTTGGAGACATGTCAGACACACCAATACAATAGACAATAACACTATTGAAGCTAGTAAAAACTTGAACAGTTCTATGCTTTCGAATGGCAACTATTCAATGTCTCAAATAGCTTATAACAGTTGTCTTCTAAAAACGTACAGAAAAAAAGTAAAATTAACTGACGACTGCTAAAAAAAACCCAAACAAACAAACAAACATACATGTCGAGGCCTTTAGTTTTCTCGTTTGAATTGTTTTACATTTGCAATTTCAAGGCCTTTTATAGCCAACTATACTGTATGGGTTTTTCCGCTCTTTTTGGAAGGCTATACGGTTGCCTATAATTGTTTATATCCACTTCATTTGATCTTTGGTTGATAAAATTTAAAAGAAGGTGTCGTATGATTGCCAATTCAACAACTCTCCATATGAAATCAAATGACACAGAAATTAAAAGGCTATATGTCATCGTATCGGCCTTCAATAATGAGAAAAGTCCATACTGCACAGTCAGCTATAAAAGGCTCCAAAATTACAAATGTAAAACAATTTAAAGGAGAAAACTAACGGCCTAATTGATGTACAAAAATGAACGAAAAATACATATCATGTAACACAGCAACAAACGACAGCCACTGAATTACAGGCTCCTGACTTGGGACAGGCATATACATAAAGTTGTCTCAATTGCAATTACACCACATCTTCTAATTTTTATAAACATCTGAAAACATCACACCATAAAACAGTATAGAAATGGGCTTAAGTCATATAAGTGTTACAGTTTCAGCTTCTATATACATAGAGTAGAAACACTCTAACAGTGGTCATGCATGAAAATGTCTTATTATCTTGCTTCAGACTTTAAACTCTGATTGAAGGTTGTAAAATTCAATATACATCATATCTCATTGGGATGCATGACCTTTGAGCAATGGGTTTGCAAGTGGCTACTTTGAATTTAGAAGGTGATAACATAAAAACATTGGTTTAAATTTGTGTGACAATGTAAACGTTGCTAGAAATAATCATTTTCATTGTTTCTTCACCATGTTTACTGCATCGCGTTACAATACAAATTTCTCACTTCTTGCTAATAGATCTGGTGATGTGAAGTTGATTTCTCTTTTTCTTCTCATTGTATCATTTTTTTACTCTTTTGTGATGGTAAGCCATCATGCATGTTATGTATATATAAAACAAAAGTTGTGTCAATTTTGCTCAATACCTCAGTGTAACATGTAGGTACATTATGAAGATATGCGGTTGTAAATGACACATTCTATGTAGAATGATTTTATAATTTTGAATAAGAAAATATATGTCAATTGTCATTATTAAAAATTCAGCTTCGTTTTGGTGTCACTTTTTTTTTGGCAGTAAGTTTGTCACTAATAAAATTATTGAAATATATGATAAAGAAGAGTTGTTCTGGGAGTTCATTTTGAAATTATTTATTAAAAGGTATGATTTAAAACTAAAAGATGTATTTTTTGTTAATTGTCTGTGTTTAATTTTTTATGTCATACAATGCTTACTTCTTATTCCTTGAAAGTTGTTTTGTATTTTTTTATAAAAGGTAATTAAAAGGGTCTATATTCTTCATATTTGAGTGACTCATTTTCTTTAAATTTGAGTGCCCCATTATTTTCTATTTTTACTTTTTGCCATATTTTCTTTATTCATAATTTGTTTGCTATTTTTCTGCACATTTTGTCGATTCTTTAAAACCCCACGCAGACCCTCATCTACGAGTGGACTTTATATCTAAGTTTTAAAACACATTTAATGAAATAAGAAGAACGATTTTAAGTTAAATTTCCTGAAGATTATACACATGAAAGTGAGATTACTAGTTTTTAAAGAAGCCCGTATGTCGGGGATAACAAAACATTCAAATTCGATTTATTATGGATCTTTGTACAGATACAAGTCTGTCTGATTGATATGCGTAAGTTTTCCAAAAGAGCTAATAATCTAACTTCAGAATCTGTTGAAAAGAAACGGAAATACCATAACGTTTCCGATGTTGGTTCTATTGTTAAGACATTATGTTGTGACGTTATTTGCAATGTAAACAAAGAAACGCTATTGTCAGGTAACGTTTTTTTTATATCAAAATCTGAATTAAAAGAATGTATATTTAAATGGTTAAAAGACTGAAAACTCTGCCATTTTAATGTAAACGAAAAGACGTGTTGCTATGAAGCATCGAGTTGTTAAGGAACAGATCTGTTCCAAAACCAACGTGTCACAATGATCCTTAATCATAGCGATCACCATTATATGACTTCATACAACTTTGAATCTGCATGTCTTTTGCTAAAAGTATAACGAAAAACATCAACATTAAAGCAAAGTCAACCATGAATTATAAAAGGACATTATAAGAATACAAATGTTATTGTTATTGTGTTGTCGTCCATACTCTTTCCGGTAATCATACATATTAATTTTCGGAAATCGTATGACATATATTGCAGCGTCCGCCAGAAAATGCAACTGTTTGAAAAAGTTCAAAACGTTTACGATTATGATTTTATTAGTATATTGATTTTTATTTTAATTTTTAGTAGTTTTATTGATTTGCTTACTGATGTAAGGTACGTCCCCATAACATTTTACTCAAATCCCGAGCCAAAAGCGATACCGGAAAAGATTTCTGCAGATGCGGAAATAAAAAGTCTGAAAAAAAAGTTAAAAAAGTTAACGATTTTGAGTTCATTAGTACAATGAAAATTTCGGAAATTTTCCGATTTTTTTTTTTTTTTATTGATTTTTCTACTGTTATAGGGACTTCGTCCCTTATAAATTGTTATTTGGATGGAGAGTTGTCTCATTGGCACTCACACCACATCTTCCTATATCTATATACTCATATCGGTAATTTTATACAAGTATAATAATAATAATAATAATAAATTCTTTATTTAACGAAGGTAACTCATTTAACATACAATTGTTAATCTCACACAAGGCCTTCACACATTTAAATGAACAATTAATATAACAATCAATGTATATAACACAATAAACAATAGAGATGTACACAATTACAAATGTATATACACAAGCATGAAAACAGACTGTAGAACTAGCATGGCAAGAATGTCCTAAAATAATTTGTAAAGTTTGTCTACTCATTTTGTTTTGTGATAAAGAGATTAGCACATTTCATCTTAAAGCTTTCTATATGTCTTAAATCCTTTATATCATTTGGCAAACTATTCCAAATGATTAGACCAGAATATTGAAAAGTCTTTTGAAGTATTCAGACTTTGGCCTTGGTATATGAAGATGTCCAGATGTTGTTGACCTAAGAGAATAACTATATAGATCACTGCACGCAGTAAATTTACTTGTAAGATAATCTGGCGAGTCCATTCATACATTTAAACATTAAAATGGCTTGAAAATATTTTATCCGCGTAAAATGGTCATCCAATTAAGTTCTTTAAACATTGATATTGATGGATAATCAAAAGGCTTATTCAAAATTAATCTTGCTGTGCGCTTTTGTAGTTTATGAATCCGCTCAATGTTGCAATTTGCGGTAAAACCCCATATGGTGCAACAATAATCAATTATTGGTAATATATAACTGTTATAAAAAGGATAAGACCTTTGCGAGGCAAGTATCGTTTAATCTATTTAGCAGATATAATCTGCTTGAAAAAATTTCACATACTTTATCTATGTGAATTGAACATGATAGATTTTTATCAATATGGATACCAAGAAGTTTTCTACTTCCACATTGTCAAATGAAGTTTGATTTTGCGATAATACACACAAGACATCATTACAATTCTCAAGTTTTCTCTCAGATCCCATAAGCATACATTTGGACTTCTTGTTATTTATTATCATATTGTTTTAGCACACCATTCAATTACGTTTTCAAAGTCTTTATTTAAACAAGAGTTTAAGTTTGAAATAGATTTGGACGATATATGCAAAGTTGTGTCATCAGCATATAATTCAGACTCTGTGTGTTCTAATGTAAACGGGAGATCATTTATATAGATTAAGAATAATAAAGGTCCTAATATGGAACCTTGTGGGACTCCAAATGTTACATTATTGTATCCTGATTCAGTTTTTCCAATTTTAACCTTTTGCAATCTATTTGAGAGATAGGATGAAAACCACTTAACAGAGTGATCATCACATTTATATAAATTAAGTTTCGATAATAAGATGTTATGGTTAACGGTGTCAAATGCTTTTTTAAAATCAAGAAATAAAACAGCAGTGAAATTGCCTTTGTCAAATTCTTCTAACCATTTGTCAATTATTTTGATAAGTGCTGTGTGGCATGAGTGTTTTCTCTAAATCCAGATTGTTGTTGTACTAATAGTTTGTATTTAGTTAAAATGAATATAATTGTTTAAACACAGCCCTCTCAAAATCTTGGACACTGTAGGTAAAATTGAAATAGGACGATAATTGTTAGGATCATCCTTATTACCGGCTTTGAAAATTGGAGTTACTTTTGCATACTTTAGAATATCAGGAAATATACCTGTACATAAACTAAGGTTTATAATATGAGTGAGAGAATCTACAATTATTGATTTTGATACTTTTAATATTCTTGGGCCAACTCCATCGGTCCCGGTTGATTTATTAATATCTAGATTTGTGAGATATTTAAAGACATCACCATTTGTGACAGTGTATAGTGAAAATAACGTGTTACAAATGTATCATTAATTTTGGATTTCACATAATTGTTTATTTTCTCTGATTCAAAGTTAGAATGGGAATGTGGAATAAGCTTTTCTCCCACTGAACTAAAGTGATCATTTAAGCAGTTTACAATGTCAATTTTATCCGTAAGATTCTTATCTTCGTATGTTATCATATCAATATCATGATCCGTTGTAGAGTTAAGATCTTTTAAATGTCTCCATAGAGTTTTACAGTTTTTATCCTTATTGATGGCTTCCATAAAATACTTAGATTTTGAAGAACGAATCAGTTTATTTGTTAGATTCCGATATTTCTTATAATTATCCGTATCTTTCTTTTTATGATAATAATCTCTCTGGTGAGCTGATTTACAGATTTCATCTGTATACCACTCTGGTATGTATACTAGATCTGTATACTAGATCACTCTGGTATGTATACTAGATTATGTATACTATATCTGTATACATGGTATACATAATCTTCAAACTGGTACTTTTTATTGTAAAAAACTGACATCACAAAGCAAATAACTATACCTCACAAAAAAAATATGTCCTATGACACTTCCTTTAAGTTAACATGGTTAATGTAACTGATGATCACATATTCCATTGTTTTTGCATTGCTGACAAAACATGTAGACCAATGATATCACTTATAAGTCTTGTGAGATATGTTAGCATGGTTAGTCCAAATGATAATGAGTCTTGAAAGGCCATTTTAATTGTTTGCTATGACCAGTCAAGGATATAACTCTATAGGGTCATACATGTGACAGAGTTGTCAAGTCACAACTGGAGATTTGAAAATTTTCAGCTGGATTTTGGGCCTCATAACTGGAGATTTTTATCGACATCTTTATCGACATTTTCAGTGTTCATTTTGATGATAATGCTACATATTTCTTCTTTTTAAAGATAACAGTATTACTATTTATGTATTCTCTGTTTTGTTACCATGTGAAATATGTGTCAACACTAAGCTACACTAGTTTTGAGATATTTTTCTTTACTAGTCATTATGATATTTCTTAGTGTGTTCCTCAGTACTAAATTCTAATAATGATTTATATTTTCAAAATTATCATTCCATAGTTTTAGTTATAGTTGATTTAGGCAGATGTGGCTTTGGCAATCACTTTAACAGTATTCTTTTATCAATTTACATTATTTTAAGTAGGGTAACTTCAAACATGAAAACAAGGAAGTAACCGAAATTTCTTTTAAGTATTTTCAAATACACAAAGTGTTTATTACATAATGGCAGTTAGCCTGAGGTAAAAACGGAAATCAATAGTATGTTTGACACCCATGCTGTCAAGTGAAGCCATATAATTATACAAGTTCTTTGATTTACAGGTAAAATTACCTTCATCAGTGACACAAAACGTAATGAAGGTTGACATGGATGGTAATGAAAAATAGAGACTGACAATTTTTGGGGTTGAAATTTTGAAAAAACCGGAAGATTTGATTTATTAACGGGAGGGACGGCGGGCCTAAAAATCAGGCGATTTTGACTATCGCGGAAGGATCACATGTCTGAGGGTTATTAGAGAAAAATAACATACATTTGTTATTGTGGACTAAAAATCAAAGACCTGTGATAACATATGTAACGTGACAGTACCCAAATTGCACCTATTTTGACAGTTTTTTCGCCTACGTTTATTTATGATCCAGACAAAAGTTTCCATTCTGTGTTTATTTTGTAGATGTGTCATTATTTACTATATGGTTCCACCAATTTGATTTTGAATCCATATTGAATCATAGAAAATGGGTTTGAACCGACTGACCGACCTCCAAACGATCCATGATTCTGTAATAAGAGTACCCAAATTGCATCCATGCTTAAATTCACATCCTTAAAAATCGAATAACAGATGTTTTGTTTTATTTCTTCAAATATTTAGAACAATTTGACATTAGTCCATTCTTACTATTCAATTTTTAAGAAATGGATGCTATTAACATATATTTAATTTGCTCATTTTTAAAAGATGACTTTTTGTGAACGTCGCATGGCGGCGTTTCATAGATTTACTTTTCCAGTGAATGCTTCATCTGTTCATATATACTGTGAACATTTTGTGTATATCTAAATATATTTACCTTTGTTGAAAGATGTGTATAATGTCAGATCATAAAATACAAATTATTTACATGATTTAGTCTCAAAGAAAACTTCTAAGATTTCGCAGCAATTTTTGTTGAAATTGGGTACTCAGTGCAATTTGGGTACTGCGACGTTATGTTACATGTTTCAAAGGGACAATATACATCGTTAGTTTTGTTAAAATGTATACAAGTTTTATTAATATTACTGTTGTCTTTATGTATACTTAACTATAGAAAGATACAGCAGTTCATATTTTGCCAATCCTGCATAGTACACCTATGTTATTACAGAAAAATATGCTTGTAATAACTAAAGGGTGTTATAACAGCTTCTCTTTATCACTCCAAAGCATTTGCTCAGACATACATCATCTTTAATTACAATATATTTTAATTCATTGTAAGAAATAATGATCATGTAATGAGGTTCTGCACAAGCTTCAAGTAATTCAAGTGCCTCATATAATAAGTTACATGCGTTTAATAAAGTTCTAAGCCTTGTTTTACAGCTAAGATTATCACTTAAAAGCCATGTTTCATTATTTACCATGGTTAATGATAAATGTATTAATTTAATTCAAAAACAAGAATGTGTCCCCAGTACACAGACATGACAGATGCCCCATCCGCACTATCATTTTCTATGTTCAGTGGACCGTGAAAATGGGGAAAATCTCTAATTTGGCATTAAAATTAGAAAGATCATATCATAGGGAACATGTATTATAAGTTTCAATTTGATTGGACTTCAACTTCATCAAAACTACCTCGACCAAAACTTTAACCTGAAGCGGACGAGCGGACAGACGGACGAACAGACGAACGAACGAACAGACGGATGGATGCACAGACCAGAAAACATAATGCCCATAAATGGGGCATAATAAATAGGGCATAATTAGTTATCAAGGCCATGCATTTAGTTTCAAGTTACATGTAGTTCGTTATACATACATACATTTATAGCATATGTATTTAATTAATGTCATTGTCTTTATCATGTCTACCAGTATATATTTATTTAGAGTACTGTAATCTGAGACAATTACATGCAGTTTGTTATACATACATACATTGTAGCATATGTATTTAATTAATGTCATTGCCTTTATCATGTCTACCAGTATATATTTATTTAGAGTACTGTAATCTGAGACAATTACATGCAGTGTAAAAACCTTCAACTATAATTTTTTTTTCCCATATTGATTTTTACATGTACTAATAACCATAGTGACTAAACACTTGCTAAAGGAAAGTGTATCGATAGAATAAGGAATAGAAACGGGAATGTGTCAAAAGACAACAACCTGACCAAAGAGTAGAAAACAGTACAAGGCCACCAATAGGTCTTCAACACACTGAGAAAAATCATGCAGCTGGAGGTAGGCTTCATCTGGCCCCTTAACAATAATGTATATTAGTTCAGCAAAATGGACACCAAACTAAACTCCGAAATATACAAATGAACCAAAATTATAAAACACTCAATTAAAGGCCAGAGGTTCCTGACTTGGGACAGGCGCAAAAATGTGGTAGGGTCAAACATGTTTTGTGAGATCTCAACCCTCCCACTATATCTCAAGCCAATGTGGAATAAACAAAGACACAGCAAAACACATTGTAAAATATATATATTGTCATCATGGTCATGGTTGTACAGTTTATTTAACCTTTTTTTTTCTCACAGAGAAACAGTTAGCAGAACCAAAAATAAATATATACATCATGTACATTACTGTTGAATGGTGACGACTATTACGATGTTTAAGTGTCAGGAAATCAATAGAAAATGAATAATAAATCAAGTACACATAACATTGCATAAGTGAAACTTGTGATAAAGGCCATCATGGCCATGGAAACACCAGATAGGATAAACTTAAGTTCAGACAGTTCTAGTTCTAGCAGTGATGTGCTAAAGAGACAAAGAAATTGCATCAGTTCTAATAAAAGAAAGGATTCACTGCTATCAAGATGGAAAAAATCAGGGCTCGCTTTTAGGAGATATCTTTATTGTTTAGATGCAAAACAATCTGATAGTTCATCTACAGATGAGGAATTATTCAAAAAAGTCATGAAAGTAAAGACCAGTCAAAATACTAAAAATAGTTATGTTAAAAAATCAGTGTCAAAATATACAACCAGTATAGACAAAAGACCGACTGATTTCCATGGCAACGGTTCTGCTTACGGCACTGGAGAAGTTCAAAACAATGATAGAATTTCAATAACTAGTAATCGAAATAAGGTTTGTCAAAAAGAGGAGAAAAATGTCCGTTGTGAATGTTATACATGTTATAGTGCTATGGATGATTTGCTCACGGATGATTATTTATCCCTACATTCTAGTAGAAACTGTGAAACTGATACAGATCAATCAGATTGGTGTCAGAGTACGGACCTAATAGAAAGCACCTGTGATTGCTGTAGTCAATGTGATATTTCTAAAATTGTTTGGACATTTGTCATGTTTGTAAGAAAATGGAGGGAGATCAGATCATGACAGATTTTTATGCATTCCAAGGTCAAGATGAATATCATCTATGTTCAGAACATTCCAATCACTTACCTGAAAATATTGAAAACCATAAACTGAATAAAACTGAAAGATATAACAAACCTTTCAAAAGAAGTAAAATTTCCATAAATAAGTGTCTGACTGATAAAACAGCTGGTAAAACTAATCACTCTGGTAATAATAGAATGAAGAGTGAATCTGATATAAACTTTTGCAGAAGATGTCATTCTGAAATTACTATCAGCAAAAAGTATCAACATGCTGATGTATTTTGTAGAAAATGTCAATCAGAAAGCAATTTTAGTATTTTTGGAAATAATTCAAAATCGTCATATGTTGACAGATCATCTGAGAGAACAAGTAAGGATCACAGCAGAAGTTCTATACCAAAGAATTTGGATGAATCTAATTTTAAATCTGATGACATCATTCAAAATAGAGATAAATTTACCCTATCTGACAAAAAACTTCCATTAAAGGGAGACAATCATAGATTTTCTTATTTACCTTTGAATTTGGATCCTGATTCTAGACCAGCACATGGAAAAGTTGATCATTCATACTCAAACCATTCCAGTCCTCAAGATAGCTATGTTGTTACAGAAGGGTTTAGTGATGATGACAACAATGATATTAAATATCTAGAGGCTGCCATAGACTACAGTCCCTCAGGGTTCCTATCTAGCTTAACCAGAATAAGTTTAGGTATGTAAATATAGAAAAAGAAAACAAACTTAGCGATTACGTGCACTCTATGGTGAAAATCTCTACGTTTGTACAAGGTCATCAGTTTGACCTTTTTTTGCTGATTTGAGTATCATATGACCCTTTACAATTTTTTTCATTACTGAAATTGAGTTATCTCCCTTGACTGAAAAATGGGTATGTAAATAAAAAGATTTTCACTTTCCCTAGCACAAAACTGAACCGAAAACTCAAAACATAAATTTGCAAAATGAGTTTATTTATTGACATGATTGATGAGGAAAATATCAAACTTTTTTTAAAATTGCAAGAGAGTTTTTTTTTTTGGTTTTTATTTATAAGTTCAAAATAATTTTTCAATATACATGATATATTGTTTATATTTTAAGTATTCGTATGTTTTCTTTAAGTGTTAAGTTATCTTTGCATTTCCTAATCGGTTTCAGAAATAGGAATGAATTATATATAATTTGTATTCAGGTACATGTTGTATCTAAATAAAATGCTATAATTGCACAAGTCATGTCTTCTTTGACTGTTCATGACGTTAAAATACTAAATCCCTGGGATATGTTTTAGTTGATTTCAGTCTCTGATGCATGATTTTTATTATTAATTGTTTTGGCTTTTAACTAGCTGTCAGTAACTGCGAGTACTCTCAAATCGTATTTTCTTGTTAATTTGACCTGTTGATACTATTTATAATGCTTTTTTGTTATTTAATGTTAACATGGATCTTGTCTATTTACCAGCTTTGATTATTTGGAATTCCTACAAATTTTCACTTCTCCGTACTATGAACATCAAAATTATTTCAATTCATATCTAGTCAATGCTTGCACCTGTACAGAAGTTTTATCTAGCACTAATTGTATAGTTTTATTGTTGATATTCGCTCCATATGTACCAAGTGTTTAATTTTATTGATATACAAGAAATTTCTTGGTATTCCTAAACAGAAGATTTTATACACACAGAAGAAGAAGTATACTTAACAACAAAATTATTTTCATTTACCTGTGTATAATATGACGCAGGTTTTTTCAAAAGTGATGATTTTCTAAATATTGTTTAACATTTCACAGTGGTATCATACTTAAATTTTGTTTAAACCTGTTTATTTACTTTTGACCTTAATTATTTATCCCTTATAATTTTTATTAACTATGTATTTGCATTCAGGTATCACAGATCAAATTTATTCGTTCATTGTGTGTTAATTTACGTTTTTTGATTGAGTTAAGCCTTCCAATTGATATTTTATAGTGTGTCTTTCTATGTTGTGATGTTATACTATTGTTTCAGAAAAGGGAGATGGTTTGGTACCATTAAAACGTTTAATCCCGCAGCAAATGTTTGCACCTGCCCTAAGTCAGGAATCAGATGTTTAGTAGTTGTCGTCTGTTTATGTAGTTCATATGTGTTTCTCGTTTCTCGTTTTTATATAGATTAGACCTTTGGTTTTCCTGTTTGAATGGTTTTACACTAGTAATTTTTGGGGCCCTTTATAGCTTGCTGTTCGGTATGAGCCAATGCTCCGTGTTGAAGGCCGTACCTTGACCTATAATGGTTTACTTTTATAAATTGTTACTTGGATGGAGAGTTGTCTCATTGGCACTCATACCACATCTTCCTATATCTATATAGTTTTGAAAAGGTTTTTTTGGGGGTTGAATCTGATTTTACACAGACGAGTCGGAAAGCATGAAATATCAACTTATGGGTTATGTCACCTGACCATTGGTTTTTGGTTGGGGGAGGTTGATGGGTCAATTAATTGAGTGTAATTGAAATTTTGTCCCCGTGCAACGCGTTGTGGGGAGACATTTAAATACTGAGTGTCTGTCTAGTTTTGTTAACACTCTCAAGTGTACAATTCTTGCAAGATTTTTATGAAATTTATATCATAGGTTTATATCAGCAATGTCTTTGACGAGTTTGAAAATCAGTGCCAATCAATTATTCTTAAAGAGCTATGCCCTTGGAAATATTAGTTATATAGAAAATTGCATTGTTAGTGCTCTCTTTGTACAATTCTTACCAGATTTTTATGAAACTTATATCATATTTTATTATACCCCACGCAACGAGTTGCGGAGGGTATAATGTTTTGACCCGTCTGTCCGTCCGTCAGTCCGTCTGTCAGTCCGTCCGTCCGTCCGTTCGTCAGTCCTGTTTCTTGTCATCGCAACTCCTCTCAAACCACACCAGAATTTCACGAAACCTTTTAGATAATAAGGACATACTATGTAGTTGTGCATATCGACAGGAAATTACGATTCAATTCTTTTCTAGGAGTTACGCCTTTGAACTTATTTACTTTAATGTACTACTGCAACA
This sequence comes from Mytilus coruscus, assembly GCA_017311375.1. NCBI lineage: Eukaryota > Metazoa > Mollusca > Bivalvia > Mytilida > Mytilidae > Mytilus > Mytilus coruscus. The sequence goes on from CM029605.1 coordinate 4,342,305, forward strand.
GTTTGTCATCGCAACTCCTCTCAAACCACACAACAGAATTTCATGAAACCTTTTCAGATAAGAAGGACATACTACGTAGATGTGCATATCGACAGGAAATTACGATTCAATTTTTTCCAGGAGTTACGCCTTTGAACTTATTTGCCCAATATTATACTACTGCAACCTTTTGTCATCGCAACTCCTCTCAAACCACACAACAGAATTTCATGAAACCTTTTCAGATAATAAGGACATACTACGAGAAGTGCATATTGACAGGAAATTACGATTCAATTTTTTTCCAGGAGTTACGCCTTTGAACTTATTTGCCCAATATACTACTGCAACCTTTTGTCATCGCAACTCCTCTCAAACCATATTGACAGGAAATTATGATTCAATTTTTTTCTGATACAATTTTTTTTCTTACACTTATTTTATTTCTCCAATGACAATGTGGGGCGTGGGGTATGTGAGCACGCTCACTAAGGTTCTTTCATATTAGCAATGTTTTAGACACATGTCATGCATGTTAGATGAGTTTGAAAATCAATGCCGATCAATTATTTTTTTAAAGAGTTATTCCCCTTAGAAACATTAATTTTAATGAAAATTGTATTGTTAGTGCCCTCATGTGTACAATTCATGCCAGATTTTTATGAAATTTATAGGTTTATGTCATCAATTATCATGATTATATCTTGGACAAATTTGAAATCAATACCATGAATACCAATCAATTATTTTTGCCAGAATTTTATGAAACTTGTATCATAGGTTTATCATGTTTATATTAGCAATTGATGTCTTTATCACTTTCAATTATAAGGGCTGATCAAATATTTTTATGTTATAAGTTATGCCCCTTGAAATATTGATTATAACAATCGCATTACATTTGATCTGAAGTCTTTATTTATAAAAGTTTTAAAAGAACAAAAAAAGTTTGTTTTTTTAGTTATTGCCCTTGTACATGTTGTACCTGGGATAGATAAAATATGTGCAATCTGGGGGACATTGGAACTCTGTCATTTTATTAAATTGGAAATATGTTGAATATCAAAAATTTCCATGTGCTTAATCATATTAATTCACCTGTGGAAAATACTAGGCACACAGCCGAAGACTTCCGTTGAAATGAACACTATCCCAGAACTGCTGGCCCCTGCAAAATGCTGTCCTGAAAAATCTTTTCTTTCAGGATATCCCAGGAAGTCCTGGGATATCTTGAAAATCCCAGCACTGGTCATTTTGTAAATCCTGATATTTCAAGTGTCCCAGGAAGTCCCAAGAAGTCCTGAAATCTGTTGTCCTGATATTTCAGGAATTTCCAAGACTTTAAATTTGTATCAGGAATTTTGGGATATTTCAGGACTTAGAATATTTGACCAACACAAGTTAATCCTGATTTTCAAGAACTCTTAGGACTTTAAATTATTAACAGGAATTACTGGGATATTTCAGGACTTCAAATATATGGGTTTCTTTTAAAGACTTAGTCTTTTTGCAATCTTAAATTCCACTGAAGTATATTTACAACTTCCAAGACTAATTATTAAAAGTGCACTGTTAGACTTTAATATGATCATACTAATGAAAATCTTAGTACACTATTTTATAAAATGCAAAACTTGCATCACACAAATCATGCAAATCATGTCAATATGCCCCAAGCCAAAAAACTATATCTTTACATGCATCTGACATGTCATTATTTTGATTTATTGATGCCCAATACACATTACATGTTAGTATAATTTACATTTAAACAATATAAGCAATCCTGAATTTAAAAAGAAAATCAGTTTTCATTGTTTCCTCAGAGTAGTGTTAATATGTTGATCATGCTAATATGATTTGATTTTGATTTTTGGTGTTTTAACGCCACTTTTAAGCACCGCTTTTGGGCTATTTCGTGGCGGCCAGTTTTTATTGGTGGAGGAAGCCGGAGTGCCGGAGAAAACCACCGACCTTGATAGGAAAACTGACAATCCTAGTCAATTAAGATTAGAGTCGAGTGCACCCGCACGAGCGGGTTCGAACTCACAACCTCAGTGTTGACTGGCTAGTGATTACAGTAGTAACTACTTAGACCACTCGGCCACCGAGGCCCCTCATGCTAATATGTAAAATAAATATAAAAATAAGATGTGGTGTAATTGACAAGAGAAAACTACATGTTTCTATTCCCCTCAAAGACTAAAGGACAAGGATTTTTTCAACTATAGGGCACTGTATGGCCTTCAACAATGAGAAAACCCAATGGTATATAAACATAATTATACATGTAGTAAGAGCATAACTTGCCATAAGAGGCCTAGCAGGAAAAATGATAAACAAAAAAATGTTTATGCTAAAACAATATAATATAGTAATAACAATTATGACACAGCAACCACTGACAACCTCTTGATAAACATGATAAAGGATTCTGGCTTTGAACAACAGCATAATCATGATAAAGATTTTAGGGAAAAAGGTGTTAAACTTGTTTTATGTTTGAAAAGTGCAAGAAAAGAATTATGTCAAATGTCTGAAGAAATATTCATGTCTACTAAAGATATATATGTAAATCACTTATATTTTGTTTTACATACTGAAATTAGGATAACATTAGACAGTCAGGGGTACTACTTAAACAAGTGCATGAAGTGATTTCATTATCACCTATTTCAGTGATTTGATAAATTCAGTTATCACCTATTTAAGTGATTTTGGTGTTTCCTTTGATCTTGAAATGCTAATTGCGTAAACCCTGAGGGTTTACGCAGTATATATTGGACGATAGATGTAGTCTTTCGAACACGGATGTTATTCGAACACTTCTGTTCTTTCTATGACCACCTTTCAAATACATGCGCAATAGCTTACTAATCTGTTGAATAAGCATTAGCATCTTAAGTTGCTATAGAGATATTTTACGTATGATCTGAAATTTATTATGATATAATATATTCTTGCACACGATTACAAGCTGCTAATATTAACCTACATGCGTAGTATTTTAATTAGAGTCAAGCGTTGAAACCAGCTGTGTTTAGATATGAGATAAGATTTCATGTAAACAATGCGCTTTATATTCTGAACGAGAATAATTAAAAATAAAATCTTTAGAAAGACTTTTAGTAGCATTTTATTTTAGATTTTAAGTTTAGGAAGATGTACATGATGTAAAAGCAAGCTATTTATTTTTTATACTGAAATTAAAGGGACGTCTTTCTTGCATATGATTAAATTACAGTTATTTTTGTGATTAAATATTGCAACTTTAATAAAAAAAATGGTTATTAAAATGTAATTAAATAGATATTGAATATGAAAAATAAAATAAAACGAAACCTACAACTAAAATATATTAAAAAATACACTTGACTATGCAAATGTGTTGTCGTTTTCGTTTGTTAATACAATACATGCAAACATTAATTTGTTTCTAACTTGAACCTGTTTAAACGAATTTTTTTTTTTTCGTTTATAAAAGTATGTTTTCAACAACATGAGCATGAATTATTGAAAGTTCAAATAGGATCAGAAAGAATTATTAAACGATGTTTCTACTTCTGTAGCAGTTAGAAAATAACAACAAACGCCCAAAACGTTTTCAAAACTTTAGTTAGTAACAATTGCACCCTAAAAGTGCCGCTTTAATTACGATCATAAATCTTAAAATTAATCATGCATGCAATTTCGGTAGACTTAATAGGGTCAGCGATAAGATATCAAATGTCTATTTTAGATACCGAGTGATGACAGATGCAGATAGAGATAAGAACAAATACTTTCTATTTATAGTTACCTTAGCCACAAATACTTTCTATTTATAGTTACCTTAGCCACAAATACTTTCTATTTATAGTTACCTTAGCCAGGGACCTAATTAACTAATTATCACTTCTGTAGTAATTAATTTTAAAATGTTCCTCTTTATAAAAACAAAATAATTATTTTTTTGTGTTCGCTTTGCCCGACCCTCAAAAGCGAAAACAAGTCACCCTGTTGTTTACGATACTCGCTTTCAGTCGCTTTCGTCATCGGACATTTTCAATTTTACAAAGTTGATGGAGAGTTGTCTCATTGGCACTCATACCACATCTTCCAATATCTATATAGTTTTGAAAAGTTTTTTGGGGTTAAATCTGATTTTACACAGACGAGTCGGAAAGCATGAAATATTAACTTATGGGTAATGTCACCTGACCATTGGTTTTGGTTGGGGAGGTTGATGGGTCAATTAATTGAGTGTAATTGAAATTTTGTCCCGCAACGCGCTATGGGGGAGACATTTAAATACTGAGTGTCTGTCTGGATTTGTTAGCACTCTCAAGTGTACAATTCTTGCAAGATTTTTATGAAATTTATATCATAGGTTTATATCAGCAATGTCTTTGACGAGTTTGAAAATCAGTGCCGATCAATTATTCTTAAAAGAGCTATGCCCCTTGGAAATATTAGTTATATAGAAAATTGCATTGTTAGCGCTCTCTTTTGTACAATTCTTACCAGATTTTTATGAAACTTATATCATATTTTTATATTCAGATATTAGCAATGTTTTAGACACATGTCATGCATGTTAGATGAGTTCGAAAATCAGTGCCAATCAATTATTTTTTAAAGAGTTATTCCCTTAGAAACATTAATTATAATGAAAATTGTATTGTTAGTGCTCTCATGTATACAATTCATGCCAGATTTTTATGAAATTTATAGGTTTATATCATCAATTATATCTCGGACAAATTTGAAATCAATGCCAATCAATTATTTTTGCCAGAATTTTATGAAACTTGTATTATAGGTTTATCATGTTTATATTAGCAATTGATGTCTTTATCACTTTCAATTATAAGCATGATAAGGGCTGATCAAATATTTTATGTTATAAGTTATGCCCCTTGAAATATTGATTATAACAATCGCATTACATTTGCTCTGAAGTCTTTATTTATAAAAGTTTTAAAAGAACAAAAAAAGTTTGTTTTTTAGTTATTGCCCTTGTACATGTTGTACCTGCATGACCTGGGATAGATAAAATATGTGCAATCTGGGGACATTGGAACTCTGTCATTTTATTAAATTGGAAATATGTTGAATATCAAAATTTCCATGTGCTTAATCATATTAATTCACTTGTGGAAAATACTAGGCACACAGCCGAAGACTTCCGTTGAAATGAACACTATCCCAGAACTGCTGTATATCTTTACATGCATCTGACATGTCATTATTTTGATTTATTGATGCCCAATACACATTACATGTTAGTATAATTTACATTTAAACAATATAAGCAATCCTGAATTTAAAAGAAAATCAGTTTTCATTGTTTCCTCAGAGAGTGTTAATGTTAATCATGCTAATATGTAAAATAAATATAAGTTGGTTTTCCGTTTGAATGGTTTTACACTAGTACTTTTGGGGCCCTTTATAGCTTGTTGTTTGGTGTGAGCCAAGGCTCCGTGTTGAAGGCCGTACATTGACCTATAATGGTTTACTTTTATAAATTGTTATTTGGATGGAGAGTTGTCTCATTGGCACTCACACCACATCTTCCTATATCTATATAAAAATAAGATGTGGTGTAATTGACAAGAGAAAACTACATGTTTCCATTCCACTCAAAGACTAAAGGACAAGGATTTTTTCAACTATAGGGCACTGTATGGCCTTCAACAATGAGAAATTCCAATGGTATATAAACATAATTATACATGTAGTAAGAGCATAACTTGCCATAAGAGGCCTAGCAGGAAAAATGATAAACAAAAAAATGTTTATGCTAAAACAATATAATATAGTAATAACAATTATGACACAGCAACCACTGACAACCATTTGATAAACATGATAAAGGATTCTGGCTTTGAACAACAGCATAATCATGATAAAGATTTTAGGAAAAGGTGTTAAACTTGTTTTATGTTTGAAAAGTGCAAGAAAAGAATTATGTCAAATGTCTGAAGAAATATTCATGTCTACTAAAGATATATGTAAATCACTTATATTTTGTTTTACATACTGAAATTAAGATAACATGAGAGGTTTATATCATGATTTCACCATGTGTTCACTAGAAACTGATCTGAGAAACAACAAATTAATTGACAAATATATTTGACCTTTATGCTATTTTCAGAAAGTCTTTCAGAAGAATCTACAGATAAAATATATCTATCTGATGATGACAGTTTACCACAAGCACCCAGTTCCATTCCTGGTTTGAATTATGCCATGCCCTATCTCTCTGACAGGTTAAAGAACAGTATTGCACAACGTCTTGGTCAAGAAGGAAATACTGATGCTAGAAATGATCAGAATGATATCGTTGATTATCAGGTTTGTGTGTACAGAAATTGAAAAAAATTAAATTCAGCAAATCCTCCAAAAAATGTTTTAGATTTCGTTGTTTGCAGGAAATAATTGATCAAATAATTTCAGGAAAAGTAGATAAATAATTGTTGTTTATCTTTTTCTTTTCTTTTGTGAATCATTTATGCATGGTTATACATATATTGTGTATATAGATTTTTCAAAATACCTTGGATTCATTTATTTTCATGGGTATCAATTTTTGTGGATTTAAGACTTTTAAAATTTTTTAATAAATAATTGATTTCGTGGTTGTCAAAGTTCTGCATACAAAACTAAAGAAAAATAGTTGTTTGTTGGATATTTAAATTGGTGATTCACCTTTATCCCAAAATTCACCAAAATTGGTATCCCACGAATAATCACCCACAGTTGTGTAAAATGGTATTAATTATCTCCCCCTGAATTAGGCATAGTTTTAAATTTATTCTCTTTGGCCAAATCGTAGACTCTTTTTCTCATTAATTTGTTCTATATTTATGTTGTATTGTGAACATATGTCCTAAAAAATAAAGTTTTGAACAACTGCATTTATGAAGGAAATGATAATACTTAGTTTCTTTTGTTACCTATTCTGACATCAGACTCAGACTTCTTTTAAACTGAGTTTTACTGTGCGTATTGCTATGTGTTTCTTTATTCTACATTGGCTAGAGGTATAGTGGGAGGGTTGAGATCTCACAAAACATGTTAAACCCCGCCACATTATTGCGCCTGTCCCAAGTCAGGAGCCTCTGGCCTTTGTTAGTCTAGTATGTTTTTTTAATTTTAGTTCCTTTATGTTTTGGAGTTTAGTGTGACGTCCATTTTCACTGAACTAGCACACATTTTAGTTAGGGGCCAGCTGAGGACCACCTCCGGGTGTGGGATTTTCTCGCTGCGTTGGAGACCCATTGGTGGCCTTCGGCTGTTATCTGCTCTTTGGTCGGGTTGTTGTCTCTCATTTTTATTAGTTTCTCTAATTAAATACATGTTACTTAGGCAATAAAGAAGTGTCCAGATTATATAAGTTATGCTCAAAATTGTTCAGTTTAATCTCTAGACTTAAGTTTTCTCAATTGAATTGTTTCATATTCTTCATGTCATGAAAAATATGAAAACGTACAAATATAAAAAAAGAAGATGCAATATGATTGCCAATGAGACAACTCTCTACCAGAGACCAAATGACATAGAAGTTAACAATAAGCAAAACACATACAAAATATAGTCCGCTATAAAAGACTCCGAAATGACAAATGTAAAACATCTCAAACGAGAAAACTAACGGCCTGATTTATGTACAAAACAATGAACGAAAAACAAATATGATACACAGCAACAAGTGACATTACCACTGAATTACAGGCACCAAGTTTGTTTAAATTAAATTAAAAAACATTATGCCTTGCTTCATGGTATGATAATGTTTAAAGAAAATTCTTACTGGAACCAACATCAACATAATGAAGAACAAAAAGATTCCTGCTTAAATACAACTATTGTCCTCCAGTTGAGCCTTGTGATATATAAGGTCATTTACTGGTACAAACATTTTTTCCAAGGATGATGGTGATGACTTTTTAATGTTCAGTGACAAATTCTAATATGACGTTCTTGTTTCGCTTTGGAAACAAAGCCATGCTCTAATTACAATAAAATATGGGCTGCGCGTGATTGACGTCACAATTGAAATTACAACGTCAGTTGTATTTTAGAACAACGCCGGAGATCGAAATGGACATTTTTGTTGGTGTTGCTCGCTAGGAAATTAAATAAAATCCTTCTAAAAGTAAGTTAACATATATATGTTAATTTTTATTGTGGAACTGTTGATTTTCTATAACGTTTTGGTTCATCAAATCAAAATGGCTGCCTTTCGAACGTATTATAAGTCCGCTCAAGTACAAAAGTTCTAATTTTCCTATCAGAATCGAAATAATTCTATCATACCATGCTTTATGCTGATTTTAACATGGGTAGGCATTATATTTGTCAATATATTCAGGGTGAGAGTATGTTACGTATATGAATCCTGCTTTGTACTGACATGATGATCTGGATTGATAATGTGCTAGTTCACAAGGTAACAGTTTGCAGTGAGACATCTCATCATATATTCAGACACATAATTCTGACTCCAAACTAACCAGTCTTTACTGTAACTTCTAAATACTTCATCATGTTCATGCCAAGAAGAAAAGAAGCAAAAACACAAATGTTCAAGTCCTTATTTTAACCTGCATGTCGCTCCAACCTAGTACCAAAGAACAAACAACATTAAGCTATAAACATAGACAACCATGAACAAGGTTTCAGACTTTAGATAGGCACATTAATGATGTTTGCTACTCTGTTTCAGAATGACAAGCTTTTTAAAAGACTGTTATAAATTGATAGTATATAAATAAAAGAACTAAAAAAGCAGAAAAACATGAAGGATCTGTGTGCTTGTTTTCGAGATATAAGCCATTGAAAATTTGGCGGAAAATTATTCTCTCTAGATTTTTCATATGTTTAACATTGACAGCTTTTTCGTTCAAAAACTATGATAAAATATGGCTTTTAAAACCATATGCAATAAAATTATGAAAAGAAAAACAGTGGTTCGTGGGCGAAAATTCAAAAACAAGATGAGCAAACATCCTTAAATTCAGTTGAACCTGTACCATGATTAACTTTATTTCTATTGTACATGTAGCAATCTTCGATTTTTAATTTGGATTAATAGACTGAATAAAAAGGACATAGTACTGGTAACTCTTTGATGCATGTCCATTTCATCAAATGATTGGTAATCATTTTATTAAGCTTAAGTGCTATAATCTACCATTTGTATTTTATCTACTTAATTAGGAAACACAAGAACAAACTCACAGTGAGCATGGTGAGGATGTAGAGTCTTACCAAGGGAGACAACTATTAGTTGACCAGAGCACCAATATAGAGAATATGACTGAGGAGGAAACACTGACAGATTTACTAACAAATCTGGAAAAGATCGACATGATTAACAATCTTTTACTCAGTGACCAGGATGATTGGGACATTAGTAGGGCAATGGAAACAGTTAGTGTATAATATTATGTTAATACAGAAGTAATTAGATATTTATAGATATGGACATGATGGAGCACCTTAGAGTATCTCTGTTTTTCTAGGTGGGGTTCATGTTTTTCAGTCTTTATTTTTTTATGCCCCTGCCGTAGCAGAAGGGGCATTAAGTTTTACCCTTGTCCGTCTGTACGTCCCAAAGTTGGTTTCCGTTCTCTAACTTTAGTTTGCCTCAACCAAATGCTATGAAACTTATACACAATGCTTATTACCACAAAACACAGACCAAGATTGAATTTTGGTGGCGTCACTTTAACCGTTCTAGAGTTATGCCCCTTTACAAGTGGAAAAAATTGCTGAATTTTTCGTTTCCGTTCTCTAACTTTAGTTTGCCTCAACCAAATGTTATGAAACTTACACACAATGCTTATTACCACAAAACAAAGATCAAGTTTGAATTTTGGTGGCATCACTTTCACCTTTCTAGAGTTATGCCCCTTTACAAATAGGAAAATTGCTGAATGTTTTGTTTCTGTTCTCTAACTTAAGTTTGCCTCAACCAAATGTTATGAAACTTATACATAATACTTATGACCACAAAACTCAGATCAATTACAAATTTGGGTGGCGTCACTTTTACCGTTCTTCAGTTATGTCCCTTTATAAATTTATATGATATGCAAGGGGGGCATCATCTGTGTCCCATGGACACATTCCCCATATTTTATGTCCTGTTTTGTGGACTGTTGTTGGTCTTTAAGTTGTTTTTTTATTTTTGTCATTTTTGGGTCAGTTTCTCTTTGACTTATGAATTTTGATTAACCCTTTAGGGGGATCATACACATCTTATTTATAGCAGGTATTCTTATAATATTTATGCAAAAACTGTGTCAGGATTAATATGGTCATAATTAAAACTTCCATTTTTTATTCTTGTAATATTTTCTACATTGTGATCACATATATGTATATGGATATTTCAGTTCATTGTGTTGTTGGGTTTATGTCTAATTGACATATATACCCCACATTTCCTTTTATTCATAATGAAATAAAACAAAATGACTTCATTCCAAATTTTTATTTAATTGGTGGGCATACATACATTTACGTACATCAATTTCAGTGACAACAATTTTTACCTGTAACTTATACGATTTTTGTCTGGCCTTGACAAAGTCCTGAAAAAGATACCAAAGGAGTGCTGTTTCCAGCCACCACAGGTTGTCAACAATATGTTAAAGTTTGTGATTAAGTCTATTTAAAGTGATTAAGCGGTTGTTTTAGCTTTGAATTTATGTGTTTGCACCATCTTCTTGTGTTCACTTTTCATGCCTTGTACACAATTAATAAAATAGGCACTGAAGTGCATGTATTCAGATAATTTTGATATATTTTGCAGACAGCTGATACTAATCAAAATAAAGATGAAGAAAATGTTTCTGATGGTGGAGAAGCTGATGATGAATTTGAATGTGACTGTCAGTTCTGTGTAGGTTCTAGTCTAGGTGGAGATAGTTGTCATAACAACGAGGAAGATACTGAAGACAGAAACAGTCATGGAAGTGCCGAACAGAGTGAACTAACAGCAGTAGAAAATGCGGATTATGGCTTAAATTTTTGGTATGGGTTTAGATTTTATAGAACTACATTGTAATAAAACTGAAGACATTGGCCCCTTGGAAAGAAAATTAAACTATTCAAGTTACTTTTGAAATTTTTATGCCCCTGCTGCATTTGAGGGGGCATTAATTGTTACCCTTGACCGTTTGTACTTCTGTCCGTACGTTTTTTGACAATTAGTTTCCATTCTCTAACTTTAGTTTATAATTACTTCAACCAAATGTTATGAAACTTATACACAATGCTTACTACTACAAAACATAGATCAAGTTTGAATTTGGGTGGCGTCACTTTTACTGTTCAGGGCCTCAGTGGTCTAAGTAGTCGAACTACTGTATCACTAGCCTGTCAACACTGAGGTTGTGTGTTCGATTCCTGTACGGGGCAGGTGCATTCAACTCCAATCTTAATTGACTAGGATTGTCAGTTTTCCTACCAAAGGTCGGTGGTTCTCTCCAGCTTCCTCCACCAATAAAAACTGAACGCCACGAAATAGCACAATAGTGTTAAAAGTGGAGTTAAATACCAATCATTCAATCAATCAATCAGTCTTTTATCGTTCTAGAGTTATGCCCCTTTACAAATGGAAAAATTGCTGAATTATATGTTTCCATTCTCTATCTCAAGTTTGCCTCAACCAAATGTTATGAAACTTATACACAGTGCTGATTACCACAAATCTCAGATCAAGTTTGAACTTGGGTGGCGTTACTTTTACCGTTCTTGAAGTATGTCCCTTTATAACATTATATGCAAGTTGGGGCATCATCTATGTCCCATGGACACAGTCCCCATTAATTTGAAGTTTATATATATAAAAAAATACATTGTTTAATCATTAACCTTTACTTACACATGAAGGGAAAAATGCAGCAAATTTTATGTCTTAGCATTAAAAATTAGGTAAAGGAGAAGTGTCATTTGAGGGCTCTCTAGGCCCAATTATTCCTTCAAAATTAATAAGCGTTATGAGTAAAAACAATGTTACAAAGTTTTAGATTAAATATCAGTCTCGTCAAAAGATACGTTAATCGTGATATGCAAACCTGTACCAAGCGAGATAACTCGAACTTACCTGTGCATTTGTAGCGAATGCGTTCATATCCGGAAATTTTACCATGATTTCAACCAAATTGGATTTGGCGCATGCAAGTTACAGAATAATATTTGATGGAGAGTTTTGAATTTTATTTGGAAGATATTGGCGAAGTTTCATTTTGTAACTCGCATGCGCCACAGTGAAAATAATAAAATCGCCGTTTTTGTTGTAAAAATCCGGTCAGTTTTGTAAATTATGTACGGAAGTAAACAGATAACAAGCAGACGATTGACAGATGACAGCAGACAACAACAGAAATCAACATGAAAATCGCTGTAGATTTAGGTGAGAAATAATGGGATGCAAAACACATGATTATGTTATGTAGACATCGTCCTTTGACTTCTTCAGTAACTGGAGAAAATGTAATTTTGGTAAAATACATCATCTTCAATCGTAAGACATAACCTCGAATCGGTCGATATTATTGCTGAAAATTATTCCTCAAAGAACACAATTGAGGTGATCATAACTGTATTTCGGTGCAAACATTGCTTAATCATTCTGGAAATAAGAATACAAGCAATTAGGGACCGACCATTTATCCTTGGAAAAGTTTGAATTAGAACCAAAAAAAAAATTGAGAAAGGATATTACCTATAATTAAAAAGTTAACAGATGTCAACATTGTAACTTATGCACATGTTTCTTTCAATAAAATATTAATTTAACATCAGTATTTGTAGAGGTTAGCCAAATACTGATAACTGTTATAAGACTAACCTCTTATTAAAATAAACAACAACAAAAACACCTCTGTATATACATGGTCTTTTTCTTGTTGGAATGTGTTAGTGCCCAGTTTTGTTAGATTTATTTTACTTGTATCCATCTGATGAGTTAGGCCTTTTCAACCGATTTTTATAACTCGTTTTATGTTGTTACTGTCACACCACTGTCCCATTGGATAGGGGCTTGAGGGTTGGGATCCAACTAACATGACATGTTTAACCTCGCCACATTCTGTATGTATGTGCCTGTCCCAAGTCAGGAGCCGGTTGTTGTTTGTTGTTGCCATACATATTTATATTTGTTTTTCATTCATTTTTTTGTACATTAATTACCCTTACAGAAATGAAAAGTTTGCTGCAATATTGCAACAATATAGCGGCAATATTGCGGCAAACAAATTTGTTTGCAAGAAGTGTTTGCAAGAAAGTTGCAGGTTGTTGCAGCTACCTGCAACATTCTCGCAATGTTCACTGCAACACAATTTGTTTGCAAGAAAATTGCAGCAAGTTTGCTGCAATGTTGCAAGAAAGAATTTGTTTGCTAGAAAGTTGCAGGAACCTTTTCTTATATTGTTTAAGGAATAACTATTTGCAACAACTTTGCAAGAAAAGTTTCTTTAATAATGTCAGACATGATAGTTTGCACCAATATTTCAAGCATTTTAAAATATTACATATGATTATTTGTTTTAAGATTTAAGGTTCAAATAATACACAACATATCGTTTCTTTGAACATTTGGTTATAGATACTTCTTATTATCTAAATTTGTTATCGTCATATTTTATTTTACTCAGAAATATCTGGATATTTGAATAATTTATTTTAAATAAATCTTCAAATAACAATGCTTATAAAGAATTCCTAAACTGTACATCACATTTATATGATATGTTGTAAGGAAAGAATTTCAAGAATACTTTGGTATTTATTTCAACAAGTTTAATCTAAATAATTGAGTCATAATATTTTTTTGTTCTATATGTATTATTATGCCTTTTGTCACTTTTTGTGACATTTTCTATGAACAATATTTTTAATTCTAATATTTTCCATCAAATGAATTTAGCCTCACCTGCAAGTTGCATTTTGTTTAATTTCTAGTATCATTATCTTAAAATTATGTATACACAAATTATCCTTCTCATCTCAATTAGTAATATGAGCTGGTGATAGAAATGTAATGTGCCATCTGGTTTCCATTTATCTCTGTGTAGTGGCAAAGACAGGAAGTACCATAAATTAATGTACATAGAGTTTGAGGCCAAATTAAGGGTAGAGCATTTCTTCTTTGTATATATTTCCATTATAACATCAAAGATAAAAATATATATATAATTATTTTTATTATAATATATAACAAATATTCAAGATTAAGGCAATTGATATTTATAATTAGGGCAAATTTCAAAGGGATCACACTGTCACAATACCCTAAGCAACCTTGATCAACATATTCAAAATTTAAACTGGACATGAACATGCATACAACAAACAAAGATGTCTTCTATCATGAACAAAGTAATATGAATTTTACAATGGATTTAGATCCAAAAGTTCCAATTAATTCTATTGACACTGGATAGTGCAGATGATAGCCTTCAGTTGACATGACTCTTGGATTTAGGAAGATGGGTGTTTACATAATTTGGATAACATCTTTTGGTAAGTACATTATCTTTATAATGGAGTAGAATGTCCACCATTTTGAATAAGTGCATGCTCTTACAGTTCAAAATAGTGATATTTAAAAGTCTTCTTAACTTAATAGAGTTGACAAAAGTATTAGACAATAGATTTATGCACATGAATATTATTAAAATTGTGTAAGACAGGAGATATTTTTTAAAACTTTTTAAAACTATATGTTTTAGAAAGTACATTACTTAAATTAAAACAAGAAATCTTCTAATAAAAGCAGTTTGGTATTAAATTAGAGATCTGTGATTTGACTGCCAATAAGAGGTCTATCAACAAATGGCAACTATATATAGCTTTTATATATAATACACAACTAATCACAAAAATTAAAATTTTAAAGAATAGACAAGACCAATTATGTTATAGTTCAATGAAAATAAATATTCAAAAAGCAATAACAACCTAGTACTGGCATAAGGTTAAATGTATTCTATAGTAATATATATATTAATTCCTGTTTTATATTTAAGTGAACAAATGCTGGAAAAATTGCTCTGTAATTATCTCTTCATAAAGATTTATTTTCATTCTACAAGTCCAGAATTTACATTATATAGTAGTAACTTATATCTTTATAATGTTTAGTTATTCTTTTATATATGCTAAATTCTTCAACTTTTATTTTGCAGTATTTGAAATCGGAAAATTCAACTTTAAGGACAGTGAGTACAGAGAAACGGAACTAAAAGATACACAGATGTAACACGACAACCTACATGACCTATAGAGGACAGAGAAAATTTGTTTTATTATTAAATCATATTTTTTAAATGCTTAGTTTTAATTCCTAATTTTTCAACTGAAATTGTTGAAAGATTTGCTGCAATGTTGCTGCAATATTGCAAGAAATTAATTTTCCTGCAATATTGCTGCAACATTGCAGCTAATGAATTTGCCGCAATATTGCTGCAACAATTACAGCTACTGATTTTTCGCAAACATTTGCTGCAATATTGCCGCAATTTGTTGCGGCAATGTTGCAGCAACTGTTTGCAAGAAAACTAATTTGCATACGAAAATGAATATTTGCAGCAATATTGCGCAAATATTTGCAGCAACATTGCCGCAAATATTTGCAAGAAGCCTTATTTTTCCATAAGGGTAAGCCTTCAGTTTTCTGATTTGAATTGTTTTATATTTGTCGTGCCTCTTATAGCTGACTATGCAGTATGGGTTTTGCTTATTTTGAAGACAGAACGGTGACCTATAGTTGTTAATTTCTGTGGCATTTTGTCTCATGTAAAGATTTGTCTCATTGGCAGTTACACCACATCTTCTTTTATATAGTCCTGGATTGTATGAGACAATATAATGTTACTTGAATGAAAGGCTACAAATATTTCCCAAACCACAAAATCAATCTCTCAAGGAAGAAGGATTTAATAGCTTTTATACGACCGCAAAAATTTTTGTGGTCGTATATTGGTATGACGTTGGCGTCGTCGTCGTCGTCGTCGTCGCCGTCGTCGTCGCCGTCGTCGGCGTCGTCGTCGTCGTCCGAAGACACATTGGTTTCGCACTCTAACTTTAGTTTAAGTAAATGGATCTCTAGGAAATTTTACCATAAGGTTCAATACCACAAAAGGAAGGTTGGGATTGATTTTGGGGTTATGGTACCAACAGTTAAGGAATTAGGGGCCAAAAGGGCCAAAATAAGCATTTTGTAACTTCCAGACAATAACTTGTGTGTAAGTGTATGGATCTCTGACATTGTACCACAAGGTTCCATATCACAAAGGAATGCTGGGATTGATTTTGGGGTAATTGCCTCAAAATTTTAGGAATTAGGGGCCAAAAAGGGCAAAAATAAGCATTTTTCTAGTTTCAGGACAATAACTGTGTGTAAGTGTATGGATCTTTCTAAAATTGTACTACAAGGTTCCATATCACAAAGGGAAAGCTGGAATTGAGTTTGGGGTAATTGCCTAAACGTTTAGGAATGAGGGGCCAAAAGGGGCCAAAATAAGCATTTTCTAGTTTCCAGACAATAACTTGTGTTTAAGTGTATGGATCTCTGAAATTGTACTGCAAGGTACCATACCTCATTGAAGGCTGGGATTGAGTTTGGGGTGATGAATCATAAGGGGTTCAAAATTGGGGGATTTTTTTCCCTTTTTTCCTTTTTTTTTTCTTTAAAATTTTCCATTTTAAGTTGGTTATTTCTGATTTATATTTAAAAGCAAATAATAATGATATGGCAGGAGATACACACCAAACAGGATGTGTAAATTATTATATAATAAGTATTGTGCAATAGCAAGAAATTTTCAATTGCACAGTATTGCGCAATAGCAAGAAATCTTCAATTGCACAGTATTGCAATAGCAAGAAATATCCAATAGCACAATATTGCACAGTAGGAAGAAATTGTCAATTGTACAGTATTGCACAATAGCAAGAAATATTCAATTGCACAGTATTGCGCAATTGCAAGAAATATTTAATTGCACAGTATTGTGCAAAAGAAGATACTTTGTATAAATTGCTTATTTCTTGACCAATTTCAATGGGGTTTTATTCTTGAATTCTTGGGGTTCTTTAATATGCTGAATCTAACCGTGTATTAAGTTTTTGGATTTTGGGCCCGTTTTAAATTGGTCCACATTGAGGTCCAAAGGGTCCAAAATTAAACTTTGTTTGATTTCATCAAAATTGAATTATTGGGTTCTTTGATATGCGAATCTAACCGTGTATTTAGATTCTTAATTTTTGGTCCCTTTTCAAATTGGTCTACATTAAGGTCCAAAGGGTCCAAAATTAAACTTAGTTTGATTTTAACAAAATTGAATTCTTAGGGTTCTTTGATATGCTGAATCTAATTATGTATTTAGATTTTTGATTATGGGCCCAGTTTTCAAGTTGGTCCAAATTGGGGTCCAAAATTAAACTTTGTTTGATTTCAACAAAATTGAATATATGGGGTTCTTTGATATGCTGAATCTAACCATGTATTAAGTTTTTGGATTTTGGGCCCGTTTTAAATTGGTCCACATTGAGGTCCAAAGGGTCCAAAATTAAACTTTGTTTGATTTCATCAAAAATTGAATTATTGGGGTTCTTTGATATGCGAATCTAACCGTGTATTTAGATTCATAATTTTTGGTCCCGTTTTCAAATTGGTCTACATTAAGGTCAAAAGGGTCCAAAATTAAACTTAGTTTGATTTTAACAAAATTGAATTCTTAGGGTTCTTTGATATGCTGAATCTAATCATGTATTTAGAGTTTTGATTATGGGCCCAGTTTTCAAGTTGGTCCAAATTGGGGTCCAAAATTAAACTTTGTTTGATTTCAACAAAATTGAGTATATGGGGTTCTTTGATATGCTGAATCTAACCATGTATTTAGATTCTTAATTTTTGGTCCCGTTTTCAAATTGGTCTAAATTAAGGTCCAAAGGGTCCAAAATTAAACTTAATTTGATTTTAACAAAATTGAATTCTTAGGGTTCTTTGATATGCTGAATCTAAACATGTCTTTAAATTTTTGATTATGGGCCCAGTTTTCAAGTTGGTCCAAATCGGGTCCAAAATTAAACTTTGTTTGATTTCAACAAAATTGAAAATATTGGGTTCTTTGATATGCTGAATCTAACCATGTATTTAGATTTTTGATTTTTGGGCCCCATTATCAACTTTGTCCACATTGAGGTCAAAAGGGTCCAAAATTAAACTTTGTTTGATTTCAACAAAATTGAATATATGGGGTTCTTTGATATGCTGAATCTAACGTGTATTTAGATTCTTAATTTTTGGTCCCGTTTTCAAATTGGTATACATTAAGGTCCAAAGGGTCCAAAATTAAACTTAGTTTGATTTTAACAAAATTGAATTCTTAGGGTTCTTTGATATGCTGAATCTAATCATGTATTTAGATTTTGATTATGGGCCCAGTTTTCAAGTTGGTCCAAATTGGGGTCCAAAATTAAACATTGTTTGATTTCAACAAAATTGAATATATGGGTTCTTTGATATGCTGAATCTAACCATGTATTTAGATTCTTAATTTTGGTCCTGTTTTCAAATTGGTCTACATTAAGGTCCAAAGGGTCAAAATTTAACTTAATTTGATTTTAACAAAATTGAATTCTTAGGGTTCTTTGATATGCTGAGTCTAAACATGTCTTTAAATTTTTGATTATGGGCCCAGTTTTCAAGTTGGTCCAAATCGGGTCCAAAATTAAACTTTGTTTGATTTCAACAAAAATTGAATATATGGGGTTCTTTGATATGCTGAATCTAACCATGTATTTAGATTTTTGATTTTTGGGCCCGTTATCAACTTTGTCCTTTATAATATTTTTTAAACAATCACAATGTACTTCTGTACTAATATGTCCTTCCTTTAGCTGCAAGCACCTACAACTAATAGATGGCATAAAAAAGGAACATTTTACATATTGCATTGTTGCCAATTAATTTGAGCAATACATGTACTTCCCCGATTCCCTAACCTGACCATTTCAGACTTATCTGAGGAACCCTAATGCAGGGGAAAATTAATTTGGTCTTACAGTATTTCAGTCATTATATAACCACTTGTTGCTTCATGTAAACAAAGGTTGCATGCACACATGTGGCCAATATAAGAAAAAAAAGATTAAAAACAATCCATTATTTTGTGTTAAAGCTCATTACAAATACTGTATATAGCGGGTTATTTTCACAGGGTGCAAATTTTCCCTTATTGTTCGCAGAAACAACATAATCGCCGAAATAAATTCCACCACTTTTAAACGAAACATGCATAGGTATTGAAATTTTGAATCTGCCATAAAAATAACCGCCAAAATATTGTACTTGAACATGTAGCTGAATAATCAATTAAACATTTCTTTCACTATATAATGTTATACATGTAAGCCCTGAATTAAGCAGTGTTCTAGCTAAAAAGTTTGAACAGGGAGCAGCGCCCCTTTTTTAATGACGCCCTTGCCTTTTTTCTGTCGTTTCTCAGGCGCCCTGCCCTTTTTATAGCAAAAATCTCGGAATTTCTGCCTAGGAAATACCGGCAAATTCGTAATTCTTCCATAAACAGGAAGTTTAGCTGGTTGTGTATTAAAACTGTCCAATTAAGTGACCCATTAAGTACATGGCTTCACTTGACAGCTTTAGTGTCAAGCACATTGTTGATTAACACTAATAACCCTAGCTTTAGGTTATAAATAATTTGTTCATCTTAATAATGTTTGACAAAACAAATGCATTACTTCCCCTTTTTTATACCTATCATATTATTCTTGTAAAGTTTATGTTCTTTTTCGAAAAAACAGATTTAATTTATAACAAATAAAATGCAAATGCATATCAAAATATTAATTTCAATTATTTTCACATTAAAACATTAAAAAAATAAATATTTTGAAAACTATTTTTTATATCTTTAATTCCATTAAATGATTTATCAAGTGCAATATAGTAATATTATATTGAAACCTATATGTGAATTTGCCATGAACACTCTTCCCTGAAATACACAGCTATATCTTTATTTTCCTAAGCAGTATGTAAGCACACTATAAGCACACAATACTAACATACACAATCACTCTGGTCGTATGTTATATCATATAAATTAGATTTTTCATATGAATAAGGTATTGCCCAGTTCACAACCAAGAAGAAAAAAAAAATACACAGCTAGGTGTAAGAGTGAGTACATGTGTTGATGATGATAGTGCAAAAAGGATAGAATTTAATACATAATTTCATTAAAACTTGATCATGCTATAGTGCCTTAGCTACATGTATATTTTGATGTATAATTAGGCTTAAACAATTGCCCTTTTTTCAATGACATCAACACATTAAATTGCCCTTTTTTCAATGACATTTACGTGTTAAATTGCCCTTTTTCTGACTAGCACCCTGCCCTTTTTCAAATCCTGGCTAGAACACTGTAAAGTATAAAGGTACATGTATCCTTTATCAGTTCTGATAGTTTTTTTATATATCTTGACCCGTCTATGTTGGGTTTGACTCAGTTGAGGGATCCAACACAAATAAGGTGGTGTTACATAAAACTTATGCATTTTTTAATTATTTCAGTTCGATTATACAGATGACCTGATTGTACTTATATATGATTGATAGTTGTTATACTATTTATAAATATGACCATCAATGAAGAGGATTGTCAACATGTGTAAGTTTATATTTTCACAAGTAAAAGTGTGTGGTCATATAATTAACCCAATTTTATATACAGCTATATTGAATTCAACTGATCTGTTCAACCTTAAGGTCACACTTTTACTCATAAACAACATGTATACAGACTTCATACAAGGCAAGCACCTAATTAACAATATTGAGTTGTCACATGTGATAACTAAACTTTCCTGGTCAGTCGAATACCCACTTCCAGTTTGCCAATACTTTTTGAGTAGATAACAGTGTAATCTTTAGAACGACAACAGAATAATTTCAGAATTGAG
Organism: Mytilus coruscus; assembly: GCA_017311375.1. NCBI lineage: Eukaryota > Metazoa > Mollusca > Bivalvia > Mytilida > Mytilidae > Mytilus > Mytilus coruscus. The sequence continues at coordinate 4,363,278 of CM029605.1, forward strand.
TAAATAATAAATAAACAGCAACCCCAAACACAAACAGTACAATTATTGTGGTTGCAAGTCTTGAGCATGGTTAGAACACTCAAGTGAAATACAATAACTCAAAGTTTGCTTTGAAATAATGTTCAAACTATATCAGTTAAATGAATAATATAGTCTTGAACTTTGAGTGCTATGTGTCCACCATGGCATTATCTAGACTGAGGTTATATGCATGGTATCTGAGACTTTGCACCATGGTATCTTCTTGTTTTGCAATGATTTGACTTTATTATTGCATGTAAACCATGAAAAATTACATGCAAGCACACATTATGTCATAATGATTTAATGTGAATTCAAATTTCAAATAAAAGAAATCTTTATTTTACAATGTATTAAACAATGGACTGTATGGAGCATTGTTGTTTTAATATTTGATCTTGAGATGTTTTAATTATGTTTGTTTCAGGTTGCTAATGTGAAGAATAAAAGAAAAGTGAATTCAGTATTGATAGAACATGTCAAGTTTCACAAGGTACCATTCTTAAAAATATGGACTATAATATTTATGGTCAAGTTAAATAAAATAATACATTTAACATGTAGAAAAAAAAATGGAGAGGAGGGACAAATAAATAATATGTGAGGTTCCAGTCACATGTAAAAAAAGGGGGGGGTCAAATAAAATTAGGGAGGTGGGGGAGGGAGTTGGGGGTGTAGGTATGGTTTCTTTTTAATCAGTGTAACAATATGACATCACTTACATGTATTACTTGTATACCGTTGATGTCTATTTTTCAACTAATTAGCGTAATTAGGTCTTTCCACTTTTCTGTGGAAAGACCTATTGATTTTGTTCTGATTATTATTATTTTTTTTTTCCGCCTAATTTTTTTCTTGCGTAGTATTGTTGTTTCATAAGATGTCGCTTAGCTATATGGTATATGATATTGTATAGTTTATACGCTTTTAAAACTGACAACTGCGTAACCAAATACTTTACGTTGTAAGAGTTATCTCCCAAACACTGTTTTGGTGTGGCCAATACTCCTTCGCAACCGTAAAAGATTACGACAAATTTATTTTACCAAATTGCTTGTTACATCTTCAGGATTAGGATATTTATTTGGACCGAAGCTTTCCGGAGACTCCATATGAGAGTTATCCCCCCTTATGTATTTGATATACGTGATATGCAATTCTAACTGGTAAACCATAAGTGATAGAGATCTAGGGTCTTTTGATTTGAGGTCCTTGGTCCAATAAAAAGAAAATTAGGTCAAGGTCATATTTTAGATTTTTATATGTCTTTGATTTCCCTATAATTCTCGACTGGTTACCAACCAACCAATCAATCAATCAATCAATCATTGCATGCATGTTTCCGTCTCATGTGTTTAATACAGGGTCCAAAGTCTCATTTGTTGTTTTTTTTCGCTTGTGCCAAGAGACTCTATCCAACGTGTTTAATCGATCAATCAATCAATCAATCAATCAACCAACCAACCAACCAACCAACCAACCAATTAATCAGTCAATCATTGCATGCATGTTTCCGTCTCATGTGTTTAATACGGGGTCCAAGGTCTCATTTGTTTTTTTTTCGCTTGTGCCAAGAGACCCTATCCAACGTGTTTAATCGACCAATCAATCAATCAATCAATCAACCAACCAATCAACCAACCAATCAACACTCAAGCAATCAATCATTGCATGCATGTTTCCGTCTCGTGTGTTTAATACGGGGTCCAAGATCTCATTTGTTTCTTTTTCGCTTGTTTAAAGAGACTCTATCCCACGTGTTTAAATAATCAACAAACAAACCAACCAACCAACCAACCAACCAATCAATCAATCAATCAATAAACAAATTAATTAATCAATTATGTTTCGGAGGGGAAAATACCATTAACAATTGTTTTTAAAACAATTGATTTATATTATTGTATGAACATCTTTTCTGAAAAAAAGAATCCACATGCATGTTATCTGATCTTCTCTGAAACTACATGTCTAATTGACCTCAAAATTTGCAGTCAGCAGGGTATACATGCATTACATCTTCATAGAACAACGTGGTGCAGTTACCTCCCAAGAATTTCCATAGAGAAAAGAAATTGCAATGCCGTAAAAATCGCTTGCTAGCTCCGTAAATCTCGGGAAAATCCTACAATAAAATGTCTGCTCCTAGATGAAAATACAAATCTCTGTTACAAACTGCTGCTGAAAAATGTACATTGTACGATTATTCGATAAACGTGTTTTAAAGTTACACAGGATCAATTAAATCCAAAGCATGCACTGCTCGTAAACTGTGATCAAAACGTCAATTACCTACAATGACAAAAGAAATACATTGTGTGTACTCCGTCGCTATACATGTTCTCTGTCCAACGTCTCCACCTAAAAAGAAATAAAAATACTAAGTTTTCGCTATTATAAAGCTTCGTCATGTGACGCCACAATCTGGCGCGAGACAAATACGCGCGCGGGACCTGAAATAGAATAAAAACTTTCCAACTAACTAAATATAGAAACTTTACCAACACACTAATATGGACCCTTTAAAGAAAGAAAGAAACAAACAAACAAAAAAACAAACACACGCACACACATATCAATCAATCATGTTTCAAAGGGTGAAAGACCGTTTAGAATTGCTTTTCAAAAGCAATTGATTTATATTTTGGCTTAAATTGCTGTTCGCTAAAAATATCAATTAAATAGCATGAAAGGATATTTAAAAAGGTATGGTTGTTTGTCAGTTTGATTTCATATCAATGGTGGAAAACAGAATTCCTGAAAAATTGCAATTTCAAAATGGCTGCCAAATATCGGTAAAGAATGGGCCCCTTCCCTGGACGAGGCATAGAGATAAAGTATTTGACAGTTAGTTTTAACATATGAAAATGTGTGTTACATACATATTGCATTAGAATAGACAATCAACATTAAAAAAAAATAGCCAAATGACAAATAGTTGATTTATAAAAACATATATCATACTTTTACAGGAATAAAGCAGATCAAGCCCAATTGGAGATTACATATGTCAAAGATTGTATGCATATATTGGATTGTGCTATGAGATATAAGGTATGTATAACATGTAGATATTAATTTGTCCATTTCCATCACTATTGGAGCATGTAGTCAGTGTTCTCGAAAACCGTCGGTCCTGTCGGTCCTGACCGCCAAAAATCGGCTAGGACCGACAATTGCATGTGTAGTGGCAGTCCTGATGACTGACAACATTTTGGTGCATGGTTGTTCACTTTTGTTTTAACATCTTTTCGGTATTCAGATAGCTTTTGAACTGGTTGCTGATGTAAACAAACTTTAACTACGTAGCTCAAAATTACGGTAATACTTTTGAAAAAGAACCAGTCGTCGGTTTCTTTGGTATTCAGATAGTTTTTGGACTGGTTACTTCTGTAATTTAACTCTTGTAGCATAGCTCAAAATTACGGTAATACTTTTGATAAATAACCAGTCGTAAAAGTCATCATGGCATCGGCATGGCCATTTCGTTCAGAGAGGTAGTCCGAGATTACTCTGACGTGCAACGGCTGTTTTGCCAGACAAGCTGGGGCCGTGGGACCGCCCCAGCTTGTCTGGCAAAACAGCCGTTGGACGTCAGAATAATCTCGGACTATCAGAGAGGGTGCTAAACCAAAGGACTTTGTATTTGAACAAAGACTTTTACAAAGACTGAACATTTTTTTCTATATTACAAGACTTAGTCTTTTATTTCTATCATTTTAATGCACTTTTCACTGTAAATGATTGCAGTGGCCACAGCTTTAAACTTATAAAGCATCGATGTAATTCATCATTTCGTTAAAAAGTAAAATCACAAAAATACTGAACTCCGAGGAAAATTCAAAAAGGAAAGTCCTCAATCAAATGGCAAAATCAAAAGTTCAAACACTTTTTTTCTAACGAATTATAAACGATTGGAACAGTTTACCCAAAATGTTGTGTCCGCAAATACCGTTGATAACTTTAAAATACAACTTGATCATCATTGGGAAGATGTTATGTACCAGTTCTAGTGATAAATTATTTTTATTACAATTTTTTATTGTTTCTTAATATGAGTGGATTGGCATTGCCATTAGGAAGAAAATAAATACCAGCTCTTATGATGAATTTGGACTTCTTTAAGTATTTATTTAAAATTTGAATTATTCGTCAACCAAAAGTGACCCATAAAATGCAGGATTGTTTTGAGTTTAGCTTTTAAAACAAGTACGAATTTGGGAGGGCTAAAAAAGGATTGAATTTCCTTACACATGAGCCCTTAAAAGACTCTACAAGTAGTATAATGCATGAGACATAAAACAAAAATGAAATCAAGCATGTTATCAAACTGACAAAGTATAAAAATTAGTGAATAATGCAAAGTTATACTTTCATTGAAAAAAACCAAACATAGAAACTAGAAACTTAGGATGGAGTTAATATAGTATTGAGCAATGACTTTCATGTAACTAATAGGTGTTTGATAAATTCAAGTAAAATTACAGGACCACCAGATTTTCTCAAGGACCACCAGATTTTTAGTCTTGGTGGTCCCAATGACCACCAGGAAAAAAATATTTCGAGAACTCTGATGTAGTTAGTGTTACATGAGGAGATAATTTGAAAACAAATCCTTAATCCTTTTCTATTTACAAAAGTTTTGTGTACACAACATTACAGCAATATTTGTTAAAAAGCTAAGCATTATTTTATATACAATTGCAGAGGAATACATCATTTAAACTTGCATAAACACTTTAAGTGGCATCTATGTAAAAAAGACATGTATCTCTCAGAGAATAAAAAAAATAGCACTTTTCCTGTTTTAGGGGGCTAGCTCGTGGGTATAAATATTTTTTTCTTATATAGGATTTCGCTATTTTTTTCTATAGACAAACTTTATCCTATACCCAATAGAAAAATAAAATAAAAATATGGGGTCACTGTTCACAATCTGCCTTCAAAAAGCCTGCATTTTTGTTTAGGTACTTTTTCTGTTGAACTAATAGGAGAAAAAAGGTAATATCGAAATAAAAAAAAGAAAGAAATTACAGAAATTGCTTAAATTTTACATCAGTTTAGTTTCAGTACAGCTTATTTGAAAAAAATAATAAAAAATATAGGTCACTGATGAGTTAAAAAAGATATTTCAATTTTAATGCATTTTTTTTTCACAAAAGGGAGATAATTTGGAGATTTTCAATGATATAAACATTTTAAAAGTTATCTGGAGCCAAAACAAACTGATTTTTTTTTTGGTTGATTTTTGTACCATATTATAAAATAACAACTTATAGTGTAATAAATAAAATTTGTAATGAAAAAAAAAATGTTTGAATATTTGCTGATTTTTTTGTACCTTCAAGCCTCTTTAACCTTTATTTGGTACCATAAAGCAAGTACATTTGTGCGTCTGTCTGTCTGCTTCAGGTTAAAGTTTTGGTCAATGTACAATCAACTTGAAACGTAGTACACTTGTTTCCTATGATATAATCTTTTTGATTTTACTGCCAAATTAGAGTTTTGACCCCAATTTCATGTTCAACTGAACATAGAAAATGAACGTGCGAATGGGGTATCTGTGTACTAAGGAAATTTCTTGTTTTTTCACTTCTTAACATCTATTGAGCAACTTTTGGTTTTTCTTATAGGATGCCTGGAACAGGGCCTAAAGACTTCCTTTGTATAACATGTGGAAAAAGAACAAAACCAGACAGAAGGAGATTTATAGCTGGTCCTGCATATGCTAATTATAGAAAACATTTCAAAGTATTTTCATGCAAAGACAATGATGTAACCTGCATAAAATGTTACTCTCAATTTTACCGGAAAAGTAAATGTCAGGCAAACAGATATGAAGATAACCAAGAGGAATCTGAAAACCAACTGTCTGAATCAGAAGATGTCTATGAACCACCCGCAAAGAAACAACAGAAAACTACATCAATTAAAAGTCCCAAAATAATACAGCTACCAATAACATCAGCTGGAAAAAGCCATTCTTCATGTTGTGTTTGTAAAGACAGAAAATCCAAATTTCAGACTTTATCAACAGAAAATAGACACAAAGCATTTTTATCAACTGGCCATTTGCTATTGTCCGGAGCACGCTGCTGTCCAACACACATTGATTCAGATGGAAGCCTCAATGAACAAGCCATCCTGCATTTCAAAAGTTTATCGTCATCATCAACCACATTTTTCAACAAAACAGAACTGCTGGCTTTAATTACTGATATCCGATCAATTGCTTTAAAAAATGAAAATTTAAGAATTGATTTTGACAACAAAAACACACTCAAAGATTCTGATTTCCTAAACCTTACCGGCATTACAAAAGAAAATTTTGAAGACCTAATCTCACATGTCAAATCCATCAGACAGACAAAAACAGAAGCATAAGAACATGCATAGCCCTTTTCTTGTCAGATTAAGAACTGGAATGTCATACCGGATGCTTTCAACACTTTTCAATATTGGCAAAACTGGAATAAGAAGAGCAATTGCAACAGCTAGAAAAGAACTCTCCATTAACTTCACTCCAAAATATCTTGGCTTTCAACACATTTCCAGACAGGACATCAAAGACAATCATACAAGACCCCTAGCAAAAGAATTATTTGGAAATGAAATTGAAAATCCTGTCATTTTAGTTGCAGATGGTACCTACATTTACATTCAAAAAAGCAACAACTTTAAATTTCAAAGACGGTCATATAGTCTTCATAAAAATCGACCGTTAGTTAAGCCGATGATTATTGTATCGACTACAGGATATATTGTATCAGTGTTAGGGCCATATCACGCTGATTACAAGAACAATGATGCCAACATTATCAAACATAATTTTAAATTAAATATGGAACAGATGACTGATTGGATAACAGAAGGGGACATTCTTATATTGGACCGAGGATTTCGGGATGCTGTCGACTTTCTGGAGGAGATGGGGGTCCATTCCAAGATGCCTTCTTTCCTTAAAAAGGGACAGAAGCAGCACACAGTAGAAGAGGTATAAATTATTGTAAGCGATAAAACTGTCCTAAAAAATAGTGTCTGTTCAGTATCATCTCATTGTGAAAAACCCAGATATTCATTCATTTTGATCGTCACTATTATTTATTCTGTCTCAACTTTTATATACATGATCAATGTGAAAGAGGGCAATATTTACTAGCAAACATACTTAGTGTTACATCATACGTATAATGATTTCTTGATGAGCAATTTAATATTTAATTCATGTTTCAGTTCATCACATAGGCTAACTACTTATATTTATGTATCCCCCAATATTACAGTATTACAATACTGATCCTAATTTTATGAACTTATTAAGCAGCAACATGAAAAAGTACAGTTATGGGTCAATGTCACGAAGACATCACCAACTCACTAAATGAATTACAAAAATAAATTAAGTGATTACCACATGATCTTCAATGATGCACCAGTTACCCATTTGCAGGCAGCTATACCTTTCAATTTGTAGATGTCCATATTACAAGGAATTTTTTGTCAGCCGATTTATGTGGGAGTAATGCCCCTTTGAACTTAGAAATTTCAAAAATTATTTTACTGATGCAGCTTTATTGTCAGCACAACTTCTTTGAAACTTAGTATTGAACCGATTTTAATTGAAATTGATTGGTAACTGACACAATATGTAGTTGTACAGATTACCAAGTCTTATTAAAAGTATTCCAAATGGATACCAAAATTTTCTAGTTTCCTAATGTCTTTTTGAGGTAATTAAAAAATGCTAGGATTATAAATTGCAATTTCACGTTTCAGGCAAATTCATCAAGGTTGATCACCAAAATAAGATGGGTGGTTGAGTCTGTAAATGGCAGACTCAAACTGTGGCGGTACCTGGCAAATGTTGTGCCAAACACACAGATACCACACATTGGAGATGATATTAAATTAGTTGCTGCCATTTGTAATAAATACAAACCTCCTTTGAATTCTGGAAATCAAGAAGAAGATCAACTTCTTGCTGCTAAAATGAAGGTAATTAAAGCACTTAGACAAGGAAGCAATATAATTCTAGAATAATTAACATTATCTAAAATTACTACACTTATGTTTCACACATCTGGAATTAATTTTTAAACTGAATTTGAAGACTCAGTTTGCATGCGACCATTGAGGGCTCACTGCTTGTTCTCAGGACATTTTATATTGTCAAAGCCCATAAAGATAATATTATTCTGCAATGAGCCTGTTTACTAAGGTAGGAATACACTACAGTAATATTGGTTTAGTATACAAACGTCACTTTTAAGCCACACCCATTAACGGAAGTGGTTATTCTGGTATCAAATCTATTCCATAGACATTCAATGATGTTTTGCATTGTGTTCTGGTTGGTTACTCAGGTAATTGATTATGGTGTCATATTGTCCCCAAATACATGTAGTACTCCAGAGCTTCACCCATTATAATTCACAGTAAGAAACACAGGTTGTCCACATCGATTCTGAGAATCTTTTATTTGTCTTAATTTGTATTTGTAGTAGGATTAAAACATTATACACACATTGTCAGAAAATATCTTTTTTACTTGTGCTTGCTGTGAAACAAGCAGGAAATGTTCGGCAAACCTTTCATTTCTACCTGTTTCTAAGACTTGTCAATTCTTTTTATATTATATATTATAAAATATTAAATGGTATCATAATGATATTGGGAATCAAACAGTACAAGATACCAGTAAACAACTAGAATTAAATTAATTATTAATCTCAATTGCTTATGTTGTATAATTATTATTTTAAGATGTTAGCATCCAAAGGGAATGCCTTGTATGAAAGAGTGGTGGAAGAGAAATTGGATAGAAGAATTGCAGCATGGAAAAACATGGATTCAGAGAATGTTGTAGAAGGATTTCCCACTCTGTCTGAGGAGGAATTAACTAACATAACTGTTGGGGTGTATCAGCTCAAACTAGCAAGAAGCTACACTTGTGAACATTTAGATGAGGATGGCGACTACATTATTATGTTAAATGATGAGATACAGGATATACTGCGTGTAAAAATCCAAAGTCGTCATACCTCATCAAAATTATACTTGCTGTGGATCGAGTACGGGCCTGCAGTAATTAAAGGGTGGTATTGCCAATGCAAGGCGGGTGCTCGTGTTGTGGGGGCTTGTGCTCATGTTTCATCAGTACTGTGGTACTTAGGATATGCTAGGTATGCTGATTCTGTGCGCAATGTCAAGAACTGGTCAATGTATTTAGAGGATGCATCCAATGTACCAGAAGAGATTGAGGACTCAGATAGTGAAGCAAGTTGTCCTGAAGAGTAACAGCTTTAGCATGTGTTTTATTTGATTGTCAGTCACTGAATACCCATAATACTTATGTACATATAAAATGATCTCTTTATTTAATTATATTCAGAATTATTTTGCATAAATTGCTTCAATGAAAGTATGATGATCTTTTGTCATTGTTTTGCATCCGTCAGCAGCTATTTGTTGTTGCTGTCCATAAACATCAATCTTCTCTTTCATATCCATTGCATCCTTTGCATCTTAAGTAGTAGGTCATTGATCAATAGAAAGTGTGACACTGTCCTGTACATTTCTGTGTAATTCTAATATCCATCTCAGTATCTAGTAGGTAGTGAATCAACCAAAATGTATGCTGGTATATATTTCAAGTTTAACTCAATTAAAGTCTTATCTGGTAAGGATATCATTTGAATTTCATAATTAGTTAGTTGAAGTCAGGAAAGATGTTATACAGAGTGAGAGTAGATCATGCAATGCAATCAATATTGCATGCTCTTATATATTTGATTTGACAATTTTCATGAGTAAAATGATAATCTCAAAGACCATAGCAAGTATGATGAAACAATCCCAGAAATTCTCATTGCTGTAGAATTTTAATAGTTTTTGCCCAAAATGATTTGATGTCTTTTAATAACTATGATATTGTTATAGTATCAAGTTAAGCGTTTGTTATTAAATGATCCCAGAAATCCTCATGTTATGAAGATTTTTACAGTATTTTGCCACAAATGACTTTCAAATGCATTTGTATGTATTTTTTATAACTTTGATATTGTAAACTGTATCAATTCAAAACATATGCACCAGTATGGTTATTGCAACTATTTGTGCACTGTTTGTAATTAAATGATCCCAGAAATCCTCATTTTATGAAGATTTTTACAGTATTTTGCCAAAAAATGACTTTAAAATGCAGTCTTATGTATTTTACAACTTTGTTATTGTAAACTGTATCAATTCAAAACATAAATGACTTTAAAATGCAGTCTTATATGTTTTATAACTTTGATATTGTAAACTGTATCAATTCAAAACATATGCACCATAGTTGTTATTTTAACTATTTGTGCAGTGCTGGTTATTAAATAATTCCAGAAATCCTCATTTTATGAAGATTTTTAACGTATTTTGCCAAAAAAATGACTTTAAAATGCATTCTTATGTATTTTTACAATTTTGATATTGTAAACTGTATCAATTCAAAACATATGCACCAGTCTTAATATTTCAACTATTTGTGCAGTGTTTGTTATAAAATAATCCCAGAAATCCTCATTTTATGAAGATTTTTACAGTATTTTGCCAAAAATAATTTTAAAATGCATTCTTATGTATTTTATAACTTTGATATTGTAAACTGTATCAATTCAAAACATATGCACCAGTCTTGTTATTTCAACTATTTGTGTAGTGTTTGTTATTGAAAATACCAGAAATTCTAATTTTATGAAGATTTTTACAGTATTTTGCCAAAAATGACTTTGAAATGCATTCTTATGTATTTTACAATTTTGTTATTGTAAACTGTATCAATTCAAAACATATGCACCATTCATGTTATTTTAACTATTTGTGCAGTGTTGGTTATTAAATAATCCCAGAAACCCTTTTATGAAGATTTTACAGTATTTTGCCAAAAATGACTTTTAAAATGCATTCTTATGTATTTTACAATTTTGATATTGTAAACTGTATCAATTCAAAACATATGCACCAGTCTTAATATTTCAACTATTTGTGCAGTGTTTGTTAAAAATAATCCCAAAATCCTCATTTTATGAAGATTTTTACGGTATTTTGCCAAAAAATGACTTTAAAATGCATTCTTATGTATTTTTTATAATTTTGATATTGTAAACTGTATCAATTCAAAACATATGCACCAGTCTTGTTATTTCAACTATTTGTGTAGTGTTTGTTATTGAAAAATCCCAGAAATTCTAATTTTATGAAGATTTTTACACTATATTGCCAAAAAATGACTTTGAAATGCATTCTTATGTATTTTTACAATTTTGTTATTGTAAACTGTATCAATTCAAAACATATGCACCATTCATGTTATTTTAACTATTTGTGCAGTGTTGGTTATTAAATAATCCCAGAAATCCTCATTTTATGAAGATTTTTACAGTATTTTGCCAAAAAATGACTTTAAAATGCATTCTTATGTATTTTTACAATTTTATATTGTGAACTGTATCAATTCAAAACATATGCACCAGTCTTAATATTTCAACTATTTGTGCAGTGTTTGTTATAAAATAATCCCAGATTTCCTCATTTTGTGAAGATTTTTACAGTATTTTGCCAAAAAATGACTTTAAAATGCATTCTTATGTATTTTTATAACTTTGATATTGTAAACTGTATCAATTCAAAAGATATGCACCAGTATGGTTATTGCAACTATTTGTGCAGTGTTTGTCATTAAATGATCCCAGAAATCCTCATTTTATGAAGATTTTTACAGTATTTTGCCAAAAAAATTACTTTAAAATGCAGTCTTATGTATTTTACAAAATTGTTATTGTAAACTGTATCAGTTCAAAACATATGCACCATAGTTGTTATTTTAACTATTTGTGCAGTGTTGGTTATTAAATAATTCCAGAAATCCTCATTTTATGAAGATTTTTACTGTATTTTGCCAAAAAATGACTTTAAAATGCATTCTTATGTATTTTTACAATTTTGATATTGTAAACTGCATCAATTCAAAACATATGCACCAGTCTTGTTATTTCAACTATTTGTGTAGTGTTTGTTATTGAAAAATCCCAGAAATTCTAATTTTATGAAGATTTTTACAGTATTTTGCCAAAAAATGACTTTGAAATGCATTCTTATGTATTTTTACAATTTTGTTATTGTAAACTGTATCAATTCAAAACATATGCACCATTCATGTTATTTTAACTATTTGTGCAGTGTTGGTTATTAAATAATCCCAGAAATCCTCATTTTATGAAGATTTTTACAGTATTTTGCCAAAAAATGACTTTAAAATGCATTCTTATGTATTTTTACAATTTTGATATTGTAAACTGTATCAATTCAAAACATATGCACCAGTCTTAATATTTCAACTATTTGTGCAGTGTTTGTTATAAAATAATCCCAGAAATCCTCATTTTATGAAGATTTTTACAGTATTTTGCCAAAAAATGACTTTAAAATGCATTCTTATGTATTTTTATAACTTTGATATTGTAAACTGTATCAATTCAAAACATATGCACCAGTCTTGTTATTTCAACTATTTGTGTAGTGTTTGTTATTGAAAAATCCCAGAAATTCTAATTTTATGAAGATTTTTACAGTATTTTGCCAAAAAATGACTTTGAAATGCATTCTTATGTATTTTTACAATTTTGTTATTGTAAACTGTATCAATTCAAAACATATGCACCGGTCTTGTTATTTTAACTATTTGTGTAGTGTTTGTCATTAAATAATCCCAGAAATCCTCATTTTATGAAGATTTTTACAGTATTTTGCCAAAAAATGACTTAAAAATGCATTCTTATGTATTTTTATAACTTTGATATTGTATACTGTATCAATTCAAAACATATGCACCATACTTGTTATTTTAACTAATTGTTCAGTGTTTGTGATTAAATAATCCCAGAAATCCTCATTTTATGTATATTTTAATGGATTTTGCCCCAAAATGACATTTGACTGCAGTTTAATGTCAATTAAAAACTCTGATATAGTTGTTGGTGTTGTTATATAACATATGCATTATTGGATACATTTAACTTGTGTTTAATAAATTTGTTATTACTTAAATCCAGAAATTCTCAATTTTCTTGATTTTTTACTTTTTGCCCAAAATGGTGAAAAATGCCCAAAAATGTTAGAAAATCACATTTTATGACAAAGTCATGTTAGTTTCGCCAGGAAATCCTTCACAACACTAGTTTTGAGATTGGGCCAAAATGGCCCTTAATGACCCTTCTCCTTTGTTTGAAAGGAAGAAATGGTGTTCATTATGTTAAATTATTTTGATCAGCTACATCACTTTTGGAAGAGTATCTTTTTCAAAGCACATAACATTTAGAAGTAAGAGCAAAAAGTTGCTTGGCCTAGGCCTGGAGTCAGAATAATGTGTCTGCTTAGGTTTTAGATGTCATAATTTATTTAATTACATTGTGAACTAGCACATTGAAAGTAATGCCCAGTATGTCAGCCTAGTACAAAGCAGGATTCCTATCTACATCACATTAACAGATTCCAGCAGCCATCATATTCATCTACAAATGTAGTTAAATAACAAAATTTCAGTTTTTTGTTTTAACTCAAAATGAAACTCTTAATATCTTTTAGACAAAAAATTTGAATTTACCTCAGAAATAATTCTGTATTGGTATTATTTTAGTAGGGTTTTCTATATGAATTGGATTTTGAATAAAACAGCATATTCACCTGAAGAAAAGTGATATTCACCACACTAAAAGTCCCATGCTTTTACCTGTATAATAATGGCAAAATGTGTGATGCACAATTGGTTTTTGTAAATAATTGACATTGGATACATTTTTATACCCCACCTAGGGGCATTATGTTTTTCGGTCAGTCCGTTTGTCCGTCTGTTTGTCCGTCCATTACAACCTTTGGCCTCAGTGAATATCAGTTTTTCAAAAGTCAATAAAACCACATTTTTACCTGATCAATAGACATTAATTGTATAATTTTCTGTCACAAACTAAACAAGTGTTGGTATACTTTCGTGTTATAGTTTTGATAGGGAAAACAGTGATATTTATGACTACTATTTAGACACAAATGAGTTTACTGGAGGTAAACGCGTGTTCCTTGGAAGAAAAAAAGTTAAATGTTAACTCTCATAATTTGATTGAACAGTAAATCTTGAACCATGCAAGTATATGATTTTTAAAACTTTTTATATATATCTGTTTGATTATAGGATGTCTGAGAGAGATGATGACGACAGTATGTTTACTATAAACATTGAAGAGTTATCTCCCCTAGATCTACTGATGAATGACAGAAGAAGTGAATTAGAGCTGATGTTTGAGGTAATCAGACCTTATGAAGCATCTATATCAGACTTATGAGCCAGTCCATCTGGCACTAAGTCCCCAATGTAGATTGTAAGAAAATTCTGAATTAAAAGCATTTTATAAAACTGAATCAGATATATAAATCACTAGCAGAAAGAATAAAACATCAATTTGGTTTGAACCCTTGCACATGACAAATGCATTCCACTCAATCTTAATTGACTATGATTGTCAGTTTTCTGTGAAAAGGTCGGTGGTTCTCTGATGGAACTTCAGCTTCACAAAAAACACAAAATTCAATCAATCTATCACAAAACACAAATTTAGTCAACTGCCATCAACATGATCAATGTTTCACATGTCAGTTTTCCTTAATGAAAAAACAATTATGTTTTGAATAAAGCCAATAGATTCAATTTTAATTAGATACACTTGTAACTAGTTCCATATGTAAATCAAAATTTATTAAAATATCACTCATTATGATTTAAAGAAAAAGAAATAATTTTTAAACATTATTATATCTGTAACTAATGTTTGTGGGCGTAGTTAAATAAAACTTGATATAAGTTTTATATTGATATCAATGTTGATTCCCTACATATTTCAATATATAATTATAGATTATCGTTGGTCATCTCAACGAGATTGATTTTCTCGCTTGAGCCGGTACGGCGAAAGTGAGAAAAGCAAGTGAGTTGAGATGACCAATGATAATCTGTTTATTGCTATTATTACCTATGAAGGCGTTGTTAATTTCCTTGACAACGGCACGTGTTCCCTTAGTTTCTAGCAATAATTTTCATATCACTCGACTCCGTTTTCATATCACTTGACTCTGCTGAGAAAGGAAATTATCAGTCAGCAAGATCAAAGGAAAAATTCGTAAAATAGCGATAAATGGATATTATTCTAGCTCAGTTATCCAAAATTATGAACTGTTAACTTAGCTATTGATTAACATAACAAATTTCCCATATATCCCTTTGTTACTTAAAAAGTGAACAAACAAATGATTCAAATAAAGCATCTGCAAAGAAATGATTTAATGGAGAGACTATGCCTTGCTATTTTTGGTCGATGGTACTTTTATATAAAAATACTGTAATACTTCCCTACAACATGAGCAATAATGAGATACTGGATTAACTTATTAGTCTCAAACCCTTTATAAAATCCAAATGAAAGAATTCATTATTTCCTTATTATATTATTATGATTGCAGAATGTTATAATACAAATGCTAGCTGTCCATCCAGACTTACTTGGAGAACAGGCTCCGCCTCCTGCTGCTCAGTCTACCATACAGAACTTACCAATAACTCCAGTGACCAGTCTACAGATAAGTAAGTCTTTCACAAGTTGAAAATCTAAATAAGAAAAGTTTAGTAAAACAAGAATATGTGTCTATAGGATATGATGCCCTCTCCTACTGTTACATTTCCAATGTTAATTGAAACCCATAATTTGGGGTCAAAAGTCTATTTGGCCTTCATTTTGAATAAGATGTGTACCAAAATGAGTATATGTTCTAAGTTTCAAGTTAATGTGACCACAACTTCAAGGTAGCTACCATGAACCAAAACTTCAGCCTGATATGGGACAAACTATAAAAGGAGATATACACAGACTGGAAAACATAAGGCCTCCCAACTACCGTAAAGCTGATTTTTTCGTGGGTGTCAAATTTTGCGATTTAGGGGCAACAAAGTATACACAAAATTTTGGCGGTTTTATTTTGGCAGATTTTAACCCTTAGACTGCTGCATTCATTTCTATTGTACTTTTGTGTATTGCTGAATAAAATTTTAATCACTGATGAAATAAACATGTTTACTTACAATTGCTATATCTTTGTAAATATTGAATATTCATCAACAAAAGTTATATAAAAAGTATTGTTAGATTCTGTATTTTTATTTATGTTTATTTTGTGTGAGTCTCTGGTCATTTATTACCTGTACAGGTGCAAATAGAGGTAAACAAAGGTAAATTTAATTTTTTCATGTTTTATTAACGAATCCATCAATGTAAAACTTTACAAAAGTATCCATGACTTCAGAATTGAACCAATATTGTTGAAATCTCTTTAAGAACTAGTTCCATTGAAATTATCAAAAGAAAAAGTTTCTTCTCTGACCAACAGCCTTTTTATGCAACTATTTGCCAGTATTTTCCTTCAGACTTTCACTGTGCCGACTTTTACTTCCATGTACAAATATGTTTAAACAACAAGTTCATTGATATAGCTTTCGTCAATAAATAATCTTAACAAACATAAAGTTCAGATCTATCGATGTCAGTGATCAGTATTGATTCACAGTTGAAAGGCGCAATGATAAACATCGCAAATCTTGTTTCATGTCATCCATTTTGAACATCGTCTGGGAATCCCGTGGTTCTCGCTTTAAAAGTCTTCTGTTCACAGTTTTGCTAGAATGATTCTATTTCCATCTATTATATATCTTCTGTTCTCGTCCAAATCCTTTAAATCGGCGCCGCTGTTACATCGTTATCATTGAAATACTTCTGAACGTGTTGGCCATCACCCCAAACAATATCCGCCATTTTGTTACTTTTTCATCAAAATTTTTCACTTTCGGTTTCATCTCTTATACCTGATTTAAAGTCAAGAGAAACTCGAAAGAAGCAGAATTTTAACCAATCAGAATCCATACAAGTCTTAACTGCGCAATCTCATGAATATTGACTCCGCCCATTCCATGGTAACTGTGTAAACAAACGAGTTACGGAAGCGACAATAGTCGCGTAGCAGTAGCAGACTGCTTTATCGGAACGACAATAGTCGCACGTAGCAGTCTAAGGGTTAATTTCAATTAAATATATTGGCAGATACTGAATTGGTTGCTATTAAAAAGTTGTAAAAAAGTGGCAGGCAGAAAACAGTTAAACATATCTTTGCTGAATGACGTCTTATTTATTGAATATATTCAGATACAATTATTCAATAAAATACCAGTGACATAGATATTTGTCACAGGTGTACAAACGTATTGTAAATGTTAGGGTTGATTAGTTACGAAATTCACTGGACCTTTGATGTACTAATTAGGTTATAAAATTATCATGAGTGACTTACAACTCTTATATAATTTGACACTAATTAAGAAGGGTAAAATACCTAACAGTCTGAGAGTACCTTACTCTCTTATTTGACACTAAATAAAAAGGGTATACATATACATTGTTTAATTAGCACTCATGACGTCCTTTTATAAAATACTCGTATGTATAGTGTCCTTTGAATTAATGTTGTTCAAACAAACACATACTGTTATTGACCTGCCGACCTGAAAAAAATAGATCATTCACAAAACAATATATAGCTATTAGAATGTACCGAACGTATGCATAAATTTTCCCAGAATTTATTTTCGCGATTTTCATTTATCTGCCAAAATAAGTGAAAATAAACACCCGCGCGAAAATAAGCGGCTATAGGGTATTGTAGGCTGTGAATATTATTACTTTTAATTGAATGTACATAAGACTTCAATATTATAACATACATGAAAAAAGCCATATATCTAAATGTTTGGGTTAATGAAAAGAACTTGTGTGCTCTTGAGTTTATTGTCATTACAATGTAGCCTGTCTTACTGATAGTTACTGTACAGTAATTGGGTAAACCATAAATTTTCTGGGCTTTCCTCTCAAAAACCGAAAGTTCTCAAGACTTACAATTTTTAATTCACTTGACTTGCATCACTGTCTTATACTTTTTTTTAAATGTTCTACTCTGAAACCACTTGACCAATTTCAAACAGACTTTGCTTGAATGATCCTTAGGGTATTAAGCTATTGTTTTGTCACTGCCAACCAACCAATTTGGCTACTTTGTCTCAAAATAGAACAGCAAGGGGGAAATGCAAACAATTGTCTTATTTCTTGAAAAATAATAATTTTTATGGAAAAGTAAATAGCACAAAAATGTTCAAAATGTTATGATCTACTTACTTCTCATTTCATCAAAATTATGGGATGAGTCATTGTAGAAATAATTGCTCTTAAATCAAGATTTTTGACAATTTCTAACATTTTTGCCTTATATCATGAAAACTATAATAAATAAAACAACCATCATTTACTCCTTATATATATATATATATATATATATATGCATTATAAGAGTTATTGGTAATTAAGCAAATTAAACCTTACAAACCATTTCATTGGTTTATGACTGCCTGGTGAAGGGTATTTTGATTTTGGGCAAGAGGAAGATTTTGTTTATACTGTGCATTCATTTTATGGGTTGGATATTAATTTTCCTTGAATAAGTAGTTATAGGAAAACCACTGATTTAAATGTTAAAAAGTACAAATTTTCTATAGGCTTGTTTCTAAACTTTTGTAAAACCACGAAACCAAAAGTTTTATTCAATCCTCAAAAATTGGTATCCACGAAAAATAAATGAATCTACAGTATCATGATTTTTATGTCATTGAAAAAAAATATTGACCTTGATTTCACTTGAATGTACCAGAAAAAAAATCTGATCAATAAAATAGTGAAATTAATTATCAAAGTTTAATGTTTTGTTTCATGTCCATATGTAAGTAGTGTTTTGTTTACTTTTAAAGGTCAAAATATATCCTGTCCAATTTGTCTGTGTATTTATGAAGAATGTGACTCTACGACAACGTTACCATGCCAACACCATTTTCATCCTCTCTGTATAAAGGCTTGGCTCAGCAAGGTATGTATTCTAAAAACTCAGTTAGTTGAGGACTTTGATTGTTATCTTCAAATTTTCCTCAACAAGAGGTAAGTGTATGTACATTGGAAATTTCAGAAAGTAATGGTCAGTTTACTTATTTTTGGAGGGATTATGTGTATTCAGTAGAAGTTTACGAAAAATTTTGGTGTAGTTTTTTGTATGGCCAAAAAAAAAAGTGTATTTGCTCTTTATAAAGCAATGATCTTACTAACACCAAGGATTGATATCCATCAAATATAACTTTGAAGTAAGAAATATTGAAAAACAACAACAGAACTCAATAAAGGGGCTCAGATCACTGTAAATTTTAGTATTATTTTGAACTAACAGAAACATCCTGACTGCATATGCAATTATGTCTGATGAAGCAATCAGTGGAAAGTTCATTCAGAAAATTACTTTCCTATTAAAAAAAAAGAAGATGTGGTATAATTGCCAATGAGACAACTCTCCGCCAGAGTCCAAATGATATAGAAGTTAACAACTATAGGTCACCATACAGCCTTCAGCAATGAGGAAAACCCATACCTCATAGTCAGCTATAAAAGGCCCCGAAAAGACAAATGTAAAAGAATTCAAACGAGAAAACTAACGGCCTGATTTATGTACAGAACAATGATCAAAAAACAAATATGATATACAGCAACAAACCACTGAACTACAGGCTCCTGACTTGGGACAGCCACATACATACAGCAACAAACGACAAACACTGAATTACAAGCTCCTGACTTGGTACAGGCACATACATACAGCAACAAACGACAAACACTGAATTACAAGCTCCTGACTTGGTACAGGCACATACATACAGCAACAAACGACAACCACTGAACTACAGGCTCCTGGCTTGGGACAGGTACATACATACAGCAACAAACGACAAACACTGAACTCCAGGCTACTGACTTGGGACAGGTACATACATACAGCAACAAACGACAAACACTGAACTCCAGGCTACTGACTTGGGACAGGTACATACATACAGCAACAAACGACAAACACTGAATTACAAGCTCCTGACTTGGTACAGGCACATACATACAGCAACAAACGACAAACACTGAATTACAAGCTCCTGACTTGGTACAGGCACATACATACAGCAACAAACGACAAACACTGAATTACAAGCTCCTGACTTGGTACAGGCACATACATACAGCAACAAACGACAACCACTGAACTACAGGCTCCTGACTTGGGACAGCCACATACAGAATGTAGAGGGGTTAAACATGTTAGTGGATGCCCAACCCTCCCAATAACCTGGGACAGTGGTGCTACGGTACAACATATGAACAAACTATAAAAATCAGTTGAAAAAGGCTTAACTCATCAGATAGATACAAAGCAGAAAAACAAGTAACAAAAACACAGATGAACGTGGCAACAAATTTATACATCCCTACAGCAACAGAGTACAGATCTGAAAGTACTCACAGTTACAGACAGCTAGTTCAAAGCCAATAACAACTAATAAAAATCATGTATCATAGATATAGGAAGATGTGGTGTGAGTGCCAATGAGACAACTCTCCATCCAAATAACAATTTATAAAAGTAAACCATGTCCATTTTGAGATTCTTTCAGTTACATTTAAGTATATTCTACATAGTCAGGAACAGAATGGAGATTTTTACTTGCACAAATTTGTTTTAATCCAAAATTTTACCATTTATATTGAATACAGTTTAATTATCCCCTGACCAAATTGAGATGTTGAGTGGATACAGTGTATGGTTTGTTTGTGTGTTCATACACTCTTTCATTCTTCCATACTGTAAAGTTTTGTATTAATATTTAAAAATAAGAAGACTTGGAAGGATTGCCTTTGAGACAACTCGCAACCTGAGAGAAAATGATTTAGAAGTTCGCAACTATAGTTCACTGTACGGATTTCCAAAATGAGCTAAACCCATACCACATAGCAAGCTATTAAAGGCCCCAAAATGACAATGTAAGACAATTCAAAAGAAAAAACTAAAAAAGTCTCGATCTAAGTAACTAGAAATCAAAGAGGAGTAATTTTCATTGATATATCATATTGCGTGATGAAGTTCCATACTAATATTAAATTACCTTCATTGTATTCGTGAAGGGCTATGGTTGAATTGTGTTGTCATGTAGAATCCTTTTATAGTGAGCTATGCATTATGGGTTTTGCTCATTGTTGAAGGCCCTACAGTGACCTTTAGTTGATAATATCTATGTCATTTTTTCTCTGGTTGAGAGTCATCCCCTTGTATTAAATTAAGTTTTGTATTAAGGTCAAGATATGCCCACTACCAATTATAGGATTGTGTCAATTGATGCATCATGCTAGTTATAAGTTATTAAGTAGATATAAGAAGAAGTGGTATGAGTGCCAATGAGACAACTCTCCATCCAAGTCAAAATTTATAAAAGTAAACCATTATAGGTCAAAGTACGGTCTTCAACACGGAGCCTTGGCTCACACCGAACAGTAAGCTATAAAGGGCCCCAAAATTACTAGTGTAAAACCATTCAAACGGGAAAATCAACGGTCTAATCTATATAAAAAGCGAGAAAGAAACACTTATGAACCACATCAACAAACGACAACTACTGAACATCAGATTCCTGACTTAGGACAGGTGCAAACAAATGTAGCGGGTTTAAACGTTTTAATGGTACCAAACCTTCACCTTTTTCTGAAACAATAGTGTAACATCACAACATAGAAAGACACACTATAAAATATCAACTGAAATAGCTTAACTCAATCAAAGGACATATTAACACCATTGAACATACACTGAACAAATAAATTTGACCTATGATACAATGTAAATACAAAATAAATAAACT
The DNA here is from genome assembly GCA_017311375.1 of Mytilus coruscus. NCBI lineage: Eukaryota > Metazoa > Mollusca > Bivalvia > Mytilida > Mytilidae > Mytilus > Mytilus coruscus. The sequence goes on from CM029605.1 coordinate 4,385,197, forward strand.
AAGGGAAGAATAATAAAAGTTACATGTTATATCGGTATGAAATGTTAAACAATTTAAGAAAAACAATATGCTCGAACAAAAATATCAGCCATTTGCAATAACTTTAAACACAGGTAGAATCCACATTCAATTTTGATGACTTTGACCTTAATTTTTCACACCCTTTGTTTATTCCAACCATAATACTACGAACACACTTGGTATTTAATGGAAGTGTCATTTATCTGTTGAAAAACCTGTCAGCCCACCAGTAGTTTTAAGTCATCATTTTAAAGTTAATGAATTGTAATAGATATATATTAAACATAGGGTTATTTTTGCTCATGCGGAACTTAGCCTGGAATAATGACTTTTCCTGACCTTTGAAAATCTCTGCCATGAATGAGAGAAACTGGAAATTCATGAGCATGTGGCAATCATGAGCTTCATTTTATCCCTTGTTGACTGAATATGTATCAAGGGGTTTATTTCTAGATCTGAGAAATCAAGAATAGTAGATCTTTTTTATATCTTCTCGACATTAATGTCTTTCTCAGGGTACTGATGTATTGGATTATTTGTTTTCTTGGGTACCATTTTTCCTGGATTGAGGAAAACTTGCAATTTTGTTGATATTTGATTTCCTGTTTTTGGTCAAAATCTTGCAAACAAGCCTATAGAAAATTTGTAATTAGTTAACATTTCAATTCTGTGTTTCACCTGTACTCATAAAATCCAATGAAAAATAATTAATCCACAGTTGAGTGAATAATCCACAGTAGAGTGAATTCTTAGTTCTGATGGTGTTAAAATGGGTTCTTAGATTGTCTGATTTATTGAAATTATGTGTAATTCTTCTAACAGAGATATGGTTGATTGCATAATATCCTTATTAAGTGTTTAAAATATGTAATGTATTTCTTTTCAGTCAGGAACGTGTCCAGTTTGCAGATTTACATTAGAATGAGTAGGCAACAGATATGAAGAAATCAAATGTAACAAAGCTCTGGATTTAATATGTTATAATCTTTTAAGTCTATTTAAATATACTGGAAGAGTTCCGTTAGACCCAGCAAAGCAAACAAGAAATCACAAAGGTGAAAACATGCAGATTTAAGATAATCCTTATAGTGCTCTAAAGAATATGAGTTGATGGATATTAAAATGATACAAGATATGTGATAAGCTCTTATGAAAACATTAATAAAGACTATTATTCAAATAATGAATTAATTTTGATTGGTATTAATTGTTATGGTTGAGAAATGTGAGGCGACTTTTGTCGTATATCCTGAGGAGACACATAAACCTTTATGTATAATGTATCAAGTCATAAAGTTATCGTCCTGAAAATGAATAAAATATTTGCTGCTGGACATTAAGCAAACAACAATCAATCAATCATAAAGAATGAAGAATACATATAGATAAATATGGCATTAGGAGTTGTATTTCAATGCAAGACAATGAACAGATTACATTCCATGTATGAACTACTCCTTCACTTTAGGAGTAGTAACACTGAAATGTCCAACATATTGAAAAAAATAATTATGGTCAACAATTCTCTTTGTCATTTAGTTTGTTTAATATTATTTTGCTCCCATATTAAGATGCAGAATTAAAGATATATGCATATATTTTTTTGTATTCCTTCAATACTTCAATCCTTAACACAGTTAACCAAAACTTGGTAGCTTAATATGTTATATAAAAGTCAACAAATGCACTAAAATCATGACCTCATTTCAATACTCATGTTTTGAGGAGTAAGGTTTTTAGGACTGAGGCTTTCAGGACAGGTCAGAAATCGTTGTATTGCAAATATATGCATGTGTCAGTCTTTTTTGACCTCATTCCTATCCTCCTGTAAATGTTAACTTTTTTCTATTCAGTCTATTCCATAGTAAAGAGACGTCAACTACCGCTAGGGGATAATAATGGGAGATAATAAACTTGCCAAAATTCTTGACCATAATCTGTTTTGAGTTAGGTCGTGGAACCGCCATTGAAAAAGTATCGTTTAGGAAGATAATGTGTGCAAGGGAATACACAGTTAATGATCAAAAGCTGCATTTAAGGATATTTTGGTGCAAAATGTTGAAGAAAATTATACAGAAAACACAGAAAAGACTAATCGTAGCAAGTCATTAGTTTACCTACTTAGGTACTTAAGAAAAGGATATTATGCCAATATGGCTTAACACAGCTTTAATCTCTATGAACCATTCAACTGCATATCAAAATATATAAATATCAAAAACAATGATATAAATTTCCCTCGAATAAAAAAATAGGACCCAACCAATGCATATTTCTTTTCAAAAGACGAAAAAAATAATTCAATTTTGACTATAGTTCGTGTTGTATTTGAGAAATGTAAGTCATGATCAAGACTGGAAAAAATAAAATAATCAATTTTAACAATAAACAACAATAAGGCAAATAAAGAGTAGAAAAAATATATAAAAAAGTTTCAAAAAATAGCAGCTGCAACTCATTTAGTAGGAAGATTGTAATGAAGATAAATGAACTTTGACTTATAATGGTTTACTTTTATAAATTTTGACTTTGATGGAGAGTTGTCTCATTGACACTCATACCACATCTTCTTATAGCTATATACAAAACAAAACAGTTAACTTCCTTTGCATTTAAGTTTTAACAATATTCATTAATTTAATGAATTGAATTCAGTATGAGTGCATATGTATTTCACACAAATGTCAAATAAACTCTACATCAGTTCAAACTTCACTACTTATTTATGTATATGTTGTGCATTATGTCAAATGTTTTAAATTGTAATAAAACTATAAATGTGTATAAAATTGAGAATGGAAATGAGGAATGTGTCAAAGAGACAACAACCCGACCAAAGAGCAGAAAACAGCCGAAGGCCACCAATGGGTCTTCAACACAGCAAGAAAATCCCGCATGCGGAGATTACTAAAAACTGCAAATTGGATAGATTTTGTTTAATTATTAGTACTATTTAAAAATGAGAGTGAAGGAGATTCCAAACAAAAGCCCAAATTTTATCAGAGGTCCAGATACAACATAAATCATTTTGGCGAGGAACGTCCTTCAATGCAAAATTTAAGGAAAACGTTTAGATCACCATTATATCAAAATTGTTAAAAATAAAAGTGTAAGATTATTTGAAATCTTCATTATACGGATATGGACGAAATAGGTTTTTAAATGGTACCATTTAGTCTCGTCTTCCAATTGGTTTCATCAACTTTCAGGTTTTGACTTTATGAGGCACCAAAATACTGGAAAATGATACAAGATATGTGATAAGCTCTTATGAAAACATTAATAAAGACTATTATTCAAATAATGAATTAATTTTGATTGGTATTAATTGTTACGGTTTAGAAATGTGAGGCGACTTTTGTTGTATATCCTGAGGAGACACATAAACCTTTATGGTATAATGTATCAAGTCATAAAGTTATCGTCCTGAAAATGAATAAAATATTTGCTGCTGGACATTAAGCAAACAACAATCAATCAATCATAAAGAATGAAGAATACATATAGATAAATATGGCATTAGGAGTTGTATTTCAATGCAAGACAATGAACAGATTACATTCCATGTATGAACTACTCCTACACTTTAGGAGTAGTAACACTGAAATGTCCAACATATTGAAAAAAATAATTATGGTCAACAATTCTCTTTGTCATTTAGTTTGTTTAATATTATTTTGCTCCCATATTAAGATGCAGAATTAAAGATATATGCATATATTTTTTTGTATTCCTTCAATACTTCAATCCTTAACACAGTTAACCAAAACTTGGTAGCTTAATATGTTATATAAAAGTCAACAAATGCACTAAAATCATGACCTCATTTCAATACTCATGTTTTGAGGAGTAAGGTTTTTAGGACTGAGGCTTTCAGGACAGGTCAGAAATCGTTGTATTGCAAATATATGCATGTGTCAGTCTTTTTTGACCTCATTCCTATCCTCCTGTAAATGTTAACTTTTTTCTATTCAGTCTATTCCATAGTAAAGAGACGTCAACTACCGCTAGGGGATAATAATGGGAGATAATAAACTTGCCAAAATTCTTGACCATAATATGTCTTGAGTTAGGTTGCGGAACCGGCCATTGACAAAGTATCGTTTAGGAAGATAATGTGTGCAAGGGGAATACACAGTTAGTGATCAAAAAGCTGCATTTAAGGATATTTTTGGTGCAAAATGTTGAAGAAAATTATACAGGAAACACAGAAAAGACTAATCGTAGCAAGTCATTAGTTTACCTTCTTAGGTACTTAAGAAAAGGATATTATGCCAATATGGCTTAACACAGCTTTAATCTCTATGAACCATTCAACTGCATATCAAAATATATAAATATCAAAAACAATGATATAAATTTCCCTCGAATAAAAAAATAGGACCCAACCAATGCATATTTCTTTTCAAAAGACGAAAAAAATAATTCAATTTTGACTATAGTTCGTGTTGTATTTGAGAAATGTAAGTCATGATCAAGACTGGAAAAAATAAAATAATCAATTTTAACAATAAACAACAATAAGGCAAATAAAGAGTAGAAAAAATATATAAAAAAGTTTCAAAAAATAGCAGCTGCAACTCATTTAGTAGGAAGATTGTAATGAAGATAAATGAACTTTGACTTATAATGGTTTACTTTTATAAATTTTGACTTTGATGGAGAGTTGTCCCATTGACACTCATACCACATCTTCTTATAGCTATATACAAAACAAAACAGTTAACTTCCTTTGCATTTAAGTTTTTTGCAGCCGTATATTGGTATGACGTTGGTGTCATCGTCGTCGTCCGAAGACATTTAGTTTTTGCACTATAACTTTAGTATAAGTTAATAGAAATCTATGAAATTTAAACACAAGGTTTATGACCACAAAAGAAAGGTTGGGATTGATTTTGGGAGTTTTGGTCCCAACAGTTTAAGAATTAGGGACCAAAAAGGCCTAATAAGCATTTTTCTTGGTTTTCACAATAACTTTAGTATAAGTAAATAGAAATCTATGAAATTTAAACACAAGGTTTATGACCACAAAAGGAAGATTGGGATTGATTTTGGGAGTTTTGGTCCCAACAGGTTAAGAATTAGGGGCCAAAAGGGCCCAAATAAGCATTTTCTTGGTTTTGCACAATAACTTTAATATAAGTTAATAGAAATCTATGAAATTTAAACACAAGGTTTATGACCACAAAGGAAGGTTGGGATTGATTTTCGGAGTTTTGGTACCAACAGTGTAGGAATTAGGGCCAAAAGGGTCCAAAATTAAACTTTTGATTTTATCAAAAATTGAACTATTGGGGTTCTTTGATATGCCAAATCTAACCGTGTATTTAGATTCTTAATTTTGGTCCGTTTTCAAATTAAGGTCCAAAGGGTCCAAAATTAAACTTAGTTTGATTTTAACAAAATTGAATTCTTGGGGTTCTTTGATATGCTGAATCTAAACATGTACTTAGTTTTTATTATGGGCCCAGTTTTCAAGTTGGTCCAAATCGGGTCCAAAATTAAACTTTGTTTGATTTCAACAAAATTGAATATATGGGGTTCTTGATCGCTGAATCTAACCATGTATTTAGATTTTTGATATTTGGGCCCGTTATCAAATTGGTCCACATTGAGGTTTAAAGAGTCCAAAATTGAACTTTATTTGATTTCACCAAAATTGAATTCTTGGGGTTCTTTGATATGCTGAATCTAACCATGTATTTAGATTTTGGATATTGGAATACCACAAAGGGATGGTAAGAATTGTCTTTGGGAGTTATGGCTCAAACCGTTAAGGAATAAGGTGCAAAAAAGGGGGGAAAAGGGTTTCCAGGTTAATGAACAATTACTTAAGTACAAAACATAATTTAAAAGGCAGTGTAAGGTTGGTAATTGAAACTCATTTGAATATCTCACCTAAACTGCTTTTAAATTATGTATATTGGAAATTTGCCAAAAACTTTATTATTAATAAATTCCATTAGAAATTTGCCAATAACTTTAGTTTAATGAACTTCATTGGAAATTTGCCAATATAAAATGTTGCTGATGAAGCTTTTTGTTTATCTCACCTAAACTGCAGTATTGTGCAATAGCAAAAATCTTCTATTGCACAATAGCACAGTATTGCGCAATAGCAAGAAATCTTCAACTGCACAGTATTGCTTGTTAATATGAAGAGTTACCATTTTTTTATGTTACAGATACAACTTCTAAGCATAAGCATATTTAATTAAAATCTAGATTGCTGCCTTATATCAAGTCCGTATCATTATAAGAATTGTGTAGTAGATCAACTAAATAACCCTATAAGCCAATTTTCATTCATATTTCAGTAAATTATTTTTTTTAATTGATATGCAGATTTCTTTTAAAAATTTGCGAATGTCTTTTAAAAGAGGGGTGTAAGATACAGAAGGGATATTCAAACTCATGAGAGGAAGACACACTGACAATGTCTTGACAAAAAAGACGTCCAAAAGAGCAACAGCTGTCTACAAAACTTAACGTAGATAACAAAAAACTGAGCAACCCGAATCCCGCCAACAACAGGGATGGATTTTAAAGTTTACAGTGTTGAAAAAAATTTGAATTAGAAACAGTACATAATAGGTGAACAATATTCATTAATTTAATGAATTGAATTCAGTATGAGTGCATATGTATTTCACACAAATGTCAAATAAACTCTACATCAGTTCAAACTTCACTACTTATTTATGTATATGTTGTGCATTATGTCAAATGTTTTAAATTGTAATAAAACTATAAATGTGTATAAAATTGAGAATGGAAATGAGGAATGTGTCAAAGAGACAACAACCCGACCAAAGAGCAGAAAACAGCCGAAGGCCACCAATGGGTCTTCAACACAGCAAGAAAATCCGCATGGAGATTACTAAAACTGCAAATTGGATAGATTTTGTTTAATTATTAGTACTATTTAAAATGAGAGTGAAGGAGATTCCAAACAAAAGCCCAAATTTTATCAGAGGTCCAGATACAACATAAATCATTTTGGCGAGGAACGTCCTTCAATGCAAAATTTAAGGAAAACGTTTAGATCACCATTATATCAAAATTGTTAAAAATAAAAGTGTAAGATTATTTGAAATCTTCATTATACGGATATGGACGAAATAGGTTTTTTAAATGGTACCATTTAGTCTCGTCTTCCAATTGGTTTCATCAACTTTCAGGTTTTGACTTTATGAGGCACTAAAATACTGGAAAACTGGCAAATCCTCATTGTATCACCTTAGTTATGAAAGGAACAGGCAATATCAATCTTTAGAAAGACTCGCACTAGAATATGCCAGTTCATTCTGGGACCCCTTTGTTATTGAGGATCTAAATAAATAGGAAAAGATACATAGAAGGGCTGCTTAGATTTTCATTTACTTACAGAAACAGCTCAAGAGTTGGTGACATGCTAATTAAGCTTAAATGGAGAAACATAATACACAGAATGGCCGCCTTGTCATGTTCTATAAGATGACATTGGCATCACAAAAACAGACATAAACCCAACCGCTCAGTCAACCACGAATTATGCACTCACTCTCATACCAAATTCCATCCTGCAGAATATAAATACACCAACAATCATTTTTCCATGTTCAACTGATCATTGTGATGAGAGTAGAGTCGTTCAAAGCATCTGTCAGTTTACACCTTTAGTCAGTAAATTTTTCATGTGATAAAAAACTAAATAAAAATGTACACTCTGTAAAAGAGTTTATTTTGATATATAAATTTTAAATTCTAATGTAAATACGGTTTCACTAAGCAATTTGGAGTACAGGTAACACAAACTCGAGCATGTTGAAGGCAGTCACAAGGTTGAAACTATTGCTATATGTAGGTTCCTCGTAGGATATATCCATAAAATAGTCTACGATTTGGTGCTGACCTGACTAATGAAAAACATCTTGACAGGGATTCTAAGTTAATTAAATTTTCTTTTGGAAGACTAAGTTATGGATAATTTTCTCAAGCACAAGTTACCGTAAATGAAAGCCGTTCTGTTTTGGGTCTTTCTTCACATTTAATTTTTATTCCTACTGAATATTTTGCCTCAACTGTATCCCTTATAAAACGACGATATTTCATTATACAGGCAACACATTATTTATAACAATTAAATTACTATGACCAACATTTCATATTTGTACAAACTGGTAAAAGAGTGTTTTAGTCTTTACCGTTTATCTAATGCAGATTGAGCTGCGAGCTTTCTTTTGTGTGGTATTATGTAGTTACTGTAGTGTTTCACTAGTGCGTCAAGTTTGGTTGTAATGCCTACCTTGATTTGTTTTATCTAGTGGTAGGCAACTTCCTAAATACAAGGAAGTTGCCAAGAGAATGCCACGCTCTTCATCGTCATAAGTACATGTGTTCATAAAAATATATATGACTTAAACCAACGTTTAAAAAGATCTAATCGTTTTAGAAATGTCATATATTCATTAAGATTAGAGACACAGACTTATATAGAAGTAGTATTAACATTTTTAAAAAGTGGATGGTTAAAAGTTTGGTAACATGTACCACTGCAATACAATAAAAATCATATAAACAGGACGCTAATGTTAAAGGACATTACAATCCACCGTTTTCTACATTAGGAAATGCCTGTACCAAGTCAGTAATATCACAGTTGTTTTCCATTCGTTTGATGTGTTTGAGCTTTTGATTTTGTTATTTGATAAGGGACTTTTCGTTTTGAATTTTCCTTGGATTTCTGTGTTTTTGTTATTTTGATTTTTAGAAAATGTAAACAAAATATGACTCCGACAAATGTTCACATGCACAATGTCACGGTCATTTTACATCCGATATAATAAAGTTTACATCCTGTGTAGGATAAATGTAACCATGGCGGAAAGTAAAGACTTCAGTTTTAACATCGTAGTGATAGCAGGAGAACCCGCTACGGGAAAGTCAGTTTTTATTTACAGATTCGCCGCAAACACCTACAAGTTATTAGGTCATACAGTAGGTATGGTATATTTTATGTAAACATTGCTGTGGAGACTGCGAATTCGTTAATCGTTGTTTCTTTTCTTTAATTTTAAATATAGTTTACTATACTAACAACCCAATACATGTAACGCACTCCTCCTTCCAATATACAGTAGTTTGATAATATCTTGATTTTGCTAAATACTTTTTAAAATTGTAGTATATTTTAACATAACCTTGAATCAAAATTAATGCACGGGTTTATACAGAAATTTTGTTGTTTATTTTTTTTTTGGCGACATTCAGGATTTCAGTAAATAAAGTCAAAAATCAAGTCGAGGATTGGTCAAACTGGTCTTAGAAAATAAAATCGATAAGAGACTGAACATCGAAATCATTAACCTTTGTTTTCATGTGAAAAAATACACGAGAATTTTCACAATTTTTTTCGTTTTTTGGTTGAAAATGTCAAAACTGAATTTTAAAAAATCTTCCTTTACACGGAAATTGATGTTTATGACTGCAGAAATTTTTTTCTTTTGTCGGTTAGTATATATTAAACTGATTCTTTGCTAACGTTTTAAAATGCCTTATTTTGGAAAGGCTAATTTATCATTTCCTCGACACGGATAATTCGATGAACCCATTCAAAAGACAGATCACTGGTCAGTGTTGGAGTCGAGTCCTAAGAACATCAATCAACTATCAATTCAACCATTTATCGATTCGCACGTCCATATTACGTATAAAAATATTTGCAATTATCATAACTCAAACAGTTAATCCGTTCAATAATTTACTGCAAACTTCAGTTTTGATAAATCCATGGTTAACATCCACAGACGGTCATCGTTTGGTAAAAACCCTTTTAAGGAAGTAAAACTAGTATATATTGATAGGAGATTAATTAAGGAATCAAAAATGCAAAAAATATATAGAGGTCAATGTGCTTGTTTTCGAGATATTAGCCATTGAAATTTTGGCGGGAAAATGTTCTCTCTTGATTTTTCATATCTTTATCATTGACAAGTTAAAGTTCTCAAAAACTATTAAAAAAATAAATAAGATTTTATAAGACTTTTACAAATGGCTTATAATTATACATGCAAAAGATTTATAAAAAGAAAAATGGGGGTCAATGGGGAAAATTTTTTAAGGCATTCAAATGGATAAAACCAGAGGATTCCGAAAATCTGACAAAAATTCCAAAACATGACAAGCGAACATCCTTAAGATATGTTGAATTTTATTGCAGGTTGTGGTTATTATGAAAAGTCTATATCTGTAGATAAAACTAAAGTGATGCTTAACATATGGTAGGTAACCTTTGATAATGTCTATATCTGTAGATAAAACTGAAGTGATGCTTCACATATGGTAGGTAACCTTTGATAAAGTCTATATCTGTAGATACAACTAAAGTGATGCTTAACATATGGTAGGTAACCTTTGATAAAGTCTATATCTGTAGATACAACTAAAGTGATGCTTAACATATGGTAGGTAACCTTGATAAAGTCTATATCTGTAGATACAACTAAAGTGATGCTTAACATATGGTAGGTAACCTTTGATAAAGTCTATATCTGTAGATACAACTAAAGTGATGCTTAACATATGGTAGGTAACCTTTGATAAAGTCTATATCTGTAGATACAACTAAAGTGATGCTTAACATATGGTAGGTAACCTTTGATAAAGTCTATATCTGTAGATACAACTGAAGTGATGCTTAACATATGGTAGGTAACCTTTGATAAAGTCTATATCTGTAGATACAACTGAAGTGATGCTTAACATATGGTAAATAACCTTTGATAAAGTCTATATCTGTAGATAAAACTGAAGTGATGCTTAACATATGGTAGGTAACCTTTCATAAAGTCTATATCTGTAGATACAACTAAAGTGATGCTTAAAATATGGTAGGTAACCTTTGATAAAGTCTATATCTGTAGATACAACTAAAGTGATGCTTAACATATGGTAGGTAACCTTTGATAAAGTCTATATCTGTAGATACAACTAAAGTGATGCTTAACATATGGTAGGTAACCTTTGATAAAGTCTATATCTGTAGATACAACTAAAGTGATGCTTAACATATGGTAGGTAACCTTTGATAAAGTCTATATCTGTAGATACAACTAAAGTGATGCTTAACATATGGTAGGTAACCTTTGATAAAGTCTATCTCGTAGATACAACTAAAGTGATGCTTAACATATGGTAGGTAACCTTTGATAAAGTCTATATCTGTAGATACAACTAAAGTGATGCTTAACATATGGTAGGTAACCTTTGATAAAGTCTATATCTGTAGATACAACTAAAGTGATGCTTAACATATGGTAGGTAACCTTTGATAAAGTCTATTTCTGTAGATAAAACTAAAGTGATCCTTAACATATGGTAGGTAACCTTTTAATACGTGTATACGTTGAGATAAAAAGTATGAACATTTAAAAGAACCACACGAATACAAAATCGAACGATTTTACATTTCAAAATTTGATTTACATTTCAAAATTTGAACAACAGTTGTGCGTTTACTAGCACTTAATAGTCCTTATTTTGAAAGAGTTATTGAAGCGTATAAACAAACTGACTGAACAAACTCTAACTGTCCGAAAAATTTAGGGTGAAGATAAAAGATCGAGTTTACGCATCAATCAGAATGAAAATAACTGGCATTACATATAATTCCAAAAATGCAGTAAATAAATTCATCATAAATACCAGACGCGCGTTTCGTCTACTTAAGACTCATCAGTGACGCTCGAATAAAAAAAAAGCCCCAATAAAGTACATAGTTGAAGAGCATTGAGGACCCAAAATTCCTAAACATTTTGCCAAATACAGCTAAGGTAATCTATTCCTGAGGTACATGTAGAAAAGCCTTAGTATTTCGAAAATTCAAAGTTTTGTAAACAGTTAATTTATAATTATGACCATATCAATGATAATTCATGTCGACACAGAAGTGCTGACTACACGGATGTCAAGTTGGTTCAATATTCGACATTCAACATTCAACATTCAATTTTTTTTTCAATTTGTTTTTTTTTTTGTTTTTTTTAATCGTTTTCAACATTCAACATTCGTTTTCAACATTCGTTTTTCAACATTTGATTTCATTTTTCAACATTTGTTTTCAACATTCAACATTCGTTTTCAACATTCAACATTCGATTTCAACATTCAACATTCAAAACAATTTTCAAAATTATTTTTTTTTTTCATTTTTTTTTTTTCAACATTCAACATTCGTTTTCAACATTCAACCTTCGATTTCAACATTCAACATGCCTGCATTCCAATTTTTTTTTCTTTTTTCAACATTCGATTTCAACATTTGTTGTCAACATTCAACATTCGATTTCAACATTCAACATTCGTTTTCAACATTCAACATTCAATTTCAACGTATGTTGAATGTTGAAAACGTATGTTGAATGTTGAAATCGAATGTTAAAAAAAAATTTAGAAAAAAAGTTTAACAAAAACAAAACAAAATTTGAATGTTGAATGTTGAATGTTGAATATTGAACCAACTTGACATCCGTGAAAGGTCAGCTGGGTACATTTATAGAAGATAAACTTTCATTACTTTCATTATAATTGTTCTTATGCAAAACTATCTATGTTCAGCTTTGGAGATAAAACTTTTGAACCAGGAGAATTATATTGCAAAAGAACAAACTTAAAGTAAATCTCTAGGGAATCGCATGACCTTCAAAATAAGCTTGACCCGGTGCGTCAACAGGACTAGAGTTTCCGCTTATGCATTCATCACCTGCCATGCAAATTCACACCGAGTAAAAATGTCACTATTGAGAATAGGACACAAACGATAATATTACAAATCAGACGACTATACTGCTTTATAGAGATCCAAGACTTAAAAAAACATGTCGCTAATGAATTGAGACACCGGCATATCGTATCGAACAACCGATTCGTGATGGTGACAGTAAAATTGAGTGTTGAATTTCCGGAACATTGCAACGTTTGAAAAGAACAAACCTGGTTTTCTATCAACATATAAGGTGGAAAGAAAAAAGACATTTCGGACACTGATAAAATAGAACTGAATGTAGACTTGATGATTAAGAAAACAAATTGAAGTTTTGGACAAAGTTTTTCCCAATAATGCTGTAAGACCAAATCACGGACCCTGACAGAAAGATCTGCATAAACAAAAAATATATAAACCACTTTTATACAGCGAGCAGACCCTATCCCAGCGGACAAAAGTATTTCGACAACAAGAAATTTGTAGACGTAACGATGCACGATGAAAGGACATACGTGTACCAATAGTTTGAAAATAATGTTACTACATCAATGATGGTCCAGTCATCTTGTATACAGGAATGAAGTATGCAAGTCGAGAAAATATACCCGTGTCTGAAGGAACGATAATAGGGCATAATGAATTGTATAGCAAAGAGCGATAAGGGCCTTATTTGGACTTTTTGTTTTACTTATTTTTTATTTAAGATTTCCATGTATGTGCATTTTAAAGTTGAGGTAACAAAAATAAAAAGGAGTTTTCATTCATGACGTCACAATAAATTTTCAGATAGTGGTCTGACTCGCAATTATAGTACACATGCAAGTTTCAACTAAATAATGTACCATACCGTTTGTCAATATTTACAACACTTTATTGTTGTTCAACATGTAGTACTCGCATACGTTCTATTTGTTTCTACTAACAATTTTGAGGCATTCATTTTTTAGATAATTTGGAATCATGCTATATCATTTAGCATGCATGTGAAATAATTATATGTTTATAATTGTCCATTTTTTCTTCCTAGTATGTCAGATGTCTTGTTAATAATTGATGACTATATAGTCAAAGAAACAGTATATATATATAGTTTGATTGTTTACAACACTATGGCTTTGATAATGCTAACATACCGCAAACAGTCAATCGTCGAAAAATCTTTGAACAATTAATTATACAATGTCGACTGTCATACAAGTGAGAGGTTTAGCTAGCTATAAAACCAGGTTTAATCCACCATTTTTACATCAGGAAATGCCTGTACCAACTCTGGAATATGACAGTTGTTTTCCAATCGTTTGATGTGTTTGAGCTTTTGATTTTGCCATTTGATAAGGGACTTTCCGTTTTGAATTTTCCTTTGAGTTCGGTATTTTTGTTATTTTACTTTTTAATATATTCTAAGATAATTCTTTTCATAGGGATACAAACAGCTTAGGGGAAACCCGGTCGTTGTTGCCAGTGTATTTGTTTGGTGCCGAGGTAAGATTTATTGCTTTTGAACAAGGTACGTTATCCGGCAAAGTTGACCTTAGATAAATTTTGCTATTGTTCGGCCCTTTTGGCCATAAAGCTCCTAATGTTAACGTTTCTATGTTTTTGTAAATCCCTGCGACTCTTTTCACAAAAGTTATACTGAAATGTGTATGACTTACGAGTATTTTTACTCTTAAGATTTTTTGTGAAAAGAGCTGCTGGACTTCAAATCATTGGGTTTTTTACGTTCCTCATGAAGATAATTTCAGAAAAGCTCTTCGGTTCGGTCGCACAAAATCTAGTAAGTGTTATTTTTATTTCTAAGCCATATTTTGGCCAAAGACTTTCCACCAGTTATAAAATGAAGTCCAAGTAAACAACTTTATGTCATCTAACGGTTGTCAACACTGTTTGTTTTAGTTTTCAGAATTTCAAATATATCTGCATCGATCCTCACTTATAAGACATTGATTGTCAAAATGTGCTTCTGATGCAGTAAGATATATACCGTTAATGTTCGTATTATCAAAGTATGAAATGTCCGTTTTTACAAGGCATAAGAATTGTTGGCATCTAACATTCAAGGATGGTTTGGTAGAGGCGAAGCTTAAAGTGTTAATTTAAAGAAAGCGTTAAATGAACAACTATAGCAGAGCGATCTCTGATTGGTCGAGAAACTCATCGAAGACACCAAAGATGTAACTGTATATTACGAGACATGATTGAAGGATAAAAAACATAACTTTGTCTTATGCGAAAAATAATGAATAAGACAGCTGAAAAATAAAAATATAACAATGTTTGTCATTCACAGTTAGAGAAACAAAAAAGTAAACTCGTCGACACACGATTTAATATGACCAACAAGATTTACATTGTTATTTTATTTTATATTTTTCTCGTTATATTTATAAATTCAAACATGTTTACGCTGATAAAATTAACATGCTTCGACCTATGTTATAAATTAGTTTTAATCTTGCTATTTTTATTTGTAGGGCATTATATTGACCTATGACATTCAAAGCCAAAAATCTTTCCTGAGTGCAACTGAGATGATTCCAATTATCAATCAAGTATGTATGATCGCATACTTTTAACAATTACAAAGTGTACTTTCACAAGTAAATGTGTTTAGTCTTAAACTGCCATTTTGATCTCAAAATCATCTGAAATGTTTGATTATAAATATTGGTTTGGAGTTAAAGTTGATTTTTGTCAGATATTTTTATATTGTTAGTTTAGTACTGTTCAACTCATTAACTTAAAGTTAATCCAAGCGAAATGTCTGAACGGAAAAGTCTGAAAATTGACTGAAAGATTTAAAATGACATGTTCAGTTAAAAAGACAATTTCTGTTTTATTAGTGAATATAAGTTCAACCTTATTATCGTAAAAACAAACCATGGGCTTGAAAGTCTGTACACGTACAACACAGTAAGGTTTTGGAACCCTATATATTATTTTTTGTAACATTCGCTGGCGATTGTAGTTACGTGTAAAAATGGGATGATAAGTTATCGATTTATTGTTTAATTGATTGATTTTGTGCTTATTACTGAGAGGCCAATATTTGAGGCATATCAAAGACAAAAATATATCAAACTAAATTCCAAGGTTGATCTAACAGGATGTAGGGCAGTTAGTTTTGACTGCCATATAAAAAGAGGGTTTTTTTAGTAAGGCTATACTCTTACCTTGTAATACGTCAACAACGGAACGCCTTTAACAACTTATTGCAATCTTTCTTTTTTTTTAACTCCCCAATTTCGGTAGGATGGGATTGCGTAGTCTTACACCCCGGATTACGAAACGGATACTCCTTCTTCAAATGTTTTATTTTGGACAGGGGTTCTAGGTCATTATACTTGTTTGCCAAAGTCTAATCTTGGTTTTCTAGAAAAAAATTGCACATCAAATTTGTAATACATAAACCGTTTGTCTTAGAAGTGATGTTGGCAAATACAATAACATTGTATGACATGTTCTCATCTGTTGGTAACTAAGTCTTTTGTGACATTTTTTGCCATGATGTTGTTAGAGTTTGTCCGATTTTGCGTTTGAATATCCCTTTGATATATTCCGCCTGTCTTCTTCCTCTTGAAGAACAAATAACATATCTGAGTCATTAACAATTCCAAAAGGCTGACTGAAAATCATGTTTACACTGTCTAAATCGTCATCAATAGCAATCCTGGTAAAAGTAAAAAAAGGCAGATGGCCTCCCCTACAATATTCTTTTCTTGAATGAAATATGACACAATGTAGGACGAACTGTCAATAATTTAGTCTTAAATGTATGTATCTAAGTGTATATTTGGTGAAAATTTCTTTTTAAATCCTTCCGAGATACTTTTCTCCAATACAAAAAGTTAAATACACCGTAGAATGTTTTCTTTTTTTTTTCAGAATTGTGATAAAGAAGTAAACAGAGTATTCGTAGGGTTAAAATGTGATCTTAGACATAACCGAGTAGTTCTACAGGAGGATGCCCAAGAGGTAATTTTAATAAATATTTTCATAAACAAAATCCGTCTATTAATAAATCAATTAAACTGATTTTAAGAGGAATATGAAGAAGAAGTACATGGTATGTAGTTATGCACTTGTCATTCGCAATAGAAATTAATAGTATACAGTATGCGACTACTAGATGCCTTGCCTTAGATCACCCCGGTTTTTGGTGGGGTTCGTGTTGCTCAGTTTTTAGTTATCTATGTTGTATTTGTATACTGTCTATTGTTCGTTTTTCTGTTTGTTTTTTGCCATGGCATTGTCAGTTTGTTGTCGACTTATGAGTTTGAATGTCCCGTTGGTATCTTTCGCCTCTCATTACATTTCGATGGATTGCTATTGAATTGATGTAACATCTCAAAGTCTGTCATTTACTGTGTTTGGTTTGGTTCGTGTTGCTCAGTCTTTACTTAATACTTAAGTTTACTCATGTTACTATGTATTGTTTTGTAGGCGGTTATGTGTGTTTTCTTTGTATTTCGTGTTTTCCAATAGATTTGTTGTTCTTCGTCGACATGATAACTAATTGTCTTATGTCTAATTTTCCTTCATTCATGCGTGTAGTGCAAATCCTTTTGTAAACGACTGCTACATTTAAATTCAAATTTGACATATCATGTAAAATCCATCAAATCCATATTATTAATATTTCATCTAGAAAAAACTGAATTTGTTTTAACAAATAAAAACCGCGTAAGCGTGTGGTGGTATACACATATTTTCTGGCTATGGGGATAATAAAAAGTTTATTGTCCCGGAGACTCTAACTAATTCCCGAAGCGAGGCGGAAGCAAATAGTTGTGTGAAGAGGGACAATTAACTTGCTATTGTCCTAATAGCCAGTAAATAAGAGTTTTATTATACAGAATGTATGGGAAAATGTCTGCTTCCAATACCCGTGAATAGTTTTTGAAACATTTAATCAGGTAAATAGTCTTTCAGACAATTTCATTTAAATAGTAAATTTATTCGTGTATAATTTGATAAAGGTAATAAAACTCTGAGGTATGATAATAGAACATATTACAGACATTACATTTATACAACAAACACTTGTTTAACATATACAAACAATTTCAATATATTGTGTACTGATATAATAATTAGACTTCCAAATTAGATTACAGTCATTCAATAGTAGTACAATAACACTCTGGCATATTGTGTCTTGTTTTGCAGTTTAATGGTTAAATATCTAGTCAGTATTGCAAAAGTATACACATGTAAATGAGATTTGATAGAAACAATTCAAAGAATGAGCGCATTGTACATCTTATAATTAACCGGTAACGATTCATTTCAACTCGTTTGTCTTTTCTTTTCATTTAGTTTGCAGACAAACATAATATGAAATATATGGAAGCCAGTGCATTAACAGGAGAACACGTTGAAGACGTTTTTTGTTCCTTGGCGAAAGATATAAAACGAAGACTAGAACAAGAGATAGTATGTACGATCAAATGTATTGTTATGGCCTAATCATATATCATCTGACCATATCATGCTAGCTTATATATTGTTACTGTGGTTTTTATCTGGTGTAAATTACATTCTATGTTAATTCTTCCCATGGTCGTCCTTCCACACTTGATACATGGAGACGTCCTTTTTGTTTTGTTTTTTGTGTTTCAAAGAGAATAGTCTACCATGACCGAATATTATCAAATGACTTCGTTTAATCTACATATGAACTTGATTTATGAGTGTAAATGAAAATAATATCTATCAATTTCGTGTGTGCGAAACGCTTCTGGATTAACCTTCACGAAGAACGCTCAACCCAAAACATTTTAAAGCCAGGGATGTGAATATACGTAGACACGTAGAAACTGTATTACCGATAGGGACCTTAGAAGGTTTGCCAAATTCAGCTACGGGCAACTTTGTCTTTGAGAGTAGCAACCTTTGTTTCTTAGTTATCAGTGAAAAAACATTTGAAAGCCAGGGAAAAAAATAACCGTCGACAAGTTAAAAGCAATATGACCAACATTGACATGAAAACAATTTTCAAATTTTGCTAACGCATGTTTGCCTGAGGTAGTTGCAACCTTAACTTCTTAGTAATTTCTTAATTTATCAACGTGGAATTATGGACAAATATGTTAGAAATTATGTCAGCACCGAAGAACGTTCTACTGAGCTGATGTTTCCTTCGTGGACTTATAGTCTACCAACAACGTGCGTCCGGAGCACTTTTCTGAAGTTACCTTCACCAAGAACGCTTCAACCCAAAAATTTAAAAACAAGGGTTTAAAAAAAACGTCAACACGTTAGGAAATATATGACAAAAATCGACATAAAAGTACGATACTTTGTATGAGGTAGTTGGAATCTTAGCTTCTTATTTATTTTTAAATTAACAACGAGGAATTTTAAAAATGAATGTTACAAAAAATGTGAGTACCGACGCACTGATTACTGAGCTTATGAAACCAATCATGGATTTACACCACCAATGGTACTAACCTGGAGCTTGTAAATGAAAATAACACTATATATCCTGCAATCAGCTAACTATTGTACAAATAACAGATACACAAATATATTTTTGCTTTATTTGTACTTGTACAAATAAAGTCTCCTGTTGCCCCGCTTCCATATTGAGCAAGCGGTAATGTGGATATTTCTTTTTGCGTACCAGTTCAATTTGGGGTCCTCTTCGCGGTCCGCGTTTAAACTATGACGATTTCTTTGTAAAATTAGAGACAATGATTTAGATGTTAACAACTAAAGTTTCAAGTGTTGGGTGTAAATTTCAGGATACAAACAATATATGTACATTGTCGGAAAATATAAAATTGATTTGTACTCGCTACGAAACAATAGAAAAGCTCGGCGATCTTCGCTTTTCGTCCTGTTTCTAAAGCTCATACAAAAAAATTTTATATTTTCCGACAATGTACATATATTGTATATATATTTCGTGGGTCTGAAGCGCTTTTCTGGATTACCAGGAACGCTACAACCCAAACCGTTCAAATCTATGTAAAAAAAAAAACGTGCAGAGCTCCAGATAAGAATTCACAAATTGGGGTTTTTACCCCTCCATTTTTTATTTAATTGAGTGAAATAGTTTTTCAATTGCATTATTAATTCCAGTTCACCCCTCAAGCAAATATCAAATTGGGTTTTTCACCACCAAGCTCCTTAATGTAATGGTTTTTTTTTTTTATGAACACGATATTGAAATTGTGTGTTCACTCATCAACTAAAATGAAATATATACTCTTGAACTAAAAATAAACAATGTTTTTGTCTAATTTTATTTAGTACATAAATCTGGATTTACTTGTCCCTTATTAGAACTTTTGGTTTCCGATGCTGAATTCATATAAGTAATTTAAGGCACGCAAACACGCCTGGACTCGCAATTGCACGACCCCGTGCATTCAAGCGACGCTTCCTAACA
Source organism: Mytilus coruscus (assembly GCA_017311375.1). Classification (NCBI taxonomy): domain Eukaryota; kingdom Metazoa; phylum Mollusca; class Bivalvia; order Mytilida; family Mytilidae; genus Mytilus; species Mytilus coruscus. The sequence goes on from CM029605.1 coordinate 4,405,362, forward strand.
ACACTAGCTGAGTCTTGTTATCATCATAATCCTCTCAAAAAGAAACTCAAACATGCTTCTATTCAATATTTTTACAGGAAATTTACTTTCGTTTTAATACATTGCTAAGTGTTGTGTTAAATCCCGAGAAGTACGAAAAGAATTATGACGCCATGGCTAACGCTAATTGGATAAAGACAGAGAAGATCGAAAAGTTTTCATCACCACGTGTACATTTAAGCAACGGAAAGTTTCAACAGGGACACTTTCAACGCTCTATTTTTAAAACGAAAGGACATTTCCGATTTTCAATATTACATAAATAGATTTACGCGACGACTATGTAATAGATGAGGGTAAATCACGCACACGATAGTGACTAAAAGCGTTAAGAACTCATGGTTCTGACAAATTATTGGGTTTTCATTTGCATGAATTGGGTTTTAGAACGCAGCAATGGGCACTTGCATTGGGTTTTCAATTATTTTTATTGCGTGGTCACGCAAATACGCAGCTTATCTGGAGCTCTGAAACGTGAGTACTTATATATGACTAAAAGGGACAATGAATAGCAAAACTCAACTTTGCCGTAGGGAGTTGAAACCCCGGTTTCTTACTAATTTCTTAATCTATAAATGGGATAATTTTTAAAATAAGTCATACATCATTTTAAAACTTAGTCCACAAAAGTCGTATCTATCAAGTGCTAGTAAATGAAGAAAAAAAAACACGATATAGAAACGTACTTGTCGGGTTCTTTGTTACTCATGGAATGTGGCTTTTCACCATCAGTTGGTCACAAAAACCTATACAAATTCTGTGTAAACATAAGAATAAGGATATGTGGTATGATTGCCAATGAGACAAAGGGGACGAAAGATACCAGAGGGACAGTCAAACTTATAGATCGAAAACAAACTATCCAACTATCCACCAAAGTTGAAATGAAGTGAATGGAAGCAATTATAGGCAATCATGTGACCTTCAACAATGAGAAAAACCCATACCGTATAGTCGGCTATAAAAGGCCCCGATATTAAAAATATGAAACAATTCAATTGAAAAAACTAACGGCATAATTTATAACAAACCGATATACGAAAAGCAAATATGACAGATATGAACCAATGACAACCACTGAACTACAGGCTCCTGACGTTGGACAGGCACATATAGAATGTGGCGGGGTTAAACTAGTTTGCTAGCGCCAAATCCTCCCCCTAACCTGGGACAGTGGTGTAGCAGTACAACATAAGAACAAACTATAAAAATCAGTGGAAAAGGGTTTAACTCATCAGATCGATACAAAGCAGAAAACATCGAACGAAAACACTGACCGGACCTGGCAGCGTATCTATACATCCAACAACAAAAAGACACTAAGTAGAGATCTGAGAGTATTTGCAGTTACTGACAGCTAGTTCAAAGCCAATACCAACTAATAAAAAAACATGTATCGATGACTAAGCATGTTAATATTATTAAATTCAATGAGATAGAGGGTTTTTGACCACTACCACAAAGTGTAAAACAGTTTTCTTCGACATCAATGACTGGCAGAACACACCGACGGAATTGCAAAATTAAAGAAGATTGTATTTCTACATTTCAGAATATTTTTTCTCATATTATATATAGGATAAAATATTCAAATACCATTTAAAGATAGACGTTTAAAAATATATTAAATCAATACTAATCTATTCTAATTAAGAACATTCTCTTTATCACCACAGTGATTCTTCTTTGATTCAGCAGACATTCAAGTAACTGAACTAGTTAATCTCAAGCATTTAACTATAAAAGCTTAAATCATAGTTTCTAAAATGTCTACTTCATTAACATCTTTAGTGTTACAAGTACATGTACAAATTTTTCTTAGTATTTCATTGGAACTATGTTGTGGCAATTTACGTCGTTTGTTTATAGTCTTCATTAATGTTTATGTGCAGGAATCAAGAGATCGGGCTAGGAAAGCAAACAAAAAATCAAGATTTAATCCTGTGAAGTTAAGAAAGCAATCAAATTTAACCCGAAGTCCACACATTTCAGAGACAGCAAACCAGCAAACAGTAAAGGAAGGTATATATAATTGATTTTGCAATATGAATATTGTTAATATATTGCTCTATCAGAAGGCATGTTGTATTGAATAGCATTTCTTACATTTTTTGAAATTTCTAGGCAAACGAATATAGCATTTAGATGTCGCAGTTTAAAATGGACCATATACTCTTGGGGTATGCGAAACGGTTGTAAAACTGCTAAGTGTAGTAATGGGTGAAGTCATTTCTCTGCAAGAACACGACAACATTCATAAATAGCAGGTTTTATTAATTAAACATCAGCAAATACAATTTCATGACGGATATAACAAATATGGACAACATAACCAGACCGCAAATAAAACTACCAACTAAAAATTCGGATTTGAATAAATTGTTCGAACCACATTATAAAATCATAAATACCTGCAAAAACAACAGCCGTGGATATTATTCCCAAACGACCGTATACATCATCTACTGAACTAAGAGTAATAGTGATACATGTATGTAAGTACTCTCAGAATTTCAACTCTACCCCGTTGAATGCATACAAAACTACTCGTGCATATAGATGTTAGTACACATATAAACCTCCACATAATGTCAGGTCAGGACAGGTCAGGTCAGGTCAGGTCAGGTCAGGTCAGGTCAGGTCAATGCCATATGAAAAGTCTGATGAACTTATGAATATGAATATATTAAAGAACAAATAAAATAAACATGATAATGATTATAAAATAGACGATTGCATGAATACATCATCTGTGCCATATATATATACAAAAAAAAATTATTAACAATATCTTGATTTGTAAAACATATATGAATAGCAAACTTTAAATGATTTTCAACTTTACCCAAGACATTTTACTTCATTTTGAGCAATTGTTTTTGTTGTACTTGCTTTGATTTGATTATTTCCTAGTTAAAATATTAGATTTATTATTCCATATTTATAGCTATTGCTATGTTTGATGGATGTAAATCGAGACAGAAGATACCAAATGGATAATAAAAAATTGTAACTCATTCCGAAAAAAAACGACCCAAATATAAACACTAGTTTGCAAAACCCTATATAGAAATCTTAAAACTGAGCAACACAAACCCTACCAAAAACCATGGGGAAGTCATATTTTCAAACTATTCTGGTAACCATCAACATTGGAATCACAGCTGCAAAGGAAAGCTTTTTTTGGAACTATAAAGATAAAGATGGTGATATAATTGGGGAACGTCCATTTTTTAACGTTTATTTTTTCCAAGACCTATGATTAATGAATTATTCCTAATACTTAATTAATAAAACGATGCTAGCAGGGAATGAATTATATTTGAATGAATTGCAATATATTTAGTTTTTTTGTTTTGGTGGCATCTGATTACAAGTTCTGATGATTGTTTTGATTTCTGTTTATAGTTCATTTTGTTATCATTAATGAAAATATAATCTTCAACATAATTTGGAAGATTATACATGTACAAGCTTTTTGGCACACTAATAAGTGGGCACATCTAAGTTTTAAAGAAAAATAGGTAAAAAGAAAGTTAAAAAAAAAACATGTCTCATGTAATTTCTGTTTTATGATTTCTTTTCTAACGAGCAAAGTTTTGAAAACACAATTTTGCGAAAAGGTACACAAAATATGAATAAGATGAAGCAGAAGTCTACCGATATGAAATTCTGATACACACATTATTCAATCAGATTTTAACAGAGAACATACATAATCTTTCATCCATCAACATCAAATCCCGAAACGACAAAACCGGAACCCGATACGAGGTTCCTTACTTCAGGCAGGCACATGCAAAAATGGCGAGGTTACCTAGTAACAAAATTGTTATTTAACAGATAAATCATATCTATCAGTAAATGATGAGTTGAGGTTGCTGGGGTTAGAAACAACTGAAGATTTACGAGAAATAATGAAGCTTGGAACATATCGTTGCTATGGGAACAGAATATTTCTAGTTGGTCAGTTTTCTGTAGGAAAGACTACTCTAGCCAAGGTCCTTATAGGTGAAGAACTTCCTAAACAGCGAGGAGCTACGGATGGAATTAGCATTCACATAGGAAAGGCTGGAATGAATCTCGAGGACAAGAAATGGCTTACTTTGCCTCAAGGTTTGTTTTATTTTGATATGTGAAAAGTTTAAGTATCACAATTAATTCTTTTAATTTCACATCAAGGTATATTGATGATGTTCTTTCCAATAACAATCCAAAATTTTCTGATTGGCTCCCATTAATATATCCTCCTGAACTAGAGAGTAAGGAAACCTACAGCTTCCTTCGCCTCATTTATAAACATATACCTCGAATTTTACTATAGCGGTAATCCCACAATGTCTCTATACTATGATCTGTGATAAACGAAACGATTTTAATTTTGAAATCATAAATATTCCTCACCTTAGCAGCAATATACCAACTTCATCTGCGTATGTAGTATACTTCTCAACTCTTACGATATTCAAGGTCAACAGTGTCTAAAAAGAAATGCGTCAGGGTTTTGCCAAAGATCGTTTCGAACTTTTTCTCAAAAAGTTTATTTGAAAGTACAACGACCTAATAGATAAATGTTCCATGTCTACTTCATACATAAAGCAAGATGGTCTTGAGTTATAGATTCTAGATGCTAGTATGACTACTATATACTGTAAGTACCAAAACTTTTTGTTGGGAGTCTTTGTCGGATTTAAAATCAACTATAATTACTTTTTTGTTGGCGTCTTTGTTAGCTTTTTTGAAAGTTTGTATGATGTTTTAATCAGTTGTATTTATGTCTGTAATGTTTGGTTACACGGTTTTGGCTGCTGGATCCCAATAATTGTCACATTTACCTATAATGTCAGATTGGGTTGCTTACTCAATTTTGTCAATATGTCGGAACTATAAGCAACTGTCATATAATTGGGAGGTTTAATCAGCTATAAAACCTGATTAAACCCACCATTTTCCAAGAATATTACCGTTGTTTCCAATTCGCTCCGTTGGACGATAATGTTTAACGTTTTATTTTGTCTGTTTTTATCGACTCCACCTGTTTGAATTTACCTTGGAGTCCGGTAATTTTGTTAATACTTTATTTACATATTCATAACAATCTAGGTAAATGGAGAAACTTTGTAGGTATTGGAAAAATACTATATCATGTATATTGTCCGACAGAAATATACATTCGCTTCTTTATATTCAACTATATTTACCCGGGTCGATTAAATGTTTGTTTTAGCTCACCTTGCCCCTTAAAACATGCGATCTTTTGTTATCATTTGACATGTGTTGTCGTCTTCTGTCAAACTAGAGTATAGATATAAATAACTTAGACTTCTTCAAACCGGTAGTGGAAAACATGCTAAAGATGTGGTATATTTGGCTTTGCGCAGTGTTTCAATACGTAGCCACTTTCGGTTAGAGCGGATACGTTAAATTCGATCCCTCCTAAAAAGGGAGTATAAACCTCTCTGCATGTCAAAGAAGCCTTGCAACGCCCTCTAACTTATACTAACATTGTTTAATGTTTTGTAACAGGCAGTACGAATCTGGATATTGTTGCCGGAATGCTAATGTCATTGCAGAAGCAAGATAGGGAAGAAATGCAGGCTGGAGAACAATGTTTAAATTTGGTTGAGTCTAATGAACAACCTACATGTAACAAGGTAGAAAAAGAAATGCATATTGCTAACGATAAACCAAAAGAAGCCCAAACAATACAACCGTCTTCAGAAATTCCTGTAATACATGGGAGATATGCAAAATCGTCAGTTTCACCGGAATCTGTAAAAACGACTTCATATGACGTGCCAAACAAACAACTACAATTCCGGAACTTATTGTCAAGCAATATTCCGCAACGGAAATTGAAACAACTTATCTTCAAAGCAATTAAAGAAGGAAAGTACAAGCAGAATATAGTCTTTTTTGATATCTGGGATTTTGGTGGTCAGAAGGAATTCTACATGACACATCAGCTCTTTATAACTAGTCGTGGAATATTTGTCTTGATGTTTAATGCTTGTCATAGTCTTCGCTTAGAATATGATTCCTCAATAGCTAGCCATCAGGAGCCATCGGCAGCAGGTACATATACATAAGTTTGCTGGAACTTGCATTTCATATCATTTAAGAACATTTTAATCTTGTCTGACAGATATATTAAAATAACTTGACAAAGATAATGCTCCCTTTGCATGCTTGAAAATAGTCCTACAAACATTGGATTAAGTAAACAATAATGCTCAAGCACAACTAGGAGATGGCTGTGTGCGAAAGACACGTGCGATGCGGCAGCGTTCTGTTAATACTGCTCACCAAAAATCCTGATCACATGGTATAATACCCCACATATTAAAGTTTTCTTTGGAAACTGTATGAGGAGTTACCCGGATATACCTTATGCTAAGCATCAAGCATGCACAATTACATTAAAGATGGAATTCTGTCATTTGCAGTAAATTTTAAGAAAAACAAAATTCTGTTTATATGCATAATATACAGCAGAATATAAAATTTCAACCTTGAAAACTGTCGGAGTTTGCCGGACAAATTTACACGGTTTTGGCTGCTGGATCCCAATAATTGTCACATTTACCTATAATGTCTGATTGGGTTGCTTACTCAATTTTGTCAATATGTCGGAACTATAAGCAACTGTCATATAATTGGGAGGTTTAATCAGCTATAAAACCTGATTAAACCCACCATTTTCCAAGAATATTACCGTTGTTTCCAATTCGCTCCGTTGGACGATAATGTTTAACGTTTTATTTTGTCTGTTTTATCGACTCCCCTGTTTCAATTTACCTTGGAGTCCGGTAATTTTGTTAATACTTTATTTACATATTCATAACAATCTAGGTAAATGGAGAAACTTTGTAGGTATTGGAAAAATACTATATCATGTATATTGTCCGACAGAAATATACATTCGCTTCTTTATATTCAACGATATTTCCCCGGGTCGATTAAATGTTTGTTTTAGCTCACCTTGCCCCTTAGAACATGCGATCTTTTGTTATCATTTGACATGTGTTGTCGTCTTCTGTCAAACTAGAGTATAGATATAAATAACTTAGACTTCTTCAAACCGGTAGTGGAAAACATGCTAAAGATGTGGTATATTTGGCTTTGCGTGGTGTTTAAATACGTAGACACTTTCGGTTAGAGCGGATACGTTAAATTCGATCCCTCCTAAATAGGGAGTATAAACCTCTCTGCATGTCAAAGAAGCCTTGCAACGCCCTCTAACTTATACTAACATTGTTTAATGTTTTGTAACAGGCAGTACGAATCTGGATATTGTTGCCGGAATGCTAATGTCATTGCAGAAGCAAGATAGGGAAGAAATGCAGGCTGGAGAACAATGTTTAAATTTGGTTGAGTCTAATGAACAGCCTACATGTAACAAGGTAGAAAAAGAAATGCATATTGCTAACGATAAACCGAAAGAAGCCCAAACAATACAACCGTCTTCAGAAATTCCTGTAATAGATGAGAGACATGCAAAATCGTCAGTTTCACCGGAATCTGTAAAACGACGTCATATGACGTGCCAAACAAACAACTACAATTCCGGAACTTATTGTCAAGCAATATTCCGCAACGGAAATTGAAACAACTTATCTTCAAAGCAATTAAAGAAGGAAAGTACAAGCAGAATATAGTCTTTTTTGATATCTGGGATTTTGGTGGTCAGAAGGAATTCTACATGACACATCAGCTGTTTATAACTAGTCGTGGAATATTTGTCTTGATGTTTAATGCTTGTCATAGTCTTCGCTTAGAATATGATTCCTCAATAGCTAGCCATCAGGAGCCATCGGCAGCAGGTACATATACATAAGTTTGCTGGAGCTTGCATTTCATATCAATTAAGAACATTTTAATCTTGTCTGACAGATATATTAAAATAACTTGACAAAGATAATGCTCTCTTTGCATGCTTGACAATAGTCCTGCAAACATTGGATTAAGTAAACAATAATGCTCAAGCACAACTAGGAGATGGATGTGCGAAAGACACGTGCGATGCAGCAGCGTTCTGTTAATACTGCACACCAAAAAAAAAGGAAAATTAAAATCCTGATCACATGGTATAATACCCCACATATTAAAGTTTTCTTTGGAAACTGTATGAGGAGTTACCCGGATATACCTGTATGCTAAGCATCAAGCATGCACAATTACATTAAAGATGGAATTCTGTCATTTGCAGTAAATTTTAAGAAAAACAAAATTCTGTTTATATGCATAATATACAGCAGAATATAAAATTTCAACCTTGAAAACTGTCGGAGTTTGCCGGACAAATCATACATCCCGCATGCCAAATATTCATTAACAATGCCATGGCTCAACAATAATTATATTTGTTGATATTCACCAATCTAAGACGGGTGTATTATAGTTTTCTGTTGTTCTTTTACCCATCAGCTCGTCTGTTCAAGTTTAACTATGCGTTAACTTATCCTTATAAGCATTTTGTCAGAATGTCGTTAATTTTACATTGATGCTTTATATATATATATCCTTTAAAACACAGCATTCAGTACTCTGACATGCTGGTACTTATTCTGCTTGGAATATTATTATAAAGACATTATTAATGTATAATTTTACAAAAGTTATGTACCAATGTTGTAAGTGCAAAAGGTCAACCAACATCAGCTTTGTTGGAATGTTTTATACAAAGTGTATGACAAAACATGATTATGTTTAACAATTATTCAGATTGTAGACCAAAATAATATCGTAATCAAGGTTTAAGACAGTCCTGTAAAGTCTGTATGACGTCTTGGTATAGGCATACATTTTGAAAAGGTATGTGACTATATGATATATCACTCTATTTAAAATTATAATTCTGAGAAATCTTTGACATATGGTATCAGTTTCATTGTTTTATAATGTTTTAGGTTGCTGTCTCATTCACCTTCACCTTATATCTCCGTATATTTATATGAACGTTTTGTACATCAGTAAATATTTCGATTTCAGTTTACTTAGTACATTGGGTGAATTCAATATTGACTTACTGCAAGAAAAGCATTGAAGGATTTCCTCGAATTTTGTTGGTTGCAACGCATAAAGATAGAATTCAAAAGGTAGAACAAATCTTATAGCTTTCTCTTATCTAGTAAACAAAATATGCATGTGTCAAAATAAATTCAATAGATGCTTGACATACGTCATATATTTCCGGAGCACCTTAGTTCACCCTCTAATTTTTGTCTGGCCTCGATACTAAAGAGTTCTATTTCTAGCTGCGTCAACATTGTATTAGTTTGTGATTAGATGAGTTTATGGGAAACCACTGTTGGAAGGTCTATGATATTTGGCTTAAAGGTATATAAGCATTGGCACATCTCATTTCCATTGATAGTTTTGGACCTTCCCCTTCAATTATGGCATAATGACTTAAAAACTATTGCTTGGAATTGCATTTCCTATCATTATTTTCTTGATAGAGGGTTGCTGCTTACAAAAAAGCTATTAAACCAAAAGTTCCACGGGGAGAAGTTGAAATAATTCCTTCACAAATTTTACGGACGCCATTACAAGTTGGTTGATCGATATGGAATATCTTTTTCACAGATGACGACGGATATGTACTAATCGTCGTAACCTCAATCCCGTCCTATTTTCCTCGAATGTGACCTACCGAATTAGATTTAACATAGAATTTGTACTTACAAGAGCAACACGACGGGTGTCACATGTGGAGCAGGATCTGCTTACCGGAGCACCTGAGATCATAGGCTTTTGGTGGGGTTCGTGTTGCTCAGTCTTTAGGTTTCTTTGTTGTTTTTTGTGAACTGTTTGTCTTTTCGTCGGTTGTGGTTTTTTGCCATGGCATTTTCAGTTTGTTTTCGACTTATGAGTTTGAATATCTATTTGGTATCTTTAACCTCTCTTTAATATATATTAGTTAATGATTAGGTCAGTTAAAAGAGAAACATTAGTGTTAGGTCAATGATATTTGGTATGCAATTGTACAAGCATTAGCACATTTCATTTCCATGGTGATCATTTGGCCCCGCCCCCTCAGTCAGGGTCTATTGTCTGAATGTTTTGCATAGTTACATGTTAAAGTTTGTGATTACTGGTAGTTCATTTAAATTTAAACCCCTAATGTTAAGTCAAGGATATTTGGTTCGCAGTTGTATTAACACTTTCAAGTCTCATTTCTATGGCACCATCCCTTCATCATGGTTCATTGCATTTGAAACGTTTGTATAGTTTACAGTTTAAGTTTGGGATTAGGTTAGTTTAATGGGAACCACTTATGATAAGCAAGAGGTATTTGATATGCAGCTTTATGATCATGGCATTTTTCGTTTCCATGGAGGTTATTTGGCCCTGCACCTTCAGTCATGTGTATTGACTTTGAATGTTTTGAATAACTTGCATGTTTGAATATTGCAATTTTAATTTCAACATTTGCATTATACTATCAAAATGTACTTCTATATTTGTCAAAATCTGCGTTTTGTACATATTCTTTTGATAATGGTACTATCTATAGCTTCTGTTTTCATAAACAATGAAGATATTTGGTCATGTATGGGTTAAATAATTTACATAAACACATGCTTTATAAATTTGAAAGTGACTGACAAACACATTAAACCAATCATGTATAGCGTGATGCCTGAACACCAGACATATATCATTAACGGAGTAACATAATGAGTGTCACTATAGGAGGATGAACCACCGACTCTTCCAATGCACCACCCGGATTTTATTGGATTTATTGTTTAAGCGTCATTGGTTTTCTTTATGGTTTCAAAAGGTTTCAATTCCCTCAGGCGAAGTTGACAATAGATGGATTTGGCTATTACTAGTATTTTTAGGTTCTTTTTGGTCATGTAGCTCTTCAACTGTTTCTGTTTTATTTTATACATTCTTGGCTTTCAAATATTCGGCTTTGAGCATTCCTTATTATGGTTTAGCCAGAAAAGCGCTTCGGACATATAACATTTATAAAGTGTTGTTTCTATTTTTTTTTTTTTTTTTTACAGCACTGGTTAAATATCAGTCCCCGAGGATATCATCAGTTCATTAGTCAGTACTTCAGTACTGTCATGATTTATAACAAACCTTACTGAAATTGTCTGTTTATAAATTGATAAATTATTAGTAAACTAAGGTTTCAACTCCCTCAGGCAAAGTTGACCTTAGATGGATTTGGCTATATTTTTTATGTTCATTTGGTCATGTAGCTTTTCAACTGTTTCATTTCTTATACTTTCGTGGATTTCAAATATTCGGCTTTGAGCGTTCCTGATTAAGGTATATCCATAACAGCCGACGAACGCATGAAAATAACAAAATAACAAAATAACAGCTTGTTGTTAAAAACATTTGCTATTTTAATATATATCTTCATGACTTAATATCGACTTTATACAAACTGTATTCATTCATTGAGCGGATTTCATTGTGTCTTTGTCTAGAGTTTAATCACATTATTTAGTTTATAGATACGATAAAGATAGGCAATATTAATACATGGAACGTTTAAAACTTTTATTAAAAACAGAGCTCGTATTTATAGATAATTTAGTCATTACATCCAGTTCAACTGTCACGATCAACCTTAAATTTCAAAAGCAAAGTCTGTAAATAGATTCTTACATTGCAGGATAAAATTGAATCGTGTCGAGAGAAGTTGATTGAATCACTTTATCAACTGTTCAAATCACACGCAGGTCTTCCTCATTTGGAATACAAGCCTCTGATTTTCATTAACGCCACTGATATCAACGACCCAGAAATAGGTCTTCTTCGTCAACGTCTGATTGAAAGAGCCTCTGATCACCCTAGATGGGGCGAAGAAATGCCAACCGCATGGGTTCCATTAGAGTTACAGATAGCTGAACAGGTGGAACTCGGCAAACATATTATCTCCAAACAGCAGTTACAGGATCTCAACTCCAAAAATGAATCAATAGTGTTGTCAGAGAAGCAGCTAGAAACCTTCCTGAAAGTCCAACATTCACTTGGCAAGTTGCTTTTCTTTGATGAGGTCAACCTTCGTGACTATATCATCATTAATCCTGTTTTCCTGATCGAAGTTCTGAGATCAATTATAACAGACAAGCAGTTTTGGCCAAAAGAAGAAAACATGGTAAAGATCTTCCGGTCTTTGCAGGACACTGGTAGAATAGAAAGAATGGACATGTATGCCTTATGGAACCAGGAAGCATTCAAACATATAGTACCGTATAGAGAATTTATGATAAACATTTTAGTGTACCTGGACATACTTGTTCCTCCACAAAATCTCACAGAGGATGACAATCATTCACGACTAGTTTCTTGCTATTTCCTTGTGCCTTGTATGATACGAAAGCATGATAACACAAAATATATGACAAGAAGATGCAGCTCTAAGAATTCAATCATCATGGCGTACAGATTTGTTGAAGAGGTGATTCCTCCTGCACTGATCTATCGTTTTCTTGCCTCGTTGGTTACTATGTGGGAAGTAAAAACCTATAAAGGATCAAGCATGGCGTTTTCCAACCTTGTAGTTGTTGAGGTCGACGAGAACCATGATGTAGCAGTCCAGGTAAAAGGCAAAAGAATCGTTGTTTTGCTCATTCATACTGAAGATGTTGCACATATCGTACCAACGTTAGCTTCTTCTGTTCAAGAATGTCTTACGGCTGCTGTGCATCGGATATCAGAATTCTATTCCCTGTTGTCAGAGGATGGAGATCCAAATGCAAAATACTCAACGCCATTTGAAATAGATTTCGGAGTAATCTGTGAAAGTCTTTTCCGCAAATCCGTCTGCTTTTTTCCACATAGGGATATGCCAATTACAGGAAGATGTACATGGTTTTGTCCACATGGCACATCTCACGAGGTGAAACAACTTTCCATGTGGTTTGCTGAAAAGGTAAGGAGTATCTGAATAGTATCTGGTTTAAATGCATACCCTCCAAACAACCATAGACTTTTATCGATTGGTCAGTTTTCAATATTTATTGTATCATAAATAATACTTAATCTTGAACAGGCGAAAGTAACATAACAAATTTCTTAGTTGATCCTGGCAGTAAAGACAATACAAACTAGGTATATGTACTGCAGTAAATTCATTGCAATAAAGTACAGTAAGGCATATGAAAGTTGCTTTCCATTCGTTACGATGGTTGATATAATCTAACTTTTGATTTTTTTTCAAGTTTAACATGTTTAAAAGATTCATCTTTTTTTATAATTCATGTCAAGTTAAAATTTATAAATGAGTGTAATTTTACCTTTTAATATTTAGTGTATACGATTTTCAGCAACAGCAAATCATCACTTACTGTCTTGTGATACCTTGATATATTATGAGTTTCAAATAACAAGAAAATTTCGTCAATGTCAAATAAGTAGGGTGTATACTGTGTACGACTTTGCGTGTGATATCGTGTTGGTCATACTTTATTATCTTGTTAGTAATGTTAAAATTTACACCTGAATGTTAAAAAAAACTAATGAAGTATTTTTTAAACCTCATTTTTATTCAATATCATTTTATTTAATTATTTGTTACACACATTATTCTGCTTTATAAAACAGCTGCTTAAGCACTAGAATCGAAAGCGGTTTAAATGTGCCGAAACCGGTATGTGTGATCTTGTACGATCCAAATTAATGATATGTTTCTAATGTGAAGTATACGTCAGTAAACATAGATATAGGAAGATGTGGTATGAGTGCCAATGAGACAACTCTCCATCCAAGTAACAATTTATAAAAGTAAACCATTATAGGTCAAGGTACGGCCTTCAACACGGAGCATTGGCTCACACCGAACAGTAAGCTATAAAGGGCCTCAAAATTACTAGTGTAAAACCATTCAAACGGGAAAACCAACGGTCTAATCTATATAAAACGAGAAACGAGAAACACGTATGAACTACATAAACAGACGACAACTACTGTACATCAGATTCCTGACTTAGGACAGGTGCAAACGTTTTAATGGTACCAAACCTTCTCCCTTTTCAGAAACAATAGTATAACATCACAACATAGAAAGACACACTATAAAATATGTATGCATACGAAGATGTAAATTGTTCATCAAAGGGTAAAGGTTAAAACTACTCGCTACCTTATGTACATGTTATATGAACGAATATTAAAAGTAAACATATTTTTAGGTTTCCTGTGAAAGATGTGAAGAAAATTGTGGAGGTAAGAACATCTATCTTTATGACACTTTTTGGTAAAAATTATATTCTAAATTGGAAGACATGAGATTCAAACCTACCGTATTGGTTAAAACATTCGTGATAGTGACCCAAAAACGAGTTTTGGCGTTAGCCGTACACACCTGCTAATTTAGTCTGTATGATATAATAATACATTTGTTTAACTTATCAATTGAGATATGAAAACGACATACAATGGGACAGAGTCTGCTACTAATAAGAAATGGGAAGTTGACAATAACAATTCTGAAATCTTCAATTTCTCATAAATTTTAGATTAAAGTAACCCCTCGGTGTCAAGTTTAATAAAGATGTCTAGATATGAAGTATACTTGCCAATTTCGATTATAACTGAAAACAAAAATAATCAAAGATACCAGGTTTTAAAAGCATATACATCAGACTCATGTAAAGAATGCTGTGCATTCACGACAATTGGTAACACGAAATAAATGAATTAACAGTAGTCTAATGTATAACAACTAGTGATCCTTTTGATATAAATTAGGGATTTAGCATTTACCTTATGAATCCTTTCTTAAGCTATAGTCGGTGTCAACATTTTTGGTAATTGTTCTATCTGTCTAAACACATTTGAGACAATTACCTAACTCATATTAATTAAAACCACTATCCAAAACAAGTAAAGTAACATTACATATATGAGTGTAAGAATGCATTGGCGTTGATAAAGCCTATAAAATGGGCACGCATATAATATTTCAGGTCTGAAATTATGTTCATCGCAATAATTGATATGCATTGTGAAATTACTATATATTCGATCATTTTCTTTTCACTGTGTAATTTCTATTTATTCGATCATTTTCTTTTCACTAGGTCTTGGAAGACTCGGACTAGAGCAATGTCCTCTTGATAAACATATACTAAGACTTGTTGCAGAAATAGAACCATACAAATGCAGAGATGTTATTGTTAACCTAGGGGTTACAGTTAATACATGGGAAAATCTAGAATATCAGTTCCAGCATCAAAATCCAAATGATCTGAAATTCATGGCTGTTCTCAAATGGAAGGAGGAAAACAAAGATGCTTCATTTTCAAAACTGCAAAAAGCACTTGAAAATTGTCACATCAACAAACACATACTATGTCAGGTAATAAATCAAGTGTTTCATTGTTAGAACATTGTGACAATCAACTATTTAAATCAAGTGTTTAAGATAATCTGATGTTACATGAAATTAGATTTTTCTATGCAGTGTAAAAAAGACATGCAAGAAAGACGCTTTTTAAAATGTCCTATGGCTAAAGAAATGATGATACTTCATTCGTTAGTCCTAACAGTGCAAGTTTAAATGGTCGTCTACGTTTGATTGTAAAGACTGAAGAAGAGAGGCGAAATATATCAAAGGGATATTCTACCTCATAAGTCGATAAACAAACTGACAATGAAATGAAAAAAAAAGTATAATAATTTATTGATGTGTTTTTTTTACTATTAATGAAAGTTATTGCTTTCAGATTTTGAGAGACAGTGATCCACATTCTGGTAAGTAATATATTATGTTATAATGTAGTGAAATATCCAGGTTAATTCTTCAATTTGATTGGTTACTAAGCAGAGGATATGAGGCCATATACCCTGTGAAGGAAAACAAAGATAAAAATAGTAATTAGTGCTGAATCAGGACACTCCAGTATAATGTATTTGTTATTCGGGCTTCACAGAGGATATGGGATCATATTCCCTAACAGTGCCCTATAGGCCCTGTAATATATATAGGGGGTTGAATCCGCGTTTCCGGAAATACTGTTCAGTCCGTATACGATTTTGTTATATACATGTATGTAATCGTAATCACAGGTACTGTCTCTTTTTCGTTTTGCAAGCGCCATTAAAGGATGTAATTTTATGAGCTCCTAATATTTTGCCTCTCGTATCCCCACAGGATTATTACATGGCGGAGGACCCTAAATATAATTTCAAAGGACTTTATTTGTGTAAAACTGAACTGAAACCATGTGAACTGACATTTTTTTTCCATAATTTTCACTGAAGTGGGAATACCACGTGGGTGGTCAAATTTTTTCTGTGCCAGATATACTGAAAATAGACAGTTTTCGTTGACAATATTTTGTATGCGTGTCCGAATTATTAGAAATGACATTTTCATTAATTGACAATATATTAAATGTACTTTACAATTTCCTATGAGTTTATCGAAGGTGAACAAGCAAATTCGGAACCTCGAACCAAGGTTGAATTCCTTGGGAAATTTAGGGAAAATTCCTGTTCTACTCTCTGACAGCAAGGGGATATATCTACAGGAGGTCGTTGATTCACAAAGACACCCCGAGAATAAACTTTATTTTTGGTGTAGGCGTGGTGTGGGTGTTGAAGAACAATATACGTACGTGGCTTAAAGACAATCTAGCAACCAAAATTCAAGAACTTGACTCTAACCACATTACACTCTACATTTGGCTCGGGACCTGTGATCTCACAGAGAAAAGGGAAAATTTATTGATTTAAGATCGGAGGATTTCACGACCGTACGACACGTGTGTCAAACATATAAACAGATATATGAATATTTGAAAGATTATCCTACAATTTCACTGGTATTTCTCGAAATCCCATATTATTCCATCTACTTGTGGAACGAGCGCCACGACCACGCTTCTCCAGAAAAATTTCGAACACAGGATAAAAAACTTGAACATCAAATTACAGAAGTGAATAAATATATTTCACAGTTAAATACACTTTTTCATTAAAACTCTCCATTATTTGGTCTTGACTTGGAACGGAACAGAAAACATAGAGAGCGTTCCCAAGCATCATATAATTTAAATTACGCACTTTATATCGATGGAATTCATCCTAACCAGAATTAGCCAGGTTATGGGTTATTAGAATCGCCTAAGTTTCTACATTTCCAGTTTCGTGATTCAGATACGTGAGATTGATCTCATTATCTGGTATGTTACTATTTAATAAATAATAAACTTTGTGTGTTGTATGCAGATTATGATTTACTTCAAGTTGCCTTATGTTTAATCACATGAATCCCAGTTTTCTGTACGTGAGATTCATCTCATTATAGGCGTATTATTTAACATTCACATTTATTTTTTTATCTGTACGTGAGATTTATCTCATTACAGTGTTGGTTTTTTTTCTTCGTTGATGTCGGCGCCGAAATATAGCAATTTAAATGATATGAGCGATGGCGAGTCTACTTTAAGTTTACATTCATTAGTTGAAACGGACGACGAATTTACCGACGATTCACTTTTAAGTTCATATTTATTGGCACCGACTAGGCCTTCTCAAAACCAAGAATTAGATCAAAGTTTACATTTATTAGCCCCGACTAGGCCCTCTCAAACCAACAAATTAGATCGTTCTATGCCAATTTTAACACCACAAATAAGTTTGGTTAACAGATTGCATCAAAATAATTTGACTTATGACACAAGTGCATGTTACACTACAAGTACGCCTAGATTAGAACATACAAGTATACCTAGAATAGTACATACAACTATCATGGAAAAATTAGCTCCGTGTAGGAAATTCGGGGATATCCCCATGAAAATGGAATTGTTTTCTTGCGCGAATTTGACTCTTTCGCTACACTACATAATATCATGCCTTATGAAAACCAAAGGCGAATAGCAGCTTTTCACCTCCAGTTAACGGGCCCGGCCCTCACGTGGTTTAACTCATTAACATTCAATGACAAAAGCTCCTGGGAAAAACTTATTGAACTGTTTAAGACAATGGAAACAGAATCATTCAAAACCAACAGTTGAAAATTTAGTCAAAGCTTTGTTCAGAATTGGAAAAGCAAGTTGTCTGAAGGGTGTCCAATTTTGATTAACATGATATGTTTCAGAAAATTCCTGGATTCTGTTTGTTAAGGATGTTCGCTCTTCTTGTTTTTGAATTTTTGTCAGATATTCGGAATCATCTGGTTTTATCCATATAGTGCCATTAAAAATTTTGCCCACTAAGCCCTACTTTTTTTTTCATAATTTTATAACATATAGTTTAAAAAGCCATATTTGAAAATCTTGTAAAATCCTTGTTATTTTTTCATAGTTTTTGATAGAAAAACAGAGCCAATGTTAATAGTATGAAAAATCTAGAGAGAATCATTTCCCGCCAAATTTTCAACGACTTTTACCTCAAAAACAAGTACTTTTTTAGTTCCGTTATTTATATACTATCAATTTATAACAGTCTCTTAAAAAGCTTGTTATTTTGAAACAGAGTAGCGAACATCCTTAATTCATTCAAATGACACTTTAATAAAGTTTTGTTGTTCTGATTAACTCCGAGTATCAACTTTCATTATAATTTTTTTATATACATTTTTGTATAATATTTGTGTCTTGTTGCTAACAGATAATACTTTTTTATGTATGTTCCCTTATAAAAAGTTCGTTCAGGCAAAATAATTAAATTCGATAACTATGTAGCAGCATAAAGGTCTTATTCTAATTTGGCACTTTTTTCATGACATACTTTAAAGAATTTTTATAGTTATTGTTTATCACTCTCAGCGTACTCGCATTTCGTTTCCTTCGATTGGAATTATTGTTCACTTTCTTTCATCTTGCATAAAGGAAACAGCAGTACAAACTGCAGACAGCTAATTATCAATCAGTTCATTTTCTTTCAAATTTTACACCTAAAAAACCTTTATTGATTGCCAAAAATCATGGCACGTCACTTACAACTTTTTTAATTTAAGTAATCTTATTAAAGTACATAAGTTAGAGGTCAGAATTTCCTTGATACAAGTAAATTAGAATAGGATCCCAGTTGAAAGGATACCAGTACAATATCCATGCATGTACCAAAATGAAATTATGTAAAGGTGCTTAATTTTTTAGTATATTCAATGATTATTCATCAATTTCTATGAAACTTCATGTGATAATAAAATGTATATTGTGAATGATTTTCTGAGTCAATGATGCAAATTTAATTTTTTCCAGAAAATAAATAGAATGACACTATAAATACTCAAAACAGTATTATTCTCTTACATGCCGATCATAAATGTTTAAGATCTCAGCTACAAGTATGATAAAGCAATAGCAGTTTAGCAGTCTAATATTGGGAATAAAAAACCTGTCTTTCAAAAAATGTAATATAACTGTACTGTACTTATGGGGGAAGTTATGGGGCTCCAGTTCCAGATACTTAATCGGACATTCTTGTTGTTTTCATTTATGGCTGAATTTTGGTTTACTTAAGGATGTTCGCTACTCTGTTTCAAAATAACAAGCTCTTTAAAAGACTGTTATAAATTGATAGTACATAAATAAAGGAACTAAAAAAGCAGAAAAAAAATGAAGGGTCCGTGTGCTTGTTTTTGAGATATAAGCCATTGAAAATTTGGCGGGAAGTGATTCTCTCTAGATTTTTCATACTTTTAACATTGTCCGCTTTTCTCTTTTAAAAACTATGAAAAAATAACAAGGATTTTATAAGATTTTCAAATATGGCTTTTAAAAACTATATGCAATAAAATTATGTAAAGAAAAGTAGGGGTTAGTGGACAAAATTATTTAATGGCAAAACACGGATAAAACCAGGGATTCCGAAAATCTGGCAAAATTCCAAAACAAGAGGAGCGATCATCCTTAACGTCCAGGGGCAACCGGTTCAGTCATGTTCAGGACAAGAACAAATTAGCAATATATAAATATAATAGGAATGTCCTGCAATAGGGGGTCGACCGGGGTGATGGGCGCTAAATTTGGAATGCTTCTTGAAATTCAGGATTTTAATTTTAATAGATACGAACCTTGCAACAGAGCTGTTGTAAAAGTAGATATCGTCATACTTTCTCTACACATGAGACATCATATGTAATGTCCCCATTCTTAACGCATATGCCTGCGAAATTATGCAACCCGCACAGTCAAACGAATTACCCACGTTGTTAAGTGTTCTACTGCTGGTCGGATGGATAACCAAATTTCAATACCCTATTCATCTTTCGGGGTTGATTTCATTGATCCTTCAATGATGTAAGCAAAGTCATGTTATCAATGGCCTTCCACAATGATCAACTCACATGTAATGTAGTAAAAGCGGCTTAACATACATAGATAAGAAGAAGAAAAAATGGTAGGCACTTCAATACAAAAACTAACGGCCTGATTAAAGATAATGACCGTAAGTGAAAAATAATGAGTGTAGATGGAAACCGAAGGCAATCACTAAATAAAATAAATATATTTATTATTTAAATCTTAGGGCATTCAGCGTTGTAGGCCTACAACGGGTGATAATGTATGAGATCTGAAAAACAAGAGGTTTAACCCCATAAAATGTTCACGTGCCTGTCCAAACAAGGAACTCCGTTAGTGTTAGGGAGCTACCATTTGATTTTTAGGGGGCTAGGATGAAATTTGAAAAAAGGCAGGAAAGGAGTTTTGAGTTAAAAAAAAGGCAGGATGAGCAACTTTGCAAAAAAAAGGCAGGATGACAATTTATGTAAAAAAAGTCAGGATAAACTAATAAAAAAAAAAATGCAGGACCGAATAGAGTGAAAAATAAAAAGGCAGGACAGAGATTACAACTAAAAAATAAAATGGTAGCTCCCTTATGTCATATCCTAAGATTTATGTCCTGACAGGAGCTTGGTGTTGATGACAGATATCCTAATATTTATGTCCTGACAGGAGCTTGGTGTTGATGGCAGATATCCTAATATTTATGTCCTGACAGGAGCTTGGTGTTGATGGCAGATATCCTAATATTTATGTCCTGACAGGAGCTTGGTGTTGATGGCAGATATCCTAAGATTTATGTCCTGACAGGAGCTTGGTGTTGATGACAGATATCCTAATATTTATGTCCTGACAGGAGCTTGGTGTTGATGGCAGATATCCTAATATTTATGTCCTGACAGGAGCTTGGTGTTGATGGCAGATATCCTAATATTTATGTCCTGACAGGAGCTTGGTGTTGATGGCAGATATCCTAATATTTATGTCCTGACAGGAGCTTGGTGTTGATGGCAGATATCCTAATATTTATGTCCTGACAGGAGCTTGGTGTTGATGGCAGATATCCTAATATTTATGTCCTGACAGGAGCTTGGTGTTGATGGCAGATATCCTAATATTTATGTCCTGACAGGAGCTTGGTGTTGATGGCAGATATCCTAATATTTATGTCCTGACAGGAGCTTGGTGTTGATGGCAGATATCCTAATATTTATGTCCTGATAGGAGCTTGGTGTTGATGGCATGTATGATGCCGAAGAGATAACTTAATTACATAACTTACATAAGGATGTGTAATATAAAAATAAGGAGATGTGATATGATTGGCAATAAGACAACTATCCACCAAAGTTCAAATGAAGTGGATGTAAGCAATTAAAGGCAACCGTACGGCCTTCAACAAGACTGCGTAAGACTTTTTTTTATATTTGATAAATAATACATTTGTATCTTTTTGCATATTATAAATGAAAAGATTTTCATTTGAAAAATACATTTATTTATAACAGATCGCAGTCGGTTTTTTGTGGGGCTTGCGTTGTTTAGTCTATAGTTTTGTATGTAGTGTTTTGTGAACATGTTCGTCTTTCGGTCCATATGCAACTATTCCAGTCATAGTTACGTTCGATAACTCTGCATGTTACTGGTTTAATAAGAATTATGTCACATTTACTGGTTACCCGTGTGATGATTAGAAAATTGAAAAATATAGATATTTCACCTCGGTTACCATTCATTCGAGTTTTTCTTTTACTGATTTAAAATAATAGCATAAAATAATTTCATTAAGAATCGAACAATACTAATCTACATGTACACAGGTCTTGTCAAAACTTACATCGTGATTAGGTGCCATGTTTGTTTTCTTTGATCACGTTGATGACTTAATTAATATCTCCTTAATCTAGCTATGTCCTTGGTATTACCAAAGTGACAATAACGTGTCATACTTAATTGCAATATCAACAGTGAAATCAAATTGAATCATTTGCATGGGTAAAATTAGTGTCGAACATCGTCTACGTTTGAAAATTATTTGGTCGCCATTTTTACGTAACTTCGAAATTTTATCAAAACAAACAGCATGTATCCACTTTAACAAAGAGAAACAATGTTTGATTCTATGCTGCTTTAAGGTAAGACAATTACTGAAAAAGCATGCATCCAACATTTATTCGATGTTCATCGTAAATATCTTACAAAATATATCTTCACAAGTCGGCCCAAGCTGTCAATGTAAAATGCATGGTTAATGCATATAAATCTTTATTTTCGGTGCGAGAAACTGTTTCTAATAAAAATATTAAAGAAAAGGTGAAATAAGAAATTTCTAAAATACAGTAAGACACACTTCAATAAATATTTGAAATATTACTTTTTGATTAATAACTAAATGAATACTGGCATGTCGTGTCTTTGTTTACTTCCAACAGGGGCCGCCATTTTTAAAATATTGCTAACGAATGTCAAAATATGAACTTTTCAATCAAATTTTGAAGCAAAAAGTTTGATACCTAAACTGATATGGTTTTCGATTTCATTTATATGAATATGTTGTCGATCTTTTTAGGGGTTGGGAGGATATTAGTAACAATAAATAAGTTGAGAAAATTGACTATATAATAAGGTCCCATTGCAATTTTATCGAGTTTTAACGAAGAAGTCAACGGAGGTTGTGGGGTTATGTCACCTCAATTTTCAAACTTATTTTGAAGCAAGAAATCATATATCTGAACTGAAACTTAAAACATTTTTAATTGTAAAAATGAATTTACTGTAAAACGCGGGGTTGGGAGGTAAAATACACAATGTAACAAAAAAGTTATGACCGTTTAATCTATGTACCCCGTTCATTTTCATTGATAATCAATCGGCCATTAATGATATACAACTGAAGTGTAAAAGTCACGTGATGACCGCGATAGTTGTTTTTTTGAGGAGTTTTTGTTGTTCAGTCTATAGTTTTGTATGTAGTTTTTTGTGAACATGATAATGATGTCCTTATACAGATAATAAAATTTAGTAAATGTTTTGACTAGTTTATGATATCGAAAACCCTGGTGTAATAATTTTTCAGTAATACATAAATTTCTCTCGCTAAAATCTAATGAATGACAGGCTCTTGACTTAGGACAGGTACATAAATAATGTGGCGGAGTTAAACATGTGTGTGGGAGCTCAACCCTCCCACTAACCTGGGACAGTAGAGTAGTGTTACAACACAACAAAGGTACAACCTGTACAAATCAATTAAACAGAGCTTGACTCTTCAAATCAACAAAAACAACTAACAAAAAGACTGAAGACATGCACAAGGTACGATCTAAGAGTAATCCCATTACTAAAATCTAGTTAAAAGCCAGTTACAACTAATTAAAATTCATCTTTTCCAAACTAAAAAAAAACAGAACAAAGAAAGAAACCTGCATATTAAAAACATGAAACTAACAAAAATCGGGGTCTCACTCTGGTATTTTTTAATGTATATGTTTCATTAGTTCAAATGAGAATGGCAATTCTCAAGCAGCATTACCATACCAATACAAATAGTCTATTTCGTCACCATTTTTCATGTTTAAGGGAATAACATATTACTCTAATAATTCTCGTTTTGATTATTTCTGTTATATTCGCCATTTCACATTAACTTTCATGTGCTCCGGATGAGTACGTAGTTTCCGGTTTTGTTGTTTATGACAGGTAATTCCTGTCATAAATGTAACATTGTTGCACCTTTTTCCTATTTCAAACAATAGAATAAAAAGCCATAGAACACTTAGACGGTAGAGGATCTTTGAAACGATAATTTGAATCCTGATTTTGTTGATGATATAAACGTTACTTTAATTAGATAAATATACGATATAATAAAAGTTGCGTACGTGACCAAGTGGACATTTAAATTTATAAGTCGATAAGAAACTGACAACGCAATAAAAAAAACCCACGAAAAACGGCTGAAAAACAAACGGACTCGGACTTCTCTTGAGTTGTAAATATAACTCAACATGCAGACATCTTATACGTTCGGGTATTTCACATCCAATCTTTTATGGTAATATTCTATACAAAGCACAAAAAAGTCAGTATTCACCTCAAAAGCTAACAAAACCTTTAAACAGACTTATTAAGAAGGGATATAGTTACGATACTGTTGTCAGGTTATTAAAGATTGCATATTTTGGCTTTAATATTGATTAACTTATAGGGTCTTTGCATCGGAATTAACACATTTATTCTAAAACCAGTTGTTGGCATGACACGGGTTATGTTCTTCTCATATATTTTATGACGGTATAATACTAAATCCCTAACAGGAGGGATTGTGCCTGATATTCATATAATGAAGACATAATCTTTCAATCAGTTTTATTGAGGTCTGGAGCTGGCATGTCAGTAACTGCTAGTAGTCTGTTGTTATTTATGTATTATTGTCATTTTGTTTATTTTCTTTTGTTTCCTTTTCTGACATCGGACTCGGACTTCTCTTATACTGAGTTTTACTGTGCGTACTGTTGTGCGTTTGTTTTTACATTGGCTAGAGGTATAGGGGAGGTTGAGATTTCAAAAACATGTTTAACCCCGCCGCGTTTTGCGCCTGTCCCAAGTCAGGAGCCTCTGGCCTTTGTTAGTCTTGTATCATTTATAACTTTAGTTTCCTGTGTATAATTTGGAGTTTAGTATGACGTCCATTATCACTGAACTAGTATACTTATTTGTTTAGGGGCCAGCTGAAGGACGCCTCCTGGTGCGGGAGTTTCTCGCTGCATTGAAGACCCATTGGTGGCCTTCGGCTGTTGTCTGCTCTATGGTCGGGTTGTTGTCTCTTTGACACATTCCCATTTCCATTCTTAATTTTATTAGTTGTAGTTGGTTGCCGTCTGTCATATATGTTTTCGTTTGTTATTTTGTATATAAATCAGGCCTTTGGTTTTCTACATTTTGTCGGGGTCTTAGCCTTAGGTAGATTTCTATACGGTTTTGGTTTAAATTTGATTATTGTCAAAGGCCATACGGAGACCTATAATTGTTTACATCATGTAGGTCATTTGGTCTCTAGATGATAGTTGTCTAATTGGCAAGCATACCACATCTTCTTATTATCATGTTTATATAGTGGTTTGTCGTTTCGCTGTTTTTTTTTTTTTTTTTTTTGCCAGATTTTGTCCGTTGTTTTTTTTTCGGCTAGAAGATTTTTTGACACCTTAGTGTCTTCTCCTTTTTAACTCTACATGGAGCTATGAGACTGAAGTTGAGACAACGGGTGATAAATTTTAGAAAATGAGCATGTTGTGAAATATTGCCACAATCTCTATTTTGCTTTATAGTGTTTGACTATAACTGCAACTCGTGATACAATGTAATATCCTTTAAGGACATTAAGACTATTATCTAGCTGTTAAAAAGACACACAAACGAAAAGATCCTCCAAAAATGCGGAAAGCTGAAGATCTTGATTCAAACTATACACTAGCAATGCGACAATATTTCATTATTTTTATATAACGATTATTAACACTTGATACTCAGCGCAAATGTAAAACTACCAGATATACAAAATTATAGTCCGCGATTGTAGATTTTAATTGCTCTCCTGTTAGTATTTGACTGAACGATTTGCCGGGCGTTTTCAATTAACGAATATTAAGTATTATTTCATGATTGCACCTTCTCAAGTTGTATTCAATAATTGTCCATAAATGTAAACACTTGATTGATTGACTGTTGATTGATTGTTGGTTGCTTAACGTCCAGTGGCAAATATTTCATGCATGTTCAGGACAAGAACAAATTAACAATAAATACAATAGGTACTTTCTTTAATAGAGGCCGTCCTGGATGAAGGTCGGGAGAAATTTAGACTATTACTAGAAAATGAGAGTATATTGGATAGGGACAGAAATTTTGCCTTGCAACAGGCCACCTACGGACCCCTCATAGAGTTGTTACAAGGGTTCTTAATGTGCAGTGAGCGTGGCACTCTCTCTACAAGAGGCATCGGATTTAACGTCCCCATTCTGACCGGACGTGGCTGCGTGCTTGTACATTCCGCACAGCCAAACGGACGCCCTCTTTGGCAAGGGTTTTACTGCCGGTCAAAAGAAGACCTGTAATGACCATATTTCTACTCCCCAGTCACCCTTGGGGCATGCAAACATTTGATGCAAAGATCCACACTTTTGTATATTACGGTGAACAACTTGCAAAATTGCCTCTTGCACATTAATCATTTGTCTCATTTTTACCGATTTGATATATTACATTAGAACTCGAAGTAGATAAAGGGTAAGATCCTTGAATGAATAAATGTATAAAAGCCATTAAAAAGCTGGAGAAAAACACAAGCGATACTATCAATATGCACTATCCTTTAGAAGTGAAATAAAAAAGTATGTAAGTTATCTTTCTTCTTACATTAAAGTGGTTGGTAAAATATGGACCATTTTCTTATTTCTGGATTGGGTGGACTTCATTTCTGTAGTATTTAAATTTGTAGGCTACTTCTCTCTTTTCTATATTTTTTTTTTTTTTTTTTTGTCCCATTATTCTCTATTCTGAATATTATAGCATTCCATTTCCCTCTATTCTTTATTTTTTTTGGTCTATTTTTCTCTTGTTTGTTTTGCTTTTTTTCTGTGACATTGCCGCATTAATCACAATTATGTTCTACCCATCCAGACCCTCATAAATTACGTATAGCTTAACGTACGTATAAAATTAAGGATTAATAAGAATATCACGTGATATATACATTTAACTTTACTATACCAAATATGAAAAGACAAATATAAGAGCTTTTTAAAATTGGAATACAGGTTACCGAAACAAAATTTACATCTGATCCCCTCAAAAATGGCGAAATCAAATGTATTACTTTAATAAGAAGAAAACACTATTCGAATATCCAACTATGAAAACAGAAATACATTTTTTATATTTTATGACGGTATAATACTAAATGACGGTATAATACTAAATCCCTAACAGGAGGGATTGTGCCTGATATTCATATAATGAAGACATAATCTTTCAATCAGTTTTATTGAGGTCTGGAGCTGGCATGTCAGTAACTGCTAGTAGTCTGTTGTTATTTATGTATTATTGTCATTTTGTTTATTTTCTTTTGTTTCCTTTTCTGACATCGGACTCGGACTTCTCTTATACTGAGTTTTACTGTGCGTACTGTTGTGCGTTTGTTTTTTTACATTGGCTAGAGGTAAAGGGGGAGGGTTGAGATTTAAAAAAACATGTTTAACCCCGCCGCGTTTTTGCGCCTGTCCCAAGTCAGGAGCCTCTGGCCTTTGTTAGTCTTGTATCATTTTAAATTTTAGTTTCCTGTGTATAATTTGGAGTTTAGTATGACGTCCATTATCACTGAACTAGTATACTTATTTGTTTAGGGGCCAGCTGAAGGACGCCTCCTGGTGCGGGAGTTTCTCGCTGCATTGAAGACCCATTGGTGGCCTTCGGCTGTTGTCTGCTCTATGGTCGGGTTGTTGTCTCTTTGACACATTCCCCATTTCCATTCTTAATTTTATTAGTTGTAGTTGGTTGCCGTCTGTCATATATGTTTTTCGTTTGTTATTTTGTATATAAATCAGGCCTTTGGTTTTCTACATTTTGTCGGGGTCTTAGCCTTAGGTAGATTTCTATACGGTTTTGGTTTAAATTTGATTATTGTCAAAGGCCATACGGAGGCCTATAATTGTTTACATCATGTAGGTCATTTGGTCTCTAGATGATAGTTGTCTAATTGGCAAGCATACCACATCTTCTTATTTTCATATTTATATAGTGGTTTGTCGTTTCGCTGGTTTTTTTTTTTTTTTTTTTGCCAGATTTTGTCCGTTGTTTTTTTTCGACTAGAAGATTTTTTTGACACCTTAGTGTCTTCTCCTTTTTAACTCTAAATGGAGCTATGAGACTGAAGTTGAGACAACGGGTGATAAATTTTAGAAAATGAGCATGTTGTGAAATATTGCCACAATCTCTATTTTGCTTTATAGTGTTTGACTATAACTGCAACTCGTGATACAATGTAATATCCTTTAAGGACATTAAGACTATTATCTAGCTGTTAAAAGACACACAAACGAAAAGATCCTCCTAAAATGCGGAAAGCTGAAGATCTTGATTCAAACTATACACTAGCAATGCGACAATATTTCATTATTTTTATATAACGATTATTAACACTTGATACTCAGCGCAAATGTAAAACTACCAGATATACAAAGTTATAGTCCGCGATTGTAGATTTTAATTGCTCTCCTGTTAGTATTTGACTGAACGATTTGCCGGGCGTTTTCAATTAACGAATATTAAGTATTATTTCATGATTGCACCTTCTCAAGTTGTATTCAATAATTGTCCATAAATGTAAACATTTGATTGATTGACTGTTGATTGATTGTTGGTTGCTTAACGTCCAGTGGCAAATATTTCATGCATGTTCAGGACAAGAACAAATTAACAATAAATACATAGGTACTTTCTTTAATAGAGGCCGTCCTGGATGAAGGTCGGGAGAAATTTAGACTGTTACTAGAAAATGAGAGTATATTGGATAGGGACAGAAACTTTGCCTTGCAACAGGCCACCTACGGACCCCTCATAGAGTTGTTACAAGGGTTCTTAATGTGCAGTGAGCGTGGCACTCTCTCTCTCTACACGAGGCATCGGATTTAACGTCCCCATTCTGACCGGACGTGGCTGCGTACTTGTACATCCCACACAGCCAAACGGACGCCCCACTTTGGCAAGGGTTTTACTGCCGGTCAAAAGAAGACCTGTAATGACCATATTTCTACTCCCCAGTCACCCTTGGGGCATGCAAACATTTGATGCAAAGATCCACACTTTTGTATATTACGGTGAACAACTTGCAAAATTGCCTCTTGCACATTAATCATTTGTCTCATTTTTACCGATTTGATATATTACATTAGAACTCGAAGTAGATAAAGGGTAAGATCCTTGAATGAATAAATGTATAAAAGCCATTAAAAGCTGCAAACACAAGCGATACTATCAATATGCACTATCCTTTAGAAGTTAAATAAAAAGTATGTAAGTTATCTTTCTTCTTACATTAAAGTGGTTGGTAAAATATGGACCATTTTCTTATTTCTGGATTGGGTGGACTTCATTTCTGTAGTATTTAAATTTGTAGGCTACTTCTCTCTTTTCTATATTTTTTTTTGTCCCATTATTCTCTATTCTGAATATTACAGCATTCCATTTTCCTCTATTCTTTATTTTTTTTGGTCTATTTTTCTCTTGTTTGTTTTGCTTTTTTTCTGTGACATTGCCGCATTAATCACAATTATGTTCTACCCATCCAGACCCTCATAAATTACGTATAGCTTAACGTACGTATAAAATTAAGGATTAATAAGAATATCACGTGATATATACATTTAACTTTACTATACCAAATATGAAAAGACAAATATAAGAGCTTTTTTAAAATTGGAATACAGGTTACCGAAACAAAATTTACATCTGATCCCCCTCAAAAAATGGCGAAATCAAATGTATTACTTTAATAAGAAGAAAACACTATTCGAATATCCAACTATGAAAACAGAAATAAGATGAGTACAGGAAATCCCGTTTGTCGAATTAAACAGATTTATTAATACATCCTGATATACTGTTCAAAATAAGTTCATATAGATAAATAAAAGTTGGATTCCTGGTTTATCTTCGGTAGAGGATAAAAAGTTATGTGTTGATAACTTACTTATCAAAAGTAAGTCAAGTGCTTTAGTCAACGAACTTTAAGACTCTGTCAGCTGCAACTCAGATCCGTAAGTTTGCATGTTTTAAATTTATCAGTTACTAGTAATTGAGTCCACAAGATCCAGTTATTAAAAATATATCAAAAAAAGTCTTATTAGTTAGTATATTTGTTATCTTAGGTAAATCATTCACTTTGTAGGAGGGGGCGGGACATGTTTGTTATCTTAGGTAAACCATCCACTTTGTAGGAGGGGGAGGGACACATTTTTTTTTATCTTAGAGTAAACCATCCACCCTGTAGGAGGGGAGGGACATGTTTGTTATCTTAGGTAAACCATCCACTTAGTAGGAGGGGAGGGACACATTTTTTTATCTTAGAGTAAACCATCCACCCTGTAGGAGGGGAGGGACATGTTTGTTATCTTAGGTAAACCAGCCACTTTGTAGGAAAGGGAGAGACATGTTTGTTATCTAAGGTAAACCACCCTCTTTGTATGAGGGGGGACATGTTATCTTAGGTAAACCATCCTTAGTAAGAGGGGAGGGACATGTTATCTTAGGTTAACCATCCACTTTGTATAAGGGGGAGGGACATATTATCTAAGGTTAACCATCCTTAGTAGGAGGGGGAGGGACATGTTATCTTAGGTAAACCATCCTCTTTGTAGGAGAGGAGGGACATGTTATCTTAGGTGAACCATCCACTTTGTAGGAGGGGGAGGGACATATTATCTAAGGTAAACCATCCATTTTCTATAAGGGGGAAGGACATATTATCTAAGGTAAACCATCCACTTTGTATAAGGGGGAGGGACATATTATCTAAGGTAAACCATCCACTTTGTAGGAGGGGAGGGACATGTTTGTTATTTTAGGTAAACCACCCACTTTGTATTAGGGGTAGGGACATGTTATCTGAGGTAAAACATCCACTTTGTAAAAGGGGAGGTACATATTATCTTAGGTAAACCATCAACTTTGTAGGAGGGGGAGGGAATTGTTTATCATCTTAGAGTAAACCATCTACTCTGTAGGAGGAGAGGGACATGTTATCTTAGGTAAACCATCCACTTTGTAGTAGGGGAGGGACATGTTTTCTTAGGTAAACCATCCACTTTGTATGAGGGGGAGGGACATGTTTGTTATCTAAGGTAAACCATCCACTTTGATGGAGGGGAGGGACATGTGATCTTAGGTTAACCATCCACTTTGTAGGAGGGGAGGGACATGTTATCTTAGAGTAAACCATCCACTTTGTAGGAGGGGGAGCGACATGTTTGTTATCTTAGGTAAACCATCCACTTTGTAGGAGGGGAGGGACATGTTTGTCATCTAAAGTAAACCATCCACTTTGTATGCAGGGGAGGGACATGTTATCTTAGGTAAACCATCCACTTTGTAGGAGGAGGAGGGACATGTTATCTTAGGTAAACCATCCACTTTGTAGGAGGAAGAGGGACATGTTATCTTAGGTAAACCATCCACTTTGTAGTAGGGGGAGGGACATGTTATCTGAGGTAAAACATCCACTTTGTAAAAGGGGAGGTACATATTATCTTAGGTAAACCATCAACTTTGTAGGAGGGGAGGAATTGTTTATCATCTTAGAGTAAATCATCTACTCTGTAGGAGGGGAGGGACATGTTATCTTAGGTAAACCATCCACTTTGTAGTAGGGGGAGGGACATGTTTTCTTAGGTAAACCATACACTTTGTATGAGGGGAAGGGACATGTTTGTTTTTCTAAGGTAAACCATCCACTTTGATGGAGGGAGGGACATGTTATCTTAGGTAAACCATCCACTTTGTAGGAGGAGGAGGGACATGTTATCTTAGGTAAACCATCCACTTTGTAGGAGGAAGAGGAACATGTTATCTTAGGTAAACCATCCACTTTGTAGTAGGGGGAGGGACATGTTATCTGAGGTAAAACATCCACTTTGTAAAAGGGGAGGTACATATTATCTTAGGTAAACCATCAACTTTGTAGGAGGGAGGAATTGTTTATCATCTTAGAGTAAACCATCTACTCTGTAGGAGGGAGGGACATGTTATCTTAGGTAAACCATCCACTTTGTAGTAGGGGACGGACATGTTTTCTTAGGTAAACCATCCACTTTGTATGAGGGGAGGGACATGTTTGTTATCTAAGGTAAACCATCCACTTTGATGGAGGGAGGGCATGTTATCTTAGGTAAACCATCCATTTTGTAGGAGGAGGAGGGACATGTTATCTTAGGTAAACCATCCACTTTGTAGGAGGGAGGGACATGTTATCGTATGTAAACCATCCACTTTGTAGGAGGGGAGGGACATGTTTGTTACCTTAGAATAAACCATCCACTTTGTAGTAGGGGAGGGACATGTTTGTTATCTTAGGTAAACCATCCACTTTGTAAGAGGGGAGGGACATGTTTGTTATCTTAGGTAAACCATCCATTTTGTAGGAGGGGAGGGACACGTTTGTTATCTTAGAGTAAATCATTCGCTTTGTAGGAGGGAAGGGACATGTAATCTTAGGTAAACTATCCACTTCGTTGGAGGGAAGGACATGTTTGTCATCTAAAGTAAACCATCCACTTCGTTGGAGGAAGGGACATGTTATCTTAGGTAAACCATCGACTTTGTAGGAGGGGAGGGACATGTTTGTTATCTTAGAGTAAACCATCCACTTTGTAGGAGGGGAGGGACATGTTTATTATCTTAGGTAAACCATCCACTTTGTAGGAAGGAGGGACATGTTATCTTAGAGTAACCATCCACTTTGTAGGAGGGGAGCGACATGCTTGTTATCTTAGGTAAACCATCCACTTTGTAGGAGGGGAGGGACATGTTTGTCATCTAAAGTAAACCATCCACTTTGTATGCGGGGAGGGACATGTTATCTTAGGTAAACCTTCCACTTTGTAGGAGGGGAGGGACATGTTTGTTATCTTAGGTAAACCATCCACTTTGTAGGAGGGGAGGGACATATGTGTTATCTTAGGTAAACCATCTACTTTGTAGTAGGGGAGGGACATGTTTGTTATCTTAGGTAAACCATCCACTCTGCAGGAGGAGGAGGGACATGCTTGTTATCTTAGGTAAACTATCCACTTTATATGAGGGGAGGGACATGTTATCTTAGGTAAACCATCCACTTTGTAGTAGGGGGAGGGACATGTTTTCTTAGGTAAACCATACACTTTGTATGAGGGGGAGGGACATGTTTGTTATCTAAGGTAAACCATCCACTTTGATGGAGGGGAGGGACATGTTATCTTAGGTAAACCATCCACTTTGTAGGAGTGGGAGGGACATGTTATCTTAGGTAAACCATCCATTTTGTAGTAGTGGGAGGGACATGTTTGTTATCTTAGGTTAACCATCCACTTTGTATGAGGGGCAGGTACATGTTATCTTAGAGTAAACCATCCACTTTGTAAAGGAGGGGAGGGACATGTTATCTTAGGTAAACCATCAACTTCGTTGGAGGGGAGGGACATGTTATCTTAGGTAAACCATCAACTTTGTAGGAGGGGGAGGTACATGTTTGTCATCTTAAGTAAACCATCCACTTTGTAGGAGGGGAGGGACATATTATCTTAGGTAAACCATCCACTTTGTAAGAGGGGAGGGACATGTTTGTTATCTTAGGTAAACCATCCATTTTGTAGGAGGGGAGGGACACGTTTGTTATCTTAGAGTAAATCATTCGCTTTGTAGGAGGGAGGGACATGTAATCTTAGGTAAACTATCCACTTCGTTGGAGGGAAGGACATGTTTGTCATCTAAAGTAAACCATCCACTTCGTTGGAGGAAGGGACATGTTATCTTAGGTAAACCATCGACTTTGTAGGAGGGGAGGGACATGTTTGTTATCTTAGAGTAAACCATCCACTTTGTAGGAGGGGAGGGACATGTTTATTATCTTAGGTAAACCATTCACTTTGTAGGAAGGGAGGGACATGTTATCTTAGAGTAACCATCCACTTTGTAGGAGGGGAGCGACATGTTTGTTATCTTAGGTAAACCATCCACTTTGTAGGAGGGGAGGGACATGTTTGTCATCTAAAGTAAACCATCCACTTTGTATGCGGGGAGGGACATGTTATCTTAGGTAAACCTTCCACTTTGTAGGAGGGGAGGGACATGTTTGTTATCTTAGGTAAACCATCCACTTTGTAGGAGGGAAGGGACATGTTTGTCATCTTAAGTAAACCATCCACTTAGTAGGAGGGGAGGGACATGTTATCTTAGGTAAACCATCCACTTTGTAGGAGGGGAGGAAATGTTTGTTATCTTAGGTAAACCATCCACTTTGTAGGAGGGGAGGGACATATGTGTTATCTTAGGTAAACCATCTACTTTGTAGTAGGAGGAGGGACATGTTTGTTATCTTAGGTAAACCATCCACTCTGCAGGAGGAGGAGGGACATGCTTGTTATCTTAGGTAAACTATCCACTTTGTATGAGGGGAGGGACATGTTATCTTAGGTAAACCATCCACTTTGTAGTAGGGGAGGGACATGTTATCTTAGGTAAAACATCCACTTTGTAGGAGAGGGAGGGACATGTTATCTTAGGTAAACCATCCACTTTGTAGGAGTGGGAGGGACATCTTATCTTAGGTAAACCATCCATTTTGTAGTAAGGGAGGGACATGTTTGTTATCTTAGAGTAAACCATCCACTTTGTAAAGGAGGGGAGGGACATGTTATCTTAGGTAAACCATCAACTTCGTTGGAGGGGAGGGACATGTTATCTTAGGTAAACCATCAACTTTGTAGGAGGGGGAGGTACATGTTTGTCATCTTAAGTAAACCATCCACTTTGTAGGAGGGTGAGGGACATGTTATCTTAGGTAAACCATCCACTTTGTAGGAGGGGGAGGGACATGTTTGTTATCTTAGGTAAACCATCAACTTTGTAAGAGGGGGAGGGAATTGTTTGTTATCTTAGGTAAACCATCTACTTTTAAGTAGGGGGAGGGATATGTTTGTTATATTAGGTAAACCATCCACTTTGTAGGAGGGGGAGGGACATGTTTGTTATCTTAGGTAAACCATCCACTTTGTAGGAGAGGGAGGGACATGTTTGTTATCTTAGGTAAACCATCCACTTTGTAGGAGGGTGAGGGACATGTTATCTTAGGTAAACCATCCACTTTGTAGGAGGGGGAGGGACATGCTTGTTATCTTAGGTAAACTATCCACTTTGTATGAGGGGGAGGGACATGTTATCTTAGGTAAACCATCCACTTTGTAGTAGGGGAGGGACATGTTATCTTAGGTAAACCATGCACTTTGTAGTAGGGGAGGGACATGTTATCTTAGGTAAACCATCCACTTTGTAAGAGGGGAGGGACATGTTTGTTATCTTAGGTAAACCATCCACTTTGTAGGAGGGGAGATACATGTTATCTTAGATAAACCATCCAATTTGTAGGAGGGGGAGGAAATTTTATCTTAGGTAAACTATCCACTTTGTAGGAGGGAGGGACATGTTATCTTAGGTAAACCATCCACTTTGTAAGAGGGGAGGGACATGTTTTCTCAGGTAAACCATCCACTTTGTAGGAAGGGAGGGACATGTTATCTTAGGTAAACCATCCACTTTGTAGGAGGGTAGATACATGTTATCTTAGGTAAACCATCCACTTTGAAGGAGAGGAGATACATGTTTTCTTAAGTAAACCATCCACTTTGTAGGAGGGACGGACATGTTATCTTAGATAAACCATCCACTTATTAGTAGGAGAGGGACATGTTATCTTAGGTAGACCATCTCCTTTGTAGGAGAGGAGATACATGTTATCTTAGGTAAACCATCCACTTTTTAGGAGAGGAGGGACATGTTATCTTAGGTAAACCATCCACTTTGTAGGAGGGAGGGACATGTTTGTTATCTTAGGTAAACCATCAACTTTGTAGGAGGGGAGGGAATTGTTTGTTATCTTAGGTAAACCATCTACTTTTAAGTAGGGGGAGGGATATGTTTGTTATATTAGGTAAACCATCCACTTTGTAATAGGGGGAGGGACATGTTTGTTGTCTTAGGTAAACCATCCATTTTGTAGGAGAGGGAGGGACATGTTTGTTATCTTAGGTAAACCATCCACTTTGTAGGAGGGTGAGGGACATGTTATCTTAGGTAAACCATCCACTTTGTAGGAGGGGGAGGGACATGCTTGTTATCTTAGGTAAACTATCCACTTTGTATGAGGGGGAGGGACATGTTATCTTAGGTAAACCATCCACTTTGTAGTAGGGGAGGGACATGTTATCTTAGGTAAACCATCCACTTTGTAGGAGAGGGAGGGACATGTTTGATATCTTAGGTAAACCATCCACTGTGTAGGAGAGGGAGGGACATGTTATCTTAGGTAAACCATCCACTTTGTAGGAGTGGGAGGGACATGTTATCTTAGGTTAACCATCCACTTTGTAGGAGGGTGAGGGACATGTTTGATATCTTAGGTAGACCATGCACTTTGTAGTAGGGGAGGGACATGTTATCTTAGGTAAACCATCCACTTTGTAAGAGGGGAGGGACATGTTTGTTATCTTAGGTAAACCATCCACTTTGTAGGAGGGGAGATACATGTTATCTTAGGTAAACCATCCATCCAATTTGTAGGAGGGGAGGAAATTTTATCTTAGGTAAACTATCCACTTTGTAGGAGGGTAGATACATGTTATCTTAGGTAAACCATCCACTTTGAAGGAGAGGAGATACATGTTTTCTTAAGTAAACCATCCACTTTGTAGGAGTGGGAGGGACATGTTATCTTAGGTTAACCATCCACTTTGTAGGAGGGTGAGGGACATGTTTGATATCTTAGGTAGACCATCTCCTTTGTAGGAGAGGAGATACATGTTATCTTAGGTAAACCATCCACTTTTTAGGAGAGGAGGGACATGTTATCTTAGGTAGACCATCCACTTAGTAGGAGGGAGAGGGCGTAAACTACCCACTTTAGGAGGGTAGGGACATGTTTGTTATCTACGGACATACGTGTCGAATACAACTTTTTTTTAAAATACATTTTTTTTTTCAATAACATACAGGAATAACTTTTGTTTAATCAGTTGTGTTGTTATTTGTTTTATTCATTTTGAACAGAAACAATCTATTTTTACGGCAATTGTGAAACAAAATTATAATTATTTTTCAAGAAATTTAGAATCAAACATCCCAATAATTGATGAACGTTCGGTACTTTACAACTAGTATTATGTGGTTTGTTTAATATTTTATTCAATAAATCAAATCATATTTCATTATAAACAAATAGGATCTAGAAACAAGCAACATTGTTTATTTTAATCTGTCTCCCAAAAATGATGACATACAACAAAATGAATACTTGAAGAAAATTATTACGTGGTTCAAAGTGTCGACAAAAGGCCTTAGATACATGTATACAAAATGTTCAAGTCATTCTTTATACATGTGCATGTAATTGTATTAATTATCCTGGCACCCAGTTTTTTTGATAAACTTTGTTTTTATATAAAATTGATAAAATAAAACTAATTTTCATTTTGGTATACCTCTAAGATTGGTTTAATCGTTTCACTAAATTTTCATTGTAAAATATATATATATAAATAAGAAGATTTTGTATGATTGCCAATAAGACAACTCTCCACAAGAGACCAAATGGCACAGAAATCAACAACTATAGGTCACCGTACGGCCTTCAACAATGAGTAAAACTTATACCGCATAGTCAGCTTTAAAAGGCCCCGAAATGACAAACGTAAAACAATTCAAACGAGAAAACTAACGGCCTGATTTATGTACAAAATAATGAACGAAAAACAAATATGATATACAGCAACAAACGACAACCACTGAATTACAGGCTCGTGACTAGGGACAGGCACATGCAGAATGTAGCGAGGTTAAACTAGTTTGAAAGCTCGCCAACCCTTCCCCTAACCTGGGACAGTGGTGTAACAGTACAACATAAGAACATACTATAAAAATCAGTTGAAAAGTGCTGAACTCATCAGATCGATACAAAGCAGAAATACATCTAACAAAAACTCAGAGTGGACGTGGCAGGGTACTTATACATCCCCACATCAAAAGACTCTAAGCACAGATCTGAGAGTACTCGCAGTTACTGACAGCTAGTTCAAAGGTAACGAAATCCCTAACTTAATAATTTACCAGTAATACATAGATTACGTTCATTGAAATCCAAAACGTCACAACAGACATGTATTTTCCTGTTCATTATTATGCCATGTTATGTGCTAAACGCTCAAGCATTTTACTTTGCAATGAGTACAAAGGGTGATAAATTTTA
The DNA here is from genome assembly GCA_017311375.1 of Mytilus coruscus. NCBI lineage: Eukaryota > Metazoa > Mollusca > Bivalvia > Mytilida > Mytilidae > Mytilus > Mytilus coruscus. The sequence goes on from CM029605.1 coordinate 4,443,657, forward strand.
ATACATGCAGCCTCCTCCATTAATAACAGTTGCTTCCCTTGTTTTCCTCAGATGTACGTGTTTTATACAACTTTTAAAAAAATACAAACTTTTTTTTCAATAACATACATGAATATTTGTTCTTCTTATAATGTTTATCGAAATTAGACATGTTTAACACAGTAGAAAATCTGTTTTTTATCGTCTTCACTTAATATAACCAGGACATAGTTTAAGTTAAGCATTAACCTTATGCTATTATGATTGTTACCAATTAGTTGTTTCAAGTTGAAAGAAAACAAGGCTTGAGCTTTTAATTCAGTCAAGTATATCAAATGAAAAAAAGTTACCAGACAGTATTTAAAGGATTCATATATTTAAGGATTATGTAAAATATATGCCAGTACGTATTTAAGTTCAACCTTGAAACGAGTGTAAGGCAGAAACAATTTTTGATCCGACTTTTGGTTTGTGCTATTCGTTGCTAAATTTAATTTGCCCGTTAGTAAGGAAAAAAAAATAATTAGGCCTCCTCTTCTACATTTTAATGAAAAGTAGAGTGAACAAGTAGACAGATATTGAGGGCAATCAAAATCATTTGACGAAGAACGACAGAAAACAGAAAAAGAGACAAACCTTGCCCCAAGAAGCTATAAGTTGCACAACTCAAATTAGTATTAAAAAAAAAAAAATAATTAAAAAAAATCCAAAGTAGATCAATTCAAATAAATAGTTTTTTTTTTTATCTCTTCAGTCTCATAAACCAAAAACCATTGTATAGAGACATTGTAATATTTCTAATACATCAAATAGTCAAAATTCGACATGTGCGAAAACTAGGTGCACCCCGCATAACCCCGATACAAACGAATCCGGACGTTGACGCGTTCGAAGCGATAATCAGGACAACATTTGGGATGACAACAATTTCGAATGCCTTACTAGAACTTACGTGAGTATATATCAATGTGTACATGAACATGGTAGTTTATCTAATCAATTATAAAGTTGTTGTAAGTTTCAAATTTGATTAATAAAGTTTGATAAAACTGATATATGCAAAACGCACAGGCATGGTGCAATTTTCTACATTTTATGAGGTAAACATTGTTCAATATCTTTTCTTACATTAACTTTTGTGTAGCAGTACTTTAAGCAATGATGGATAACTACACGTAAAATTACCATGTGCCTTCAAATGTTCCCTAGAAATCCAAATAAACACGATATTGTTCTAAATAAGTCCATCTTATACTGTATCGTTCGTTTCACCAAATATGTCAAGTTCGTTGCTCTCTTACAAATAATCACTGTACAATTCGTTGACAAAAACTGTCACAAATCCCGTTCTTTTTAATGTATTCGTGATGTCAGCAGCACCTTTTTTATGTGTTTTATTGTAAATTTGCATCTGTAACTCTTGTCGAAGTAGTCAACCATGAAATTATCAGCCATCCAAAGCGTAATTGAAATGTTTTATCCAGAGCACATCTGAAGGCAATTTGTTATTGAAGGGTAGGAATTTCCACGTTATTCCAGATGAAAATTAAAAATATATATATTACAGCCACTAAAACTTCAATATATCTTAATTTTACGATTTTGAGCCTCTCTCAAATGCAGATGTTGGTCCAAGTTCGCCTAAACGAAAACAACCAGATGAGCTTGCTGAACATTGTTTGCCGAATGCATTAGATGACGAGTCAAATGCTTTCCAACTGTTTTATAGACAATTCTTATCTTGTGTTTTTACACCACCGTCTTAGGATGGGTATAGGATTGACTTGCAAACATGTTTAACACCGCCGCATTATTCACCGGTATCATTGATAGGGGCAGACCCATAAATTTTTATGGGGAGTGTCACCAATGCTAACTTTCAAAACGTTACATTTTTCTTTGATAATAACGGTCATGAAGGTAGCAACAAAATGGTAGCCCATAAGTTACAAAATTGATTTAAATTTAATTTTTCTTTGATGGCTGCGAGCAAAAGCGTAAACGAGCCCATGAATTTCTTAGTGTAAACATAATGCAAGTGCAAACCAAAAGGGTTGACTAGGTCATAGGAAAATCGTCATACCTTGGGTCTTTTTTCCGAACGGAAATCCGATGGCTCGATTAGAGAGTGACACGCCCTCTAAACGATAAGAACCCTTGCAACAACTCTTTGAGGGGTCCATAGGGGCATTTCGCGAGGCTAAATTTCATTTTTCAGTGGCAGTCCAACCCCCCAACCCCAAGAAAGTAATTCCGACCAACCCTTATTATAGCACCTACATATTGCATTTATTGTTAATTTGTTCGCGTCCTGGACATGCATGAAATATTTGCCATTGGACACTAAGAAAACAACAACCAATCAGTCATAATGCACATGTATCAGTGCTAATCCATAAAGTCATTTTCTGTCCTATTTTTTCAGTTAAGTTAAAAAAAAAATCAGGAACCTGAGATTCCTATTTAAACGCTAAAATTCTCAACTGCATGGTAACCATATCGTGATGACTACTAGTATTTTAAATATGCACAAGTTTGGAAAGTCAAACTTGTTGTGTTTCTAAATGCTTTCAGTTGCTGATTTTGGTAATGTTGGTTTTGTATTTGGCCAGAAATACAACCACACTTTTACTTCGAATGATAAATCACTCGGGCTAATCAAGAAAAAGTTTTTCGATTACTAGAGATTTACGGAAAGTCTCGATACCGACTGTTGACTCCGACTTTACAGATAAAATGAAAGGGGTCGTCTCAGATGTGAATTTTACCTCCACCTTAAATACACAGCAAAACTTTAGTCCAGATATTCCGTAACAGAAAATTTCAATCAGATATCAGGGCCTAATCTAGGATTTTGAAGAGGGAGAAGTGACTTCTCCTTCCAAGAGAGAGAAGGGAGAAGTGGTCAATTTCTTGGAGAAGTGAGATTCCATTACCGTTTCGGTTGCATCGTGTTTTCATGCTTATCACTAAGGAAATTGTTTTATATATATTCAATAAAGATATACTTGCAGTTTTTCATGTGTTTTGTACACAATGTATATAAAGAAAGTTCTAAATAAAAAGGTTTAGACAATATATAGTTGTTATTTATTTATTGATACCATTGTGTTCTAAATAAAATTTGTTGATTGGGACATGAGGGAGTAGCCTAGTAATATTATCATGATTATGATGCATTAAATTCATGTGCATCTGCCTCAATTTATTTTTAAAAGTCCAGAAAAAATATAACTCCCAATTTACCTGATGAATTTCACATGACTGGGAATTTAATTTAGATCACCACTTGTCATTATTTTGTAAAACAGTATTGAATGTCCAGGACATTATGTTAGTTGTAAATTGAGATTATCGTTGAAGATTGAAAGTCTATAAATGAAAATATCTTTCAATCGCATATTAATTATCCGACAAAGAGCTAATTTCTATCATTTTTTTTAAAAATATCATCCATATCAACGAAATGGTCGTGAGAAAAAAATCCATTGCTGATCACAAACGGGTCGAGTGTCGTACGTTTGCAATCACATTATCCATCAGCAGTCTTAAATTTCTACCTTTTATATTTCAATTTTTATTCAATCAATATAATAAATCTACCCTTAATTCCCACCTTTTACCTACCGAATAGTAAAATTGATCGACTCGTGTAAGTTATAAAAATGAAACAAATCAGCTGAGTGATTACGCAACATCCTCAGATGAAAATCATCGTAAAATGATAAATTAAACAGACGGTCAGTTTTCTGTTTGAATAGTTTTGAAAGTTATATCCAAGGATGTTCAAAGTCGCCGTTGTATTTATTAATTTGATCGTTGACAGTATTAGTCCTGGGTCGTTTCGAAAATCTCGATTTTTCCGTGTCAGCCGCCATTTTTTTTTACCTGTGAGACTTGTCAATCACAAGTTGTCTCCCTTTTACCGATTTTGGTAGCGATTTGGCTTTGCTATGAAGTCAGTCGGCTGGCGAGATTTTATCGATTTTCAAAATTCTTTGGCGACTTAAATCGTCATTTCGCCGGCAAGATTACGGCCTGGATATGGCGTCAAGCTAATACACATATATATGATGCTAGATAAGTACTCTAAATGATTTTTTTCTACTACTACAATGCCATAGATTGTGTACAAATAAAAAAATCCCGTTTTCTGATAGAAAAAATTTCCTGTTCCACAGATACTAAAATAGAGGGAATGTTAGTTAACCAGGGGTAGTGGGAGAAGCGGGAGCAGATTATCTATGCGGACAAAATTTACTTTAAAAATGTTCTTACCAATTAGGGTCTGTATAGGGCCATTCAGACAACCTTCATGGGCCATTGGAAACAATTTTGGAATATGGCAATCCAGGTGAATTTCTGTCAAGTTTGGTTCGAAAAAATCAGTCATTCCACTTTATTTTCAAAATCACTCTGTTCCTATTGTATCCTACAGTTACACCAAAACCATTGCAGCTAAAGTATTTAACTCTAAGCAAGCATTGCAGGACTTTGATTTAAAAGAATACCTAACAAAAACAACATCTGACATGTGACTGTTCCCACTCGCCTTGTATTTACAGCCCCTCTGGTCATGTTATTACCGGGGATCTAAACATAATTCAACAAAAACATCTCCGAAAGGTGATATCTCATGGTCCTAAGTTCAGAGAATCCCAACACATCAATTGGAACCATAACTTAAAATAATTATGGATTCCATTAAGGACTACCCCAGAGCATGGGCTAAACGAGACACTTTGTCAGAATGGGTCAAAACAATCAGTTCTCTGGTAAAATGTCGAATTCATAAGTTGAAAAAATGTGTGAATGCTCGACCAAAGTCCGTTTTCAGAGACAAAGTAGCTGTGAAATGTCTATCATCTCTTCTCGATACATATCTTGCTGTTCCTGCGGACAAAGCTTCAAATAATATTGTCTTTGTATGTAAATCTTACTACTACGAGTGTTTTGTAAAAGAATTAGGCACAAATGAGCACTCAGGTAATCCAAAATACAAAAACATATCATTTGACAAGGATGAAATTTTGCCGAATCATAAGTCCTTCATGGCTTCAATGAAAATTACATTAAGCAGCAAATCTGAGGATTTACCTTGTTTGTTATGGATACCTAAGCTTCGCAAAATTCCGTACAACAACGGTACTTTGCCGGCTCATCTGCATGTTCTACAAAGGAATTGTCTACTAGATTGACAAAAATTATGTCCGCAATGAAAGAGGGTCTTCAGAAATACTGTGAAACTGTTTACTCGCGTATTGGTGTTTCACCATATGTGAATTCTAAAAAACTCTAAAGAACTTTTGGATAATTTTAAATCTCGATCTTTCTCTGGTATTAATTCTATCAAAACTTTTGATTTTTCAACCCTGTATACCACCCATTCCCCATGTGAAATTGAAAAATCGTCTAAAACAAATAATCCACAATGCTTTTCAATATAAAAATGGTAGCATACGCTATAAATTTATTACTTTGGGATACCATACGGCATATTTTGTTAATAGTGAAGAAACAGGTAAAACATGCTACACAGGGGAACAAGTGATCAGTATACTGGAGTTTCTTATTGATAACATATTTGTTGAATTTGGAGGTAGACTTTTTCAACAAATTTCGGCATTCCTATGGGAACGAACTGTGTGCCTCTCCTTGTCGATCTCTTTTTATTTTCATACGTGTAGGAGTTCTTTCAGACACTTGTCAAAACAAAAGATCAAAGACGCCAGATCATTTAATTTCACATTCAGATGTATTGATGATGTTCTTTCCATTAACAATCGAAATTTTTCTGATTGGCTTCCTCCACCTCATTTTTAGACTTATACCTCGAATTTGACATAAGCGTCATCTCAGTACCAGAATCTATGACAAACGAGAAGATTTTAATTTTTAAATTATCAATTTCCCATACCTTAGTAGCAATATACCAACTTCACCTGCATATGGAATATACATTTCCCAACTCATTCGGTATTCAAGAGCTTGCAGCTGCTACACAGACTTAACAAAACGTCACTAGTGTCTGAGCAGAAAGTTGATGGACCAGGGTTATGTTAAAGAACGTCTCGTCCTTTTTCTGAAAAGGTTCATCGGAAGATACCAAGACCCTGTTGATAAATATTCCGTATCAACTTTACAAATAATACATGATGGTCTTTAAGTATAGATTCTAGGTACTGACGTTGTTTATCATTTTAATTGCGTGTTATAGTGTTCTTTTATTTGTCTTTGTAAATTATTAACCTTCACTGTTTAGTCCATTTTTGGTAATATCCTTTTGGCTTGGCTGGGTACTTATACATCCCGCCATTGTGTTATTGTGCTATGGTCATTTTTTGTATTCTTGTCATTCATTTTTGCTTGATATGTACTTTTTTCTATATGCCATTTTGATTTTCTTTGTTGACATATTTGTTTATTTTTATAATGATTAAGATTATAACACAAAGTTGACTGCTGCACCCTTATTTTTGACATTTTTTCTTATTATGTCTGTTTGTTTTGTTCACACATTGTTGTCAATATAATGGAATTATATGCGACTGTCATACAAGTGAGAGGTTTAGCTAGCTATAAAACCAGGTTTAATCCACCATTTCCCACTTAAGGAAATACCTGTACCAAGTCAGGAATATGACAGTTGTTTTCTATTCGTTTGATGTGTTTGAGCTTTTGATTTTGCCACTTGATAAGGGATATTCCGTTTTGAATTTTCCTTGGAGTTCCATATATTTTTTTTTACTTTCAACCAATAACAGGCCATGGTGGCCACATTTAAAAATTTTCCAATAATTAGAACCTGTTTTAGTGGAGGATAATCCCAGGAGCATTTATGCCATCTAAATTCAAATCTACATTTAATAGTTTTTGGCGAGAAAACGACCACTCAAAGGCTGCGAAGGCCATTTTGAAAATTTTATTGGGCATAGTTTTTGAAATAGACCATGTAAAGAGCATTTCTATATACCAAGTTGGGTTCAAATACTTTTTAAGCCGGAAATTTATGTTATATCTTATCTTTGATATTAAATTCATTATTCAATCTAAATCAGTATATCAAAAAGCTTTACAAATTTAGAATATTACTTTTTCTATTATTTATTGAGTTATTGAAAAAAAGATGTAATAAACACAGAACGGTTTTGTTTTGTTTATGTTGCAACCGGCGAAACCCCTGAAAACATGCTAGATATTCTGCAGCTTGTCAAGGACTCATTTTCAGATGCTGGGTGACTCCACATATCATCTCAGAAAAATCGGATTATTTTGTATAGAATGTGGCTTCAGTCGTATCCATCACGTTAGTGTTGCCACAATTCAAGCGGAAATTAATACATGTATTTCAATATTTCAAAGCTTTGGTTCGTGCAGTGGCCGACTCCAAACGAATGGAGAGGAAAACGGGTTATTTGGTCTTATATTCCTGCTGCCGTCGGTGATATAGACGAAACTTCTGTAGTAATATAAAGGTCACAAGTTGAGCCACAAGAACTTTATTGTTCCGGTCATCGTCACTAACAAACCATGCATACGCAGGCTATAGTTGACAACGAGGGAACATGTGTTATGGTGAAAGAAATGTTTAGACCATCAAAATGACGCACACCACTGCATTTTGATGAGACAGAATTGATTTTTCGAAAGAATGTAAGCTGCTAGTAGATAAAATTTATCAAAATCTGCATCCCATAATCACGTCATTTGCGAGTCATCAAAGCAGCAGACTACTTTAGTCTAGGAGAACATGATTTATCAATTAGCTGTAATTAGCTTTGAACTAGCTTTCAGTAACTGCGAGTACCCTTAGTTTGGTGCTTTGTGTCTATTGTGTTTATGCTTGTTGTTTTTGTGCTTCGTACCGATCTTTTTGAGTGAAGCCAGTTGCAACTGATCTTTACAGTTTCTTCTCATGTTGTGCTGTTACACCACTGTCCCGATTTAAAGGAGGGAGGGTTTGAGGGTTCATAGTTCATAGACATGTTTAACCCCGCCAAATTCTTTATGTGCCTGTCAGGAACTTGTAGTACAGTTGTTGTCGGTGGTTCATGTCTGTCCTATTTATTATTCGTAAATTGTTTTGTTATAAATAATGCCGTTAGTTTTCTTGTTTGAATTGTTTCAAATTTTTCATATCGAGGACTTTTATTGCCGACTATACGGTTTGGGTTTTCTCATTGTTGAAGGCCAACAGTGGCCTGTAATTGCTTACTATCATTTCATTTTAACTCTGATGGATAGCTGACTCATTGGTAATCATACCACATTTCATTTTTATATCAATTGAAAACCTTTAAGGAGACACGCAAGACAAAAGCACAGAAAAATTATGGATGCATCGGCAGGACTTGTGAACCGACAACAATCTTTATTAATTAAATAAATCGTTGTGTACAATCTTGTTTAACAGTTACCTGATATTTTTACCTTGTAATGCTAATTCTTTAGTTCTTCTTTTTAATTATTAGACAATCCCCTTCATTTTACCTGTCTAAGTTGGTATTAACAGTCGGTGCTGAGACTTTCCGTAAATCTCTATTAGTCTACTGCATGCGTCTGCGTTCTTGATATTCACCCAGAAAAAGAGCAATAACAGTTGTCCATTAAGAGTAGTTGGTTCTTCATATTGGTGCTTATGATTTTTCATGGAGAAAAAGGGGGGTAAAATAAGTAAGAAGTCAACATTTGAATGAAATTAATTTACTGTAGGATATAGGTTTAAGATGCTAATAATAATCAGAACGAATGATGAATCATTTGGATTTTGGCATTAATAGCAAAACATTATAATGTTCGGGGAAATTAAGTAATAACGTTTCTATCTTGCGCACTTTACCATTGCATTTGCGCGTAAAAAATCATTACATTTGTGCGCAGATTTATATTACATTTGCGCGATTCATTTTACAGGTAAAACAGGGAAACTAGATATTCCATTTCTTTACGGTCCTAGGTTTACCGTTATGGTTTTCAATATCTAAATAGATAAGATACTTCTCATCGAATTCATTTTTGGACGGACTTTTTCGGTGGTCAGTTTTTAAAGAAAATTTTAGGTGTGCTTGACCAATGTGGCGTTTGTTACAAGATAGTTAGGACATAGAAGTTAGATTTTTATACTATTCTCATTCCATCCAACCTAAATAACCTTCATATGTACTAGTAATTCCTCAGTTCGTATTAACTTGCGCATATTGAATTTTGGTGCATTTATATATATATATATATATATATATATAGAGAGAGAGAGAGAGAGAGAGAGAGAGAGAGAGAGAGAGAGAGAGAGAAATGAGGAAATGTGGTGATTGCAAATAAGATATCTATCCCCCAGAGTTAAAATGAAGTGGTAGTAAGCAGTTATAGGCCACCGTACGGCCTTCGACAATGAAAAAAAATCGTATAATCGGCTGTAAAAGGCCCCGACATGAAAAATGTAAAATAATTCAAACGAGGAAACTAACGGCCTCATTTCTAAAAAAAATTAATTTACGAAAAAACCATAACCTGGCTCGGAACAGGCACACCAAGAATTTCAAAGGCAGGATAAATGTGTTTTGTCGATATCGAAAGGAAATCCATCGTTCATATATATTCATAAAGATGTGCGTTGACGCAACTTCACACCATGACTTAATTTATATTCAGTAAAATTAGGAAACAGAATACAATATTCGCAAATAGAATAGAGAATGGAAACAGGGAATGTGTCAAATAGACAGCAACCCAATTATAGAGCAAAACACAGCCCAAGGCCACCAATGGGTCTTCAACGCAGCAGGAAAATCTTGCAACTTGAGGCGGACTTCAGCTTGCCCCTTTACAATTATGTATTCTAGTTCAGCGAAATGAACGCCACACTTAAGTCCGAAACAAACAAACGAACCAAAACTAAAAAACACACAAGACTTATCAAGTGTCCCCAGGATCATCTTAAAGGATGTAATGTGCAGTCTTCTGATTCCTCATAGTACTATAAAAATTCAGACAAGTTTGTTTATATTTGGCCATGTACTGTTCAACTTTCAAATATTTTAGATTTCAACGATAGCTTACAATATTGATCTATTTCAAAATGTAACCCTAAAAATTGCAAAACCTGTGATATACTAATATCTGATACCCACTTTCAAAGTAACTTGACCACCAAAAGTTACAATACACATAGTCATAAGGATTTAAATTGTACTGCTTCCACTGTTGTGTATGGTATTGAATGTGCTCTTTGTGGACTAATCTACGTCGGGGAAACTCGACAAAGACTCAATTTTAGAATGAATAACCATCGATCTAATGTTAATGATCCTAATAACAACAAATGTCTCTATAAACATTTTAATCAGCCTGACCATTCTATTGTTTCAATGAAAGTCCGGATTATAGATAAAATATATCATTCAACAAATGACCCTATATTGAGTACACCATATCGTCTACAAAGAGAAGACTTTTGGATTAGAGAGTAGGAACAGCCATTCCCTATGGATGCAATGACAAAATTAATGGTGTAGGTATTTTGTCTAGTCCCAGGTGTAGTACTGTTAAAAAATTACAATTACTTAACACTTCTGGTCGAAGAAATAGAAGTCATGGTCACAGAAATTATACACCACCTGCTATTCACACCGTGACAATTGATAGTCTGTTATCGTCTGTTCAAAAACCTTTAAGCATACACCATATCAGAACTAAATCATACTCCATTCCATTATCTAAACTTTATTTACTATTTCAAGAGGCCCAAAATACTTCCGTCATTGATTCTAATTCTGTTTTGTATAGATTAGTTTCAATAATCATGGACATTGCTAACCATAGACTATTCAAACCCGTAACACCTACTTCCAAAAACGAGGAAAAACGTAATTTGTTTAAAGTAGAATTCGCCAATAAAGGTTTAGATGCTATCAATATTAGTAATATTTTTCACCAGAAATCTGTACAAAAAACTATACCTGATTACTTCAAAAATAAAGCTACACCTGTAATTTCATATACTGATTTTCAACCATAAGAGGGTTTTAGAGGCCTTTAATCTCAAAGATGTGAAATCGAAAACCCCGGATTGCTCATGGGCATCGTCAAAATACAATTATAGCCCAGCTGGTCATGTTATTACTGGCGACCTTGGCATCGTTACCAATGAACAACTAAGAGAGTTGTTAGCCAAGGTACCAAAATACAGAATTCCCCAGTCCATCAACTGGAAAAAGAACTTCAGGTTACTGATGGATGCAGTTGATGACTATGCTAGAAAATGGGTAAAGCGCGAACCAGACGAACCAGAACTGGACACTTTGTCTAAATGGATCAAAGCTATTCGATCATGCATTCAGAAGCTACGCTGTACTATGAGCACAAGGGTTTTTAACCAATTCAAGAACCCGGAGGTTGTGGATGCTTTATCCTCTTTCCATGACAAATATGTCGTTGTTCCAGCAGATAAAGCCTCCAATAATGTTGTCTTTGTATGTAAAAAACATTATTTGCAATGTCTCACAAAAGAGCTTGGAATAAACAGCACAACTGGTAATCCTACATATTCTTTAACATCATTTACAAAGGATGAAATTTTACAATATCACAAATCTGTCCTTCTTTCATTTGGTATTAACATCAAAGAAAACGAAGAAAATCTACCGTCATTATAATGGATACCAAAACTTCACAAATCTCCGTATAAAGAACGATACATAGCTGGATCATCAAGATGTTCGACTAAACATCTTTCTAAAGTGTTGACTACTATTCTGTCTACAGTAAAAGATGGCCTTCAAAAATATTGTGACGAGATATATTCAACCACTGGTGTCAGTCAGATGTGGATTCTCAAAACTTCTAAAGATCTTCAGCTAAATCTCAGATAACAATCTTTGCAATTTTGCAGCAACATTAAGATCTTTGGATTTTCTACGCTTTACACTACTATTCCCCATGCTCAATTGAAAGATCGACTTCACCATCTCATTAAACAGAGCTTTTCTATAAAAATGGGAATCGTAGATATAAATTTCTTGTTTTGGGTTATAATAATTCTTATTTTGTGAAGAACCACACTGATTCTATCAGAAAATACAGTGAAGATGATATTATCAAAATGCTGGACTTTTTAATCGACAATATATTTGTTGAGTTTGGAGGATTGATATTTCAACAGACATTCGGTATTCCAATGGGTACTTATTGTGCACCCCTTCTGGCCGACTTGTTTTTGTACTCGTATGAAGCAGAAATCATTTGGAAGCTTCTAAAAGACAAAAAGAAAAAGCACCTTGCAAAATTCCATAATTTTACTTCAGATATATTGATGATGTTCTATCACTGAATAACCCATATTTCAGTCAGTACTTACATCTCATGTATCCCAGTGAACTTGAAATTAAGGATACTACTGATACAAGAAGGACTGCTTCATACCTTGATCTTTTCCTCAATATTGACACAGATGGACGACTTCACACTAAAATCAATGACAAACGGGATGATTTCAACTTCCCAATTATCAATTTCCCATTTCTCAGCAGTAACATACCCTCTGCTCCGTCACATGGTGTTTATATATCTCAATTGATACGTTATGCTCGAGCATGTTCACACTATACTGATTTCATATACAGGAGTGTGCTCCTTACGCAGAAACTGCTCCAACAGAGTTATGAGGAGGAAAGATTAAAAATGACACTCCGTAAATTTTATGGACACCATCACGAATTGGTTGATCTATACGATGTATCTGTGTCTTAACTAACTAATGACATTTTTACCACGTCTTAGATTGTGGTTTAACATCTATGTCGTCTGTCTGCTAAGTACCGAACGTGATCTATTCCCGAATATGACTGTTGTACCAAGTGTGAATTTGCATTGCTATACGACGTGTCTCGGTATTTTGTACACCCAACATTCATGTATTTATTTTTGAAGTTTGTGTTATGGTTTCAGTTGAATAATGTTTTATGTCTTATCGTTTGTTGTCTAAATAATTATAAAATTGCCTTTCAATACCATCATTGTCATATTCCAGAATATGATTGTTATACCGAGTGTGAATTTCCATTGCTATACGACGTGTCTCGGTATTTTGTACATCCAACATTCATGTATTTATTTTTGATGTTTGATGGTTTCGGTTGCATAATGTGTTATGTCTTATCGTTTGTGGTCCAAATAATCATAAAATTGCCTTTCAATACCATCATTGTCATGAAAATTGTTTGGACGAGTATTGTGAAAATAATTGTATAAAGTTCGAGATTGCATGTTAGTTGCGTAAGCGCGTCATTGTTTGTGATATTCTGTGATGTTTGTTGTTGATGGAATATGTTCGTTGTTGTTCTGCGGTTTGCATGTTGTGTCGACTTTTATGTTTGTTTGTGCGTTTCTCTGTGATGAATGTTCTTGTGTGTGTTTGTGCTGTATTTCTGTCACGTAGTGTTGTAATTTTAGCGATATTTTTTAACATTGTCATAAAGCGGGTGGTTTGGCTAGTCATTAAACCAGGTTCAACCCACCATTTTTTCTTTAAATGTCCTGTACCAAGTCAGGAATATGGCAGTTGTTATCAAATAGTTCGTTTCTATGTATGTTGACGTTTGTTTTTGTTGCACTTCAGTGTTCCTGTTGTTCCTTTGTTTTCCTCTTATAGTTGATGTATTTCCCTCGGTTTTAGTTTGTTATCCGGATTTGTTTTCCCTCAATCAATTTATGACTTTTGAACACCGGTATACTACTGTTGCCTTTATTTACAAATGCTAGTTCCTGACTTGGGACAGGCGCAAAAATGTGACGAGGTTAAACATGTTTTTTGAGATCTCAACCTCCCCCATTAAACTCTAGCCAATATGGAATATACAAACACAAGTTGAGTTAGATTTTTATAGGCCACCGTACATTGTACGTTGCAATAAATATTCTTTTATGTTCTAAGAGATAACGGGATTTTTCTTGATCATTTAATATTATTTTTGAGAATTCAATATGGAAAATGTATAATTCAAAATGATAATAAAATTGAGAATGAAAATGGGGAATATGTTTAGAATTAATAACATTAGACAAATCTATAATGAATTTTCTGTATATTTTCCTGTGTTACCTATTAACGAAATTGCGCAAAAGTAAAAAAAAAATCTGATCCAAGTAAAGAGCCTATCATCCATTGTTTTTTAATTGCTGTTTGACATGTTTTGATTGTTTTTTTAATTGCTGTCTGACATGTTTTGATTGTTTTTATTTCTTGTTGTAGTATAAATTAGGCCTCTTGATTTTATAATTAGCTCACGTTTATTCTTCCTATACGGTAGGTGATTTGCTTATGGTTGAATGTTGGTAAACGTTTACAAATATGTTATAAAATGGGAAGTCGCACGCGTCTATCCGTACGCTCAGCCTGTGATATTTGTAATTTGTCAACCGATTGTATTTTCTAACCAATTTACACTTTCATATTGATTATGACACTTCTTACATGTACAAAAGAACTCTAATACTTTCAAGTGTATTTCAATTATGCAACGGAGATTATATGTTGGCTTATGGTGGTAAATAAAGGCAACAGTAGTATACCGCTGTTCAATAGTCATAATTCGATTAAGCAAAAATAAATCCGGCTAACAAACTAAAACTGAGGGAAACACATCAACTATATGAGGAAAAAAACGGACCAACATAACACTGAACTACAACAAAAGCAAACGCCAACATACATAGAAACGGACTGTCTGATAACAACTGCCATATTCCTGACTTGGTACAGGAAATATTTAGAAAGAATGGTGGGTTGGTCCTGGTTTTATGGCTAGGTAAATAATTTTTAACACGTATATTGTTATCCACATATGACAGCATGTTTTAATACATGCTGTTCCTTTGCTTATTGTGTGTTTGTTTGCTGTGCATGTACTGATTTTGTGTCATGGATGGATACTCCATATCCTTTGATTTTCTATTAAAATTCATATGACAAATACATTTTTTTCGCAACATTCGTACAGTATAAAAAATGTACAGATAACGAAGCGTACACAATTTGAAAATAAAGACATGTGAAAACATGCATTTTTTTTCTAGATAGCACATAAATTTACAGTCTTTATAAGTTTGATAAGTCTTAGCTATAATGTTATCAAAAATGTATGTTTTAAAAAGATATGAGGCACGGAAACCTGAAATTTTTAACTATTAAAACTAGTGAGTTTACTTTTATCAGTGGTAAGGTCGTGCGTTTTTTATATTTGCCTATAAAGAAATGAAATATTTAAAAAGACTTGCAGTAAGAGGTGAGTAATACAGCAAAGAATATATTGACGCAAATATATCCGAAGAATAAATATTGGAATTTCCTTAAAATTATAAATTCTTCTCTGTCTGAACTCCGTGGTACACGGTGTATTCGATTCGAACGCGTCAACGTCCGGATTCATTTGTATCGGGGTTATACGGGGTGATGTTTATACAAAGGATTACACTTAGACTTAAGATTACAGTTGACGAAAAACAAGGGGTCCTCTCAAAAAAAAAAAAAAAACAAATTGAGATACTTAGTAAAATGAAATGATATTGTTTTATCATGTAAGTAAGTCTTTTCGACGACACACAAATGCAGAAACTTATGGTCACAACAGATGTGAATTGCCACAAAGTCCCCATAACTCTGTGTTTGTTTTTTTTTTAATTCTCCGAATGCGTGTTCAACCTCTACTCTATAGTGTGTAATATGTCTATTTAATTTTCTACACGTCCCTCTGCATATTCTGGTGTTTGTCTCATGTAAGGTGTCAATACTTGATATCTGTTCGGATATATTTTGTCGCCTAGTAAATACAGCTCAGTCTAGAAAGGTAATTCTTGTCCTATATTTCTCATCAACATATATTGCTGATGCCAAAGAAATCCGTCCTCAACATAACATATCCTGTCTTCGTTCAATATAATTACAACTTGAGTGTGAATGCAGTGACAATGTCTGTGTCCTGGTAAATGCGGTTCTTGTAGTTCCGTTATCGGCCACAAACTTTCCGTCGATAGCCCTATTGCAAACGGAAGTTTTGGCCACCCACCTTGTAATTTCTGCCAATCATCCAAAGAAGGTAATATATAAGACGGTTATATGTTTCTTGAAATAGGTATACATGTATGTGTTTCATCTTTGGTAGTCAAAACACTAAGGTCAACTATTTCAGAAATCATATGATAAGACGGGTACGATTGTAACATTACTATAAAAGAAAAATTCTGTTTACCGGGGAAAGCTTATGATCCAGACCGGTTCTCTGTATGAAGAGACCATTAACATCGGCTACAATTTAAATTAACGTTCCAGGAGTTTCATCGGTAAAAGGAATATCGTTTGCTTGCAAAACAAGTGAACACATTTCTCCCATTCCAAAAGTATATATCATTGCCTATAATATTTCCCTGATTGTAAAAGATTGGTTTGTCGGTGGTCAAGCTAGGACTACCAGGGTTAAAATCAGATGACGAATGAAATGTGTACATTACATCTGGTGGAGTCTGCATCAGAGCAGGTAATGCTGCCATGGTTAATCTGTGTTCTTCATCCCTAACGGGGGAAATAAAACAAATGCACGCAATACACTTATCATTTATTCATTTTTTTCCGTATTAATAGTTCCACTCGCTTTACAAAAGCAGGCGATATATAGTACATCTTTTATACGATTACACTTTTGTTTTGTATCTGCAGATGCTCCATAAGCGACGTAAATAGTGTGTTATTTTTTAGACAATAACTTTTAGATCCTGCCAAATAATATAAACAGTATATGTGTAATGTTTTGACGTTAATGATACATGTAGTAATTAAATATCGCGTGAAAAAATATTGTTATAAATGATGTGTCATGTGTTTCATTAATATTCGGATCCATTTAATATTGCGTGTGCATTCAAATATCTTTACAAGCAAAGAGCATTTAAGTCAAGAATGATGTAATATAGTTTTATTTGATAACATATAACTACGTTATTTCTAAAGAAACAAAAACAAATCATCGTTTAAAAAACCTGTTTGTCTAAAATTGGGTTCGCAGACATCCGTGTACTTTAAAAGACAACCTGAGTGCATTAAGAATATTTAAACGAAGTTCTTGGGGGTCTATACTTTGAAATTCTTTATTTTTTTAAAATGTAATGTTTGTATATGTTTAATGCAACATAGGTTACTTAAATTTTTTAAACTAGGAAACGATGCAAAAGGGCATTTAAAACCTGCTTTATATTTTCATTGCATTGAAAGATATTTGTTAATTTATTTTTCTAATTGATCTCGTTAGGCCGTCAATTAACCATCTATAGTAACAGAACTTATTGAAATGCATCAAACTGACAAGTTGTCATCGCAAGCTAAGATGGTCAGTTAGGGGAAACTAAGAAGGAAACAAATCTAGACAAAAACAAACAAAAATCATATTAAACATGGTATGACAAGTGTTTCAAATTGGTCCGAGTTGTGGTCCGAGTTGTCTTTAAATTGGTCCTAGTTGTCTTAGTTCGATTTACCTTTAGGTCCAGGTTGTTCCGATTCCACCTCAAGCTGCCAAGATGTCATTTTTATCGATATTTCTTTGAAATCCCGTTGTTCAACTATAGAAAAACATCATAGGAGTTAGTCTTTGTTTTGAACCGACAGTTATATTTACACTTTGAAACGGCCCAAGATTTAAATACTACCTGTAATTGTAATTGTAATCCTAATTGTAGGTGTATGACCATCCCGTATAACACCGATACAACTGAATCCGGACGTTGACGCGTTTGAGGCGATAATCAGGCCAATACTTGGGATGACAACAATGTTGAATGCCTTTCTAGAACATATGTGAGTATATATATATATGTACATGAACATGATAGTTTATCTAATCAATTATAAAGTTGTTGCAAGTTTCAGATTTTGTGAAAAAACGTTTGATAAAACTGCTAGATGCAAAACGCACAGGCATGGTGCAATTATCTACTTTTTATGAGATAAACAATGTTCAATATCTTTTCTTATATTAACTTTTGCGTAGCAATATTTTAAGCAATAATAAATAACTACACGTAAAATTACCATGTGCCTTCAAGTGTTCCCTAGAACTCCAAATAAACACGATATCGGATTAAATACGTTCATCTTATACTGTATCGTTCGTTTCACCTAATATGTCAAATTCGATGCTCTCTTACGAATAATCACTGTACAATTCGTTGACAAAAACCGTCACAAATCCCTGTCTTTTTAATATATTCGTGTTGGCAGCAGCACCTCTTTTTCTTTATTTTATTTTCAATTTGCATCTGTAAACTTTGTCGAAGTAGTAAACCATGAAATGTTAGTCATCCGAAGCTATAATTGAAATGTTTTATCCAGCGCACAGCTGAAGGCATTTTTTTATTGAAGACTAGGAGTTTCCACGATATTACAGATGATAGTTTAAAAAATATATATTACAGCTAATAAAACTTCAATATCTCTTAATTTTCACGATTTTGAGCCTCTCTCATATGCAGATGTTGGTCCAAGTTCGCCTAAACAAAAACAACCAGATGAGCTCGTTGAACATTGTTTGCCGAATGCATTAGATGACGAGTCAAGTCCTTTCCAAATGTTTTATTGTCAATTGTTATCTTGTGCTTTTAGACCACCGTCTAAGGTTGGGTCTAGGTTTGACTTGCAAACATGTTTAACCCCGCCGCATTATTTGCCACCGGTATCATTAACATGGGCGGACCCCAATAATTTTTTTAAGGGAGTTGTTACGGAGACGATTTGAATTGTGCAGTGGAATAAACGTCAATATAAAAGTTCGACGATTTGGGACTTGGGAGTTCGACGATAATGTTATACCAATATCATTATTATATCCATAGCATATAACTAACTCGAATGTTTGCTAATATACGTTTTAATCCAATATTTACAATATTTACAATCATTTCGTATTACAATTTTACAACATTGTTTTCGATGTTAACTTATCCCATGATAAAGACGAACTGTTTACGTCTGAACATTAGTAATAAAATTTCACACTTATTTAACCTGATTCCCAGAGATGATCAAAACAAAGTAATGAAATCGCCACAGCTGCATTTACAGACCACTATTATTTGAACTGTAAATGACTAGACTGACCCACTGAAGGTGTCATAAAATTTAGGAATCCCGTTAAGATTAACAATTAACTTTCTACACTGTAAGAAACTCTTTGGAAAATACTGGTATCTTTAACTAATCTAAGCAGACGAAAATGTAACTTTATTTCAACATAATTGTATTGAAAATTAACGATAAAATAAACTTGCAAAAATATAGGTGCAATTAATAAAACCGATTTCTACTCTATTCAAAAATCATAACTAAAAACAATCATACTAATATAAAAACTAAAACTATTGTCTTCAATTCAGGAGTGTCACCAATACTAACTTTCAAAACGTTTAATTTTTCTTTGATGATAAAGGTCATGTAGGTAGCAACAAAGCAAATGGTAAACCATGGTATACAAAATTGATTTAAATTTAATTTTCGTTGATTTCTGCGAGCAAGAGTTTAAACGGGCTCATGAAATTCTTCGTGTAAATATAATGCAAGTGCAAACCAAAAGGGTTGACAGGGTTATAGAGAAATGTCATCCCGTGGTCTTTTGCGAACGGCAGTTAAACGCTTATCAAAGTTGGGCAGCCGCTTGGCTGTGTGGGATATATAAATTCCTTGCCACGTTCGGTCAGAATTGGGATGTTAAATCCAATGCTTCGATTAGAGAGTGCTAGTCCCTCTGAATGGTAAAAACCTTGGAACAACTCTTTAGGGGTCCATGGGTGGAATTTTGCAAGGTAAATTTCATTTTCCGATGACAGTCCGCCCACCACCTCCCCAAAAAAAATCCCGATCAACCACTTATCATGGGACCTACATATTGTATTTACTTTTATTTTGTTCAAGTCCTGAATATGCATGAAATATTTGCCATTGGACAGTAAGAAAACAAAACAACTCAATCATAATGCACATGCATCAGTGCTAATCCATAAAGTCATTTTCTGTCCTATTGTTTAAGATAAACACTGTTCAGGAACCTGAGCTTTCTATTCAAACGCTGACATTCTCAACTGTGTAGTTACACTTATCGCGCTGACTTTTTAAAATGGCAAATGCTTAGAAAGTCAAACTTGTTGTGTTTCTAAATGATTTCAGTTGCTGACTTTGGTAATGTTGGTTTTGTATTTGGCCAGAAATACAACCACACTCTTACTTCGAATGATAAATCACTCAGGCTAATCAAGAAACAGTCTATGTGTCGATTACTAGTCTAACGCGTGCGTTTGTGATATTGATATTCAACCGAGAAAACAAGAGCAACAACAAGTGTCCATTAAGAGTAGTTGGGTCTTCAGATAGATTGTTGCGTATTTATGACTTTTAATGAAGAAAAGTGGGAAAAATAAGTACGAAGTCAAACTTTGTGAAAGAAATTAATATAGGATGGGTATAGGTCTTAAAATGCTTATAATAATTAGAACGAATGATATATCAAATGAATTTTGGCATTCAGTAGCAAAACATTAAAATATTCGAGGCAATTAAGCAATAACGTTTATATCTTGCGCCCATTACTATTACATTTGTGCGTAATAATCATTACATTTTAGCGCAGATTTGTATTACATTTGCGCCATTCATTTTACCGGTAAAACAGGGAAACTGGATAATACACATTCCATTTCTTTAAGGTCTTAGGTTTACCATAACGGTTTTCAGTATCTAAATTAGATCAGGTACTACTCACCGAATTCATTTTGGACGGACAATTTCGGTGGTCAGTATTTAAAGAAATTTAAGACGTTATTGACCAATGTGGCGTTCGTTGAATTCTGTTTTGTCAAATGATTTTGTAGAACTGGGCATGCCCAGTTTTGCAATTGTTTGTTGAACTGGGCATCATTGTTTTACAATTGTCATACCATCTGTACACCATGCACAATTCCCTGGAAAATGTGCAAGTGAACAGTTCATATATGCATGCAATTGTTAAACAGTGCATGCTAATGCACGTAAAGTAACAGGTTCGTTTTACAATTCTAAAACTGTGCATGCTTTAATATTTATGTAATGTCTAGTTGTGCTATTGTTTGTTGAACTGGGCATGCATTGTTTTATCATTTTCATACGATCTGTAGGTAAGCGGCCAGAAAATCACAAATGTGATAGGACAAAAAGTCACAAAACACAAAGTCACAAATAATTTGTTAATAATTGTTTGAATAATATAAGAGAAAGTTCTTGAAATAGTTTCTTTTATTACATATATTCATTTTATAGTTTAGGAAATTGTTCATAAACCTTGATAAATGAAAATTTATCAGTTTAATCATGCAAAGGATATATTTCTTGGCACCATGAAGCAATTCAAGGACCAAGCATCTTTGACTAATTGTTTTCTCAACAATTATTGGATCATAAATGATTTTGTTTGTATACATTTTTGTTCAAAAGTTGCTTTATATATAATAATTCAAGGAAACTACAAAAATGTTTTAAAAAAAAAAGAAGAAAGTGTTTTCTTACTTCAAAGAAAAATTATCTCCAAACTGAATTGTGACTCTTTGTCCTGTGACTTTTGTCCGTGACTTTTTGTCCTGTGAAAAGTAAAATAACAAAAATACCGAACTTCAAGGAAAATTCAAAATGGAAAAATCAAAAACTCAAACACATCAAACGAATGGAAAACAACTATCATATTCCTTACTTGGTACAGACATTTCCTTATGTAGAAAATGGTGGATTAAACCTGGTTTTATAGCTAGCTAAACCTCTCACTTGTCGCATAAAGTTCCATTAAATTGACAACAATATGTGAACGAAACAAACAAAATTAAATGTCAATAATAACGTTCTGTCCTACATTCGATCTATACACCATGCAAAATTCCCCTGGAAATAGTACAAGTAAGTAGTTCATATATACATGTAAAGTAATGCAGCCTAAATCATCAAACAAATGTTGAACTGTGCATGCTTATGCGCGTAAAGTAATACAGCCAGGTTCGTTAGATTTATTCGAAAAATTAATGTCACTGCTGTATCTCTCGTTGATCTACGTTTCCGAGTCATATGTTTATATAATTTAAAACTGGTTATCCGTAGCGATGTCGTTTGTTTGAAGTTTGAAATTTAAATGATCATTTTCATTTAAAAAAAAATAAATGAAAAGAAATATGACGAAAAACCAAACCTTCTTTTCTGGACTAATATTTCAAACGCGTCGATTCCGAATCGAAGCTTCCACATTTTTACCTCGAAACAAGAAAGATAGGACAAAGAAAGTATGTTTTTACGCTCTTTCCATCCCATCCAACCCAAATAAACTTAGTATATACTACTAGTACTGCCTCTGCTGCGCACAATACTTCCCCAGTGGGACAGTGGTGAAACAGCAGATAAAACTGTAAAAATCAGTTGCAATTGGCCTAAATCAAACGATCGGTACGAGGCACTAAAACAGCCAATATAACAACAATAGACACAAATCACAGAAATAAGAGTTTTCGCAACTACTGAAAGCTAGTTCAAATCCAATTAAAACTATCAAATAAATCATATTCTCCCAGGCTCAAGTATCAGTCAGTACACATCCAACGAATTTAGTGTAAAGAAGTCATAAGCAGTCTGAGAAACGCAAGACATTGTGCCATATGTCTGATTGTACATAAGTATGTTAAATATGTTATATCAAATCCGATCTTGAAGCAACTTCACAAAAAGACTTAACTTATATTCAGTAAAATTAGGAAACAGAACACTATTCAGTCTTCAATAATCGCAATTAGAATAGAGAAAGGAAACGGGGAATGTATCAAAGAGACAACAACCTGACCAAAGAGCAGCACACAGCCCAAGGCCACCAATTGGTCTTGAATGCAGCGAGAAAATCTCTCACCTGGAGGCGGGCATCAGCTAGATCCTTAACAATAATGTAAACTAGTTCAGCGAAATGGACGCCACACTAAACTCCAAAATATACAAATGACCCAAAACTAATAAAAAAAACACACACACACACAGTAAAGTACAGTAAACGTTTAACAAATGTTTTCGAATGGGCCCTACCGATCGCTCGGTCAGTGATATCTGTAATTTGTCGAGCGATTGTATTTTCTAACCAATTTACATTTTCATATTGTTTATGACACTTCTTGCATGTACAAAAGAACTCAAAACCTCCAACTTTGCAACGGATATTATATGTTGGCTTATACATCGCGGTGAATAAATTTTTATTTACATGTATATTGTTATCCACCTATGAAAATATGTTTTAATACATTCAAAATTTATTTGAAAAATACAATAAAAATCAGCTGAACGTTTTAATCGCGTTCTATTGTTTAGGGAAAACTAAGTTTCTCAATGATCAAAATTAGTGTTTGTCAAACTGCTAAATTCTTCCGATAATGTGTGTGGTTCAAGTTTTTTGAAATTTTTATATTTTTGTCAAAAACATTACAATAATGAACATACGGTTGAATTTAATAAATTATGGGTCCTCGACTGCGAATTGCAAGTTATAGAAAAAATGAGACAGTGAAATTCAACAAAACATCAACGTTTCAAACATTTCGGAGGGAGATTTAGATTCATTAAACCAGGAGCTAGTTGAAGAATTTTCCTGCTGCTGCAAAAGTATGATAAAACAACTTTTATTGCAAAAGACAGTAATATCGGTATATGTATTCCGTCTTTGTGAATTGCCGCTTTATCTTAATTCATTTTCTTTAACAATTAAATCACAGTCATTTTAAAAGGTATTTCATAACAATAGCTATAAAATGTTCTATTCATGCATAAGTATACCGGTATGGATGATTGATTGATTAATTGGTTTTTAACGCCACTTTCAGCACTACCGTGTTATTTCGATTCGGTCAGTTTATATTGGCTGAGGAAGCCGTGGTGCCCTGAGAAAACCACCAACCTCCGGTAGGAAAACTGACAATTTTAGTCAATTAAGAGTGGATCGAGTGGACCTTGATGTGAATGGACGTTGTTTTTGTCATATGTGAAAATACACTCTGTTATATGTAATTGCTCGGATTTCCAAGCTAAATAAAGGATTCATTTGATTCTAACTTGTAACAGTAGTAAGTCTATTTCCTTATTTTGCTAAATTCCGTCGTAAAGAAACATTTGTAATGATATAAACCTTATAGTGTAAGAATAGGTCCCGAAAGGAAGTTCATGGTTTGATTTTTGTTAGTTATTTCGTCATGGAAACACTCCCATCATTATTGAAAAGTACGATACAGAATGCTTGTGAATAATCTCGTAACATAACATTTACTCTGCATGGAGAAAATGATAAAGCCCGAATTTCAATTATGTTTACTAATCAAGACAGTATCAAAAGTAAGCGTAAATTAAATTCTACAATTAAACGTGGTAATAAAAGACTTAAGGAGTATAATAAAAACATCATAAACAAAAGTGACACTATAGTTACAGAATGTGACATAAATGTTCAGTGTACAAATTATGCAGATAATTGTGGGGAATTATTGAGTAAAATGGACGTTGAAAATATCCCGAATGGCACCCCAACAACAGGCGAAATTCAATCAGTCGAAAGTATAAATATTGATTTGTGTACACCTGATACAGGTTAATCACTCGACTTATCGGAATGTGTAAACAAATATTAGATACAATACAAAAGTAACAAAGAAAC
The DNA here is from genome assembly GCA_017311375.1 of Mytilus coruscus. NCBI lineage: Eukaryota > Metazoa > Mollusca > Bivalvia > Mytilida > Mytilidae > Mytilus > Mytilus coruscus. Next base: position 4,468,364 of record CM029605.1, read on the forward strand.
AGTCCGGTAACAACCGTTGCCGGATAGTTTTTCTGCACGAGTAGTCAGTCGACCTGACTACAAGTGCAGAAGAACTATACGGCAGTTTGTTTCCGGCCTGTTTTTTTTTTTTTTTTTTTTGTTACCTTTGTTTTGTATCTGACTTGTACGACGTTTTAAGAAAGAAGTAGTACATTTTGCATTTAGAAAAGGTAGCAAAATTAAACAGATTAGAAACTTGAATGGCCATATACCAGTTAATGTAAGTTACAGTTTAAACAAACTTTTATTTTCACTTCCCTTCAGCCGAGAGTTTTTTTCTCAAGAAATTCAAGAATCTAATAATTTTATAAAAAAGAACCATGTCAAGTAAAAGATGAATGTCGTACACATTTGAGACTTTTTGAAATGCAACTTCGCAAGTAAGTAATGAAAACATTTCAGAGGTAAGTAAGCTAACATTAGACTTTTATTTGGGGAAAAACGGAAAAAGGGGGAGGGGTTAAAATAAATTTAAAATAAACAACGCTTGATCCTTTTTTTGTTGAAAAAATGCAGGATGTGCCATTCCATTCTCCCATTCCCCTTAAAAAATAATAAAAATCGTACGTTTGATCCCAAATATATGAATTCAATATATATGAATTTAATAACAATATAAATGTATAAAAAGAATGAATTTCCTATTTCATTAGTGAATGAAATGTTATGAAAAAATGGATTTTTTCTTGTTATTAGATCTATAAAGGCATATATTTTGGATTTTTTTTTTAAATTTCATGCTTGTAGGTTTTTATATGTCTCTAATAGTGTTGATCAGGATTAGGCACGTGTCACAATATGATCCAATCGCAGCTTACCGTCCAAAATTGGTGACATAAGTTGAATGATTTTCTTCAAGATTTGCTGCCTATTAGACCTTTTCAACAATTGTCTACACCTACAGTTAAGAACGACTACGACAGGTGAGATATGAGGGGTCGTCTCAAAAATTAAATTGAAAACATATTATTGTTCGCATATGATTATATTGATTGCCAATAAGACAACTATTTAACATGACGTGTATTTACGCAATTGTTGTGTACCGTACCTTGTTTTGTTTATTAAGTATTTACTAATTAAAATGAAAGTTATTTTTGATGAAAAGAAGGGCTTCGAAATTTCATTTTTAGACGTCGAGATAGAAATAGTATAAAAAAACAACCTTTATTTTTGTAGTAGATGTTTAAGATGCATCATAACAAATGTGGCCGCATTTACACCTCAAAAACTACTCTGTGTACAGACTTACCTGTCCAGTAAGAAAACTTTTAAGGCCTGGCATCCACTTGATATATATAAGTTAAATGCATTTTGCATTTCAGAAAGATTAAGTCTTTTTTGGATATAATAGGCATTTTTTTTCGTTCCTGCAGAAGGTGTAAAAATAAACTAAGTTGGGATATAACTTTGAAATGCTCCCTCTCAGGTAACAACTGTTTTTTTATTGTATTGGTTGTCCTTGATTGGCATGGACAATAGATATATACACAACTATAGGTGAGTTAAAGGGTATAACTGAGTGGACAGTATCAATTGTACGACTTTACCCCAGCAGAGCTATAGAAAACAGTACATTAACGGGTGTTACACGGACACTTTTAGATGATACACGGACACTTTTGTTGTTACACGGACACTTTTTATGAATAGAATCACGTGCATGATCAGAGAGTTCATGGGCACTTTAAATTTCAATTAGATTTGAACTTTTGTTTCACAGACATATTTCCTGTCTTTTGATTAAAGTATTTACGTTAGCATCAATAACTATATTTCAAACAATTCCAGTAAATTACTATTCATATCAGTACACTAAGGATTGACCATTTAACTTAAAAAGGGGTATATCTTTTTCTAAAAATATTTTGATACCCAATTTTATGAGAAAATGAAATATATTGTGGTCAAGCAGATGACATGATAATGTTCTGATTCCTGATTTTCCGTATACCGTATATAATCGTCTAATTTCGAAAAAATGAAAATAGTTGGGTGATAGCGTTGAAATAATAAATAATGTTCTTACTCAGAAAAGAATATACCCCTTTTGAAGCTAAATGGTCGGTCCGTAAGTGTTTTTTTCCTTCAACATATGGACATGAATAGTTTTCTGAACAATGCTGAAAGTAAAGAAATGCTGGTACCAACGTTTATATTTCAATAAAAAGACAGGAAATATATATAAAAATCAAATCTAATCAAAAGATAAAATCTATCAACTCACCAATGCACGATTGATCCTATAAATAAAAGTGTCCATGTAATACATGTTCAAATATGCAGCAAATCGTGAAGAAAAATCATTCAATCATTCAACTAATGTCATCAATTTTGAACGGTAAGCTTCGATTGGATCATATAGTGACACGTGTTAAATCTGATCAACACTATCAGAGACATATAAAAAAACCTATATGTATGAACTATTAAAAAATCCAAAATATATGCCTATATATATATATATATATATATATATATATATATCAAATAACAAGACAAACTCAAGTTTTCATAACATTTCATTCACTTAATATCAGTTCTGTTTATTTTAAATGGATTAACACCGCTTTCCCTTTGTTTTTCCACAATAAAAAATCAAATGGTAGCTCTGTTTTTTTTTTATAAATTACTTACTAGCGAAGTTGCATTCTAAAAGTCTCAAATGTAAACAACATTCATCTTTTCCTTGAAATGGTTCTTTTTATAAAGTTATTAAATTCTTGAAATTTTTTGAGAAAAAATTCTCGGCTTAAGGAAGTGAACAAAATGTGTTTAAACTGTAACTTACATTAACTAGTATATAGCCATTGAAGTTTCTAATATGTTTAGTTTTGCTACCTCTTCTAAATGCAAAATGTACTACTTCCTTCCTGAAACGTCGTACAAGTCAGATACAAAACAAAGGTAACAAAAATAGGCCGGAAACAACCTGCCGTATGGTTTGTCTGCACTTGTAGTCAGGTCAGGTCCTCGGCCAGCGCCTCGGACCTTGACCTGACTACTCGTGCAGAAAACTATCCGGCAACGGTTGTTACCGGCCTGTTTCTTTGTTACCTTTGTATTGTATCTAATACATGTAATTCAGGTGTTTGTTTATTTTTACATCTTCTGCAGGAACGGAAAAAAATGCCCATCAAAATCCAGAAATGATTTTATCTTTATGAAACACAAAATGCATTCAAATGTTATATATCTAGTGGATGCTAGGCATTAAAACTTTCCAAACTGCACAGATAAGTCTGTACTCAGAGTAGTTTTTGAGGTGTAAATACGGCCATATTTGTCCATTTGTTATGATGAACCTTAATCAAACAATGCTTAATTTACGTCTGCTGACTAGGGCGGCACATGTTTCTACAATGTCTTTTAATTTTGGCTTCGGGTGCCTCAATGTACTCATTACTTTATTTCTTTTTAATTCACCAATTTGATGTTCAACTTGGATTCGATATTCAGCGACAATGCAATTCATTGTTCGACTCTTTATCTTTGAATGTTCGGCTTACGGTGCCGTCGCTTGATCTGCTACCGAGCAACCAAATACTGCATTTTTGGTTGAAGATCCTCATCTTACCCCAACCCTACCCCCTAAAAAAGAAAAGAAAATAGCGATCTTTGATCGATTACAAGGAATCAAATATGAGGGCGAACCAGTATGTCGAAATACCAAATTGTAAATTTAAAATATTGTGACAAAGACATACCAATGACCAACACGACAACAGGAATTGCTATAGGCGCATAAAACATGTGACGGTGTTTTACAAGTATAATTAGATCCAAAACCTCCTCTTTGTATAGTCAGAGATGAAATTTAAAAACTTACGCATGAAAAAAATAGGAAAGAGTAGAAAACCAAAGTCCAGAAAAGGGAAAGGATAAGCAGCTACCGCTTCTTGCAAGACACACGAAGGTCAATTTTGGGAACAGGGAAAGGCATCTATGACAAAGGGACAAGGTATGTTGTCTTTCGGGACACGGACAACCTATAATGGTCAATCAGTTCGTGATGACAACCATAGCACTTATTAAAGGATTACATAAATTGTTGGCCCAAAAGCCCTGTTTGAGTCAGAATTGCAACACTGTCCAAAAAGACTCTGCAATGACAACAAGCTCTGTTGAGATAACGTACTGATGGAATATTGTTACATATTTTCAAATATTTTGGTTTCAAGCATCACGGAAGAGATATTGATTGTCAAAACTCGCATCTGGTGCAGAAAAAAAATGATACCGTTAATGTTTCCAATTCATTAGGGGAACACCTCAACTTTAACATGTGTTATGATATTGTAACTATCATATTTATTTAGCTGGCCTAATTTGTTTTGTGTGGCCTAAGAATGTTTACATTTTTTATATTGTGTACAAAATAATACACATTGTGTTACAACTATGCAGTTTAGAAATCACTGGAACAATCATTGATACTCATGGAATTATTAGAACTTTCTATTTCACTTACATAACGTTTCCAGAATGATCATAACAAAAGATGCGTAATTTAAACATCTACAATTATCTAGAACTTTACGTTACAAGTATTTAAATGCAGACCCTAAAGTTAGACATAGACAGAGATAGACTTAGATATCGATAGACATTAACATTCCCAGCAGTTAGATTGATACTTTAATTCACTAACAACATCCTATTAAATTGTGACCTATTGGACGTAATATTCTGTGGATTCCCGTGAAGATTTCCGGATAAAGAAAAGACAAAAGATCAGACATATATTTTGACAGTTAAGTTGACATTTCTTTTTGTGTAATACTTCTTGTAAACTTGAGTATAATAAATCTTGTTAAATTTTATTATTGATTTGTGTCTTTTGTTGGCTACAATTAAAAGGCGATTTTCTTGCGTAACAGAAATTGGGGGCTCGTGTCCGGCATAACGTTAATATCTTATTAAAAAAAATTTCAGTATTTTTATTAGAACTAGCCAACAAAATTCTACAAAATGGCATTTGCATTGATGGCGGTAAATTTTTGAAAACGCCAGACCTGGAAGGGTTTGATAATTTAAAGAAAGAGGAATTAGTGTTGCTTGCTAAACATCTGAAATTAGACTTCAGAGTATCTATGAGAAAACAAATTATAAAAAATTTGGTAATAGACAAATTAGTTGACGCAGAAATTTTAGGCGAAGAGGCTCTTGAACTCAAGGTCGAAAATGTTGACGCTATCAAATTAAAACAACTTGAATTAGAACATGAACTCAAAATAAAACAATTGGAAAAAGAAGAAAGACAGGTAGAACTCGAAATGAAGGGAAGGCTAGAGATGGAGGAAAAAGAAAAAGAAGAAAGGTTAAAGATGGAGAAAAAAGAAAAAGAAGAAAGGTTAGAAATGGAGAAAAAAGAAAAAGAAGATGAATTAAAATTAAAACAAGATGAATTGAAATTAAAACAGGTAGAACTTGAAATGAGGGAAAGGTTAGAGATTGAGAAAATGAAAATTGAAATGGCAAAAGAAGAAAGCAACACTAAATTCCAATCAAAATCAGAACATTTTAATTTTGATGCAGCAAAAAATATACGTTTGGTTCCCAAATTTTGTGAAAAAAACAGTTGACAAATTTTTTCCACAGTTTGAGAAAATTGCTCAAAATTTGAAATGGCCGAAGCCTTTTTGGACTACAATGCTGCAAAGTGTTTTTGAGGGCAAGGCCACTGAAATTTACTCAGCACTTTCATCAGAAAATAGTTCTGATTATGACAAGGTTAAAAAGAAGGCTTTGAAAGCTTATGAGCTAGTGACAGAAGTATAAAGACAGACATTTTGGTCTTATAAAAAGTTTGATTCACAAACCTATGTTAAATTTGCTAAGGAAAAAGAAGATCTATTTGATAAATGGCTTACGTCAAAGAAAATAGATAAAAATTTTGATAATTTAAGAAAATTGTGTTATTAGAAGAGTTCAAGCAGTGTGTTCATTTAGACTTAAAAACACATTTAGATGACAAAACTGTTGAGACATTACAAGATACAGCTGTTGTATCCAATAATTATACCCTTTCACATAAGAGAAGTTTCGTAGGTCAAAATTTTAATACTTCGAGTGGAAATTACAAGAATCAAAGCACTGAGCGTAATGATAGTAAGCCTGTAACGTTGCACAGAATAAGAGTCAGTCTAGTTATAATATGTCTAGTCCAAAATTTGATACTTTTGAGAAGAAGTTACTGACTTGTGCTTATTGTAAGAAGAATGGTCACCTGATGGCTGATTGTTTTAGACTCCAGAAGAAGAATGAAAGAGATAATTAGCCCAAGACCAGTGCTTGTACGACACCCCGTGTTACCAATACGTTGGAATGTCCTGCGAGTCAGGCTTTTAAGTCCAGTTTCTGTGATTACATGGAGGACTATAACCCTTTATGTCTGATGGGTTTGTTTCTATTGTTAATAATAATACTCCTCAGCCTATTAAGATTTTACGGAACACTGGAGCTTCTCAGTCTTCATTGTAAGAAGGTGTGTTGCCTTTGTCCGAGGAGACTTCTGTTGGTGCCTCCGTTTTGGTACAAGGTGTGGAGTTAGGTTGTATAGATGTTCCCCTCCATCATATTTATCTGAAGTAAGATTTGATAACTGGACCGGTTGTTGTGGGTGTTCGTCCTAATCTCCCTGTTGAGTGTGTTTCATTATTGCTAGGAAATGATCTAGCTAGGAACGAAGTGGTTGCTGAACCAATTGTTACCAGTGAACCGGTGGTGGATGTTAAATCACCTGAAGATGATGCTGAACAGTATCCAGCTTGTGTCGTTACTAGGGCGATGGCTAGAAAACAACAAAATGAGGATTTGCAAGAAGACCAGTTTGATTGCATGGACCTTTCTGACACTTTCCTAGCCGACATCGAAAGTCCCGGTAGCTCAGAGAAGGTCATAATAAGAGCACCTAGTATTAACAAGAATGTTATTATGCCATGGCCAGACGTAAACAGCCGCAAGAGGGCTCAACCACAGAAGGAAGCAGACAAAGTGTCCGAATGGTATTACCATCAAGACGGAATTTTAATGAGGAAGTGGAGGCCCCCTGATGCTACCCCAGAGGAGGAATGGAGAGTGGTATACCAAGTGGTAGTGCCTAAAGTTTATAGGCAAGACATTATTGGTCTTGCCCATGACACCCCCTTGGCTGGACACATAGGTATAAGGAAGACTTGCCTTAAGATCTTGCAGCATTTCTACTGGCCAAGACTTAGAAATGATGTCGCAGAATACTGCAAATCATGCCATATATGCCAGGTTGTTGCTAAGCCTAACCAGAAAATACCACCAGCACCACTTCTGCCTATTCCAGCCTTTGAAGAACCTTTCAGCCGAGTACTCATTGATTACGTTGGACCTTTACCTTTACCGAAGACCAAGACCGGAAATGTGTATTTATTGACGATCATGTGTACCACCACTCGTTTTCCTGAGGCTATTCCGTTAAGGAATATCAAGACACCTACTATAGTCAAAGCTCTGATCAAATTTTTCACGCTAGTAGGACTTCCAAAGTCTATACCATCCGACTAGGGTTCAAATTGCATGTCAGGTTTATTTCAGCAAGTCGTGTACCAGTTAGGGATTACTCAGTATAGATCAAGTGCTTACCATCCAGAATCTCAAGGTGCCTTAGAACGTTTTCATCAAACACTGAAGAACATGATTAGAACTTTTTGTCTTCAATTTGATAGGGACTGGGATGATGGTGCTCACTTTTTACTTTTTGCGGTCCGAAAGGCTATTCACGAATCCTTTGGTTTTAGTCCCTTTGAGTTGGTATTTGGTCATACTGTAAGGGGACCTTTAAAATTGATTAAGGAAAAGTGGCTTACTGAACACACTGACTTGAATCATTTAGACTATTATCTAGATTAGAAAAATTAAGAAAAATTGTATACTGCTTGTCAAATTGCTCAGAACAATTTAAAAACTGTTCAGAATAAGATGAAAATATGGTATGATAAAGATGCCAGGGACAGATTTTTTTAACCTGGTGATAAGGTACTTGTATTTTCCAGTCCCTGGACATCCATTACAAGCTAAATATTGTGGTCCTTATACCATAGAGAGTAAAATCAATGATTTGAATTATATTGTAAAAACACCAGGTCGGCGTAAACAAAATAGAGTGTGTCATTTTAATATGTTAAAACCATATTTTGAGTGTACTAATGAAGGTGAGGGTAAACCAGTTGCCACTTTAGCCATGGTTAAATTGGAGAACAATCATGACAAACCAGATGTAACTGAACCACCTTTTAGTTCTAAAACTATGGAAGAGACAGTTAGATTGAAAAATTCAAAAATTTTGTCATATTTAGATTCAAAACTTGCACATCTGTCTTTTGATTGTAGAGAAAAATTAAAAGCTTTGGTATTTTCTTTTAAAAATCTTTTTCCAGATGTGCCAAACAAAACCACTGCTGTTTGTCATGATGTCAATGTAGGTGATGTTTCTCCAATTAAGCAACATCCTTACCGGCTCAATCCACTCAAACTTGAATTTATGAGACAAAGAAATTAAATATATGCTTGACAACGATATTATTGAGCCGAGTAACAGTGAATGGAGTTTTCCTTGTCTCCTTGTGCCGAAACCAGATAAAACCTTTCGCTTCGTAACTGATTTCAAGTAAAAGTAAATTCTGTTTCAAAATCTGATTCCTATCCGATTCCAAGGATAGACGATTGCATTGATAATATTAGAAAAGCAAAATTTGTGAGCAAATTTGATTTATTGAAAGGTTACTGGCAAGTCCCATTTACAAAGAGAGCTCGAGAAATATCAGCTTTTGTCACACCAGATGGCTTATTTCAATATACTGTAATGCCGTTTGGCATGAAAAGTGTTCCATCTACATTTCAAAGAATGATCAATAATGTTATAAAAGATTTCGACTGTTGTTATGCTTATATTGATGATCGTATTGTATGTAGTGATAGCTGGAAAAAACATTTAACACATTTAGGTAAAAGTGAATTTTTCCAGGCCACTGTTGATTATTTAGGGCATACAATTGGCCAAGGTCAAGTGAAACCTATTACGGCTAAAGTGGATGCAATTACCAAATTTCCTCCTCCTACAAATAAAAAAAAACTTATGAGATATTTAGGCATGTTTGGATTTTACAGGAAATTCTGTTCAAATTTTGCTACCGTTGTTCAACCATTGACTCATCTTTTATGGAAAGATTCTAAATTCATTTGGAGTGAAAATTGTCAAAACGCTTTTGAAAATAGCAAATCACTTTTAATTAATAGTCCAGTTCTGATCACTCGAGACTTTGAAAAACAATTTGAACTTGTCGTTGATGCAAGCGATGTAGGAGTTGGAGCAGGAAACAGATGATAATGTTGAGAAACCTATATCATATTTTTTCTAAGAAATTAGATAAACATCAGAAAAATTATTCAACTATTGAAAAAGAGTGTTTTGCACTGTTGTCTGCACTTCATCATTTTGATGTATATTTGAATCTCACTGTCCATCCTATTCTTGTTTATACTGATCATAATCATCTAACTTTCATACATAAAATGAGAAACAAGAACCAGAGATTGACTAGGTGGAGTTTATTGTAACAGGAATATGATGTTATTGTAAAACATATTAAAGGTAAAGATAATGTTATAGCAGATGCTTTATTTAAAACTTATTAAAACACTGTGTATATACTATGTATTTTTGTACATATTATTCATGAAAAATTTTTGTTACACTCAAACTTTTTTAAGGGAGGATGTGTTATGATATTGTAACTATCATATTTATTTAGTTGGCCTAATTTGTGTCTTTTGTTGGCTACAATTAAAAGGCTGTTTTCTGGCGTAACACATGGTACATGTATCTTGAAGAGGAGTAGTCCCTAGTAATACAATTTCGATGTAGCCTTTTCCTTTGACCTTTGAAATTAATAGGCTTTTACCCCTCACAAAATTGAATGTGTACACCACCTGACGTGACAATCGGTTGAGAAACACAAATTCTACCGGACGGACGGACAGTCTTGTTACAATGTTCCTTCAGCAAATTTCATAAATAGCATTACAAAAACGAATTAATCGCTATTGGCATGTGATACAATCTTCGTTGACAGACTCGCTTATCTAAGTATTCATAATCATACATTTTAAGAAGAAATAAAGCAGATCACGATGTGAAATTTATAAATTCAGCGCGATGAAATGTCGTCTAAATACATGTTATAAGAATAGTATATTTAAAAGAGAGATATTCATATTTGTTTGAAATATGTTCTTTAATCAGAATACTATATATATAGTAGTGTATAACAGTAAACGTATTACCATTCATTAATGATTTCTAATTTTGAGACGACCTCTCCATTTTACCTGTAAACTGAAGGTGTCATTAGTCGGTGTCGAGAGTTGTTGAAAAGGTCTATTTGAACATGTATTACGAGGATCAATCGTGCATTGGTGAGTTGATAGGGATTTTATCTTTTGATTAGATTTGATTTTTTTATATATATTTCCTGTCTTTTTATTGAAATATAAACGTCGGTACCAGCATTTCTTTGCCTTCAGCATTGTCCAGAATACTATTCATGTCCAATTTATTGAGAAAAAAAAATACATTTACGGATCGACCGACCATTTAGCTTCAAAAGGGGGGTATGTTTTTTTCTGAGTAAGAAAATTATTTAGTTTTTCAACGCTATCACCCAAATATGTTTTGGTCGAAATTAGCACTTTTATATACGGTATTCGGAAAATTAAGAATCAGAACATTATTTTGTCATCTGCTTGACCACAATATATTTTTCCTCATAAAAGTGGGGATCAGAATATTTTTTTTAGGAAAAAACCATAACCCCCTTTTGAAGTTAAATGGTCAATCCCTCAGTGTACTGATATGAATAGTAATATACTGGAATTGTTTGAAAAAAATATAGTTATTGATGCCAACGTAAATAATTTCATAAAAAAGACAGGAAATATGTCGGTGAAACAAAAAGTTCAAATCTATATGAAATTTAAAGTACCCATGAACTCACTGATTACGCACGAGTGATTCTATTCATAAAAAGTGTCCATGTAACAACTAAAAAGTGTCCGTTGTACAGTGGACAATATTGAAGACACTAATGCAGACAAAAAGTGTAGGTAAATTGAAAAATGAATCTGATTTGTTATCTACATTTGAGTGCAGTAAAACGAAGGATAGCAGTTGTAGAAAATCTTCTGATACAATCACTTTTGTTAAAAATATAAGAGCAGCAGAACGTAAACCAGATAATTATAATATGGAAACCATACATGATGCAAGTGGTGATGGAAAGTGTGATTTGTTTTCCAAATTTGTCTTGAAAAAAAGTTGACGTGATGGTGATAAACTGATCGGCAAAATTGAAGATACAGGTAGACTAGTTATGTTCGGTAAGAACGGAAAAACATATACTGAACTAACGTATCGGGATCGATTTTACGGAGAGTTCAATAAAGTTTTGACGCAAGACTTCAGTGATGTTCGTGATACGAAATTTATACCTGAAGAAGTAAACCTGGCAATACTGCAAATTATTGAATATGCTGAAAATAAAAAAAAAAAACTGTAAATAATTTGTTGGTAAATAATTTTTTGTAAGCATGCGAGTATAAATTTGTAAGATTGAGTGTATGTAGTTTTTTATCTCTCGGAATTCCTTATAACTTCGTATAGTTGACTGCTGTCTCATAGACGGTGTTTAATATTGATGAATACGAACATGGCCGGCAGATAGGTGAAAAATTGTGGGTTTGATGATAAGAACACCAAATTTGGCATGGTAGTAGTTCTTGGTGTTTCAAAAAATATTAGCTATGAACCAACCTTGAAATTTAAAAATGGCGGCCTTTTCCAAAATGGCTGCCATAGAATATCAAAATAAACATATATAATTTATATAAGGTCAAATTTATGGTAAAATTTGGCATGGCAGTAGTGCTGGTTGTTTCAAAAAATATAAGCTATGAACCCACCATGACAATTTGATATGGCGGCTTTTTCCAAGATGGCCGCCACTAAATATCAAAATCAACAAATATCCCTTATATTAGTTCAAATTTGTCATGTAAGTAGTGCTGGGTGCTTCGAACAATATAAGCTATGGACCCAACTTGAAATTACAATATGGCGGAGTTTTTCAAGATGGCCGCCATAAGATATCAAAATCGACAAAATTCCCTTATAGAAGGTTAAAAAGTGTTTTGTTTTGACGTACTTTCAGTACAGCTAAGTGCACTACAACACCAAGTGTATGCCACATTTATTTACTAAAGTCAAACATAAACATATTTGCGAGGAAAGTATAGAAAATCGTAATTACGGTACCATTCCTGAATAACAGTAGTCTACAAAGAGGGATCACGTATAGGCACTGGCGTTGATCCAATATTTAAGCTAGACTTATTTAGAATGTATGCTTCTCGAGTCGAACAGTTTTCTCTGCGATCAACTGGAAGAAGACATAGTAATGATCTAAAAACTGCAGTAATATCAGGCTTGCCAGGCCATTAACAAGGCAGGTGCTTGCTTCTTCTGTTTAGTGATTAGTGATTATTTTGGTTTTGGGATTAAACAAGCAACCGTTTAACAAAAAGTTGCACATGCATGTAGTTCAATAAGAGATAATGTAGGCAAAAGTCATTAAAAACATTAGTTGATAATCGTTTAGCCAAATATTCAGATGCAGGTAAGTTATTCCATTGAGGCAAACATGGCATATCCATCATGTCCATTTCAAAGTTACGTCTGTTTTATTTCTCTATTGTTCTTTAACATTATATTCAACTGAATTAAAACCATTTCATAATATATGTATGCCTTCAACTGGATGCTAGAACAAGGATAAGAGGAAGTACTAAATGACAAAATAGATATAAGAAGACGTGGTATGAGTGCCAGTGAGACAACTCTCCATCCAAGTAACAATTTGTAAAAGTAAACCATTATAGGTCAAAGTACGGCCTTCAACACGGAGCCTTGGCTCATACCGAATTGCAAGCTATAAAGGGCCCCAAAAATGACTAGTGTAAAACCATTCAAACAGGAAAACCAACGGTCTAATCTATATAAAAAACGAGAAACGAGAAACACTTATGAACCACATCAACAAACGACAACCACTGAACATCAGGTTCCTGACTTAGGACAGGTGCAAACAAATGCAGCGGGTTAAAACGTTTTAATAGGCTCCAACCTTCACCCTACCTGAAATAATAGTGTAACATCACAACATAGAAAGACACACTATAAAATATCAATTGAAATGGCTTAACTCAATCAAAAGACATAGTAACAAAAACAAGTGAACATACACCGAACGAATAAATTTGATTTATGACACAATGTTAAATACAAAATTAATAAAACAAGGGGGTTAGATGTAAAACAATATCAGAAAGACAACCATAACCTTGGGCAAAATGCCGCCAAATATAATAACGTACACAGGTAAATAAAAACAATTTTGTTGTAAGGTATACATGGAGTACGGAAATGATTTTTACAAAATAAATAATTTGTACAGTTTACGTTTGTCGTTTGTGATTGATCCAATTATCAGTTTATCTACAGTACTAGATTTATGAAAAATTCAACATTGAATATGTGGTTCCTCTCGCGAAACCTTGTGGTTAAACAACAGCAGCTGTGGACAATATTGACAACAACAAGAGTTCAACTACGGCTAACGAATCGTTCCATAGTAGTGCAATTTCAATATTTCAGCATTTTCTTAGTCTAACTTGGCAAATTCGTCATAACCTTTTGCTTTGAAATATATGCATGCGTTTCATAATTACATATAATAATAACCCTTTTATGGACATGCACTCTGTCTTCGGAGGTTACATAAAGAAATGGTATCGTTGAGAAACTTGTGTGATTGGTTAAAACACAATGTTTGAACAAGTGTTCGATCAAGGAAACATAATACTTAATGAATAGCAGAGGTTTTTTAGAGGTTCTCATGCATCATGAACAAGACATTTCCATGAGGTTACAGTAGGTGTACTTCTAATTCTTATGCAAAGGTCCTGACATAATGTTTCACTGAGAAACGAGACCCTGGTGAGAACTATGTAACATTCAAAGAATGGAGTAACGAGAGGAACATTTAAAGTCGCCTTAACCACAACTGGTTGCGAGATCATTAAAATGATCCTTCTAAGAGTACAAAGATTCCATTATACTGCTTATTCATTGGTTCTTTGCATTTTCCATCAAACGTATGGTTTCCAGTACCCCTGCGCTATATTATTTCATTTAAATATGCAGTTTAAGTGTTGCAAACGTAATTTGGAAATGGAAAATATAGATCCAGCTCAAGAGTAGAATTACACACTTGTAAAAGGAGAAGATGGGGCAATCAGATTGGCTATCAATATCGCACAATAACAGCATTTAATAGTGTTTTGTCTAAAAAATCCATAGTAATTAACAAGACTAAACCCACCTTTGAAATAATATAATGTGATCGGGTAATCCATATGATGTTCTACACCAGGAACGGTTTAAAAGCAAAAACACAACATTCTCAAAGCATGTGGGAGGGAATGTTTCTGCCTTTTACCCAGAGTTCTACTTCGACTGAATGCGGATGGCATATACCCTATTGGACATTTATCACAGAGGTATCAGCATTGTTTAATGAATTAATAGAATGTAAAATGTGGATTACAGATATAGAATAGATGTCACGGTAGATGATGTTATGTACGGTTCTGCTTAAAATGTGGTAAGAAGTGGAACTAACACTAAATGGGCTGTCCTTAAGAAACATTTGAAAACTGCTGTGAAAATATGTTGTTGTTTAGATGATAAAACGATGGAGAAGATACTTAGACACTCAAAAATCATTAGTAAAACAAAACCAGATACGAACATGGATAAAAAAAAAAAAAAATGCTAAAACAAATCACTACACTAAAGTCTAAATATTGAGCAAAACCAACGTTTACCCCATTGAAATCCGGGGATGATCTCAGGTACTTAAGAAGAGTACGCAGTTCTTGTCCTACCTAGGTGCTCTTGTTTAAATAGATTGATGAGTCATATCCAGTAATTAGATATATATCATATAAAAGTGGATTTATAAATGTCACTTTTCTAACCCTTAGAATCACAAAATTTAAAACATGTAAAAATCATTGGTACATGTAAATTATCTTAAGCTTGTTCGAATGTGGACGTTTGAAATGAAGTAAAGTTTTTAATGCCTAGCCTAATGATGAATAAACAAGAATTTCACTGGTTGACAACATAGCAATTGAAAAACAAAGAGCAAATAACTCAACATTGAAAGCATAAACAACACAAGTCCCTTTTCATCAAAACTAGGGGTCAACGCAGGTGTTAAGAAGGTTGTGTATTTTCAGGCCGACTGGTAGCACTCGGGATGTTACTTATTTCAAGTAGAAATTCGGTGATAAGTAGTATTTATTCAAAAATATTCTGATGGCGTCCTGAAAACGTTCGAAAGTTTCCATTTATTAAATTGTCATGCAAGCAGCATCAATGAATCATGGAAACGCAATCCCTAGAATATTGTATAAACTGCAAAGTGCAATTCGATAGATGAAATAAATATCAGCAAAGCCTTGTCTCAGTTTTGTTAATTTTCAATTTTTGGCGGCCATTTAAAAATTTTCCGCCATTTTGAAAAAAAATGAAAAGTCAAATATAACGTCATGGCTTACTAGAAACGTTGGATTACATTTTATATGTTTTTAAAAGATTAGGTTTATATATCATTTGCTTTTAGTTATACATGGTTGTGAATTTTGGACTGATTCGCAGACATCTTGAAAATGGCCGCCGTATTGGATTTTTCAAGTTGGTCCATAGCTTGAATTGACAACCAAATATATATTTACAATTGTGCCAAGTTTCGTGCTTTTATCATCAAACCCACAATTATTCTAAAAAATATGAACGAATCAGCTGGACTATTAACGTTTTTGATCGTGAATTCGCATTGAGGAATGGAATTCAATCCCGTACGAACATTTGATTAATTCGTTTAATTATTTCGTCTTTTTCACTGAAAACAAAGACAATTATCAGTCAATTTAAAGTTTTATTTTGAATTTTGCGTAGGTTTCTGAATAAGTTGAATGAATGAGCTACATGAAAGATAAGTGTGAGGTAGTCTGATCGTATAGGAACTTGATGTATTTCATAATAAAGTTGTAAATTGATGTAGAAGATGATCAATTATAGTGCAATATATTTTATCATGATAAAAAAAAAAAAAAGTCGAACTTACCTGCCTTCTTGTGCGGGGTTCGAACTCACAACCTAAGTGTTGACAGGCTAGTGACACAGTTGAACGACTACTTAGACCACTCGGCCCCGGTATGGATGAAAGGAGATATGGGATGGACTTCAACTCGGTGCATTAGTAATGCATTTGCGCACAGCTTTTTATAACGTTTTCGTGCATTTATGCTACAGCTTCAACTAGACAGTAACCAGCAACATAAAAAGGTTTTATCGGAAGCCGCTCATATATACACCTCCAGACTCCAGAACTGTAAACAGGGCTAAAGTACCGACCGTTCACCTTTTTTTTTTTTTTTTTGGGTGGGGGGGTATGTTTTTTTTTTTTAATGTTTGATTCCGAATTTCTTGAAAAAAGACATTATTTGTTTCAGAAGGGAAGCAAACAAAATAGTTTGTTTCCATTGAAAATGTCTTTCCTATTTAGAGGCAGTTTTTTCTATAAGAGATTGATACATAAATTTCAAGTAAGTTCATTTCTTGTAATTTCTTTGCCTTGCTTATCATTTTTGCTGTTCATGTTTCTCTTTATATAATACTTTTCTCAAGATGTTAGTACAGAAAGACACAAAATCGGCAAAAATCGGACATTGAAAGGGTAATGACTGCTGTAAGGGACCGGTCATTTGTAACCCCAAAAAGAGAGGATGGGAGGAAATAAATGGGGCCTTGCAATTTTTTTGGAATGGAAAAATGATATTCAGTTTTTTATATTTATAAATTTGCGGCCGTATAAGGGTATGGCGATGTCACAATCGTCCGACGACATTTAGTTTCCAGACAATAACTTGAGAATAAGTATAATGTTCTCTATCAAATTGTACAACAAGGTTCCATACTACAAAAGGAAGTTTGGGATTGATTTTTGGGGTTATTGTCAACAGTTTAGGCATTAGGGGCCATAAACAAGCATGTTTCTTGTTTCAGGACAATCACTTGTGTATAAGTGTAAGGATCTCTATGAAATTGTACCACAAGGTTCCATACCAAAAAAGGAAGTTTAGGATTAATTTTGGGGGTTATGGCCAAAAACAATACTTTTCTAATACTTTACAAATTGCTTATTTCTTGACCAATTTCACGAGGGTTTTATATCAGTCTTGAATTCTTGGGGTTCTTTAATATGTTGAATCTAACAGTGTAATTAGATTTTTGATTTTGGACCCCGTTTATAAATTGATCCGAAATTGAGGTTTTAAGGGTCCACAATTACACTTTGTTTGATTCCAACAAAAATTTTATTATTGTGGTTCTTTGAGATGTCGAATCTAACCGTGCATTTAGATTTTTTTATTTTGGTCCTCGTTTTCAAATTGGTCCACATTAAGGTCAAAAGGTTTCAAATTAAACTTTGTTTGATTTCAACAAAAATTGAATTTTTGGGGTTCTTTGATATGCTGAATCTAACCATATATTTAGATTTTGAATATTGAACCATATAATAGACAAATGTCCAATTTCATTTTTTTAAGATCTTAGACAACATTCATTCTGTGTCAGAAACCTCTGCTGTGTCAAATATTTAATCATACTCAAAATTCAGAGCTGTAAAGCTTGAATGGTGTGTCCATACTTGCCCCACCTGTTCAAGGTTAGAACCACACCCTACACTTCCCCCTACAGTAAAAAAATAGTTTTGACTCGAAAGACATCAATTTTAACACCTTGCTGCGCTCGCCTCAATTGTTTAGACCTAAATCCTAAGTTTCAACATGTTCTTCCAGCTGAGTAATTTTCACCTGATGCTTAAATTGAATGAAGGTGTGGTAAATATCAATGAGACTTTAATAGGCATATCCAAATTAAGTTCCCTGAAGTCACAAACAACTGCCACACTTGAATTCTAGATCCACTTCTGACGCAATATTTTATACTTATAATAGCAATAGAAATTTAATGCACTTTTTTTGTCATTGCGAACAAAAGTATTGATAAATGTGTGTGTGTGTGGGGGTGAAATGTTTGTGTATGGAAAGAGGGGTCTTGAATTTATTTTCCATCTTCAAGGTGGGGACTTGAAAAAATAAGAGAAATTCCCATGTCTTCTCCCACGTCCCTCTTCCAATGAAAGAAATGACCCTTAGTAGTTGATTTATAATTTCAGTCATGTTAAATTATTTATTTGTAAATCTGTCCTTCTCTGTACCATTTTGCAAGGAAAGGTTTCTCTATTATTAAGATATCAAGATAATAGACAATAAAATAACAAAACTCACCAGAGCCCAAATTGCCCCAAAGGGACCTTTACTATAGAGCATATTCAGAATGTTTTCATTGCGCTACTCTTTTCTTTTTTAATCGATTGTTTAGTGTAGTTTTCAAGATAAACGCAAAATATTAAAAGCCGCCGCCGCAAACTGAATCTCCCCAAACTAAACCTTTATCGAAAAAAAAAAAATATCCAAGGGTTAAAATTTTTTAGAATGCTTGGAGGAACAAATATTTACAAAACATTAGTTTTTACTTGAACAAATGTTTTAAAATTAAGAATAAGATACTTGAGTCGTTATCCAAAATGAAAGGTAGGGCTAACTATATGGACATTGCTCACCATTTCGACTGTTTACAGTTTCTTCCCAAAAACTATTATTTAAAGCCAATTACTCCTACAAGGATTCATCGCCGGAATAAATTTTGAGGAAATAGAAAGTACATATAGGAATAGATCTTGACATTCTGCGCAATTTTTTAATGAAAAAGTGGTTTAATTATAGTATTTCCCGTTGTTTTGCATTGGAAACTATGTGCCACTGTGACCAGTATCGGCACTCTATCAATAGTAAATGGTAATCGTTGAAAGTGGCCTACTCATCATTAATCATACATAGATTCCAAACATATAGCTTTGAAGTTTCAGTGAATAGGATTTTTTTAAAAGTGACTGGTCAAATTCAAAGATTGACTCTGGTGGTATTATTTTTTACCAATCGAAACTAAATTAAGGTCTTTTGTATAGGACTTTCAGTACATTATACTTGCAAAGATTTATTAAAATTGGCTGAGTGGTTTCAAAGAAGAAGGCGAAAATGTGAAAGTTTACGGACGACGTATGCTTAATGACGAAAATAGCTCACTAGCCTTACAAGCTTGTAGGACAATAATTACGGAGCCTTGTTGGTCTTGAGATGTAAAGTCCAGCGCTGGAGATGTAAAGACAAGTTTTATCTACAGCGCTGGATATTATATCTACAGATCTTGACTTTAAATCTATAGCGCTTGATTTTACTTCTGCAGCGCTTCACTTTAAAAAAATAACCCAACTCTCTATCTGTATGAGACTAACATGCATCAGTACATACTAAATTAATGCAGTTTTTTATGTTCATTTAGACACCAATCTGATTAAGATACAGATCGTGTGTCCAAACTTTGCTTACAAGGATCTGAAAACGCTTTTATTTTCTGTTTTAAAGTCCATTTGGGATTCTCTGATTTTGTCGGATTGGTACACACCTTCAAAAATATGAAGGCTGAAATTTCATTGGCTGATGTAATAATTACCAGAACAGAAAGTAAAAGGGGGTGGTATCAGGTCCTTGTAACCAAAGCTCAGACACAGGATCTGTATGTTAATCAGATTGGTTAGGCACCGACTATTCATCTTTTGTGGGCGGGAGCATGTGTATTTCCTTGTGCTCCGGACAAACATATTTTTAAACTTTTTTTCAATAATAAGGTTATTTTGATTAATTTCATTGCTCTAATTTATCCCTCATTTTCAATGGAAACAAACTTTTTTTCGATTCCCTTCTGAAATGAATAAAGTCTTTTTCAAGAAATTTGGAATCAAACATTTAAAAAAACATGACTCTCTCCCCCTTTCCCAAAAACAAAAAAGAAAGATGAATGGTTGGTACCTTAGCCCTGTTTACAGTTCTATTCCTTGAGTCAGAAGGTGTATATTTGAGCGGCTTCCCTAGAAACCTTTTATATTGCGGGGGGTTACTGTCTAGTTAAAGCACCGCCTCGGTGATTTCGTGGTAGCGTGTTCGCCTCGATTACGGGAGGTCGTGGGTTCGAACCCCGGCCGGGTCAAACCAAGGACTTTACAATTGGTATCTGCTGCTTCCCCGCTAAGTACACGGCATTAAGGAGTAAGAACAAAGAATTGTCGGCTCGGAATCAGAATAATGTGCCCGGGTAAGGTGACATATCTTCCTGTGGAGTGTTACCTTGTGAACTAGCACTTTAAAAATCCGGCTCAGCGTGTCGGTCTAGTACAAAGCTGGATAAATATTTTTATCTTACCTCCTATACATTTCTAGGAATATGATTGGTTAAAAGCAACCGCGTGGAGACCGTGTATATTCCATATTGGGTTAGTAGGCGGGGCTTATTTCAATACACGGTTAGTAGTGGTGTTATGTCCCTTTATAAAAACAACACGGTGTTGGGGGAAAATCCTAAAGGTTTCAACAGACGAAGAAATTGATGATGAACGATTAAAATAAATTCATAAAACACATTTAAAGCTAACAAATTGTTATTGTTGGCATTTGTTTTTGTATAAAACAATGGAAGTAGGTTCTTAATACTAACGGTATTGAAGACTTGATCACTTTGATAGGCTACTAGTCAAAATACCACATGTAAAGATAGTCGGTAAGATACATTCGTTACATAGTGTGCTAGTGACCTAATACGATATATATGAAAACATAATAAAAACCTGCGCGCATCCATACCGGTGGCCGAGTGGTCTAAGTAGTCGAACTACTGTATCACTAGTCTGTCAACACTTAGGTTGCGAGTTCTAATCCCGCACGTAGCAGGTAAGCCCGACCACAATCTTGTTTGACTAGAATTGTCAGTTTTCTACCGATGGTCGATGGTTCTCACCGGGTACTCGGCTTCCTCCACCAACATAAACTGACCGCCACGAAATAGCATGGTAGTGTTGAAAGTGGTGTTAAACACCAATCAATTAACCAATTAATCAATCAATCATCCATACCGGTATACTTATGCATGAGTGTTTTATAGCTGTTGTTATGAAATACTTTAATAAATGAATGTGATTTAATCCAAGTCTTTTGCAATAAAAGTTGTTTTATCATATTTTCGCCGCAGCCGGGAAATTCTTCAACTAGCTCCTGTATCAATTGATCTAAATCTTCCACAGAAATGTTTGAAACGTTGATTTTTGTTGAATTGCGCTGTCTCATTTTTCTATAAAATGCACTTTCGGAAGCTGATACGAGGCTGGAGCTGCTAGATCAGAAACAGTAACCTGGCATTCAAAAACAATACAGAATATCCTCTGGTAGATCAAATATTTGAACGCAAGTTCTCAATATAGTCGAGGACTCATTATTTAATAACTGTAACCGTATGTTCATTATTTTTTTTCCAACAATTATACAAGATGTGATTTTTTCATCTTTAAAACAAAGAACAACGTACCAATGTTTATCTCTTTTAAAATATCAACCATTTTCCAAACAATAGCTACAGATTTGAGCCGGATTTATAGTAAGTCAGGAGAAGCAGATCGGAATGTGTTATGACGAAGACAGTAATCTTTCTAATCGTAATCATATTCATTGACCATAACAATGATAAAAAGCACATCATATAGGACGTTTTGTCATCATATAATGAAGTTAACCGAACTACATCATATAAAGTTAATCATATTACTCCAGCGACAACCTAGCCTGTTTCAAGCAGAAGGCGTTTCATTTTCAACTGTTTGTTTTTACAAA
This sequence comes from Mytilus coruscus, assembly GCA_017311375.1. NCBI lineage: Eukaryota > Metazoa > Mollusca > Bivalvia > Mytilida > Mytilidae > Mytilus > Mytilus coruscus. The sequence continues at coordinate 4,490,384 of CM029605.1, forward strand.
TTAGAGAAAACAATAAATCTGTCATTGCATGCTGATAAACCCAGTAATACAGAAGATCATCTCAGTAAAATCATGAGTCATACCATCTGAACACAGTTATACAGTATAATTATATGATGAAATATTAGAATATACTTGAATGAAATTTTGATCACATTGTCTCTATATATATTTTTATCTTGATATTGACTTTAAAATAGATTTACGGAAACTTTTGATAATGTATACAGATGTTAAATATTCATGTTGAAATACAAAGGTTACAGAATTGCAGATCAAAAATGAAAAGGTAAGCAATTCCCTATCTTTAATTATTTATCCTTTTTTAAACATCTTAATTCGTTTTAAAAGGAAATATTCAAATCTTTTATTGTTGTCCAAATAACTGCTGTATAACAAATGTATAAGCAAAATTTTTATTAGATATATTTATTTAAGCAAGCCAATACATACATGCATATTGGAAATAATAGTATTTGTACTTTTACATCATTTGTTTAAAATGAAATATTAATATCCTGTATATGCAAATATTGAAGTGTTTTTAAAAATACTAAGCGATGATAATGATATTAGCAAATTTTACAAATCATAAAAAAACTAGGAGAGGTAATTTTAAAGATTTTTTTCTGATTCAGGTTTTATCTAAACATGACAAGAAAGAAGAAAGAAAATAAGTGAAATGGTAAGTATTTTTGCATTACTATTTAAAGCAATAATATAAAACCTACTTCTGTTCTTAATATATTTAGATTTTAAATAGTACAAGAACAAACACATTTTATGCATAGTCCTATACATAAATATGTATACTCCCACTTTAAAAGGGGTTATACTGTTTTACCTCTGACCGTCCATTTGTCCCATGAATAGTTGGTTGCATTTTTCCCAGGATTTCTGAAATTCGGTATCAAGGTTTATATAAGTGAGCTATGCTGTGTGATACGTTTTCAGTTTCATCACTTAATAACTTCCTATTTTCCGAATAAAAAAGTATTAGAAAAAAGGGGGGCTGTGATAGGCTGTGTTTTTAAAAATATTTTGAGAAAATTCTTTGAATAAGCATTCGCAATTATCAAATGTTTTTACATTGTTTTAACTAAAAATATTTCTCCAAATCCTTTTAGTGGAAATCCAACAACAAGAAAGGTCTTTAATTTAAACAAAAAAAAAAACTGAAGGTATTTTATTTTTGCTTTTTGTAGAACATAAATCCTCTGCCAGTAATTAAGGAACTACCTTTTGAATCAGATGAGCATGGAACATTTATTGAACTTGGGAATTTTACAAAATATTTAAGAGAAAATGAATATCAGTCTGATACATCTGGTATCCGAAAAGGCAATATTCAACGCCAAGTTTCAAGATTTAAAGATGGTATTAAGTTAAATGGAGGATTGAACAATTACCTGTGGCATCGGTTTTAGGTATATGTTCCATCATATGGATGATTTTCAAGTATGCAAAAGTTCTGTAATGAAATAGTAGATGTAGCTCTTGGGAAACAACCTGTGAAAACTCCAAGTTCTTACTTAGCACTTTATAATGAAATAGTTAAAATGGCTTTTCCATCTTCCAAAGTTTAGTATCTGATGAGGTCAACATTGACACTTGCAACCTTGAATATCTTGGTGAAATATACAAACCAAATTTTTCAACAAGTGACTGGAAAAGATTCAGTTGTTTGAATGGCATTTTCAAACATATTACAAAATAAAAGCTGGATCAAGCTATGAAAATATTTTAAAAAGAAGGAGGAATTTCTGAACTTGTTGGTAAAACAATTGAAAGAAATCGTTTGAGGAAATGCTCAACAGAAGCCCTAAATGGAATACAGTTGCAAGTTGGGGTATCAACCATTTGCCAGAAAAGATAGAAGTTGACACCATGAACTGCATAACAACATATTTACCAGAGAACACTGCCAATGTTTTATGTGTAGACTGCACATCAAAATGTAATCATGATCATGGAGTCCACATTCTTGTTAATCTTGAAAAAACATCGAAATTCCCATTTTAAATGATGCATGTGTTATCATTAGAGCAGTACTAAAACGAAAACATTTTGTAAATACACCCGAAATAATATTTCTGACCAATTATGCCTTTCGTTCCTTTAAAGAGTCAATTCCACCAAGGTTTACAATTCGTGACCAACTGAAGATGGGTGCTTTGGTGATAATATATATCACATATCTAAATCACATGATGTTGAGATGATGGAACCTGAAGAGTTTATAGAACCAAACTTATGTTCCACTTGCTTCAAGGACTTTAGATATCTGAATGATCCTTTAGACATAGATCATTTCAACGTTACCAACGAATGGCTCATGCATGTTCCTCTACCAGTACAGATATTTTAGAACACACCTATATAAGCAAAGATGTTAAAGCTGACAATATTATCCAGATAAGACCAAAAGTAGCTTCTCTATATTGTCAGTTTGAGGCACACCTGAAAACTCTGAATCAAGCATATTGTGGAATTATTCAAGATATTTACACTGATGAATTGATAGTCAACTATCACAACATTTCTACTGTGTTTTCGCTAACTTCACATGCAGGGATATCCCATAGTCACAGAACCGGAGACCGGCGCCTGAGAAAGAATGCAGACCCTGAGCTCTGTTATTATCGGACTTTTATGAAACGATACCCCATTGTTTATAGAGAAGTAAACCAAGAGATGGACAATGAACACAAGATATCTATAAGGAGTGTCATTTAGCATTACTGATGGATAATCTTGTACATTTAACGATGACAGTGGATCCACGTCCTGGACAATGCAGAACAAATCAATTGTGCACTCTTCCTTTAACTGTCAAAGGAATTCCAAAGAATGTATATGTAACATCTAATTGGCATTTAGACAATTGTGATGGTTCCAGTTTTGCTCTTGTATGCATCAGACACAACTTAAAAAGCTGATGTAAACAAAGTCTTTTGGAACTAACAGCAGAAGAGCAACAACCAACAATATTTTCAAGGAAAATATGTCCTGGGGATTCCAAAGTCTTTTTGGAGTGGACTGTATAAACATGCTAATGGAAAGTTACTCTATGTCACAAAGTGCTTCAGAGTTTAGAAAAGAAAACTTGCCTTCATCGGTTATTGGTCATTCTGAAGAAGACATTGATCAATTGAACAAAACAATGGAATCCATTAATTTAAACAGTGGCAATACAAGCCTTGACGATACTATACCACTTGAATATCCAGCTCCTGTTTCTGAAATAAATGATACCTTCAATGAAACATCTCCTGAGTCTTTGCATAGTTTACTAGAGGAAATGGATATATCAGCAGAATTAAAGGGGGATAGCAACATAAGTATACAGCATTTAGAGAATGAAAGATTGTCTTTAGACCTGTCTGAAATTCAAAGTCACTCAACAACATTGAGTTGAAAATGTTGAGCTTGCTAGTCTTCAAGATGATGAGGAGGAAGAGAATATAGAGGGACTACTAAATGCCATTCTGCCAAATGATTTTGGAAGTTTTACACTTGAAAGGATTGATCAGTCTGCAACAGAGTCCCAACCTTCAGTACTCCTGTGTCTTCTCCGCCACCATTATTATGTAGACATCCTCCTCCAGCATCAGGCAGAGATGACGACATTTTGGTTTTAAAAAAGGTGCTCGATGACATCCTGATCAAAACAGATGTTAATTTGAAAGAAGACAAAATTATATTTGCTCCTGATTATAAGATCGCCAAGAACTTACTGAAACTTATTGACACTACAGAAAAATACAAAGTTTTTACTCCAGAATTTCCTATTCTTCACCTTCGAAAATCCAAAATCACTAACTTAATATCAGCATATAAAGCAACAGGGCTTCTTCACATTTTACGATACATGAAGGATGAGGAAAATGAAAAAGATTGGACAAAACTTCTGACAATTGAAAATATTGAAACAGCTACACGAAATATTTGGAGATTATCAGTAGCCCTTCATCTTTCCTTTTTCGTATGCTTCCTGTCCACGCTTTCAGAAGAAGATTCGAGAAATCTGATGAAATTATTGGATGAATCACCAACAGAAATGCAGCCACAATGGGAGAACATTTTGACAGGTTTCTGCAGAAAGGAAAAAGCCAAAATGCGACATTTTGTCTGCATGTAGAACTCATGGGGCATTGTGATGAAATTGTTGCTATTGCCGTATCAGAAAGGATTGGAGGAGAAAAGGGCTATAATCTGTTGTTGGCAAATGTAAAATCATCACTACCGTTCTCATTTCTCAATAATGCCTCCAGTTATGCTGGATTTTGCATAAGGTTAATGTTGTCACATTATAGCGCTAGTCCGTTTCATCAGAAATTGAAACACTCTTTATATAGCTCGCCACATAATGACAGTCCAATTAATTTTGGATTAGACACTAGCAGAGAAATAGATCACCGAACAGCAAAGAAATGTATCAGACCAACTTCTACATTTTCTTCAGTGTTGCCAAAAATGTCTACTGTTGATGAACAACGTCAAATTTACATAATGAGAATGTCTCTTCTCATATGTAGATGATGGCGTGGCTACACAAGACAGTAAATCTGCTAAATCTTGTGCATCAAAGCATCTTCAAAAAAGGTTATCAGCAAATTATATAGAACATTTTATTCGGACTAAGAAATTGATTTTAAAGATAAATGCTTATCAACTGAAGTACAGCAAATTCCAGAAAACATATATTACCCATCTAAACCAGACATTTTGGAAAATTTGCTTGACAAATCAACATATCCAATTGGACACTATTTGATAAAGAGGTATCTTTGCACAAATGGCATTTTGGGACTAAATGAAGGAGACTTGCCACCAATAACAGACATAGAAGGCCCAAAAGTGTTGTTGAATAGGGTCAAAACAATGAAGAGTGTTACCATTAATAGAGGTAGGTGCCAAAAGAAGACGGGAAAAACTGGAACACATCAGATTAGAAGAAAAGAGACAACAGAAGGTAAAAGACTGACCAAAGAAATTGAATGTTTTAGCTCTATGCAAAATACATGTCAAGCAATTGTAAAGCCCGATTGTACAAAATCTACTACAAACAAATCACTTGGAGTTAAAAGGCCTTGACTTCTATTCTGAAGATATGTCTAACAGAATTAACTACAAATCCTTCTACCAGTGAGGAAATCTTGCCATCTATGAACGATTTACTGATGTTTGATTTTAAATGCGTTCCTAACCATATATCATCTAATACTAAGGTGGCAATCGTAGAGTTTGCAGGCGCCAAATTTAAAACCTTTGCAACAACAGGAGAAAGCTACATCAAATATGTGACGGGAGGTATTATCAACAAGCTACTCAGAGATTTACAAAATTTGCAAAGAATAATCATTTGTGAGGAAAATACTCATTCACTCCAGACGTCTTCAAGGCTGCAACCTGACAAAACGCCAAACAAAAGATCCTGTAACCATAGCACACCTCAAGGAGAAGGATGAAATCATCAGCAGAGGCAAGTTCAGCAAAAGGCTGCCATAACAACAGGATTAGGAAAGAAAGCAGTAAGCAACTATCTTGGTAAACATCTGACAGAATTGGATATACAGGCAGATTTAATTATAGATGTGGACAGTGAGGCTGTATATGGTCAATGTCAATGTGAAGATTTGGATAAGTGTACTTGTCCCTTGTTTACAACACCAGTTAGAGCTGTTTTCACACAAGGTAATGGATTTCAACATTCGGAAAATTTGACTATGATCAAGCAGCGAAAGGGTGAAGCAGAAATGTCTCAAGCTGATTGGTTAAAGGATGTACAACTCCAACTTCATGATGGGGAATGTGTTATAAACTATGTGACATCAGCAGACATAGACACTATTGTTATTCAAATCTTTGCAGTTAGTCTGTACTGGCCAAGAAATCCAGATAGCACTTTCAAATTTCCGGTGTATGTATGGTTGCAAAAACAAAAGCCAGAAATATATAACATCACAGGAATACTGACCATACTTGAAAGAGCATTTCCTAACAAATACATAGGTGCCATACTTGCTATCGTATTGTCAATGGGAGGCAATGACTACCTCCCAAATTTCCATGGTATTTCACATGAGAAGCTACTGAACAACGTTTTTTCAGAACCTGGTATTGTAAGTTCACTCCTGCAATTCAAAGAGATAAATGAGTCTGGTGTTAAGAGATTTAAATGCACAATAGATGTTGATCAGTATGTTAAACTTTATTTGAAACTTTATTATCCTAAAAACGTGGAACAAGAGAAGTTAACTTTTGAGGAAGTGCGCCAACTTACAATCAAGATCCCAGGAAAGTCTGATTTTAGACACCCCCAAACATGGATGCCACCAGAAAGTTCGTTGAGACAACTAGCAAAGCTAGTGCAATGCCAAATTGACTACCTATTAACTGTATTTAATCCAGGAGCAAGCTTACCAAATTTCATGGCATCAGGGTGTTTGAAAGTAAGACAGGATGGATCAACAATTTATAATCTGGGACCTAACTGTCATATTGACAACAGGGATAACCTTATTACTGTTTCAGAAGAAACACTAGCAAACAAACTTAATAGAAAGTCAGGGAAAAGACAGTTAGACGACACACCACAGAAAGGCAAAAGCAGCAAGAGACAACCAAAGATGTCTACACCAAGGTAAGTGTATATAATATGTTTTAATATTTTTTTCATTAAGTGGAAAAATTGTTTTGGATCAAATGTATTTGCTACACAATAAATTTACTTACTACTTAATTGTTAATTATCTGTCAATTTTATTAACAGTTTTACATCTGAAGATATATTTTACTTTCTCTTTATAAAATGAAATGAATTTATAAAATTTGTCAAGGTTGCTAGTTTATACATTAATGAAAACAGAAAACCAAATAATTTGTTCTAATTCAAAATAAACAATTATTCAAACGGCTAGTTAAAGAAGAACACAATCCATAATTTTCACTATTAATGAAACAGAGGCAAACAAAAAATTACTTCAAAAGAATTTTATTTGTTAAATATTGACTTTGAAACCCGATTGTTAACATTCAGTGGAGTCCAAATATGGTTATTGCAAGCAAAACAACTGTCCCCCTGTTATGACATAAGGGGACAGACCAACTGTAGAAATGAGATATGTACAGGTTATATAAGATGTTTCTTTTTATATTGCAGAAAGATTCAAGCAAGGAGAAAACTCCCGGATTAAACTATATTATCAAATTCACTGGATGAAGGATGGTTATGATTATTTTATATTCAGGGACAAAACTTTAAAAGATATTTCCCTTTTTACAGTGTTGCAGTTGTGCTGGACACTTCCTAACTGTGTGACAATGTTATATGCTACAATATAGTCATTTTGTTTATGAAAATACATTCAGAGCGTTGACAATTATTTTAGCAAATATATACATTGTAGTCTAGCTATTTTAGTTAAAGACCACTTTTGATGAAATTTTTTAAAGTTGGTTTATTCTTAATCTGAGGATTTCTATTCATGTATTTTTTTTCAATACTGTATATATTACAAAATTGCATTCGCTCTTTTAGTTTGACACATCTTTTGACCAATGTATGTTATATTTCTCACAAAATAATTTTGTATCAAAGAAAAATATTTAAAATATCCAAAATTTCCTTAAAGTGATTGTAAAAAATTGTTGGCGTCTACTTTTTCTACAACCGCCAAAAAATTGGCGGTAATGGCCCAAACCGTTCAGGAATAAGGGTCAAAAAGGGGAGTTTTTCTGGTTAATGGACAATTACTGAAGTATTTTTTAAATTATACTGGTTGTTTTTTAATATTAACTTTCAATACTTTGATTTAAAAAATTCTTATTTTATTGATACTGTCCTAATTAATTTTTCAATTGAAATTTTATTGACCACTTAATAAAATTCATATGTATACAGATTGTAATAATTAGTTATTCTTATCATATCACTAACTCTCCTTAAAATACTAAACACTGATAATGATGACCTTAAAACCTGTTAAACAAATTCCAGTGTCAGTTGCTGAGGATTATATTACATGATACGAACTTTGACTGAGAACTTTGAATGTCAATCAAATTAATGGTTTGTTTTGCTTAAGTTGAGTTGTACAGATTTAGTTTGTCGCTGGAGTAATATATAGATGTTTGCACATAATATCAGGAAAATGCACATCGTATAAGGATATTTGCACATCATATAAGTATATTTGCACATAATAGAAGTATATTTGCACATCATGTAAAAATCTTTGCACATATCATATTTAAGTACATTTGCACATCATATAAGTATATTTGCACATTATATAAGTATGTTTGCCCATCGTATAAGGATGTTTGCACATCGTATAAGTATATTTGCACATCATATAAGTATAATTGCACATCTTATAAGTATATTTGTACATCTTGTATGGATGTTTGCACATCATATAAGGATATTTGCACATCATATAAAGGTGCTTGCACATCATATAAGTATGTTTGCACATCATATAAGGATATTTGCACATCATATAAGGATATTTGCACATCATATAATGACAAGTGCATATCACATAAAGGTAAATGCACATCATATAATGAAAATGGGCATAACAAGACAGTTTTGGCGTTCCATATTCCTACATTTAAGTGGTTGGTAAAATCTGGAACATTTTATTATTTCTAATGTATAGATAAGAGGGTCTGGAGGGGTGGACTTCATTTCTGTAGTATTAAAATTTGTAGTTTACTTCTCTCTTTTCTATAGTTTTTTTTTTGTCCCATTATTCTCTATTCTGAATATTATAGCATTCCATTTTCCTCTATTCTTTATTTTTTTGGTCTATTTTTCTCTTGTTTGTTTTGCTTTTTTTCTGTGACATTGCCGCATTAATCACAATTATGTTGTCCCCATCCAGACCCTCATAAATTACGTATAGCTTAACGTACGTATAAAATTAAGGATTAATAAGAATATCACGTGATATATACATTTAACTTTACTTTACCAAATATGAAAAGACAAATATTAGTATTAATTTCAGCATTTCCATTTTAAAAATCAACATTACATAAAGATGTCAACAGTTTATTATTAAAATATTTCGCATTCATATTTATCCCAGGAAAACATTTATTTTAAATCAGTTGCTGGTGGGTAATAGCCCAGTCAAATGTTTGCAGTAAAGACTTAAACATTAACAAAATTTTAACAGAAACCTCTTGGGTGTTTTGTGTCTAGGATGTCATCACATTTGATACACTAAGTGTCTACCAAGATACTAGTGAAAATAGATGAGTTTTGGTTTTTTTATGGAAAAAAATTGACGAAAATTGGAAAATTTTATATTGATGTTTTTGATGAAGCAATATCTTTTCTATTTGAAACATCACAAATAGTCTAGTCGATGTAAACATTAACCTCAAACTAATTGCAACACAAAATTTTGTTGTTGTAAATCATTGTGATGTATTTGAAAACAACATAATAAAAATATACAAAAATATATTTTGCGGAACATATTTAAAAACTTGATTGTATTTGGAAATATCACTGACATCATGAAATCTACAAAAATAGGAAACCGGAAAATTTATCAACTGAAACTCTATTTTAAACATTACAGACATGATAATTTACGGAAACTGAAAAAGAAATGAATAAATTGAGTTAAAAGTTCAGATTTTTATCAGGAAATCTCTGAAATCAGGAAACCGGAAAATTTATCTAAATGTATAGAGATAAAGATTTTTTGGTCAATACTTTCCAAAATATATACTCGGTACATATACGAATCTTGCAAAATGTGATTCATTGGCGGTATCTTATTTAGGATATAAAAGGATTTTGAAATGCATAAATCATTTTGTTATGGACCTTTACCAGGTGAAATATAAATTCTATAGAGTGCATCGTAAAACTCGTGTTTGGGGGTAAAAGGGGAAGGGGTGGAATCTTCAATTATATCCTACAGAGTATTTTGTAAAATGAATGATAAAAGAAAAGTACGCAAATGGAAAATAGTATTCTTTCCTTTTATCCGATTGAAAAAAAATAAACATTTCTAGCCTTTCATGAAGTTTATCCCAAAATTTGGACTTTGCATGATTCTTGTATGGACTTCTTCTTTAGAAAAATCTCTAGTCATATGACAATATTTATGATATACATGTTAGTCAAAAGCTTCCTTTAAAAAAAGAAACATTTAAATCTTGAAAAGTAAATAAAATGTTTGTTATGATTCCGTGGAAACCTCTGTAGCCCTTTTCACAAAAAATCTTAAGTGTAAAATTAATCTTACGATAAAAATATTTAATTGAATTGTTAAGGAATATTTTAGACTTACGATAAATTTTACACTTAAGATTTTTGTGAAAAGGGCTACAGACTTTTTAAAAGGTACGACTAAAACTTAAATTTCGCATAGCTATGTATGAACTGTTCCAAAGCGTGCAACTAGCAGACAGTCACTGTGTTGAAGACCCATTGGTGGCATAGGGCTGTTTTCTGCTCTTTGGTCGGGTTGTTGTCTCTTTGACACATTCCCCGTTTCCATTCTCAATTTTATCATATATAAGGGGTAGCATACGATCTGTTAGATAATCCGGCCACTGTCTGAATATTAAGGTGTATGTGTGTAAAAACAAGGGACTTGCTATAATTGTCAATGAGACAACTATCTATTAGATTCTAAGATGACATTGATGTAGGCAACAATAGATCACAGTACGCGGGCCTTTAACAATGATCAAAAACCATACCGTATAGTCAATTAAAAAATGCCCCGACTTGACACAATGTGAGAAAATTCAAACGAGAAAACAGCTTGTTTTATGACAAAACAATCAACGAAAAAAGTTTGACAGACAACCGTCAACGGCAACCACTGAATCACATGCATCTGACTTGGGACAGACACATACAGAATGTGGCGGAGTTAAATGTGTTCGTGAGCGGTCAACCCTCTCCTTACATAGGAATAAGGTGTATAAGCACACCATAATAACAAACTGTAAAAACAGTTCGAAATGACTTGATTCTTCAGATTTGCACAAGGACAATAGACACAAAGTCCCAATCTAAGAATTCTCTAGATTACTGAAAACTAGTTCAATGGAAATCACAGCTCTGAAGTAAATCATGTTTTCCCAGACTAAAGTATCAATTAGGACAACGGATTTAATGAAAAGACGTCATAAACAGTCTGAGAAAAGCTTGACAATGTGCAATGCCAATATTTTATGGAAGCCATCAATAATGATAAAAACTGTAAAACTCTATGGAGACATTTAAAAGATCTTAACTCTACAACGGATCATGATATTGATATGATAACATACGAAGATAAGAATCTTACGGATAAAATTGACATTGTAAACTGCTTAAATGATCACTTTAGTTCAGTGGGAGAAAAACTTATTCCACATCCCCATTCTAACTTTGAATCAGAGAAAATAAACAATTATGTGAAATCCAAAATTAATGATAACACGTTGTTTTCACTATACACTGTCACAAATGGTGATGTCTTTTAATATCTCACAAATCTAGATATTAATAAATCAACCGGGACCGATGGAGTTGGCCCAAGAATATTAAAAGTATCAAAATCAATAATTGTAGATTCTCTTACTCATATTATAAACCTTAGTTTATGTACAGGTATATTTCCTGATATTCTAAAGTATGCAAAAGTAACTCCAATTTTCAAAGCCGGTAATAAGGATGATCCTAACAATTATCGTCCTATTTCAATTTTACCTACAGTGTCCAAGATTTTTGAGAGGGCTGTGTTTAAACAATTATATTCATTTTTAACTAAATACAAACTATTAGTACAACAACAATCTGGATTTCGTTCATAGTGTGTTAATTTACGTTTTTGATTGAGTTAAGCCTTCCAATTGATGTTTTATCGTGTGTTTTTCTATGTTGTGATGTTATACTATTGTTTCAGAAAAAGGGAGAAGGTTTGGTACCATTAAAACGTTTAATCCCGCTGCAAATGTTTGCACCTGTCCTAAGTCAGGAATCTGATGTACAGTAGTTGTCGTTTGTTTATGTAATTTATACGTGTTTCTCGTTTCTCGTTTTTTATATAGACTAGACCATTGGTTTTACCGTTTGAATGGTTTTACACTAGTACTTTTGGGGCCCTTTATAGCTTGTTGTTCGGTGTGAGCCAAGGCTCCGTGTTGAAGGCCGTACATTGACCTATAATGGTTTAAATTGTTATTTGGATGGAGAGTTGTCTCATTGGCACTCACACCACATCTTCCTATATCTAATTAGAGAAAAACCCTCATGCCACACAGCACTTATCAAAATAATTGACAAATGGTTAGAAGAATTTGACAAAGGCAATTTCACTGCTGTTTTATTTCTTGATTTTAAAAAAGCATTTGACACCATTAAACATAACATCTTATTATCGAAACTTAATTTATATAAATGTGATGATCACTCTGTTAAGTGGTTTTCATCCTATCTCTCAAATAGATTGCAAAAGGTTAAAATTGGAAAAACTGAATCAGGATACAATAATGTAACATTTGGGGTGCCACAAGGTTCCATATTAGGACCTTTATTATTCTTAATCTATATAAATGATCTCCCGTTTACATTAGAACACACAGAGTCTGAATTATATGCTGATGACACAACTTTGCATATATCGTCCAAATCTATTTCAAACTTAAACTCTTGTTTGAATAAAGACTTTGAAAACGTAATTGAATGGTGTGCTAAAAACAATATGATAATAAATAACAAGAAGTCCAAATGTATGCTTATGGGATCTGAGAGAAAACTTGAGAATTGTAATGATGTCTTGTGTGTATTATCGCAAAATCAAACTTCATTTGACAATGTGGAAGTAGAAAAACTTCTTGGTATCCATATTGATAAAAATCTATCATGGTCAATTCACATAGATAAAGTATGTGAAATTTTTTCAAGCAGATTATATCTGCTAAATAGATTAAAACGATACTTGCCTCGCAAAGGTCTTATCCTTTTTTATAACAGTTATGTATTACCAATAATTGATTATTGTTGCACCATATGGGGTTTTACCGCAAATTGCAACATTGAGCGGATTCATAAACTACAAAAGCGCACAACAAGATTAATTTTGAATAAGCCTTTTGATTATCCATCAATATCAATGTTTAAAGAACTTAATTGGATGACCATTTTTACGCGGATAAAATATTTTCAAGCCATTTTAATGTTTAAATGTATGAATGGACTCGCGCCAGATTATCTTACAAGTAAATTTACTGCGTGCAGTGATCTATATAGTTATTCTCTTAGGTCAACAACATCTGGACATCTTCATATACCAAGGCCAAAGTCTGAATACTTCAAAAAGACTTTTCAATATACTGGTCTAATCATTTGGAATAGTTTGCCAAATGATATAAAGGATTTAAGACATATAGAAAGCTTTAAGATGAAATGTGCTAATCTCTTTATCACAAAACAAAATGAGTAGACAAACTTTACAAATTTTTTTAGGACATTCTTGCCATGCTAGTTCTACAGTCTGTTTTCATGCTTGTGTATATACATTTGTAATTGTGTACATCTCTATTGTTTATTGTGTTATATACATTGATTGTTATATGAATTGTTCATTTAAATGTGTGAAGGCCTTGTGTGAGATTAACAATTGTATGTTAAATGAGTTACCTTCGTTAAATAAAGAATTTATTATTATTATTATTATTATTATATATATAGTATGGACAGAATATCGGACAATTAGTTTTCTTAAATTAAAAGTATACGTATTACTTTCTTAGACACATAATAATGATGCCTACCGGACGCGGGGGCCTCTGTGACCGAGTGGTCTGAGTAGCTCATCTACTGTGTCACTAGCCTGTCAACATTGGACTTGTGAGTCCGAACCCCACATATGGCTGGTGCGTTGGACTCCAATCTAAACTGATTAGGATTGTCGGTGGTTCTCTCCGGGCAGTGCGGCTTCCTCCACTATTCATCCATTCGAACCGACGTATCGTTAGTCTTACTCTTAAATGCCTCGTTCTTGGCACAGAAATAGCAAAACAGTCAACTTAAAGTCTGGTTTCCTAAGCCATAAATTGTACCCAAGATTCAGGACTATCCGCACTTAAGGAGAGCATATTACTGAGTCCGTTGTTTTGAATAGAGCCTTAGAGTGTACTTGTATTGGAAGTAAATTTGTATTTAATCACTGTCCAAAATTTCGAACAAAAACACTTTTCCCATTTAGATTCACGCAGACTTATAACATTTAGGGTTAAACGGGGTCTACAATTCCCACTTTTTTTTAATTTGAATTGCATGAAATATTTCCATTGAGATGAATAGGTAAATGTACCTTTTCATAATTTATTAGATGATATTACTAGTATATTCATATTGCGTTAGCAAGATATTAACAGCATTTTCTATTTCTTTATGTATATATATATACATATATATATATTCTGCAATGTAGAATTAGCCTTATTTTATAAGAGGGTCCTACACTGAAGGATTTCAATTTTTCAATTCGCCGTTTCAGATGCATTCTGGGTACTTTTTTAAAAGCATACACCAAAACGTTATAATTAGTTTACAATGTTTTAAACAATGGAAACTTATCCAATGATGTTCTGCTATGTTCATTTTGTTGAACGAACAGTTATCAAATCCCTTAGATTATGAAACGGCGAATTCAGATGAGGCTAGTTTTATATCTAGATCACGGCTAGACGTTTAACAATTAAACTTATAAACTTCAAATAAAGATTAAAAGGAAAACTTCTAAAATTGTTGGCTATATAAAGTACGGTAAAAAGCTGGTGTGAAAAATCGTTTTTGTTGAATTTCTGCATGTGGAATTAATAGAAAAAAACAAAGGATATGGGGTATCCATCCATGACACAAAATCAGTACATGCACAGCTAAAAACAAAAACAAAAAATCAAAGGAACCGCGCTTTTATTGCTGTTCTTTATCTCAAAGTCACAGAGAGGCCTTCAACATGGAGCAAAACAACAACAACAAAAAACTCTGACCTCACTGTAAGTTTAAGACGGCCCCTACCAATATACTTACACAGAAAATAATGTATCATTATTTGTCTTAACATTCAATAAACGTTTGGACAAATGTATGATATACATATACATGAGGGTCTGGATGGGGTTTACAGAATAGAAAATAATGTCCCAAAAAATAAAGTATAAAGAATAACTGTGGAAAATAACAGAATAAGGTAATACAATACTGATTACAGAAATGAAGGATGTGCAGAATAAAGAACTCATCTTATTACACAAAATTGTATTGTAAAAATTTTTTTTTTTTTTGAGAATTTTACAGAATAAGCTTTATTTTTAAAGATATAGAAAAAATGCCTTAAAAATTAATAGAATACAGAGATAAAGGACCCCCCTTTTCCATACCCTTATACGTGTTTGCTGTAAGAGGTGTTTAGTAATGAAAATGTTGCGTTAATTGAAATTTAAGATACCACTACGGAACCGATATATCTAGTATCCTCGCTGCCACTATAAACATGCGCACATCGGACCAACAGATAAAGTTACCCACATATGTGTGTATTCATATTACTCGGATCAAAAGAATACTAGAGGCCTCGGTGGCCGAGTGGTCTAAATATGCTGTATATTTCAAATGTTTATGAAAAAAGTAGTCGAACTACTGTATCACTAGCCTGTCAACACTGATGTTGGTAGTTCGAATCACGCACGTGGCAGGTGCCATCGACTCCAATCTTAATTGACTAGGATTGTCAGTTTTCCTACTGAAGGTTGGTGGTCCTCTCCGGGTACTCCGGTTTCCTCCACCAATACAAACTGACCACCACGAAATAGTACAATAGTACTGAAAGTGGCGTTAAACACCAATCAATCAATCAATCAAAAGAATACTAATTCACTATTGAAAGTCAATATCTTTTTATCAATAATTATTAAAGGATTAATTTGTTTCTATTGTTTTTTTTTTTTTTTTTCAGGTCTGTAATGGAAAGCATAATGACTCTGGCACTGGCGTTCTCAGTCAGCAGCTTTACAATTTACTGTGTTTATCGTCAAATGGTAGGATCAAGTACTAACCTCCCTGGACCAAGGGCGTGGCCAATATTGGGAAATCTTGTAATGATTAGTAGAGCCAAAGACTTTTATCAACTATCAAAAGAGTTACAAAAGAAGTATGGCAACGTTTATAGACTGCAGTTTGGACAGTTAACCGTCGTTTTCATTTCTGGACACAAAAATATATCGAAATTTTGGATTGAAGATGGCGATATTTCTACGGACAGACCAGATTGGATGTTTTGTCCAAGAGTAATCACCAAACAAAAAGGTCAGTTCCATAAGCTTTAATATCAATTATGGAAATGCAATTTAAAATAGACCAAAACAAATACTTTTGCTAATGTGGTTACAAAGATTTATAAATCCAAATTTATTATATTTACCGAGGCCATTTGACAGAGGATATTTGTTAATTGCCTGTATAAAATGAACCTTGCATGCATCTAGCTAGAATGAGAAAAATATGTTAACTGTTAGTATATGATACATTCTTCTGCTTTTGAAACAAAATTACAATAGACTTTTTCGCGGTGTTTTCACTTATTTTGCCATGCCGTATATCAAGCGTTTGAATGTTGCAAACAATTGTCGCCAGATACAGACATACAATTACCAGAGAACGGAAAGTAGAACTCCAAAAAAATCAGAAAAAAATATTTCTGTAATTCTGGTCAGATAATAATATGTGACTCTATGAATTTTTGATGAAGATCATCAATAATAGCGCTGTTTTTGATTTGGTATATCGATTGTACCACTTTTATCAGGAATTAGTACACTGTCTCATGTGTCTGTTCCTTGTCATATGTGTATAAATACCGAATTAATAACAATACTACAAATAGTTCCTTGTAATATGTGTATGAATACCGAATTACTAACAATACCGCAATAAAAACAGACGAAAAAGGTTTTATTTATACTTTTATTTAAGGATGTACACCTCTGAGGAACATTTCTAGAATTAAACTTTTTTTCTTAACCTGATTTTTGGGTTTATATGACTGTAAGAAAATATCTGATTAAGAACAAATCATATGGTGGTGCACTTCTTTTTTTTGTTAAGACCATTTGAAAGTACCCCATTTTTAATGATTTTCCCATTTTTCATCAATTTTTACCCATTTTGGGGCTATTATCATGAACAAAATCACAGTTTCACCATTGATTTTTTTTTCATACTTTCATAAAAGGTGAAGTGGACCAATCTGAATAAAGTTAACTTACAAAACCTATAGGTTGGTGTTAATATTAGAAAGTTTTATAAAATGTTGTTGCTTTTTCGTGTCAAATTGACCATGCTGTCAATTTTGTAAATTTGGTTTTTTTTCTCTTTTTTTAGAACAAATAGCATATTATTTCAACTTCTTTGTTGTAAATGATTGAAAAAATACTTATCTAAGAATTTTGAAAAGAAAAATTGATATGGGATGTACATATATTTGGTAAAATCATTTCTTTGCACCCCTCACCCATTTTCTCATGACAACATTTTGGCTGATGACACTGACCGGATTGGTTATAAAATTTGAAAATTCTATTACTCAAAAACTACTTATTGTAAGTACACAATTTTTTCACAGAGTTTAGTTTGATTATAAATTTTTTTAATTCATTCATATGGTCCATTTGTATCACGTTATGAAAATAATTTCCGAACGAGATTTCAACGAGACTGAAACCTCAGAAGAATGCATCCTTAACTTAAATATTAAAATTTGGGTTCTTGTCTTAGTTTTTATGCGTTCCACCATCATAATCCCATGAACATGTTCGCAAAGATTATATTAAATATGCACTTGTAATTAATTACTTTAAACAAAAGTACGATATTACAAAACAAAGATTTCTAGCTTCTTGTCTTAGTCGTTCAAGCGTTCCCATGAACATGTTCGCAAAGATTATATTTACATGTGCAGTTGTAAATACGTTTAAAAAGTACGATATTTGTAAGTTCTTGTCTTAGTAGTTAAGGCGTCCCTTTAAACATGTTTGCAAAGATTATATTTACATATGCACTTGTAATTAATTACTCTAAAATAGTACGATATTTCAAATGAATGTTACAGTTTTGTGAATTTTACTAGGAATTATATTTGCGAATGGACATCAGTATATTGAACTAAATAAACTCATTATGCAAGCACAACACGGGGAATTTTTCCAAAAGAACATGGAACTTCAGCTTACACAAGAAATTAACGAACTGTGTAAGTGCTTCAGTCCTGACAATGCAGTAGATCCACTTGACCATTTTAGAACCAGCGTACTGAATGTTGGCTCCATACTAACATTTGGAAAGAGGTAAATTTATCATATGAGCTGCGTCGGAGAGAAATCGACCTTATGCAAGTGCACGTATACATGTACGTGTATAAGACTTTTATTGATATTGGAACATTCAAATACGAAAAAAAAGATAAATTTTGATCTGTTTTGTAGGGTTCTTATTACAACTTAATTTTCAAACAGTTACAGCCATCCGTTTAGATTTTTTTTTAGAGATTGATATTCATTTGCATAAGGTCGATTTTTATCCGACGCAGCACATGTATTAAAATACAAAGTTTCAGTGTACAAGTCTGGTCATGTCGATAAAACTAAAAAATCAAAACAACATTTAATAAATTTTATACGTCCGAAGCCTTTTTCTGGTTTTAACTTATCAATAACGATCAAAGCTGAATATTTGAAAGCCAATGATGTATAAGAACAGGAACAGTTGAAGAGCTGTGTTACCAAAAAAGACACAAAAATAATAACCAAATCCATCTACGTTCAACATTGCCTTAAGGAGTCGAAACCTAAGTTTCTTAATGATGTATAAATTCATAAATGGACAATTTAAGAAAGATTTGTTATTAGTCATGTAAGTACCGAAGTATTGACTACTGAGCTATATATACATGTAGTGTTTACAAATTGTTAGGTTGATTAAATGAAGATATTTTAAGAAGCTGTTTTCATTCGTGTGAATTAAAATTATATATCAACATAATAATAAAACAACCAAAGGTTGACTAGGGTATACATTTATGGTAATCCCTGTACTTGACACTTCCGAAGGTAGTGGGGTATCCCTTTAACAGTGCGTTAGATATATATAGATATGCAGCAATGCCCAGTCCGAATGAGTAAGTTCAATCTGATGCCTCGTGTCACACTCCCTGTACGTTAAAGATACCTTGCAATAACTCTCCGAGGGGTCCGAAGATAGTCTGTGGCAAGGCAAAATGTCTGCCCCTATCCAACGTTATATAAATAACACATAGCTGAGAGGGTGATAGAGCAGATTGTTACCCCGAGAAAACATTGTCAACTGAGGCGAAGCCAAGGTTGACAATGTTTTTTCGAGGGGTACCAATCTGCTCTATCACCCTCTCAGCTATGTGTGTTATTTAATTTATTATACTGAAGGTCCTATCATTATTGAAGTATACTGTTGAATATAAAATTTAAAAAGTATTTTACTATGACGTCACGTACATAACAACGTTACAGGTATTAGAAAAATCAACAGAAGTGAAGCAAGATTTTTTTATTTTATTATTTTGACAGTCTATGAAAAGATTCTGAGCTAAAACGTAGAAATTGAGTATTGTCTTTAATTATTTGATGTAAATTCAATTCATTGTCCTTTACATTATCGATTTTTGATTGGTCTACACGAGAGGGTGACATTCAAAAAATTGTCTCCCGCTCAGCCATGGGATAGAGTAAATTATCTCCCTCGTATTACCCAATCAAAATCTGGCATTTTAACGTGAAGTATAATAAATCATATTGTTCCAGTGCCAATCCACATTTTCCGCCTTTCACCTGATAGTTCTATCTTACAGAATCTACGTGTTTCCTGTATTCAATCAATCATTATAGATTTGAAGAAAAAAAACTTTACACACAGCCGTTTACGTCAGGTAGATTCCGATGCTTTTATTTAAATGACTTACATTACTTAATGTTTATTTTATTTTAGTTCTTACAGAAATGCGGTACTACAAAACTGCTTGGGGTCTATTTTTTTCATGGGTATAACTAAACTTCTTCCACTACTTTTTATTACAAAAAAATAAAAAATATATAATATTGCTGAGAAATCTTTTATATACATGGATTGATTGATTGATTGTTAGTGTATAACGCCACATTCAGCGTTTTTTGGCTATCGTTGCGTCATGCTTTTTTAGTGGAGGAAGCCGGATTGCACGGGGAGAACCAACGACTTTCGGCATGAAAGTCATACAATTAAGATTGGAGTCATGCGCGGGATTCAAACTCACAACCTCAGTGTTGATAGATTTGTGATACAGTAGATGAAATAGTTTTTTTAATAATCAGCTATCGGCATTTATGGACTGGTAACAATGTTCAATCTACAGCCAATTTCTGATGAACTTCTTAAACCACTCGGCCACCGAGGCCTCGTATGTATATGGTGTTTTCGTTTTCATTGTAGAAGACAGAAAAGGCATGTTGTGTTTAACTTGAATATTAACTCACAGATAATTGTGAACAAGATGGTTAATAGAAAATCAAAGGATATTGGGTATCCATCCATGACACAAAATCACATGTACAGCAAAAAACACATACAAAAAGGAAAGGAACAGTGCTGTTATTGCTGTTCTTCATCTCAAAGTAACAGTGAGGCTTTCAAGTACTTATATACTACATGTTTATACATATATATATACTTACAGATTTCAATATAGTGACGCAGAGTTTAAAACACTACACGCTAGGATCCTTTACGTGTTTAAACATGGTCAAAGTCTTGGAAGGAAAGAAACTTTCTTCAGTTGGCTAGCTTTTTTTACAAAGTCTCAGGTATTGTTAATTAACGAACACTCAATTAGCGACAATGGGTTTAATTTCAAGCTTAAGGCAAATTACATTTAAAGAAAGTGACTCGGTAGTGTGCTCGCTTCTAACGTTGGAAGTTAATTCCATGCTGTGGCAAACCAGACTTGAATTTGGTACTCGCTGTTTCAGTACCTAGCACAAGGTATTTAAGAGTAAGATATAAGACCCGTCGGTTTGGAGTCAAAATAATGTGTCTTAATAGAGTAATATGTACACTTTCATTTACTAAAACTTATTTCTACTGTCGATATAATGTACCTGTAATGTGGCATTGCACAGGGTCATGCTTTTCTCAGACCGGTTATGACGTTTAAACATTGAACCCGTTGGATGTGATCTGATTGATACTTTAGTCTGGGAGAATTTGATTTCTTTATAAGCTGTTATTGGCTTTGAACTAACGTTCAGTAATTGCAAGTACTCTTAGATCGATACTGTGTGTCTTATGTCTTCATAGATATAGGAAGATGTGGTGTGAGTGCCAGTGAGACAACTCTCCATCCAAATAATAATTTATAAAAGTAAACCATTATAGGTCAATGTACGGCCTTCAACACGGAGCCTTGGCTCACACCGAACAACAAGCTATAAAGGGCCCCAAAAGTACTAGTGTAAAACCATTCAAACGGTAAAACCAACGGTCTAGTCTATATAAAAAACGAGAAACGAGAAACACGTATAAATTACATAAACAAACGACAACTACTGTACATCAGATTCCTGACTTAGGACAGGTGCAAACATTTGCAGCGGGATTAAACGTTTTAATGGTACCAAACCTTCTCCCTTTTTCTGAAACAATAGTATAACATCACAACATAGAAAACACACGATAAAACATCAATTGGAAGGCTTAACTCAATCAAAACGTAAATTAACACACTATGAACGAATAAACTCGATGTAAGTTTTTTTGTTTTTTGGAAGGGGGGCTTCGTGCCCCTGAATCAAACCATTTCCAACTAATTTTACAGTTTGTTCTTCTTATGTCCTACTGCTGAACCAT
The DNA here is from genome assembly GCA_017311375.1 of Mytilus coruscus. Lineage (NCBI taxonomy): Eukaryota > Metazoa > Mollusca > Bivalvia > Mytilida > Mytilidae > Mytilus > Mytilus coruscus. Next base: position 4,512,327 of record CM029605.1, read on the forward strand.
CAGGTAAGGGGAGGATTGAGTTCTCACAAATGTGTCAAAACCTATTCATTATGTGCCTGTCCCAAGTCAGAAACCTATAATTCAGTGGTTGTCGTTGGTCACTGTCTGTTATATTTGTTTTTCGATTGTTGTTATCTCATAAATCAGGCCTTTGGTTTTTTCGTTTGAATATTTAATATTTTGTCATTTCAGGCCTTGCGGTCATAAAACTTTCGAGCACGATTATTGTACTCAGATTCAGAAATCAACCAATCAAAATACTGGATTTGGTGTTTCGAGCACAAATTTTGTACTCTGAGTACTGAGTAAAGTTTTATGACCGAGGGCCCAGGCCTTTTTATAGCCGACTATGGATTTTGCTTGTTGTTGAAGGCCTTACGGTGACCTATAATTTCTTACGGTGACCTATAATTTCTTACGGTGACCTATAATTTCTTACAATGACCTATAATTTCTTAAATTCATGTTTTTTGGACTTGGATAGTTGTTTTGTTGGCAATTATACCACATCTTCATTTTGAAAACTGTGGGTCTTCCTGCAGACTGTTACTTTGTGACCTAGTACGTTGAACATTCAATCAGCTTAACGGTCTTGTAGAACACTGAATGTTTTCATATACCATAACCTTGTAATTGTCCAGAAAATTCATGTTATATTTGCCACTGGACCTTAAGCCAAAAAAACCAATCTTGATATTATTATTGTTGTTGTTAATTTTATTATTATTATTATTTATAGTTTGAAGCAAAACTCGAACGTTTCGTTTGTTTTTGTTTTTTTTACATTAATGTTTCTATACAATTTGTTTGAGCATTTCACACGATTATGATTGTCCTCTTGCTCAATGTATGACGTTGCTGTGTAAAATCTTCTTAGAAGTACAGCAGCCGATATTACAGAGAAGGGCGACATGATTCCATTTTAAAGCGGGCCATCTTCGATACGATTTATAATTGTTTATTTTTATAAGTAGTAGTAGTATTATCATATTTGTACTTGTGTCTTTACTTATACATGTATGTATTATAATATAGAATCTTAGGATCATATGTAAGAGGGTCTGGATGGATAGAGATCTTCATTTCTGTATTCTTTAATTTATGAAATTATTTTTTCTCTTTTCTTTATATTTTTCATACCCTTCGTTTTATTTCTTTTTTATTCGTTATATTCTAAAATTCTGTTGTTCTCTTTTCTGTTTTGTTGCCCATTATCTGCATTTTTTATTTGTGTTGGTCCATTTTTCTCTAATCTAGTCCATCATTCTCTGTTCTGTAAACCCCATCCATACCGTTATTTAAAAGTGTCATTTGGAAACTACGTTGGTGATTTCTACTTGAATTGTTTGTTTACAGGTCAGAAAAGTCATTGCAGAATTTGACATATTACACGAATATATAAGACAACAATTGAACGATCACAAAACTGAACATAATTCAAAGTCTCCAAAGGATTTGTTAGATTTCTATCTAAACCTATCAGAAGAAACCAGACAGGACAGTGCTTTATCAGGTTAAACTTTATTTGTACATGTATATATATGTATAAGAATAAGAAGATGTGGTTATGATTGCCAATGAGACAACTCTCCACAAGAGACCAAATGACACAGAAATTAACAACCACAGGTCACCGTACGGCCTTCAATAATGAGTAAAGCCCATACCGCATAGTCAGCTATAAAAGGCCCCGAAATGACAAATGTAAAACAATTCAAACGAGAAAACGAACTGGCTTATTTATGTACAAAATAATGAACGAAAAACAAATATGTTACACAGCAACAAACGACAACCACTGAATTACATTCTCCTGACTTGTGACAGGCACATACAGAATGTGGCGGGTTTAACTCATTTAAAGGCGCCCCTAACCTGGGACAGTGGTGTAACAGTACAACATGATAACAAACTATAAAAATCAGTTGAAAAAGGCTTAACTCATCTGATGGATACAAATAGAAATACATATAACAAAAACACAGAGTGGACGTGGACGAGTATTCATACATCCCCACAACAAAAAGACACTAAGTACAGATCTGAGAGTACTGACAGCTAGTTCAAAGCCATTAACAACTAAAAAAAAAATCATGCATCTAAGACTAAATTATCAATCAGTTCACATTCAACATCTAATGGATTAGTGTAAAGATGTCATAAACAGTCAGAGAAAAACATGACCTTGTGCAATGCCAAGATACAGGTGTCGACAAATTGTAGAGCAATGAATGTGCAAACGTATATGAAATTGATATTTAGTTTGATTTTAATTTACTGATAACAAACATAAATACCAATAAAAACATAAAAAGAGATTATGGTAAATGTCGTCGATAAAAAAAAGGGATTTGCAAGAGAGCAATTGATATTATGACAAAAACAAAACCCTCGAATATATTAAGCATTCAAGATTACAAACATTAACCCAACTTAACTATAGGAATGTAACCAAGTCGCTTCAAACTCCATAAAACTTGCCTTGCAGACGCGGATTCAAAGGGGTGTCCGCCTCCCCTTTGTGGGAAAAATTTGGTTGATTACTTAGGGAATCACTGAAGCATGACTAAGCGGGCCCCCTCTTATGGCAGTCAGCCGGCCCCCTTATGAAAACGTCTGGATCCGCCACTGCCTTGTTTGTGACAAGTTCAAATCCGGTGGTATTCGGTAATACCTTATTTACGAGTAAAAGTAGCCGATATTTTGGCTACCATGCACGTGTGCAAATGGAAATCATTTTTTTTTATCTGCATACAAGAGGTATTCCGTATAGTTGTTCAAATCATGATCGAGTGATATGAAAAAAAAACCTTAAAATTTAGAACTCTCACAAATGTAAAAAAAAAAAATTTAAATTTAAACTTGAGAGGAAATTACAAGCTCTAGTATCTCAAATTAACTGGAAGATTAATAAAGTATGAATTTGGTGTTGCTAATAGTCTGTTTGCAGAAATGAAAACTTATGAATGTCAAAGCAGACGTTATGAATATTTGACAAAAATAAAAATCAAAAAAGTAAATAATAAATATTTTTGCCAAAGACAGAACATCTTCATTTTCAAACAAATTGTTGATTTTTTTTTTTTTTTTTTTTTTCAGAAACTAATATGTTCCAGGCTATCATTGATATGTTTACTGGTTCATACGACTCATTGACAGCCTCACTGATGATAATTGTGTTTTATTTATTGAAATACCCGGATGTCCAAAGAAAATGCAGAGAAGAAATACACAGGGTAAACAAATACAACTCTACGTTTATAAACATGCTTCTATGTTATTCCATTAGCTGGCTTTGAAAATATGATATTTCATACAGTAATATAGGTACTCATTTTTTTTATCTTAAATCCATCGTTTTTTGTTTCTTTTTTGGGGGCTTTTTTTTTGGTGGGGGGATATTTTATTTTTGTTTTTAATAAACGGGTGAAGGTTATCTTCTATCTTGATATTTTATTTTATTTTTTCTAGAAAAAATTAAGAACTATTTATCAAAAATTCATGGTTTTTGAATATACAAAACAATCCCTTTTTATACATATAATCATTCATTAAAGATACTTCTTTAAGTCTTAGGTTTTTTATTAGAGTTTTATGGCCCTTAAAGAATATATGTATTTTAATAGCGCTCGGATTAAATTTGAGTATTTATACCGGCACATGTGAAATTTCAAACAAGTTCATGGCCTTCATAAATTATTTCTTGACTTTTTTTAAGTCTGTCGTAACTCACAAAGTGGTTATCGCAATATGGCTGTAGCGCAAATATTTATAAGCAAATATTGCAATACGACTAACAACAATTACATATATAAATCTACAAGAGATATACGTAATACCCCAAAATATAATGTTGTTTTTTTTTTTTTTTTTTTCATCTTGAAAGGTTCTGATAAGTACACAAATTAGGAGACGTATTAAACAGTTTACATATGAGAATATGTTTCAGTAAATTGTATTTAAGAGTTTATTAGTATATGATAAATCGGTCATATTTTATGATAATTATTCTCTTACAGGTTCAACACTGAACAACTTTTGGTCGCATATGGGTTTCGTGATAAGAATTTTTACACCTTATCTGTTCTTTTCTATCAAATTCCTTTTTTACAGTTGCATACAATATTGAACGTTCAATCCATGACAAAAATGTGTAAAGGGAGATAGTAACTCAGTTAGCACATCTTTTGTAGGTATGCAAAGGAAAGAGTACAGTGACGTTAGAAGATAGAGATAAACTACGATATAACGTATCAACTATTAGAGAAGTACTACGTATAGCAAAACCCCGTATGAATGCTTTAACTTTATATATTCAATGATTATTGCAAATTTGAACTGTAAAATGATTTATTTTCGCTGGGTTCAAATCTAGCAATTTAATTTGTTTTGAAAAAAAAAACGTGTTCTCGGGATTTTATTTTTTGATATGTTCTTTTTACTGATTCTAACATTTTTGAAGATCAATTTACATGGAGTAATATTTCGAGATTTTTTTTTTATAAAATTTTGCAGAAAATTTTAATCGCGAAATTGCTAAAATAAACCCCTTGGGGAGGAGGGGGGTGGAAATGTCTTGCTAGTATTGCATAAATAAATATTTCATCATTACACTGTCGAGTGATCTATTTTCGCAGACAAGTAAAACGTGTTATACTGGGCTGATATTTCTATATCGTATTTTATCTGTCCCTTTTTCTTTGGTACAAAATACCATTTTCAGTCACATGTTAACTGTTATATATATATACATATATTATTGCAGCCCCTCTTTCAAAGCTGAAAACAAATGTTACGATTTTAAAATCTTCATCTAAATGCCAGATGTTGTACCGGTTGTTTCTGTATCAGTGACATTAAATAATATAAATATATTTTATCAAAACCTTCGTAAACACACTTATATAATATGTTATAATCTGATTAAAATAAAGATCATGTGTCCAAACAAGGATCTGAAACCGATCCGTTGAATCTGTTTATAAAGACCTTTTGGGATCCTCTGATTTTGTCGGATTAATACACACCTTCAAAATTTTGAAGGCTGAAATTTCATAAGCTGATATAATAATTACAAGAACAGAAAGTAAAACGGAGTGTTGTAAGATCCTTGTTAGCAAATCTTGAAAACAGGATCTGATTTTTAATCAGATTGTAATATGCTATTTCAGATCTTAATTTCAAATGCATTTAAGAATCCTCAAGAATCCGACACGTTCAATGTCTCACCTGATATATATTTGTTTCAGTTGTACTCTCTATATACAGAACCAACAAACGGGATATGGAAGTCGACGGTCATACTATTCCAGCTAAGTCTGTTCTCCTGTATGATTTAAATGATCCACAGGTCGATCCTACACTATGGGAAAATCCTCACGAATTCGATCCTGATAGATGGACAAAACCACAGACAAATGGTTACCTTCCTTTTGGCATTGGTAAATATTAAATTTAAAAAAAAATATTTGTATCAAAGGCGTATGGACAATTTTGCTGTATGTGTTTCACTTACAGGGCCAGAATATAAAAGTTGTTAAATCTTATTGGTATTTCAAAATTTCATACCTGTGAATTCAGAAATTATTGCGTGCATTTATTATCGCAATTTTTGAAGAATGGACGAAAATGCGAGACTAATTATTGCGAAAATCTGCATATAGATAAATGTATCAAATATCAGAATGCGAGTTCTTATTATTGCGATACCCACCTAGTCGAATTATTCGCATTAAAAAAACCTCGCAAAAATTCTTGCGAATTTTTTATTCAAGCGAAAACTGCGACAGTATCATCTTTGCGATTATAGAAGCACGCATTCCTAATTTCAGGTGCGAATTCCTTCATAAAATGTTTGCAATCGCATTAATAAGACTTCGCATGTTGAAAGAGGTCAATGATTCTCAATAATAAATGCACTAATTTCTAAATTGACATTAATCCATCAAATTAAAAATATTTTCTGCGCTACATGTTACCGTTGAAAGCATTTTTATCCTTAATTACATATTTTTTTCTTCAAATTTTGCATCGAAGTACTAATTCTGGTACATTACTTAAGGGCGGCACCTTTTTGAAACTAGGTCGAGATTCGGACTTAGAAGTTATTTTATTCTAAATCATAGACAACTTTGTTGACCTTTTTGACTCGGGACGATTTTGAGTTTGACATACTGTATAGATACCCGAATGTTGTTGATGACTGTGATTTATCCTGTGTCAAACTGTATTTTGGTTATTTTATTCTTTGGGTTGCTGTATTATTAACTTTGTCCCAAAGCTCCTGTTCTTCACACAAGATTATAAGGGAATAGTTTACACATGAAATGTATTCTCACTAGAATGCGTTATTGGTATAGGGAACGACCACTTAACTTCAAAACGGGATGGGGGGTGGGGGGTTATGGTTTTTCTGATCCTTAATTTGATAAAAAAAAATATTGTGGTCAAGTAGATGACAAAAAAAATTATTCTGAATTCAGATTTTTCCCATACCTTATAGTGTTATATGCGTCGAAAAACAAAAACAAAAAATGTTCGAGCTTAGTGCGAAAAAAATTTCTGACTCAGACAAAGAACCATACCCCCCCTTTTTGAAGTTTAATGGTTGCTCCCTAATCAATCACATTATTTGGTATACGTTTTAGAAAATTTTACCCAGAATTCATTAGACTCTGTCTTTGTTTTATAGGTGAACGTAAATGTCCAGGAATACCAACAGCAGAAATGTCTATGTTCTTGATTATGACAAATATACTACAGAAGTTTGAGTTAATCCCGGAAGATGTCAACAACTTATCCATGGAACGAGAATGGACGGGAATTGTACTTCTTCCTCAACCCTTCAAAATGTTTATGAAACCTGTGGAATATTGACAGAGATTTAGGATAGTGTTGTTAAAATATAATGATTCTTTCCTGTTGCAACACATGCAAAATGTATAATTACATAATTATATGTATTTAGTTAATAAGTGTATTCTTACGTAACAAACACACAAACACACATACACACATTGTCGTTCAAGTGTTTGTTATTTAGTTTGTTTATTTAACTATGCGTTTTTCTTGTTATTTATGGTATACTATGCTTTTTTCACAAATCATATCAATTGATCTATATGACAATAAAGTTTGAATTGAATTAAATTTTTATGACTTATTGTTTCATTATTAAATATATTAAATTCTAATTTTATTTTATAGAAACGATTTGAAGTGGTCAGTACGTCCGTACACTTTATAGACATTGATCACCAAGTAAAAAGACGTAGTGAAAATATTGATTTTTTTCTAATGAAGGGACGAAATAATATGATCTGGTGCAATCACTGAATACAGAACAATCTATGCACACATATGGCATGTATGGGGCATGGAATAAATTACTGTAACGTTAATATACCTTGATATTCGCAACTTTTTATTACGATTATTTTGACAGGAAATTGATACCAAGCTTGACTCGGGTCATTTTACCATATTTCAAATTTCATGTTCTTTTTCTTACTTTTCTGAAATGTTTGTATGTTCTGTATCATCAAATAATAAAATGATCGTAATCTTATGACGAGATATGCGTTATTTGATGATATTTATATAGTGTTGTGTGGAATTTTGTATCCATTTACATGTAAACACCAAAACAAAATTTCCTTTCACGATTTCATAGGAAATTTACAAACTTTTAAGGGCATACGATACAGTTACAGGGGAGATAATGACGTCGCTAACGTAAAATGTTATTTCTCACGACGTCAAACTGTGACATATCGGGAAAAGATGCATTTTTCGACTGATTTTATCATTCAGACTATCCTATATACCACGTTACCTCATAATCTTATTAAGAAAAATTCACACACCTGATTAAATGGGCATTTAAAAGTCGGAATGCGAATATATTTGTTCAAACTCTTTTAGGTCATTTTAGTAACAACAAACAAAAGAACTATGTCAATTGGACCTGCTTTGATACTATAACTGCCCTTGAATTTTTACTAGATAACATTTTTGTTCGCTATGGAGATTCCGTATATCGTCAGGTTATCGGAATTCCATGGGGACTAACTGTGCACCACTTATTGCGGACCTGTTTCTGTATTGTTATGAGTTACAATTTATGAATAAAATCAGCAAAGACCCATCGAAACAACATCTGATTCAAAAATTTAATAACACTTTTAGATATTTAGATGACATATTGGCTCTCAATAATGACGACTTCAGTATGTACACTAGAGATTTATCCTGCCGAACTGACTTTAAATAAAGCTAATACTAACAATGAATACTGCCCTTTCCTGGATCTTGATATCTTTATCTTTAACGGGAAGCTTAATACCAAAATTTTGATAAAGAGATGATTTTTCATTTCCTATTGTTAATTATCCATTTTAGATGGTGACGTTCCTTGTCGCCATCTTATGGTGTTTATATATCTCAACTTGTTCGATTCGCTCGTGTATGTAACAGCGTATTTGATTTCAACGAAAGAAATCTCTGTATTACTGAAAAATTATTACACCAGGGTTTTCGATATCACAAACTAGTCAAAACATTTACTAAATTTTATCATCGGTACAAGGACATCATTCGTAAATATAAATCAACATGCAGACATCTTATACGTTCAGGTATTTCACATCCAATATTTTATGGTAATATTCTTTACAAAGCACAAAAATGTCGGCATTCACCTCAAACCTTTAAACAGACTTATTCGGAAAGGATATAGTTACGATACTGTTGTCAAGTCATAGGGTCTTTGCATCGAAAATAAACACATGTATTCTAAAACCAGTTGTTGGCATGTGATTTAACTTGAAAACGAGTTCATGGACCTCTCTAGAGGTATAGGGGAGGTTTTCACAAAAATGACATTTGGCTTGATTGTGTATGAAGATTATTTGTGGCAAATTTTTCTGAACAAAATCACCGATGGATTTTTTTTTTAAATTAGATAAATATACAGGAAAAAAATGCAATGTTTTTACTAAAGTCATGAAAATTTGATAAAAACGAATGATTTCCAAAGCATTGTTATACAAATTAAAAGCACACTTATGTAGAGAAGATATTCCGAATGTTGTTACAAAAATCCGCTTGCGTTTATCTTTTGAAACAAAAAAGTTCGGTATGTCTTTCTAGAGGATAGAAATGTCAAAGAAACCGACATTTCAAGTAAATGTCTAAAATTTCAACCCAATATATCTCTAAAGGTAGCACATGAAGGTATATTTTTTCTTACATATTTGAATTGACAAGGTGAAAATTAGCTTGTATGCAAACTTTCGTCAAAAATTCACCGTGGAATCAAAACTGTATCGTATGCCCTTAAAAGACTCCTATTTACTTGTTTGGATTGTAATAACTCAATTTTGTTGGGGCATTACTGGTGCAAGAATATATTTGTATTCATTTATGGATTCGGGAAAAAATCTTGAAAAGTGCCAGGAATAAGATACCTTTTTGGATATGATCTCGCCGAGTTGCCTGTTTGCTGATGAAATTCATTTTTAAATGATTGAAAGTACTTTGTATACTTTAGAAGATTATTCTCCAAATGATAGAGTTGTATCAAGGCGGTTGATTTCGATACCCTCAGACGTTCTTTCAAATCTTTAAACCCTGTCAAATATCAACATAAATAAAATTAGATATATATAAGTAAACACAAACGGGTCAAAGTTCTCCAAAATGGACATCATGCAGTAAACAAATAAAAAAAAAGTAAGGAGGGGAATTCTCTTTAATGTGAAATCGCCAAAAATATACATTCGTCCACACAAAAAGCTCGAAATGCACAAGTCTAGGGTGCTTCTACTTAAAAAAATTCTACAGCGGATACCAACTAACTTCCCAACGCTAACATCACTTCCAAATATGTAACCTTGGCTACCAACTTTCCAACACTTACACAAAATCTACATATGTAGACCTCGGCTTCCAACTTTTCAACACTTACATAACAACTAAATATGTAGACAGCAACGGCCAATGTCGAGACTCCTGCCTTGCGACATGCATAAAAACATGCGGCGAAGTGAGTATTCACCCATACATGTATTATCAAAGCCAATTTATAAGATATATTATACCAGGGCGTTAATCTGTTAGGAATAAACACCCGAAGGAATTTATAAACGTCAATAAATATTATTGTTAAAATCTAATAGAAAAAAAAACACAAAAACTAACAAAAAAATTAATGTAAAACTCCAAGGTCTCGTTCAAATTTGGTGCAAGTTGAAAGGGTGGTCAACGAATGAGACCTTAAATTATCCAGCTGATAAAAAAAAAAAAAAAAAAACGCGCGAAAAGTGATCCAGTTCCAGCCTTAATTAAGTAAATATACTTTCGAGACCAAAAGTTTTGTAAAAACAAAAAGGGTCTAAATTGTACAGCCAAACCTGTCTTTTCTCTATAACTTAATAGGTAATTGAAACCTTGTTTACAGCGGTAATGCGTATTGTATAAACTCTGAAAATACAAAGTCGAAATGTATTATTATTTACACACTCTGCTAGTTACCTATATGGGCTTTCTTACAATTTGAAGAAAGGTGCGAACGAACATAAGGAGAGCATGCAATACATTCCCACGATAACACTGAAAGTCTATGTTTTTTTATTCGATAAAACGGCATTCTTCTCTAAATCAAATGTATCTTAAATAATTTAAGCATATCGCAAATAAATCGCGCATTTATAATCTGAAAAAAGAAAGAAAAAGAAATTAAAAGTATACTTACGTCCGATACGTTGCTTATTTTAAGCACGATTCCACACATTTGCACGGGAATTGTTCAAGCATGCATGTTTTGTGATGATTAAACCTTTAACAATTTAATGAAATTCCCGAAGTATGATACCCTATATTGCGATCGCACGAAACAAATGTAAAACGGAATAAAAGCTGTACCACCAAGTTAAATGGTGATTATTCCCCATATGATTTGCATAGTCTGTCTTCAACTGGTAGTAACTTCAGTTAATGCTAGATGTTCACCTGATTTGGTTTTATTCTTATGATTATTGTTGTGGACCAATCAGTTGTGCACTAGCATTACAGAAGACGTTAACGCTAGCGAACATGTGAAATTCACGGCGTTTTGCATTTGCGCCGATTTGCATTTCATTTGCGCCGATTTTTCTTTCATTTGCGCCGATTTTTTCTTTCATTTGCGCCGATTGTGCACAGGTAGATTACAGGTGAATGTTTCTTATTTCTTATTTATCATTATAAATCTCTTTTGTTGACAATTATAACATGTATATAGCTGTTGTCCCCTGCTCACCACGGGGAGGTGAGATAAGGATTTCAAGCAATAGAAGTCAATCTATGCGAATGAAACGATTCAGGACTGTTATTCGTCCTCTTACAATTTTCAACCGGTGTAGCTGCCCAGAAATAAGGTGAATAACGTGAAGTTAAGCATATATAAATACTTTAATAATACGTAGTCTAAGAATGCATGACATCTGTCATCAGAAGGAGCTTCAGACCTAATGTCAAACGTGAAGCAGTCCTCGATTTTATCTGGGGAAGGAATGATAGCCCAAAAATTGAGATAGCTATTTAACAGTGTCACTTGATTTTTCTTTTTACTCTGTTTAAAAACGTATACTTAAACCAACAGACTGGATTTTCCTCCACCAGTTTATGTGCCAGATGAAAACGACAGCAATCTATTTGCAGGGGACAACAGTTATATACATGTTATAATTGACAATGTATAACATATGTACAACTGGCTAACGGAAGAGGTTTATATTGATAACTATAAAATAACATTTACCTGTAATTTACCTCTGCTTAATCGGCGCAAATGAAAGAATCAAATCGGCGCAAATGAAAAATCGAAACTTTTTAAAATCGGCGCAAATGTCATACGCCCGAAATTCAGTGTCAATTCAAGGGAAACAATAAATTATTAGCATGTAAACACACACACACCTTGACAAACAGCTCTGACTTAAGTACTGGTAGTTATATATGTATATATGATCATATTCAGTTCAATATGAAAGCTATATAGTCCACACTGTATAGCAAGCTGTAAATGGTCCAAACCAATAAAGACTCTGATGCATGGACACCCCTCAAAGCGTGAGATGGGAAATCTCTACAAAGTTATAAACGGAGCCCATTAATATAGATGGAGGTCTCTTTTCAATTTACTATTTTTAGGGGTTTTTATACTTGCCTTGGTATTTTCTTCAAATTTTTAAAAGGATGGTTAAAAACAATCTTTTAGTAGTGATGTTACGTCCCTTTATAAAAACAACACGACGTTGAAGAAAAATCTGAAACGTTGCACCCGGACAACAGATGAAGAAATTGATGATGAACGATTGAAATAAATGTAGAAAACACATTTAAAGCTAAGAAGATGATATTGTTGACATTTGTTTTTGTATAGATTAATGGAAGTAGGTACTTCATATTGACGACTTGATCACTTTGATAGGCCACTAGTCTAGATGCCACACGTTAAGATAGTCGGTAAGATAAATTCGTAAACCTCATATATATCGTATTAGGTCACTAGCACACTGTGTAACTAATAGTATACTGCAAGTACATATTAACGTTGTTGGTTGTACTGTCGGGATATGATACCCCTCCCCAAATCAGCGAATCAAATGTAGTTGTAACGTATACGTATGATGCCATTCTGCATTATCATAAGGTATACTCGAGAATAATCAGAGCGCCTTTTATTGCTATTTTCGAATTTAAACAATCATCTTTGTATGATAACTTTCCATCTCAGCTACTCGCCTGAAATTTTTTCTTCTCAGTCGAATAGAGTGAGAATCTAATGATATTGATATTGCATGAGAAAATGCCGATCAGTATATCATCTATGGTCTTGTAAACTGGAGGCTACTCCCCCTCTCCCACATGAGGTTAAGACGTTAAACTCCTTCTGATCTTCAAAACCATAGATAGTGTATAAAGATATACAATGTCTGAAGTATCTTTTTAATTCAAATCGTCTTAGCTCAGTTTCGACATAAGACGCAACAATCTTATTTTGAGTACAATTACACAATTGATACTGTACCACTGAAAAGTTAATGATCTACAATGGCTAGATGAAGAATAAAAAGGAACGAAAACTAATGGATCTGATTCAACAAATGTTTTTGCTGATACTTGTAAACAAGTGTATGTCAGATCTGTTTATGCTTATAAAAACAGTTTTGCCGCATTCATTGACTGTATATGTCTAGGCTGTCTACGTTGTACTTTATCAATACAGTATATCTTCATTCTTATAAAATGTTCATATTTCATACACGGATCATGCAAAAAAGTACTAACAATATTACAGAATTCCAAGGTAAATTCAAAAAGGGGAAGTCCATAAAAATTAACAAAATTAAACGTTAGACTTTTTCAACCAACGGACTAAAATGGAAAACAACTGTCATATTCCTGCAAGGCAGTATATGACTTTCCTTCCAGGTCACCATATATCATTCCGTATGCGATATTTAATCGTATTGTGAAAGCGTTTTTTGTGAATAAGTATATTCCTTTTATATGGTCGGCATGGAGAGGCGAAATATATCAAAGGGACATTCAAACTAATAAGTCGAAATTGTACTGACAACGCCAAGGCTAAGAAAGAAAAAGACCAACAGACAAACAACAGTACACAAAACACAACATAGAAAACTAAAGACTGAGCAACACGAACCCCACCAAAAACTGTGGGTGATCTCAGGTGCTCCGGAAGGTAAGCAGATCCTGTTCCAAAACAAATTATAATCAATAGACCCTTTTTGACAATATTCCGGCATATTCAGTAATGCATATGCAATTTTTTCATAAAAAGACCGTACTATTCATATATTTTTTCCAAACAGTTCTTCGCTACGTCATTCATAGTGCGTGCAATCTATCATGAAATTTCTTTTACAAGAACACAAATAAAAACCAATGGAATATAAAAGAGAGGCGAACGATACTAAAAGGATATTCAACTCATAAGCAGAAAATAAACTCACAACGCCATGGCTAAAAAAGGAAAAAGACGAACAGACACTACTGCAACGTCAAACCATTAAATTCCCATTAAAATCCTGTTAAAATCCCAGAAACCCATTAAAAGTTCTGTCAAAGTTTGAAATGACATTTTTACTGGGTTCTGAAAAAACACATTATAATCCTAATTAATTGCCATTAAATCAGGTCAATCTAGTTATAATGCCATTAAATAGCCATTATTATAACTTTACCAAAACCTGTTCTTATATCATGGCCATTATTTTTTGCAATGAAAAATAATTAATGGTAATTTAATGCCAATTAATTACTAACACATATAACATGATGACCGAAAAAGGAATATCCATCCTATTTGTCTCAAGCGTTAACATGTAATGGCCATTAATTGTATGTAATGGCCATTAAAAGTGTCCAATTCAATAAAATTTCAAACTTTAATATTTGATGGCCATTAAATTATTTCCTGTTAATACAATAATTAATTAATGACCATCATAAATATTCCATACCATGAATTGTAACACAATCTTATGTAGTCTGTTCTAGCTTTCACCACTGATTGCCGTTTATTGTTTGATGGTAGAGCCAATCTTTTGATCATGCCAATTTGTGTTGGTTTTATTAATTACTGATTTTGTAGCTTAGTACTTTATTTCAGTTGGTACCAAATATTTGAACTTGCGTTTGATGTATATTGGATTTTATAGTTTTCTAGCTAATTGGCAACCGAACTACGTACATGTTTTAATTTTTAATTTTTAATATTTATGTGAAATTTGATTTAACATATATTGATTATAAAATATGATTTGTTGAGGTATATTGAAATTTTTATAGTTTTAATTTGACCAAATCAACACCAAAAAGTCTGGCAGCATAAACTGAAAATAGATATCTATTATTATACACAACAATGAATAATTGTTATCATATTTGTAACAGGTATAACTGGTAGATATGTAAAAATCAAATTGAGTTTTGCGAATGATTCCTTGGTGAAAATTATAAGCAGCCAGTTTTATCTTCAGACAACAAAAAAATGGGGGTAATTAATCTAATTCCAAATGGCTTCAAATGTAATATATATATATGCAATAATGTTTATATGGAATGTATTGCTTCATAACGTCTTGAACAATTGATTCTTTGTGGATTTTTTTTGTACTTTTAGGGGATTAATTGATTAAAGTAGATGCCAGTAATGATATAAAACAGATTTCATGCAGACTTCAGTTACCTTTATCTAGCAACTCTAGTTGAAAGAACGGAGACAGCAAAGGAAAAGAAGTTTACATGTATCCTTTATATCTGACACATAATTCTAATATTAGTTTTCAGTTTTGTGGGTGATGCTTAGGCTGACCATAGTCACTGTTTAATAATGTTCGCTGGTCAGGTTTCAATTTGTCGGATTTTCACTATTATCTTGTTTGAATACCATAAGCCAAGGCACATACCATTTTGATTTTCAAGGGGAAGGGGGAGGAGTGTTGTAGCAAGCAAGATTTTTTTAGTACTATACAAACCAAGCATTAAATTATTTTTTTCAGTCAATCCAAAATTTTGATTTTTTATACCTTGTGTATATGGGAGGAAATTTGGGGTTTTAACACTGTTTCAATGTAAAAAAATAGTAAAAAAAATCTAAGGGTTGGTATTTTCTGTATAAAAAATAGAGTAGGTGGGGAAACCCTTAATATTCTTTTAACACGCCTTACAAGTATTATGAGATTAAGAAAATCTTATAATTATTGAAACTGAACAGCGAGCATCAGTAAGCCATGGTGAACATTGATTGAGTATCCATTACAATTAAGACAATGGACTACTTTAGTTTAAGGGCTAGTGGACATTGCCCGTCGTGAAGGGTGAAGGGGGTACCATTATACTGGGAATGGGATATTTAACAGCCATTAAAAATGGTCAACAAGTTTGCTATCAACTAATTTTAATGGAAGTTTAAGGATCATTAATTACAAGACTATTTTATTTTAATGAGAATTTGACAGCCATTCAAATAAGCCATTAAACATGGTCAATACCCATTAATTTCGGTACTTTTGATTTAATGGGTCTTAATATTGTACCTATAATGGCTGTTAAGTTTTAATTTCCCATCATTTTTTTAAATGGCCATTAATTTATTGTTTCCTTATGGGCGTTAAATTGAAATGTTTTAATGGGCATTAAATTTTGGTTGTAAATTTCATGGGTTGAAACCTACAATGTAATGGCCATGAAATATATTTTAATGGGGTTTATTTTGTCAAAATAATGCCCATTAAACAGAATTTTGATGGGTTTCATTTTCTCCTGATTAATGACTATTAAATATA
Organism: Mytilus coruscus; assembly: GCA_017311375.1. NCBI lineage: Eukaryota > Metazoa > Mollusca > Bivalvia > Mytilida > Mytilidae > Mytilus > Mytilus coruscus. The sequence goes on from CM029605.1 coordinate 4,528,685, forward strand.
TATTTAATGGGTTTAATACTGTCAAAATGCAAGGCCATTAACTGTAGTTTAATGGTTTTTAACATAAAGAACACTGATTTAATGGGTTTTAATTATGTACCTTTAAGGGGTTTTTAATGTTTTTTAATGAAATTTTAATGGTAATTTAATGGTAGCTATTAATGGCCAATTAATGGGTGACTGTGCTGTAGTGAGACAAACAAAAGTGCACAAACACAACATAGAAAAACTAAAGACTGAGCAACACGAACCCAACCTAAAACTGGGGGCGATCTCAGGTGCTCCGGAAGGATAAGCAGATCCTGCTCCACATGTGGCACCCGTCGTGTTGCTCATGTTAGTACAAACCCGGTAATAAGTCTAATTCGGTAGGCCACATTCGGGGAAAAGGGGACGGGATTGTAGTTACGACAATTGGAACATATCCGCTGTCATCTGTGAAACAGATATTCCATAGCGGTCAACCAACTCGTGATGGCGTCCGTAAAATTTACGATGTGATTATTTCTACTTCATCACTTGGAACTCTTGGTTTAATAGCTTCCTTGTCAGTAGCAACCCTCTATCAAGGAAATCATGATGGAAATACAAGCCCTGGAATATCGTATCAACTGGGAGATATATACTCCGTATGCAGGCGCTGGTGGAATGTTGCTACATAAAAATGAAAAGTACGCAATTGGAAAGCTGAAATCATCTCTTTTGTCGTAAAGTTTTGTTTTAAAACGACCCTCATTGTCAATTTCTAGATGTAAGTCAAGATATGAGGCAGACTTAACTGTATCTGTTGTATTTTTTAACTCAAGTTCAATGGGATAGATGCGTTCAACATAGTCATCAAATTTTGAATTATTTAGTGAGAGAACATCAGCTATATAGCGGAAAGTAAAGTTAAAGGATACTCCTAATTTCTTTTTTTTTTCTTCCTAAGAAGTTCCTGAATGAGGTCAGCCTCATATGAATAAACGAACAAGTCGGCAAGAAGAAGAGCACGGTTGGTTCCCATGGGAATACCGATTGTTCGTTGAAAAACACGCCCTCCAAACGTAACAATTATGTTGTCAATCAAGAAATCAAACATCTTGACAATGTCAGTTTCAGAGAATTTTATGTTTGAACCAGAGTAATTTTTTAGAAAGTAGGATTTATCCCTCCCTAAGACAAGATACTTGTATCTACGTTGGCCATTTTTTTTTATGAAACAAAGTAGGACCAACTCATTCAATTTGTGTTTTAGTTTGGAATGGGGAATACTTGTGTAAAGTGAAGAAGATTCAAATGTTTTAATACTATTGCAAGATGAAAGAGTCTTAGACTGTATGAACTCTAAAAAATCTTTGGAATTTTTGGTATCCACATCTGATTCACGCCCCTCTAGAATAGGTAGTTTCACAATAACTTTGAAGCCCGATTTTGATTGCTGATAAAATTGATGTGAATAATTTAGAAAGAGGTTTGGAGCACTTGGAGGACACAGCGATATAACGTTGTTTGTAAGGACACTTATGTAATACAGTGATGGAAGATCCAGTTTTTCATCTTTGGTTGAAATTCCAAAGTAACATAGAACAGACTAATGATTATCCAGGATGTCCTCCTTGGTAAGTGTCGTGGGGTATAAGTTGAGTTTCCAAGTGATTTGTCAATACCCAATTCATTTATCAAGCAGTTAATGTAATGTGCTTTATACACAAAAACGATGTTGTTTGTGGCGTTACCTGCGGGGACAACAACATATTTGTCATGGAGGTAGGACAAGTGTTTTGCAACATTTAAGTCGTTAAAGATTGATGTGGCATGGATATTTATAGACTCATTTAGTTTTTTTAATTCTGATTTGTATCAACGACCTCACAGCCTTAATCCATTCGGAAAGAGTATCTACGTCTTCTTTCTCGCGTTTAACCCATTGCCTGGAATAATCCTCGACTGAGTCCATCAGTATTTTGAAGTTGTGTTTCCAATTGATGGATTTAGGCTCACAATATTTCGGGCCCTTGGATAACACATTTCGCAGAGAAATGTTATTGACAATGTTTAGGTCATCAATAATAACATGGCCAGCCGAATTATATATGAATAGGGAATTAGCACAGGTGCAATCAGGAGGTTTAGACTTGAGGTATATTGCGAATGGCCGTTTGCGACATTTGTAAAATGTTGAAAGAACAAATTTAGAGGTTCAAAAAAGCCTGCATCTCTGCATTTTTCGTGAAATTGATACACTGCAATGATGGTATGTCCAGAGTCGGATCTAAGGGGACATGGGGGCCTGGTCCCCTTTATGGAGCTCTATATATGATAAATGCATAGATTTTTTATAAGTATCACTCCAAATGTTGGCCTGCTCCGCACATAATGTCTGTGGAGTGGTGACTGTGCGGAACAAATGCTGGTCGTTTTGCTTGACATTATTTTTGTTTATCAATGTCGTAGCTACAATACCCTTCCCTTTTCACGAATGTGACCTACCGAATTAGACTATTTACCGGATTTATAATAACATAAGCAACACGACGGGTGCCACATGTGGAGCAGGATCTGCCTACCCTTCCGGAGCACCTGAGATCACCCCGCAGTTTTTGGTGGGGTTCGTGTTGCTTAGTCTTTAGTTTTCTATGTTGTGTCATCTGTACTATTATTTGTCTGTTTGTCTTTTTATTTTTGGCCATGGTGTTGTCAGTTTGTTTTCGATCTATGAGTTTAACTGTCCCTCTGGTATCTTTCGTCCCTCTTTTATAGTTTTCTGGAAATATACAAAAAACATTTTCAGGTTTTTGGTGGGGTCCGTGTTGCTCTTTTTTTTTTTTCTATGTTGTGTTTTGTATACTGTTGTTTGTCATTTGATCGTTTTTTAGGTTTTCGCCATATTATTGTCAGTTTGTGTTCGATTAGCAAGTTTAAATTTTCCTTTGGTATCTTTCGCCTCTCTTTTAAAATGGATCGAAAAATAATGATAAAGGGCAACAACTAAGTCATTGACGATTTCATTCATTTACTGATGATTTTATCAATTGACTTTTTGGTAGAACTTGTTAAGCTGATCATTTTTGCTGGTTAAATGTTTTTCTCCATCTAGTTCAGTTTTCAAGATAAAATGAAAATACACAAAAGTTAAGTGTTAAAATCGTCTTTGATCGTTTTAATCTTCACCTGTAAGGAGTTGACTGACAATTTCGGTGATTTTACTTATTTGTACCTCTCATTTCTCATTTTGCTAATTGAATGACGATTTTTGCCAATTTTGACTTATTTTAAGTTCTAGTCTTGTTAATCATTTTTGCTGTTATGGTTTCCCTCTCTCTATTATATTCTTCAAGAAAATACTAGCATAAAAGTAAAAAATGAGAACAGATCTTCATCTAAGGGGTATAACTCCTATAAATAAAAAGATTATATTTTCAGACATTGTATTTTTCGACTTAAAATTTTGTTGAAAATGTTAAACCTAAATGCTTAGGATATACTTTCTACGTATGAGTATTAGTTACTTTGTGAAATTTCATATTGCGGGAGTTTTTGATGTCATCCGATAAACAGCTGTTCATTGTAGAAGTTCATGACTCAATTGTTGTATCATTGATCGAGACAAGGTTTGAATTCTCTCCATTCAAATATATTCCATTCACAGTCGTATTTAAATTTCGATCATTTCCATCATTCAACAAATGTTTCGTTTTTTCAAGAATGATTCTTGACTTTTCATCAAGTTCAAAATGCACATTAGCAGGTTTAGGCTCTGCACCGAGCATAATATTATCATGTTCACTTTGAAAAAACTGTTCAACTGTTCTACTCGTAGATCGGTTTGATATATGACTATTTCGTCGTAGCTTATGATCTCTTTTTACCTTTCGGATCTCTCTTCTTACCTGTAAAACAATTGATTTATAAATGAAGTTCTTCTACCAAACAATTCTGCGAAATAGAAATCAAATCTTGTGTCAAAGGGTGCCTTTCACTCGGGTTGCTATCTCATTGACATACCCCCTACATCTGTTTTATGTTTATTGCTGGATGAGTCATTTTCTGTATATAATTACGTATAATGTTGTACGCTCTTCCGAAGTGGGAGTGACCCGATATAAAACGGAGGGAAGTAGGACCTGGGTATGTTTGCAAGAACAGCTGGACCATAAGTTGTAACATCACATGCCGTATTTACACAATATCCTGATGTTTTCTCATTTCTCTCCTTCAAATATAATATATCCTTCATATATTTTTCAAATAAAGTCTATAAGAATAATTACATATCATTTATTCCCCCTCCACATACACGGATTTTTCTTACGAGTCCTTACGGATGGCACAAATTCACGGATCTTAACGATTTGGCCACTTTAACGACCGATTTAAGAGTATTTTTGTTACCAGTTATTAGGGGCTATTTACGGTTTTACGGAATATTACTGGTTATTACAATGTTTTAGGGCAAAATGACACGATTTGTCATGGATAACTACAAGCAACATAAGGGCTTTTTACGAGCTGTTTACACATTATTAAGAGTATATAGCGGAATGTTACTATTCATTGAAGCTTTTACGTGTTAGTAACGACATGTTTACCTGTTGTTACATATAGTTACAGTATTTACCAGTCCTTACTATTTTACAGCTTTTATACATTTCCCCAAATCGTAAACAATAGGTAATAATACGTAAATTATACGTATATATTCGTAAAGTACTCGGTACTACACGTAAAGCGCTCGAAATAACAATATGTAAACCCATCGTTATACGACCCGACTGAAATCATAATCAAAATGTAAGCACTCGTAACAAATTGTAAAATAAAATTGTTACGAGTAATTATACGGATCTTGCGAGCAGTTTACGGATGGTAACGTGTTGTTGCGAGTGGTTGTCTAGTGGTTTACGATACTTACGAATTTTTACGAGTTATTAATGGGAAAATCAATCCGTGGACAATCGCAAAAAGATTTTTTGACATGTCCCTTAATAGAGTCTGCAAGTTGCGATGAGCTATTTACGAATACCAGCGAGTTATCTACTGATGCTTGCGATTTACTACGAGTATTCTATCCGTAAGGACTCATAAGAAAAATACGTGTATGTGAAGGGTCATGAAATAGACCAGGTTCAAGGCTTTTTAATGTAAATATAAAAATAAGAATATGTGGTATGATTGTCAATGAGAAAAAAGGCTATTAGATAATAGCCCTGTTAAATTTATTTCTTTACTTTTCCAGACTGGTTACGATTTAGAGCTTTCGTATCGTATATATACATTGGTGTACTGTGTATTGTTGAAGACTACTGTTGCCCCTATTGGTATTTTGGTCAATTGATTCGGTAAGTTGCTGTCTCGTCAACGTATACAAATATACCCAACATCTCCTTTTAAGATTATCAAATACTTGGACCAACTTAATTTTTTATCAGATGTCTATCGCTTCTTATTACATTAATCAAGTGATCTGATTTAAATTTCGCTATAAAAATGTGTACGTCAAACTTATATATGAAAGTTTATGATCCCATTCAAAACTAAGCCTGTTTACTTGGAGGAAACATAGTTGAAATATAATTTGTGCATGAGAGAAAATGTAAACAAAAATATGTGTAAATGAATAAAAGACAGTATAAAAGTGTATGTAAGAATATCGAAACAAACTTACCTCTTCGTTCATAAAACAAAACAGTATTGCCACTGCAAATCCCTGCAAAGACACATATAAAACAGATAAAAAATTTCAAGAACTTTAGTCAACAAGCTCCGGATTCGTCAGGGCATATATTGAACTCACACCAATAGAGATCTACCTCCCCATTACATGGTAACATATATATAGTTTAATTTCATTCACAAGAAAGGTCACTGAATGTCCGGAATTTTCTGCACTTATACTGTTTGTTTTTAGTAACTTTGACCTTGACCTACTGACCTCAGATTTAAAAGGGATCTTCTCCTCATAATATGTGACCATACATGTCTTATCAATGTTCTTGGCTCATTATCTTATTATCTTAAACCCACTTTCCCCACTTATTCCAATCTACTTTTGGTTACTATGACCTTGACCTTAGAAGCAATGATATCAAAATCAATACAAATTCCACTCTTCTGAGATGATTTTTTATTTAAAGGTTTTTTATATTTAATTTTTCAAGACGGAATAGATAATGGAAACGGGGAATGTGTCAAAGAGACAACTATCCGACCAAATAGCAGAAAACAGTCAAAGGCCAAGATAAACAGTTTAGTAAACTCACTTGAAAGGAGTTAAAGAACATTTCTGTATACAGCCATATAACCTCTAAGATTGGTTCCATGCATACAGGCACAGCAATAAAGGCAAGATAGTACACTCCAAATAACGGAATTAAAATCAAGGTCGACTTCGCTAATTTTCTAAAAAGAAGTAATAATAAATATACAGACAAACGTTTTTGAATTAAAGCTAAGGATAAACGCCCTGATGAAATTATTGAATTTTAATTGATTTATAAGCAAATGAACGTAATTGATATTTTTATAATAATTTAATACGATGAATTTCATGCCAACATTCTTATGCTAATGGTAAATAATAAAGTGTTTTTTAAATCTTTAAATTAGTTTGAGTAAATATATTAATTCAAACTGCCACACAGGTTAAATTATTTTTTATTAACTAATCGTTTTTTGTCTTTAAATAAAACTACTTGCTGGTTTATGTGTTCAACCTTCCTCACCATTCGCAAGAAATATATACATGTAACTTCCATTGCATGTTGTAACGCACGTATGCACATGACCAGCATAATTAAATCGATTCTACTCTAATTTCCATATCGCATATCTGCTACATCTTTTCCATTTTCCTTTTAGATTTTACGTTGGGTTAACCTGTACTTGTTTAGGGATTGATGGCCCCTAATGTGCATCTCGGAGTTTTCGTTTTCTTTCAGAGTCACTTTTTCCTAGTCATGTATTTTAAAAGAACAACAGAATCCGGGAGTACATTGATGATACTCATTATATCAAAAGATTGTTGATTTGTGTAGCTACTTTGTTGGGTTTGTGTTTTTCTACATATGTAATATTAGATAAATTGTTGGCTTAGGCAGTTCATAATTTTACTATAAAATTATGAATAACCAAAGACAAAGTTCTAATATTATACATTTATACATGTATATCTACTATGCTCTAAACAAGTTATTACATATATTACCTGTATCGCTTTGGATTCCTAGTATGCGACGCTGTTAATTTGGTATATAGAACTCTCATGATATTGACAAAAAATATAAAATTTATCTGATAAATACGTCAATAATAATATGATTGTTGTATACTTACATAACATTTTAATTTGATATGAGCACTAAATAAAAGTAGAACGACATACTAGAATTTCAAGAACAGTGCAGGACACCTACCCGGAAACATAATTCTGACTGTGAGCTAACTAATCTTTGCTTGTACTGGGATCCTAAATTCATTTTGCATAGCGGAAAAGCAGCCTATACCAGTTTTGAAGTCTATGGTCTGACCGAAAAGTGAAACGTTCCCACATTCGAGGTAAGCACGATATGTACAATGAGACTTCCGATTAAAATATATACACGAGTCATTACAAAGTAAGAATACAGAACAGACAGATGTCATATATGTTTGCTTTCTTTTCATACATCTGCAGCCTAACACATACACATATATGATTTATTCCAGGTATTACAGATGCATGTTGTTGTACGAAAGGCAGGTATTTTGTGTTACATTGTAGCAGTAACACAATTTATCTTTATTATACAGTGACGTTCTTAAACTTGGTCGACTTTATACGGTCATACAGAGATTGCATGCAAAGAGAAAGCGCTTACTTTGTTATCTAACCGATAGTATTCCTTCATTTAAAGTACTATTTGGTCACTATAGACCCGACATAGACTTCTTAAGTTTTTCTCCATGTAAATCATATAAATATATTATTATCATAGTTACTTTTTAACTGTGCTATAATTTTTACCAAATGGTTGTACTGGCTAAAACACGGTACACTTTATGAAATGTAATTCATGTTTTAAAAAATAAGGAAAGGGCTTCCAAGGAAGGCAATCGAAAACTGTTGGCCTGATGGTGGTATTGCCTAAAAATTGTGTAAAAAGTAAAATAACAAAAATACCGAACTCCAACGAACATTCAAAACGGAAAGCCCCTTATCAAATGCTCAAACACATCAAAAGAATGGAAAACAACTGTCATATTCCTGACTTGGTACATGCATTTCCTTATAAAGACAATGCTGGATTAAACCTGGATTATGGCTAGCTAAACATCTTCACGGTACACTTTAAGAAATGTAGTAACACTATTTAAAAAATAAGGAAGGGGGTTCCAAGGAGGGCAATCGATAACTTTTATACCGGATTTTAATTAATTGCTTCATAAATTGTCTTACAACAACTGTGACTGTGATTGGTCCTTTTATTATCCAGTAATATCCTTTATCAACATCATTGGTGCTCCAGCATCTTAAACAAAATATTCTGATATTAAAATAAACAAGTATCACCCACCCAGTAGTCAGCACTTCTGTGTTGACATGAATATCATCTTTATGTTCATAATTATAAATTTACTGTTAACAAAACTTTGAGATTTTTCGAAATACTTAGGATTTTTTACCCCAGGAATATATTACCTTAGCTGTATTTGGCAAAATCTTTCGGAATCTTAAATCCTCAATGTTCTTCAACTTTGTACTTTTTTTTAGACTTTTAACTATTTGATTCGAGCCGCACCGATGAGTCTTTAGTAGACGGAGCACGCGTCTGGAGTCGGAGGCGGATTTAGGGGGGAGGGGGGACAGCCCCCCCCCTTTTTGTGGGAAAAATTTGGTTGATTATATAGGGAATCACTGAAGCATGACTCGAGCGGCCTCCCTCTTAGGCAGTCAGTGGGCCCCTCCTTATGAAAGGGAGTAAACAATTTTAATCGTTTCTACGATGAGTTCATGATAATAACACGATTTCATAAAAAGTAGCTGAACAATTAAAATTTTATCTGATAAACAAAAGCACGATTAGCGATGTACGACTTCAATTTTTTATTATTATTTTCTCTGTTATATTATTTGTATGGACTTCCTTTATCATGTTCGATACATGTATCTGTTGTATTTTGAAATTCTTTTTGTCAGATATAATTCCTCAATTTTTTTTTTTTTTTTTTTATCATTAGAGAACAAAATGACCTTGCTCAATGGGTACAGCAGTAATTTGAAAATATTAACAAGTACAAAACACATTGTGGTTTATCTGACACACTGATTTTTGTATAATTTCTGTCTAGTTTCTGATTTGGAACAATTAAAATAATAGAAGTAATAATATCATTGGTTTATTGCTAATGGATTTAATTAGACGATGAAATAAAACAACCAATTTAATTGACAACATTACTAAATTTATTATTAAAGTATCGCCTGCTATGTGTTAATATTTGAAATGTACTAGTATGAAAATAAGAAGATGTGAGGTATGATTGCCAATGAGGCAACTCCCGACCAAAGTTAGTTTTTCAGTTTAAACATATTTTATTGTTCAAAAATGACAAATGGATTAGACACAAGTTTTTCAACTTAGTAACGTCTTCTCCAATATATACATAAATATACACATGAATGAACATTACATAAATCTGACTTTAACCAATTATTATTTTAGCATGAAGATATAAAAATAAATTACATACAAATTTTAAAAATCGAATCAATGGATATTTACCACTTAATATAACCAATTGAATGCGCCTTTTTCAGAAGAAATAAATACAAACTTACCGAGCTGTGTAAAATAAAATATGTTAGTGTACATGACAAGTCATGTGTGTGAATATGTTTAAATGTAAATTACACACTCATAATTTATAGTTACGGATTAACAGGAAAACGGAATAAATCTACACGTAATTGTAAGTATCAATTTTGTTTTTTTACTTAAATCCATTGAAACGTTTCAGAATACAAAAGTCAATGATAAAGATCATTCGATTATCGTACCCCTAAGAGCATACATTGATCATGTTCTAGTAAGATCTGTTACAGAATAAGGTTGTCAAAGTTGAGAAAAACGCTTGGTACTTTTTATATACTTTTGTACAGATAGAAAAACACTATCATTTTCTTCAGAACTCAAAGACTCATCACCAGAGAGCAATAACTCAATTGTAATATTGACAGCAAAAACATTGATTTCATTTATCATTAAAAGCCTTTGTGATGAAAAATTGTTACAATATAATAAATAATGTTTAGCATCTTCATTGATGAAGCCACATAAACAATTGGCATCTTGTACTAAGTTTGCATTAAACAAATCTGATTGAAGAGTGCTACAATGGTTTCGCAACCTTGCATGTAATACAGATAGTAAGCGTTCTCCAGAGTAAAAATGTCTCGGAGGTTTTTATTCTTATAGTATACCATATGCAATTTGCTTTTAAATAATGAAAATGTAGGAATCTGTCTAATAATAATATCTAAAGTGTTCCACAATGTTATGGATGCTGGGAAATAAGAATGTTGATAAACCGACAAACACTAGCGATTCCCGGTCTTAGATCTTTAGATACCAGTAGAGTAGTGTGATCTGTTGTTTTACCGTTCGTGATCTTTTTTTCCGGTAATCATAATTTGACTGAATTTGGATATAAACATTAAAATATATTGGCTGTACGTCGAATCGACAGTGGCCCAAGGAACAAAATAACCAGAGACCAAATGACATTGAAGTAAACATCTATACAGTGAGCAAAACCTATATCGCATGGTAAGCTATAAGAAGCTCTTATTTAGACATTTTTGAATACTTATCGATACTGACGCTTACACCTATGCCTAGGACGATAGGTAACCTGTTTGAGAAGGGTCATCTCAAGATGTACAATGAGCATTTATAAAATATTTATCTAATTTGTATTTTAAATACTGTATACAATTTGATTTTTAATCTTTGGCTGAAGCTGATAATTGACCGATCTTCATATTATACTTTGTAAGAGAAGGGGAGGCTTGTGTGTACAAACATTGTTTTTAAGTTATAGATATAAGAAGATGTTGTATGAGTGCCAATGAGACAACTCTCTATGCATTTTAAAGATCCACTTTTAAAGTCAAGTACTTTTAGTATAAATTCAGGGAGATGTTAGTGAAAAAAATAATTAATATGCCTAAATTTTTCACTGAAAATGAATGAACGAAAGTAGAAAAAATACAAGTAAGAAATATACATCCTGTTTAAACATTTGAAGTAGCACGAAGCTTTTCTTTTGTTATTCAAACACACCTATTCAGTTGTTTTGGCACAAAAGAAGGGTATTTCACATGACCCATATATTTCATGTTTTGGTACTGTGAATTTGTAATGTTATTATATAAAAATGTAGCCTAAATATATACAAATAAAGGATCTAAAGCGAGATGATGTAAAATATTTTTGCTTTATACGTTTTCTGGACAAAACAGTCAAACCATACACGTTTGAACGTAAAAGTTGTACTCGATTTTCTTTTTGATAAGATTATTGCCCATTTTTGTTATTTTTCCCCTAAAAACTACATGCAATGACAAATGCTGCTTTAAAAAGACCAATCAGTATGATTTGACAATAATTTGAAATATCACAAATTCATCACTCAAGGAGTTCCAAAACTAACGAGAGCACTTAGTGTTTCATGCTCAGATTCCGAATAAAAAAATATATAAAACCAAGTACAGAATAATGAATGTATATGTTTTTACCTCTGCTGAGTCCAACTAAGTTTTACGAGGTTATTCATTCAGTATATTTTAACATTTTGATACGGTCCCTCTATTTTTTAGTCCGTGTATATATCGGTGTCGGTATAAGTGTCCGTGTAGATGACTTTTCGAAAATATCTATTAATCAGCAGATCACAATGTCGTTCAATTCATACTATTTTTCAAACTGCAAAATTCAGAAATTCAGTGTAGATTTGTCAAAGAAATTTAATAGGGTCGAGTAAAATATCTGTTTAAATGCATTTTAAAGAAACAGCTTATTTAAATTGATACATACTTACAATGTATTTTCGTGTTTAATCCGCATAATTACCCACGGGATAACAAAAGTCGACGGTGTACCTGTTAATAGACAAATATTAAAGACATATACTTATTATCTTAGTAAATATCAGAAATATAGGATTTATATGAAACATTTAGAAATAGAAATGTCACACTAGTTATGACTGGTATTTCTCACTTTTTCATCGACTTTTATTGTGACTTAATCAGACATCGTTACCATAAATTACTTAAAACCTGTACTAAATTTTCCATAGATATAAAGATTTGGTTTTAAAGTTTGGTTGTACCTGTAGAAAACTTATTTCAAACGGGATAGCACATCCTCATTTTACGGAAATGTTGTTAACCGTGCCGGAAATTTAGAAATGGTCCTTGTAAACTTATCGCTCCTTTAAATAAACTTATTCTAAAGGTTACCAATTCAACACTGTAATAAGATCATTGAATAGTGTGTTTATTGGTATAAATATTGATTTTGTTATCAGTAAATTAAAAGCAAACTAAATATTACTAGTATGTTTTATACATATACACATTCATGGATCTACAATCTGTCGATACCTGTATCTTGGCATTGCACAAGGTCATGTTTTCTCTGACTGTTTATGACGTCTTTACACTAAATCCATTGGATGTTGGAATGTACGGATTGATAATTTAGTCTTAGATGCATGATTTTTATCAGTTGTTAGTGGCTTTGAACTAGCTATCAGATAACTGCGAGTACTCTCAGATCTGTTCCTAGTGTCTTTTGTTGTTTGGATGTACAAGTACCCTGCCACGTCCACTTGTATTTTTGTCCATCTGATGAGTTAAGCCTTTTCAACTGATTTTTATAGTTCGTTCTTATGTTGTACTGTTATATCACTGTCCCAGGTTAGGGGAGGTTGGGATCCCGCTAACATGTTTAACCCCGCCACATTATGTATGTATGTGCCTGTCCCAAGTCAGGAGCCTGTAGTTCAGTGGTTGTCGTTTGTTTATGTGTTCCATATTTGTTTTCGTTCATTTTTGTACATAAATAAGGCCGTTAGTTTTCTCGTTTGAATTGTTTTACATTGTCATTTCAGGGCCTTTTATAGCTGACTATGCGGTATGGGCTTTGCTCATTGTTGAAGGCCGTATGGTGACCTATAGTTGTTAATTTCTATGTCATTTTGGTCTCTTGTGGACAGTTGTCTCATTGGCAATCATACCACATCTTCTTTTTTATATCAATGTTATAAAATGTACAACAGAACTATGAAGCTGATCTAAATTTCAGGGTTTTAACAGTTAATTTAAGTTTTAAATGAATGATTTATTTAATATCCTTTTGTAGCTATCTGTCTCCTTTTTTATATAAAAGCTTTATATATTGAAATGACGACATATCACTATTTAGGTATCAATATCAAATACCGTTCCTTTATAAGTCATACTTAAAAGATCAACTTTTGCTGCCTGGTTAAATCATCTTTCTTTAAGTCTTTAAGAATAATGAAAATAGATTTGAAATAACTGAACTTATCTGATTTATGTATCGTTTCAACAAATCAGTGTTTGTAGAAAAAAATAAAACGAACCAAATATGACCTTTTCAGAACTGCACTAATCGTAGATATTCAGTCTTATCTGAGAAAGCTACAGTCTTCAGTATAACTACACAATGTATTAAAAGAGAGGCGAAAGATACCAAAGCGATATTTACACTCTCAAGTCGAAAACAAACTAACAACTCAATGGCAAACACGAAAATAGACCAAAGACAAACAACGGTATACAAAACACAACAGATAAAACCAACGACTGATCATCACGAATCCCTCAGAGGGGATATCACAAACAACGGTATACAAAACACACCAGATAAAACCAAAGACTGATCATCACGAACCCCTCAGAGGGGATATCACAAACAACGGTATACAAAACACAACAGATAAAACCAACGACTGATCATCACGAACCCCTCAGAGGGGATCTCACGAACAACGGTATACAAAACACAACAGATAAAACCAAAGACTGATCATCACGAACCCCTCAGAGGGGATCTCAGGTGCTCTGGATACAAAACACAACAGATAAAACCAAAGACTGATCATCACGAACCCCTCAGAGGGGATCTCACAAACAACGGTATACAAAACACAACAGATAAAACCAAAGACTGATCATCACGAACCCCTCAGAGGGATCTCACAAACAACGGTATACAAAACACAACAGATAAAACCAAATAAAATTGAGAATGGAAATGGGAATGTGTCGAAGAGACAACAACCCGACCACAGAACAGACAACAACAGAAGGTCACCAATAGGTCTTCAATACAGCGAGAAATTCCCGCAAGGCGTCCTAAGCTGGCCCTAAACAAATATATACTAGTTCAGTGATAATGGACGTCATACTAAACCCAAATTATACACAAGAAACTAAAAGTAAAGATCAAAGACTGATCATCACGAACCCCTCATAGGGGATCTCAGGTGCTCTGGAAGTGTAAACAGATCCTACTCAACGTGTTGCATCCGTCATATTAAGACTAAATTAGCGAATAAATGAACATACCCCATCCAAATACCAGCAGTGTCTTGTATAAACTGGAGGATACATTGTATTTAGTAGACATGACAAATGTATGCATGTAGATCCCTTCGATAAATATCCACATAAAGTTAGTTGATAAGATGTAATAAAAGAAAGTGTACACAATTTTACACCCTACGGACTGAAAAATAAAAAAAGGCATATTAATGAATAATTCATAAATATTTGATGTTTTTTCGTTTTCAATTCTACCACGGTTTCTGGTAACATTTTTATGACTTATTGTATTGGCTATTTGTTAATGAATATATCTTCTTGTAACGTGTAAAGGTTTTGCCTTGTTTTTTTTTTGTTTTGACAATGAACGTACATGTACGGTGACCTGTCAATGTCCACATATTTGTCTTTTAGTCTTTTATAGGTAGTATTTTCTACTAATGCAACTTTTTTATGTACGTATGGATACATATTTCATTGAACCATTTTAAACATCATATTAAGTACGCATGTACTGTGTTCATTTTCATCATAATTTTCAGCGATAGTTGTATTTCACAATTTTTGAAGATTGCAAATAAATTGGAATAAAAGGAGATGCGGGATACGTCAATGAGACAGCAACCCAACAGTACAAAAAACAACAGTGGAAATGTCTCTTTTTTCCTTTAAATGGACTTTTGCGTGTAAGCGCTGTACACACAGTAGCACAGTAATATGTTCGTTGCCATATGCTGTATTTCTTTGATTAGAGTTGTAATACAATAAGGCGAAAGTTAAATATCACACTGTTACTTTCGCAATGGGTTTATAATTTCGTTTTTTCGTGATAAAGATACAATCTTCTGGCTAAAATTGTATCATAGGAAAGACCTGACTCTTTGACAAGAAAAGGGCGAAAATAAAACTTCTCGGACAGGATTTGTCTCTAGATGTTGCAAATTTAAACTCCGCGAAAAGTAAACTGTACAGTACATTTTTGTTAACCACAGAAACATTGGAAAGAACTTTAGTTTATGCATTTAAACATAGATATTTAATTACACTTTGACACGACACATGTATTTTTAATTTTGTGACTTATCAAAAGTAATTGATGTATTCATGAGAAAGGTTAAATATTCTACAAGTCGAGTGCTCCTTGGGTATATTTGATGATGCAGTGAAATACAATGCACATGCAATGAGAACACTTATGTTGGTATGTCATTAATGACTAGAACAATCTATCACGCTAAAAATTCCTCGTAAATCTACTATTTCGTCTGATGCGTATCTATTTGATAAAAATTAAACATGTATTGAAATCAGAGGTCATGTTTTTTGTCTAAAAACAAACTTGACGATGATATATAGAAGTATTATCAATGTCACTTTGTGGAATAATATTTAGTAGTTAAATAATGAATATTTATTTTATCTATTGCACTCTTCATCATTTGAAAACACTTAAGCGATTAAAATGTTATCAGATAAAAGTAAGCACTTTTCATTTTTAACATTTCTACAGAATAGTGCTTTTGTAATAAACTATTGTATCATCATTCTCTAAAGATGTTTATTGCAATGTTGGAGATATGATCGTTACTATCTGATAAAGACATTAGTGCATAGTTTTATCTCTGCTTTGATGATGGTTGCTGCTAACAGCAAACCATTGATACAACCAGCCATTGTGTTATTGTGCTATGGTCATTTTTGCTTATGTGCTTTGTCTATAGAGTGTCTACATGCCATTTTGTATTTCTTTGTTGACACAGTTGTTTGTTCTTATAGTGATTAAGATTATAACACAATGTTGACTGCTTGCTGTACCCCAATTATTGACATTTTTACTTATCATATCTGTTTGTTTTGCTCACACATTGTTGTCAATATAACGGAATTTTATGCAAATTTCATATTAGTGAGAGGTTTAGCTAGCTATAAAACCAGGTTTAATCCACCATTTTCTACATAAGGAAATGCCTATACCAAGTCAGGAATATGACAGTTGTTTTCCATTCGTTTGATGTGTTTGAACTTTTGATTTTGCCATTTGTTAAAGGACTTTCCATTTTGAATTTTCCTTGGAGTTCGGTATTTTTGTTATTCACTTCTTTTTGAAATTATTCTTTCGACACTTTTACGGACGCCATCATGATTTGTTTGACCGTCGTAGAATATCTGTGTTACCGATGGCATATGATAATTCCATTTGTCGTAACCAACATGCCGTCCTTTGTTCATCGATTACGACACCAATCCATGCGACTAATCACCGATTGTTGACTTGCATAAGGTAACACGACCAGTAAACTAAATATTTCTTTTCATTCTGGGATACCTGAGTTCGATCCCCGCAGTTTTGTAGGGTTCGTGATGCTCAATCTCTAGTGTTTTGTGTTTTGTGTGTAATATTTTGTGTTTTGTGTTTTGTGTGTAAAATGTTGTGTTTCGTGTGTAAAATGTTGTGTTTTGTGTGTAGTATGTTGTGTTTTTTTTTCTTTATCTTTTCATCATATTTATTTTTAGAAATGGGACTGTTTGTTATTTTCCGACATATGATGTTTTACTGCCCCTAGGTATGTTCTCTCTCTCTCTCTCTCTCTCTCTCTCTCTCTCTCTCTCTCTCTCTCTCTCTTTATATGTTTAACATGATTATTAAATATAAACTTATGAAACTATGAACAAGGAATTGAACATATATTTGCAAATGACACAGAATGCATGGAAAATATAAGGGCTTTCTTTTATTTTAGGGTTCTCTATATACTTTCGGTTAAGGGTTAATTTATGGTTATGTTTATGTTAGGGGATATTCTAGGTTGGGGTTAGGTTTTAGGGCTAGAGCTAGTGTTAGTATTAGGTATGGGTTAGGATACGGGTTAAGAATAGTTTAGTATAGCTCTATATGGTTTGGGACCCCTAAAGTAAAAGAAGAGCAAAAACTAGGGCAGTATAGGAAAATATTATTTTTCAAGCAATATAAGACATATTTCTCATAACTTTTTAACATAACTGTGATACCTGCCCAAACGATTGGATATTTTTATTCTCATCCGTACTGTAAATACTGTTGATTTCTGGGATAACATAACTGTCCTTTATGAGACATATGATCGACCGGAAGATGAAAGAGACAAACATATTGATGTGGATTGTGTTCCGCTGGCAGTGAAGATTTCTGAAATGAAATGAAAACAAAAAAATAAGAGAGAGACGATGCTCCGGAAGGGTAATCAGTTCCTGCTCCACATGTGGCACCTGTCGTGTTGCTTATACAGGTAAAGTCGCTTTCATTAATGTCACAGTCGATAAAAAATGAGGACGGGATAGTGGTTACGACAAGTGGAATTAACATATCCATTATGACAGAATGATTCACAAACAACTATTATTTTACGCTAAAGAAACAAGGTCATTTTCCCAATTAGTTTACACCAGTAATGCCATTTTCATAAGTCTTCACGTTAAATCCCCGTACTAAGGCTTTATCCTGACAATGCTATATGTATGGCGTTATCTGAATATTTGATAGCATCATAAACATATATAATAAGTAAAAATACGACATCCTTTTTCCAGAACATATTCACTTAACTTCAGTTTTGTCCAAATTACTATAAAGGACACGTCTTAACGGACGAGGGTATAATAATAACCATTCGGTAGTATAAATGTATCATATGGAGAAGTAGTCTATTCGATATCTTAACTTGAAATGAAAAAATGCATAACTTCATGATTAAAAATTCGGAATATATTTAAAGGAGTCGACCCCCCCTCCCCTTTTTTCATTAAATTAGAAGACCCATGTCATTACATTTACTATGTTTTTTCTTACGCAAAGTGCACTGACATCAGAAAGAATTTTTAGAAAATAGAATCCGCGACTCAAAACCCCATTAATATCTACATACCTAAAATACAGCATAATGCTGACAGCTACAAGAAGTGACACCAACGATATACTGTATCCAACATCATACAGAATCTGTATGTATCGCATGTGCTCCTAATAATACAGATTTACCAGGTTGATTGTTAACTTACATAAAAACTGATGCAACAGATTTATAACAATTATTTCAAACGTCAAAGGATTGTAAGATAAATATAAACAGTTAATGTTAATATTGAGAAACTTTGTGACAGTTTTTTTGTTTGTTTGTTGGTTTGATTTATTTCCCCGATATCGTTTATAATTTGTTGATATTTCCCCGATATCGTTTACAATTTGTTGATATTTTCCCAATATACAATGTAGTTTATGATTTGCTGATATTTCCCCGATATCGTTTATAATTTGTTGATATTTCCCCAATATACAACGTAGTTTATGATTTGCTGATATTTCCCCGATAGTTTATAATTTGTTGATATTTCCCCGATATACAATGTAGTTTATAATTTGTTGATATTTCTCCAATATACAACGTAGTTTATAATTTGCTGATATTTCCCCGATAGTTTATAATTTGTTAATATTTCCCCAATATACAACGTAGTTTATGATTTGCTGATATTTCCCCGATAGTTTATAATTTGTTGATATTTCCCCAATATACAATGTAGTTTATGATTTGCTGATATTTCCCCGATATCGTTTATAATTTGTTGTTATTTCCCCGATATACAACGTAGTTTATAATTTGTTGATATTTCCTCGATATCGTTTATAATTTGTTGATATTTCCCCAATATACAATGTAGGTTATGATTTGCTGATATTTCCCCGATATCGTTTATAATTTGTTGTTATTTCCCCGATATACAACGTAGTTTATGATTTGCTGATATTTCCTCGATATCGTTTGTAATTTGTTGATATTTCCCCAATATACAATGTAGTTTATGATTTGCTGATATTTCCCCGATATTGTTTATAATTTGTTGTTATTTCCCCGATAAACAACGTAGTTTATGATTTGCTGATATTTCCTCGATATCGTTTATAATTTGTTGATATTTCCCCAATATACAACGTAGTTTATGATTTGCTGATATTTTCCCGATAGTTTATAATTTGTTGATATTTCCCCAATATACAATGTAGTTTATAATTTGTTGATATTTCCCCGATATACAATGCAGTGTATAATTTGTTGATATTTCCCCAATATACAACGTAGTTTATGATTTGCTGATATTTCCCCGATAGTTTATAATTTGTTGATATTTCCCCAATATACAACGTAGTTTATGATTTGCTGATATTTCCCCGATAGTTTATAATTTGTTGATATTTCCCCAATATACAATGTAGTTTATGATTTGCTGATATTTCCCCGATATCGTCTATAATTTGTTGTTATTTCCCCGATATAAAACGTAGTTTATAATTTGTTGATATTTCCTCGATATCGTTTATAATTTGTTGATATTTCCCCAATATACAATATAGTTTATGATTTGCTGATATTTCCCCGATATCGTTTATAATTTGTTGTTATTTCCCCGATATACAACGTAGTTTATGATTTGCTGATATTTCCTCGATATCGTTTATAATTTGTTGATATTTCCCCAATATACAATGTAGTTTATGATTTGCTGATATTTCCCCGATATCGTTTCTAATTTGTTGTTATTTCCCGATATACAACGTAGTTTATGATTTGCTGATATTTCCTCGATATCGTTTATAATTTGTTGATATTTCCCCAATATACAATGTAGTTTATGATTTGCTGATATTTCCTCGATATCGTTTATAATTTGTTGTTATTTCCCCGATATACAACGTAGTTTATGATTTGCTGATATTTCCTCGATATAGTTTATGATTTGCTGATATTTCCCCGATATAGTTTATGATTTGTTGAAACTACACTCGAAGCTATGCTCTTTGATTCACATATCGACATCTAGTAAAGAAAGCCATACAAACTGGTGGGTCGTGTTGAACTTGCAATGAGTTGTGAGCTACACATTCCTCTCTGTGGCTTTATAATAAGATAAATAACAGTAATGAAAGCACTGATCGTTTGCATTATTTTGATTGGTCCGGTGCGTGTGGTGTTTGTGTGTCTGAATGCTCAATATACTTTCTATTCCCTTATTCCAATGTGATGGTTTTACAATGTAATTGATGATTTTATGCACGCATAATTAATTGAGGAAAGAAAAGAGAAGGTTGCTTTGGATTCCAAAGAGATAATAATTATAGATATATTTGATTTTTCCCCATTCGTTAAAGGAAAGTAATGCAATAATGTAAACATACTGTCTTCCCCCGAAGAAAAAGCAAAAAAGTATCTATGATGAGTTTATGTTACAGGATCCGGAAGTCACTGAATATTTTCTGGAACCCCTAATACATACAACATAGATTAAACATAAGATGGCATTATCATAACAATCACTAGTTTCAAATTTATTTCCTTCAAATATGTAAACTTAAGACAGCTTCCTTAAATTATTTCATTATTTCTGCTTCCCGTGTGCTATTAACAGATATTAAATATAAGTTAAAAATCTCGTGTCTATTATTTTCAATCCTTATCTGCATATTTTAGCGTTTATTTTTTTAGTTTAGTAGTGTCCGGTATTATTTTACCGACGTTTTATTCAATAAGTGTCCCGGTTGAACTACTTTCACTAAGAAACGTCAGTTCATTTTCAAAAAATGAATGGCATTTATATATAATTAAATAACGCTTTATAAATTTCGTGCGTCCGACGAGCTTTTCTTGATCTATCTTCATCAGGAACGTTAAAACATAAACAATTGAAAGCCAGAGAATGTAAAAATACGAAGAAATGTTTGTCTATATGTCTATATGACCAAAAGAGACATAAAACGATTAGCTAAATAATCTAATATAAAAATAAGAAGATGTGGTATGATTACCAATGAGACAACTCTCCACAAGAGACCAAATGACATAGAAATTAACAACTATAGATCACCGTACGGCCTTCAAAAATAAGCAAAGCCCATACCGCATAGTTCATTTTTGCCTGGGAGATTTAGCCTATGGAATGAACTCAAAATATACACACAAGTTATAGAATTGAGAATGGAAACAAGGAATGTATCAAAGAGACAACAACTCGACCAAAGAGCAGAAAACAGCCCAATGCAACCAATGGGTCTACAACGCAGCGAAAAAAATTGCATCCGTTTCGGGCTTCAGCTGTCCCTTAAACAATAATGTATACTACATTTTGTAGTTCAGCGAAATGGACGCCACACTAAACTCCGAAACATATAAATGAACCAAAATTAAAAAAAAAACATACAAACAAAGGCCAGAGGTTCCTTACTTGGGACAGGTGCAAACATTCGGTGGGGTTAAAATGTTTTGTGAGATCTGAACCGTCCCCCTATACCTCTAGCTAATGTGGAATTATCAAATACACAGCAATACGCACAGTAAAACTTAGTTTAAAAGAAGTCCGAGTCCGATATGAGAATAGGAAACAGAAGAAATTTATCAACATGACAATGATCAACCTAAATTAACAAAGGACTACTAGCAGAGTTATATTTAAGTGTAGGGATTCATCAACATTTACCTTCACAATAGCAGAAACCACTGAAGGCGAGTTATATTTAAGTGTAGATATTCTACACACAAAGGTATCAACATTTACCTTCACAATAGCAGGTACCACTGAAGGCGAGTTATATTTCAGTGTAGGGTCAAAACATCCAGATAAGTTTGTCCAGGTTTTATTAAAGATCGGATGAACGTACCACTCACCATTCCGTAAACATGTTCTTGATGCATTACCTGGAAATATAGAAACACTTCAAATTCATTTATGCATGGAAGTATAGAAAAAAAAACACGTGTATTTCGTAAATTGTTTTGTTATAAATTAGGCCGTTGGTTTTCTCGTTTGAATTGTTTCACATTTATCATGTCGGGGCCTTCTATAGCCGACTATAAGGTATGGGTTTTTCTCATTGTTGAAGGCCGTACGGTTGGCCATAATTGCTTACATCCACGTCATTTGAAATCTGGTGGATAGTTGCTGCATTGGCAACCACATCTCCTTATTTTTAAATATATTGCGGACTTACAATCGGAAGTAGACGTATGCAATGACGGGCATTGATATATAATGAAATAACACTTTATAAATTTCGTGCGTCTGAATAACTTTTGTGAATGTACCTTCATCGGGAACGCTAAAACCTAAACACTTGAAAGCCTAAGATATACCAATAAGCAGAAGTGAAAAATAATCATGGATGCTCCTTATTTTGAGCACGACATTTTATGTCGGTCATTCTACATCAAGTTAACCAACGAATTCAATATTGAGCGAAATAACGTAATACCAGGATATCATTCGAAATTGCTATAAATTATATCGTATCTGATCGGGATTATTAAAAATTTACTGATTTAGTTGACATTTTCCATTTACGGCAAAATATAATGATTGAAATATTTGATACATTTTGTACTATACTGAAAATTTCAAATAAATCAATCCATCTTGACTGCTTGACTTCTTCATTCATTAACTATTTCAATTAGAAAAACTAGTATTTTTTGTCTCATATATTTGCAGACATGTCAAATAGCAAACAACTAATTATAGTCAGTATCTAACAACACCACAGGTCAAGGTCAAATTGTATGTTATTGTTGATTCTTGACTTTTCTAATATGAGACTTTAAAACAATGACTAAATTGAATGGTACTGAATATCAATATTACTTAAACGAGTTTCTATAATAATTTCTTTTGATACGTGATTTATTTTTTGTATTATTTTTGTTTTAACGAAGGAGAAGGCGTAGGTGATATATTTGAGAATTGAATGCTTTTTTATGTTGTTTTATTGGAAGGAAAAGCGTTGACGGAAGCTTTTCATACAAAAATATACGTATGATTACCGCTTCTACAGTCCTAAAAAAACTTCAAAACGACGCATTCAATTTTATTACATTTAAATGCCAATTTTTGTATGTTAAACCAAGCTTCTAGGCGATTTTGGTTTTACATTTAAATGCCATTTTTTGTAAGTTAAACCCAGCTGAATTCATGGAAATTACCGACCCAGACTTAGGGCTGAAGTTTCCTTCTCGAAATCGTAATATAAACACTATCAAGCAGATAAATCATACACAATTCGTTTCATTATTCGTTTTCTCCACGAATATGTACCTCATATTCACCGATTATCTCCTTGAAACTCAAACGAAACTTTATTTCCTCAACCCTTCAAATTCAGCAACGAACTTACGCTAAAATATATGAGGGTCTGGATGGAGTTTACAGAATAGAAAATAATCAGAAAAAAATGCAGAATAAAATTAATGGCTAACAAGAAAGAATAGAAAAGAATGGGATGCTGAAATACAAGAATAGAAGAAAAAATGGGATGCTGAAATACAAGAAAAGAGAATAATGGGCAAAATAAATAAAGAATAGAAAAATATTCTAAGAAATTAAAGAATACAGAAATGAGGGCTCCCCATCCAGACCCTCATACATTGCGATCTCGCTTTATTTTTCACCGAACTTGTAATCATGGGAGCTTATAAAATCAAATAGGTTGGCTGCGATGCGCTACGTTTGCAAACCAGTGTCATGGCATAAATTTACGCGAATGGAATGAGACAAGCAGTCACGTGACAACTTGTTGAAAGCGAAGATTAGTGAAATAAAGTTGACTTTTTTTCTCCCTGAGACTGAAAAATACAGTATCACTCGGAATAACTGTCATATAGACTTGGATTTGACGAATGATCCCTTATTTGAAATAAACAATCCGTTATTTAAAAAATCACATGACAAATGCCACATGACCACAATTTCGTGTCGCCTTATTGGTATTGTAAGTGCAACATACACAGATGTATTACGAAATCGAGAGGGAAAACTCGTATTTAACAAGGAAATGTCCAGTACCAAATGCAGACAAACATTTTCCTGGTAATATTTGAAATAATTTGTTTACATTCCATAATTACCAAACCCAAACTTCAATGCTTTCCAACAAGGGAACGGAGAATTGCAAATATTTGATTTCATTTTAGATAGTTCATACAAATTCAATACTAACAAAAAATGTTTACTAACATTATATGACACCGTGCTTTGTATCTTTTCCACAATAGAAAAAAAAAGGATTATTATTGAAAGAGTTTATTTTGAGTTAATTGTTGGCTTGAGTCTCATTATTACAATTAAATCTCTGTAATAGCGCTTCGTAGGAGAGACGTTAATTAAAATATCCTTTGACTTAAAATTCATCAAATATCAGTTCAAACATTATACGTTTATTAAATCTGTATTTATTTATAAAGATTTACGTGTTTAAACAGGCCAATACATTTTATAGTTCTTTTTATATTTTGCATATAACACAAAACCAATTAATTGATCAACATGGTAATCTATAGAATTTTTATATTATGTGTACGTGTTTTTAACTTGTAATCTATACTGTTTAACTGTAACACTAGTTTTCATGATCCAAAACTCCTCTGAAGTTTTGTTGTATGATTTTTGTTATTTGTTTACATATATTTCCTAATTGTAAAGACTCATCTTCCACGTATTTTTGCTTATTCTTTCAATTTGAAGTATCTAAAAGTCTTTTTGGGTTCTTTATATATTTTTTCCGCATGATTCCGGAATTGTTGTAAATATATCTCAAAACCAAGTCCCAAACAACAACGCATCAGTGTAAACTATATGGAATTAAAATAGAAACCGTAAACATACATAAATGAGCTACAGATCGTACTAAAGGCAAAAGTGCAGTCGAAAATAAAGCACCACACAGTTCCTAGATGATCAATCTGGTATAAAGTGTGTCATACTGGATGAAATAAATGCAATGTATTGGCTACCTTTTAACATTAGAGACAATACGGCAAACGTTGCAGTTTTAACAATTGTATGATGGTAACATATAAAAAAAAAGTAGTTGAGGTATAGAACCACTAATTCGGGCCCGGTCAGCAGAAAGTAGTACATATTTTATACAAAATAGTTCCTACGCATAACTGTAACTTTGTCAATAAGTAAATTGTTTTGTTTTGTTTTTTTTTTTTTTTTTGTGTGTGTGTATCAAATGAAAGCTTAAGGCCTTGGGATCTCTGTAGAACTTGTTGGGAGTTTCTTTTGAATAAAAAAAAAAAATATGTGAAATTTAAATAGGAAGGCATATTTGCCCTATTGCTCAGATCAGAAATACCTGTTTTGTACTACCAAACTTCCGGGAATCAGTGTGCTCCAATGTGCTATTAAAACTATGTTGAATTTTTCAGCGCAAGTCAGGATAAGGTATAGTTTTGACATGAAATGAGTGTCACATTATTTGCACTTAAGACAAAATTGCTTTATATGCTTGAAATTGCAGTATTTAACATAGGAAACAATGGGCTATGAATTAATGGTTTTATTCTTTAACGATAATAACGATTTCAATGCATCACATTTACTAGAGCTTTAACTGCTTTCAATATTATAAATTTTCTTTAATATATCTGAAAAATCCTCATAATCATAATGCTAGTTATAAAAAAACACGTCCTTAATATAATCCAACAGAATAAAAATGTATTTTATGGATCAATAATAATTCATAAAGAAAAAGAGAGGCAAACCAAACGAAAAGGAACTAAAATTATAAAATGATAATTTTTCTGTTTTCATATAATGATTTAATATGCAAATAATTGTTTATTTTTTAGTTATTGTCTTAAATATTCAAAACCAGAATTTTTGTTATCACAAAAGCCATTTTGTTTTCTTTGTATATAGGTATTACATTGCGTAATAAGAAATGTTTGCGTTCTTGTAATTATTATTTAGCCCAGTGACATTTATTTCTCGAAATTGTACAGATAAACAATTAGATTATTACAGATAAATAGTCGGTTAACTTCAAGTAAGTCATTTATTTGATCGTCTTCCAATACTACTTGAATGTTTTTATAGGAAAGTACACCGTTTCAATGTTACTTTGAAAATACCCAAGAAATATGTGATATAAATATCCTACTATAGTTTTCTGAAATTTGAAAGTTGATTAATTTAGACAAAAATACCAAGGGGACATTCAAGACTCATAAGTCGAGAGAAACTGACAAACACCATGGTAAAAAACGAAAGACGACGAAATATAATGTATTTTGGTACCTTTCTTTCTGAATTGCTCAAAATGTACAGCTTGGTTCGTTTGTGGTCAAAAGACAACTGAAGAGGACTAACATTAGGGACCTACCATTTGATTTATATTGGGGTGTCTTTTATTTTCATTCTATTCGGTCCTGCCTTTTAATAAAGTTTATCCTGACTATTTTTACCTAAATTGTCATCCTGACTTTTTTTTTTGCAAGTGTCTCATCCTGCCTTTTTGTTTTACTCAAAACTCCTGTCCTGCCTATTTTTTTCAAATTTCATCCCCCCCCCTTCCATAAGAATCAAATGGTAGCTCCCTTTGCAGAATGATATTTGACAGAATGTACCCTTTTGTTTATAAACATAGATATAGATGATTAGAGACCTTTTGCTTGTTTGTATTTTAATCAAAATTCGTTTCATTTTACACTTGTGCATTATTTTGTTTTAAAATCAGCCAGATCAAATCAAATACTTGAAAATTGGTGTTTGCTGCTTCATCGCCGAGCACGCAACATTTAGGAGCAAAGATTTGTCGGCTCTTAACCAAAATAATTTGTCCGGGTAGGGTGGCATGTCTTCCTGCGGACAGTTACCTTGTGAACTAGCACGTTAAAAACTCAGGGTCAGCATGTCTTTCTAGTACAAAACAAGATATATATATATATATTCACATCTCATGGACATAATTCTCGTCCTAAATAATACATTTAGTTTGCTAAAACACGTTAGACAGCCATTAATCATCATCATCTAATTGTATGTAACGTTTACATGTGAAACCTATTGCACCAGTGCTCAGTTCCAGCATGTCAGTCTCATTGTTTGTTACGACGAATTAATCACAAGTACTAGGGTAATCAGTTACATCACACAATGTTATACCGTTGTAAATTCTTACTCAATCAAATCGTATAACTAATCGATGTTATTTTGAGCAGTTTATAACTGTAGTCGTAAAATACAAGAAATGTCATAAAACAACGTGAAATAGTTACTTAACTAATATCTTTTTTTATAAAGGTGTCCATGATGGTTATTTGACGACACTTAACTTTAAAAGCCTTTGGAAATTACATGCTTTGCAGTGCATCTGTTTCCTGTTTATAAAATTGCCAAAAATTAATTATAGCCTCAACAGGTTCTTGAATACCTAACAGGAATGCTTGTACCAAAGACATAATAGGACGTGTCAGGATCATCAATAAATGCAAGGTTCATTTCTTCTAATAACTTTCTGGTTCGCATCTACACGTACTGAACGACATTGTCATGAAGTGCAGTTATATCCTTTAACTTTTATAAAATGAATAGAAATGGATAGACATTATATTCTTTTTTGTTTGTCGATCAAAGCTCCGTTCGCTAATTCGCAAGAAAAGAAACTTTTGTGAAAATCGTTGTTTTGTGTTTGTTAAAAAGGATTTTGTTTTTGAAAATGTATCTTCAAACAGAACATTTTACTCCAACAATCAACGAATCAAACCTCGAAGAAACCCCTGGTTACTGAAATAGTTCCAGCTTATTTGGTTGATTGGTATAACCTAGCTCTAGGGTTTAACAGAATCCAACATGCACGCAGATCGTTTTCTGTACAGGTGTAAATGGTACTGGTAGGAAAAGTGCCACGTGACACCGACAAAATCAATTGTTCTGAGTAACATTATCTGAACCTGTTGCTATTATTGACGAGTCTTCCCAGATTTCCATATATTTCTTGTGGTGATAAAAATCGTTCCCCTTGTATGTACCATACAACTCACTCTTTGTAATTTATTTTCATTACATTTTCATTTCATATCAACCATTTCTTGTCAATCGTCTCGATATATTAGTTTGTGCTTCGAATTGATATCAAATTGCACTATCAAAGAACAAGGCATACACTCTAATCGGTTAATTAGTGATTTCACCTTTTTTTTAAAGAGACAGAACCGTCGTACACAAGCATCGCACAAGTTGGCAATCCGAAACGGGTGGGGAGCAAGAGGGTGAACTGTGTTTTATTTTTATCAATAGTACCGCTTAAGGGCATAGATTCGTTATTCCATATTCTTCATCCGTATTTTCAAGAAATATCAATTGCAAACATTCTGATTAGTTGAACAATTATTTTTTTATTTTAGCAAAACGAATTAGACACAAGTAAAACATACTTATGAAGCTAGTCTTCTCCATAATACAATATGAAAATAAAACAATTTGAGCATGAATGTTAAGAGGACAATTCACCGAATATAAATCGAATGAATACAAAAGAAATGTGTGAAAAATTAAAAGTTTTTCATAACAATGATTGAATGATTGATTGCTTGTTGGTGTTTACCGCAACTTTGAGTACTATTGCCTATATCGTTGCGGCCAGTTTCTATTTGAAGAGGAATCCGGAGAAATCCTCCGACCTTTGGAAAGAAAACTGGCAATCTATTGAGATTGAAGTTGAACGCACCTTCCTAGTGTGGGGTTCGAACTCACAACCTGGGTATTGACAGGCTACTAAAACAGTAGTTGAAGTAACGACGAGGTAGTTTTGATGATGATAGTCCGTGGCAGAATCAATAACCCTGTATTAAGGTAATTGAAAACTGTTTGACATACAATAAAATCTTGAGCATTATTTATGAAGGATTATATATCGTTTATATAATTATTGTCTATATTTGTCAATAATTAGTACCGCTTAAGGGCATACGATACAGTTTTGATCCCATAATGAAAATTTGATGAAAATTAGCAAATAGGCTATTTTATACCTAATTAAATCAAATATGTAATAAAAAATATACCTTCATGTGCTACTTTTTGAGTAAAACGAAGTCGAATTTTCAGAAATTTGCTCAAAATTCGGATTCGTGGACGTATTTTTCCTTCCGACATAAATGCATAACTTTTTTGTTTTAAAAGATAAACACAAGCTGTGTTTTGTTAAATTATTTGTAATTTCTCTTTTATATTAGTATCCTATAGATTTATGATTTTTTTTGTTTAGAAATAATTCAAATGTATCAAATGTTCATGAATGTAGAAAAAAAACGTCATGTTTTGCTGTATATTTATCAAATTTAAAAACATTACATTATTGACTTTTTCATGAAAATTGGTACAAATAATCTGCACACATAAAAAAAAACCGAATGTCATTTTAAAAAAGAGGGGTCCATGAACTCGTTTTCAAGTTAAATCAGTTTGAATGATAAAAATCAGTCGAAAAATGCATCTTTTACAGATATGTCACAGTTTGACGTCGCGAAAATAACATTTTACGTTAGCAACGTCATTACCTCCCCTGTAACTGTATCGTATGCCCTTAAGTCGACGCTAGGGGCCGTCTTGACCTTGTGGGGTATGAATGATTCGTTCATTGTTGAAGACCCTACATCAACTGTCAAGATGAAGAACAGGAATAAAAGCCCTGTTCATTGATAATTTTCTATGTTTTCTATGTATTGTGTGCGATTTTGTCCCATGTACACTTACTCCATATCCTTTCATTTTCTATAGAAGACCCAAAAGGGACACTCAAAAGCATAAGTCAAAGAAAAAACTGACAATGTCCATTGTAAACAACGAATTACCACGTACAGACAAATAACGGTCTCTATACCACGTGTCAAATCTCAAGTTTTCCATCAAAGTCATCAAGAATATTACATAATTTTGCAACGAAATACATGTAAGAATAGCGAAAATAAATACATAAATGTACTTGTAATGACTAAACGGTCCATAATAGATATTGATTATCAAAAACTGCAACAAAAACAAACTGACTGGTATGAGAAATCAGAACTAATTGACTGTCAAACTGTAATGGTTCCTTATTACTCAGATCTGTATAGAGGCAGAGAGCATGTAATACGAATGATGTTGTAATTTAGTAGAATTCTTTCGAAAACAAACGGAAACTAATTTTCTGCAATTATTTCAAATTTAGAAACGGGTGTGTTTCACCGGTATCCTGTAAATACAAGACATCATTACTTTTCATATTATTCATTATTACTTATTTCTTGATATGATACGAACAATTGGCTGACTTTTATTGTTTTAGTTCACTACATTGTACCATCAAAGATTTTTCTATCCTGACAATCATTAATAAAACTAATCTTAAAATACTGGAAAAAATTAAACCACACATTATAGATTTCATGCATCTGAAGCGCTTTCTGGATTTACCCTAATCAGTTACCCTCAAAGCCGAATATTTGAAAGCCAAGGATAAAAAATAATAACCGAAAATTTGAAGAGCTAATTAACTAACCAAGTACCTAAAATAATAGCATAATCCATCTAAGGTCAACTTTGCCATTTTCTTCGGAAAATGCCTGTACCGAATCAGGAATATGGCAGTTGATTTTCACTTATTCCGTTGATTGGTAGCGTTTGTCAGTGTTTATGGACTTTTTGAATTTGACTTGGGAGGTTTTATATTTTTGTTATACTTTTTTTGCCTGAGGGTGTTGAACCCTTAGTTTCTTACTTTCTAAATTTAGAAACAGACAATTTAAGAAAGGTTTATTATAAATCATGTTAGAACCGAATTACTGACTACTGATCTGATGATTCACTCGGGGACTGTTAGTCCACCAGCAGCGGTTTTCGAGCCAGTTCTGTAAAAATAACACAATACTTGGTAAATTTCATGCCTCCGAAGCGCTTTTGAAGTACTAGTATTTAAATAATATGACCGAGTTTTGTTCTGAACAGAGTATTCGTTGTATTGGTCGATATGCGAGCGGAACATTTGACCACGTACAAATTCAGCTATATTCAAATATTGTCAATTTGCATTAAGCAATTCCAGATTCGTCAGATGCGTCAATACAGATTCATCGATTATTTCTTTAATATCGCATTCTCTTTTTATTGAGTGTGGTATGGCTGAATCATTTGTACTTGGACGCAGCCGAAGAAATAAACAACTTTCAGTAAAACATTGGGTTTTGGGGTTGGGATGGATAGGGGAATTGGGAGTGGTTGGGAAAAGGGGGTCTGAACGTTGTGATTAGTTCGTAATTCCTAAGATCGCGTTTGAAAGATTTCCCCCAAACTAGCCAGTATAAAATGATATTTATTTTATATGTAGTTAATAACTTTAGGTGTGTCAGATTCGTTATTCCATATAGACAGTAGTCATTCAGGTGTCAAAAATGTATTGTATTTTTATAAATTTCATAAAAGATTCAGGCATACCAAAATAAATATCTTATTTACCGGTACGATATGACTGTGTCTCAACTCACGAACGAGACATAATTATCTTCGCAGTTTTAAATCTTTTAGATATCACAATTTTAATTAATGTTTTAATCTGTACTTTACCAATTATGTTCTATCCTCGATTGTAACATTTTGACCGAGTGTGGATTCGTATGGAGAAAAATGCATACATAGCAGGAAACGCATTCTCTGTCCGAGCATCCTGTCAGGCTTCTTTTAGATTTCATGCGATTCCCTTACTTTTTGTTTGTTACCTTAATTTGTATCTTCTTTGTCGAAATATGAGATTTGATGATTGGTACTGTTGCATTCCGACGTATTTTTCAATCTACAGCTGTAACGTTTTGATTGTTTTATATGAACGCACCTGATAAGTCTTATGAAGATGAAACGCCCGTATGGTATACTAAACTTTAAGCCTGAGATATTTGATAAGTTACTACTTTGAGTCTCGAACTTGTTCAGATCGGATGTTTTACTGTCATACATAACATCAAATGGTATTTCCAAGATCGGTAATTTTTATCTTAGATTTAGCATTTTAATCTCTCAAATATGAAAAGATTTATCAAGTTATGAGAATAAAGAATTAGAAAATGACCAATAACATGAAGAAAAATACGTTATGTTACGCAATAAATTATCAATAGATGCAACCATATGCCCTTTTAATCTGTATGGCCTCACGTCAAGAGATAGTTCATCATTTGATACTGCACGTGGCAAACACATAAAAACTATATCATTGGTAATCTTCCATTATTTAGAAAAATAAATGGTATTCTACACGCTGTGCATTTCTCTTCTTTTTTATATTAAGACTTGACACGTTAACAAGATAGCAATAATGTAATACTTATCTTTACAAGCTTAAGTCAAAACATCATATACATAAAATATGCTATGTTTTCCACCCCCAGGAATAGATGGCCTTCGTCATAATTTTGAACAACGTTTTGATATTTTGGTTTTCAAGGCTCTTCAACTTCGTAATTGATTTTGGTCTTCCAAATGATTTGATTTGAGTTCTTTGACATGTTTGATGAGCTTGAGTAAACGAACGGCATGATAATCTTCTTATTAGCCTTGTACTTTTACAATGTCTGTACCAAGTCAGGAATATGACAGTTGTTATCCACTCGTTTGATGTGTTTGAGCTTTTGATTTTGCCATTTGATAAGGGATTTTCCGTTTTGAATTTTCCTCGGAGTTCAGTATTTTTGTGATTTTACTTTTTTTTGTAAATATCAGTATAGTGTCACAATCATTTTATCAGATCAATTTCGAAAAATACTACCTTGAAATTATTATATGCATGGTATGTATATTTACTATATTATAGTTTTATAAATCTGAAATAATTCAAATGTAGAAAATGGCATTGTACATGTCGTTTGTTGATAAAGCTTAAATTTTAGAGCGTTACTCATTTTTAGATGAGAATTGCATTGTACAACTTTCGTGTATCCGAAGGACATTTCAGGAACGTATAAATACGTAAAAAAAATTAGAAGCAATATGACCAAAGAAGACTTTATTAATCATTCATTCATAGTAATAGTCGACTTAATTGTCCGTAACTGTAAGGTATGAATATAATGCCAGAGTAACTTATAAAGGCAACAGTAGTATACCGCTGTTCGAAATTCATAAATCGATTGAGAAAAAACGAATCCGGGTTACAAACTAAAACTTAGGGAAACACATCAACTATAAGAAGAGAACAACGACACAACAGAAACACTAAAATGCAACACACACAGAAACGAACTATAAGATAACAACAGCTATTTTCCTGACTTGGTACAGGACATTTTAAGAAAAATGGTGGGTTGAACCTGGTTTTGTAGCTAGCCAAATCTCCCACTTTAATGGCAATGTTAAATATAACACTAAAATGGCAACATTACATGACAGGACTACAATACAAATAAATGGAAGAACATACAGGACAGAGAAACACACAAATAACCTAAACAATACGATAGAACATTACGACAAGCTAATAGTTATTAAAGGTACCAGGCTTATGATTTAATACGCCAGACGCGTGTTTCGTCTACACAAGACTCACCAGTGACGCTAAGGTCAAAATAGAAAAGAAAGACAAACAAAGATGAAGAGCATCGACGACCCAAAACTCAAAAAACAGAAACAGGTAATATGCCGTTATATTGAATGAATGACTAGTTACGCAATTAAATAGTTAGTATAATTTATGATTGTGCTTATTGTGTGTTTTGTAGAGAAACGTCGAAATAAAAAATAAAAAAAAAAATCAACAAAAATACACAACCAAACGTACAAAGAAATATATTTCAGACGGAAACTCTTGTCATAATATATTTCTATCTCACGCGTAGAAATCATGGCATTTTTGTCTTTCAAAAAAGATAAAGTCAGGGAAAAAAGCGATTTAAGAGACTTAAAGAACTTACTAGTAAAGTATATATTTCAAGTAATTATGGATTGTTGCTTCTACATATCCCCGCAATGCATTTACACGGTTATTCCCTTGGTACAATTTTATCTTGATATGTTTGTAGCTTTCAAGCATAATTTTATTCATTTTAAAGTGCCAATCTTCCTAAGAATCAGGCAGTGGTGAAAACATGACAAACAAAAACCCACTCAAGTTGACATTAATTTATGTTCAAAATGAATAATGGTGCACGAATATAACGTTCGTTTCCTTTTCCGGTTCTTGTAATTCAAGATATAATGTGGTTGAATGCACTAGAAATTACCAAATGAGGGAGCTTATTCTGTAATTAGCTATCATTCTAACCAAATGTTATGTAGAGATTTCTAAAATTACCAGACACGCAGAAACGAAAGACCTACCATTTCTAACTCAGGATGAAGGTAACTTCAAAATAGGATGGTTATGTCGGTGGGTTTTTTTCTGTCATGTTTTGAAATTTTTCTAAATTGCCTGATTCTTACAAAGACTGACACTTAAAACACCTCTTTTATACTTTTACTTCATTTAAGGGATGTACGTGGGCGGGATTTACGTTCTCCTCAGGCGGTCTTCATTGTTAAATGTCTTAAAAGACAAGTGTACATGTATATCCATTTGATACCCAAAACCAATATACAATGTGTGAATCAGTAGAAGGAATTGATTTGTGTATCGAGTACATCCAACTACTCTGAGAGAGTATTTAATTCACTCATTTACACTTATACAACAATGCGTCAGTACGGCCTAGTAGGAAATTGTTTTAATGGATCTTTGATCAAGGAGTTTTGATATCCGCAATTAATTGTTAACATAATATCTTAAACACATAGAATTAAAAATTTCTGCTTTTGTAAGATTTACGAGGAAACAATTTGAAACCATCTCTTACGTTAAAGCCGAAAAAATAGCAACTGGTGAATCTACAAGCATACGAGTTGAAAGCATAACTAAAAATTATTAGAAATGAATATATACAAAAAGCGGAAGTCGATGGGTTAAAAGGGGATTTGAATTGTTTACTTTTAGCATAACAACTATTCAATTGCTATCAGACAATGTAGTTATAAAACTTTTGTCGAATGTACAATATGTCAATGAAAGTACAACCTTAACTTATATAAAGGATAGATATGTAAGATATGTCGAGTCTTTATTGAAATAAATAGAAGATGATAATGATTGCTAATGAGAAAACTATACACCAGAGACCAAATGACGTAGAAGTTAGCAACCAAATGTCTCCGTACGGTCTTCAACAATAGGCAAATGTCCCACCGCATAGCCAGCTATAAAAGTCCACGACTTGACAAGTTGAAACCAATTCTAACAAATAAACATTAAACGGTATCAATTGTACTGCAATATTTGAGCATTTTGAGCAATGATGTCTTTGCGTTGATGCCCGAGGCTTAAACTTGTTTGTAAATCTTAAATCTATCACAATTTTTTTTTAAAAAGTAGATTTCACCGGACAAAAAAAATAGCCAAATCCGAACAAGGAATCAGAGCTATGCATGAGGGCGATATATTCCCTAATTTCAAATGATTTTCTGAGTTCCATCACTTAAAAAGCATAAAATCAATATCCAATTTGTCATTCCAGTACTGAAATTACTCATCTATTGGTACAAAGCACACGTATTGACCAAACACTAATGATATTATTGTATGATACCATGTTTACTGCACCAAATACACATTTCGACAAATAATAAGTAGCTCGCCAGTGATGCTCTTGTCTAAAATACTTGTCAATCTAAAACTAATACTAACTTTTAAGATCTGATAAAACCAAAAAGGACTAACGGTCAAGCCAAGGAACTCTTCAAACGTGTTAGTAAGTTTCATCATTGCAAATTTCATAAATACATTATCCGCTTTCATGCCAGGACCGCAGTACTGAACTCCTGAGCTGAAAGATATTAACGTATAACCAAATTTCTGTTCCAAACATACTTTAGTTTCCTATTTCGTAGCGCATGACATATACTTTTGTAATAATATTCCAGTAGATCAACAACTGTCAAGCATTTCAGAGAATCTAAACACATGCTTGGTTAAGAGTTGTGGTTTATGTTGCATACGTAATGTTGTTGTTGTGATTTTGTTTATCTTTTCGCCCGTTTTTTTTTCGTACATATTTTTATCTCTCTCCTACTCCGTCTTAGGATATTTGATTAAACCTATGATATCTTATATTTATCTCCCTCATCTACGCTCGAGACAAGATATGTAAAAGGCTTATGATCATCAAAACCAAATTACTAATACAAAAACAGCCAAAACTCTTCAAATTAAATTTTGCCCAAGGGAGTTGAAACCTTAGCACAATATCTAATTGATAAACTAAAAATGTTCATCAGAAATAAATATTGTTAGTAAATCAGGCCTTTGCAACTTACCATTAAACGTAACCTACTGTTCGACTTTTATAAAGTTTTTTTTCTTTAATAAGGTACAGTGATAACCTATCTGCATTGATAATGTCAGGTGTTACTATAATATGAACCATAATGCATCTCAAATCGGAAAACACCCTCATATTTAATCTTATGTTTTTGAGTGAAGTTAAGTACTGTAAATCTTTCAATGATAACAGTATATAAATAGCGAATAAAATTCGTTTGATCACTTAAAAAATATAATACATCTTTTGTAAAAACAAGTGTTAATCATCTGTAAGGAGATTGTGAAAAAAATAATGACAGGAACAATACTGTGTTAAATATTATAAATAAAACTATAAAATATAAATAGCTCTTCTTGATAGAGGGTCTGGATGGGGTTTACAGAATAGGGAATAATGGCAAAAAAAAAAATTGAGAAAAATGAGCATAAGAAATAAAGAATAAAGAATAATGCGGAGCAAAATAATAAAGAATAACTGTGTAAAATGAAAGAATAAGGTAATAAAATACTGATTACTTTGAAAACTTTTCAATTGCATTAAACATGTCAAAGGGTCATAACCCTGAGAGTGTAAAAGTAAGATAAAAAAATCGAACCATCAACGAAACTGGGACAAACGATGAACGTGACATCAATACAATATATATCAATCTGTTTTAGAGGGGCATTAGCTGTCAAATTCATGTTCACCGATTTGACTCAAATTCTAATATTTGATTCATAACATACTAAAACGTATATCCAAATTACAATAAGTCCGATATAAACAATTACCAATGCATGGACTCGATAATATATATCAACATTTCGTGTGTATTTTAGTCTAGACGCCATCTAATTAACCATCGAGGTGACCTCCGAAGACTGCCGACGGTCACATAACACGATCTTAACATAAACATAAATATAAATAGATTGCGACCACGTGCAATTGGATTTTTCTAAGTCTGTTTAATTTCATGTCAGAGGTTACAAAAATAAGTTAATCATCGTTTTTACCTGTATAAGAATGATTTTTTTGTGGATCGAATCCGTCAACGAAATAGTTCACCTTTGTTTCACTTTCAATGTTGACATTCTTTTCCTTTTGATGGCTGAACACGAATAATACATGCGTTACCAATCTCGAGCTAAGGGGTTAAATTGAAGGTCAGATGAATACGGATTCAATGAGGTCGAATTATTCACTTGCAAGTGAATAATTCATCAGCGATGTTTATTAGCTAATTTTGACAAAATTGAATTAAACTGTCTGCTAAAAGCGAATTATAATTTCACTATTTCACTTTCATTAATGATTGAACAAAAAACAAATCACATTTTCTCGAAGCTAATGCCCCTTTAACGACCAATAACATTTTAAACAAGTTTATTATTGCGTCGAAAAGTTCTCTACTAACATGCACCATAAGGAAACAAAAAGAAACTAACACATTTGTAGAAAATCAATGGTCATAAATATGTTTACCAATTATAGATAGAAACTCATCCTAATGTGCATTGTTCACAACATTCCATCAATATAATAGTCATTGATTTCTACGGATATTTTTGTTTTAAATTAGTGGTTTAAAAAGCTTCATTAACATTTTAAACATTATGTCTAGCGGTTTCCTATTTTAATCCAGATAAACAGTTGCAAATGTGCATTATTATATATTTTCGACATTTTTTGGCTGAGGCATCAATTAGATAGGTTGGTTAAAGTAGGTCAACAGGAATGAATGACTGGAATTTTGAAATTTCACTGGACAAAGAGAATATTTAAGAAGATTAAGAAGTTTCACCTTTCCATTGGTCGTATATGAACCTCGCGTCGAGTTATTGTAAGAGTTCTTAAAAGGGTTAGACAACGTGTGAATTTCCAAAAACAGGACGACCGATTTCCCTTTCTTTTGGACCTGCCGTTTTTTTTTATATTCTTTTGTTTTAACATTTTCCAAAGCCAAAACGTAAAGCTATGACGGTAGTACTGCAGATGGTGACTATATTTTATTATTAAATTAACCATTTGTGTTCCGAGTGAATTAAGTCATGTGCGGTTTGAATTTTAATCAGAACGGCGCTTTAGTTGAAACAGCATTGCCAATTAGAATTCATCGTAACGACATCTTTCTTCATGAGGTGTTGACTGCCAGGTGATTTTCCCAGAGTATTATTTCGATTTCGCAAAAATAACATAATTCCTATTTTTAAATTTATATATATATATATACTACTTATATTATATCATTTTATTAGTGTTGTCAACGGTTAACCGGGTTGACCGTCGGAAGGACCAAATGACGAATACCAAAACGCAAACCGGTAACCTGGACCTTTTTTCAATTTTAATAGATTTGATAAATAAATGTGTATTGAAATCTTTAATAAATTGTGTGGAATTTTAAAATGATTCTCGTGGTACTCTATTTGACAGATCAATTGTCCGGTGTAATGATTGCTATTGTTAAGCTTGAAAAAAATTACAATTTTACATAATTAATTAGCACAAAGACAACTTGTCTATCAGCTCGGGCAGGATCTAAAGTAAACATTATTAGTATACATGTATTTTGAGCTGTTGTAAGCTGATTTTTTTTCCATTTTTGGTTTAATATTGCGTAGACCTACATGTAAATATGCCACCTCCGTCGTCCAGTGCTTTGTCATACTTTAAACGAAATGCGGACTAAATAATAGTGAAATGCAAATCATGTGAATAGAATAAATGTATACTGGATGGTGCGAGTAACGCGTTTAATTATCTCAACACTCCACAGAATTTTCTGCTACACCAGTGAAAATGAAGCAATGAACAATTTCAGACTTTGTCAGTTCGACAATATCAAGAAGATTTTAAGATCCTAAATCTGAAGTTATTACAAAATCCGTAGTAGATATGGTAGTATTGGATAATCAAAACTAAAACTTCACCGGAAATGCTCAAAGCCAAGCCGTAAAATGCCCACGGCTAAACTTCAACTTATCGTATCATAAAACAGTGCATGTGTTGAGTCCTGTAGATAAGGCGTTTACACATCAACTTAACTACCGGTTAACCGGTTAATCAGTCGAAAGATTATCCGAGTAGCCGGTTAGGCAAAGCTGTTTAATATGACAACACTAATTTTATGTATTAAAAAGAAAAACTGTGAGCTGATTTTGACGAGTCACGCCATGTTCCCATATACATTTACATCCTTCCGAATTCCATAAGTGGAGTTGTGGAAACAAAATATCAACTCTCTATTTTAATACAAGAAAGACGAAAATGTATAGTGCAATTTGAATTTAATTTCTTTAAAGAAATTGTCGACACAAAGTGCTGGCGAACGGAGTAAACAAAGTAGAAACGTTCGGACTATATAAGATATACAACTGCATTTAAATATTGCCGTATCAGAAGCAGGAAGTATACAAAAGAAAGAAAACAATTAAAAAAAGATGTTATGGTGCATTGTTTAAATTGATATCATTAAAGATGTTTACTAAAATATATCTATTAAAGTTAGATAAATGACGGTGATAAAAGACATGAAACGAGTTTACTGTTGTTTCAAAATGATTTCAACCACACCGGGTGTGTTAACTTGTATTGTTATACTTCATGTCAAAATGCGGGATTCTGATTGGTTAATACGAGGGAGTTAATTTACTCCAACCCATGCTAAAAACTGTTTTACCCTTCACGGCGACGCTTGATCTTTTGTGCGCTTTATTAAATACGGATGGTTGTCATGTACAAGACGTCCTAGTTTAATACTTTGAATTTGAAATTTAATAGACAGTAATAACAGAACATTCAGTATAATAAATTAAATAACACATATCTGAGAGGGTGATAGAGCAGATTGTTACCCCTCAGTTGACAATGTTTTCTCGGGGTAACAATCTGCTCTATCAACCTCTCAGCTATGTGTTATTTATATATTGAGATGTTTTTACACGTTAAGTTGATTTAAGGTTATACATTAAGTTGTTTTAAACGTTTAATGTTTTCTGCAAAATGATTTATTGAATTTTCGTTTTGAATCATCTATAGTTACTTGCAAAGCATATGTTTACAAACTAAATGATAATAACTATGTATACATTATAAAAAGCGTAAAAAGTATAAATGCAGGTGTTTAATTCAAACCATATGCTAAATTCATCTGTAGAAATGACAGAATGGTCAGAATGATAATGAACGTTAATGTGTTTGTTAAAATTTTTTGTCAGATTGATTTCAAGGCGTATAATATATTGATCAAGTAATGTTTATGTGGTATTTTAATTCTTGTTGGTAGAAGGAAGGACACGGTTCGGAAGCGGGGGTTTAAACTTTATTTACAACGTCTTTGTGAATATTCCCGAACGAACAGCAAACATTGAAGAGACTGCCGACAACAAAACGACATAGGTGTAATGTTATCTTTTATAATTTAAACAGAATAGAAAAACATTCGGTACATAATAGTAAAACATGCAAGAATGTAATTTTTGTAAAATAACACGAGTTAGATTGCGAAGACGATAGAAGTGGACATATCAATCATATGTCAATGTTATATTGACTTTTGTGGTGTTAGACCCTCTCGAAGAATCTTACTTCTAATTACAGTCAACGGCTTATTAAAATTGCACTATTAGCGGTGTCAATCAGTAGTGAAATTGTAAAATGTACTAGATTTGTTATGATAACTACAATCCCTTGTATTACGTGTCTGTAACAATTTCACCACGCCTGCCTTTTCTACACTCTGAACCACTATTTCTCAATTTAAATTTTAAAAGTCGTTTTCACCTTTTCAAATAATTGTCCCTGCTGAATAAATATCCCATATATCCATTAATATAAGTCTCAAATTATTGCATTTTAACTGGTTTGACCATGCTTTTTCGCTTTGACATTTACTAATTGATGTCACTTTTGAATCTTGAGACATTGATAAATGCTTTGAGGGATATGCCTACCCTGGTTTTATACCTTGTTGATTTGATTTTGATTTTTGATGTTTTAACGCCACTTTTAAGCACCGCTTTTGGGCTATTTCGTGGCGGTCAGTTTTTATTGGTGGAGGAAGCCGGTGTGCCCGGAGAAAACCACCGACCTTCGATAGGAAAACTGACAATCCTAGTCAAGTAATATTGGAGTCGAGTGCTCCCGCACGAGCGGGGTTCGAACTCCCAACCTCAGTGTTGACTGGCTAGTGATTACAGTAGTAACTACTTAGACCACTCGGCCACCGAGGCCCCTTTATACCTTGTTCATGTCATACATCTGGTTGTTTCCTCTCATTGTTTTAAAAGTTTTATAATCCAGACTTTAGAGATTAACTAAACTTCAGTATATTACATTAATATGTATGTGAGTTTTCCTTTATCGCAAACGTTTTAAAGTAAAACAAAAGCACAATTGGTTGGGGCTAAGAAAATAACCGTTTCAATTTTCATTTTATAACACAACTGTAAACTTGACCAGTGTTGAATATCGTTTGATGACGAATATGTGCCTTGTAATTGTTTATTTGGTTGAAGATCTATGATATTAACGTTTATCATGTAATAACAAGAATGTGTCCATAGTACACGGATGCCCCACTCGCACTATCATTTTCTATGTTCAGTGAACCGTGAAATTGGGGTCAAAACTCTAATTTGGTATTAAAATTAGAAAGATCATATCATAGGGAACATGTGTACTAAGTTTCAAGTTGATTGGACTTCAACTTCATCAAAAACTACCTTGATCAAAAACTTTAACCTGAAGCGGGACAGACGGACGGACGAACGGACGGACGCACAGACCGAAAAACATAATGCCCCTAGGTGGGGCATAACAATTTCTATCAAGTGCAGGTGAACATATAACATGAAACAAATAAACATATAGTATACGTTTATAGTCTCCTTGTATCCTGCTCTGTTCTGAGCGAATGGGTATATTCAAATTACTATTTACGGCACAGTTCAATTTGGGATCCTCATAGTACTCGCTACCAAACAGGAGAAAACCTTGTAGAGCTTCGCTTTACTCTCTGTTTCTAAAGCTCGTATATATATATATATATATATATAATATATTTTCCTACAATGTATAACTATTGTATAACGTCTCAATACCTAAATTGCACTAAGTACACAATTTGCACCAATTTAACAAAAAATGCTGCGGAAATCTTACAGGTTTTCGTAGAGACTAAACAATTTGTATTTTTGTTATTTGGCATTATGCACGTCTTTTCATCATAGCTAACCATATTTGAATATACACAAAAGGCAACATGTTATATCAATATATGTTGTATCAGGTAAAACGTAAAGTTTACAGAAAAAAGTCAACTTTTAAAAATGAACAATTAACATATATCAAAGGGATCCATTTCTTACAAAATGAATAGTAAGCATGGACAAATGTCAAATTGTTCTAAAGATGTAGAGAAGTAAAACAAAATATCAGTTATTATATTTTTCACGGATGTGTGGTTAAGCAGGGATGCAATTGAGGTACTCGTCATTACAGATTCTTGGGTCGTTTAAAGTTTGATTCAAACCCAATTTTCTGTGATCTGGGATGGATTTATAATTAAACTTGTGGAATTATGTAGTAAATAAGGATACATCTAAAACATAAACACAGAATGGAAACGGTTATCTCTTATTTAAATAAACGTTAATGAAAAACTGTCAAAATTGGTGCAATTTGGGTGCTGTCACGTTATATAGATCACAAGCTTTCACAATGTTCATAACGGTAAATTGGAAGTATACATTTGAAAGATGTATGAACACCATCATGCTTTGGTTGTTCCTTATAGAATACTCAAACGTAACTGTGTCACAGACGACCAAGGATATCTTCCACTTGTCGTAATCGGAGTTCCGATTTATATTCGTCAATTGCGACAAAACAAAATTTGAATCATCATAATTTTTTTACTAGTCAAGAATATCCTAACATGACACTTGTGGAAGAAGGAGTGCATAACATATCAGAATAGACAAGTTTATCTCCGGTGTTGGTTTGGTTAGTGTTGCTCAATATTTTTTTCTTTATAATGTGTAGTGGAATATCTTCTCCTTATTTGTATATTTGGCCACGGTTTTATCTGTTTTTCATTGACGTTTTGATTGACCCCATGGTATCTATTCCCTCTTTTTCATATTTTTTTATAAAAATACTGTAGTTATCTTCAGTTTATTCGTTTTATTGTGTGCGAAATTCAATAAATATATACATATACAAATACATTATCGTAAACAGAATATATAAACCCTTTGTTATAATCTATATTAACTGTCAGGTATGTAATAAAATACTCAAAATAATAATTATTTATTGTGAAAACAGATTCAGAAAGCATATGTTTATGAAGAAAGATATTAAAGTGTCATAATTTCATTAAAGAGTGTAATTGATGCAAATGAAATTACGCAATGGAAGCCTGCACTATTTCAAACAAAGGTATATCTACTGCCAAACCATGGTTTATTGCAAAAGAGAGGCGAAGGATACCAAAGGGACATTCAAACTCATAAGTCGAAAATAAACTGACAACGCCATGGCTAAAAAAGAAAAAGACAAACAGACAAACAACAGTACACAAAACACAACTTAGAAAA
This sequence comes from Mytilus coruscus, assembly GCA_017311375.1. Taxonomy (NCBI): domain Eukaryota; kingdom Metazoa; phylum Mollusca; class Bivalvia; order Mytilida; family Mytilidae; genus Mytilus; species Mytilus coruscus. The sequence goes on from CM029605.1 coordinate 4,573,048, forward strand.
CAAAAGACTGAGCAACACGAACCCTACCAAATACTGGTGGTGATCTCAGGTGCTCCGGAAGGGTAAGCAGATTCTGCTCCACATGCAAATTTCGTATTAGAATGCAGTGCATATTGAAATTCTTTAAAGGAATCGAAATTAAATTGCTGATTATCTAATTTTACCCAATTCTTTAATGTGATGTGTATCGTTCATCTGGTTTTAAAATGCATCTTCTAGAAAGGTAGCTGTTAACCATCCTGGAGCTGATTAGATCATCCCCGATTTTTGATTTTTTTTTAGACCAAAACGTATTAGTTTGGAGAAAAAAGAATGAACAAAAATACCGAACTTCAAGGTTAATTGATAAAAAGGAAAAGTCCATAAAACCTTACAAAACCAAATGCTCGACGATATACACCAACAGAAAGAATGGAAAACAACTTTCATATTCCTGACTTGGTACACTCATTGAGGTGCGAAATATTAAATCTGCCACTGTCGATATCAATTTGCTTTTACTAAAAATAATCTAAGCAGATGCAGATCTATTTTTATAAATTGACATAAGTCATTCCATGTAAATACAACTTTTACTGCAACTTCAAAGTGAGAAAAAGCTGTTAATCTTTATTTTCTATGTAATATGGCTTTTATTAAGATTAGTGCATTCACATCAGTCATAATGTAAGAGTTGGTGTATAAAAACAAATATTGAAGCAGAAGAAAACAAAAAAACATTATAGTTTATATAATTTCTCCTGAAGTCATTACGAATGTACAACAAAAACATAAACTATCCCAATTAGTGGGAAAGGTTAACGTTTGCTAAATATGATACACCAATTTCAATGTAGGTAAATTCAATATTGCGATCACTTAATCAAATAGTTGCATTTAAAACAACATTAATGCTCAAAACGCATTAATCTGCCTTACGTTTGAACAAAGTCTACAGAAACTTACCAAAGGTGAATTTCCATTGTATTTAAATAGTAACGTAATATATGCTATATAGTAAAGAGACTAGTAACGTAATGTATGCTATATAGTAAACAGACTAGTAACGTAATATATGCTATATAGTAAACAGACTAGTAACGTAATGTATGCTATATAGTAAACAGACTAGTAACGTAATATATGCTATATAGTAGACAGACTAGTAACGTAATATATGCTATATAGTAAACAGACTAGTAACGTAATATATGCTATATAGTAAGCAGACGATGCTAAGAACTTTGGTTCTGACTTTTATGCATTTTTACCTAAAAGCAACTTTTACCGATTTCACGAAACATGGTGAATAATGAACCTTTTTCACGGCTGCACGTGAAATAAAAATGGCAAAACACGTTGCACGAAAATAACCCTTTACCACCCTCGTTGAATACAATTAGTTGAAGTATTAAAGTAATGAACCTCAAAATACTTGAAGTTCCAATTGCCTGTTCTTATTATACCTACATGAATCTTGTTGGGTACTTAATCGTAAGTTCTCGGAAATTCTTTTTTTTAAGGGGTGGTATATATGTTTTTGTCAAATATAACAATAAAACATAAAATGCACCGTTAACAACTTACCATTTGGTAGTAAACTGTACATATAACTTGGGCATGGCTGTATACTTAAGGAACCAGATTCAGTGGGAGGCCAACACATTATTCCATCAAACACTTGATTACAGTAGCTATCTATGAAAGAAGAAAAAATAAGTTATCCTTTATTATTAGTTACCTTTTTGTTACCCTAACAGGCGACTTTTAGGTAAGGTCAGAATAATGTCGATTTTGTAAAAGTTTTTAATTTAATGAATACAAATGCATGATTTTATACTTCCGGTCAAACCTATGTTGGACCTATGTAAATATAATAAACCGGGATATTGCATCCTGATTTGTACGGTAATGTAGTTAATAGAGCCCGTGAAGTTAGATACGATTCATCTTTCTTATGTTGTTCTGTCTCACCACTGTCCCAGATAAGGGGAAGGATTGAGCGCTGGCAAACATGCTTAACCCCGCCACATTCAGTATGTCTCTGTCCAAGTCTGTCATTCTTTTTTTTTCTTTTATCGTTTTGACATAAATGAGGTCAATGGTTCTATAATTTGAATTGTTTCATATTTTTCATGTCGGGGCATTTTACAGCTGACTATACGGTATGTGTTTTACTCATTGGTGAAGGCCGAACGGTGACCAGTAGTTGCTTACATCTACGTCATTAGAGCACTGGTTGATACTTGATTCATTTGCAATAATACCACGTCTTATTATTGTTATATTGTTCTCAAAGGAAATCAATTCAACACTATAATAAGATAATAGTTAATATTGTTTTTATCGGTACTAACAATGTGTCAATAATAGATTAAAACATGACCAAATATGTTTTGCTAGACAGTTATCAACACCTATGGGCCTACGCCCTATCGATTGATATATTGGAATTGCACACTGCCATGCTTTTTTCAGATTGTTTATGATGTGTTTATTTTAAACCCATTAGATATGTACTGATTGGTATTTTAGTCTTAGATCTAGAGTTCAGTAACTGTTATATTGGAATATGTTTTTTTCGATTTTTGTGGTATTTAAGCCTAAGTGCTCCTTTGATGAGTCAATCCTTTCTGTATTGTTTTTTTTTACAGTTTGTTCTAATTTTGTGCTGTAACACAACTGTCCTATGTTAGAGGGAGGGTGTGTTCGCTCGCACACAAGGTTGACCCCGCCACAAGTGTGTATGGCAACGATTTATTCGTTGATTGATCATCAATTCATTATAGATTAAAAGACTCATTAATGACGTTGGATTATAAAAGGTTAAATAGACTACATAAAGCACGCAGTTGAGGAGCATTGAAAAATTCCGAAAGGTTTTGCTAAATACAGCTAAGGTAATATATTCCTTGATTAAAATATCCCAAGTATTTGGAAAAATTCAAAGTTATGTAAACAGTTAATTTATAATTATGATCAAATGAATGATAATTCATGTCAACACAGAAGGGCTGACTACTAGGCTGGTGATACCGTCGGGGAGGAAACCTCCACCAGAGGTGGTATCGACCCAGTGGTTTTAAATTAACTCATCATAGATACCAGGATTAAAGTTTGTACGCCAAACTCTAATGTGCATAGTGGTAAATCGGAAGACACGAAAACAAAGACAAGCACCAACAATTTGTGCAAGCATATATACAAGTATACACTGAAAATCACTAAAAGAACGCATTCAAACCATCAACAAGGCATGAACAGTGGTTCTTAAAATAATAAATGAGTAGTAGTTAAAATAATGACAAAAATGTACCCGAATCCGAAGTACCTTAACATCCTTTACAAATACTGTCATCCGCCACATTGTTTCGACTTTTTTAATTGTTGTTTCTGGCTTAGATTATCTCATAGATTATCGACACTTAAATGTTTATGTAGCAAGTTCATTTTTGTACTTTAATCTCAAAATTCTTGAAAAACCTAAGAAAAGTTAAAATAGTAATCGATGAGTGATAAGAAAACGACAGTAAATGTCTAGCCTGATCTTAAAGCTAATAAATCATGTGAGGGAGAGACGAAAATAAGATTATCATAGCAAAAATTACATGAACTCTATTGTTTGAGTGAGATCTGAAGCTTTGCCGGGGTTTAATCTATAGATATCTGGTACCATTTTATATGCGAAAATGACGTTATCAGGATTGAATATACTGATATAGTTAAATAAAATAAATTTTGATGTACCACTTTCACGTTCGAGTGCAATTTCATTTTGCTTTATGGCTCATAAAAGCAGTAGTATTTATTTAATTTCTTTAAACTTAAGAAAATAGTCATAAAACTGATAAATCAACCAGTTGTAATTCTCGAAATACTTTTGCTAGCGTAGAATAAAAATCAGTAATTAAAATTATTCTCCGCCAACGGAGAAAGCAATTATACCCTTGATATGCAATTAAAGATTATCATTCTTTTCTACTAACTATGTCACTTATCATTAACGGTGGTAAGGTTTATTGGTAGGCCAGTCAGTGAAACGTCTTCTATTCTCAAATAGTTAATTAAAAATAGTCTTCCAGAAGATATGAAAACGAAAAAGCAAATGGTTTAATAGATGACACTATCTATTAAATTTTGTTCTGTAATTTTTGGGTTGGTAACCTTATTAACCAAATTAGCCGTACGTTTTTTTTTTTTTTTTTTTTTTTTTTTTGTATGTTGATTTTGGAGGTTTCAAAATAAGTGTTATTTGTTTGAATTTTTATTAAATATGAACGTTTCTAAGAACGAAGGACTGTTTTCGATATCTGTTGTACTAAAGCAATGGGGCAAGAGGGTGTATAATGCTTTACTTTTTATGTTGTTTTACAATTAAAATCAATAAAAATAATACGGAATAGATACTCAACACAGGTGCCATCGTGAAAAGTGTAAGATGCAGAAGGAAATTAAAAAAAAAAACTTTCCGTAGTGCTTTGATAGATAACTTCATCAGAAACGCTCAAAAATTAAAAAATTGAAAGCCAAGGATGTATAAGATCTAGACCTCAAAACATGAGGAACTATATGAAAAAAATAGCCTATTTTGTCAGCTTTTCCTGTGGGAGTTAATTTATTTATTAGGTTATTAACGGATAATTTCAGAAAAAAAATAGATACTACAAATCATGACGTTACCAAAACACTGACTATTGTGCTGATGATACCCCCGTGGACTAACAATCCACCTAACAGATATATCGACCCAGTGGTTGTAAATGGAAAAACACTCTATGTAATTTCTTGCGTCCGAATCGCTTTTCTGGTTATACCGTCATCGGGAACGCTGAAAACCCTTGAATTTGAAAGCTAAGGTTATATAAGATCCAAAAACAGGAGGATCTAAGAGAAGATAACTGTGAAACACTTGGCGTGTGCACGATTTTACTAAAAAAAATATGTCAGATAAACGGTGACATTTCATTCGTTGAGATTGCATTTTTTTACTTATTCAGCTACTTCATGTATGAATGCGTGCAGACGGCTGAATATCAAATTTTAGTTTGATTCATGATCATTATCTTGAAAAACCTATTTTATTCTAAAAGTGTTGTTCTGAAGAGACAAAATTGATAAGCGTTGGTTCTATTAACATACAGGTTACAAGAGCGCAATTATTCGTAATGCATTTTCCATAGGGTACCACTGGTGTTCCGTATTTTTTTTCTCGAAGACTACACAAACTAGGGAAAAACGGGTAGCAGTTCCTGTTACTAGAAATGCCAGTGTTGCATTACAACCAAAAAAATATATAGGGTCATGCGGCTCAAATTGACTTAAAATGCAGTTGAAAAGATCGTCTATTTTTTCGCTTAATGAAAAAGGCATATTTTTAATGGCTCCGACGTGCAGAAATGGAAGATATTTTCTATACTTCGTAAAATGTGAATATGATTTTCTGCAATTTTTAAACCTAATTGGATAAGCTTTCGATTAAATGTAATTCCAATCCTGTATCATCCAATCAGAAGCCGTATAGGATTCTATTCTGAGTACCATCTTGGGGTAAAAAACTTGCCGGTAAAATGTAAACAAATAATTGCGCTCTTGTAACCTACATAATGAGCCTGGAGGAATAATATTATCTTGTTTACGAACCAACGTCTATCAATTGTGTTTCGAACTTATCATTGTGAAGTCTTTGCAAATTTAATAACTTTATTATAGGTAAGCTAAAATAATAATATAATTATCTTCAATTAAGTACAAGTAGCAATCACTACATGTAGGCGTTAAAATGGATGAGCGTTGGCTCGTAATAAAATATACTATGAGTCCGGAGGGCTCTATCACTTGATTTACTTATTTAAAAGATAAAGCTGTGACGTCATTTCAAAACAACTGCTCTCTTCTTAATTATAACTGAACTAACGATAACAATAGTAATTGATGGAAGGAACACACTAAGTACATTTAAACCGTGAAAAAATGTTTTAAAAAATCGTATGAACTTACTATCTTAAAAAGTTGGCATTTCCGTTAAATGATCATGAATACTAGATACGCCCGTTATTTACAAAGCAATTCATATTCGATCTATATTTTTTTTAGAAAGTATACGTTTCAGTATTTCTCAAAAACAGATATAATTTAAACCACGTCTCGACTTACACTCAGAATATTTTGCGAATTTGTTTTTTTTTTTTTTAAAGATATGTATTGAAAAAGATGAAACTATAATTATAAAAAAACGGTGAAATATCTTATTTTTTTTTTTTGAAATGCGTAAAATATTTAACATAAAAAAACAAATCAAGTGTAGTTCTTAATGCCAAAATATAAACAATAACACACATAATATGAAAAATGAAAAACCAAAAAGAATACAAAACAAGAAGAAACAAGACATTGAACATATAATTTGTTCTCCCAAAGTTTACTCTACAATTCGTCCAAATCTACGATTACTAAATAGGCTGACATAACATCAATGGTTGTATTGCTACTTGCAATGGATTAGTGGAATCCAGAGTGTAATTCTTAAGGTTACAAGAGTGCAATTATTTGTTTATATTTTAGTTTTTTACCCCCAAGATGGTACTCAAAATATAATATGTTGCGGCTTCTGATTGGATGACACAGGGTTGAAATTGTATTTAATCGAAGGCTTATTTCTTTAGGTTTAAAAAGTTCTAAAAATTAAATTCATATTTTACAAAGTGTAGAAAATATAATTAATTTATGTACGAAGGAGACAAAAAATATTACCTTTCCCATGAAGAGAAAAAAAAATAGACTTTTTTTTCAACCGCATTTTAAGTCAACTTTTGCCCCATGACCATATACAATGTATATATGATTTTGATTGTTATACAACGCTGACATTTCCAGTAATGGGAACTGCTACTCATTTTCTAGTTTGTTTAGTCTTCAAGAAATGAAATATTGAACACTACCGGTACCTATGGAAACAGCATTAAGAATAATTGCGGCACTGACATTAAACTTTAAAGGTTGTCTTTCTTTAACCGTTAAACGTCAGTAATTTAAAGTTTAATAGCTTGAAATGCTTGTTTGGGAAATTCTGTTATGCAATATTTGTCATTAATTACATCTTTATATGGATTTTATTTAAGTGCCTACCATTAAGTGATAAAAAGCAGAGGTATGGCATATGTTTTTTGTTTACAATTATATTCCATTTGTGAACTAAACGTTACATTACCACTTAAATCTAAGACATCGTACCACAAATAACACGCAAGAAAAGCATGTTCGGGGCTTCTAAACTAAAACAGCAATCTTAAACGCTAGAGGATACTCTCACATCTGTTAATTAGAAGCAGCATATTAACAACATTTAAATTTCGTGAATCCATTTGAAATTAGCAAAATAAAAGAAACAAAAACCTGATGGAATTGCATTCATTCCAAATGGAACGAGTGCGGTTGTATCGATAGGGTAAGTCGCTAATACACTGCGTTTGATGCCATACAAATCTACACTTAAAATAACACGATAGGAATATGACACAATCGATAAATTTTCAAATAAGAATGCTATTCTGGTATCTTAAACCTCTGAATACATTGTATATTAATCTTACATATATAGAGTACATCGGAAAGGTAAATCGGCAATTGGGTGGACCGTACAGGATATATATGACCACAAACGAAGAAGAAAATTTGTTTCAAGCAACATACCTCGCTGAGAAGACAATGAGTGTACAGCTCCGAACAGATACTATCAAATTGAATGACAAATTTTCACATTGTAGTTATGTACATTAAATTTTGTGTTTTGTTGATTAAACAAATCTAAATTTCAAAATTATATAATTTTCATGTATTTAGGCCTACCACATTTTGTGTCTGTAAAGTCAGGATATCTTGACCGTGTGCTGTATACGTTAACTTGTTTTTGTTTGTATGTTTATTTTCTCAGACGAGTAGGTGGTCTGATGTGGTCTGATGTTCTCTTCCTTATTTTTGTGATTTTTGTGTTTTGTTGATTAAACATATCTAAATTTCAAAATTATATTATTTTCATGTATTTAGGCCTACCACATTTTATGTTTGTAAAGTCAGGATATCTTGACCGTGTGCTGTATACGTTAACTTGTTTTTTGTTTGTATGTTTATTTTCTCAGACGAGTTGGTGGTCTGATGTGATCTAAAGTTGTCTTCATTATTTTTGTGATTTTTGTTATTCTATTTGGTATAATCTTCTATAATTTATACAACAATATTGTAGAATCCATAACGTACTTCTTTTAATTGCTATCAACTAGAAAAATACTATATCCGCTTATAACTTACCATTTCTAACGGAGGCCGACAGCATACTAACATTGCACTTTTCTTCTGCTTTTTGAATCATTTCTTGTTCATACTGTAAAGATTTCGATACATCCGAAACCTGAAACAAAAATGATTATTATCGTGTAAATTGAGATGTAATGAAATGGTCATAAACCGAATAAGAGGGGAAAAACTTAATTTCGTGGAATATTCTGCGCAAAATAGTCTCTCTAAATGACGATGGATGTTTAAACTCTGATATTTAGTTTCTAAGAACAATGTTACCACATTTTCATTGGACAGATGGGCGGAGGGAACATGGACGGACGTACGGAATTCCGTGCACCCCTTCTTTTGAACGGGAGTTTAATCAATTCCATTAATTGAATATGCTTTAATGTATTTCCGGAGACTTGTCCAGGAACAGAAAGATTAATTGTAGATCACTTACTGGAAAGCCCAAATGAAATGATAATTGATGAGTACAATGTTGGTTGTCAGTTTTCCTGCCAAGGGTCAATGGTTCTCTCTAGACACTCCGGCTTCCTCAAATTAAAACTGATCGCCACGATATAGCGAATAGTGCTGAAAGTGGCGTTAAACACCAACAATCAATCATTACTGTAGGTAGCCAATACATCGTTAGAACCTTCAAATGCTCATATGGAGCATTAAGCTGAGATGTTGTAGTTTTCATTATACTTATAGATTATCGTTGGTTATCTCAACGAGATTGATTTTCTCGCTTGAGCCGGTACGGCGAAAGTGAGAAAAGCAATCGAGTTGAGATGACCAATGATAATCTGTATATCGCTATTTTACATATGAAGACGTTGTTAATTTCCTTGACAACGGCACGTGTTCCCTTAGTTTCTAGCGATAATTTTCATATCACTCGACTCAGCTGAGAAAGGAAATTATCAGTCAGCAAGATCAAAGGAAAAATTCGTAAAATAGCGATAATGAACATTCTATCTGTTATGCTATGGACAGAAACACAAAATAAAACATAATTGACAGCTTGATGGCCTTTTATAGCTGATTATGGGTGTTGCTCATTGTTGAAGGCCGTATGGTTACCTATAGTTATTAACTTCCATGTCATTTGTTCTCATTGGTAATCATACCACATCTTTTTATTTTTATATTTTGACAATCACCGAAAAGGGGGGGATGTTGTATTTGGCAGAAGTTCGACCTTACAACTGCCACATTCAGACCGCTCAAAATTGGATATCATAGTCAACCTCCACAGTCAACCTATGCGAAACTGTTTTCTAAAAATGTTATAAAGCAAGAACAAATAAATTATTTTTATTTCGGTGATTGATTGATTGATTGATTGATTGTTGCTTAACGTCAAGTGGAAAATATTTCATGCATTTTCAGGATTTAAGTTGTTGATATCTACAGGAATGCTCACTGTATGTCACAAAGTTAAAATATCACAATTATCGTTCATCTTCATGATTTTGTGTGTTTAAGGCAATTAAAATATTTTGACTTAAAATAATTAAAATTGATGCGGGGTATTGGTCACTCAGCACAACAACCACATAAAGTGACTTCATACAAAAATAAGGAGATGTGGTATGATTATCAATGAGAAAACTATCCACAGAGTTCAAATGACGTACATATCAGTAATGTTTAAAGAACAGTTAACAAAGGAAGTATTATGGTACCATGAGACCAGGTTATAAAAATTCAAATAAAAGCAGTTTTTTTTTCTTTCCATGTAAATTATGTTATTGCTAACCGATAAATTGTTTTTATCATTATCGTATCATAACAATCAGCGAATACATCATTGATTAAATAGGTGATCCAAAAGAATACTCTATCAGTAAGATAATTTATTGCGTTGCGTCCATATACAATGAATTTTCAATAAAAACATTGCCTTTTTAACCAAAAAATATTGAGGATATTCATATTACAAATAATAAAAAAAATTAATATTTCAGAATTTCTTTATGGCCAGAAGCCTTTCAAAAATTGTTCGTTTATAAATTGAGAAATTATAAGGAAACTAAGGTTTCAACTCCCTACTAAGACAAAGTTGACCTTAGATGGATTTGGATACTATTTATATGTCCTTTTCGATCATATAGCTCATCATCTGTTTCGGTTCTAATACATCTTTGGTTTTCAAATATTCGGCTTTGTGTATGTCCTGGTGAAGGTAAATCCAGAAAAGCGCTTGAGCCGAAAAAAATTTATAAAGTGTTGTTTTCATTTTTTGAAGACCGTACGGTGACCAATAGTTGCTTACATTATGCTATTTCTACTCTCTTTTCACACAGTTTATATAGAGATATCCAAAATATGTTTTTATCTTAACATTTCGGGTGGAGTAGTGTTGTTTTAAAAATGGAGGACTATCTAACTCGACATATCTTCCTTTTCTTTGTATCAATCTGATATCAGACAACTATTTAGAAGTATTGTGTTCCACTGATTATGATAATCTCGTTGCATTTGTATCCTACTGATAAAAAGTAACCTGTTTATAAAAACATTTCCACTACTAAATAGCTTCCTGTTATATATCTAATTCTCTGATATCCTATCTTGTTTTAAACAGCATGTATTATTTTGACTAACCCGAATAATATAGTCCCTCCCCGTGAACGACTCTCACTCACCCATGAAGCGAAATATAACGACAGATATATTTCGGTTATATTTTTTTATTTAAAGATAAATAAATGTATCTTGAACAGCCATTTTAAATGTTTCCAAATCCTATTTTCATTACTTCATATTTAAAATTTGTAATTATATTTATTATATCATTTTACTTTAATAGTTTACAATTGGAACACTTAATGAACAATGCCGAATGCTTCCAAATCCTATTTTATAACTTCATATTTAAAACTTGTTATTATTATTTTACTTTAATAATTTACAATTGGAACACTTAATTAACAATGCTGATAAAACCACTTAGTTCGTTTATACATGCTGGTTTTCTTCAATAAGAAGTAACTCGATATTTGATCATGTTTGATATTCACTTGTTAACCATTATACAATGAAAAGGTGAACAAAAATATATAAAGTAATAATAACATGGCTGAAACAGAATAACAAATTGTTTTAAAAACTTTAGAAAAAACTTATATATAAAACAACACATTTTCTATAAATTGAATTTAAAAAAAAATAAAAGAAAGAGATATAAAGTATGATAAAGAATAAAAAATGAAAACAAAACTTTATAAATGTCATGCGTTCGAAGCGCTTTTCTCTATTTACCTTCTTAATAATTTCTATATTTATAATCGAACAATTTCAGAAAGGTTTGTTATAAACTACCACTTAGCAGATGAAACCCTCGGGACTACGTAATAGTCCACCAAAAGCGGTATCGACTCAGTGCTTCAAAAATAATTATGATCGGAAATAACCTAAAAATAATAAGAAGCATTTGGAAAAAAGGTTTGAAATATATATATTTTTTTTTTATTATAGAAATACTTTACCTCATTCTGGTGACAAACTTTAGCTCCACAAATCCTGAATATTAAAACCAGGACAATACTACAGAGTATATAGCACATTGTACCGTTAACTAATATCAAATCGTAGTCACTAGCTTCACAGTTTCCTTTACAATCCAAATTCTACAGTGTAGTCTTCAATGACTTACGAGCCTTCTAAAACAGTCGATAAAAGTCTAACTTTAGAATAAGGAGAAAAAACATAATGCAAATTGAATGTATAACTGTCCAAGAATATCACTATTCATAATCCAGTCATAGTCTATATTTAATAATTGTTTCCAATAAACCATCGTTACCATAGCCTACTGTCAATTAAAAGAATCTTCTCTGCCTCCTCAATAAATGAGAAATATAATTGGATATGTAAATCTCTGTTCTTCGTATAATACATAGCTTATATTTCAATCGGTTATTAAATTACAGTATTTTTTATTTACGCATAATTCAGTCACAACAAGGCGGAGTGACCTGTGTGTTGCCTCCACAGAATACTGCATCATATCTGAAAGAAAGTAAATATATGGAGTAATTACTAATGACTAAATCATTGGTGGTTGGCTGTCAATTATTGCAGTGTTTTTATTTTTATTTTCATATAATAAGAATTGATATACGTTTGTTTGTTGATATGTAAAACCTTGTATTGCGATAGTCTTGATGAAGTATGATAGTCAATTGACAATAAAGTCCGATGCCGAGCCCTCCGACATGAATAGGTGAAGTTATATCTAATAAATCAGTGATGGAAGTTTGTCAATTATTGCAAATTTTCATTTTTATATATTAAGAATTGATATTATGTTTGAGAATTGATATGTAAAAACATGTACCGTGATAGTCATCTGACAACGCAGTCCGATAATGAGCACCCTTAAAGTAACATGTATAGGTGAAGTTCTAACTAATAAGTTGTAGATGGTAAAATGTCAATTATTGCAATTTTTCATTTTCATATATTAAGAGTCGATATACGTTTGTTTATTGATATGTAAAATCTTGTATTGCGATAGTCTTGATGAAGTATGATAGTCAATTGACGTATAATAGTCCGTGGATAATAAAGTCCGATGGTGAGCACCCTTACATGTATAGGTGAAGTTATTACTGATAAGTCTGTGATGGGAGACTGTCAATTATTGCAATTTTTTATCTTCATATACTAAGACTTAATATATGTTTGAATATTTATATGTAAAACCATGTAACCGTGATAGTCAATTGACAATAAAGTCCGATGGTGAGCACCCTTATATGTATAGGTGAAGTTATTACTAATAAGTCCGGTGATGATAGGCTGTCAAATATTGTCACTTTATAATTTCATATATTAAGAGTTAATGTATGTTTGAATACTGATATGTAAAACCAGAGACATTTAATACATGTATTATATGTCTCTGGTAAAACCCTGATCTATGATAATCAATTGACAATAAAGTCCGATGGTGAGCAGCACCCTTACATATATAAGTGAAATTAAAACTGATAAGTCATTGATGGTAGTTTCTCAGTTATTGCCACTTTTCATTTTCATATATTAAAAGTTGATAGATGTTTTGATATTGAGATGTTATGCGGTACTAAGTATTCACGATGAAGTATGATAGTCAGTTGATAAGAGAGTCCAACGATGAGCACCATTACATGTATGCATACGATACAATATAAAAAGGGGGATTTCTGAGATTGTAATGCAAAAAAATAATAAAACCTTCTATATTTTATAGTCTAATAGTTAGTCAGTGTCCTCTATCATAATTTCATTTTTTAGTTGGAATTATTTTTTTACGAAAAGTGGAAGGGGGGGCAATACCCCGCTTATACATCTACTATACACTTTACATGTTGTGGTCACATGGGAATTTACGATATCTGCTCATTATAACAACTCTTGATAATGTCACTCAACACTCAATGGGATATCAATGTGAATGCCGACATTAATAAAACTACCCTTAAACATGTTCTTGGATTAATTTGCACTTCTCATGAGTGCAATTTGGAACCACTTTTTTTTACGGTAGAATCATCAAATTTGGCAGTAATGTACCTCTGGGGATAGGTAAATCAATACAAACAAATTTTTGGTGTAGCTCGCCTGGTTCGGCAACAGGAGTGAAAACCGTGACAAAATCCTGTAGGATATTATTTTCTCCCATAGGCCTTTTTTTAAAATCCTATAGGATAAAGTCATTATCCCGTAGGATATTTTTAAGTTATGAGTTTACGGAGGGAAACTTTTGAGTTTATTCGACAGTCAATAGATTCATTGATTGGTGTTAAACGCCGCTTCAGGACTATTGGCTGTTTATGGCGGTTAGTTTTTATTGGTGGAGGAAACCGGGGAGCAAGGAGAGAAACACTGACCATCGGAAGGAAAACAGTCAATAGACATGAAAATGTCTAATAACTACAGTGTTTACCCTGTAATTCTTGTACTGACTTGATGTTAAGAGCAAAAATATATAAATAAAGGGAACAGTTGCCAGATAGATATAAAAATTATAACACAACCAATGTTACGAGTGTTAAGAAAGCTTCCACCAAGCAAACAAAATATATCCGATCGCCTGAAAATGACGATCATTGAAACATGTAGGGAAAATTTGACAATTCTTAAGATTTCTGCAACGATACTGAAAATAATGTTTCGAAGATGCAAGTTATATCGTATAGAAAGACCAACATTGTATTTACAACAAAAAGTCTTCGTCAGAGTCGAACTTTTCAAAATGTGAAAATTCTTTGTAATCTCTTGTACAATGTTACAATACTCATACCCATATAAGGTAATTGTATATTTTTAGTAGAGACTCTTAAACTTCATCGAACAAACAAAATTCAAATTAAAAAAATATCATGAATAAAGTTTTTTTTAGATTTTTTAAAAGGTATCACTGAAAAAAATATAGGTAGATTGTTCAGATAAGAGGGTCTAGGTGGGGTTTACAGAATAGAAAATAATGGACAAAAATGAAGAATAAAGGGTTACAAAACAAAAAATAGGAAAACATAGGCAAAAACAAAAACAAACAAAACGGAATAAAGAATAGTGCGATGCTATATTATGCAGAATATAGAATAATGACCCAAAAAAGAAAGAATAGAGAAATATGGTCTATTTTTTATTATTTTTTTTTAATACAGAAATGAAGACCCCCGATCAAGACCCTCGTATAAGACATGGTGGGCCGTTAAAAATAATTATCGCACTGTTATATAGATATAACATGTTCATTTAATATTCAAAATATTGTATAGATGCATTGTAACATGATACTAGATTAACAATTAACATCCTAAAATAAGTATTTTCGGTCCGACATTACAGTCAAATTAGAAATTCTCTTTTGTACTATTTATCAGATATTATTTAAGTTTATCGTGTTGCTTTTAATAGCAGTCCAATGTCATTTTCTTAAAGCAAGTTGCGACATCAATCGTGCGAAGGTCATGTCAGATACATATCCATTGTGAGAAAAAGATAAATTTCATTTGGAATTTCAAATGTTCATATAACACTGTTTATGATTTAAATATACTATTACTTCTTCCTTTTTGTTACAATACTGACAACTGATATGCAACAGGAAGGAGATCCCCTAGTTTATTGAAATACTGAAAAGTGAAGTGCTACGCCGTATTCATATTACCAGATTAACAATAAATCGTGACGATACAATTTTGCAATATATTTTTTTCATCTTATTTTAGAGGCTACTTCTTGCATTTTATTCAAATAAACTGTTGTACAACAGTTATTTTATACATATTTAGATTAGAATATTTCTTGAAGGATTGTAGCATTGACTGATTGATGATTGATTGATTGATTGATTGATTGATTGATTGATTGATTGATTGATTGATTGATTGATCATTGCTTAACCTCGGATCTATTTATATAAAATATCTGCATATATACCTTTAATCCCGTAAACAAAAGTACAATGGCATAGATACATATACAAATAAATTAACACACCTACTATAAAATATAAGTACAAATGTAGACACATAAAGTGGGTACCCAGGAGATTCTAGGTATTCAATTATTATTCGTATAAATTTGCATAACTTGTTTAGTTTAGACGGGTTGTTGCTATTCATGAGATCTTTAAATTTTAAAATTTGATCTGTTTACAAAATGATGCTTTAAAAGCGTTTGTCTACTTTCATATATTGCATAACATTCCAAAACATAATGAAATTCATCGTCAATATAACAGGAAAGTCATAGTAAAATGGCTACACGATTACGACTATAGTTATATCACTGAGTAACATCTGTAGTCACTTTTGGCCAGGTCCAGTTGATAGTTATGGGTGTACAACAGTAACTGTTGTGTCATCATATACAGTAACTGTTGTGTCATCATACACAGTAACTGTTGTGTCATCATACACAGTAACTGTTGTGTCATGATATACAGTAACTGTTGTGTCATGATATACAGTAACTGTTGTGTCATGATATACAGTAACTGTTGTGTCATGATATACAGTAACTGTTGTGTCATGATATACAGTAACTGTTGTGTCATCATATACAGTAACTGTTATTTACACTCTTGTACTTTGGTCTTTAGTCAACACATCTCCTGATTTTATATGATAAATGGACTACAAGGCAAAATTTTACTGATCCTAATATTTTCATTTAAGATAGTTCGACATTGAACTTTATTATTTATTTATTATACGTCAATGGCAAACAAACAACAAGAAAAAAACACACCAACGATATGCTCCTTAATGAAATAATTTATTGTGCTATGATTTCCCATGAGAAAACTATCCAACATATATATAGTTCAAATTAAACGGATTTAATCACTTATTGGACACCGTACGGTCTTCATTAATAAGAAGCAAATTACTAGTATTAACCTCTTGAATTTAAAAATATTCCATCTTGTTGTTTTGGGAGTGAATTCCAAATCTTTGTTTAATTATCCAAATTTACGAGTGACCCTGGCGGCACTCTTTTTTTATATCACTGAAATATAGGAGGTTCCTTTATAGAAAACCTTCCATGCATTATTCCGATTCCGTTAGGTTTACGTTGACCTTGTACATAATGTAGATTCACGATTGTCAATTGGTTTTCAATATGAACTATTTGCCTCTAATGCTGCCACGTACACCACCTAATCAACATTGAATAATGAAAACATTTCGTTTTGAATATATATCGAGAAATATTATTTATTGGATGTTGTGTGCTTAGCGTCCATTGGCAAATATTTCATGTATATGTAAGGTTGCATTATTTACCAAACTACTACTGTTCTTGTCCAAATATCTATAAACTAGATCTATTGTTAAGAGATGCCAATATAACTCTGACTATAAAACTATGTAATTATCTCAAGGCAGCATGGAAAATGAGATGTCATATCATTACTTAACATTACATATCATGTGTGTTGTTTTCTGCTGTTCATCATTGTGTCATATTGAAAAATATGTTTTGATTGATATGCATGTATATGCATTCATTCATTCATTCATTCATTCAAATTGACAATAGATGCACTATGAAGTTGGTCAATCGAGATAAAGAACATGTATTACGAATGCCAATGACAAGTGTGGGTTTACTAAGTACAGGTATGCACTTTGTCTTGCAACAGACCCCGCAATTTGTTTCAAAGGTTCATTAACGTACAGAGACTACGACACTCTCCCTATACGATGCATCAGATTTAACTTCCCTATTTTGATTGGATGTGGATGTGTATTTATGCATCCCATAGAGAAAGGTCTTGATTGGGTTTACAGAATAGACAATAATGGCAAAAAATAAAATTAATAAAGAAAAATGAGCAAAAATGATAAAGAATAGAGAATAATGGGGTGCAAAAGAATAAAGAATAACTGTGAAAAATAAAAGAATTAGGTAATAAAATACTGATTACAGAAATGAACCATACACAGAATAAAGACATCATGTAATAACAAATAAATCACATAATAAAATGAGTTTCATGCGAATTTAACAGAATAAGCATTAGTTTTAAAGATAATGAAAAATGCCCCAAAAAATAAAGAAAACATAAATGAAGGACCCCCAATCCAAACCCTCATATACCCAAAACGGACGCCCACCTAGAGTATGGATTTTACTGCCGATAGGTAAAGTTCAGGGAGAAGTACATTGTCGCTTGTTTATATATGAAATTAAATCCTTAAAATATCTATGCATATGCTTAAGCTGATTATAAATGGAAGAGCGTTGATATGTTGTACATGTGTACTAGATTACATATACTAGTATAACGGTATAAAGTATTAGGATTGTGCCTTTCTTGGTACATGTTTGCTTATGATTGAACCTTATACCAGTTATTACATTATCTATAAGTGTTGTGTTAAAATGTATGCTTTATATTGAATGATTTCTTGACAATAAGAGAAATGTTGTCAAACTTCACAACATTCTTGGTATGCCTGTTCTTTAAATCAGAACGCTTTCACTGTGATATTGGGTCACAATATGTCATCCGGAAACTTTTACAGCTAACTATTCAGTATGGGTTTTGCTCATTGCTTAAGTCCGTACGGTGATCTGTAGTTATTTATTTCATTGCAAATCATTTGGTTGATAGTTCTCAATATTACTATCATTATTTGCTTCACCTCGGGATTACACTAAGGCAAACGATCGGGGGCAAAATTTTATGTAATGTTGATCCCTGTTATCTATACTAAAGAGATGTCATTTATATTAAGAGTAGGAACAAGATAAATAACATATTAATCGGTGAATAGGAGGAAAAATCTGCATATGATCCTTGCTATATTACTGATGAAATGTTTCTGGGTAAGAAATTAAGGAGGAAGATCATTAATACACACCTTTAAATGAACATGGCAGACTTTGAAGCGGCAAAATATACGTGAGCGAAGCTTAAACAAATAATTTTAATTATAAATATTTCTACATAAAAATATATTAAATTCACGAGTTCTAGAATATGCATGTCCAACTTCCAAGCAAGGACCGAAGCTCATAAACTCGGCAATAAATTACACGCAGGACTTCGGGAAAGTCCGGAGAGCCGACAACCTTGCTTCAGAAGTTGTTGCATGTCATTCTAAAGATTGCTCTAGAAATGATTTGCAATGCTAGTTATCAAAGTAAAACATGTACTATTTAGCTTGTTAACGTTTCTATACTAGTTAAAAAGTGCATTACCTTTATAATTCAAAAAACGTTAAAACAATGAGACATGCAACTCATCTCCGGCAATTATTGAATGACACTTTGAAGATAATTTACTTCGAGCACTAAGTCTTCTAGTTGTTTCCTAAAGTATTTCGTCAAGACATATGCCTCATTAAGTGAGCATGCTTTCACATAATAATCTTCATTAAAAAAATAAACACCGAAGAAAAAAGAACTAATCAATGAGTTAAAATAACATCAATAAATAACAAAACGCATCAAAACAAACCGACAATATGACATTTCGATATGGAATTCACATTTGCTATCTTTAACAAAACAATAAACAAGTTCTTGAGGAAAATGAAATAATTAAACTTGACATTAGGTCTCAGCTTCATTTATTTCTTATTTATATTAGTATTCTTTGTTGAATTTCCTATAAACATGAAAATGAAAATTACAAGCTCATTAACTTGGAATAACAAATAACAAATATTAAACAAATTAAGTTTAAGCTTTGTTATTAAGAATTGGGGTATAATGTAACAAAAGCATCAATAAATATCCTCCAACCAAAATCAAGTTTTGGAATATAAGATATATGTGATTATTTATTAATACAATATAAACAATATTTCCTGTAAACTATGTAAGTTCATGCTACAGGTTTTATGTTACCAAGTTTTAACCTAGCTAAATATAATATATATACGTTTTAATTTTGTAATTTAGAAGGGATAAATGTATAATTATAATACTAATCGAATTCTTTTGTAACGATCATTTTCATTGGACGTTGACAAATATTTTGAAGGGTTAGATTCCACGTTCTACAAATCCGTAACTAAGGAAAGCCTCCATTTTGAATTCCGATTTTTTTTGGTATGTTATTTCTCAAAAAGTAAGTATCTGTACAATATATCAAGTTCTGAATCGTCTAGAGTCTACCATAGTTAGGTCTTTCTATCGGTTTTGTTCTGATTATTTTTTATTTTTTATTTTTATTTTTTTCTTCCGCCAAATTTTTTTCTTGCGCTGTATTTTTGTTTCAAAAGATGTCGCTTAGTTTTTTTTTTGTACATAATATCATACAGTCGCTTTTGAAACTGACCCTGTTTAACCGAACACTTTTCTGTGTAAGAGTTATCTCCCCGAACACTGTTTTTCTTGTCATGAGATCTCCCTCGCAACCGTAAAAGAAAGCGACACATTTTTATATTTTTGTATCAAAATAGATCTTTTCGGGTGGAAAGACCTTCAATAGTTCTTCTCTGAACAATTGGTTTTTAATTGTTATCAGAGTTTTGTTTTTAATTGGGATATGACAACCACCCAAGAGGTCCGTTTGACTTGATACAGACACAAGAATAATATGGCAGTTTTAGATAATTTTGTGAGTTCACAGCCCTCCTCATTTTATTCTCGATCAAAGGACTAACAAAACGTCATACAAAAATATAAACCAGTACAATGTAAGCACTTCTCTAATTCTTAGCCGATTTATCAATTTCCTGACCTGTTGATTATTATTTATTTTTTTTT
The DNA here is from genome assembly GCA_017311375.1 of Mytilus coruscus. Lineage (NCBI taxonomy): Eukaryota > Metazoa > Mollusca > Bivalvia > Mytilida > Mytilidae > Mytilus > Mytilus coruscus. The sequence goes on from CM029605.1 coordinate 4,593,541, forward strand.
TTTTAATTACTGATAAGGTTCCGACTTCTGGCAGGTACATGGAAATGAGTAAAACTAGTATTGTGGGATCTAACCCCCATCTCCACTCCCTTTTAATCTTGGTCTGCATGTGATTGTCAAAACGTCAATATCAGAACATGACATATAATCAGTACAGAGAAGGCACTTAAATGTAAAATATCGGTGGAATACATAACAACCATACACAAAATATCATACCGTATTAAATTTTTTTTTAAATTAATTTTGTGTCCTTGTTTTGTTGATACATTGAAAAACCAGGACACATACAACTGATTTTGTGTGAGTATAGGGAATGTTACAGAAGTTTCCATTATTTTTTCCGCATATTATCTGATCACTATCAAAACTGATAGTCTTACATGTAACATATATTAAGTATGTTTCATGAAAATAGATTTTTAAAGTCGTCATGTTACCTAGATAAAATGTTAAATGATCGTGTGTGATGAAAATTCAGCAAAATATCAACAAACGTAACAATACTATATATTAGAATTGATTTATCTATACGTATAAAAGAACTGTGGCGCTTTTCACAAAACATGTTAAGAGTAAAAATACTCGTAAGTCATACACATTTCAGTATTACTTACGATCGATTTTAATCGTAAGATCTTTTGTGAAAACAGTCGCGCTGCAGTTCTTTTCACAAAAAATCTTAAGTATAAAAATACTCGTAAGTCATACACATTTCAGTATAACTTACGATCGATTTTAATGGTAAGATTTTTTGTGAAAAGAGGCGCTGGTTGTTTGGATTTGATTTTTAGATACTCCGTAATACATCTTATTATATATATAGACAGATATATTTACAAAATATGTTTGTTCGGAAACAACCCGACAATGAAGACATTGAAAAGGAGATGTATGATATATTTGAGTGCTTTTGACAACAATCCCTAACTCACCCGCCTCCTATAAAATAAGAGGTTAATATACGGACCCTACATAGGTAATTATCTATACAATATATCAAGCTATTGAACACATGTTGTAAATTTATATATGTAATGATTAAACTTGTCTTAGTTTCCCAATTGATGGAATATGTTTTTTATTTCTTTTCTTTAGCTTCACTAAGGACTGCAATTTCTAAACCAGAGACCTTAAATAGTTTTGAGTGTTCATGGGTTGTATTTTTTGATGGGGATCGTGTTGCTCAGTCTTTAGTTTTCTATATATGCTGAGCTGTGTGTACAGTTGTTTGTCTTTTGGTCGTTTTTTCGTTTTTTGCCATGGCATTGTCAGTTCATTTCCGAATTATGAGTTTGACTATACCTTAAATATCACAAGTATACGATTATGTCTTTATCTCCCTTTACCTAGATACTCCTCCTTAAGAACAAAAAAGGCATGCATTTTTAATTAAACATGTATCTCCTAAATCCACCACCTTAAGTACATTTTCCCAAAAATATTCATCCTTAAGAACACATGCATTTTAATTAAACATGTATCTCCTAAATCCACCACCTTAAGTACATTTTCCCAAAAATATTCATCCCGCTCAAAAATATGCTTTTATTTAAGAAATAAATGCTTCTTTTTGTAATTTTATTGGAGTGTAAAAGTGTTGACAGAAGCACATTTTGTATGAAGCGCGGAAGCGCTTCATTCTAAAAATGTGTGCACGATCAACACTTTTACACCCAAATAAAATTACAAAAAAAAGCATTAATTTCTTATAATTAATTTTTATGCTAATAAGACCATGAAAAAAAGTTTTATCAAGTTTTCCTTTTATTTACCTGTGCACTTTTTTGTGGAAGCACGTGTCATCACGAAAATAACATTTCATTTTGATATGAAGGTTAATTTTTGAATGACGCGCGATTGTTGTTAACCAATCAAACTAACGGATTCTCGTGAAACGTACATGAAATATAATTATATATTTTTTCAGTCTAATTTTGTATCAATATACGTGTAAAAAACGAGAAAAACGTTTCATGCATCTGAAATCGTTTCAGGCATTTATTTTGCTCCAAATTTTAGTCAAAGAAATATTTTATAATATTGTTTCGTATAGATTGTTCCCGTTGGTATCGTTTATTAAGTATTCAAGGGATAAGTGCTGGTAAATAGCCAAAAAATAGGCAACGGCCTCAGAACACAGTTAACTAATCGAGAAGCTCACACAAGCCTGTACAAATAATTTATCCGCTGTTATATTATTATTTATATTTGATTTATAAACGGTAAGTATCACAAACATAGTCAGAATGTTACGATATCAAATAAATACATCCTGCTTTTTACAAGACTGACCCACAAAGAAACGTTTCTAGACATTGGACAGCGTAAAGACACATGTCAACTACACTGCTACAAATACAACAGTTACCAATTTGTTTCTCATGAACCCTTTGCTTAGCGGAGAGGCAGCGATTTCATTTTAAAGTCTTTGGTTGGTATGACCAGTGATAGAACTCATTACACCTCGCATTCAAGACAAGCACTCTACAACGATAAATGTACTGAGTGTCTCTGCGAAAACTTTGATTGCAATTATACTATTTGTTTTTATAGATTTACTTTATAAAAATGTTTAAAATTTCACTGGTACTTTTGTGTAAATAATTTTTGTAAAAATATTTTGATATCATATGAATGCTTAAAAACCATTGATGCAACTGAATACTACAAAAGCATTACAGACTTAAAGAGTTATCGCCCTCAACCTAGGTCCACTTCCGCAAAGTTTCTTCTTGACGATGATTTATGTCAGTTTAGCGTAGACACTGTTTTGGAGTTTAGAGCCAGTTTTGTCCATATATACAAAGTACATAAATTTTAAATGCATAAAAATATAATAAATCAGTTATTATTGTATACTTACAATGTACATGTAGCTTCAAACAATTGTAGTGTTTATCATCAATAGATAACAGATAAAAACATTTATCACTGTTCGGTAAATCCCATATATACATATGTGTACAGCAACATGTTAAAACTAACTGATCAATGAGGAGTTGATAAACAATTATTAAATTTTATATAGTATTCAATGGTAAAGCTCTTAACAATACTTAACCTGTCGCTTAAACTTTATCAATTTAATATTCAATTAAGATAAAAATATTTTACTGACGATTTTAATTACAATTATTCAAATACAAGGTCAGCTATTAGAATGAATAATTCTGAACAAACCTCTCGGTCAATCAGTAAACTTTTGCAATCTCAAGAATCATCTTGAAGGCGTGCAACCACAATTTTATTAAAAGTATCAGCAAGCGTCTAGCACAAATTACTAGATTACAAATCGAACTGAACAAGAGTGACCCGGATGCCTTCTGTTTAAAAGACTGAGGATAATTACCGAGTGCATGATCACTCGAAGTGATAACCTCATTGATCTTAATTGTATATGTTTCTATAAATTCAAATATTAATTACAGATACGTATATAGTGCTCTGACAAATACGTGACAAAGCGTATATATATAAACAATAGGTTATTCTTTATACGCGTCAAACCATTGAAACTCGTCTAACGTAGCGAAAAATACACGAATCACACGTCAGGGATATGAAGATTTTTGCTTGAATTCAGGAATAATAATAGATTAATTATCTGGTTTCCAAAAAAACACATGTTTTAAATGAGCTGGTTTCAAAACACAAGTCTTGAGGACTGGTTTCTAAAAATACATGTCTTGTGAACTGGTTTTAAAACCACGAGTCTTAAAGCTGGTTTCCAAAACATGTGTCTTTTGGACCTGGTTGGTATAAAACATGCATGTGTCCTGTGCACTGTTTTCTAGAAGTTTTTTGGGTGCTATTATATATGATATCACACGTTTCAATTAAAAAACAAATATTACTCAGTTAGAATCTTAAACGTTAACTTATTATTTTTTTTTCTTTTATTGATTATCTGCAGAGTAAATGAATTTAGGAATGCAAATGGGTACATCAAATGTTGACAATTATGATGGTACCGCGTGTAACATGCTCAGTGGCGTTCGTTTGTATAGGTACGAATGATGAGAATTGTATGATGGATATATAATAAAAGTAAAATAAAATAAAATACATAAAATATAAATAATTAAAATTGTACATTTGACAAAAATGTTTGAAATTTACGAATTTCATTACTAGAGGCGTAAGAAAAAGTAGATGAGGTAAGATGAAGCAATAAATATTTTCGTCTTTTGGTTATACTATATTTAAACATAAGTAAATCGTATGCCATGAGTTCTTTGGTCACACCTTTTAAAGTGACGTTATGCAATAAAGTAAATAAACTGTAACTAAACATAGCCTGCAAATTTTATTTTATTTTCAGGGTAAATGACTATTTACAAATGTATGTTTAGGCTTTTGTTTTTTGTTTTTTGTTTTTTTATGTTTGTTTTGTTTTGTTTTGTTTTGTTTGCACTAACATCATCGGTACGCTTGTTTATACTCTGAAACAGTGGTAACGTGGTCTCTTCTACGTGAAGCTAGTTTTGTATGTTTAGCGTAACGACGTCAGCACCGTTTCGGAGTTTTATACTCGTCTTTTTTTTATATGACATATATAGTAATTACATATCATATTCATAGACTTCCGTAACAAGTTAAATTAATGAAAACAATATGAAATTGTTATCTAAAAGACTTGTTTGGAATCACGCATATATCATTAACCTTTCGGAATACGTTAAACATGAAAACACTCCGTCAACAATTTGAACTGAATGCCAATTATTCTATTTAACACGAAAGTGGACTTCCTCGTTTTAAAATTAGCAGATGCGGTATGATTGTCAATGAGACAACTCTCCACCAGAGACCAACTGACGTAGAAGTTAGCAACCGTACAGCCTTCATCAATGAGCAAAACTCATACCCTATAGTAAGATATAAAAGGCCTAGAAATGACAAATGTATAAAAATTCAAAAGAAAAAACTACTGGTCTGATTTATGTACAAAACAATTAACGAAAACAAATATGATATACAGCAACAAACGACAACCACTGAAATCCAGGATCCTGACATGGGACAGGCACATACAGAATGTTGCGGGGTTAAACATGTTTGCGGATGCCAAACCCTCCACCTAACCTAGGACAGTGGTGTAACAGAACAATATAAGATCAAACTATAAAAATCAGTTGAAAAGGACTTATCTTGTCAGATCGATACAGAGCACACTAAAAAGACACTAAGTACAGATATGCGATTACACGCAGTTACTGAAAGCTAGTTCAAAGTCAATATCAACTAATAAAAAAATCATGTATCCAAGACTAATATATCAATCAGTACACATCCAACATCCAATGGATTTAGTGTAAAGATGTTATTAACAGTCAGAGAAAAACATATTATACACAGTGTTATACTGTAAATAGATGATACACACGTTTTTTTTTTTTTTCTTCTTCTAATTTTCTAAAGATATCATTTACACCAAGTGTCATAAAATAACCTAAATATTTATCACAATATGTATACACAGTAGCTTATCAAATCAATCACCACTATGACAGTGATAAGGACGTACAGTCCACTGCCGTAAGACCACGCCATAGATGTATAATAAATGAGCTCGTCATAGATACCAGGATTAAAAATTTGTACGCCAAACACGCGTTTCGTCTACAAAAGACTAATCAGTGACACTCGAACCAAAAAAGTGTAAAAGGCCAAATAAAGTACGAAGTTGAAGAGCATTGAAGATCCAAAATTCCGAAAGGTTTTGCCAAATACAGCTAAGCCTATTCCTGGGGGAAAAGCCTAAGTATTTCGAAGAATTCAAAGTTTTGTAAACACACACAGTTAATTTATAATTATGACCATATTAATGAACCCACACTAAGGACAACTGTGTCCTTCCTTATATAAAACATATATAAAAATAAGGAGATAGGGTTAGATTGCCAATGAGACAACTATCCACCAAAGTTCAAATGAAGTGGATGTTAGCAATTATAGGCATTCGTACGGCCTTCAACAATGAGAAAAACCCATACCATATAGTCGACTATAAAAGGCCCCGACATAAAAAATATGAAACTATTCAATCGAGAAAACTAACGGCCTAATTTATAACAAAACAATTTACGAAAAACAAATATGACAGATCAACGACAACCATTGAACTATAGGCTCCGGACTTTGAACAGGCACATAAAGAATGTGGCAGGGTTAAACATGTTGAAGGCGCCAACCCTCCACTAATCTGGGACAGTTGTGTAACAGTACAACATAAGAAAGAATCTATAAAAATCAGTTGAAAAGGGCTTAACTCATCAGATCGATACAAAGTAGAAAAATGTCTAACAAAAACACAAACCGGACGCGGCAGGGAATTTTTACATCACTCACAACAAAAATACACAAAGTATAGATCTGAGAGTACTCGCAGTTACTGACAGCTAGTTCAAAGCCAATAACAACTAATAAAAAATCATGTATCTAAGACAAATTTAAAATATCAATCAGTACACATCCAATGGATTTAGTGTAAAGATGTCATTAACAATGTATACATATCAAGCTATCGATTCAATGAATAGAGGTATGACGTCACATGACAGCACTGCCGTAAAGAAAAACATATTGACAATTCTTTGTACAACGTAAACATAAGTACACCATACGGCGCTATGCTCATTCTAATGTAAGGAAAATTGAATCAGTCATATATTTTCCGTAATGTAAAGACAAATCGAGTAAGTTACTATAGAAATGAAAACAAATTATTAATAATGATAATATGTATTACCACTATTTGCCTTTACATCCAACATATCTATCGTTATAGCGAGAGGGAGGGGGTATGAATTAAGAAGTTATTCTCCCGACTTTATAATTCAGCATTACTAGCTTTCGGCTTTTCATTAAAACTATTGAAATCAGTTTTATACATTCTAGTCACGCGATATCAGAGCATATATATATGGTGCAAAGGGTCTTGTTGTGGAGAATGTATGATAAACAGAAGTCATTGGCAAAAAATGAAAAATTGTCAAATCATGAAGACAGAGGGAACAAGGGCATCATGCTCGCCTCGTCAAATTTACAGAGAAAGCCTGTCTATTGTTAAAATTTAATTGAATGTCACTATCTGTATATACAACTAAACCGTCTTTGACAATTGATATATATATATACAAATTATGGAAAGCTGCAGTGAATTCCCTGATTTTTATTAGTTTTCTCATTAGAAACACATGGAAAAAAAGCATCGTCAATAAAATTCCCACCATCGCAGATTATTATTAATCGTCGGAATGAGAATTGCCGCTCCTGTAGATTTTTTTTAAACAATCGCTTTCTTCAAATTCCTCATTCCATGTATTGCTAATGGTCACAATGAAGTAATTATTTACATAGGCGACAATGGTAGCCTTTATGTGTTCTGCGTTTTCACTATAAAAAATCATTGTAAAAACTGTCAAATTCTGAATTTTCAACACCTTTGGGTGTGAATAAAACTGCCAACACATATGGTGCCGCAGCTTTTTTGATAGAAAATGGAATTTTTTAAGGGTACTCTATGGTTCCGGAATGCAGAACACCCCTTTAATTGCTTAATTTTGCACAGAACATTTTGCTCATCACAAAGAGTTTCCTGCAAGTTTCTCGCTATTTTTTCACCAATAGCCGACATTCATCTCTCACTATTTCAATTTTCTTTTCTTATCAACAGGGCAGCAGAAAATAAATTTACTTCTAGCTATCATCTTGGATCTAAAAACTAGGCGGCGCACGTCATTTACTTCCTTTTAACCGATTTATTGAGTAATGCCATTTGAAAATGGTTTTTACAGTTTGTTCTTTTGTTGCTTTTGTCATAGATGTATATATCTATTCTCTGTTGAATGCTCCATGTTGAAAAATACGAATTAAAACGAATTGATTGATTGGTATTTGCTTAAAGACCGGTGGCAAATATTTCATGCATGTTCAGGATAAGAGCAAATTAACAATTAATACAATAGGTATGTCATGCAATAGGGGACAGAACCGGGATGAATGGCGGGAAAATCGGAATGTCACTGGAAAAGGGAAATATTGAATAGGGACGGATATTTAGACTTAGAGCAGGTCACCTTTAGACCCTTAAAGAGTTCTTGCAAGGGTTCTAAACATGCACAGAGCGTGGTACTCTCTCTACACGATGTTTCGAATTAAACGTCCCTGTTCTAGCTGGACGTGACTGCATATCTATACATCCTCCATTACCATACGGATGTCCCACTTCGGAAAGGGTTTTACTGCCGTTCGGAAGAATACCAAAGAATTACCATATTTCTATACAACAGTATTGCCCTTGGTGTTTGAAAAAAATGAAACCGTAAAAAGCAGAAAGCATCGACGTAAAAACATATGTGCACGCGATACGCGCTATCATTTTTTTCAATGGCGCGGTATGATAAGCTCCTCTATTTTACAAAAAAAAATTACCTACCATCATGATAACACAGGCTGTTGTAAATCACTTCATCATAAAATATTGCATTAAAGATAGTAATGTTTTCTTTTGATCTGTTGTACACTTAAAGACTATATTCACACAAAACCGTACGTTCGCTCTTGAATATGCAAGATATAAGTACATGTTAAGGTCAAACTATTAAAACAATTGCTTACCTTAAGTACGCACTCCTCCAAAGTTACAAAACGATCACAAGATAAATAGATTGATTGTAATTTAATACAATAAGTTGTCTCACAAGGACGTTATCATATTTTTGTTTGAAGTTTAATTTTTAGCATGCACATTGTATTCAATTGATCCAAAAGGAAACCATATACGCACGCTATTAATGCAACAATATTTTTAACAAATTTGTACATTTAAAAATAGTAACTATATAAAGGAGTGAGTGATGTTTTGATATTTTGTTTACCTAACAAACCATAAAGAAGTACAATACAAATAACTTGTTGTGGTATCTTATTACTGACTTTTAAGGTTCCTTCTTCTTTTCAAGGTGTTTTAATTCAATTATTTCTCATCAATAATATTTTTGTATTTGATGTTTGCTTTTCTATTTTCCATCTGGTATCACTTTAATTTTGATACATATAAAAATAAAATACTCTAGTTTTATATAGAAATTCAGTAAAACGGGTAACCCGAATAATTCAGTCGTTATATTCCACTGCTCTACGATGGCTACATTAACGCAAGTCGGGAGAGTCGATCACGGGGAGGGACTGAATTATTCGGGTTATAAAACGGGTGAAGGTTGTTGATGAGGGTTAACATTTATATAATATTGTACTCTTACATATCTTGTATTTAATATGAAATCTCTTTTTTTACCATTGTAGATCATACATTCGTATTAATTCTGACTATTTGTTATAGTTGTAATATTCACAATGTCGCTATACCATGGATTTTGGTTTATGAGAATGAAGAGATGAAAAAAAAGAACTACTTATTTGAATTCATCCGCTTTGGATTTTATTTTAATTTTATTTTTAATATTAATTTGAGTTGTTCAACTTATAGCTTCTGGAGGCAAGGTTTGTCTTTTTTTTCTGTTTTCTGTCGTTCTTCGTCAAACGATTTGATTGCCCTCAATATCTGTCTTCTTGTTCACTCTACTTTTCATTAAAATATAGAAGAGAAGGTCTAATTAAAATGTTTTGTTTTATTAACGAGCGTATCAAATTTAGCAACGAATATCACAAACTAAAAGTCGGATCAAAAAATTGTTTCTGTCTTGCACTTGTTTCAAGGTTGAAGTTGAAAATACGTACTGGCATACATTTCACATAAACCTTAAATTTATGAATCCTTTAAATACTGTCTGGTAACTTTTGTTTTCATTCAATATACTTGACTGAAATAAAAACTCATTTTTTTGTTTCTTTCAACTTGAAACAACTAATGGGTAACAATCATAATATAATAAGGTTAATGCTAAACTTAAACTATGTTCTGGTTATATTAAGGGAAGTCAATAAATGACAGATTTTCTACTGTGTTAAACATGTCTAATTTTGATAAACATTATGGAAAGAACAAATACAAATTACTTGCATGTCAACACAGATTAACTAGTCTTTACGAAGGCTGATTGACGGATTTCGTCAATTAACCTTAAGTATCAGGCTATTAAACAAATTGTGTAATTGGTAACAGGTGCTCGTTATGTTGATAGTTAAGTTCGCATCTGGTTAGCTTTGAAGAAAATTTATTTGTAGTTTTAATTAAGCTATTTGAAAGATTTCTAGAGAAAACAGATGTAATTGATACATTACAATATTATTAACTGGTACTCACGAATAATTTATCCCCACCTGAAATCTCAAGCAAAAACAATGTGAATTATACAAAAATCCAACTTAATACTTAAATTCTAAACTATTAATTAACATGATGAACATTAACAAAATAAACAATTAAGATAAGTATCGTTGTTTGGCATGTAATCATGATTGTTTTGGACTGACAAATCTATATATCGAGGGACTTTTAAAGTGAGAAAAAAGAAAACTGTCATTTCTTATCTTCGAACTATTTTCAAAATTTCTAAAAAAAATAATAAAAACGAAATAAGATTGAATACAAATATTTTTGTTGTGGTCTGTATTGTTTCTGTATTTAATTTTGTAAACTGTGTTTGTCCATTGACTTTTTATGCTCCCCGAAAAGAAAACAATCGGAAGCATATATTCGTCGCTTTGTCTGTCCGTCTTAGCTTTTTATCCAGTTCTTCCGTCCGTTCGTAAGTCCATCCACGTGTTCTTCCGTCCGACTAGATGTGCAGATTCAGTGGTTTCCGTATGCATTTCCCTTGCATGATGAAACTTTTAACAATGGTAGATAAAGGGAAGGGACAAAAACGTATTACTTTTGAGGTTAATATGTCAAAGTTCATGGTCACTGTTCCTAAAAATATATTTTTTTTAACAAATGCTTTCTTGATGAAACCTTGAGTTTTTTGTTTTGTTTTTGTTTTTATATAGATCTCAGAGAAGAACGATATAGGTGAGGGAGAGAATACTTTGAAATTATTTTTTATGTCATAGGTCAAGGTCACAGCTGCTAAAACAGACTGACAGTATGAAATATGATGTGAACACATTATTTGTTGTTTCTTGGGGATTTCTTGAAGTCGTCTGACATGTGAGTTATATAGAGATTGGAATTTTACCCGAAAATTAGTTTTTAAATAAAATATTTTCTAATAGAACTATTATTTTGGGCCTGTGCTCCCAGACTAGGTAGGCTAGGCTCGGTCAAGAGAACCCCTGTCCAAATTTCTTTTAAATTAGTACTCCAAATGTTTTCTCTGTATATTATGTCGTTTGGCCATGGTGTTGTGTTTCAGTCTTTGGGGTAACGGTTAACTGTCCAGTAACACCATGCAAACAAAGATTATCAAATGCATTTCAAAGGGGAGGAGGTTCATATATTTTATCTATTCTTTATAGATTTTCTTTTTTTTTTTTTTGACCATTATATTTTGCCCATTATTCTCTATTCTGTAAACCCCATCCACACTCTCATAATCTATAACAGTTATATAAATATAAACATTTTAAATGCAGTATTCACATCTGAAACAAAATGACGTTAATAAGATTATCAACAGGGACTAGGTTGGTTTCGTGCAACCTCAAGTTCAATATACCTGAACACTGTGATTAGACTAAAATACAACATCATATATATTTACATGTACATTTCTAAATATTATGATGAACGTTTTCGAATTTACTTGGGAAAGAGGTATCATAGGTTTATATGGTATCAAAGGTATTTTAATCACTTCCTGCCACGATTTACTACCGAGTTTCAACATAATGCAGATTGATAAAAAAAAATCGTTAATGGAGATAAGTTTTGAACATTGTGTCTTGACCAAAAACACATCTTTCTTAATTGAATGATTAATCAGGTGGAAATTGGTTTTGGGGAAGTTTTATAATTTTGTTTTCGCTTCAAAGAGTTTGCTAATCACTTAAAGTCATGTAGGTTTACAAATCAAGCGGAATATGATAACGATCATCATACATTTTAACATACACAATTTGGAATATTCGGACGAAAGTTTGAATGAGTCGGTTGATGTATTTTTTGTGATCTTATTAGAAATTGATGATTTGTTTTTGAAAAGATGCAGTTATCGAAAACATAGAAAATTATCAATGAACAGGGCTTTTATTCCTGTTCTTGGATTTTGGTTTATGAGAATGAAGAGATGAAAAAAAAGAACAACTTATTTGAATTCATCCGCTTTGGATTTTATTTTAATTTCATTTTTAATATTAATTTGAGTTGTTCAACTTATAGGTTCTGGAGGCAAGGTTTGTCTTTTTTTTTTCTGTTTTCTGTCGTTCTTCGTCAAACGATTTTGATTGCCCTCAATATCTGTCTTCTAGTTCACTCTACTTTTCATTAAAATATAGAAGAGAAGGTCTTATTAAAATGTTTTTTTTATTAACGAGCGTATCAAATTTAGCAACGAATATCACAAACTAAAAGTCGGATCAAAAAATTGTTTCTGTCTTGCACTTGTTTCAAGGTTGAAGTTGAAAATACGTACTGGCATACATTTCACATAAACCTTGAATTTATGAATCCTTTAAATACTGTCTGGTAACTTTTGTTTTCATTCAATATACTTGACTGAAATAAAAACTCAATTCTTTGTTTCTTTCAACTTGAAACAACTAATGGGTAACAATCATAATAGCATAAGGTTAATGCTTAACTTAAACTATGGTCTGGTTATATTAAGGGAAGTCAATAAATGACAGATTTTCTACTGTGTTAAACATGTCTAAATTCTAAACATTATAGAAAGAACAAATACAAATTACTTTCATGTCAACACAGATTAACTAGTCTTTACGAAGGCTGATTGACGGATTTCGTCAATTAACCTTAAGTATCAGGCTATTAAACAAATTGTGTAATTGGTAACAGGTGCTCGTTATGTTGATAGTTAAGTTCGCATCTGGTTAGCTTTGAAGAAAATTTATTAGTAGTTTTAATTAAGCTATTTGAAAGATTTCTAGAAAACAGATGTAATTGATACATTACAATATTATTAACTGGTACTCACGAATAATTTATCCCCACCTGAAATCTCAAGCAAAACAATGTGAATTATACAAAATCCAACAATACTTAAATTCTAAACTATTAATTAACATGATGAACATTAACAAAATAAACAATTAAGATAAGTATCGTTGTTTGGCATGTAATCATGATTGTTTTGGACTGACAAATCTATATATCGAGGGACTTTTAAAGTGAGAAAAAGAAAACTGTCATTTCTTATCTTCGAACTATTTTCAAAATTTCTAAAAAAAAAAAATAAAAACGAAATAAGATTGAATACAAATATTTTTGTTGTGGTCTGTATTGTTTCTGTATTTAATTTTGTAAACTGTGTTTGTCCATTGACTTTTTATGCTCCCCGAAAAGAAAACAATCGGAAGCATGTATTCGTCGCTTTGTCTGTCCGTCTTAGCTTTTTATCCAGTTCTTCCGTCCGTTCGTAAGTCCACCCACGTGTTCTTCCGTCCGACTAGATGTGCGGATTCAGTGGTTTCCGTATGCATTTCCCTTGCATGATGAAACTTTTAACAATGGTAGATAAAGGGAAGGGACAAAAACGTATTACTTTTGAGGTCAATATGTCAAAGTTCATGGTCACTGTTCCTAAAAATATTTTTTTTTTTTCAAATGCTTTCTTGATGAAACCTTGAGTTTTTTGTTTTGTTTTTGTTTTTATATAGATCTCAGAGAAGAACGATATAGGTGAGGGAGAGAATACTTTGAAATTATTTTTTATGTCATAGGTCAAGGTCACAGCTGCTAAAACAGACTGACAGTATGAAATATGATGTGATCATTTATTTGTTGTTTCTTGGTGATTACTTGAAGTCGTCTGACATGTGAGTTATATAGAATTTGGAATTTTACCCGAAAATTAGTTTTTAAATAAAATATTTTCTAATAGAACTATTATTTTGGGCCTGTGCTCCCAGATTAGGTAGGCTAGGCTGGGTCAAGAGAACCCTTGTGAAAATTTCCTTTAAATTAGTACTCCAAATGTTTTCTCTGTATATTATGGCTTCGGAGAAAAGAAAAAAAATGTCTTCACAATTTTGATTCTTTACTGTGACTTTTTTCTACTTTGAATCAATAGCATTGTATATGTCGGGAACTATACATGTATTTCGGGGAGCCAACTTTCTACTTGTTTTCGTTTGGCCATGGTGTTGTGTTTCAGTCTTTGATGAATTGATTTGTAACGGTTAACTGTCCAGTAACACCATGCAAACAAAGATTATCAAATGCATTTCAAAGAACCTTTACGAGTAAATAAGTGATTAGCGAAACAAATTACAGCAAACAAAGCACTAGCTTAGAGACATATATTTGTATGTACAGAATGCACTGTTCAGCATATGACAACATAATCGAGGGTCTGGATTTTCTTTTTTTTTTTTTTTGGGGGGTGGAGGAGGTTCTTTACCTATTCTTTGTAGTTTTTGCCCATTACATTTTTGCCCATTATTCTCTATTCTGTAAACCCCCATCCACACTCTCATAATCTATAACAGTTATATAAATATAAACATTTTAAATGCAGTATTAACATCTGAAACAAAATGACGTTAATAAGATTATCAACAGGGACTAGGTTGGTTTTGTGCAACCTGAAGTTCAATATACCTGAACACTGTGATTAGACTAAAATACAACATCATATATATTTACATGTACATTTCTAAATATTATGATGAACGTTTTCGAATTTACTTGGGAAAGAGGTATCATAGGTTTATATGGTATCAAAGGTACTTTAATCACTTCCTGCCACTATTTACTACCGAGTTTCAACATATTGCAGATTGATAAAAATAAATCGTTAATGGAGATAAGTTTTGCACATGGTGTCTTGACCAAAAACACATCTTTCTTAATTGAATGATTAATCAGGTGAAAATTGGTTTTGGGGAAGTTTTATAATTTTGTTTTCGCTTCAAAGATCACTTAAAGTCATGTAGGTTTACAAATCAAGCGGAATATGATAACGATCATCATACATTTTAACATACACAATTTGGAATATTCGGACGAAAGTTTCAATGAGTCGGTTGATGTATTTTTTGTGATCTTATTAGAAATTGATGATTTGTTTTTGAAAAGATGCAGTTATCCCTATGGGAGACAAAAAAAATCCACTCTTTTTACTTCATCACAATTATAACTCTTAAATAAACTGTAAATGAAATGAACTTTATTCTAATTTGATAATACTCGGATTTTTTTTATATGTAACCAATTTGTAATGAAATGAAAGTAATGCTCTCTCTGATTCATTTTATATAAAATAGGCATACAGGATTTGGGATAGATGTATTATTTAGGGTAATTGTTAACACTTTTTTGTAATTATAGAACAATCGGATATATATATATATATCCGATATATATATAAACAAGTCTAAATTGAAAACAACGTTCAAACCTATGATTGCGTTGGATGAAAACCGCAATTTTTATACGTGTGCATGCAAAACAAATTTCTTATTAGAGGGGTCTAAATACAGCACAAACAACATTTTCAAAAAGACCAAAAAAGTGAAAAAGTATATTTTAACAAGACGCATTTGACTAACAGGTCGAACAACAGATGTTCTTAAACCCTGCTGACTGCCATTTGCGATTGCCAAATAAACGGATCACAAGATGTTACAAAATGGATCTTTTAAAATTATTAATTTAATACCAAACAGAAAACAATAAACTTGCGGAAAAGATGGTATACCGCAAACAAAAGGTGCAAAAATTAGTACACCATATCCGGATTTCGACAATTAATGTCTCTTTAGTGACGTTAGGGATCGAAACGGTATTTGGAAGGCCATATAATTTACCTCAATTAAGGATAGACTCTTGAATTTTGAAGAGTCGAAATATTAGAAGTAGGATGAACGGATCATATAAACCCGAAGGAAAATATAATACAAGCCTAAACGAAAAATATAAACAAGTCTAAATTGAAAATAACGTTCAAACCTATGCGTTGGATAAAAACCGCAATTTTTATACGTGTGCATGCAAAACAAATTTCTTATTAGAGGGGTCTAAATACAGCACAAACAACATTTTCCAAAAGACCAAAAAAGTGAAAAAGTATATTTTAACAAAACGCATTTAACTAACAGGTCGAACAACAGATGTTCTTAAACCCTGCTGACTGCCATTTGCGATTGCCAAATAAACGGATCACAAGATGTTACAAAATGGATCTTTTAAAATTATTAATTTAATACCAAACAGAAAACAATAAACTTGCGGAAAAGATGGTATACCGCAAACAAAAGGTGCAAAAATTAGTACACCATATCCGGATTTCGACAATTAATGTCTCTTCACTGATGTTAGGGATCGAAACGGTATTTGGAAGGCCATATAATTTAACTCAATTTAGGATAGAATCTTGAATTTTGAAGAGTCGAAATATTAGAAATAGGATGAACGGATCATATAAACCCGAAGGAAAATATAATACAAGCCAAAACGAAAAAATATAAACAAGTCTAAATTGAAAACAACGTTCAAACCTATGACTGCGTTGGATAAAAACCGCAATTTTTATACGTGTGCATGCAAAACAAATTTCTTATTAGAGGGGTCTAAATACAGCACAAACAACATTTTCCAAAAGACCAAAAAGACCATTATATATATATATATAATTACTATAAATATCAGCACAACAATGTTAAATCTGCAAATTTGTTTGTGCTGTATTTAGACCCTCTACCTAGAAATTTGTTTTGCATGCACACGTATAAAATGCGGTTTTATCCAACGCAATCATAGGTTTGAACGTTGTTTTCAATTGAACTTGTTTATTTTTCGTTTGAGCTTGTTGCCGGGTTTGTATGATCCGTTCATCGGCTCTTCAAAATTCAAGAGTTTATCTAAATTGAGGTAAATATATGGCCTTCCAATACCGTTTCGATTCCTCACATCACTGAAGACATTAATGTCGAAATCTCATATGTACTATTTTTGCACCTTTGTTTGCGGTGTACCATCTTTCCGCAAGTTTGTTTTTCTGTTTGGTATTAAATAATAGTTAAGATCCATTTTGTTACATCTGGTGATCCGTTTATTAACGTCGCAAATGGCGATCAGCAGGGTTTAAAACATCCGTTGTTCGACCTACTAGTCAAATGCGTTTTGTTGAATATACTTTTCACTTTAGGTCACAAATGTTGTTTGTGCTGTATTTAGACCCCTAGAAATTTGTTTTGCATGCACACGTATTAAAATTGCGGTTTTATCAACGCAATCATAGGTTTGAACGTTGTTCAATTTAACTTGTTTATATTTTTTCGTTTGGGCTTGTATATTTGCCTTCGGTTTGTATGATCCGTTCATCCTATTTCGGCTCTTCAAAATTCAAGAGTTTATCCTAAATTGAGGTAAATTATATGGCCTTCCAAATACCGTTTCGATTCCTCACATCACTGAAGAGACATGATGTCGAAATCCGGATATGTTGTACTATTTTTGCACCTTTTGTTTGCGGTGTACCATCTTTCCCGCAAGTTTATTGTTTTCTGTTGTATTAAATAATAGTTAAGATCCATTTTGTTACATCTGGTGATCCGTTTATTTGGCAATCGCAAATGGCAGTCAGCAGGGTTTAAGAACATCCGTTGTTCGACCTACTAGTCAAATGCGTTTTGTTAAAATATACTTTTTCACTTTTTAGGTCTTTTTTTCGAAAATGTTGTTTGTGCTGTATTTAGACCCCTCTACCAAGAAATTTGTTTTGCATGCACACGTATAAAAATTGCGGGTTTTATCCAATGCAATCATAGGTTGAACGTTGTTTTCAATTTAGACTTGTTTATATAAATATATATATTTCATTTTAAAAATATTATGAAACAATGCATTTAAAATACGAAAAAAAACTTTTGATTTATTGCTTCGAATTCTTATTATTATTTTAAAAACATAACACATTATGCAAATGTTTCAACAAAATATCGTGTATCACATTCAGTTCACTCCATGGGGTAAACAGTAAATTGTAAATTATCTTCCATCAACAGGCAGGAAAATGATATTATTAATTATTCATAAAAAATCATTTGTCATAAAATTAGTTAATATTCATTAAAGTGTAATCGTATATAGTTATGTAGTTTGTACATTTATGAGGGTCTGGAATGATTTACAGAATAGAGAATAATGGACCAAATCTACAGAAAAAAAGAACCAAAGAATAAAGAATAGAGAAAAATAGGCCAAAAAATCAAAAACATAAAAAAATGTGGTGCTAGAATGTAAGAAATAGGGCATATTGTTAAAAACAAAATATAAAGAAAAGAGAAAAATAACATAAGAAATCAAAGAATACAGAAATGAAGTACTCATCACCTTATCCAGACCCACATTCATGTAGCGCAGTATTATTGTTGTCTTCAAAATGATATAAACGCATCAAATTCGTTTCAGTAATTGGATCCAGTATTTACATGAAGAACAAATCAATCTTGAAGTTTATCCATTTAACAAAACAATCCTGAAGTTTATCCACTTAACAAAATGAAAGACAGGTTGCAATCAAGCAAACAGTTAACATCGTGTACAATTATTTGACCCCATTAACCAAACACCTTTATTATACGAAATTCAATATTTAAATGTAATTCCGTCTGATTACTAGTAGTTAATAAATAACGATGTATGCATATGTTTGCCTCGTTCATTTGAACTCACGAAATTAAATTAGCAGAAGCTTTACTTTTCAATTAAGAACGATTTATGATAAAAGCCATTGATTGTTCTATGGAATGAACAAAAATAGTAAAATTCTTTAATCCTTTCAATGTTATTGCTAAATTTAAGAAAAAAGTATAAACTGGGTATTTTTTTGTTAAAAAATGGGAGTTGTGATATCACAAAGACTTCCTTAATATGTCTAAGTTTACATAGTTGGCTTATATTTGCAATTTTACATCATTTCTGACTTAACTACAAAACAGTGTACCCACATTAACATCTTTGCAACAAATGATAGTTTGTATTATAGTAAAATATAAATGAAAAGATCTCCAGATGAGGATAGTAGGAATATTTGTAGTTTTATATTAAAGGCTGATACTTTGAAGCCATAGAGCAAAGATACAAATATAATTATATCTGACAAACTTACGTTTGTGACTACCTGGAGGAAGATATTTGAAAAAGTTTATGACAGACTTACGTTTGTGACTACCGGGAAGAAGATATTTGATAAAGTTTTTGACAGACCTACGTTTGTGACTACCTGATGGAAGATTTTTTATAAGGTTTATGACAGACTTACGTTTGTGACTACCTGGAGGAAGACATTTGATAAAGTTTATGACAGACTTACGTTTGTGACTACCTGGAGGAAGATATTTGATAAAGTTTATGACAGACTTACGTTTGTGACTACCTGGAGGAAGATATTTGATAAGGTTTATGCCAGACTTACGTTTGTGACTACATGGAGGAAGATATTTGATAAAGTTTATGACAGACTAACGTTTGTGACTACCTGGAGGAAGATATTTGATAAAGTTTATGGCAGACTTACGTTTGTGACTACCTGGAGGAAGATATTTGATAAGGTTTATGACAGACTTACGTTTGTGACTACCTGGAGGAAGATATTTCATAAAGTTAATGACAGACTTACGTTTGTGACTACCTGGAGGAAGGTATTTGATAAGGTTTACGACAGACTTACATTTGTGACTACCTGGAGAAAGATATTTGATAAGGTTTACGACAGACTTACGTTTGTGACTACCTGGAGGAAGATATTTGATAAAGTTTATGCCAGACTTACGTTTGTGACTACCTGGAGGAAGATATTTGATAAAGTTTATGACAGACTAACGTTTGTGACTACCTGGAGGAAGATATTTGATAAAGTTTATGACAGACTTACGTTTGTGACTACCTGGAGGAAGATATTTGATAAGGTTTATTATAGTATTACGTTTGTGACTACCTGGAGGAAGATATTTGATAAGGTTTATGACAGACTTACGTTTGTGACTACCTGGAGGAAGATATTTGATAAAGTTTATGACAGACTTACGTTTGTGACTACCTGGAGGAAGATATTTGGTAAGGTTTATGACAGACTTACGTTTGTGACTACCTGGAGGAAGATATTTGATAAGGCTTATTATAGTATTACGTTTGTGACTACCTGGAGGAAGATATTTGATAAGGTTTATGACAGACTTACGTTTGTGACTACCTGGAGGAAGATATTTGATAAAGTTTATGACAGACTTACGTTTGTGACTACCTGGAGGAAGATATTTGATAAGGTTTATGACAGACTTACGTTTGTGACTACCTGGAGGAAGATATATCATAAAGTTAATAACAGACTTACGTTTTGTGACTACCTGGAGGAAGATATTTGATAAAGTTTATGACAGACTTACGTTTGTGACTACCTGGAGGAAGATATTTGATAAAGTTAATGACAGACTAACGTTTGTGACTACCTGGAGGAAGATATTTAATAACGTTTATGCCAGACTTACGTTTGTGACTACCTGGAGGAAGATATTTGATAAGGTTTATGACAGACTTACGTTTGTTACTACCTGGAGGAAGATATATCATAAAGTTAATAACAGACTTACGTTTTGTGACTACCTGGAGGAAGATATTTGATAAAGTTTATGACAGACTTACGTTTGTGACTACCTGGAGGAAGATATTTGATAAGGTTTATGACAGACTTACGTTTGTGACTACCTGGAGGAAGATATTTGATAAAGTTTATGACAGACTTACGTTTGTGACTACCTGGAGGAAGATATTTGATAAAGTTAATGACAGACTAACGTTTGTGACTACCTGGAGGAAGATATTTAATAACGTTTATGACAGACTTAAGTTTGTGACTACCTGGAGGAAGATATTTGATAAGGTTTATGACAGACTTACGTTTGTGACTACCTGGAGGAAGATATTTGATAAGGTTAATATTAAGAATCTAAGAATAAGTATATAAAACCAACTACTTTACATTGACTCACATAGCCAGAAATTAGTAGTACTTTTGCTAATTAATATTCATAATATGTAAATGAGAATTGTACCACGTGATAATAGTTTGAACTGGACTGGCCTGATATCATTAAAATCTTTAAAACACGGATATTATAAGTTGCTCGTCACAGAGTCCTTGTTTATAATCACTCTAATATTTCCGTAAATGTGTCAGGCGGTCAAAATCAAAACAATGAACGCGAATTTAGTGAATTTTTGTGTTTTCGTGAGTTTATTCTTCTTAAAATAGGGGCATTTTAACTTTACGTGGGAACCTAGAGTTCAACGACTACACATACAAGGTTTGGACTTGCTTATTCTTTGGACATTCAAGTTTCAAGTTTCATCCCCGCAACCTGTTTTTGTAATGACCTTGTTAGCCAATTTTCAACACGAAGTTTGCAAATTTGACGTTTCAGCCATTTTAGCCTGTATTTTATACTGCAATGTTAAAAGCCTCTCGCTTCGATTTTTAAAATAGCTCAGGAACCTTGATGTCTGCAACGACAGTCATTATGTTTCGTTTAAATGGTGTATATTGTTGTGTATATTTATTTTCTGCCCCCGCAACCTGTCTATCACTTAAATTAAAGTTAAAACGGACATTGTTTTTCAAAATTCCCTATCATTTCAATATAATTTCCGTGACCCGTATCCGATTTCTTAAGTATAATATTCAAATAAGCAAAGTGGCGTTGATTTCTTGATATGATATGTTTGTCATATACTATAATGACCGCCTATTCAACACACAAAAAAGGAACCAGAAAGTCCACATTATCAGCGACTACGTCTATAACAACTCCTCTAATGATCAGGTTGTGTCTTCAATTGCGAAATTATTTTTGACTGGTTAAGCATGAAAGCGCACACCAAACAGTGACAGGATAGTCAACCTAATGACGGTGATCATTTAGAAGTAGAAGTAGAAGAGGACATAGCCAACGATCACTACGTTACAGAAGCTGTAACATCTTCAAGAATTGTTACGCAGCTGCATTCATACCAATGATATCTACGATGTCAGTTACCTATGGGTCACCCAAACAAACAAAAAAACGTTACTCAGATTTAAATAGAGGTACACACTTTCAGCGACTACGTCTAAAACAACACGCCAATGTTCATAGTACAATGTACACTTTTATATCTCCAATAGGGACATTGACAACGACTTCTACCTTAAAAAAGATGTATTATCATTTAAGGCTTACAATGCTGCCTGCATTTATACCGGAGAGATCTAACGGGGTACTTTTAGGTCATCATCGGAAATAAACACTACTTCACTCAGGAATAATTTTATATGTATAAATCAATGACATCAACAAATTCGATTAAAAGTAAGAAAGACAAAAACCACTGTAGCGATACTAGCAACTTCCCAGAAACAAATTATGGCGACAGTAGTTTACTGATGTTCAAATCGATTAAATCGATTAAAAAGAGGCAAATCAAAGTACCAAACAAAATTATAAACTTGCAGGTGATTTTGAATCACTTTCTATAGCTATGAAATTGATTCAGATAAATTAAATGATAATTGATATTACAATGTATTATGAAGTGTGGTGTATAGTATAAGTAGAATGTTTTACCATACGTACTAGTAAAAAGATTTACAAAGCAGTCGATCATTTTTCGGAAAAGGAATATAACTGTGTTTTCATCAATAATCTTTAACCGTGGAACACTTTTTGTTATCTAAAATTCACTCACGGACATATCTTATGGAACGCTTTAACTATTATTACTCCTGTTTTCATCACAAAAATGGGCGATTGCTCTTATAACATTGGCATGTCTTGCAGGATTTTCATGAGTTGGTGTTGTGTTTAGTGTTTTATGAGATCATAAGTTTTCCATTAAAATATACAATTACCATCATTTAACTGCTTATTTATGAAGTGTGACTTCCAAAAGAGAGGCGAAAGATACCAAAGGGATATTCAAATGCATAAATCGAAAACAAAATGACAATCCAATGGCAAAACAAAAAACGACATAAAACAAAAAACAGCACATAAAACACTATATAGAAACTAAAGACTTGGCAACACGAACCCCACAAGGTGATCTCAGGTGATCCGAAAAGGTAGCAATATCTTGTTTCACATGTGACACCCGCTGTGTTACTCCGTTAAAATACTTATCTAACGCTTAATACATCACCAAATCAATATACCATCAGTCAGGTAAATTTTCTAACCCTGACACTTAACCAAATGTGAAATTTTGAAACTAAATTTTGCATGACAAAGGTTAGACAAGACTGTTGCTGGTATGAACATCTCATGCATTTAAAAAATAAAAAGCACAAAGATCAACACTAAACACTAGGGCAAGAGCAACAAATAGCGAACTGTAAACCTGTTTGTAATTAGTTTAATGTAATAAACACTGTTTTCATATAAAACTAGTTCTCATCTATATGCCGCTTTAAATTACTTGTACTGGAGGATTGTTCGTATGAGTTAACTAGGAGTATATCAAATGTATATAAAATACAATTGAAAATTTCCATTTTAAAACTACTTCTTCTCCTAAACCCCTGATCATAATGTAAATTACATTTCTCATAATCTTAACCATATATATGTAATGCCATTGTGCACCGATTATTTTGCTTTTTGTTCTGAATCATTTTTTATGTTTCTCCTACCAAAACATGGACTTTTCCATTGCTGTATTTGGGAGGATAGGGTGATCCTTTGTATCCGCAACTCCTCATTAACCCCTTATCATAATTTGTTAAAACTAATATATAAAATTATCTCACTATTAATTTCTTATTTGATAAACACGCTCGTTAATCAAATAGCAGGAAAACAAACGTATTTCTCAAATAAATTATATATCTTAGCAAATGGTATGAACATATAAGGTACACATCAAACAGCTGTAATGAAATATATTGATATTGTGTGAACATGTATCAATTTGGTCGCAGTAAGTCTGGTAATAGCATGGACAATCACTCTGTATTTATCGTGCTACATTTTATTTTTAGATAACATCGTATGGTGTATTTGAGAGCATTCTATACACTAATGTACCGAAGGAGGTTCCACTTAACAATTTATTAAAATATAATAATAGACGAGAGGATTTCCTCCCTTGACTCACTGTGAGACAAAATGATGTATAAATTATTGTTATATGTAAAAACCAATTATTATTCTATCCATCTTGTATGGAAAAGGATTTATATAGGCTGGACCTTTATCCAATCCCTTTATTAAATATTAAACATAATTGATTTGAACAATAAAATCTATATACTGAATTAATTGAAACGTTATCAAAATCTTAACCATGACTGGCTATTTTCTTTTTTTATCAGAATAATTTTTGAGGTTGTCCTTACTAAAGTATACACTATACGGACTTCATATACAGGAGTGTGCTCCTAACGCAGAAACTGCTCCAACAAAGTTATGAGGAGGACAGATTAAAAATGACACTCCGTAAATTTTATGGACACCATCACGAATTGGTCGATTCATACGATGTGTCTTTGTCCAAACTAACAAAGGACATTTTTACCACGATTGTGGTTTGCCATTACGTCGTCTGATCTTTTAAGTACCGAACGTGACTTATTCCCGATTGTGACTGTTTTGCTGAGTGTGAATTCGCATTGCTATAAGACGTGTCACGGTATTTTCTATCCAAAATCCATGTATTTAGTTTTGATGTTATATTTGTTATTCTCATCGGATTTTGTCAAATGTCTTATCGTTTGTAGTTGTAAATCTTTTTTTTTTCTGTTCTATTCGTGTGTTACGGTAAAGATAATTAATCACCCAGTTCATTTATAAGATTTTAGTTTGGGTCAACTAAATTTATACGATGTATTTGGTTTACAGTTTGATTTAGAAGAAATACCGACATAGCTTGATAATACAATTAATTATCTAATTACTACCACAATTGTATATTAATAAGTATTGTAATTTTCATTGTTATTAATACATGTTATATCAGTATTAATAACCTAATCTTGAACTCTATCCTATTTTTTGTAAATTTATAGAAATTTATATGTGACGTCACATTGTGCGTCGATCTCCTCGGCTAACATATAATACGTTGTTCGGCTGTGCCTTTTTTTTATGTGCTGATTTAGGTTGTTTTACGTATTCGTTTTTATTCTGTAGTTAGTCACATTTTCGGTGTTAACATGCATATTTATTATATAGTCAATTTTATAAATTTAATGTTTGCAAAAGTATGAATTATTCTAAATACTAAGGATTTTCTTAATCCAGGCATATAACCTTAGCCGTATTTGGCACAATTTTGGAACTTTTGGTCCTCAATGCTCTTCAACTTTGTACTTGTTTTGGCTTTCGAACTTTTTTATCTGAGCGTCACTGATGGGTCTTATGTAGACGAAACGCGCGTCTAGCGTATTAAATCATAAGCCGGTTACCTTTTGAAAGCTATTATTTGTGTGTGTCTCTGTCCTGCATGTTCTCCCATTTATTTGTATTGTAGTCCTGGCATGTAATCTTGTCATTTTAATGTTATGTTTAACATTGCCATAAAAGCAGAAGGTTTGGCTAGCCACAAAACCAGGTTCAACCCACCATTTTTCCTAAAATGTCCTGTACCATGTCAGGAAAATGGCTGTTGTTATATTATAGTTTCGTTTCTGTGTGTGTTGCATTTTAGTGTTGTGTTTCTGTTGTGTCGTTGTTCTCCTCTTATATTTGATGTGTTTCCCTCAGTTTTAGTTTGTAACCCGGATTTGGTTTTTCTCAATCGATTTATGAATTTCGAATAGCGGTAAACTACTGTTGCCTTTACTTTGCCATTGCTTTATTTGGGGGCTAAACTGAGTTTGTATACGGAAACTCTTCTAAACCCTTATGCCATTTTATGGAAAATTTTACACAATCTAAGCATTATAATGGTTTTTATTTGCTTCTTTTTATTTTATTATTTATTCGGTTATTAGCAAACCGTATACAAGATACACTAAACGTTTATATCCAATCCTCTCCTAAAACACTAAGCACAATCCGATGAAAATTTCTAAAAAATCTTCACCATATAACGACATTGTGCAACACCAATTCTGCTTATTTTATCTTAATTATTCTTGCTGTTCAAATTATACTCTGGTCTTAAAGAGTTGGTGCTGTTGTAATTTATAATGACTGTTGACTTCAATGCCTATCCTATGTTGAATAGAAACTGAACATAAAAAGCATTTAGAACCAAATCAAAATAGAAAAAAAAAATTAATTGATGATCGGTGTGGAAAAATATAACTGTCAATACAATTAAAAGAATAAATAGATGTTGCAAAATTTCATTCCTTCAAATCTATATTTTGGCTTAATAGACTTATAGATAAAGGTGATACCTACACTATTGCTGTTAATTTATTGCGGGTTAATTTTTTATGAGCATTGATTTACAAGTTCATAGTTTGAAGCAAATCTTAACTGATTCTGCATTGAAATTCATGTTTGGGATGATGCACAAGATAGTAGTTTTCTAAACTGTTCCTGACGTTGCCGTATATAGTCTACGCTAAAGTACAATATAAAGGCATCTCTTAGGAAACGCCATTATGGCATTGTAGCATATACTACTCCTCATTCGTTTCCTTGTATAGATGATTAAATTTTTATATAACATGATTTAATATTGTCTGCCATAGTGCATTTAATCAATAGATTTGTGGAGATTGGTATTGGGTCATTTATCCTGCAGAGGAAAGATTAATTTAATGTCGTATTAGCTTGCAGAACTTTTGATCATTATTGTGCATCGTGTCTATATGCATAGTTAACTTTATAATTCTATTATGACAAATGATCGCCTTTTGACAGAAAAATGGGCGAAATTGAAATGGGTTATGAAATAATGGTTTCGGATCACAAGTGCGTCAGAGGAAGATCAGTTTTATTTTTATTAGCTTCTACAGATTTTATATTATTATTGGACATCATGTTTCAACGGATAGTTAACTTTAAAATTTGTTTTGAGTAATGGCTTCTATTTGTTATATAAAACCGTGCAAAATCTTAAATTGAAAGTTTTCTAGAATGATTTGTTTTCTTAAATTTATGATTAAGGTATCATCTGTTGCATGCAATAGCACTGCAATTACGCTGAATATATGTTGGGTCAACTAAATTTATATGATGTATTTGGTTTACAGTTTGATTTAGAAGAAATACTGACATAGCTTGATAATACAATTAATTATCTAATTACTACCACAATTGTATATTAATAAGTATTGTATTTTCATTGTTATTAATACATGTTATATCAGTATTAATAACCTAATCTTGAACTCTATCCTATTTTTGTAAATTTATAGAAATTTATATGTGACGTCACATTGTGCGTCGATCTCTTCGGCTAACATATAATACGTTGTTCGGCTGTGCCTTTTTTATGTGCTGATTTAGGTTGTTTTAATTATTCGTTTTTATTCTGTAGTTAGTCACATTTTCGGTGTTAACATGCATATTTATTATATAGTCATTTTATAAATTTAATGTTTGCAAAAGTATGAATTATTCTAAATACTAAGGATTTTCTTAATCCAGGCATATAACCTTAGCCGTATTTGGCACAATTTTTTGGAACTTTTGGTCCTCAATGCTCTTCAACTTTGTACTTGTTTTGGCGTTCGAACTTTTTTGATCTGAGCGTCACTGATGGGTCTTATGTAGACGAAACGCGCGTCTAGCGTATTAAATTATAAGCCGGTTACCTTTTGAAAGCTATTATTTGTGTGTGTCTCTGTCCTGCATGTTCTCCCATTTATTTGTATTGTAGTCCTGGCATGTAATCTTGTCATTTTAATGTTATGTTTAACATTGCCATAAAAGCAGAAGGTTTGGCTAGCCACAAAACCAGGTTCAACCCACCATTTTTTCTTAAAATGTCCTGTACCATGTCAGGAAAATGGCTGTTGTTATATTATAGTTTCGTTTCTGTGTGTGTTGCATTTTAGTGTTGTGTTTCTGTTGTGTCGTTGTTCTCCTCTTATATTTGATGTGTTTCCCTCAGTTTTAGTTTGTAACCCGGATTTGTTTTTTTCTCAATCGATTTATGAATTTCGAATAGCGGTAAACTACTGTTGCCTTTACTTTGCCATTGCTTTATTTGGGGCTAAACTGAGTTTGTATACGGAAACTCTTCTAAACCCTTATGCCATTTTATGGAAAATTTTACACAATCTAAGCATTATAATGGTTTTTATTTGCTTCTTTTTATTTTATTATTTATTCGGTTATTAGCAAACCGTATACAAGATACACTAAACGTTTATATCCAATCCTCTCCTAAAACACTAAGCACAATCCGATGAAAATTTCTAAAAAATCTTCACCATATAACGACATTGTGCAACACCAATTCTGCTTATTTTATCTTAATTATTCTTGCTGTTCAAATTATACTCTGGTCTTAAAGAGTTGGTGCTGTTGTAATTTATAATGACTGTTGACTTCAATGCCTATCCTATGTTGAATAGAAACTGAACATAAAAAAGCATTTAGAACCAAATCAAAATAGAAAAAAAAATTAATTGATGATCGGTGTGGAAAAAATATAACTGTCAATACAATTAAAAAGAATAAATAGATGTTGCAAAATTTCATTCCTTCAAATCTATATTTTTGGCTTAATAGACTTATAGATAAAGGTGATACCTACACTATTGTTGTTAATTTATTGCGGGTTAATTTTTTATGAGCATTGATTTACAAGTTCATAGTTTGAAGCAAATCTTAACTGATTCTGCATTGAAATTCATGTTTGGGATGATGCACAAGATAGTAGTTTTCTAAACTGTTCCTGACGTTGCCGTATATAGTCTACGCTAAAGTACAATATAAAGGCATCTCTTAGGAAACGCCATTATGGCATTGTAGCATATACTACTCCTCATTCGTTTCCTTGTATAGATGATTAAATTTTTATATAACATGATTTAATATTGTCTGCCATAGTGCATTTAATCAATAGATTTGTGGAGATTGGTATTGGGTCATTTATCCTGCAGAGGAAAGATTAATTTAATGTCGTATTAGCTTGCAGAACTTTTGATCATTATTGTGCATCGTGTCTATATGCATAGTTAACTTTATAATTCTATTTTGACAAATGATCGCCTTTTTGACAGAAAAATGGGCGAAATTGAAATTGGGTTATGAAATGATGGTTTCGGATCACAAGTGCGTCAGAGGGAAGATCAGTTTTATTTTTTATTAGCTTCTACAGATTTTATATTATTATTGGACATCATGTTTTAACGGATAGTTAATTTTAAAATTTGTTTTGAGTAATGGCTTCTATTTGTTATATAAAACCGTGCAAAATCTTAAATTGAAAGTTTTCTAGAATGATTTGTTTTCTTAAATTTATGATTAAGGTATCATCTGTTGCATGCAATAGCACTGCAATTACGCTGAATATATGTGATGATTATAATTCGGACAAATATTTTGGAATGCCAAACATTATCATTTGAATATGGTTTTTGGCCTTAAATTATAAGAACATATTGTACGTATTTTTATTTTTTCGACGTGGTATAATTTTTTTTTCACTCGACAAAAAATGAAGTTTTGGTACGATATCAATATGGTAAGCAGAAGGTCAGAAGGGGAAAGCTTATAGTTAATATGTAACTCTTTATAATGTACTACTTTATAAATACCAAATAATGTCATCAACCTTTTACCACAAAGAGATAACTGGAACAATACGTACACCCGGGTTGTCGTTCCTGAATATACAACAACTGGTACGATAATAACAGTGCATACAACTGTAATAATCTAGAAAAATAGTATTCGTAAAATAGATATAGGAAGATGTGGTGTGAGTGCCAATGAGACAACTCTCCATCCAAATAACAATTTATAAAAGTAAACCATTATAGGTCAATGTACGGCCTTCAACACGGAGCCTTGGCTCACACCGAGCAACAAGCTATAAAGGGCTCCAACATTACTAGTGTAAAACAATTCAAACGGGTAAAAGTACTTTTTACATTACAACGGACATATTGTAAAAGGTTTCGACAGAAGATATACAAGAATGCAGGAAATATCTCTTCATAATTAGAAGACATTCAAATTGAATGACACAATAGTTATTTGATAAAACAATACATACTCGGTGTCCTGTTTTTTTTTTTTTTTTTTTTTTTTTTTTTTTTGAGAAAACCGGTGTACCCAGAGAGGTACACAAACCTACGACAGAACGACCGGCAATTCTTGTCCTTCCATGTTTGTTTATATTTTCTTCCAACAGGGGTTTTCCTTACCAATTGGACAGTGCGATTGACGAATTTCCAACATAAGGTGTGATGTCACTTTGACGTCATACACACGTCAATATTTACGTTTTTGACCTAAAATGGCCATTTCAACACCTTTGTCAAATCCATTTTGTAGTAATATATCTTTTTGGATAAAACTGTTGATCATATCTTAATATGAATGACAAGATCTGAAAATAGCACTATTTTGGCAATTTTTTGTTGTTTTGCTTTTACTGTAAGAAGTTAAAAGCCCTGATGCCAATATATAAGACACAATTCAAAAATCTAAATACTGATAACAGACAGACTAATGTCTTGTGAACATTTGCAGGATGTTATTTAGTAGAATTATGATACCTTTTGATTTTCTAATTTAAGGGACCAAAAAATGGTCCTTACCACACCTTCTCCTTTTTAGAAATTTCTGGTATCCTTGTAATATATTATTCTAAAACACTATCTTTATTCACTGACCTTATTGATAATGCGTTTTTTAAGTCATAAGAAACGAGGTTCTTGTAATTATAATGTTATCGAAATTATTGAACCAATGCATGCATATATACTAAACTAAGTGACTGTCCTGTATGCACGTTTTTTACATTTATTACGAATCTATAACGTATTATTGACAACTAATATTTCATTCAGTGATTACTGATCGCAAGCTTATTAACTTTCGAGTTTGTTGCCGAAGTTACCGGATCGTGACATTGATAAACAATCAAGAAAGAGCACGTGAAAAATAAGTGAATTGATCAATCCATGATTTTTTTTTTAAATATTTTGTCCATGCGTTCCCATTTGATAATTAAACTTTTCCTTAACAGTTGTTAATTGATTTGGTGTATTAAATTTGTTCTTTTAGAATCGGTAATTACTATTTACCTTTCAGAGCACGTTTGTTTACATTTTTAATCGGAGTTTTCCCCTTGCACTTGCTCTGAGTGGTGGCCGAAGTTCTAACGAGAGGTATCGTATTTAAGGTCACTACATACGGGAAAATATCGGCAAATTAGAGTACAGGACGACAATGATTCAGTAGCAGTACATTTATAAAAATTTGATAATATAAGGATTTTATTTTACGAAAATGTTCACGAACACTTGTTTTATAGCAAAGCTTAGCAATACATGTATATAAAACATATTATTTTTTTTTTTATTTAAAGTTTCATATGACAGCCATGATATATATAATTCAATGAAATCAGCATAGTTTAAAATCTAGGAACTGCGATCATCTTTAATATGCAATATAATTTTCATATTAATCATACTTAAATGAACACATAGTTTATTATTTTAAATTGGTGGGTTTAACATTTAAAACTTCATCAATCATGCATTAGACATTTATTGGTCGCTTTACCCATCTCTTAGATATTAAATAAGTTTGCTTTTGAACCCCTGGACCTCTAATGAAAATAAACTCGATAAATACAAATACATTGAATCCCGAAAATGAAATTGAAGAGAAATCAAAACAGAAATCATTTTACCCTCACATTGAATTAGGCTTTACAAATTCTATTTGGTAAATACCTCATCAAATCGCTTAGTTCAACTAAACTAAAGTTTCATAACATGTTCAAATGAATTATCCTGTATCAATTTATACAAGGCTCCTCTCCTTTATGTCTACGTTTGGCGAAAGATGCTACATGGCTTCATATAAACCCAATTCGTTGTGATTGTCGTGGGATAAGCATGAAGGCTAAAACAAAAATAACAAGAATGTGTCCATAGTACACGGATGCCCCACTCGCACTATCATTTTCTATGTTCAGTTGACCGTGAAATTGGGGTCAAAACTCTAATTTGGCATTAAAGTTAGGACGATCATATCATAGGGAACATGTGAACGAAGTTTCAAGTTGATTGGACTTCAACTTCATCAAAAACTACCTTGACCAAAACCTTTAACCTGACGCGGGACAGACGGACGGACGAACGGACGAACCAACGAACCAACGGACGCACAAACATAATGCCCATAATGGGGCATAAAAATGAACATAAATGATAATAAATTATAGAATATTTCAATAAGCAAACCAAAGAAGACGGTCAAAACATCAAATATAAAAGCTTCTAAAAAGAGATCAAGGAAATCAATAACAGCTTCTTGACTAAATACAGGCCTTTTAAGAATTAATTTGACCCCTTTTCACCATTACGAGGAGCAATTATGTACTTCTAAAAGATGGTTTTCTTTATCAGTATATTCTTATCTCTTTTATTTTGGCAGTTGACTTAAAGACGATTGACTTTTCTAAATATATCACAAGTAATTTCCAAATTAATTGCATTGTCCATACTGGTTGACCATATGTATTCACTACTTCATAAGTATTTCACAGTATTACTCCGATAAAACTAAGGATGATCTAGACAGTATACGAGAATAGGTCAAAACAATGGGAATGGGTATAGAATGCTACAAAATGAGAATTAAAAAGAAGACATCAAACTATTACAACATTGAAAAACAATACTAGTACATTAGATAATTCTTGTCAAGGCCTCCAATTAAATACCATGTGACGTTAAACACTAAACATAGATACCAGGCTGATAGTTTGATACGCCAGAATCGCGTTTTGTGTTCATGATAGATATACACCGGTGGTGTTAAACATAAAACACTTGGAAGTCCAAATCAAAAAACGAAGTAACAGAAAATTAAAAGTAAAACATTCGAAGATTAGTGCCAGATACAACTCTGGTAATGTATATCGGGGGTATTACAACGTTAGTGTTTCGAATCATTCAACAATATATACAAAGTAAATTTATAGAAAGTAGTTTATGTAAACTAAAAAGTGCTTGCTAACTGCTGTCAAATAGGTATAAAATAAAGTAGCCATAAAGCTACCCTAACCAACACTAGGATAACTATACAGAAACATAAACTTTGTAAGGAGGTACACAATTGCATACACATATATATAAGAAGATGTGGTATGAGTGCCAATGAGACAACTCTCCATTCAAGTCAAAATTTATAAAAGTAAACCATTATAGGTCAAAGTACGGTCTTCAACACGGAGCCTTGGCTCACATCGAACA
Source organism: Mytilus coruscus (assembly GCA_017311375.1). NCBI lineage: Eukaryota > Metazoa > Mollusca > Bivalvia > Mytilida > Mytilidae > Mytilus > Mytilus coruscus. The sequence goes on from CM029605.1 coordinate 4,627,011, forward strand.
GCAAGCTATAAAGGGCCCCAAAAATTACTAGCGTAAAACCATTCAAACGGGAAAACCAACGGTCTAATCTATATAAAAAACGAGAAACACTTATGAACCAAATCAACAAACGACAACTACTGAACATCAGATTCCTGACTTAGGACAGGTGCAAACAATTACAGCGGGTTTAAACGTTTTATAGACATGCATTTTTATTCTGTGGTAAAATACGGTGCAACTATCTGCGACCCGAATAATAAAGCAACATATTATAATAAAACTGGAACTAATACAAAGATAATCAATCCTTTTGCTTAAGCAATAAAATTTTGAAGAAAGGAACAGCAGGACAGACGATTTGTTATTTTGAACACTGTTAAACAGAATTAAAAGTGATTGATGAGTGGGTGCCGGTACAGCTTTCCTATCAATTTCCTTCAGACAACGGTAAAAGAGACCATTTAAACCAAAATCTTTTGAGCATTGTCAGTTTCGAAATGAAACACTGTTTCTTTTAATATGTTAACATGTTCACGTTGAATTCATACATGGGCAATAAATTATTAATATATTAATGAAAATTATAGATTCCACGCTGTATCACAAAATCATATCCAAAGTTTGGATACATATCGAATGGGTAATCAAGGAGATTTATTGTCACACAACGCAGATCTTATTAAGAATTATAAACACATTTATTTAAACATTTCAGTGTTCTAATTGAAACTTTTAGTACATATCTTTGATTTTTATTAAAATCGTAGCTTCTATCACTTTAGGATTTGGATGCGGAGAGGCAAATAAACATTTGATATCAAAATTCTACCAATCAGTGTTGCAAGCTTGTAGATAAAATCATCATAGATACTAGGCTTAACATTTTGTGCGCCAGACGCGAGTATCGTCTACAAAAGACTCACCAATGGCGCTCGAATCAAATAAAGTACGAAGTTGGAGAGCATTTAGGACATAAAATTCTGAAAGGTTTTTCCAAATACAACTAAGGCGATTTCTTTTTAAGTTTTATTTACACTTAACGATTAGCAAACAACCAATCATTTAATGTTCACCCTCTGTGAAAACTAATTTATATCATCAGTGATAAAACGTGATCATCTTTACAACTTTTGTCATTGATAAGAATAAATAACCGTATACGACCATTTGATCTATCGCACACCCTTAAATTGTGCAATATAGCAAAAGCCCCACACCCAAAACAGTAAAACCAAAATGTACTTTTAAAAGCACCATAATAACGTTCTCCATGATATCTATATGTGAGAACTAAATTATTCAAAGAGCCAATATCGCTGAGCTGGTTTCTCAATGTATAATAACCTGATCAAATGCAAGTATTATAAATTATATTCTTCTATTTAGGGTAAGAAATTGAAACAAATGCTGAAATCGAAAAAAATTAACCCCATTTCAGAGAAATGACAGGTGTTCCTGAATCTCGTATTCTTCAAACAAAAAGTTAAAGAAGAAAGATAAATAAATTTTTCTATGATCAAATCAATAGATCTGAAATGAGCAGCAGAAAACTGAGAGATCCATCCTGAATGAATGGGATTCATTCTATGTGCTTTATTTGACCTTTTTAATTTGTTTTATTGAAGAGTCACTCCTGAGTTTTTGTAGACAAAACGTGCGTCTGGCGTACACAAGTATATGCCTGGTATTTTTGATGAGTTTTTGGGCAGTTATATAATTTACAAAATGAAAATTTAAAGTTAAAGGGAATCTTTTTTTAAAATTAAGGAATAACTGTAATATTTTTTCTGTCTATGAAGAAATTACATCAAAAATGTGGTGCACACTGAATAACCCGCGTAGCGGGTTATTTAAAAGTGTGCACCACATTTTGAGGTTATTTCGAATAGACAGAAAACATATTACAGTCATCCCTTACATTTTAATTCTAAATTCCATTTTCAAGGAGTCAATCATGAAAAAACGTTGATGAAGTCACGGTCACATGACAAAATTATGTATATGAGCTGATAGACAAAACACTTTCCGCCAATCAGAAGACATGTAACATCCAAAATTAAACTATTGCCAATTAGAGACGCAGGGTACTAGACGTTTGTTCACCAGCAGCATTATGGGTATGTTACTAGGGTCCGTATTTGATTGAGGGGATGCACCAAGGTTCTAAAAAATCATACATGTTTCATAATTGGTAAAAAGAATCTCTGTTTTGGATTTTTGTAATATGTTTATGGTTATTTATTAAATTTTATATTTGAAACAATGAACGCAGCCAAGTTTAATGTTTATTATTTCTTACATGAATATTCATATAAGAATATACATAAGAACATTAACGGGTTTGCTGCACCAGATGCGCATTTCGACAACCAAAGTCAGTTCAGTGAAGCTCGAAACAAAAAGACTTGAAAATAAAAAACCGGATATAAAAGTTATGGAGCTGATATAAACGAAAAAAATAAAATGCATAGCAAAACTGTATAAGGAATAAGAACTATGCGAAAAAGTTAAGGACCACTGCTATTTGAAATAAAGTTATTACGAAGAGCTGCGGAAAACGTACTTAGCATAGGACCACGACACCTTGTATCGTGTTTTGTCAATGTCATGCCATCAAATTTCCGTCATTATCTCTTTTTTTTTTAATTTTCATTTTTCAGGTTTTAAAAATTACTTTATTCCCCACAAATAAGATTAAGGCGTTACGAAGATGGCTGAAATAATAACTTTAATTTTATCAATCTTGTATTGAACTAATAGTAGTTGTAAAGTCAATGGCTGCTAATTTTCAGACAGGATCGCTTATTCTATTGTAATGGAAATTAAAATAAGTGGTCCTTAACATTTTTATTTGAGTATATATTGACATTTCCTGAATTTAATATGTTTTCTTAATTTATAAAAGCAAATTTCAATTAAGCCATCAACGTATTTCAATGCCAATACCTAAGTGCCAAGCTACAGAATTGATGATACCTTCTTTGACTAACAGTCCTCCAGCAGAATATCGACCAAGTGGTAGTTTTAACATTAACGATACTAATATTGATCCACAATATGCGCATTCAACAAAAGATACCCATCAGTGATGTTCGATATTCGCAGGTTCCAATTTGAAATTAATTAGAACCAATGTAACATGTGTAATGTTAGTAATACGCTGAATACAGAATCTTCGATATTTTTCATAGAAGTTTTCATTTTACGAAACAGTGGTTGGCATGGTCATGATCAAAATCAGCTGTTGTCAGAAAACTGTAACTCTGTATAGAAATCATAAAAGTATCATTTGCCAAATTTATTTTGTTTCAAATGACACCTTTCAGATCATTGACATTTTTGTTTTTGTTTACTTTCATAAATAGTGGTAGAGATGTTTGACGGCGGTTCATTATGTTTATCAACCATATTTTTAAAGGGTATAACATATGTATTATTTACCAATGTTAAGGTGCAATTTCCTAGATTTTTCTGTAAAAATATTTAATTTATGATGGCTGTAATGCTTGATTGCGATTTTTGTCGTCAAGTCAACCACAATTCCCAATACAAATTGTAAAGGTACCGTTCAAACCAAATTTTGGTAGAATAGAAAAAACTGTAATTGTACTTGTTGGTTAGATAAGCTAAAAAGTAGATCTGTGTTACATGTAAGCGTTCATGATATATCAATCCAATAATCAGTCAATCAATACAAATATACAAGTACACATACGATTATTTATTAACTTATAATGTAATGTCTTTTTTCACATATAAGTTTTAATTGGCAATCAACCAGACAAATCCTGTCGTCATGGTTGGTTATCATGGAGACGTACATGTTTTATGCTGTCTGAAGGAGTTGAAAACTGGAGTAATGCAGAGGTGAGTAATTAAATGCGGAATAAAAGAACATAAAAAGTCCAAATACAATGATAAATATATAATTTAAAAAAATAATAATATTATTAAAACAATAATTGACAAAACTAATAAGGTGAAATCTATGAGAAGTGAACATTCAATTTAATCTATGAACAAAACATGTAAACGGTTTTTTAATTTAAGACGTCATTTTTCTTTTTTTAGCTCCGTTGTAGGGCTTTTGGAGGATACCTTGCCGAAATATATGATGATGAAACAAGTTCCTTTTTAAAGAATCATCTAAAAGCTTTACACTTCAACAGTAAGTTAATATATATATCAATACTAACTTCATACTAAATTATATACACTTATTACTTATATTGCTCCCACTTATAAAAATTAGGAGATGTGGTATGATTTCTAATGAGACCAATGAAGTGATGTAAGCAACAATAGGTCATCGAATGGCATTCAACAATTAACCATTTCAATACCATATAGTAGGCTATAAAAGGCCCCGGGATAACAAAATAAGAAACTTTCCAATGTCTTGGTTTAAAATTATGGCAGACAGTAAGCAACGACATTAACTTGACTGCAAACTCTTGGCCTGAGCAGGAAAGTAATGAATGTAACTGGTTTAAACTTGCTTGACATATTTGTGAGTACTCTATCCTTACCCTAACTTGGAAGAATATAATTTATAATGGTGTAACTGTTAGTACAACATTAGAAGAAATTATATAAAATCAGTTGAAAAGGTGACAAATCAGATCGTTATAAAGCATAAAACAAATACCAAAATGACAAAAATATTAACGTTCTGATTGAAGACTACTTCCATTTACTGAAAGCTAGTTCAATGCTCAGTTCTGTCTACTGGACGTCGCACATATCTGAAAGTTATCGGATGATTATAGTTTATTGATATTTAATTTTTTAGAGATCGGTTAACAAATCATTTAAACTTTTGTCCATTGCTCTTTGCATACATGTCTGAAAATCTGAACACACATTAACTGCTTAGTCAAAATGTCCTCACTAGTGACACAACTCGCATTCTTAGATCAACACAATTTTTAATGCAGTGACATTTAGTAAATTCATCAAATCGTACGAAGTAATTTTTACCATTTTAAAATAAGATATAAATTTGAGCACTTTGCAATTGGTTTTATTTTTTTCTCCAGTTACATCTGATTTGAACCAAATCAATGAACTACGTTACTAGTATACTAAAATGCAATTAGTTGATATCGTCACATGGTTTATTTAACCAAGCCCTATGAAAACGAGATGGGATTTCATTGACGATAAGACAATTATCAACCTGAGACCAAATGAAGAGAATATAGACATCTATTGGTTACCGTATGGCATTCAACAGTGAGATATAGTACGTATAGAAAGTTATAAAGATCCATCATAAAGAGAAACCCAACGGCCGAATGTATGCTTCAATCAGTAAACGAAAAAAATATGACAGACATCCACTGAATTGCAGGATCCTGACTTGGAATAAGCAAATAACGAATGCGTTGGGATCAAACATTTTTTTAATCTATTAAACCTCCATTTACCTACGACAGTTGAGTAACAACACACAACATAAGCACGAACTGTAATTTAATAGGAAAGCGATTAAACCTCCATTTACCTACGATAGTTGAGTAACAACACAACATAAGCACGAACTGTAATTTAATAGGAAAGCGATTAAACCTCCATTTACCTACGATAGTTGAGTAACAACACAACATAAGCACGAACTGTAATTCAATAGGAAAGCGATTAAACCTCCATTTACCTACGACATAAGCACGAACTGTAATTCAATAGGAAAGCGATTAAACCTCCATTTACCTACGACAGTTGAGTAACAACACACAACATAAGCACGAACTGTAATTCAATAGGAAAGCGATTAAACCTCCATTTACCTACGACAGTTGAGTAACAACACACAACATAAGCACGAACTGTAATTCAATAGGAAAGCGATTAAACCTCCATTTACCTACGACAGTTGAGTAACAACACACAACATAAGCACGAACTGTAATTCAATAGGAAAGCGATTAAACCTCCATTTACCTACGACAGTTGAGTAACAACACACAACATAAGCACGAACTGTAATTCAATAGGAAAGCGATTAAACCTCCATTTACCTACGACAGTTGAGTAACAACACACAACATAAGCACGAACTGTAATTCAATAGGAAAGCGATTAAACCTCCATTTACCTACGACAGTTGAGTAACAACACACAACATAAGCACGAACTGTAATTCAATAGGAAAGCGATTAAACCTCCATTTACCTACGACAGTTGAGTAACAACACACAACATAAGCACGAACTGTAATTCAATAGGAAAGCGATTAAACCTCCATTTACCTACGACAGTTGAGTAACAACACACAACATAAGCACGAACTGTAATTCAATAGGAAAGCGATTAAACCTCCATTTACCTACGACAGTTGAGTAACAACACACAACATAAGCACGAACTGTAATTCAATAGGAAAGCGATTAAACCTCCATTTACCTACGACAGTTGAGTAACAACACACAACATAAGCACGAACTGTAATTCAATAGGAAAGCGATTAAACCTCCATTTACCTACGACAGTTGAGTAACAACACACAACATAAGCACGAACTGTAATTCAATAGGAAAGCGATTAAACCTCCATTTACCTACGACAGTTGAGTAACAACACACAACATAAGCACGAACTGTAATTCAATAGGAAAGCGATTAAACCTCCATTTACCTACGACAGTTGAGTAACAACACACAACATAAGCACGAACTGTAATTCAATAGGAAAGCGATTAAACCTCCATTTACCTACGACAGTTGAGTAACAACACACAACATAAGCACGAACTGTAATTCAATAGGAAAGCGATTAAACCTCCATTTACCTACGACAGTTGAGTAACAACACACAACATAAGCACGAACTGTAATTCAATAGGAAAGCGATTAAACCTCCATTTACCTACGACAGTTGAGTAACAACACACAACATAAGCACGAACTGTAATTCAATAGGAAAGCGATTAAACCTCCATTTACCTACGACAGTTGAGTAACAACACACAACATAAGCACGAACTGTAATTCAATAGGAAAGCGATTAAACCTCCATTTACCTACGACAGTTGAGTAACAACACACAACATAAGCACGAACTGTAATTCAATAGGAAAGCGATTAAACCTCCATTTACCTACGACAGTTGAGTAACAACACACAACATAAGCACGAACTGTAATTCAATAGGAAAGCGATTAAACCTCCATTTACCTACGACAGTTGAGTAACAACACACAACATAAGCACGAACTGTAATTCAATAGGAAAGCGATTAAACCTCCATTTACCTACGACAGTTGAGTAACAACACACAACATAAGCACGAACTGTAATTCAATAGGAAAGCGATTAAACCTCCATTTACCTACGACAGTTGAGTAACAACACACAACATAAGCACGAACTGTAATTCAATAGGAAAGCGATTAAACCTCCATTTACCTACGACAGTTGAGTAACAACACACAACATAAGCACGAACTGTAATTCAATAGGAAAGCGATTAAACCTCCATTTACCTACGACAGTTGAGTAACAACACACAACATAAGCACGAACTGTAATTCAATAGGAAAGCGATTAAACCTCCATTTACCTACGACAGTTGAGTAACAACACACAACATAAGCACGAACTGTAATTCAATAGGAAAGCGATTAAACCTCCATTTACCTACGACAGTTGAGTAACAACACACAACATAAGCACGAACTGTAATTTAATAGGAAAGCGATTAAACCTCCATTTACCTACGACAGTTGAGTAACAACACAACATAAGCACGAACTGTAATTCAATAGGAAAGCGATTAAACCTCCATTTACCTACGACAGTTGAGTAACAACACAACATAAGCACGAACTGTAATTCAATAGGAAAGCGATTAAACCTCCATTTACCTACGACAGTTGAGTAACAACACAACATAAGCACGAACTGTAATTCAATAGGAAAGCGATTAAACCTCCATTTACCTACGACAGTTGAGTAACAACACAACATAAGCACGAACTGTAATTCAATAGGAAAGCGATTAAACCTCCATTTACCTACGACAGTTGAGTAACAACACACAACATAAGCACGAACTGTAATTCAATAGGAAAGCGATTAAACCTCCATTTACCTACGACAGTTGAGTAACAACACACAACATAAGCACGAACTGTAATTCAATAGGAAAGCGATTAAACCTCCATTTACCTACGACAGTTGAGTAACAACACAACATAAGCACGAACTGTAATTCAATAGGAAAGCGATTAAACCTCCATTTACCTACGACAGTTGAGTAACAACACACAACATAAGCACGAACTGTAATTCAATAGGAAAGCGATTAAACCTCCATTTACCTACGACAGTTGAGTAACAACACACAACATAAGCACGAACTGTAATTCAATAGGAAAGCGATTAAACCTCCAATTACCTACGACAGTTGAGTAACAACACAACATAAGCACGAACTGTAATTCAATAGGAAAGCGATTAAACCTCCAATTACCTACGACAGTTGAGTAACAACACAACATAAGCACGAACTGTAATTCAATAGGAAAGCGATTAAACCTCCATTTACCTACGACAGTTGAGTAACAACACAACATAAGCACGAACTGTAATTCAATAGGAAAGCGATTAAACCTCCATTTACCTACGATAGTTGAGTAACAACACAACATAAGCACGAACTGTAATTCAATAGGAAAGCGATTAAACCTCCAATTACCTACGACAGTTGAGTAACAACACACAACATAAGCACGAACTGTAATTCAATAGGAAAGCGATTAAACCTCCAATTACCTACGACAGTTGAGTAACAACACAACATAAGCACGAACTGTAATTTAATAGGAAAGCGATTAAACCTCCATTTACCTACGATAGTTGAGTAACAACACAACATAAGCACGAACTGTAATTTAATAGGAAAGCGATTAAACCTCCATTTACCTACGATAGTTGAGTAACAACACAACATAAGCACGAACTGTAATTCAATAGGAAAGCGATTAAACCTCCATTTACCTACGACAGTTGAGTAACAACACAACATAAGCACGAACTGTAATTCAATAGGAAAGCGATTAAACCTCCATTTACCTACGACAGTTGAGTAACAACACACAACATAAGCACGAACTGTAATTCAATAGGAAAGCGATTAAACCTCCATTTACCTACGACAGTTGAGTAACAACACACAACATAAGCACGAACTGTAATTCAATAGGAAAGCGATTAAACCTCCATTTACCTACGACAGTTGAGTAACAACACACAACATAAGCACGAACTGTAATTCAATAGGAAAGCGATTAAACCTCCATTTACCTACGACAGTTGAGTAACAACACACAACATAAGCACGAACTGTAATTCAATAGGAAAGCGATTAAACCTCCATTTACCTACGACAGTTGAGTAACAACACACAACATAAGCACGAACTGTAATTCAATAGGAAAGGGGTTGAACCTCCATTTACCTACGACAGTTGAGTAACAACACAACATAAGCACGAACTGTAATTCAATAGGAAAGCGATTAAACCTCCATTTACCTACGACAGTTGAGTAACAACACAACATAAGCACGAACTGTAATTCAATAGGAAAGCGATTAAACCTCCAATTACCTACGACAGTTGAGTAACAACACAACATAAGCACGAACTGTAATTCAATAGGAAAGCGATTAAACCTCCAATTACCTACGACAGTTGAGTAACAACACACAACATAAGCACGAACTGTAATTCAATAGGAAAGCGATTAAACCTCCATTTACCTACGACAGTTGAGTAACAACACACAACATAAGCACGAACTGTAATTTAATAGGAAAGGGATTAAACCTCCATTTACCTACGACAGTTGAGTAACAACACAACATAAGCACGAACTGTAATTCAATAGGAAAGCGATTAAACCTCCATTTACCTACGACAGTTGAGTAACAACACACAACATAAGCACGAACTGTAATTCAATAGGAAAGCGATTAAACCTCCATTTACCTACGATAGTTGAGTAACAACACACAACATAAGCACGAACTGTAATTCAATAGGAAAGCGATTAAACCTCCATTTACCTACGACAGTTGAGTAACAACACACAACATAAGCACGAACTGTAATTCAATAGGAAAGCGATTAAACCTCCATTTACCTACGACAGTTGAGTAACAACACAACATAAGCACGAACTGTAATTTAATAGGAAAGCGATTAAACCTCCATTTACCTACGACAGTTGAGTAACAACACAACATAAGCACGAACTGTAATTTAATAGGAAAGCGATTAAACCTCCATTTACCTACGATAGTTGAGTAACAACACAACATAAGCACGAACTGTAATTCAATAGGAAAGCGATTAAACCTCCAATTACCTACGACAGTTGAGTAACAACACAACATAAGCACGAACTGTAATTTAATAGGAAAGCGATTAAACCTCCATTTACCTACGACAGTTGAGTAACAACACAACATAAGCACGAACTGTAATTCAATAGGAAAGGGGTTGAACCGTTCAGCGTATTTTTTAAATTCGTCAATATATTCAAGGCAATCATATTTCAATTTGAAATAAATATAAAACTTGCTTTGAAATAGATGTGTTACGAAAAGGTATATACTCGACACTGAGGTTGACAAATTAGTTTTTAAATGTAGGGACTGTGTCAAAACATTTGTTACATGTATCAATTTTTGAAAACCGGCAAGAATTAAAATCCTATGCATGCTTGGTTCATTTAAATAATATCATACTCAATAATTTAGAAAATTTAAGTGTACATCAAAAATGTTATTCATTTTATGATAGTAATGCTTGTCATGGTATAGAAGCACTAATTCAGGGCCCGGTCAGAAAGAACATACAAGAAATTATCACGTATTTTAAACAAAAGAGTTCCTACGCATAGATTTAATTTTGTCAATAAGTAAAATATTTGGGTAATGTTTGTTTCAAATGCAAGCTTAAGGACATGGGATCACTGTAGAACTTGTTGAAAGTTTATTTTTAATAATAAAAAAATATATGAAATTATAATTGGAGGGCACATTTGCCCTGTTGTTCAGATCAGAAGTACCTATTTTTGTACTACCAAACTTCCGGGAACCAGTGCGCTCTAATATGCAATTAAACGTATGTTGAATGTTTCAACAGAAGTCGGGATAAGGTATAGTTTTGACATGAAATGACTGCCACTTTATTTGAACTTAAGACAAAGTAGCCATTAATGCTTAAAATTGCAGAATGTAACCTAGAAGGCAATGGGGCTATGAATTAGTGGTTTTATTCCTTATTATGCGGACGGGCAGGTACGTTTCTGTGGGGAAACGGGAGTGGGTAGGTGATTGTAATGAAAGCATGCACTTTTAGATTGATAAAATGAATATAACGTTAACATTAACATAAACATACACTCAAACAAGTGCTAGGGGTCGTCTTAAACTTGCAGTGAGGTGAGAGTTTTTCCTCCGTGTTGAAGGCCTAACTGTCACTTTGAGATGAAGAACAGCGATAAAAGCGCTGTTATTTGCTTTTTGTGTTTTATAGCTGAGTATAGGTATGGATTTTCTCATTGTTGAAGGTCGTAGGGTGGATAGGTACCTCATTGGCAACTATACCACATCTCGCCAAAGGAAATTACGCCTTAAAGCTTTAGCTTTCTGTCAAGAAAAGACGAAGTTATGGGCAAACAAAAACGAAAATAACAGGATATGGTTTCTTGGATTTTTAGAACGCTCACGAAAGGGTCAATGAAGGGTTAGCCAGGTCGAACAGTTTTGAGGAAATCAAAAGGCGGAAAACCCAAGAGTCGGCCAAGAGTGAAATTAAGAAACAAACTTGGGAACAGCTCCACACTGAACCTTGAGACAAATGAGAAACACGGATCCCGTAAAAAACTGGAGCAGATATTCAAGTAAACACTGGATTCAAAATAAGTTTAGTAGGTCCCAGTTTGGATGAAAAATATGGATGCTAGCAGAGATAAAATTTACATACAATAAATTCTTTCTTGTTTACAATAACAGATGTAGTTAAAGGAAACAAACATTGCACATACATTCCCGGGTAAGTATTAAACAGATTAGTATACTTAAAAGCATTTTGAAAGTCTAATAAGGATTCGTGGGGCCCCAAAGGTGTCATATGTGTCATATGTACATGTGTGTCGACAAATCACGAACATCTTGAAAATCTGTAAAATATATCCAAAGTGAATCCATAAAAGGAGGGACACATGTTATATGTATATATAATGTACATTGTGCAAAGTTTGACAGCTCTAACTTTAGCAAGGCTAACTTTCGTCATATTATATAATGAGACGATATTCAAGCCATCCAAAAGTTATGACCTCGAGTAAACCAATTTTATCTAAACATGCTAAAGATTCATCACAATTTATTTTGAAAACGCTAAAATTAAAAATACCATTCATATAATAGCTTAAATTTAAAAGGATGTGCCTGGGTGTTTATTCCTCTCATCCCTGACTTTTTTTTCGATCGGCTTCCCTTCTCTAATGTCTTCAGGATCCACTTCCTTTCTGCAATTAAACTGCCCTTTGTCAGTGTTTCTAATGGAAGAAATATAATGGAATTTATAATATTTATTCCTCACGCAATAGATATTATGGAATATGCTTTCCATATGGGATATTTAGAATGAAAGTGTCAGCAATAATGTATCTAGAGGGACATTTGTTATAAGGAACAACTATAATTTGACACCGGTATTATTTGTTTGAACACAAGATTCAATTGATACACAGACGATTTAATTCTTTAATCACTTTTGTGTTTTGATACGATACCCACATTTAAAGTCTAATTTGTCAACCTCTGAGTCGAGCATATACAATTTCGTAACACGTCTAATAAATTGACATGTTTAGCCGGATTATCGACATTCTAGTTGACAAGGTAACTGTCCTTAAGAAGACGTGTCACTCTTCACCTCATTGTAACTGCGAGTCAACCCGTATCTGCTCTAAGTCCTAAATGCCGCATGCTTAACGAAGAAGTAGCAAATACTAGTTTTCGGAGGATTTTGTGGTTGGTGGTTTATGTGGTCTATTGTATTGTGTGGTATTTTTGGCGAATTGCTATTATTCTTTTTTATGCATCTTTAATACATTTACTCCATATCCTTTCATTTTCTATTTAATGGTTTAATCCAAACGCCTACACTCTAAGCGAGTATATTACCACGACACCATCGCGCAGTTGAATAATTTATATGTTTAATGTAACAATTAATTGCCAATCCAATGGTCTATTGCACATAATGTCATGTTCAAATTATTTCAAAATTAATTATAATTATTCTTTTCAAAGCACGATTTTTAGATCTGTTTTGAAAATGATGCTCTACTTGTTGTTCTCGATCCCCGTGTATAATTTGAAGACAAATACCAGCACCTATTCAGAATGGAAAACTCATTATCAGGTAAATACTACGCTGCGCTGGCCGTTCAATAAGTTGTGAAGTGTTTGCAGGATTCGTTGATTCTTTGCTAAGTTGATGACTTTATTATAGTTTATTCGATTCCTGAATACACTTGTAATGACTTTACATTTCATAGATCATACAGTTTCTTATTGGATTGGATTGACTGAATACTCGGGAATGGGTACATGGCAGATCTCTCCCTAATTTTACGGACTGGTCTCCAACACAGCCCGGGAGTAACAACGAACACTGCTGCTTGTTACTTGGTGTCACTGCATTTGATTGGCACGATCAAAATTGTGATGTTATTAACCATTTCGTTTGCCAGGAAGACATTTATTGATTTGAATATATGATTTACATAGTAAGTCTGTTATAAAGTGTTATTTTCATTTACTAGCACTGGATTGATTGATTGATTGATTGATTGATTGATTGATTGATTGATTGATTGATTGTTTAGCACTGGATCGATGCCACTGCTGCTGGACTGTTATTCCACTAGGGTATCATGAGATCAGTAGTCAGTGATTCGTTACTGATATGACTTAACACCTTCTTTTCTCAACTACCCAGTTCATAGATTTATAAATTATTGGGAAACTAAGGCTCCAACTCCCTCTGGTAAAGTTGTGTTTAGATAATTTTTTTCATTCGTTCCTTTGATGACTTTTGATTATGTCAGTTTTTATGGACTATCCCTTTTTAAATTTACCTTGGAGTTCGGTATTTTTGTTATACATTTTTCACTATTCTTTAATTTCTCTTTTAGTCATACAACTAATGTTTCCATGTATTATACATTCGTGGCTTTCAGATGTTCAGGTTGGAGTAATAACATCAACGGTACCTTGCGTTCCTGATGAAGGTGAATCCAATCCAAAACCTCTTCTGACACACGAAATTTATCAAGTTTTATTTTCATTCACGTATTTAATAATGCTTTTGGTTTGGATTCATTGCAAATAATAGGATAATTTTTACCGCTCACATGGTTGAGCGAAGGTCACAGCGATACATTATTATATTAAAAAAAAACATTTTGTATGTTGAGGACAGTGTAGGTTCAATAACACAACCCTGTGACTGCTTCTCTCTTGTCAGGGTGACAATTCTGTTTACTTTCCTGCAATGTTATGCTAATTTTGTTTTAATTCTACAGGTGAATTACAGGTTAAAATTGAAATGTCAATTGTTCTTGAACAATTGAGAGGTCTTTCGTTTTCATAATGTAAAATATATGTTTTAATAGGCGTAGAATGTATTGAAAATTTTAACACACTTAAAACCCTTAAAATATGACAAAAACACATAATCCGCTATTTGGGACATGACCTTGACTTTGACCTTATAACCTTTGTCAAGGTCATTGGTCCAGGATGTCATTAAAAAGATCCCATGGGTCTAGGACCTTTAGTTCAAGAGTAAAAGCTAATTTTGTTTTTTTTTCAGAAACAGTTAATTAGGGTTATGTCCCTTACTGATAGGTAAAATCTCTTTGATCAAATGTAAAAAAGTTTTGCCTTTATGACCCAAACATTTTGCACTATTTAAGATATCTGTAAGTATAATCGTTTTGAGATATCCAATATAAAGTGGTTATGTCAAAGGTCAAGGTCAACCTTAAAAGCTTTAAAACACACTGAAAATCCTTAAAATAAGGTCAAAACACATAATTCGCTATTTGGGACATGACCTTGACCTTTGACCTTGTCAAGGTCATTGGTCCCCTATGTCGTTGCTGAAGATCCTATTGGTCTAGGACCTTTGGTTTAATAGTAAAAGTTGATTTTGTCTTTTCAGAAACCTAAAACAGGGTTATGCCCCTTATAGAAAGGTCAAGTCTCTTCGGTCAAACTGTAACAAAGTTGCACCTTAATGACCCGAACATTTCCACTATTCAAAACTTCTGTAAATATAATGGTTTTGAGATTATCCCATAACAATGTGTTAGGTAAAGGTCAAGGTCAACATACAAATTTGACCTTGAGGTATTTTTCAAAGTCACATCAATTGATGATCATTAGTGAAGATCCTAGGTGGCTACGACTTACGGTTTCTGAGTTTTAGTGGCCAACCGACATCAGTTAATTTTCATAGGGCATAACCCACTAATGAGTCGTTGAATCTTTTCGATCCAAATGTAACGAAGAACCAGGGTCTGGTGCTGAATAAATTTCACCCTTCGGTTTTTGTACCTATTACGGTTACGAATCAATGATAACAAGGTTTTAGGTTTCGGAGGGATAACTCCGGACCGACAAAATTTTACGACTCACAGGGTGAGTACCGGATAGGTATTTGTGACACCGATACAAAGTGTGAACCTGAAAGCGACATGGCTTACCGTTACAGAGGAAATTTTGTCAAAGTTTGGCGGAACATTATTCTATATCAATATTTGATATGAAATATCACTTAAAAATTATTTTAAACATACAACCTGCTTAACATGATGAAATATAATTAGGAGTACTATCTTTGTGGCGCTGTGGCACCTTAGGTCATCAGGTGCGGAATGTGTGATGTCACCACGGAATGGAATGTAATGGAGAAAGGAACGCATGGTGTCACTACGGAAAGCACTATGTTAGAGAATTGAATGGCAGACATCATTTTCGGATGCGATGTCAGTACAATAAGTTTATTGTGTCATTACGGAAAGCAAGATGGCGCTTGTAAGAGTTTTACCGCTGTGGTCGAAATCGTCTTATATGAATTTGAAATTAAAGATGGCGTTAAGTGAAATGTGTTAATAATACTCATGTCACATGTCAACTGCAGGGTCTTGAATAAGACAGAATGCAACATAGTTTATTGGCCAAGTTATGGTAATACACAAAAATTTACGACAAAAGGGATGATTTTTCTTTCCCTATTGTTAATTTTCCTTTTTTGGACGGTGATGTTCCTCTCGCACAATCTTACGGTGTTTATATATCCCAACTCGTTCGTTATGTCCGTGTCTGTAGTGACGTTTTGGATTTCAATGAGCGTAATCTATGTATTACTGGAAAATTATTAAGTCAGGGATTTCGTTACCACAAATTACTTTAAACCTTTACTAAATTCTTCCATAGATAGAAAGATTCCGTTTGCAAGTTTGGCTGTACCTGTAAAAAACTTATTTCAGACGGAATAGCACATCCTAAATTTTACGGTGATGTTGTTTACCGAGCCTGGAAATTTATATACGATCCAGGTAAACTTATCAATCCCTTAAATAAACTTATTCTAAAAGGATACCAATTCAACACTGTAATTAGATCTTTGAATATTGTTTTTATTGGTATAAATGTCGATTCTGTTATCAGTAAATTCAAATCATACTAAATATGCTCAAGCCGGTGCTAGAGGCCGTCTTAAACTTGCAGTGAGGTGAGAGTTTTTTTTTTTTTTACTATTTTGCTCCATGTTGACATGTTGAAGGCCTCACTGTGACATTGAGATGAAGAACAGCAATAAAAGCGCTGTTCCTTTGCTTATTGTGTTTTTTTTTTTTTTTTTTTTTTTTTGCTGTGCATGTTCTGATTTTGTGTCATAGATGGATACCCCATATCCTTTGTTTTTCTATTAAATAGTTTTGTTATACAGATATGCACTTTAACGGTACTACAGTCTGTCGATACCTTAATTTTGGCATTGCACAAGGTCGTGTTTTTTTCTCTGACTGTTAATGACGTCTTTACACTAAATCCATTGGATGTTGAATGTGTACTGATTGATTTTTTAGTCTCAGATACATGATTGTTTTATAAGTTGTTATTGGCTTTGTACTAGCTGTCAGTAACTGCGAGTACTCTCAGATCTGTACTTAGTGTCCTTTTTGTTGTTAGGGATGAGGGATGGATAAATACCCTGCCACGTCCGGTCTGTGTTTTTGTTTGATGTTTTCTGCTTTGTATCGATCTAATTAGTTAAGCCTTTTTCAACTGTTTATTTTTATAGTTTGTTCTTAATGTGCTGTTACACCACTGTCCCAGGTTAGGGGAGGATTGAGCGCTCACAAACATCTTTAACCCCGCCACATTCTTTATGTGTCTCCCCAAGTCAGGAGCCTGTATTTCAGTGTTTGTCATTGGTTCATGTCTGTCATATTTGTTTTTCGTAAATTGTTTTGTTATAAATTAGGCCGTTAGTTTTCTCAATTGAATTGTTTCATATTTTTCATGTCGATGCCTTTTATAGCCGACTAAACGGATGGGTTTTTTCTCATTATTGAAGGACGTACGGTTCCCTATAATTGCTTATATCCACTTTATTTGAACTTTGGTGGATAATTGTCTCATTAGCAATCATACCACATCTCCTTATTTCTATAAGCAATGAAATCTTGTGGAATGCTTCTTATTACTTAACATATGAATTCGAGGATAAACTGCAAGATTATTATTTTTTTTTAATATTATTATTCGTATCTTGTCTTTTCTACAATAACGATGAACTTTAAAACCGTGTCAGAATGTTATGTTAAAATGTCAAGGTAGGTATACAAATAATAATTATAGTGACATGTTTTAGTGTTGTCTTTCCACAGAGTAGGGATTCACCACTACCACCTCTGCAAACAGAACCTGTCATTTAACAATATCCTTTCACAACTTTTGTAACAGGACCAATGGAATCTGAAAAAACATGTTGGATGAACTCTGATTGTGCCATCGCAAAAGATAATAATTTGGTGTCATAAACGATGGCAACTTTTGCTGAGCGTAATGCAACAGACGATCTGAAAACTATTATGTTCGTAGAAGGTACATTGTACGAAAAACATGGTGATTATCTGCTTAATCATAAAACATCAAGCTTAATCGTAACATACGACACATGAAAGACGCAACAAAAAGTAAACACATGTGTAATTTGTTCGTAGAAGACAGTGATCACAGAAATATCAGCGTGGTGGTTCTTTTACAGAACATTTTGTTTTCAAATCCAAATACCTCAGAACAATGAGTATCAACAGCCAGTATGTAGTCTTATTTAAGAAATCAAAGAAATCAACAACAAGCAATGTTATTAGCCAATCAAATGTATCCAAATAATTCTATAAGGTTTATGGATAAATAAAAAAAAAAATAAATAAAACGACCATATCAGTACTTTTTTCTTTAAACAGATCACACCTGGTTTAATGAAAGATTAAAGACCAACACAGTGTGTGCTATTCCCGGGAAAATAATATTCATTGCATTAATCATACTACTGATATGTAGGTAGTGGGATGCAAGATATTACTATAAAAAAAGAAGACGATGTTCGAATTGATCATTCAGAAGACAATAGGCAAAGCGTCAACAATATACAAGCGCCCGTCTGGTATCGATTTCTATTGTTATTTGATATGTCCTTTGACGTTTAAAGTCATGATAATGGGGATGTCATTTCGAACATCAAGAACAAAATACAAAAAGGATAAAGTTTGATGAAACAGTCAATTCCAATCATTCTACGCTTATTCCAATAATCCGTGATGTATACGGACAATTGGATAGTGACAGAGACTTAAGCTAAACAAGTAGCCAACGAAGAAATTTTACATCGAGAAAGGAAACCATTCATGGACAATATAAAACCTTTCTACCCAACGCCCGAGCTATAACAATGAGTCCAATGCACAGAAAATAGCAGAGGAGATATTGAATGTAATGGGTGAAGATGGTTACTAACTTTACAAAGCAACATCTCTTGAACTGAGAAAGAATAAACAAATAGTTGATGAATTGCAAGATGACTATTCCGAAAATTCTTTTTAACAATTTTTGTAAAGTCATCATATGGATACCCCAACCTATGCTGAACTCACAAATCTTTCTTTTAAATATAACAATTCTACAAAACTTTCAAATTATATTCGGAAATATGCTGACAATGAGGAAAACTTGAAACAAAACAGATATGTTGGTACATAAACAAATAATACGGTTAGGAGAGAGTCATGCTATTTCAATAGATAATTGGTTAATGTAACGGACACACTAATTCATAGTATGACATGTATGTGTCTCTTCCACATATCCTGGAAAGGGATTGAAAATAACCCATTAGGAATTTCACAGATTAATGTCCATTTTAATGCATGAAAGATATATTGTAGCTCTTTTTCCAATCTGATTGAAGTACATAACT
This sequence comes from Mytilus coruscus, assembly GCA_017311375.1. Classification (NCBI taxonomy): domain Eukaryota; kingdom Metazoa; phylum Mollusca; class Bivalvia; order Mytilida; family Mytilidae; genus Mytilus; species Mytilus coruscus. The sequence continues at coordinate 4,646,568 of CM029605.1, forward strand.
TGTGTCCACGCTTCGTTTAAAATGATCTGACAGCGCTCCGCACTACTTTCTGTTTAACAGACTTTCGAGATCATCTGGTTTTGTCGTTATGATACACACCTTCAAAAATTTGAAGGCTGAAATTTGATTGGCTGGTGTAATAATTACCAGAACAGAAAGTACTACGGGAATTTTGTCAGATCCTTGTTAGCGTATCGTGGACATAGAATCTGTATTTTAATCAGATTGCTTTTTTTTGGTGGTTTTTTTTTGCTAAGAGCTTGTCAAAATTTGAATAAGTGGTATACTTTCTTGACAAGTGAACTTTCGTTGGTTGACATTTTTCCAGAGGAACACGTTAAGTAAAGAGATAATGTCCAATCCTGCATTTTGGTTCAGTGATGACAATACGAACAAGGTCTGTTGGGTATCTCTTCCAATATGAAAGAAACTGAATGGGTTGTGATTTCAACCAAAAACTTTATTCTTAGTCCAATTATAGACTTTTGAATAAATTGAGATTTCAGTCCTGTCATTTTGAATTTAAATTTTCTGTGCACATTTCTATTTTGATGGCTATTTTGTTTGAATTGTGATTATCCTATTGACATTGACTTAGTATTTTTTATAGCTGGCCTCATGTATACAAAATAGGATATGCAGTAAAAGTACATTAGGAATTATAAAATAAAAGTAGATAAGAAAAGGGATATATCAAAGAAACACATGTGGCATTGATGACGTTCATCTGGACAGTTGTTTAAAAGTTGATTAATAAAGAGCCCAATATAGAATATGGTGAAAATGGCTCTCTACGTTAGATTGAAATATCTGCTTCAAAATAAAAAGAACATTTCATAAATTTGGTGCATCCGAAGCACTTTTCTGGGTTTACCTTAATTATTAAGATCCAACCCCATAACATTGAATGGTGAGGATGTATAAATACTTGAAAAGATATGTCACTAAAAAGGATGTAAATTTATAATCAAAACCCTCCTTAGGTTAAATTTCCCCGAGTGAGTTAGAACCTTCGTTTCCCTAATAGTTTTTAAGTTTATCAACAGTATTATCAAAGAAGCGTTGTTGAAAGAATATATATGCAAAACTAATCAATGAACCTAATTTATAAACTTTCTAAAAATTGTATCTTTATCATCCGACTAAAGGGTATAACTCAAAACTCTTGTAATCAAAGTGACTATCACAGAGCATAAAAACAACTCTGAAAGAAAACTAGAACTTGACATTTCAACGGATAAAGAGCAAAAATAAAGTTTAAACCACAATGTTGTGTAAAATTCAACTATGAGAAACAATCTAAAAATCAAACACTTTTGAAAAGAAAGGTGTGCGTCTATGAGAAAGCAACCGAGCAATATTAAAGACTATTGTAATGATAAGATATATCTAAATTTTAAATGTTGTACCGTCATTATAACCATCTATCTTTAGAGTCTGCTGCTCAACTGTCTATTCAACGTTAGTAACTCTCATATACTTATTTCCTTGTATTTTAAAGTGTTCGTGGTACAGCAATGGGTGTGGAAGGTAAAGTCCAAATAAAACAATGGACGCAAACAGGATTAACCCCGACATATTCTGTATGTGCCTGTTCCAAGTCAGGAGCCAGTAATTCAATGGTTGTCGTTGGTCCCTGTCTTTCATATTTGTTTTCGTTTATAGTTTCCTACATAAATCGAAGATTTTCTCGTTTCGATCGTTTTAGATTTTGTCATGTCGTGGTCTTTTATATCAAAGTGTATGGTACGGGTTTTGCTAATTCTTGTTTGTTGTACAGTGAGTCCTATATGTATCATTAAATATTATGGGCGCTGCAATTTTCGTGAAGATAAAATATACACATCAAAGATACCAAGCTTATAATTGTGTACGTCAGACGTGCGTTTCGTTTACAAAACATAACGGTATTCAGAATTAAGACTATGGCTAATCCTAATTGGTGGATGTGTGCAGTCTGTATCTTTTATTACTAGAGACTTTGTGCACTCTGCAGAATACCACAGGCAAAATAATATATTTTCCTTAGCGCTAAAAGAACTGAGAAGTATATTCTACGCTGTGTTGAGTAGATATAAGAAGATGTGGTATGAGTGCCAATGAGACAACTCTCCAACCAAGTCACAATTTGTAAAAGTAAACCATTATAGGTCAAAGTACGGCCTTCAACACGGAGCCTTGGCTAACACCGAACAGCAAGCTATAAAGGGCCCCAACGGTCTAATCTATATAAAAACGAGAAACACTTATGTACCACATCAACAAACGACAACCACTGAACACCAGGTTCCTGACTTACGACAGGTACAAACAAATGCAGCGGGTTTAAACGTTTTAATAGGCGCCAACCTTCACCCTAACCTGAAACAATAGTGTAACATCACAACATAGAAAGACACACTGTAAAATATCAATTGCAATGGCTTAACTCAATCAAAAGACATATTAACAAAAACAAGTGAACATACCCTGAACGATTAATTTTGATCTAGACACGAATTTTTAAGTGCAGAATTGATAGGCATAAGAGATAAGTACAAATTCCGTTAAGAAAACAACGGGAACCTATATGTTTTATTTGGGACTGAAAAATACTGTCCTACTACTGTCTACTTTCTCTAAAGTCTGTATCTCTGAAAAGGCAACTATTGTCGCCTATGTCACGAAGTTATAGGTTTAATTTAATGTGCCGTTCAGAACTATCAAAAGACGTTCGTTTATTTTGGTTGCGGTGGTATCGATTGATTGATTGGCGTTTGCTAATGTCCAGTGTGAATTATGATATGCACATTCTGGACGGGAACAGATATATAAACAATAAATTATTTTGGTGAAATATGAAAAGTGGGTGGACGAGGAGGATGCGCTGAAAATTTGAACTGTCATTCGCATGATAGTAAGATTGAGAATGGAAACGGGAAATGCGTCAAAGTGACAACAACCCGACCAAAGAGCAGAAAACAGCCCAAGGCCTCCAATGGGTATGTTTGATAAAATCAAAATTTTCCTTATGTAACAGTTTACCTTAATAAAGAGGCATTAGGTGTCAAGTTCATGTTCATCGATTTGACCTAAGTTCTGATATTTTATCTACAACATTTTTAAACGTGTATCCAAAATACAAAAAGAAACAATTAATAATGCATGCGCTCGCTATAATGTTATAGCTTTTCGTCCATCTTATAGACCAGACGCCATCTAATAATCCATCGAGATGACCTCCGAGTACTGACGACGGTCATATAATCTAATATAAACATAAATATAGATAGATAGCGACCACGTGCGCTCGGATTTTTCTACGTATGTTTGATTTCATGTTATTGGTTAAAGATGTATGTTAATCATCGTTTTCCTGTGTAAAAATGATTATTTTGGACCGGATCAGCCAACGAAATGGTTATTCCTAATGTCTGAGACTCACTTGTTTCACTTTTAAATGGTGACATTCTTTTCTTTATAATGAATGAACCATCTGCGGAATACATGCGCAACCCGTTTCCACTAAAGGTTGAATTAAAGGTTACATGAATACGGATAAAAATAAATGATAATCGTTGTTTCGCTTATTTTGACGAAATTGAACCAAATTGACTGTTAATCATAGAATAACTAATCGGGGAATTCAAATATCGAAAAATATTCGATTCGTGACCGAACAACATTGATAATTAACTCATGCACTACGCACATTCGTGAATTAATGTGTTGTTCGGTCACTCGTTGAATATTTGTTTGAATTCTTTGATAAGTTCTTTTTATTACATTGACAACGGGCTTTTTAATGGAAATAAAGTAGAAAACTCAAGGAACTATATCTTTTTCTACGCATTTGCAATTTGATTTGATACAACGTCATCGACAACGTGTTGACAACACCTATTGTTGTATGACGTCAGAGGAGTGAAATTATCGAGTTTATTTCACATGTGAAATAATCGGTTTTTATTTCACTGGGAAATCACGGTAATTCATTGCAACCAATGTAATAAAAGCGAAATATTACTTCTTTATTCCGCATTTACAAATGTTTCAAACAAAACAAATCATATTTTTTTGTCGAATTCGTAGCTTATGCCCCTTTAAAGGTTATTGGCAGGTTTCTTATATAGTGTAGATTTGTTTTTGAAGTTTTGTTTATGGAAGAAACAGAATACCCCTATTTATTAAATATACACTACTTGAGAATCTATATGTATTTCTAATATGTATATATTCTTTGGTTTTGACCACTTTCAAGTACAGGTCCATCTTAAGAATCAGACAAAATCTGGCGCATTGGTCGAAAGCCTGAAAACGATTATTTTAAATTTAAAATCTTAGGATTTAAAAGTATATTGAAATTAAAATATAATTGTACATATGGATTCTTACCAGGTAAGATATACATTCAATCAAATCGTTATACACTCTCGTGCTAAGGAAAATAACTTCCACAACATCCTAAAGAATCTATTGTACAAAAGAGAGACGAAAGATACCAAATGGATATTCAAACTCATGTCAAGTCGAAAACAAACTGACAATGACATGACAAAAATCGATAAACGACCAAAAGACAAACAACAGTACACAAAACACAACATAGAAAACTAAAGACTGAGCAACACGAACCCCACCAAAAACCAGGGTGATCTCAGGTGCTCCGGAAGGAAAGTAATTTTTTCAATTTAAATTCTAAATTATTGTTTCGCTTTATATCTGATGGTAACGCAAATCAACCAACACGTTTGTTGTTATTATAATAGAAATATCGTTTAGGAAATTTTAAGTCAATGATAGTAATTTTATGTTTTTAGTATGTACATAATTTGTTGTTTATAGTTCCGTAAAAATGTCGTCCGAACTTGCGACTTAACATACAATTAACTAAATTAATATTGATAAGTAACCGAGCTAACTGACAAAACTGACAAAAATATAGATGTATAAATGTAAGCCAAGTTATTTTTTAACATTGTTTCTGCTCAACGGGAGACAATCCAATTTGAATAATGTTCAATCGCCGATTCCAATCCCAAAAATAATAAAATATTATTTCGTGAGTTTAATTGATTGAATTATAATTGCTTGCTTAACGTCCAGCGGCAATGATGCATGCATATTGAGGACGGGTGGAAATTTGGACTGCTACTGAAACGTGAGGTTATGCTAGATCGTAAGTTCTAACCTGGCTTGAATATTCGTGCATTTCCAAAAACCCTGCTACGGCATCTGTTTGGCTGTGAGGGATGCATAAATATGCAGCCACGTCCTTCTAGGATTTTTGGAAATGAATATTCTGGTCAGGAAAGAACTTACGATTCGGTCACTTTCACATATTATAGATCTAACTCTTTTGATTATTTTGCCATTTACAGCTCTTCTCTTACTATCTACTATAGTTTCTGTTAAAAACACAAAACATGAAGAAATAAATCGTCATTCAAGCGCAGTAACTTCAATTAGGATTAGACTAATAAGTTTGGCTATATTGACTTTTTTTATTATGTGTACGTTTCTCGGTGATCCAGTGATTGGAACTCCCCCCTGCCTGACATTGATTAAGAGAATTACAAATCACTGCGAAATCTGCTAACAATTGACCCCTCAGGGGCAATAACTCCAAAATCGATGATCTGCTTTTTCTGAAAAGTGCACGGTAGAAAGACATAAACCTGATTATTTTTACAAAGTAAATTTTGCTCTAACTTCTTTAATCTTTTTGCGATAACTATTTTATATTTGGGACACCCTATAGAAAAAAAAATAATCAAAATTGTTCATAATCATCTGCATCATATAATTTACTATCAATAAATTTAGAATTTAAATTTTTTCAAGCTTAATAACGTTCACCTAAATAGGATCCCCTTTCCCACCCCGTTACCCCAAACACAATTGTCGGCGTTCATTCATCAAGCACTACATTGTTGCACAGAATTCCGATTGCAGCTGCGGAAAACGTGCGTTTCTTACGGTCAAATCAGGATTGAACTTCCTTTGATTGAATGACAATAAAAGAATCTAGAGTACCGCACGAAATTGTCATAGAAACGATATACGAAGACTGCATTTAATTTGAATCTAAAACTTTCTGTGAAACCATTGCTGTATCTGCATTGGTTAAGATTTCTTTAAATATGTACTGTATTTCTATCCATTAAACTTTACGTTCCCATGTATAGTCTGTTCTTTTATTTTAAAGCTCATTATGTTTTTTATGCAAAACCGTTCAAACTAAAAAAAAATGGTGTCATATATTAGATCAATACTAGACAAACAAATTATCAGGATTAATATAAAAAAGGAGATGTGGTATACTCGCAGTGGGTATACTAGTAATCACAGACCAAAAGACATGGAAGTTTGTATTTCTAATAATCCGAAGCTTTGGATTCTTTTCTTCTATTAATCATAACACGACATAGCCATGTTCACTTATGTTGTGTTCTTACACCATTGTCCAGGCTAGAGAAGTGTTGACCGCTTGCAACTATTTTTTTTATATTGGTATTGGATATTTGGCACCATATTTTGATGGTCATGCAAAAATGATTACAATCCTACCAAATATAGTATTTATATATTTATTTAAAAAAAGAAAATGAACAAAATAGACTTAACATTGCTCATGATATAGTTCGTCCACCAAATGTATGCTAGGTGTCCTTTTTATCAATTATACAAATTATCTGCATCAATGATCTTGAATGTTTGCCACTTTTTACTTCAAAATAGAGCACATAACCAGTACATAAATGCACACAAAACCAGGACTAGTATCGCACAGAACCAGGACACTTTTCCTCACCACCAGCACATTATCAGGACAAATTCGTTTTGCGAATTTGGACGCCTTTTTAAAAAAAAAATCGTTGTTATATACCTCGCGAGGTATGAATGACGTAATAGTGAGAAAAAAATAGCAATAGAATAGTTATTTTATTGCCGTTCTGATACAATGTAAACAAATCCACCAGCACAGAATTAGGACCCACCAGCACCGATCAGGATCAAATCACCAGCACAGAACAGTCTCTCGCAGGGCAACCTTACCCACCGAGTTTTTGTTAAAAATCAAAATTTGATAATCATCTTTCTTTTGCTTTTACTTCAGCAAAAAAAGGTATAAAATGTTATTCAAATTGATTTCCAGTGTCAAAATTATATATATATAAAAAAATTAATAATAGCTTGTTAAATCAATCTTTTTTTATATTGGTATTGTATTCCATGGGAACTAACTGTGTCCCTCTTCTTGCCGACTTGTTCCTTTATTCATATGAGGCTGACTTCATACAGGAACTTCTTAGGAAGAAAAAAAAAAGAAGTTAGTAGTATCCTTTAACTTTACTTTCCGCTACATAGATGATGTTCTCTCACTAAATAATTCAAAATTTGGTAACTATGTTGAACGCATTTGTCCCATCGAACTTGAAATAAAGGATCAACAGATATAGTTAAGTCTGCCTCATATCTTGACTTACATCTAGAAATTGACAATGAGGGTCGGCTGAAAACAAAACTTTACGACAAGAGATGATTTCAGCTCCCTAATTGTGAACTTTCCATTTCTATGTAGCAACATTCAAGCAGCGCCTGCATACGGAGTATATATCTCCAAGTTGATACGATATTCTAGGGCTTGTATTTCCTATATCATGATTTCCTTGATAGAGGGTTGCTGCTCACAAGGAAGCTATTAAACCAAGAGTTCTAAGTGGTGAAGTTGAAATCACACCTTCGTAAATTTTACGGACGCCATCACGAGTTGTTTGACCGTTATGGAACACACTCCAACAAATAAGCCAGCGAATCCTAGTCGTTTTGACTAGGCACCTTATCAGTATTTTTATCAGTAAACTGCATATTAACTTCAAATTAATATGTCACTTTTATTAACCCAATGCTGCTAGATACAGCATCATAAAATGAGACATGGTCAGAAATAAAAATAAATTCTACCTATAAAGATCTTTTCTTTACAATGCAAGAAATAAAAGGGGAAAAGGGGGGGGTAAAGATGAAAAATTATCTCTGATTTTGTAATAAATTGTTTTATTTGAGATTGAAAAGTAAATGAACATTAATATTTTGCAACATTCTTACAGATAACTATATAATATATTTATTTAAAACAAAATCATACCTTTAGGATAAAAAATATATCAAAATATGTACTAAAATTGTTAACTGGTATTCTTCAAATAAAAAGTAGCTGAACACATATTTTAACTCAGGTATTTGAAACACTAAGAAATTAAATAAAATTATTTGTTTAAATATCTGATCAAATGCGCTACCTATATTTTGTCTAAAATATACACATAAATTTTGCATTTATTTCAATAAAATTATTATCTACTTCATAAACAAACCAGCACTTGTAAATTAAAATTAGGCACATCCATATTTTAATGAATTGATCAAAAATGGAAATGAAATCTAATATAAATTTTGTAGAATATTGTTTTTTTGATAATGTCAATTTCACAGTGTCAACAACGGCCAGCAATATACATTTATCATGTTTATTTGAAAGAAGAATTTTACTTAGATGGCATTAATGTGGACATTTTTTTCTTCCTTTTCCCTTTCTGTGTTCATTTGTCTTTTATAGTGTTCAAATAAAAGTTTCTGCTGGCTAGAACTAACTAGAGGCTCTCAAGAGCCTGTGTCGCTCACCTGATTCTACTTTGGTTTTGGAAATCATGTTAAAATAGATTAAAATCATAACAGATACCCTAATAATGAGTGAGGCCAAATTTGGTTTAATATTGTCCTTGTAATTTAATAAAAAAATCCTGGTGGCCATCTTGAACACTAAATAAGCAACAAAGCAGCAACACTTCATCAGCACCTCATAAAAAACATTTATGCCATGTTTGGTTTCTTTCCATTCAGTGCACCTCTAAATGAAGCATTTGTATGTATTTCCAATAGGGTCTTATGTTAAAGGAAGTCTCCCCGCATGCGGCCATCGTGGATGAAGAATCAGCTTCAAAGTAACAACACTTAGTCAGCACCTCATAAGGAACATTCATGCCATGTTTGGTTTCAATCCTTTCAGTGGTTCTCTAAAAAGAAGACATTTGTATGTATTGTCCATAGGGTCCTTTGTTAACACTGTCCCCCAGCTGGTGGCCATCTTGGATGACGGATCGGCTTCAAAGTAACAACACTTGGTCAGCACTTCATAAGGAACATTCATGCCATGTTTGGTTTCATTCCATTCAGTGGTTCTTTAAAAGAAGACATTTGTATGTATTTCCCGTAGGGTCCTATGTTAAACTAACCCCCGCTGGCGGCCATCTTGGATGATGGATAAGCTTTAAAGTAACAACACTTGGTCAGCACCTCATAAGGAACACTCATGCCATGTTTGGTTTCATTCCATTCAGTGGTTCTTTAAAAGAAGACATTTGTATGTATTTCCCATAGGGTCCTATGTTAAACTAAGTCCCCTGCTGGCGGACATCTTGGATGATGGATCGGCTTCAAAGTAACAACACTTGGTCAGCACCTCATAAGGAACATTCATGCTATGTTTGGTTTCATTCCATTCAGTGGTTCTCTAAAAGAAGGCATTTGTAAATATTTCCCATAGGGTCCTATGTTAAACTAAGTCCCCCACAGGCGCCCATCTTGGATTATGGATCGGCTTCAAAGTAACAACACTTGGTCAGCACCTAATAAGGAACATTCATGCCATGTTTGGTTTCATTCCATACAGTGGTTCTCTAAAAGAAGGCATTTGTAAATATTTCCCATAGGGTCCTATGTTAAACTAAGTCCCCCGCAGGCGGCCATCTTGGATTATGGATCGGCTTCAAAGTAACAACACTTGGTCAGCACCTCAAAAGGAACATTCATGCCATGTTTGGTTTCATTCCATTCAGTGGTTCTTTAAAAGAAGACATTTCTATGTATTTCCCTTAGGGTCCTATGTTAAACTAACCCCCGCTGGCGGCCATCTCTTGGATGATGGATCAGCTTCAAAGTAACAACACTTGGTCAACACCTCATAAGGAACACTCATGCCATGTTTGGTTTCATTTCATTCAGTGGTTCTTTAAAAGAAGACATTTGTATGTATTTCCCGTAGGGTCCTATGTTAAACTAAGTCCCCTTCTGGCGGACATCTTGGATTATGGATCGGCTTCAAAGTAACAACGCTTGGTCAGCACCTAATAAGGAACATTCATGCCATGTTTGGTTTCATTCCATTCAGTGGTTCTCTAAAAGAAGGCATTTGTAAATATTTCCCATAGGGTCCTATGTTAAACTAAGTCCCCCGCAGGTGGCCATCTTGGATTATGGATCGGCTTCAAAGTAACAACACTTGGTCAACACCTCATAAGGAACACTCATGCCATGTTTGGTTTCATTCCATTCAGTGGTTCTCTAAAAGAAGACATTTGTATGTATTTCCCATAGGGTCCTATGTTAAACTAAGTACCCCGCTGGCGGCCATCTTGGATTATGGATCGGCTTCAAAGTAGCAACACTTGGTCAGCACTTCATAAGAAACATTCATGCCATGTTTGGTTTCATTCCATTCAGTGGTTCTCTAGAAGAAGTTCAAAATGTAAAAAGTTAACGACGACGACGGACGACGGACGACGGACGCCAAGTGATGAGAAAAACTCACTTGGCCCTTCGGGCCAGGTGAGCTAAAAATGGGACTCAACCTCACTTGTTACTGTCATTTTCAAAAATTACTCAATTTTGTCACTGAATCTCCTGTAGTAAATATATCTTACTACTGAAGATAAAAATATCTAGAGGGAAAACCTAGCCTCAATGTTTTGGGTCTCTTTCTTATATCAATCTGAAATATAATCCATGCAATATGTGGCTAATTTAATTAGATGCTGACAGATTTATGATCAATGTATAAGTGATTTTAGATAAGAAATTTCTCTCTCATCTGGCTTATTTTGTACAGTGAATATCCGTTTCACAGAGGATATATATAGCAGATATGTTCCAAATGTCGTAACTACAATTCCGTCCCCTTTTCCCCGAATGTGACCTACCGAATTAAGACTTACGACCGAGTGTGTACTAACATGAGCAACACGACGGATGCCACATGTGGAGCAGGATCTGCTTACCCTTCCGGAGCACCTGAGAGCATCCCCAGTTTTTGGTGGGGTTCGTGTTGCTCAGTCTTAAGTTTTCTATGTTGTGTCTTATGTACTATTGTTTGTCTGTTTGTCTTTTTCTTTTTTAGCTATGGCGTTGTCAGTTTATTTCTGACTTATGAGTTTGAATGTCCCTTTGGTATATTTCGTCTCTCTTTTGCTAACAATTGATATCTTAGAGGCAATAAATCCAAAATAGATGATCTGAATTTTCTGAAAAGTGCACGGTAGAAAGACATTAACCTATTGATTATTTTTACAAACTAAGTTTTGCTCTAATTGCTTTAACTGCTGCGATAACTATTGCTTGTTATTTGTTTATCAGAAAAAGTTGCTGTCTGCATAGGGTAAGACTTTTTATATTCTTCTGGAACCCTCCGCTTGGAAAACGTTTTAATCAAAATTGTTTACAATCATCTGCATCAAATTAATTACTATTATAGCAAATTTGGAATTTAAAAAAATCCAAGGTCCTCAACACAGGATTGAACTTCATTCGATTTAATAAAAAGAAAAGAATCTAGAGTACCGCACGATATAAAAAAATAGTTTAATATAAAAATAAGAAGATGTGGTATAATTGCCATTGAGACAACTCTCTCCACCAGAGACCAGATGACATAGAAGTTAACAACTATAGGTCACGTTAAGGCCTTCAACAATGAGCAAAATTCATACCGCATATAGTCAGCTATAAAAGGCCCCAAAATGACAAATACATGTAAAACAATTCAAACGAGAAAACTAACGGCCTGATTTATGTAAAAAAAAAAAAATGAACGAAATACAAATATGATATACAGCAACAACCGACAACCCCATCACATGTTTACGTGCCCTTCCCAAATCAGGAATCTCCACAGCGGTAATGTCATATCTCAACCCTGCCCCTATTTTAGTTAGTGGGGTAGCTAAATGAATACCAATGAGCATGATATAGGTTATTACACAAAAAACTTAACTCGATAATAACGGTATAATATAGATAACAAAAACATAACCTCGGCACATACAAAGCAATGCGGATAAACAATACAGATGTAACAAAAGCTCGCAGTTACTGAAAGCATGTTCATATACTTGATCTGTTGACATAAAACCACATGACGTCCTACACTCTAATATTGGTGGCTTTACTTCATGTAGGATTACATGCAGCAACGTCATAAACCGCTTGACAAGAAGGCGAGACTTTGTTAATAAACCTGTATATAAATTCCAATGCAGAAAACAAACAAATCAATGTAGTATTACTTGAAACAATAAAATAAGTGTATTTATACATGTTATAACTCAAAATACCAGATGCAATGATTGAACAACAAAAGTTTAATCGTACTTGACTTTTTATTAACTAGTCTATTAAGCTCAAGATATATATATATAGCTAAACGACAGTTCCTAAACGTGTTAGCTTTTAGGGAAATATTATGAACATATAATAAAAAGATCGGTGTGAAATACTTCTTTTATATTATTGCCATTGAGAATCAGTCTTCCCCAATAAATCTGCATGCAATCTAAATGGAGTCATTATATCACTGAAAATAAAGCTGGGGGAGGAAAGGGGGGCACTCCAATTCTTAATTGATAGGGGTGCCGCTATAGTCCAGCCAATTCGTGCAAATTTTTAGAAGAATTGTGGGTTTGATGATAAAAGCACGAAACTTTGCACAATAGTAGATATATATTTGATAGTCAATCTAAGCTATGGACCCACTCTGAAAAATCCAATATGGCGACCATTTTCAAGATGTCTGCCTATCAGTCTAAATTTCTAATTTAAGCAAATAATATTCAAACCAAATCTTTCAAAAACATATAAAATTTAATCCAACGTTTCTAGTAAGTCATGACGTTATATTAGACTTTTAAAAGATAATTTAATCAAAGATCCTATAAATGGAAACATTCGAAAGTTTTCAGGTCGCCATCAGGATTTGTTTGACCATTAGGTACCATCTGAGTCACAAATGATAACAAGTATGTTTTACTTCTCTTTGCCACAATCTTTTCTTTTTACTCGATTGTGGTAACATCAAGATAATCAATAAAAACGACTAATGGCCAAATTTCTACTTGCAAACGGTAATCATGGTAGCATCACGAGTGCTTCTAGTTGGCCAGTAACTACACACCCTTCCGGAACACCTACGAATACCCTTAGTTTTAATGAAAAGGGACTTGTGTTGTTTATGATTTCAATGTTGTGTTATTTGCTCTTTATTTTTCAATGTCTGTGTTGTTTGCTCTTTATTTTTCAATGTCTGTGTTGTTTGCTCTTTATTTTTCAATATCTGTGTAGTCAAACAGTGAAAGTCTTTTTTATCCATCGTACAGGCATTGGAACCCTAATTTCATTTCAAACGTTCACATTCGGTCAAGTTTTGTATAATTTACATGTACCAATAGTTTTTACATGTTTAAAATTTTGTGATTCTAAAGGTTAAAAAGGAGACATTTATATAATATATGTCTTATTACTAGATATGACTCATTACTCGTTAAGAGCACATAGGCAGGTGTCACTTCTTGAACAGGAACTGTTGACCCTTCTTGAGCACCTAAAACCATCCCCGCTTTTAGTTGGGTTGGTGTTGTTCAATATTTAGAGATTTTTGTGTAGTGATTTCTTGACTGCTGTTAGTTTGGTTTTTTTTTTTTTGCGTTTTTTATTCATTTTCTTATCTGGTTTTGTTTTCCTAATGATTTTTGAGTGCCTAAGTATCTTCTCCGTCTTTTCTGACATCTAAACAACAACATATTTTCAATGCAGTGTTCAAAATGTTGCTCAAGGACAGCCCATTTAGTCTTTACATAAGACAATTGACAACGTGCAACTTTATCTGACGTGACATTCGTTTTATATCTGTCAACCACAAATTTATTACCTCATTGCAAAATGCTGATACCTTTGTGATAAATGTCCATATGGCATATGCCATCCTCAGTCACTCGAAGTAGCACTCTGTGTAAAAGGGCGAAACATTCCCCGCCTTAAGCATGTTAAGCTTTCACATGCTTTGAGAACGTTGTGTGTTTGCTTTTAAAACGTTCCTGATGTAGAATATCATGTGGCTTACCTGATCACGTGAAATTATTTTAAAGGTGGATTGAAACTTGTTAATAACTATGGCCATTTATAGACAAAACACCATACAATGCTGTAATTGTGCGATATTTATTGTCAATCCGATTGCCCCAACTTTCTCCTTTCCAAGTGTGTAATTGTACTCATGGGCTTAATCTACATTTCCATTTTCAAATAACGTTTGCAACACTTAAACTGTATAGTTAAATGACATAGCGCACGGGTACTGGAAGCCATAATTTGGATTGAAAAATGCAACGAATCAAGGAATAAGTAGTATAAGGAAATCTTTATGCACCCAGATTGAGCATTCTCTTAATGATTTCACATCAACATGTCCAGTTCAAGCTTTAATGTTACATGGTTCAGACCAGTTGTGGTTAAGTGGACTCTCAATTTCACTCTTGTTACTCTATTCTTTGAATGTTGCTCAGTTCTCATCAGGGTCTCGTTCATCAGTAAAAATTATGTCAGGATCTTTGCATAAGAATGAGAAGTACACCTATTGTGCCCGCGTGGAAATGTCTTGTTCATGATGCACGAAAGCCTCTAAAACAGAATCTGCTGTTCATAAAGTATTTTGTTTCTTTGATTGAACACTATTCAACCACTGTTTTCTAGCCAATCACATAAGATTCTCAACGATACAATTTCTATATGTAGACCTAAAACAAAAATATTCTTTCTTCTGCTAGATATATGTTTGCCGAGTTCCAGTGTTTCACAAGTGATAATTGATATATGTCTCGGAAAAAATAACACATTGTTGAATTGTATTCATGGAATGTCGAATCGTTGTGATAGATTTGATCTCTTCCTGAAACATTGGTCTATGCGGACTGATATATAAAGGCGGATGACCATTTGTTTTCGCTCTACACTCGTGGACTGATGTCAAGACATATTTAGTGTTTTCATTATCATCTGCTTCAAGCCATCTGTGTTATCTTTTTGTTAACTTATTTATACCATGTAAGGATAGAGTTGCACAATTGACTAATTGTATCAGGTTGGCATACATGTATTTCTGGTTAGACAGTTGACAGAGTGCATGTCCATAAAACGATAATTATAAGATGTCAGTATCAAACGCATGGTTAAATAGTATTAAGGATATACATTGTACCTTCTTCTATAGTAATATTTATATATTATACACCAAGTTAGAGGCAATAATACGAACAGTTGTGCTGGCGCATGATATATAGGTGAAAGTACCAGATGTTTTAAGGAAAATGCATACATTTCAAAGCATAAGGTTATGACGAATTTGCCAAGTTAGACTTAGAAGATACTGAATGTAACGATTGTTGTCATTAATATCCACGGCTGCTGTTGTAAAACCACCAGGATTCGAAAGATGAACTACATATTACATGTATTATTCAATGTTGAATGTTTCAAAGATGAAATCTTCTAGTACTGTAGATACATGGATAATTGGATCATTCATAAACGACAAACGTAAACTGTACATTTTGGTCAATTAGTGCCTCCTTTTCTGGTTCTAGCATTCATAAGAAGGCCTTTATGCATTAGGAGATGGGATTAGTTCAGTTGAATGTAATATTAAAGAAGAATAGAGAAAAATAAACAGAAGTAACTTTGAAATGGATAGCGTCATATTTGCCTCAAAAGAATAACTCGACTGCATCTGAATATTTAGCTGAACGATTATCAACTAATGTTTTAAAGACTGTGGAAATAAAACTTTTGTCTACATCATGTTTTTTTGAACTACCAGCATGTGCAGCTTTTTTTCAAATATCGTTGTCATGCAAACAGATTGTTGCGGTTGCTTATCTTAATGCAACACCAAAATAATCATTAAACAGGATAAGCAAGCACATGCCTTGTTAATGGCCTGGCAAGCCTGAGATTACTGCAATGTTTGTTTTTTTTTTTTCAGATCATTACTATGTCCTCTTCCAATTGATCATAAAGAAAACTGTTCGAATAGAGAAGTATACATTCAAGTCTAGCTTGAAAATTGGAATAACGCCAGTGTCTATACGTGATCCCTCGTTGTTGACTACTGTTCTCCAAAAATGGTACCGTAGTCACGATTTTCTATACTTTCCTCACAAATTGTCTGATGGATTGATTGATTGATTGTTAGTTGCTTAACATCCAGTGGCAAATATTTCTTGCATGTTCAGGACGAGAACAAATTCACAATAAATACAATAGGTAGGTCCTGTAATAGAGGCCGGACGGGATGAAGGTCGGGAAAAATGAGGGTAAATTGGATAGTGAAAGAAATTAAGTCTTGCATCAGGCCACCTACGGACCCCTCAAAGAGTTGTTACAAGGATTCTTAACGTGCAGAGAGCGTGGCACTCTCACTACACAAGGCATCGGATTTAACGTCCTAATTCTGAACGGACGTGGCTGCGTACTTGATACATCCCGCACAGCCAAACGGACGCTCCACTTTGGCAAGGGTTTTACTGTCGGTCGGAAGAAGACCTGTAGTGACCATATTTCTATTCCCCAGTCACCCTTGGGGGTTGTTTGATGAATGTCTTTATTATATAAATGTTGCATGCACTTGGTATTATAGGGCACTTAGTTTTACTGCAGGTACGTCAAAAAAACAAATACTTTGTAACCTTCTATAAGGGAAATCTGTTGATTGTGATATCTTATGGCGACCATCTTGGAAAAAAGTCGCCATATTGAAATTTCGATTTGGGTCCATAGCTTATATTGTTTGAAGCACCTAGCACTTATAAAATGACAAATTTGAACTTATATAAGGAATTTTTGTTGATTCTGATATTTTGTGGCGACCATTTTGGAAAAAGCCGCCATATCAAAATTTCAAGTTGGGTTCACAGCTTATATTTTTTAAACACCCAGCACTACTGCCATGCCAAATTTGACCTTAAATGTGACCTTGGATGGAGAGTTGTCTCATTGGCACTCACACCAAATCTTCCTATATCTATTATATAAGTGATATATGTTGATTTTGATATTTTATGGCGACCATATTGGGAAAAGCCGCCATATTGAAATTTCAAGGTGGGTCCATAGCTTATATTGATTGAAACACCCAAAACTACTACCATGCCAAATTTGGTGCTTTTATCATCAAACCCACAATCTTTTCACCAATCTGCCGGACTACTAGGGTTCTGTTACCCAACCCTTTTCATATAATTTAGATTTTTAAAATGTATAACTTTTCATTTATTGCGTAGGTAAAATGTAACCTTTTCCCATATTGGATGTTTCGTGTGGTGTGGTGGAAAAGTGGAATACCAAAGTGTCAAAAGAGTGAAGATTTGTGGAAAAAAATATCACCTTTGCTCGGAGCTCAGATTCTTTATGTACTGTTTACTTACGGCGAGACTTTCGGCCGTGAAAAAAAATACAGGGTTTTTTATATAGCAAGTAAGAGGAACCTTTATTGACCTTATCATATATTTCTGATAGTTTTCCCCTACTATTCACATACTTTCAAGCTGGAAAATGTGACCTATTCCAGCGGCACGTCCTAACTATCACCTTGTGTATAGGAAGTCCCCCCCCACCCCCCTTGAGAGATAAAGACGGAACTTCCAAGGCAAAATTCCGTGTCATCCGATTACTTATAAATGTTGCCGGTATAAAATTTCATGAAAAATCCTAACATTAAAAAGGACAACTGTCATGGTCATCAACGTTTGACTTAGTAAAAGTGACCAGTCGAACGTCCTTGAAGTAAATAAATCTAATTGGAATAATCTGGGAATATATATAGTATACTATCAATATATTATGTCCCGGGTATGAGGGTACGGATGGGGTCCTTTATTTCTGTATTCTTTAATTGGTTTGCTCATTATTCTTTATCTTTAAAAAAAATAATGGCTATTCTGTAATTACCATGATTACTTGATAACTCCGTGTATTCTGTAATCAGTATATTTTTACCCAATTCTTTAATTTTTGCAGATACTCTTTATATTTTTAGCACCCCATTATTCTCTTTCTTTATTTGGGGTTGCCCATTGTCCTCTATTCTTTATTTCTTTGCCTTTTATTCTCTATTCTGTAAACCCCATCCACACCCTCAGGTATAATTAGAAAAATGTGGATTGTTCAGTAAGAATCGATTTCAGCTGTGAGTCACTGCAGGCCGGTTGTGGTCTCTTTAATGAAGGGGATTCATATAAATCTGTCATAGGATCACAATTAGTTACTAACCGTAATACAAATGTCTTAGTGGTAACTTTACGTACGTACCCTGTTGGTGGTCGTTGAAATCTAATTTGAACAATTTCAATATGTTTGGAATTCGTCAATAACATGATGATTATTAAAAGTTCAAAACTTGAATATATGATATAAAAGGAAAGAACAGTTATAATAAAACAAAGTCAATAAAAAAAACCAAGAATTCCGAAACAAAATTTGGTCAGTGTTAAAATATCTAAATGTTCTTTCAGGTATGTAAATGTTCTGGATGTGCCACAGGTAAAGTCGACCCGTTACGGTAAAAAAATCTTTCAGGTTTATAAGATCCGTTCATCCTATTTCGACTCCTCAAAATTCAAGAGTCTATCCTAAATTGAGGTAAATTGTATGGCTTTCCAAATACCGTTTCGATTCCTAACATCACTGAAGAGACACTAATTGTCGAAATCCGGATATGGTGTACAAAAACCTTTGCACCTTTTTGTTTGCGGTATATTATCTTTTCCGCAAGTTTATTGTTTTCTGTTGAGTATTAAATTTTTAATTAAGATCCATTTATTACATCGGTGATCCGTTTATTTGGCAATCGCCAATGGCAGTCAGCAGGGTTTAAGAACATTTGTTGTTCGACCTGTTAGTCAAATGCGTTTTGTTAAAATATACTTTTTCACTTTTTTGGTCTTTTGGAAAATGTTGTTTGTGCTGTATTTAGACCCCTCTAACAATATATATATGTTGCTTTTTGTTGCTTTGGACTAGTATTGATGTATTTCTGCATGAATTTTTATACATTTTAAATTTCAGTTTTTGACACATATTTCCAGAAATTGGGTAATCAATGCAGATTGAAAATATTTTGTTCTTTGAAATTTCTGGATCTCGAAGCATATATATTATATAGTTCCAAACTTTTTTATTTGATATTTATAAAAGTAATCTATTTAATCAAATAGTTACCATATTTTAATATATTTTTTTTTATATAACTAATAGAGGTTAATCATATAGATAAATGCTTTCACTGTCTTCATGCTAAATTTGCTGCTAAATGCTATTTTATTTTAACAGTACTGTAGTTGAAGATGCCACCTATCAAGGAATTGTATATTTAAATATACAATTCCTTGATGAAATATACGATAAAACCTGAAAAAATGTCTTATGATGATTCATTGCGGCAGGCTGTTTATATCTTGGACTGGTTTTATGTTATGTATATGTTTTCATATTCGGTCAAAAGCTCCTTAGAACTTGTGTTGTATAATTGACATAAGCCGAATCAAAATATTTTTTTCTTATCTCATCTTACGCCATTATTTTAGTATTGCACCACAAGATTCGCGCCAATTTTTTTTAATGAAACATATAAGTTATTTCCCTTGTTGCAAAAATCCATGATCTCGTGTTGATCAGAAGCACACATAGTTTACTGATTTTTATACGTTAAAGGTTATGAAATAATAAATTATATGCCAAATTTTAAAACAAAGTCCAAATATTTAACATAAGTAGTATTTATAGATTCGAAACTTTACGGCATTACCTTTGGTTGTGCAATGTAACCCGTGATATAAAATATGTAAGCCCCTTCTCGTTCTTTTTCAACAAGACTGCTAACGGAGTCATTGTAAAATGCCTGTAAGTGCACAAGATTTCTATTTTTTCATACATATCGGACCCTATTCCAAATTTTTTACTTATATTACATTCTTGAATATTTTTTCTTCGTTTTAATATTGTACAATATGTGAAGAATTAAGAGAAAACTAATGAAAATGAAGGCTAAGCGACGATGTTTACAAATCGGTATTGCATATTTATGTGTGTACATATTGCTGGAAGGACTAAATGACAACACAATTGATGAAAGATGTTCTCCTAAAAATTGTTAAACAGGGCAAATTTCTACCATTAACTGAAGTTAAGTGTCGTAAGAAGCCTTTTTCATAGATTAGTTAGGTCCCACGTGGGGACATCATGAAAACGTGCCCGACATTTATTTTCGTATTTTTTGTTTGAATAATACCAGATCCTTCGATTTAAGTTGTAGATGTTTAATTTTATTTGATAAATTCTAAGACATTTAGAAACATGCCATTTAAGCCCTGATTCTGTGATCAGGTGAATTGAATGTATGTGCATGGAATATGGGACAACTCGGGAGTACTTCTACTTTAGCGGACCCCATAAAAAGTACGGGAAACTATAGTAAATACTAGTATATAGGGATTGATCGCGCCAAAAAGTTAAAAACGAAAATAGCCCAAAAATCAGAAAAATAAGGTCAAAATCGAATTCCCCAGGTGAAGTTTTGTTTAAAAAACTGTTGTTTTAAACAGTTTTTTAAATTAGAATTACAATATCTAACAGAAAGACGTCTGGGTAAGTGTACAAAATGTCCACGCTTCCGTTACTCAGGTAGGTATATCACGTGACAAAAATTTCATTATCGGTGACCTCTACGTCATGAATATTCATGAAATAAGTTACGTCATTGTCAACCGTAACGTAAAATCAGCTGGGTTTGTTTACAAACATTACAATGTAAATACGGAAATGCCGATAAAGTTAAAAGATTTGTTTATTATATGTGAAAGTATTGAGAAAATTATTCAGTGGTGTATTTCTATAGGATTAATTCTAGATTTAACTGGAGAGGTATGTAAAAAGTGTAGCCACGGACATTTTGGATTAAGAAAAGACAGTTCTTTTTCAAACGACATTTTTTATTGGAAGTGCAGCAACAAAAAATGCAGTAAAAAAGTTTCTATCAGAAACGGATCCTGGTTTCAAGGACATAATTTAAGTTTGGAAAAAATATTATTCATTACGTATTTCTGGATTTACAAAATAGACCAAGAATTTGTAAAGCATGAACTTTCCATTTGTAACCAAACAATCGAGATTGGTACAATTATTGCCGTGAAGTCTGTATAGAAATTTTGAAAACAGATAGTGAAAAATAGGAGGAGATAGCGAATTGTTGAAATTGATGAAAGTAAATTTGGGAAAAGAAAATACCACAAAGGGCGTCAAGTAGAAGGTCAGTGGGTGTTTGGAGGTATTGAAAGAGATAGCAAAAAAAGTTTTTTTGCCACAGTGGAAAATCGAACAAAAGAAACATTACTAAAATTAATAAAAGACAATATAAAACCAGGAACAACAATAATTAGTGACTGTTGGAAAGCATATGATTGTCTAGGTTCAGAGGGATTTGAGCATTTGAAAGTCAATCATTCCGTGAATTTTGTAGACCCAGAAACAGGAGCGCATACAAACACCATTGAAAGTACCTGGCGTGCACTTAAAAAATCACTACCAAAATACGGCACGGTAAAATCACTTTATGATACTTATTTCAGTCAATATTGTGTACGAAAAAAATATATAATCGGCTCTGAAGACCCTTTCATAGCATTTATAACCCTCATTAAAAAAGTGTATAACCCAGAAAAACAAAAACAAACATTGATTACGACAGAAATTATCACCATCAGTGAACCGCAACCTGCAACTAAAAAACCCAGAGTACTACACGAAATAACAAACACATTAAATTCTAGTCTGGATGATTTTCAAGCTTAAATGGGTAAGTGCTTTAGATTTATTTTAAATTGTTCAGTTACACTAGTTAAAAGCAATCTTTAAAAATCATTTGCATCTTCGTCTTTTGAAGTGGTAACAAAAATGGCCGCTGTTTATATTCTAGCATAGCAACGTAAATTGGGGTTATCGGTCATGCGCATAAATTGTGCATCTTCCAACTTCCGGGTCCGCTAAAACAGATTCTACCCGGAGACAACTCTGGCCGACTAATAAGTCAACTCGGGTCTGGCACGATCAGTGCAAATTAAAGACATCCAAGAATATAGAAATATGGAGATCTGGTATGATTGCCAATTAGTCTGAATGAGACAACTATCCACCAGATTTCTAATAATAGCAATTATTGGTCACCGTACGAGTTTCAACAACTATCAAATCACACATCGTCAGATCATATGAATTCGTACTATGCATGTGTTTTCAATGGAAATTGTGACCTCACAATGCATTCTAAATAGCACGAAAACCAATAATAAGAGGATACTGTATACAGGCCACTTTCAAAAAATGTGACATTACTTTCATGTGAAACAATAAACGTATTTACACTTTTGGTATTTAGCTATATTTTGCCTCCGAATGACCTTAGATCTACTCCGAATCACCTTTTGACGTCAGGCAACAATCACTTTTTAATTGTGACGTCAAATGTTTTGAATTATGATGTCAAAGTTTACGGGAACCTGTGTGATTTTACGTAATGGCGGACAAATTTGCATGCAAGTGTAAATACGTGTATTCAAACAAACAGCCTTAGTTGTATATAAGAAAACTAGTTGCAAAAAAAAATATGACAGACATGAACTCAGACAACCACAGAATATACCAATCTCGATTTGTTTTTTGGGAATGTCAACTGGGACGTTATAACACTAGCAATGTGTATCTGTATATATTCTGCCAATGTAGGCACACCTCCAATGAAGTTGAATAAAATAGTGTCCTTCACCACACAATATTATAAGTTAAGAGAATGTCCAATCCACGACACAATAATGTAATAACCAAAATTATTGGTCGATAACTGTCTATTTGATTTTATTGAAACTGATGGTACCTGTGGAGATTCCCACCCTGATCATCAGCATACTGTCAAAATAAGCTTTAAATTTACTCATCATGAGAGATTGTTTTTCTTGTCACATTTTTGTTGGTTGATTAGCAGTTCATACTGCTTCATATGCAGATCGTCTATAACAGGCTCTCGACTTTGAACAGGTAAAAAAAAATGTACTGAATGTTGCTTGGGTCAAACCCATCTGACCCCAGGACAGCGATGTAACAACACAGCATACAAGCAAACTTAATTTAAATCAGTTAATTTAAATTGATTTGCAAATGGCTTTCTTGCACATTTTGTACTTTCTTATATTGATGCAATTGTGATTTCTTTCAGCTGGCAAAAGATCTCCTTCACCCCTCTTTGGAGGAAGAGAAACAGAAATGCAAACTAAAAAGATTAGTGCAGAGTCCCAACAGTTATTTTATGGATGTTAAATGTCCAGGTAATATTTTGTTTCAGTTCAAGGAGTAGTTTTTCAACAGTTTTGCGTAGGTTTTTTGTACTGAAAAATTATACTTCACATCAGTGCAATATATTTTTGTGGATTGAATAAAAACGTTGCAAAACATACAAACAACAAACAAATATTTTATTTACCAATCACGGCACCCAAAATGAGCAGAATTATTACAATATAATTTTCAAACATAATATAAAAAGTAAATTATAAAAATAAACATGTTCCCAGAGGGAAGTGACTTTTCTTGTGACTCTGTATATATTCTGATAGAGGATATTATAGTAAACATTGAATTAATTAGCAAATGTGGGAAATAGCACTGGTGAAAAAATAAATGAAAGGGGTTATTATCATAAACAATGTTTATATGTCATCTAAGTAAGGATTGTGTGAACTTGTCCCTTACAATCGAATTGTAATAAAAAATTATAATGTTATGTAATAACACATTTTTGATGACTGTGCATAACGTGAACTGTACAAGTACAAAGCTACAGAGAGAAGTTCCTGATAAGTTAACCAATTTCTTTATCTTTCAGGGTGTTATAAAATCACCACAGTTTTCAGCCATGCACAGACAGTAGTATTGTGTGTCGGATGTTCAACAGTCTTGTGCCAGCCCACAGGCGGTAAAGCCAGGTTGACAGAAGGTAAGAGATGTATGCCAAGGTTACTCACAGAGGATGACAGATTAAATGTGGCAGCAGAACTTTTTCCTACTTTGTCATAATTAGGATAACATATTAGAGCAACCTTTGTATAATTTTAAGCTACTTCTTTTTATACGACCGCAAAAAATTTTTTGTGGTCGTATATTGGTATGACGTTGGCGTCGTCGTCGTCGTCCGAAGACACATTGGTTTTCGCACTCTAACTTTAGTTTAAGTAAATGGATCTCTAGGAAATTTTACCATAAGGTTCAATACCACAAAAGGAAGGTTGGGATTGATTTTGGGGGTTATGGTACCAACAGTTAAGGAATTAGGGGCCAAAAATAAGCATTTTTGTAACTTCCAGACAATAACTTGTGTGTAAGTGTATGAATCTCTCTGACATTGTACCACAAGGTTCCATATCACAAAGGGAATGCTGGGATTGATTTTGGGGGTAATTGCCTCAAAATTTTAGGAATTAGGGGCCAAAAAGGGGCAAAAATAAGCATTTTCTAGTTTCAGGACAATAACTTGTGTGTAAGTGTATGGATCTTTCTGAAATTGTACTACAAGGTTCCATATCACAAAGGGAAAGCTGGAATTGAGTTTGGGGTAATTGCCTAAACGTTTAGGAATTAGGGGCCAAAAGGGCCAAAATAAGCATTTTCTAGTTTCCAGACAATAACTTGTGTTTAAGTGTATGGATCTCTCTGAAATTGTACTGGAAGGAACCATACCTCATTGAAGGCTGGGATTGAGTTTGGGGTGATGAATCATAATGGGGTTCAAAATTGGGGGATTTTTTCCCCTTTTCTTCCTTTTTTCCTTTTTTTTCTTTCTTTAAAATTTTCCATTTTAAGTTGGTTATTTCTGATGTATATTTAAAAGCAAATAATAATGATATGGCAGGAGATACACACCAAACAGGATGTGTAAATTATTATATAATAAGTATTGTGCAATAGCAAGAAATTTTCAATTGCACAGTATTGCGCAATAGCAAGAAATCTTCAATTGCACAGTATTGCGCAATAGCAAGAAATATCCAATAGCACAATATTGCACAATAGGAAGAAATTGTCAATTGTACAGTATTGCACAATAGCAAGAAATATTCAATTGCACAGTATTGCAATTGCAAGAAATATTTAATTGCACAGTATTGTGCAAAGAAGATACTTTGTATAAATTGCTTATTTCTTGACCAATTTCAATGGGGTTTTATTCTTGAATTCTTGGGGTTCTTTAATATGCTGAATCTAACCGTGTATTAAGTTTTTGGATTTTGGGCCCTGTTTTTAAATTGGTCCACATTGAGGTCCAAAGGGTCCAAAATTAAACTTTGTTTGATTTCATCAAAATTGAATTATTGGGGTTCTTTGATATGCGAATCTAACTGTGTATTTAGATTCTTAATTTTTGGTCCCGTTTTCAAATTGGTCTACATTAAGGTCCAAAGGGTCCAAAATTAAACTTAGTTTGATTTTAACAAAATTGAATTCTTAGGGTTCTTTGATATGCTGAATCTAATCATGTATTTAGATTTTTGATTATGGGCCCAGTTTTCAAGTTGGTCCAAAATTAAACTTTGTTTGATTTCAACAAAATTGAATATATGGGGTTCTTTGATATGCTGAATCTAACCATGTATTTAGATTCTTAATTTTTGGTCCTGTTTTCAAATTGGTCTACATTAAGGTCCAAAGGGTCCAAAATTAAACTTAATTTGATTTTAACAAAATTGAATTCTTAGGGTTCTTTGATATGCTGAATCTAACCATGTATTAAATTTTGATTTTGGGCCCCATTATCAACTTTGTCCACATTGAGGTCAAAAGGGTCCAAAATTAAACTTTGTTTGATTTCAACAAAATTGAATATATGGGGTTCTTTGATATGCTGAATCTAACCGTGTATTTAGATTCTTAATTTTGGTCCTGTTTTCAAATTGGTATACATTAAGGTCCAAAGGGTCCAAAATTAAACTTAGTTTTATTTTAACAAAATTGAATTCTTAGGGTTCTTTGATATGCTGAATCTAATCATGTATTTAGATTTTGATTATGGGCCCAGTTTTCAAGTTGGTCCAAATTGGGTCCAAAATTAAACTTTGTTTGATTTCAACAAAATTGAATATATGGGGTTCTTTGATATGCTGAATCTAACCATGTATTTAGATTCTTAATTTTTGGTCCTGTTTTCAAATTGGTCTACATTAAGGTCCAAAGGGTCCAAAATTAAACTTAATTTGATTTTAACAAAATTGAATTCTTAGGGTTCTTTGATATGCTGAGTCTAAACATGTCTTTAAATTTTTGATTATGGGCCCAGTTTTCAAGTTGGTCCAAATCGGGTCCAAAATTAAACTTTGTTTGATTTCAACAAAATTGAATATATGGGGTTCTTTGATATGCTGAATCTAACCATGTATTTAGATTTTTGATTTTTGGGCCCGTTATCAACTTTGTCCACATTGAGGTCAAAAGGGTCCAAAATTAAACTTTGTTTGATTTCAACAAAATTGAATATATGGGGTTCTTTGATATGCTGAATCTAACCATGTATTTAGATTTTTGATTTTTGGGCCCGTTATCAACTTTGTCCACATTGAGGTCAAAAGGGTCCAAAATTAAACTTTGTTTGATTTCATCAAAATTGAACTCTTAGGGTTCTTTGATATGCTGAATCTAACCATGTATTTAGATTTTGGATATTGGACCATAATAGGTGAATGGAGAGGGCTTACATAGGCTATGCCTGTTGCCCAATCCAATTCAATTTATTTGAATAAAATACTGTTTAAACTAAAAAATAGGTGAATGTCCAATTTAAAATTTTTAAGTTCTTCGACCACATTCATTCTGTGTCAGAAACCTATGCTGTGTCAAATAGTCAATCACAATCCAAATTCAGAGCTGTATCAAGCTTGAATGTTGTGTCCATACTTGCCCCAACTGTTCAGGGTTCGACCTCTGCGGTCATATCAAGCTGCGCCCTGCGGAGCATTTTATTCCAACATCGACAGTATAAATTTCCAACCCAATTGCATATGGCCAAAATAAAAATTTGTTCAGATTCTTTGCTAACCCATCTTTTATGCCTCAAAATACCTGCCCCTTAAGTTTTTCTTGTCATCTCGGACTTAAATAGCAGATATTTCCACATATCCAGGATAAAAAAAAATCTATTCACATACTATAAAATGTATGTATTTGGTTTAATAGAGTTAACAAAAAGCTTAAAATGTATGTAGTTTTGTAGTTTTCAACATTAATTATACCCCAGAGGTATAGAGATATAGTTTTTCACCTGTCAATCATCTTTGTTCCAGGTGTTAATTCAAATACTTAATATTGGGATTGTGACCTTCCCGCGACATATATGGCCATATGTATCTAGATTCAAGTTAAAAAATGTCATAGGAGTAACTATAATTAGACCAACATTTTTGCTTAATCGTTGGGGCATGGGGTATGCAATTTGATTACTAAAAGTTTCTTAAATTACTAAAATATTGACCGATTGAAATGTTTTCTCAGATCATTTCAATTTTCTCAACACAAAAAAAAAAAATCTTTTTTTCTGACATTGAATCTAAAGGTCCTGAAAATTTGAAATAGATGTAATTTTTGGAGTATGACACCTTACATGGTCATCAAACTTTTAAAGGGTGTTGGTGGCCCCCAAATCCTAATTGATGCATACTTTATTTCACTTAAATTACAGTTTGTTTGAATTATCATGATTATAGCAACTTTTTATATCGTTTCGAAATGATATTAAAAGCCCTTTAGGAACAGCAAGTGAAAATGATGACAAATCTTTCGGGTCGGAATTTTGTGAAGACAAACATACCCAACGTGTACTGATTCACTTGTCTTATCTATCTGTACACATCTTGATATGGTACATGTATTTACGATTCTACATACTTGTATATATATGTATATGTGCAGATTTGCAATGTTCTAGTTTGTAGTTGCTTTTTGATTTGACTCATTTTTTTTTGTCCTGAAACTCCTATCAAGTTAAAAGTTATGGTTTACGGTAGTTACATGTACATGTAACAATGAAATTTTAGGTCACATCAACTTAAAACATGTTCATTATGATGTGAAATTTAAAAAAAAAAACAAATTCAAGTTTAGAATTTGACAGATTTCGTGGTTCACCAATGTAATAGTGCAAGCATGTTCTATGGACACATATTCTTGTTGAAGTTTCTTCTTACCCTGCTACATCTGTTTATATGGAATATTCTGAATATCACGGACTGTTCCAAAGATTTAAGGATCAGTCTATGACAAGTGAATAGTTGAATGTTAGCAAGGAAAGTAATTTTTCCGTGCAAATAACCCAATTTTTATCTAACCCATGTTTTCGAACAATAAGTCTTGTGTGATTGCTTTAAAAAGAAAATAAACATATTTTAAAAGAAATTTTAGAAAATATAGAAAAATACTCGTGAAGGTCAAGAAAAATGATTTTTGGTTTGAAAAGAAATGCAGTCTTTATATATCTTTATATATGTTCTGTGGTCGGGTTGTTGTCTTTTTGACACATTCCCCATTTCCATTCTCAATTTTATTTATATATCGAAACTATTTTTATGCACCTGCCGTAGCGGAGGGGCATTAAGTTTTACCCTTGTCCGTATGTACATTCGTCCCAAAGTTGGTTTCCGTTTTCTAACTTTAGTTTGCCTCAACAAAATGCTTATTACCACAAAACACAGATCAAGTTTGAATATTGGTGGCGTCACTTTAACTGTTTTAGAGTTGTGCCCCTTTACAAATGGAAAAATTGCTGAATTTTACTTTTTTGTTCTCTTACTTGAGTTTGCCTCAACCAAATGTTATGAAACTTATACACATGCTTATTACCACAAAATATAGATCAAGTTTGAATTTTGGTGATGTCACTTTAAACCGTTCTAGAGTTAAGCCCCTGTACAAATGGAAAAATTGAATTTTTCGTTTCCGTTCTCTAACTTAAGTTTGCCTCAAACAAATGTTATGAAACTTATACACAATGCTTATTACCACAAAATACAGATCGAGTTTGAATTTTGGAGGTGTCAGTTTTACCGTTCTTCAGTTATGTCCCTTTATAACTTTATTTCTCGTAAAATGCTTGTTTGG
This sequence comes from Mytilus coruscus, assembly GCA_017311375.1. NCBI lineage: Eukaryota > Metazoa > Mollusca > Bivalvia > Mytilida > Mytilidae > Mytilus > Mytilus coruscus. The sequence continues at coordinate 4,675,896 of CM029605.1, forward strand.
ACAGGTTGAAATTGGGTCAAAGGCTGAGTGGCACGAAAATGTTAACCATTCACACTTTCTGACATAGAAAGACATTGAGTGGTATATTTAGGAGTGATGGGACAGTGGTGTAATGCCACAACATAAGAACAAACTAAAACAATTTGTTGTAAAGGGCTCAACTCATCAAATTAATATTAAGTACTGGGCTCTCGGTCATAAAACTTTACTAGGTACTCGGAGTACAAAATTTGTGCTTGAAACACCAGATCCATGATTTTGATTGGTTGATTTCTGAGTCTGAGTACGAAAATCGTGCTCGAAAGTTTTATGACCGCAAGGCCTGATCATGATCTGAGAGTACTCACAATTTTTCTGGAATTGCACATTTTGAATTCCCCCCTACAAAGTTTCTGTTCATGTGAATATGATGACTATCTTTCGGGTCTGATTTGCTGTGAAGACAAACCTTACCCAACGTGTACTGATTCACTTGTATATGTTTATAGCAGTAGGATCATGTCTGTATTATTAACATGCTATAATGCAATCATCTTGTTTTTTGGTCCAACAAAAATTTTCGTTGTGCACTTTCTCAGAAACGGTTAAACAGCATGACTTCATATGTAGAGAACCGATTCACATTAATGAATTGTAAAGTGTCAGCACTTTTCAGATCTGTCAGTTAGTTACTTCCTGTTTGCAGATACATTTGTACTTTGAATTTTCCAATATGTTTAATAATGAACTTGAAATAAAAACACACCAATATACCAGCTTATGTGCAATTGAATACACTTATAGTACTGTAAATAATTTTATTATGAGGCATATTGCTACCTCATTTTCTTTGTAACTGACTTAAAGATACTTTTGTAGGACTGAAATTTTCTTGGAATTGCACATGACATTTTTAATTCCCCTCATCATGTTCCTCAATACAAAGTGACTGTTCATGTGAATATGATGACTATCTTTCGGGTCTGATTTGCTGTGAAGACAAACCTTACCCAACGTGTACTGATTCACTTGTATATATTTATGCTCTGTGCACTCCATAAATAAGTCTACATCAGAAAATGTGTCTTAATTTATGATGAAAACAAAATTTGAGTTATCAAAAGTAACATGTCCTAAAGTGGAATAAGTTATTGTGTTTTCTGCACAATTATATCATTAAATGTCAGCTGAGAGTTGCAATGCAAATTTATTTTGAGTCTTCACATTGTGTCAAGCTTGTGATATTTTAAGATCTAAGTATATGCCTATAAAAAAATATAAATAAATTTTCCTGGAATTGCACATGATATTTTTAATTCCCCTGTTCAGGCTCCTAATTACAAAGTTGCTGTTTATGTGAATATGATGACTATCTTTCGGGTCTGATTTGCTGTGAAGACAAACCTTACCCAACGTGTACTGATTCACTTGTATATGTGTATAGCAGTAGGATCATGTCTGTGTATTGTTGTTTTACCTCAGGTGAAATTTTAAAAACATACTAGCTAGCATTGAAGAAAAAGGCCAAACCAATATAAAAATAAGGAGATGTGGTATGATACAATGTACCAGCTTTCATGAATTTACAATTGCACATAGACTGACTTGTAGTAAATGATGTGGGATATTATGCAAGTAGATTCTTCATTTTTTTTTTGTAACTTACTAAAACGAAAATTTTGTTTGACTGAAATATTTATTCTCAATGCACTTCATTATTCATAAGTCTACATCAGAAAATGTGTCTAATTTATGATAAAACAGAATCTAGGGACTGTGAAGTTATCAAAGATTACATACATATATACATGTCTCTCCTGTAGTGGCAGGTCATATATATATAAGCTATTGTGTTTTTTTCACATTTATTATATTAAATATCAGCTGAGAGTCACCTTGTGAATCTATTTTGAGAGTGAGTCTTCACATTGTGTCAAGTTTCTAATATTTTATGATCTATAAATTTTTGCATATAAAAAAAGATATAAATTTTCCTGGAATTGTTCATGACATTTTTATTTCCCCTAGACAGGTTCCTAAATACAAAGTTCCGGTTCATGTGAATATGATGACTATCTTTCGGGTCTGATTTGCTGTGAAGACAAACCTTACCCAACATGTACTGATTCACTTGAATAATATATAGCATTAGGATTATAACTGCTAGCTAACATTGAAGAAAACACCACAAACTTATATGTACGTACAATTGCATACACTGACTTGTAGTAAATAATGTCCAAAATAATACAAATGGCTGCTTAAATTTCTTTGTTGCTGATTTAATGATACTTTTGAATGACTGAAATATTTATGCCATCTTGATGCACACTATATATATCTAAAGATGTGTCTAATTTGTAACAAATACAGAAAGTGTAGGGATTATAAAGCTAACAAAGGTTGTATATGTCTTCCTTAATGTGGAAGGTCATGTACATTTGTTACTGTGGTTTTTTTGTGCATTTATATCATAAAATATCATCTGAGAGACACAATGTGAATATATTTGCCAAATTGGAGAGTGAGGGTGGCCAGCGAGCCAAAATGCATAACAGTTTGTCGAGCTGCAGGTTCTATTTATGCGCATATAGATAAATATATATATAAATTTTCCTGGAATTGCACATAAACATTTTCAATTCCCCTATAGGGTTCCTAAATACAAAGTTCCGGTTCATGTGAATATGATGACTATCTTTCGGGTCTGATTTGCTGTGAAGACAAACCTTACCCAACGTGTACTGATTCACTTGTATACCGGTAGATCATAACAGTAGACCCACATGACGTATGTTCTGGTAATTATTACATCAGCCAATGACATTTCTGTCTTCAAGTTTTTGAAGGTGTGTATTAATTCAACAAAACCAAAGAATCCCGAAAGGTCTTTAAAGCAAAACATAAAACTGATTATTTTCAGATCCTCCTAAGCAAAGCTTGGACACAGGATCTGTACTTTAATAAGATTATTTTTCTCCATATTATTTTCTGATTTAACAAAATGTTTTTGTTTTTAGGCTGTTCCTTCCGAAGGAAACAACCATAAACTGTGATAAACTGAGTATGTGTGCTGGAGAGAAGATTGGTGTATGTGAAATACCTGTGAAGATTTTGTACAAATGAAAGAAGAAGATTATTATTTATTGATCCTTCTTGTTGATGATGAACTTTCAACTTTTAACTCTTGATTTATGATTGTCATTGTTAAGTACTGTGCTGAATTGTGAAACTTGTCATTGTTAAATACTTTCATGTATTGTAAAATACTAGAGGCTTTATTCCATTCACGTTATTCCAAGTTTCAAGGATGATTATGTAAATACAATACTAATTATGAAAAAAAGAACCCAATTCAACACAGAATCATTCATTAGTCAAATGCTTATTCTGCTATGTTAAAGCCTGGACATTGTGATAATAAAATCTTTAGGTTTTCACAAACACCATATTGTAGTTGTGTTTATATTAACCTTTTGACCTGTTTTATTTTGAGTTTTTGGGTAAAGATTGCATGAAATACAATCAAAATCCTATGGTACTGACTTGATATGTTTATCACTACTTTTGAGATACACAAAATATAGTGCATTGATCATAACATTCTATACATCCTATCCATGAATATTTCCAGAAATTTATCAATGAAATATATGCTCAGATATTCAAGTTACAAAATGATGTTATACTGGTCAAGACAATTACATATCTTGTGCAAGGTGCAGGAATCTAATATCTGTTCTAAAAATATCAACGATATCATTGTTCAAGTAATCTTTAAAATTGGAGTTATCTTCCTTTGCCCATAATTGTAGTTGAATCAACTACAACCAATGTGTATACAATTCAATGTTTAATTTTCCTGCCCACTGATAAATTAAAGCAATTTTTACCCTTCTGTGCTTACAAGCACTTTGATTATGTTTTATGGCATTATTATAATATAAAAATAAGAAAATGTGGTATGAATGCCAATGACACAACTCTCCAAATTAACAACTATGGGTCACCAATCGGCCTTCATCAATGAGCAAAACCCATACCACATAGTCAACTATAAAAGGCCCCAAAATGACAAATGTAAAACAATTCAAACAAGAAAACTAACAGCCTGATTTATGTACAAAATAATGAACGAAAAACAAATATGATATACAGCATGATTATGTTGCTGTCTCATTGTCATATATATTCCATGTCTCTTTTTCTTCATATCTGTTATCAGTATAACTTGCTTGCTCAGTATCATTATAGCTTCTCTTTAGATAGGTTTTGATATGATGTAATTTCAGTTTGAGTTATTTTCCTTGGTTCCTCATTTTGAAGGGTTAAAATGGTTGATTTACTGACCAAATTAAAACATGTGGTACAAATAAGTGAAAATATTCTTTCTAGATCGTAGGAATGAGACCAGTATGACTAGAGAAATAGGAATTCTTCGGTAAACAAATTTTCTATAGTCTAGTGGTGCATATAACAATTTATGTTGCACTTAGATCTCCAACATGGCAATAAAGGGAAGTAACTTGTTCATAAGGATAAGATGAGTCTGTTGCTTAATGAAACTGCATAGAATTTTTTAATTAAAAAATACACTAGGGATGAGCTCTCATTCTTCTTGTGCTTCACCTGTGTGTTTGAACAAGATCAGTTGTCTCCGAGAGGAGAAAGAATTTTTATCACAGGGGAAAGTATTAGTTATAAATAATTAATTTCAACCAATCATGATTACATTGGTGTTAATTGTGGTTTCAAGAGAGAAAAGCAGGAATGATAGTAAATGCAAGTTCTTTTAAATCACAGAGATGTGAAATCTTTCAGGTGCTGTTGGAATGTTACTACATAGAGATGGAGAGTTCACAGTTGGAAAATTAAAATCAATTATGATTAAAAAATGATTTCACAACCAACCCTCTATTTCATTTTTTGTTCACCAGAAGATTCTGTTAGTCGCAGAATGCGAGTGAGACGGTATGCTTGTCAAGCTACAGCGTTAACTATTTGTAGAATGTTTGATATTTTAGAGGTTACAAGACCTGGATGCTTCATACCGTGTATACAGAAGCTATCTGTTATGAAGTTTCCGCCTGTCTTGTCCATTGTCCCTAACCTTGTTTTCATGGTTAAGATTGATTTTGGGGTTATTGTCCTACCTGTGTAGGACTTGGGGTTCAAAAACAAGCATTTTTCTTGTTTCAGGACAATGACTTGTGTATAAGTGCATGAATCTCTATGAAATATTACCAGGTTCTATACATCAGAAGGAATGTTGGGGGTCATGGCCCAAAATGTTAAGGAATAGGAGCAGAAAAAGGGGCAAAAAAAAGTAGGAGTTTCTAGACCATAACTTTTGAGTATAAGTCTGGGTCGCTATGAAATTTTACCACAAGGGACCATACCATAAAAGAAAGGTTATGAACCTAACCGTTTTTGAAAAAGAGGCCAAAAAGCAATACTTTTGTATACATTGATTATTTCTTGACCATTTTCAATGGGGTTTAATTCAAAGTCTTGAATTTCTGGGGTTCTTAAATATGTTGAATCTAACCCTGTATTTAAAATTTGGATTCTTGGTCCTGTTTTTGAATTGGCCCATATTGAGGTTTAAAGGGTCCAAAATAAATTAATCTTTTATTTCATAAAAAAATTGAATTATCAGGGTTCTTTGCTTTGCTGAATCTAACTGTATTTAGAATTTGATTGTGGGACTGGTTTTCAAACGTCTAAATTAAAGTCCAAAGGGTCCAAATTTAACTTTGTTTGATTTTAACAAAAATTGAATTCAAGGTGTACTAAGCTGAATCTAAATCTTATAGGCACTGGCTACGGTTACATGGAAATGTAACAATAATATAAAAATTATTGTTACATTGGAGACTAATTGCCGGAATGCAGGGTTGGGTAAGGAACCGATTAATTACGAATGTAACAATAATATTTGGGTCTACGGTTACATTGCGTAATTGTTACATTAACGCACTGCAATGTACGATGGGAATAGTAATAAATATGTATTAAAATAAAACTTGAAAACTTTTATTTGATATTTACAATATTGCATACAATATTTTGATTTTTTATTTACAATGACAGTTTCTATAAATCCAGTATGTTGTTTTTGGAGCATGTTTTAGCATTTTCGGTGAAACCACTCTAAGCAGCCATCACAAACCAGTGATACGGCAATGTGCACGCTCTATATTGCATACCGTACAATTCCATTCTACATTTTCCCTTTATGAAGTTTAAGAAACTTTCAATGTCTGAATGCCATGCTTCAGGTGAAAAATATTTTGTTACTCTTGCGATGTTTACATTTTCGTCCAATATTTTTTTTGGAAGCAGGTTAGGTTGTTTAAATACAAGTCAATTGTGAAAGCAATTAATGTTGACATTTGTCGACAGATTGAAATTGGTGAAAACAGTGTTTTCATTTTCAGAGTCCAGATATTTTGTGATCTTATCAGTCGTGGCAGTACATGCTCTATTGAACAGTTCATTACTAGAGTATTCATCAATAATGATATTGAACTAAACTGTAGTAGTCATGATTTTTAACAACACCAAAACAATCAATACTTATTCGCTGAATAATATTATTATTATTAATATTATCTAGTACATATCGAAGAATTAAGCAACATAACTATAGAAGGTTTAAGTTTAATAAATCTATCATACATTGCAGTCTTTAATGTAACAATAACGCAATGTAACCGTAGACCCAAATATTATTGTTACATTCGTAATTAATCGGTTCCTTACCCTACCCTGCATTCCGGCAATTAGTCTCCAATGTAACAATAATTTTTATATTATTGTTACATTTCCATGTAACCGTAGCCAGTGCCAATCTTATATGTATTAAGATTTTTTAATTTAAGCCCAGATTTCTATTTGGTCCAAACTTTATTTGATTTCAACAAAAACTGAATATAAGAATTGAATATATATAAGTACTTTGATGTTCCAAATTTAAACGTGTATTTAGATTTTGGGCCCAGCTTTCAAGTTGGTTCAAATCGGGGAACCAAATTTAACTTTTTTATTTCAACAAAAATTGAATATATGGAGTTCTTCGATATGCTGAATCTAACCGTTTATTTAGAATTTGGATTTTGGGGCCTGTTATTAAATTGGTTCACATTGTGGTCCAAAGGGTGCAAAATTAAACTGTTTGATTTCATCAAAAATGTAATATACTGATTCTAACCGTGTATTTAGATTTGGATACTAGTATTGGAGTATAAGCGATAAAAGTCCAGTTTCAAAATTTTGAGTTTCTTTGACCACATTTATTCTGTCAGAAATCTATGATGTATCAAATATTTAATCACAATCCAAATTTAGAGCTGTATCAAGTTTGAATGTAGTGTCCATACTTGCCCCCAACTGTTCAGGGTTAGTTCTCTGCGGTTGTATCAGAGCATTTTATTCTCTTAAGAGTAACAAGATACCTATATATATTTATATGGGTTCCTTCGTTTAAACAATATTTATTCAGATAAATCATCGCATAACGATGTAATAAATATTTAGGTTTCAGAAACAAGCAAATTTGCTTTTACAAATATGTCTCTTAGGTTCCTTGCTAGGTATAATACTTGTACACCAGACAATTCCACCTGATCACGACCTCATTTCATTGAACAGTGATCAAGATTAAGTTCAGTTTTCTAGGTCGATTCGGTATCTCAGATATAAGTACTTATTAAGCAGTATGTCAACCATAATTGGTTTATGAAATGATTGTCCGTTTGATGGGTTTCATTTCACCTTGACCTTATTTTCATGGTTTATTGGTCAATGTAAAGTTTTTATTTTAGGTCCGTTCCTCCGGTACTTAAGGGAGCTACCATTTGATTTTTATGGAGGGGCTAGGATGAAATTTGAAAAAAGGCAGGACAGAAGTTTTAAGTAAAATAAAAGGCAGGATGAGCAACTTGGCAAAAAAAAATGACAAATTTGTATAAAAGTCAGGATAAACTAATAAAAAAAAGGCAGGACCGAATAAAGTGAAAAATAAAAAGACAGGACCGAGATTACAACTAAAAAAAAAATGCAGGACACAATTTTTCATCCTAGCCCCCATAAAAATCAAGTGGTAGCTCCCTAAAACCAATAGGTCATTTATATTTGTTCTATGGTGCACATGTCTGTTTGTCAGGTTCATTTTACCTTAACCTGATTTTATTTTCATGGTTCAATGGTCAGAGTTATTTGTTTTCTTCTTTACAAACGACTAGTTTTCTAGATACTTCAAGCAATGGGTTAACTATATTTGGTAAATATGTTTGTATGGTAAACATGTTCATCTGACCTTGACATTTTGGGATAGTACAATCAAGACTTTAACAGTATGTGGTGTACGATTGAAAGGTGTATAAGTCTGTCTTACATAGTTCATCTGACCTTGATCTGATTTACATGAATGATTGATAATGTTAATTTTATGTAATACTTGTAGTATATAGATAAGGAGATGTGGTATGATTGCCCAATGAGATCCACCAAAGTTCAAATGAAGTGGATGTAAGCAAATATAGGCAACCGTAAGGCCATCAACAATGAGAAAAGCAAATATGGCGGACATGAACCAACAAAAACCCCTGAAGTACAGGTTCCTGGCTTTGGACAGGCTCGTAAAGAATATGGGAGGATTAAACATGTTTGAAGGCGCCTACCCTCCTCTAAACTGGGATAGTGGTGTAACCGTACAACATAAGAACAAACTATAATAAAGAGCTGCACCATGAGCGCATGATACACACGTCTCTTTTTCAAAGAATAAAGTTCCATAACTCCTCAATGTCATACATACATGTATCAGAAATTTATAAAAATCGAAAGGGAGCTCACATCAATAGATTTAAACAATTCATCAAAGTTTCATGAAAACTGCTCGGAGCATTTTTGAGTTATTGTCCGAAAACTGGAAAATCACCCCTTTTAAATGAATAAAACCCCATAACCCGGAAACGTAAAATCCAAAAATTATAAACATCGAAAAAGAGCCCACATCCATAGATACAAACAATTCATCAAAGTTTCATGCAAATTGGTTTAAGCGTTTTTGTTTTATTGTCCGACATGTTGACGACGGACGGACGGACAACGGTATACCATAATACGTCCCGTAAACGGGCGTATAAAAATCAGTTGAAAAAAGGGCTTAACTCATCAGATTGATACAAAGCAGAAAAATATCTTTAAAAAAAAACATAACGGACGTGGCAGGGTATTTATAAATACCTGAAATAAGAAAAGAAACAAAGTACGAGTCAGAGAGTTGCAGTTACTGACAGCTAGTTAAAATTGGGATATAATATTTTGTTAGTATAATATAGTCACATGTTTAAATTATAAGCCAATAACAACTGATGAAAAAATTATGCATCTAAGACTCAGACTTGGTATAGTATAGAGCAGACATTTTTAGTTAAAGCATCGTTCCAGAATATACCTATCCTATTTTTTTTTACTGTCTAAAGACATGATATAAGTTTGGCTTCGCCTCACCCGATATGAATTTCATTGACCCGATAAATTCTCGTATTAGGACAATTGCACACTGTGTAACGAATTTATCCTGATTTTGTTATATCACCACTTATTATATTCAAATTCAATTAATATTACAATATCAACCAAATATATTTAGATATTTAACCTAAAACTGTGAAAAATGAAAATATTAGGACTATAAAGAAACTAAAAATCTTTTTTTATTAGGTCAATGGTATAAGGAGATAATTACAATTGACTTAATAAAAATTGCACTGAAATTTATTCTAAGGACAATATCAGTCAATCAAATTGCGAGAAATTACTCTAGCTCAGGATAAAACAATTTATCTATAGTTTGTTTGCTTAATTATTTGATTGAATCATACATTTATTACATTAGTCATGTTAGTCTGTGTGAGAAATTTATTTATATATCTACAGGAATATGAATCGTTATTCATGTATGTTTTTAATTTTAGTTCATTTATATGTTTTGGAGTTTAGTGTGACGTCCATTTTCACTGAACTAGCACACAATTTTAGTTAGGGGCCAGCTGAGGACCACCTCCGGGTGCAGGATTTTCTCGCTGCATTGAAGACCCATTGGTGGCCTTCGGCTGTTGTCTGCTCTTTGGTCGGGTTGTTGTCGCTTTGACATATTCCCATTTCCATTCTCAGTTTTATCTTATGCAATTATGCATTCCAATTTCAATTTAGATAAAAAAGTATATCCTTTTACTTATTTTCTAAGCCCGTTAAAATAGATTTTCTTTAAAAACATTGATGATTAAGGGAACTTTCGAAGAAACCCGGAAGTGCCATATTCCAAATACGCAGTCTCTCCATTTATGTCAATATTTCCTGTTAATTGTTAGGTCAACAAGATGGCGAGGAAAACTTACGATTATCTATTTAAACTCTCGTTAATTGGCGATAGTAATGTTGGAAAGTCTAGTGTTATATTCAGATTAATCGCAAATGACTTTGATCCAAGACCTTTTCTCGGATGTACGTGTGGGTTGGTGATGTAATGGTAAAGACCGATGGCTACAGTGCTAAAGGTCCTGGGTTCGATCCTGACTCGGGGCGCTGGAAATTTCAACACATAAGAAGGCTGATTTTACCCTCCACACACATCTCTGATACCCAGGCCGGTGTCTAAACTAGTATTTGTACTTTGGGGCCTAGGTTTGTCAAAGTCGTTGGCAACTTTGACCAACCGAGGCCCCAAAGGAGATCAATCTTCAGATATCTCTTCGGTTTGTCTGTTCCCGCTGAGTTGCCCAATGGTTCTCTCGGAGTACTTCCTCCACCATAATAACAGAATTCCGGTGTTCTATCTCTCCCATGGTGTAGGAGTGGGGATTTGTCCTTGGTGGTGGGTTGTGCATGCAGAAGTAAGTGACACATCTCCATTAATCCTGTAAGGAGTGAACATTGATACCACTGTACCATCGAATATTTCTAGGGAACTCCGAATAACGGAGGTATCTGTGACAGAATATAAATTCCTCCATGATATTCGTTCCAAAGAACTTTTATCAAAAAACTAAAGTTCCATTTGGGAACTTTTATTATACCCCGTACAACGTAATTTCGCTAATTTTGGCTGATAAATGAAAATCGCGAAAATAAGTTCCGCGAAAAATTTATGCATACGTAAGTAACTCTCTAAAAGCTCAAGCGTTTTGTAAACGATCAATTTTTTTTCCCGGTTATAGCAGGTCAATAACGGTATATATGTTAGAGTAGTAATGGACTTCTGATGTTAGTTACCTGTGACAAATATTTAGTTACCGGTATTTTATTGATTAACTGAATCAGAAAATAACAAATACATAAAATCATTTAACCATAACAATAGACACAAGTTTATTTGTCAATTTTACAACTTTTAACTGCAAATAACTAATATACTGATATCTATCAATATCAACCAAATATATTTAGATATTTAACCTAAAACTGTGAAAATGAAAATATTAGGACTATAAAGAAACTAAAAATCTTTTTTTTATTAGGTCAATGGTATAAGGGAGATAATTACAATTGACTTAATAAAAAAATTGCACTGAAATTTATTCTAAGGACAATATCAGTCAATCAAATTGCGAGAAATTACTCTAGCTCAGGATAAAACAATTTATCTATAGTTTGTTTGCTTAATTATTTGATTGAATCATACATTTATTACATTAGTCATGTTAGTCTGTGTGAGAAATTTATTTATATATCTGCAGGAATATGAATCGTTATTCATGTATGTTTTTTAATTTTAGTTCATTTATATGTTTTGGAGTTTAGTGTGACGTCCATTTTCACTGAACTAGCACACAATTTTAGTTAGGGGCCAGCTGAGGACCACCTCCGGGTGCGGGATTTTCTCGCTGCATTGAAGACCCATTGGTGGCCTTCGGCTGTTGTCTGCTCTTTGGTCGGGTTGTTGTCGCTTTGACATATTCCCCATTTCCATTCTCAGTTTTATCTTATGCAATTATGCATTCCAATTTCAATTTAGATAAAAAAAAAGTATATCCTTTTACTTATTTTCTAAGCCCGTTAAAATAGATTTTCTTTAAAAACATTGATGATTAAGGGAACTTTCGAAGAAACCCGGAAGTGCCATATTCCAAATACGCAGTCTCTCCATTTATGTCAATATTTCCTGTTAATTGTTAGGTCAACAAGATGGCGAGGAAAACTTACGATTATTTATTTAAACTCTCGTTAATTGGCGATAGTAATGTTGGAAAGTCTAGTGTTATATTCAGATTAATCGCAAATGACTTTGATCCAAGACCTTTTCTCGGATGTACGTGTGGGTTGGTGATGTAATGGTAAAGACCGATGGCTACAGTGCTAAAGGTCCTGGGTTCGATCCTGACTCGGGGCGCTGGAAATTTCAACACATAAGAAGGCTGATTTTTACCCTCCCACACACATCTCTGATACCCAGGCCGGTGTCTAAACTAGTATTTGTACTTTGGGGGCCTAGGTTTGTCAAAGTCGTTGGCAACTTTGACCAACCGAGGCCCCCAAAGGAGATCAATCTTCAGATATCTCTTCGGTTTGTCTGTTCCCGCTGAGTTGCCCAATGGTTCTCTCGGAGTACTTCCTCCACCATAATAACAGAATTCCGGTGTTCTATCTCTCCCATGGTGTAGGAGTGGGGATTTGTCCTTGGTGGTGGGTTGTGCATGCAGAAGTAAGTGACACATCTCCATTAATCCTGTAAGGGAGTGAACATTGATACCACTGTACCATCGAATATTTCTAGGGGAACTCCGAATAACGGAGGTATCTGTGACAGAATATAAATTCCTCCATGATATTCGTTCCAAAGAACTTTTATCAAAAAACTAAAGTTCCATTTGGGAACTTTTATTATACCCCGTACAACGTAATTTCGCTAATTTTGGCTGATAAATGAAAATCGCGAAAATAAGTTCCGCGAAAAATTTATGCATACGTAAGTAACTCTCTAAAAGCTCAAGCGTTTTGTAAACGATCAATTTTTTTTCCCGGTTATAGCAGGTCAATAACGGTATATATGTTAGAGTAGTAATGGACTTCTGATGTTAGTTACCTGTGACAAATATTTAGTTACCGGTATTTTATTGATTAACTGAATCAGAAAATAACAAATACATAAAATCATTTAACCATAACAATAGACACAAGTTTATTTGTCAATTTTACAACTTTTTAACTGCAAATAACTAATATACTGATATCTATCATGGCAGCAAATTATAAAGTAACTGAACAAATGAGGCATAAACATTTTAAAATATATACATTGTATATACAAAACACTGTTTAGAACAAATTTCGAGAATGGATTGCAATCATGATTGTTAATTTACAACTTTTTTATAAGAGGAAAATATACATAAATACTGTTACGGTGCTCGTTTCCAGCACACTGTCGTCTTGGTCTTGCACTTGTGTCATTACCAGAGTCAAAAACAAGTTTACCACTTCTAAATCAAAAGTAGTATATATCTGACTAAAATGTAGATTGAGTCAAGAAGATGCTATCATCATCTAGGTCAGGAGTGTTATTGTTTCATCTTGTTGACGAGGGGGTAATTCCGTTTTTAACGACCTTTGCTACCCATCGGGGTCTTGCACGGTCGGCGTCATCTTGTCCGCCGTTATTGTCGTTTTTATTCCCTTCAAGTTAAAATCTGTCATACACAAGTGAGGTGAGCAGTAATTAAGATGCAGATTAAACAAAAAAATAATATGACACTCTTTCTTTAAAGGAACAAATATTATCAAACCATATGATGTTTTAGTTCGAGGAAAAGGTCTTATGAAGGTGGAAATAATATAATGTAATGTTTGTTCTCAAGGACTTTTATTATCCATAGTTTTGTTCCAGGGGGACAAGTATTATGTGGAACAAATATATGTTCACAAATACATTTCCGACTCGTTCTCTGGTCTCAAATTGGTTAAATAAATAGTAAACACTACACCCCTCTTCTTTTTAGCAGTAGGATTAAATGTAAGGATTTTAGATACCACATGTGAAGCTATTGAAGCAATGGAAACTGAATTTAACAAACAAAATCAGAGTGTTTCCTGAATTGGTGTGGGATAAAACGTCATAAGTGATATGGTTTGCTACTGACCCCATACGGACCCATAGAGGGTTAGTAAAATCTATATGATAGGGGGTGAGGCCAAATGTCGAATCCTCTAAGGAGTTTACTATAACCATGAAAGTATTATATTGAAAAGTCAATATAATACTTCCATGCCATAACCCTCTCGACGACGTTTGATCAATCATAGCGTCATAATGTATCCGAGGTCCTATAAATTAAATTCTCTTACGGTAGTGGCCTGTTATCTATTTCTTGCACGAATAGATATTTCTCGTATCACACTGCACGGAGTGAGATACGAAAATTTGCGTTAATTTGATTGGCTTATTCAGCATTATGAGACGATATCAGGGGCGTAGCTGCCTTTAGGCACTTTAGGCACGTGCCTACACATAATTTTTTCACAAATATTTTTTTTTTTTGTTAAAAAAATAATAAACAACGTTATCTGTAGATGCACGCCAGTGAAGTCGTCAAAACTCTTTAATTATCGAATGTCATGTGTACGCTAGTCTATCATCCTTAGTGAATGGAGTATTGGATAGAATTGTATGTCATTATATTCCCCCTTATATAGAAACTATAAACTAGAACTTTGGTTCAATTCATTTCACTTCTATCAACAAATACTTGAATGAATCTTGACTTAGACACATAATTTTTTTTAATTAGTTGTTGTTAGCTATCAACTAGCTTTCCACTTGGTCTTTACCCGACCTACAATAAACCCTTACCAAAGTTTGGCTGTGCAGGATGCATAAATACGCTGTCACGTCTGGTCAGAATAGGGAGGTTTAAACCGATGCCTAGTGTAGAGAGAATGCCACGCTCTCTGCACGTGTAGAAACTTGCAACAACTCTTTGAGGGGTTCGTAGGTGGTCTACTGAAAGGCAAAATTTCTGTTCCTATCCAATAAACCCTCCTTTTCCATTGCATGGCGTTTCTAAATTTCCAGACCTTCGACCTGGATGACCCCTATTACAGGACCTAGCTACCTGTTGTATTTATTGTTAATTTGTTTTTATCCTGAACATGCATGAGCTATTTGCCACTGGACGTTTAGCAATCAATCAGCCAATCAACTAGTTTTCAGTAACTTCAAGTACTCTCAGATCTCCTAAGCAGGTAGGTATTTTACAGTACAGGATATAAGGAAATATGAATTTCTTGAATTTTGTTCGATAGTAAGAACAGAACAGAACTTCTGCATAAGGCATCGACTGTGTGTGTATGTGTTTGTGTAGCCAGGGGACGATGAAGGTTTCTTTTAAATGTAGTATCGTCAATATGTACTTTCAATTGACGTATATATCAATTATCCTCAATCAGAAAGGAATAGATATGAAAATACTGAACAGGTTGTTCTGCTTAAGAAAGGGCTACGCTGATCCACGCTGGGCAATGCATATTGTAAATTTTTTATATATATTTCTGATTGTACTGCCGGTTAATTCATGATCAGTCAGATGTAATTGTAAAATTATGTTTATTATAATTTCTTCGAAATTTTTTTTATGTATATTATCATGATAAAATGACAAGTTTTGGTGTTTTTTTGTACACAAAATTTTGCAACTAAAATGCTGAAAACCGTTTTCCGTCGGGGGGCTTTGCCCCCCTGAACCCCCTACCAGAGCTCTGCCCTGGACTTGCTGGGGGCCTTCAGCGGCCCCAGACCCCCTGCCGCAATTTGTGCCTACAGTTTATTGGATACCTAGCTACGCCCCTGGATATTACGGCATTTCCATTGGTTATTCCTTAGGTCATTGATGACTTTCAAAGGTTAAGACGATGTATACATTTCGTCCATGGCAACGGACATATGTGATTTCTTCAATAATATACAGAACACTCACACTTTTCACCTGACTATCTTCTTTTTGACAAATTTTATTACATTCTGAAGCGTACAAAAAGTCTTAAAATGTCTGAAGTTAAAGTTTGACACCGGAAAAGGACATATGACATATATTGGAATGTGCAATTTAATTAAGAGACTAGATAAATGATTCGCGGAATTGTTAATTAAACACAATTGAGAGTTTTGACCATAAGAGAAATAGGTTTAACAACTTGTGAGAATGAAAATACTCGCCGAAGGCTCGTTTATTATCATATTGAAATTAAATAACTCGAGTTGATATAAAGCGATATCCCATTCTCACTCATTATGAAACCTATAAATATTCAAACTAGAATTTTTTTAAGGAGAATAACTCTCCAAAATTTAACGATAAAAAAATATCAGATATCATACGTATGTTTTGTTTGAATTTTTAACTTGTATCAACTTTTCAACTTTTTTTAAATTCGTTTTACTATTTGATGTGTATGCATGATTATTTCATGTCGATGTTAAAAATTCAGCAATTTGTACTTCATTTTTTGTCTTTGACTTTTTATCAAAAACTGGATATAAACCCCTTTTCCTTTGTTTACACACTCATTTGTTTTTAAACACATGTGATCAGTTTCACAAAAAATCTTACATCTAAAGATGATAGTAAGTCATGAACAATTTAGCCTGGTTTACTTACGTTCAACTTTAATTAGTCGTAAGTTTTTTTGGGAACTGAACACTGTTTTTTATATTTATATTATATGTCGCTACTTTACCATTTCATAATTGAGAGAAGATTTCAATTTTTTACATTTAAAAGAATAGATATTATAAATTTGAAAGACAAAATACATGATAAGTATTTTCCAATATTTTCCAATATATATACATGAAAAGCGCGGGGTACTGAATGTCTCAGCTGTTCGCCCTAACCGCAAAATAAATGGAAGTGCCACCCGGACTCTTTACCTCACCCCGAAATGCTATTGGGTCTTTTTGGTAATGATTTCTTTATCTGGATATGTCCATAGTGTCTTTGTTCCGAAATCAAGTTAAACTCGAAACTATGGGTCAATACATTTTTTTAATAATTATTAGGAACAAGACAGTTGTCCCTTTGGTATACCTTCCGTCTCTCTTTCAGTGCCTATAATTAAAATTTTAATTAGACTGAGTATATGATAAGGAGATAGTAGGACATTGTTATTATTATAACGGAAGATATACTGTAACGTTTTTATATGTTACTTCAGTGGGTTTTATTATTTTTGTATAAGATTACTTATTCTCATTTGCCGTTGTTAAGTCATTCATTACAATCTATTTTTATGGCCTTCAATAAGAGTTTATTTGTTAAATGTAAAATTAATCATGTTAATCTGGTGCCCCGTTGCTCTGGTTATACAGGTGCTCCGGTTGACCTCAGCTCTGGGCTCCGGTTGACCTTAGCCCCTGGCTCCGGTTGACCTCTGCTCCGGGCTCCGGTTGCCCTAGCTCCGGTTGATTATTTATTTGTTAGGAGTCATTTAACCATATTTGTAATCAGGATACTAGGGCAAATAGAGTTGTATAAAAGAGAGAAATAGCTGTAGAGAGGGGAGTTACGATTTTGTGTACGAGAGAAGTGTACGTAGGAGATTTAAGATTATACCACCGTATTGTTGAGCCTGCAGTTTAGATCGATGTTGTAAATTTTATTACTGTTACTTTGGATTTTGAATAATACAGTATTGAACTTTTAATCGACTTTGTGTTTATGTTCACTTACAAGACTTCGCCCAGACTACACCAGGATCCATTTGTTTATTTATGTGACCATGATTCCCTTAACCACGCTACTAGTAGATTTCTATGGTAACCCTGTAATGTGTATCATTGGCATTTGTCGTCCGTATACGAGTGAAAGGCACGACCTGAAACTTATACACCCAACAACACAGCACAAACACCAACACACGAGCACGCACTTTAGTAAAGTTTTAAGTAACTTTCTTCACAGTACAGTTGTATCTTAATATACAAGATCGGATGCATGCAATTATATACGAGTGCTGTCATTGTTCGGACATGTATATATAAAGCGAATGTGAGCTATTGTCTTCACTTGGCAATCGTTAACATTTATGAAAAAAATCTTCTCCTCTTAAATTTTCAAGCAAATTGCAACCAAACTTGTCCACAATCATCCTTAGAATCTCCAGTTTATAGATATTACAGATGAAACCAGCGACAAACCGCCTGAACGACATGGCAAAAGATATAGCATAAGGGTAAAATACAAATAGTGTCTGATATCTTGAAAACCATTATAGATGGAGATAAATAATAAATAGACAAAAATGTTCAAAATGGCAAGGCCTACCAAGCGACCAACATTGTCAGAGGACTCTTTATATGAGTCATTTATGGGCTTTGCTTTGTTGTTGCATTGTATGGCTATTATATGTTTTATTTACATTATTTGTCATGTTGTATATGGCCTGTATGTTGTATTCTTAGATCTATCATATGTGCTTTATCCAATAAAATTTGAATTTAAATAAATATAGATAGAAACTTTAATTTTAACAGCAAAATTATCAACCACTTAAGTCGTCAGTCGACTTCTGTAAACAGAGTTGTTGCCCTCAAATAACAATCGATGTTTTGTAATTTTGGCTATAACATTGAAAACTATAATTTTTAAAAGCTTACTAGATAGATTTTCAGCATTCAAATCTTTATCGGAGTTATTGCTCTTTAACCACGATTTCTACACTCCAGTTTGCTTGTACAGTAGATAGATGATCATATAGATATAGAAACTGTAAATTGCAAACATGATGAGCAAAACAAGATCTACAAATAATTCAAATGACTGAAATCGTAGAATAAATTGACCCTCAATGACGAGTTTTACCCGTTTATGTCTTTTTGGCACATCATAATCGACAAAAAATATATATACTTTGAAAATTTCCCGAGTCCGAAGCGTTTTTCTGGATTTACCTTAATCAGGATTGCTCAAACCGAACCATTGAAAGCCAGGATTGTATATTGTTATAAAAATAAATATAAACAACAGACACCATATATATTGTATAATTAAAAATATGTATTCTCTATCCAAGCAGCATTTGTCTTGCAATCATATTATGCTATGTACCAAACTGTTTCAGCTGTGTCTATTAAATATGTTGTATATCTTCAGTTTATATATTATATTATGCATAAAATGTGTATAAATTACTATTCAGTTCATGTGCAAATAAAAAGAAATTCTAAGGTCAACTGTGCCTGCATGAAAGAACAAAACAGTAAAAGTGATCAGCTTTATAATTCTGGAAATATATCATATAGAACGATCTTTAACTATTTTTATGTTTTTGGTGAACACGTTATAGTAGATCTAGAATGAGAGAATTGTTTAAGCAGCAAATTTTATCAACAAGACAAGATCTACAAATTAATCAAATGTGCTTATGGGAGTTGTCATCCTCGAATATTACTTTTTGACCAATTTTAGTGTTTTACCCTATACCTTGAAACCCATAATGGTTAGGCTGTTAATTTGAACTGCAAAAATTATCAGTAAGACAACCTGTACATTTTCCATTCGACAGAATAATTCTTGTTTTATTGTATCAATTGTATGCAAGAATACAAGCTATACTATTAATGGCGCATTCGGGAACCACTAGTTTCTTCAATTGATTGAAGAGATTTGTTTCAGTCATTGATCATTCGGGAACCACTAGTTTCTTCAATTGATTGAAGAGATTTGTTTCAGTCATTGATCATTCGGGAACCACTAGTTTCTTCAATTGATTGAAGAGATTTGTTTCAGTCATTGATCATTCGGGAAACACTAGTTTCTTCAATTGATTGAAGAGATTTGTTTCAGTCATTGATCATTCGGGAACCACTAGTTTCTTCAATTGATTGAAGAGATTTGTTTCAGTCATTGATCATTCGGGAACCACTAGTTTAATTCTTCAGTTGATTGAAGAGATTTGTTTCAGTCATTGATCATTATATAATTAATTCTATGAAATACAGACTCCAAAACAATTATATCTTATATATGTTGTGTACAAATTGTAATGTTGTTCACATTATAATTCGTGCAGATTTTTTGTACAAGTTATCAGTGTTTTATGAATCACTTAACACAAATGGATGATACAAGCACACAGTCTTTTGTTTCGCATATTTCTGTCATATTTCCATGTCTACATGATTCAGTTAAATACTGAGCATAGATACCAAAAAACATTATAAGAACACGTAGGAAGACTTTTTATTGATATGATTTTGGTATAAGGAAAAAAATAAAAATAAAATTTAAACCATTCAGGTGTCAAGTTATTTCCAGTTTGAGGACTGGCAAGGAGAATAGCACTAAATATTACTTTGAAGTTTATAAATTTGAATTTATGACATTAAACTGATACATTTTAGAAGATAAACTTTTATCACCTGGTGCAAAAATGTATGTGTCAAAAAACTTATAACTTGTACAAAAACCCTGTACAAATTTAATTTGTACAAAATTACATCTTGTACACAACATATACATGTGTACATCGTTTACCTGAGACTACTATTATATATATATATATATTATATTGTGAGTAAACATATGTTCGAAATAAGTCCAATAAGATTAAACATGTGTTTAATCGTTTTATTAAATCAGCAAAGAACATATGCATGCATTTTAATGATCATATGAAATAAGGACTCTCATACAAATAATTGCATTCAATATTTTCAGAAGGAACGATGTCGAATGGTTCGAAGGATCGACTTTTCTCGTGGATATTTTTAGCGCATACAATATAGAAAATGTCTACTGAAAGGACACATATTGAAGGGAACCACACGATTTTCTTACAATAGCCTATATATATATATATATGGCTGAACTATGAATATATCTCTTTCACTAAATACCATGCCATCATGAAACTGAGAAAATCAAGTTTTCATGACAATGTTTATTGGTTCCTCTTAACAGGAGTTCCTCTTGAAACCCAGTTTTATACAATGCTATATATATTATACATGTAAAATAATCTATTTCCGTCGGAAACAAATACTTTCATATTTCTTCTAACGGAAAACATATACTAGTATATGTTAGCGGCAATAAGTGAAATTAGTCATTAAGCTTAAATCCTAGGCAATAAGCTAACGCCTAGGCATTAAGTTATTTCCTGAAATCTGATGATGATTATTCAACCTATTGCCATACATCATTTCAGGCAATAAGATTATTTTGGGATTTTTGTTTATCGTCCAAATATATGTCAATTTGGTGAAATATTCTTCATTAATAATATTTTAAAAATTATAATTCAAAAACTAATATAAACTGATTTAAAAGATCTTTAATTTTTAGTATTTTTTCGTATTCAAAACAGAACTTACTCGTATTTCTTTGTGTTATTGCTCTTCAATGGTCGAGCCGCTTTGATTTGGTCAAAAATAGAAAATTTTGCCAGTCACATCATCTTTTCATCTGTTTTATTGGATATGTAAATTTTCTTAAATACCCATCTTGTCTTTTCACTTCTTAATCTGGATAAATTAGCATTTAAGCAACAACAAATTTCTTGATTTTTTTGCGAACTATCAGGGAAAACAAAGATCATATACCCAAGGCAAAAGTACAATGATCATTTGGCAAAGATTAAACTTTCAAAATCAGAAAATAAGGCAACTATAGACTATTACAATTTAAAATGGTATGACATTTTTTTACTATTGGAAGTTTGAAAGACTGGTAATTAAGGTAATAGAGAATGTTGAGGGAAATTTCTAAGTTTATGTTTTTCTAGCGGAACTGTGTGGTATTTTGGGAAAACACATGAAGAAATGTCAAAACGGCCTATTATTATTATAGAACGTAGAATTAACCTAATAATGGCTTTGCAAGCATTTTCCATTATTCATTTGTACTGTTTCTTCAATTTTATAAAAATTGTAACATGATAAAATGTGCATAGAGATGAGAGTAGCATTAAAACCCGTTTTATATTTTCATTATGGTGTACCAAGATCACCTAAAAATATATTACTAGAGCTCTAACGTCAAAAAAATGCTTCAAAGGTGGCTTCTTATTTAGTTTATGTTTTCACAATATTTGATGGGTCACATAAACAGCAAAAGGGCCAAAGGTCGTGAATTTACAGCTAAGGTTATATCTGAATTAATGCTAATGTGGCCAGAACTAGTTATTGTTCACCGGAAGCCAATACATCTCCAATCAAAGGTAGTATTGAGTGGTCAAACGGAAATATTCATGAAATGCTTACTGCATGGATGAGGAACAACGAATAAACAGTGGTCAATTGGAATCAAATCTGTTCATATACAAAAGAATTATGCTCTACACAAAGATATTGGACGATCACCAGGTACAAATGCTAGAAAAGAAATAAAATAAAAATAGTCTGTGCATCCATAGCTCCGCACCAATTGGTAACAAATGAATTGCAATACAATTATATATCAATATAAAAATAAGGAGATGTAGTACGATTGCTAATGAGACAACTATCCAACAAGTTTACATATATTTTGAGAGTTTTATTCAATGAGTTTTAACATAAATATTTTACTTATGATTTTATTTCATGTA
Organism: Mytilus coruscus; assembly: GCA_017311375.1. NCBI lineage: Eukaryota > Metazoa > Mollusca > Bivalvia > Mytilida > Mytilidae > Mytilus > Mytilus coruscus. The sequence continues at coordinate 4,698,465 of CM029605.1, forward strand.
ATTGACATTCAAACTTCAGTTCTTATTATTTTATTATGTACAAAATGTATTTTAACTTTGAATAAATTTCTTTTTATTTACTCTCATTTTCATTTTAGGCATTAAAATTAATGCCTGGACATAATTTTCAGGATTTAAGAGTAATGCCTTACATTATTTAGGCAATAAACTTACTGCCTAGGCGTTAGCTTATTGCCTAGGATTTAAGCTTAATGCCTAATTTCACTTATTGCCGCTAACATATACATCGTTATATATAATTATAATGTCTAGCCGACCGTTTTTTTGGTGTAGCGCCGTTGAAGACCAGACATTTTTGGTTAAGTATCTTTAAAGTTCAGAATATTTCCATATATGTAAACTATTTTAAAAACGGAAACAAATATTTTACCCACCTACCCATCCTATTAGTTTTCTGTCCTGAGTTATGAAACAATTTATATGTTGTTTGCCTAATAATCATTTGATTGAATTTTACATTTATTTACATTAGTCAGTGTTGACTTGAGTAGTATATTTTTATCTGACTATGCATCTTTATTTAAGTCTCTTATGCAATTATGCATTCCAGTTTCTTATTTTTTCCTAGCTGTTCGAAGTTCCCGCAAAAATGAATTTTCTTAAAAAACATAGATGACTATGAAAACTTCCGAAAAAACCCGGAAGTGCCATTCCGAATACGTCACTCCATTTATGTCAATGAGGGTGTTTCCTGTTAATTTTTAGTTCAACAAGATGGCGAAAACTTACGATTATTTATTTAAACTCTTGTTAATTGGCGATAGTGGTGTTGGAAAGACTTGTGTTTTATTCAGATTCTCCGAAGATGCCTTTAATTCAACATTTATATCAACGATAGGTAAAAAATCTAGAGAAAAACTTATAGTGGTCACTCGGAGTACCTCAATGTTTACCTGTATTTTTTTTCAAAACAAAACATAAAACGTTCGCTTTCATCCAATTCAAGCTTGATGCTCATCACCAAGGCAAATCATTAAACTTCCATATAACCAAATCCTAAGTCCAGTATAAGTAGTACAGAAAACTGCACAATAACAATACCTTTTCTTAACAATGGCTGAGTGAGTCATCAGTCATCATTGTGAACATGACATTATTTTAAAGCATACATGAACATGTATGTGAATGACATATTGTCATTGTTTTTTCAATAATAATGGTGTCTTTTTCACATTAGCATAAGAAGTTTTGATCCTTTTGCAATAGGAAAGACAAATTGCTCAGTGTTATTATAGTACATGTATATACTTAACATACATGTATATGAAAATTTATTGAAAAAAATATTCAATATATATATTTTACTTCATCAAAGTACATCAATCATCAAATACAATGTACCAACTGTAGCAATCCCCTGGCAAAATTTTCCACCTCATTCCCCATAAGCATGATAAGGCCAAATAAAGAATAGTTACCCAACAAACCCTACAATGTACTTAAAACCTCCGACCCTAGAACTTTTTTTCCATTTTTGAAAATGAATTTTGAACGATCCCATTTGTTTGAATGTGAATTTCAATAATTAAATTCACAGACGTCTGTAATCCATTAGAAGTATCCACTATCATGACTATGGCTAATTATACATATAAACATATGAAATATGCAACAAAATCATAACAGATTGCAACAAAATTAACTACATTGTGAAAACATAACATGTCTGTTTATTTTCATTTACAACCAAACATATAGAAAATGGCATACATCCAGTAGGGGTTTGTATAATACCAGAATCAGGAAACCTACCGACCCTATTTCTTTTCCGGAATGTAACTGGAACAACACATACTGACATATATTTTTATTTGGCCTAAAGATCATTAACCCCCTCAAATAACAAGAAACAATATATATGAGAACTAAACTTTTTAAAAGAATTTTATTGATGAATGAAGTATCTGGTTCTACATTTTAACTTATTTTAAAGATTTAGATGTCTTCTGTTTGTCCATTTGGGATCAGGATTACATCCTAGCGTTATTAGTATTGACACTTGTAACCATATTGTTCATCAGGTATGTTTCACAAAAGCTTTTTCGGTGGTGAATTGTGGTCCGACATTACAAACACCAAGATTTTATTGCTAGAACGTGCACAGTGATGTGTGTAAATCGATACAGGGACTACCAAGGCAGGGTTTGAAATTAGCAGGGGCTAACTCGCCAATGGCCCCAAAAATTTGGTGTGGGCTACTAAAACTTCTGCTATTTTTGTATAGAACTAAATATATTGGCTACAAAATTTAAGCTGGGGCTACCATGCCAAAATTATAACTTCAATCCCGGCAAGTCATACTAGATCTGATATGGTCAATGCTTTAACTGGCTGGAAGTCCGCAGTGTCATACATAGATGAATGGAAAATGCTATTTCTTGGAAAGTTAGTGTTAATGAAAGACTCAGTGCTTCCGAAGATATTTCTTACCTGAACAATGGAATTTAGGTACAACTGTGTGAGGCAGATTTATTCCTGTATACATAGAATTCTGATCAATTATTGACTTTCAGACTTTGATACTTACCTGAGTACGGGTCATTTCGTGACTTACACTCAATGGAAGAAGAAAGTCAAAGTTGCCGTCCAAGAAACTGAGGAATCGTTGTGGCATTTCAGGACAAAAATAGACAAGGATTTTGAATTCTTCACATGTATACATACACATTCATAAGGTCTTCATCCGGCATACACTTTTAGCAGAACACACCCATTACTTATAGAACAGTGTCGTTTTATTGTCAATCTATGTACCTTAACCCGTCCATACGAAGAACTGTGCGACAAATGCGGAAGGTTTTTCGGTGATATAACTCTTCACATCGTACTCTCTTGTGAATCTTTCCAGTCAGAAAGGGACAAGTTTTGGTGTGATTTGATTGATATAGGTCCAATCAAATTCAATGCTTATCTTCATAATTTAACTGACAAACCCTTTTTGGCATGTATCTTATCTTGCCATACAGTACACACCGAGAGGACATGTTCTCATACTCCCAACACTGATTCTGGTGTAACACAGTGTCACACTGTAAAACACAGAGTTCTCTCCCAAAATACTCCCAGTTATTACTCCCATGTGGGAGTATTTTATGACCTGTTGATTGCAGGTAAAAGTAATAAAAATCAGCAAAGCATGACTATGGTCTGACAGTGACATGTAATTACAGGTCAACTGTTCCTATTACCATTTGATTACTTCATCCTATTTCAATTATTTCCTATTAAGTTTAATTTCTGAAAGATCTAAAAAGGTAATGAAATGATTTTTTAAAATTTTATACAAATATGTATTTTATTAATATTTGTTTTTGTTTATCTTTGTTAGATTGGAAAATTATTTACATTCTTTCATATTAAAGAATTACAACTTGATATTTATAATAATAAGTTGTATTTGTAAACAGTTAAACAAGTCTAAATTGAAAACAACGTTCAAACCTATGATTGCATTGGATAAAAACCGCAATTTTCATACGTGTGCATGCAAAACAAATTTCTCGTTAGAGGGGTCTAAATACAGCACAAACAACATTTTCCAAAAGACCAAAAAAGTGAAAAAGTATATTTTAACAAAACGCATTTGACAAACATGTCGAACAACAAATGTTCTTAAATCCTGCTGACTGCCATTGGCAATTGCCAAATAAACGGATCACAAGGTGTAATAAATGGATCTTAACTATAAATTTAATACCAAACAGAAAACAATAAACTTGCGGCAAAGATGGTATACTGCAAACAGAGGTGCAAAGATTTTTTGTACACATATCCGTATTTCGACAATTAATGTCTCTTTAGTGATGTTAGGAATCAAAACGGTTATTGGAAGGCCATATGATTTACCTCAATTTAGGATTGACTCTTGAATTTTGAGGAGTCAAAATAGGATGAATGGATCATATAAACCCGAAGGCAAATATAATACAAGCCCAAACGAAAAAATATAAACAAATCTAAATTGAAAACAACGTTCAAACCTATGATTGCGTTGGATAAAAACCGCAATTTTTATACGTGTGCATGCAAAACAAATTTCTCGTTAGAGGGGTCTAAATACAGCACAAACAACATATATATATATATATATCTTCCCTTAATTTTTATTTCAATTTAGTAAAAAGATTAAACAAATTCAGTTAAACATACATGTCTTAATTTCTAATAAATATACTCCACTTATATTTGATATTTTGCTTTGTTTCTATCTAAATTTAAATGTATAAAAAAAAATATTATGCCGATTTAATTAGGTTTTTAGGTATGAAAACCAACACTGTATATAATTTCAATAAATAAAGTTGTTCAGGATTCTATAATTAAATCAATATATATATATATATATACTTATATATGTCTCTGATTAGATTTACCAAATCTCATACTTTTCTTCATTATTGTGACTGTCATTAAATGACAGGAAACACAAGAAATGTTTATTGTGGTCAACAACTACTGGCACACTTCAAAGGTAATTATGGCAATAAAAATCATGGTGTTGGGAGAAACGACACCAAGGTAATAAACAATTAAGGGATTATATGGAGGAATTACTCCAAGTTTCTCCCGATTCCCTCCCAAGATTTTGAGAAGTTTTGCTGGAGTTTTTCGGTGTGACACCAAGTTTTTACACTGTGTTTGGAGGATAAGAATCTGTACTCTCTGTGTGTACTATACAGACTTCGATCTGGACGAAGATGAAAGGACTATGATTCAAAAGGCCTGTATCACAAACATTTACTGGATGTGTGCGACTTGAAGATGTACGAATATATTGGTATCTAAATATTGGTCAATTATTTGTGTATAAGATTCTACTGTCATGACTGTGTGGACATTTTTACTTTCTTAGGCTTAGAAACATTTGATTTTTCTCTTTTTTACGCATTCTTCACGTTTTATATATTTTTGTAAAGGTTAATTTTGATATATTGATTGTAAGTATACTTAATATCCTATCTTCCAACTTTACTTTATGTAGCGATTTAACTAATGCACTCATTGTTGGAGGAAATAAAGATATATAGAATTTGTAAACCAGAATTTCTTATTCAAGGGTGATTTTAAAACTCAATTTTATTTTTTCTAGGGGGCCTTGGTGGCCAAGTGGTCTAAGTAGTTCAACTACTGTATCACTAGTGTGTCAACACTGAGGCTGTGAGTTCGAAACCCCCACGTGGCAGATGTGCTCAACTCCAACCTTAATTGTCTAGGATTATCAATTTTCCTTTCTTGTTTGATTACTGGTGGCTGTAAAGTTTTAATATTAATAATAATCACTGATTATTGATATATTGTCATTTTCAAAAGGTGCATTTGTCAACACCCATGAAAAATTGTTCCTAATGAAATGTTAACATGGTAAACAATATGTAAATCACATCCTCTGTGATTGATAACAAAATATACTCTCACGAAATTATTTAGTTTATTGTTTATTTATTGGGGAAGTTTTTTTTCTGAAAGTTTGAGCTCTCACTGTCTGAATCATGTGAATTGTTATTGGAAACAACTGGATCAAGAAAATATGTAAAAAGTCAGATAAAGTATAAATAATTTAAAAATACATTGAAATGAAAACAAAATCACAGGACACACTAGACATGCTGAATGAATAATGACATTGTATCTGTTTGTGAGTAATGCACATTTAATTATCTTAAAATGATAATTTGTAATTCTTTCTTTGCAGGTATAGATTTTAAAATTCGAACGATAGAATTGGATGGCAAGAAAATAAAACTACAAATATGGTCAGTAAAGTTTATTTATGGATTTTAATAATTTCCCTATTCTATTTTTAGTAATTTTATCTAGGCTGGCTACTTTCTTAGAGTATTTAAAGGCATTTTTTGTCTTGCCTTGACGAAGTCAAAAAGTGAGACAGGTATGCTGTTTCCAGTGTCGGCGTCAACAATGTATTACCGGTAGTTTGTGATTAGGTCTAGTTAATGGTGAACCACTAGTGGTAGGTCAATGATATTTGGTATGCAGTTGTATTAGCATTGGTACATCTCATTTCCATGAAGATTATTGGGCCCCGCCACCTCAGCCCCTCAGTCATGGTCTATTTACTTTGAAACTTTTGCTTAGTTTACATGTATTAGTTTGTGATTAGGTCAGTTTATGGGGAACCATTAGTGATAGGTCAATGATATTTGGTATGCAGTTGTGTAAGCATTAGCATATCTCATTTCCATGGAGATTATTTGGCACCGCCCCCTCAGTCGTGGTCTATTGACTTTGAAACTTTTGCTTAGTTTACATTTATTAGTTTGTGATTAGATTAGATATAGGAGAACCATTAGTAGTAGGTCAATGATAATTGGTATGCAGTTGTATAAGCATTAGCACATCTCATTTCCATGGAGAATATTTGGTCTTTACCCTTCAGTCATGTTCTATTGACTTTGAAACTTTTGCTTAGTTTACATGTGTTAGTTTGTGATTAGATCAGTTTAAGATGAACGACTAATATTAAGTCAATGATAGGCCAACTTAAATTAATTAGTAGATTTTCATCCAGATTTTTGAAAAAAATGGGGCAGGTGGGAGGATTTAATTTTTTAATTTTTATTTCCTCCGAAACCCTTTTGTAATGTGTTCCTCAAGGGTAATAATAGGCTTATATTTATATCATGTATATATAAGTAATTCTACATAAATTTTATGCCCCTGTCGTAGCGGAGGGGGCATTAAGTTTTACCCTTGTCCGTCTGTACTTACGTATGTACGTACGACGTCCCAAAGTTGGTTTCCGTTCTCTAACTTTAGTTTGCCTCAACCAAATGTTATGAAATTTATACACAGTCTTATTACCACAAAACACAGATCAAGTTTGAATTTTGGTGGCATCACTTTAACTGTTCTAGAGTTATGCCCCCTTAACAAATGGAAAAATTGCTGAATTTTTTGTTTCCGTTCTCTAACTTAAGGTAGCCTCAACCAAATGTTATGAAACTTATACACAATGCTTATTACCACAAAACACAAATCAAGTTTGAATTTTGGTGGCGTCACTTGAACCGTTCTAGAGTTATGCCCCTTTACAAATGGAAAAATTGCTAAATTTTTCGTTTCCGTTCTCTAACTTTAGTTTGCCTCTACCAAATGTTATAAAACTCATACACAATGCTTATTACCACAAAATACAGATCAAGTTTGAAATTTGGTGGTGTCACTTTAACTGTTCTAGAGTTATGCCCCTTTACAGATGGAAAAATTGCTGAATTTTTCGTTTCCGTTCTCTAACTTAAGTTAGCCTCAAACAAATGTTATGAAACTTATACACAATGGTTATTTCCACAAAATACAGATCAAGTACAAATTTGGGTAGCGTCAATTTTACCGTTCTTCAGTTATGTCCCTTTATAACTTTATATGATATGCAAGCGGGGGGATCATCTGTGTCCCATGGACACATTCCCCATTTATACAATTCTTAAATAAATATTTCTGATTGGCAACCACTGTTCTAAATGTAATTACCACTTTAGAAACTTATTTTCAGTAAATAACAAAAAGGTGGAGAAATGCTCTCTTTTAACATGATTAGACTACCTACATCAAATTTATTTTGCTTTCTAAGTTATGGTTTGTAGTGACCATAAAAAGAAGCATATGCATTGGTATGAAACACAAGTATTATGAGTACAGAGTGAAATGAAAACTCAAACTGTGTTCAAAATACTAGGGTTAAAGCTTTTATTATTCTTATGCAAGGTGCAAATGTAATTTTACAATTTGTAAAACATGAACTTAACCAAAAAGAAGAAGTTGTTTAATGACTATTGGCGTGCTGGGGACAGAGGGTATTTGCTGTTTGTCAACAAAAAACGACAGCCTTGGGGTAAATCTAATGGCTTTATATAATACATTTTTTTATGTTGGCTGACTTTTTGTACTCAATAATACGGTCATAAGTGAGCTACCATTTGATTTTTATGGGGGGCTAGGATGAAATTTGAAAAAGAAGGCAGGACAGGAGTTTTGAGTAAAAAAAAAAGGCAGGATGAGCAACTTTGCAAAAAAAAAAGGCAGGATGACAATTTATGTAAAAAAAAGTCGGGATAAACTAATAAAAAAAAAGGTAGGACGAATACATGGAATAGAGTGAAAAATAAAAAGGCAGGACAGAGATTACAACTAAAAACAAATTCCAGTCTGATGATTTTGTGCAGAGTTATGGTCCTTGGACTTAGAAAATTCACTCAAATAATCAGTTTTCCGCACTTTTTTTGTCATGCTTGAAGATATTGATTTGATAATTGGTATATACATTGTAGTTTACACCATGACAAGTTATAGATCAGGATAGCATTTTGTTCCAGTACAATGAATTTTTAACAGGTAGGGGACTATGTATTGCCATGCAATACTCTCAGAATGCTTGTTTTTTTGTCTGGCCTTGACGGAGTCAAAAAGCGAGACATAGGTATGCTGTTTGCGACGGCGGCGGCGTCAACAATGTATTAGTTTGTGATTAGGTCTAGTTCATGGTGAACCACTAGTGGTAGGTCAATGATATTTGGTATGCAGTTGTATTAGCATTGGCACATCTCATTACCATAGAGATTATTTGGCCCCGCCCCCTCAGTCAAGGTCTGTTGACTTTGAAACTTTTCATAGTTTTCATGTATTAGTTTGTGATTAGGTCAATTTATGGGGAACCACTAGTGGTAGGTCAATGATATTTGGTATGCAGTTGTATAAGCATTGGCATATCTCATTTCCATGGAGATTATTTGGCTCCGCCCCCAAATGAGGTTTTCATTCTCCATGAAATTATACTTTTATGGATAATAAAAACATCTATTAATGACAGACAACTAAACATTCTATTATAGCAATGCAGTCAAGAGAATTTTAAAAGTAGAAGAAAATAAGACAAGTAAAAAAAATCTGAATTTACCTGTACCAATTAATAAAAAAACACTTAAGTATTACCCCTGACTGCATGTAATTCAACACTATTTCTGAATTTATTCAATAAATGAACAAACATATGTATTTCTTATAAGTCAAAAAATCAGTTCAAAGTTCAACATGTTCAAATGTACATGTACATGCTGACAAGTCTTCTTATGGCTACCTTTCCAAAAGGTATGAAATTCTCAATTTCAAAATCTAATGCATTTTGGGTAATATTTGTAAAGTACCATGAAATACAATGTTGAACCTGAGTCCAGCAAATACATTAAAAATCACATGATTGATCGTCAGGAGGGTCTGGAGGGGGCGGGTCCTTCATTTCTCTATTCTTTAACTTTTTAGGTCATTTTTCTCTATTCTTTATATTTTTTGCCCATTATTTTGTTTTCATTATATTTAAGAACCTCATTATTTTCTATTTATTCTTTTGGTCCATTTTTCTCTATTCTTTAATTTTTTGGTCCATTTTTCTATATTCTTTATATTTTTTGCCCATTATTGAATTTATTCTCTATTCTGTAAACCCCCATCCACACCCTCACGCAGATACAAAGTACAAATTACAAAATATAGCTGGTGATAAGAGTTAAATCACTTATTATTTATGATGATACATAAAATTAAGGAAGTTATAATAAACTGAAGAAGTTGTTCGCTGATCTACCGTCCAAACAAGGAAGAATTAAATACTTATATTGACTTTTTATATTATGTTTGTTTTTATCTTATGTTGAAATTTAAATACGAAATTTAACCGATTTAAGATATAAATAATTTGTATTTGTTGTACAAGCTTGTACAATGAAGAATGTGTTGTCACAGAGTTATTTTTATTATGCAGAAGAAAAACCTTGAACATGTTGAAAGTAAACCACAAGATTATTTAATTTATTATTGATTTGAAGTTGAGTAAATAGTATAATTGTTCAATATATAGTGCATTCAAATATGAGAATTGAAAATATTTAAATGTCTTTTGTTTGCTTTAATGATTTATTTTTTCAAAATATACATTTTTTAAGCTCACCTGGACTGAGGGCCATGTGAGCTATTGTCATCACTTGACTCTCCTTGTTGTCATCCCTCATTGTCATAACTTTTTCAGATATCTTCTCCTCTGAAACTAATGAACCAATTTCAGCCAAACTATGGGTGAATGATTCATAGGGTATCGAGTATAAAATTTTTGGTCAGTCAAACAAACATGGTCGCTGGCCATGGACTAAACATAGAACATAAAGGTAAACTGTATTAAGAGACTTAAATGTTGAAAACTATAATAGATATAGGAAATCTGACAGGGGCATAAATGCTCTGAATGTCAAGATCTGCCTACTCAATTTTTGCATCAAAATTATCAGTTCACTCCTTAAGAAAGTATTGCCCTTAAATGATGATTTTTGTCGAGCCTGCGACTGCTGTCGCAGAAAGCTAGACATAGGGATAGTGATCCGGCAGTGGCATTAACTAACTACTTAAAAGCTTTATATTTTAGAAGGTAGAAGACCTGGATGTTTCATACTTTATATATAGATGCCTTATGTTATGAAGTTTCTGTCTGTCAAATGTCCATTGTCCTTGACCTCATTTTCATGGTTCAGTGATTACTAGAAAAAAGTGAAGATTTTTTGTAATGTTAATTTCTCTCTTATTATGAGTAATAGGATAACTTTAGTATGTGTGTAACTTGCAAGGTCCTCATGCCTGTCAGACAGTTTTCATCTGACCCCAACCTCATTTCATGGATCAGTGAACAAGGTTAAGTTTTCGTGGTCAAGCCCATATATCAGATACTATAAGCAATAGGTCTACTATATTTGGTATATGGAATGATTGTAAGGTGTACATGTCCAACTGGCAGGTGTCATCTGACCTTGACCTCATTTTCATGGTTCAGTGGTTAAAGTTAAGTTTTTGTGTTTTGGTCTTTTTTTCTAATACTATATATGCAATATAATAGGTCAACTATATTTGGTGTATGGAAATATTTTATGATGTACATGTCAGTCTGGCAGGTTTTATTTGACCTTGACCTCATTTTCAGGGTTCATTGCTCAGTGTTAAGTTTTGTGTTTTGGTCTGTTTTTTTCTAATAGTATAAGCAATAGGTCAACTATATTTGGTGTATGGAATGATTGTAAGGTGTATATGTCTGTCTGGCAGGTATCATCTGACCTTGACGGCGGCTTGACCTCATTTTCATGGTTAAGTTTGTTTCTTAGATACTATAAGCAATTAGACAATTATATTTGGTGTATGAAATGATTATAAGGTGTTCATGTCTGTCTGACAGGTATCATCTGACTCTGACCTCATTTTCATGGTTCATTGGTTAAGGTTAAGTTCATGATTAAGTTTGTTTCTTAGATACTATAAGCAATAGGTCAACTATATTTAATGCATGGATTGATTGTAAGGTGTACATGTCCGTCTGGCATGGTTCATCTGACCTTGACCTCATTCATGGTTCATTTGTCAATGTTAAGTTTTCCTTGTTAAGTTTGTTTCTTAGAAACTATAAGCAATAGGTCAACCTTATTTGGTATAAGGAACAATTGTAAGGTGTACATGCAAGGTTGGCGAAAAAGCGGTCAATACTAGTATTGACCAGGCCAGCGGTAAATACCGGTAAATACTGGCAAATACTGGTCAATACTGGTCAATTGAAATTTTGTTAGGACATTTCTATAAAAACCAGTCCCTACCTAGTCATTTACTGGGTACCTAGACAGATATAATCACAGGACAGATCCTTGAAATAATGCCTTCTTATAAGATAAATTCATTGTACACTTTATGTAATTGTTCATGAATATGGTTAAATGAAGATTTATAAAATATTATTCATACAAAAGATATATTTCTTGGCACCATGAAGCCTGTCACTACATTTAGCAAGAGACTATGACTGTGCTTGCTTTTTTTAAGAGTAATTTCATCAATTGTATTAAAAAAAATGTTGTTTTATATATCATGTATATGTTATAGTTTTAGAATGACAAAAAAAATGTCTTAAAAAATAAGTCTTTTCTTAATCAAAGAAATAGTCCTCTCAAAACTGGATAGTCACCTTCTGTCCTGTGACATTTTGTCAGTCAAGGAATTAATTTATTGTTTTAAACAGTTTTCAACATAACTTTTATGACTTTTTTCCTGTTATGTCAACATTTATTAGGGGGCAGTTGTATTAGACAAAATATCTTTGTCTTTATCTTTATATACATGTTGAAATAATTGATATAGCAATTTTATATTTACCTAAAGTATGCAATATCATTACCCATAAGAACTAAATTAGTCATTATTCATGTTTTAAATAGTTAATAAAATATGCCAATATCATTCATTTTTATAAACTAAATCATGCCAAAGGAATAAAGTTAAAATAATCTCCCCTATCAATCAATGGTTTACTAAGATTGATAGATAAGTCTGTAAAAATAACCATGAAAATTTCAATCGACCAGTATTTGCCAGTATTGACCACTTGAGGAGCATTGTCCAGGGCGGTAAATAACGGTAAATACCACTGGTAAATACCGGGGGCGGTAAATACCGCCCAACCTTGTGTACATGTATTTAAGGTTTGGTTTATCTGACCTTGACCTCATTTTCTTGGATCATGTAAAGTTTATGTGATACTTGTAGTAAAGCTTTATATTTAGGACTATCAACATAAGATCAATGGTCAGTAAAGCAGGCGAGACATTTCAGCGTGTGCACTCTTATTTTGCTAATTTTCATGTTTTTGCCCATTAACTCAAACACTATATTAGATAGGTAGAAACTGGTATGGGCAAAAAGGATTTTATAAGAAATAAAGTATGCCAATATGACAAAAACCATTTGTTGACCCCTTACAACATTGTACAAAAGACAATTTTTAAGTTTTTTGCCTATTATGTCAATGTTTGGTGAGGGTATTTAATCTCTTAGGAGGCTCTTGTTATTAAATTCCATTGCTTGTGTTACCATGTGATATTGGTGTATTACATAAAAATAACAGAATGCAACAGTCTCTCTTGTGTTGGTATATATGTACATAAATATCGATTACAGAATTGTGCTTATGAATGAAGTGTGAGAAGTACTTGTAAATGAAGTGCTATGAAGTGTTAAATTCAGCAATTACATGAAAGATGATCTTACATTGTTGTTATTAAGGGTAATCGCATTGTTCCTACATCAAAATGAAAAATTCTCAAGTTTCCACTTAGGATTTTTGTAGGCAAGTCCATGGACTCACCATTTTTCAGCCATGGTGAGTCAAACAGCAGGAAGAAATATATATTATTGAATGTCTTTCTTTATTAATCAATCATTTAAGTCAATGTAAGTCTTCTTCATGTTCATGACAAAATGAAAAATAAAATAAAATAAAAATAGATTAATTTTATACTACATATGTTTTTTTTTCATTATTTTCATTTGACTTCCTCAATAAAATGTCTATAAATGAACTCAGCTGGTGCAATCATGATGCAACTTTGAAATCACCAGTACAGAAAGTGATGAGTCCAGATAATCAGTCTAAGTGACAACCCTGAAAATGCTGTACACAATTGCTCAAATGTCAAGTGTTTAAGATGTTGTTACTCTCCAAAACATTTTAGTGTAGATATTACCCAAAATGCATTAGATATTGAAACAGAGAATTTCATAACTTCTGGAAGGGTAGTCAGAAAAACTTTTGTCAGCCTAAGTACATGTACATTTGACCTTTTTACTGATTCTTAAACAGTTCATATGTAAGTTCTTCTATTGAACCAAAGCTGTTGAATCATTTGAAGGTTACTGTTTCGGTCTTTTTGGTGTTCCAATTGATCCTGACATTTATACAGATGCTGATCCAAGGCAAAGTAATATAAAAGTATAGAAATGGATTTCTGAGTCCTGACAGAAATGGATTTCTGAGTATATCAATTTCTGCATACTTCTGTAATTGAGATAATTTTCCTATGCCATATAGTAATTAGTTGATGTTCATTGTAGGGACACGGCTGGGCAAGAGAGATTTAGAACCATAACTACAGCTTACTACAGAGGTGCTATGGTGAGCATATTTATTCTGCAGAATGTGCAATAAGACATGTGACACAAAATTTTTCTGACTCTTATAAAAATAAGGAGATGTGGTATGATTGCCAATGAGACACTTATCAGCTAGAGTCCAGAGTTCAATTAAAAGTCATTGTACATGCTGTTCAGCCTTCAACGATGAAAAAACCTGTTTCTTATAGTTAGCTAAAAAAGGCCTGGACATACAAAATGTGAAACAATTCAAACAAGAAAACTACTAAAATATAAGAGCAATGCAAAAGATTAAAAGTCAAAAACTAACAAAGAGTACAAGTACACTGTCACAAAAAAACAATGTTGAGGAATATCACAGAAGACTTAGTTTTGTCATGCTGTTGACTCATTTATTTTCGTGGGTACCAATTATCCTGTATTGAGGAAAACTTGCATTTTCGTGGATATTTGATTTCATGGTTTTGCCAAATTCTGCATACAAGCCTATAGAAAATATATAATTTTGTTGAACATTTTTAAAAATTCATTGTTCATCTGTACCCATGAAAACCACGAAAATTGGTATCCAACGAATATTAATGAATTCTGAGTAATCGTCATTTTTCCATAAGAGCCACTTGTTGGCTAAGTAATGTTCTCTTCACGAGTTTGTTTGTCTGCATTTCTGTTACTTATGAAAGTCATATGCAACAATTAAACCTTGATTGTAATGCACACCCTGTCTTTTACTTTTTCTATTTAATCAATCTGCTACAAAACCACTAAATGAAAATGTTAATTTGAATTTTGTAAAGGCTATCAAAAAAACTTTCTAGTTGTAAAGGTAAATGGTAACCTTCAATGTATTATATGTTTTATACATTTCAGGGTATCATGTTAGTTTATGACATCACAAATGAAAAATCATTTGAAAACATTAGAAACTGGATTAGAAATATTGAAGAGGTATGTTTTTTATGGCATGAGTTACTTCCCTTTGATCAATTGTTAACCATCAAAGTGATTACATATAACATTTAATCTTTATAATGTTTTCTGACAGTCTATTAGTAACAAATAATTTTATTTTAGATGTAACACGTCTTCTGATTGGCTGAAAGTATTTTTTTCTATCAGCTCATAGACATAATTTTGTCAGGTGACAGTGACGTCATCAACGTTTTTTTCGTGATTTACTCTTAAACATTGTTAAAAATGGAATTTAGAATGAAATTATAAGGAATGACTGTAATATTTGTTCTGTCTATTCGAAATAACCTCAAAAATGTGGTGCACACTTTTAAATAATGTGCTACACGTGTTATTCAGTGTGCACCACATTTTTTCTGTTATTTCTTCATAGACAGAAAAAAAATTTCAGTCTTTCCTTAAATTGAGCAGTAATGAAGCAAGACCTATTTTCACCCAAAAAGCCTAAAAACATTTGTAGTCTTTTTTTCTAACATTTAGTTTAAGATTTTTTTCATCAAGAAATAAAATGACAATAATCTTTAATTGTTTGAAATCAGAATAAACAACTTAAATGACCCAATTTTGTTCATTCATGACAAGAGTGTCAATAAAAGCTATGAGTGAACTGTATTATAATGAGATTTCTAATATTTCAACTTTTTGAATTTCATCAGTTTTGACTACATTTACAGCTGTAAGATTGAAAAAGATAGTTACTAGCTGTCACACTGAGCATTTACTTAAGCTACTCTGGGTATAGCCATTTTCATATGTTTATTTGTTTTTATGAGACATTTATTTTTAAACATGTTTCTAAGTAGACAAAATAGAATTTTTAATTTAACTTGGACATACAAGTGTTTAAAACATCTTATTATACATGTTATAAAATACATTCTTCAGGAAAAAATTATTTATTTGTCAGTCATGGATTCTGTGATTTAGTGGAGGCAACTTTTGAACTAACATGTTTAAATGAAGGCGAAATAATTAAACTGGACATAACTGCAATTCAACAATTTTTTTCGCTATCTTGTAAATTATACAGCATCCAAGATTTGTACCCTGTTTTCTGTTTGTTTTCCAGAGTTAATTAATTTATGAGAAATATCCTCCCATATGATCTGCATGAAATACATTTTGTTATTATCGAAAAATGTCATCTGTACTTTATAGGTTAGATTTTGAAATGTACATTAGTTTAAGTTTCATTCAGGAAACTGTAAAATAAGTATCATATATCAGTCAGGGATAGTATTTAAATAAGTGATTTTAGGCTCACTTATTTATGTTATTATGGCATAATCAAATAGATAATGTAAACACAATTTGACACCAAATCCTGAAAATCACCTAAATTATATATTTGTTTTTATTCCCAGCATGCATCACAAGACGTGGAGAAGATGGTTTTAGGCAATAAATGTGATATGAATGACAGAAGAATGGTGTCGAAGGAAAGAGGAGAAAAAGTATTTTTTTAACCTTACAATACAAAAACTTTCATACAAGGAAAGAAATCAGAAAATAAAACATTGATTTGAATGAATTTGATTTCTCATTAACTCCAAATTACATAGTTACAGAGAAATATAAACAATTACATTAAATATTAAAGCACATGTGAACAATACAGATATAAAGTATTGAATTACAGATTAACCAGGAGGAGTGACCCTCACATTTATAATTTTTATAAATCTACATAGTTTTTCAGAAATCATAATATTTTTATGCTCAAAATGTTAAGGAAGTAAATTTGAATACATCAAAAAAGTTAAATGACAAACAATATGAGGGGCCTGATGGGGAGGTCTCATCATGATTCATGAGTTGATTTTTTTGTCAATCATGATTCACAGAAAATAAATTTCCATGATCACGGATCACGAAAATATAAAAAGAGTATAAATCTGTAGAAAAACGGATCACGATAGCGAAAATGCGCCGATCACGAAGAACGAAAATAACCCATCAGGCCCCTCCAATATATGTTGAACATGTGTAATTAGTAGTCTTTGGATTGTTCTTGTCAATCCCAACAGCTATTTCATCAATACCTAAAATAATATGAAAACATTTTTATGAATGTGAGATCTAATTACCTTAATAGAATAAAATTAATGTTAAGTAAAGTTAAGGAAATACCTTCTTCAGTATTTCAAAAGAGCAATACTTTTTTAATCATTAAAACCGTTGTCTGTTAGGTATTATCTTGTTTGCACCAGTATTTCTTTTCATGAAATTATACCTTCCGCTAAATGCACGAAAAATACACTGTGAAAAAGTATATATTCAGTAAATTACTATGAATATATAGGTCACCATTAGGCGTTCAACAATGAGCAAAGCCATATCATGATAGACCCCTGGATGTGTAACAAATTGTGAAACAATTCAAATGAAAAAACCAACAATTGAACAGCCTGATTTAAACTACAACAATAAAAGAAACACAGACAGCAACAGAAGACAACTACTGAAATACAAACTCCTGACTTTGGACAATAATATAAAGAATAAAGTGGGGTTAAACATACATGTATTTCTTAGATTTAATGCTTTTATGCACTGCAAATAGACTATTTTCATGTTACTGACTTTTGATTCCAGAGTTTGAATTTTTTCGACATGCTGCCTTCTCTGTGGTAGGACATCATGGTACTCGGTCAAGTAAGAGCAACCTAAACAAGTAATATCAAACTTACGGTTGGTGCAATTTAGGGGGAAAGTTAACTGTTTAATGTTTTCTATTCATGGCAAATTCATCGTAAAACAGTGAACTTTCCTCCCAAAATGAACCTATTATATGTTTTATTTTACTTCTTTTGGTTGCTCCTACTTGACCATGTACCAGGATGTCCTACCACAGATTAGGTAACCTGTCGAAAAATTATAAAATCTGGAGTCAAAAGTTGGTATGATGAAAATAGTCTATTGATATATTATGCATTTTAGTTAGCAATTGAGCATGGTATAAAGTTTATGGAGACAAGTGCCAAAGCCAGTATTAATGTAGAAGAGGCCTTCTTTACCTTGGCAAGAGATATCAAGGCAAAAATGGATAAAAAATTGGTGAGATATCTCAATTAAATCAAATGGAACCTTATATATGATATAAGATCCCCAAAAAGTCAATAAAAAAATAGTAGTATAGCAAGAGCATATTTCATACAGAATGTAACTAAATTTGGCATGTATACAATAATATATCATTTTGCAATACTGGAGTAAATCTTCAAATTTGTGACGTCATTAGTGACAAAAAAGAGGTTTTAACAGGTTTTCTAGCATTGCTATACAATAAAAAGATTATTGCATAAATAATGTTGAATATCGTCCCTTGTAGCAGGCTCAAGCAATATAAAAATGTTCTATAGACAATATTCACCGATATTCATGTTATACTCTATAATATAAAGGATAACTGAAATTACCAAAACTATTTTGGACAATACAATAGAAGACAATCAACAACCTATAACTGACACATATGAGAAAATAAACTTACAAACAAAGATATACAACAATGAACAATACATAGTCAAGATAGTCTTACTTGTTAGACACTGTTGATTTCTGCATTTGATTAAATAAATCCCATCTTCGTTAGTCTTCTTGAAGATGTTGTTGAAGGTCTTCAGTCATATACTCCATGACTATTGTTAGTCAATGGCACCTGCATCAATTTAATAAATCCTGAATGTTGTCAAATATAAAGCATTGTAAAGTACTAGGAGTGTTTTTATTATTGAAATTTTGTACAAACAATAGAATTTTTAATATTTTGTAGAAGATGGGAGTAAGTGATATTCATCTTCAATAGCAAATTAACTCTGACAGCAATTAACATAGTTACTTATAAACAAATTTAATACAAGTACTCTTTCTATATACACACATATTCTCTAGCCAGAATTAGTTTTACTGTTTTATGACACTAAACCACACACAACAAATATATCTGGTAAACAAATGGAGCATGTTTGAAATATTATTACAAAAGTTTTTTGTGATTTCATTCTTACAGACACCTTTTACACATGTTAGTAGTTATAATCGTGGGTATTCACATCAATAACATGCAGATACAGTGAAATCAGGTCTCATTATACAAATTATTGGAAGGATTTCAAATACTTCTATGTTGAAATTTTTCTTCCTGGTCTGTGGGTCACTCTCATATTCTGATCATTTGTCGGTCCTGTACAAGCCGTCTTCCTGGTCTGTGGGTCACTCCCTTATTCTGATCATTTGTCGGTCCTGTACAAGCCGTCTTCCTGGTCTGTGGGTCACTCCCTTATTCTGATCATTTGTCGGTCCTATACCAGGTTAAAGTTTTTGGTTAACTTTGATGTAGTTTAACATGAAGTTGTTCACATCATATTGAAATAAAGTACACATGTTCATTACGATATAAACTTTTAAACTTATATGCCATATTGTAAACCACTTGTGTCGCAATGGCAATCGGAACAGCAGACAAAATTGTGCTGTAAACAATGGCCAAAACAATTATTTTAAATGGCAAAAGGAGACACAGATCCTATCCTATTGGTCCTATTGATAGGTTGTAATAGGGTTTGTACAAGTCAGGCTGATCATTGAGTTAACATTTAGTATACTGATTTCCTCTGTATCTGCATGAGTTGACTGATTGAAGCTTATATTTCAATAAAGACACTGTATATTCAGATTATGATTAACCATTAATCACGTTATCATAGAAATTTAAAACTTAAGATTTAGAAATGATTTCCTGATGGAAAATTTTCATCCCATTAAATCAATCTCTCCAACAAATTTAATGAAATCTTCAGAATTGTGGGTATTTTCACTGTTTGTACACCAAAATAAAAATTATGTTGCAGTATTTGTTAGGTATGCTGTTTTTAGTGTACAATTTTGAAAATATTACCCAGAATGCATTAGATTCTGAAACTGTAAATTAAAATTATTGTTAAATAACATAAGGCTACACCAAATCATCCATTGATATTGGGACTTGATTGCTCTTGAAATTTTGAACTGAATATCTTCAAATTTTATTCCTTTTTATAATTTTGCTCTGACACCAACTCCAGAGTTTTATAAATATAATGTAAACAAATTCTAGACTAAGGATTAAAGATATTTATGGTTACACATCAGTTATTTGTGAATTAGTAGGGAAATTAGAAAAAAAATGTATTGCTCACTTGTACCTATTTCAGCAGAAATAATGTCACGATAACAAATTTGATTTTAGTATAGCCTTATGTTCATATTCTTATGGTAGATTTTTTACTATCTAGTTTTTGTGATTCAAAAGTATAACTCTAATATAACAAATTACAAAAAGAACTACAAAATATTGATTATTTTAAAAGGCACATGATCATCTTTTAAGTGCAGTAAGTCCACTTTGAACAACTTGCGCTATCTAGCTTTATAAAATGATAACAAAATCTGCTTATACCTACTTTGTTCTAGATCAAACAAGAAATGAAATTTCAGGCAAATTGCAAAATATCTTTAAAATATTTCAAATTCAAATACTTGTAATCTAATCATGTTCCTCTCTCTTGATTGGATAAAAATCAAATGTATTTTACTAGAACACACAAATAAATTTTCTGTTTCTCTGTCCTCATCTGTTTCTTATCTGTTTCGCAGACTTAGAAATATATTGTGTTTCACTTAGCCTTACTACAGTAAGCATATTTTAACACATGTTAAAAATAAATATATATATATGGCATTTAGGATCTTATATAGCATTGTAAAAAAAATAACTTTCAGTTTTGGCCTTTCTTGTACTGATTATTTAATTTCAAATTTTATATTTCATAAAAAAAATTGTATAATATAAATTTATATATGGTACTTGGCGTTACTATAGTCTCATAAAAACTGACTTTCAGTTTTGGCCTATATTTGTAAATGCTAATCATTAATTTCAAATTTTATTTTTTCAAACTGATTGAAAGATTTATATATGATCATCATGCAGTGTTCTCCCCAGTATTTTCAAATAGCACCATGCGATTTAAAATAGCACTGTTTCCCTAAAATTGTGGCACCACATTTGGCCTAAGACCACAATTATATATACCATTGGTTACAATGCTTTTCTTTGTAATTGTCAAATTGAATTAAAACATCTTCACCAGTTCAAACATGAAATAAGTTCTACTTTTCATAGACCAGTATTATTCAAATAAAATACGCTTGTCCCAGCACAACCCATTGCTGATTTCTCTCTTGTTAGCCCTATAACATGCAAAGGGTAGAAGTTGAGTCTTGAATAAATGCTGAAGGCTTATTTCTATCCTACTTTCACTTTGGTCAAATCACTCCTTTCACTTTCAACAATACATCTTTCAAACATGATTTACTTATTTAAATGTATATGCAACTTGTAGGACCACTTAGATAGTAACCTTTAAATAGAAAACAGTAGCAAGAAAAATCAGGAAGAAATATCCCATATAATACTTTAGAACCATATTAAATAATTGTGGTCTGAAGCCAATTATAATTAATTCTATAATAAAATCTATTTAGTAAGCACCATGGTACAAAAGACCTATAAGGTCCTGGGAGGAACACACTGATGATCACAAATGTCTCATTTCAAAGAAACAAACAATTACATAATAAGATATTGTTCAGTAAAGTGAACAGCCTTGTTTGATCCTAAAATTAAATGCCTTCACAATCCTTTCATGTTATCTATCTGTCTGCACTTCTGTGCAGAAAATTAATACACATACCTGTAGATGAAAAAAGCAATATACAGGTTTCGATTGACACAATTTGAGGAAGAGTTACTTCCTTTTGTCACCATGTTGGAGGTCTACATGTAAGTGCGCAAATTCCTTCATAAATCAGGGAAATTCAACTTGTAATACTGACCCCTAGATGTTAGGAAAAGAACAATTATTGTTTTGTTTAGCCTTGCTTAATTCATCACTATAATCTAATAAGGATCTCTTATCAGACTTGTGTGTATAGCATGTTTCAGTTTGGTTAGTCATATTAGAAAACCAACCGTTTATATCTCCAAAGTAGTGGCCAAGGGAAATAACTTACTCAGATTATGTCATTCGAAACCTATCTACTGTTTGAAATCATGATGTAATATTGTACAGAAATGTGTATTATTTTACTCAGATAATGTATAAAAAGTATAACAGATGCTTAAAATATATATAGCTTCATACAATCATGCAAGCTAATTATAAAGCCAGAAAACAAGTAATTATTTTATGAATTGCTGTGATACTTTTGATATTTGCTTATATAATATTTGTAGTTAAAATACAGCTAGATTGTTTTTTTTCTCACATATATTGATTCTAAACTAAAAAGTCACCTTAAGTTATGATGTAAGGGAGGTAATTCTAACTAATATAAACAAAAAATAATCAGTGGATCCTAAATATAGCAGGTGCTCTTAAATATATGTACAGCTGTTTGTAAAAGCCTTTCACTTTTTTATTAGCAGCTTCTTTCAAATTACTTTTGCATACTGTAAATACAAAAATTAATGCATGCATTTATTATTGTGATACCTTGACCACTGGCAAAAATGTGAAATTTAATTAATGTAATTGCAAAAATTTTATGAAGGAAAATTACTCCTCAAAATATGAATGAGTTTTTACTATTTCGACCTTATGCTGTCACATTTTTTGCACTAATAAAAAAATCGCAATAATTTCAGAATTTACAGTATTTTCAAATTGTTTTAAATCATAAATTCAGTGATATTGTTGTCTTTTTTCAAAACTACCTCTACCCTTTTTTGGGGAAAATGCATCATTTTTTTTGGAAATTGGGAAGTTTTGAATAAGAATTTTTCACGTAATATTTTTGATTGTGAGACATTTTCAACCGGAAAGGAACTTTATGGGGAGGGGAAAGATACAGAAAAATGACGGTACTTAATACATTGAAAACCACGTGAGTTACAATCACCGCAATGATTCTAATCAGAAACCTGGATCTCAAAAGCGCTTTCATAATATCAAAATAATAACATGAATACGAAATTTACATACAATAATACCGATGCCATCACTGTTTTGAAAAAATGTACAACTTATTGGGAGGAATTTTATGCCATTTTTTTTAGTAATTGTGAATTTTCTCTAGAGGGAAAAAGCCGAATGTCAGAGGTAATTTGAGGCAAACAATATCACTGAAATTGAAACCATTTCAATGAGACTATTTTAATATGACGTCTCTGTATTAAAAAAGGTCCAATGTAAGAATGTATGTTAGAAATTGTTGTTATTTTGATAATGGACGTCTTTTAATGTTGTATAAATTCAAGTTTGTGGGTAAGATAAAAAGAATATTCAGACGACTTTACATTTAAATGTAGATCAACACAGGGTTATAACTGATTGCACTGAATACAAATTATTTTCTATTTGATATGGAATAATTATTTGATGTTGGAATAAAAATTGCAGCTGTTTTACCTATTCTAACAGGTACATTTGTAGATTAAAGAAGAAAAAACCTGAGATTAGTTTGAATCAATCTTGAAACAAACTTGATAGTTTTTCTGACAAAGTAAATTTCAACTTTTCTGCACTAAGTCACTGATAGTTAGTTGAGTTTTGGGAGTGCTGATTTTACAGTAAAATAAGTTAATGCTCAAAGTTTCTGTCCTCATAAACTCTGTTGGAATGAAGAATGAGGGCATTATATAAGAATATGGCTAATGAATCACTGAATTACTTCTGTATTTAATACAGTGGTTAATGTCTTATGCAGACTTAAAAGGTTTGAATTTGTAGACTTGCACTTTCCTGAATCAGCTTGGACAACATTCAGATAGTTATTACAGGCATCTAGTAATAATCTTTAATCTGAAATGTTCATAAAATAGTAATGCAATTTATTTCATAGATGCAATTCGGCTAATTGTATGAGAAGTTTTAAATGTTTTTTTGTATTAGTAAATGGTTATATTTTTTTAAAGAAAAACCTGACACATTTATTTTCAATTTTTAAATATTTCTATTTTTCAGGAGTCTTCGAGTGCACAAAACAAAGGACACAAATTAAACGAAAAAACTCCTCAAAAATCAAGATGGAGATGTACAATACTTTGAAGAAATATCATTGGTTAATGCAGTCATGTGATTCCCATAACACCATTGAATGGCAAGGTTTAGTGTTTCTAAATCAACCAGCCAATACAAGAACCAGCTTTTATCATTTGATACGCATCTGGCCTTTGATTGGTCAGCCAGAGACAATTCAACATACATCATTATGTAAATAAGTTCATGAATATTCATGAGTTATGTAAGACTGCTCACTAGCTGATAATTGTCTTGACATCAAATAAAATGAGCTACCAGCCCGGTCGAAAAGGAAATGAGAGTAAAACAAAGTTACACCCTCAATATGAAAATAATGTAAGGTGTGCAATCTTTTAGATTTTTTAAAGCGTTTTAAAATATTTTTATGTTAGATCAAAACAGGGTATTTTGTATTTTTTGTAACAAAAAGGGAAGAAGTTGTTTTCAGTTGATTTTTTTAAATTGTTACATACATTTTATTTTTCAATAAATTATAACAAAATTGAAATTTTGTTAAAAATCTTTAAACTAAAAATGTTTTAAATGGTTTTTTAGTTTTAGCTGGTTGTTTAAATAGAAATAGAGATACATTTTGTACAAATGATTTTTATTTAAATTATTGCTCAAATTTAATGCAGATAAGAATATGGAAATTAATATAAAGAAAAATTGGCCTAGTTATTACAGACGTTGTAGCATAATACGTAAATTTGCTTGATTTATTACAAAGAATACAAAGAAATAGGGGTGTGTTATTATTTCATCAAAGACTTAGTAACACTTAAAACAAGGACTGGTTTTCACTTTATTTTTGCCTTCTTTTTGTTCAGGATTGATGCATTAGAACCCTACATAAAAAGGGCTTCAAAATTAATTGGTTTCCGCACTTCATCTTTTATGATTGAAGCATGGTGTGATAGTTCTAAGTGCAATTATCAATGTATGAGTGTGTTTGTGCTAATTTCTAAAAAAATAAGGAATATTTTGTGTTGAAAGGTATGAACGTATGACACTTAATCTTGGTTGTGTTTTTTTCTGAATGAGTACATATGTAAATATTGCAGTCCAATTGAGGATATTACTGTGGATTTATATATTTTCATGGATTGGAGAAAAATTCGTTGATAATTGTTTTTGTGATTTTGCCAAAATCTGCATACAAGTCTATAGAACATTTGTACTTCGTAAAACATTTAAATTTTGGGTGAACTTTTACCCTCAAAATTAAGGATAAATTGATATCACACGAATAATAATGAATTCACAGTATGTTATTCAAACTTCGATAATAGAAAACTAAAACCTGGCTGTAGTTTAAAGCCTCCATATTGTCATCTACTCTTGTCATTGATGGCAAAATATCAAAATTATGTAAATTTTTATTTGTTTGTTATTTTATGAGGGAAAGGTAGGGCTGGCAGCTCATTTTGCATAATCACTACATAATTATGTATGTGCTTCCTTTAACTTATATTTCACCTTGAAATTCAATAAACCTGTCTTAACCAAGCTATGTTTGGACTAAAAGATTTCGTCTGGATTTCACAAGATTAATTATTAAAGAATTGTCACCTTATGTCCTGATAGATCATCTATCAGGTCAAGACAAAGGATAAGGACAATTACAGGCCATGTAAGGCCTCCAACAATGAGCAAAACCCATACTATAAAGTCATCTAAAAAAGGCCTGGGATGACAAAATTGAAATGATTTGAAATAGAAAACCAACTGCTTTATTTATACTACAACAACAAAACCATTATGGTAAGCAATTGCAACCAAAGCCAACCATTGGATAACAGGTTTCTGACTTTAAATAGACACTTAAAGAATGTGGTGGAGTTAACATGTTTGTGAGTATTGAACCCTCCCTCAAACCTAGGACATTAGGGTAACAACACAACATAAGAATAAAGTGTAATTATCAGTTAGAAAGGGACACGACTCAGTAGTTTGACAGAAGACTTTTTTTACACATGGTTTGGTTAAGACAGGTTTCACTGTGCATTTCTTGCTATTATAATCTGATAATTTAGTTTTATGGTAAATTTTACCATTTGTAAATAGTACTCTACAATGCAGCTACTAGTATATTATATTGGCTTTTCTGTTATAGCTAACTGTTTGACAGAAATAATTGTACAATAGTATGTGTAAACCTACTTTTATTTTGAAAGTAAAATTCATGTTTAGCATACAAATTATTATAACTTATTTGTTCTATTGTGGAAATGTTAAAGTGAGTAACTATCACATGACAGTCATGTGACAGTTTCTCATTTCTTTTCATTTGCATTTGAAGATAAAAAAATAAAAGAGTTCTTAAATTATGAGCGCTATGTATGTCAGGGGAGATTTCAAGTGAAAGAATATGTGAAACTATAAATTGCATTAAATTTTAAGCTTCAATAGAATGCTTATTTGTAATCTTCACCTTAATCAACAGAAATGTTAATGAAATCATCCACTTAATTATTAAATTTTCACTACAGGTTGTTCTCTATTTGATGTACCAGTAAGAGTTGTCTCTATTTTATGAAAGTACATTTAACGGCCTATAGAATATAAGTTATTTTTAGGCCATAGATTTAATTTTAAGCAGAGATAAAACTTATTGGTTTTTTTTAAAGAAAATAGGTTTTAGATCATTGTTGAAGGCAGTAGAGTGACTTATTGTTTATCTGGTCTCCAGTGGATAGATGTCTCATTGGCAATCATACCACATCTCCTTATTTTTATATATTCTATGAAAATTAGAGTCCTATATGAAACCTATTCCTGAGCAAGTTCTAAGAAGTGTAAAAACAAATATGCTGATATGGAAATACCAGCCCATAAGAAAAATTTGTAAAAACTGCATTTGAATTATGAATTTTCTGAATGGAAAGTAATAAAAAACAAAACAAATATGACGTTCAGAACAGTTAGTTCTCTTCTGGGATAATCCGGTCTTGAGTTTCATTAGCTATGTTTTTGTTAGATTTCTGTTAAAAAATATGGTGCATAAAGTCTGTGAATTGATTTTACAGAAATTTTATCAAAAACCAATATGTAAGAAACAGCAGTGACAACTAAAAAATAAAAAATCTGGAATTGAAGGTCGTAAATAATAAACGATAAGGCTTACAGTATCTTTCTCTACAGTGCATATATACAATATGATTCAATAAAACATTTTTGCTTGTGTTGAATGAATCACCGTTAAACTGGTTGATTGCTGATAACACTCTTCTTTTCAACCCCTTCATAAAAAACCTTATGAATATCAACAATCGCTGCCATTCAGTGTAAAAAAATCCATCAAGAGATATTGTACGTTCAACCAGTTTTGGGTGTACTATACCAAACAAGTGTAGCTTATAAAACTCAACTGGGACCATGTGCACCAAAGTTCAAATTAGTGCCTCAGGATTCACTTATTAGATTGTACTTAAATATTTAACAATCACTATTATATGTTCATTTTGTCAAGAAATCTTTATATCATCTTTACAGGTCTAGACATAATTTCTGCTGTAAAAAATAAATTGATTCAGACAATTTAATGAATGGTAATTATGCTCAGGTTGTTAAAGACTGGTAAAATATAAGAAGATATTGTTTTGATACATTATGTGTCTGTGAAAAGGGAGAGAGAATGAAATATAAATATATATTCCATTAAATTCTATTTGAATTTATGAATGGTAAATGTCTCATTAGTCTAATAGTAGTGCTTATTTTGCATAATGAAATTAAGGGTCATTTGTATTTTTAGTTATTGCAGATGAAATTTCTTAGATGAACTTGGTCGAGATATAAAGTTATTATAAATTAAAATTTACAAACGATCTGTTTCTGTATAGGAGTATATTAGTTATGAAGCAATTAAAAATTGTGGAAAATGTATGCAAAGCAGGTGCTTGCTAGATAGTTGAAAATCAATATTAAACTGTATGCAACATAAGTGCTTACAAATTAATGTAAATTAGAAATTATTGCAATGTTTTTATTATTGCAAAAATTGCGATGGGATAGGTTCCACAAAAATAAAAACTTGCATTTTAATCTTCTGTAGCATTATTATTATGTTGCATTTCCTGAAATCACAATAATTAATCTCCCATTTATGTCCATTTCAGGTGCGGATCCAGCCATTTTTAAAATGGGGGTTCCCAACCCAGGATAAAGGGGGGTGGGGGTTCCAACCATATGTCCCCATTCAAGTGCATTGATTGTCCAAAAAAAAAGGGGGGGTTCAACCCGGAAACCCCCCTGGATCCGCCACTGCATTGTTCAACAATCACAATAATAAATGCATGCAATAATTTCAGAATTTACAGGATATCAGTATAAAAAAGTATGCAATGTGTTTGCACAATGTTGCTTGTAGTGAAGTAATAAATAATTGTCAGAAAACGTGTCCTTGAACCTCTTCTTTAAATATGATAATGATGAATAAATGTTTGGTTGTATATCTAAATCATGGTAATCTACCAATGGCCATAAATTAAAATTGTTCATGACCTATTTTTTAAGACATTGTACACTTCAGATCTTCTTTGTAAGGAGTTTAATTTAAACACGTACTTTTTGTTGGATTTGCTTATTAATGTAGCAGGGTCAACTCATATTCTGGACACTTTTTTTCACAAAGAATATGAAATATTTATTTAAAAGTTTGTTTTTTTTCAATTTTAAGCCAGGTCTTGTTACTTGAAAAAAACAGTAAAGAAGGCTACATATCACTCATTGTTAAAGTTGGCATTATATATACGGGATAACAAAATTGAAATAAATTAAAAGAAATGTTTATAGAGAAAACATTCTATCAATGCAATTAACCAACATTGATGTTTGATATTTTTTTTTTTTGGCATTGACTATTTCACTTTATTTAAGGTTTAAAATCCTTTTGTTGCAAAACTCGAGTATGAAAGTGTAAACATCAATCATGAACAAAACCTGCTGTAAATATTGTATGCTTGCACTTAATGTTCAAAAGTGTATAATTTTATGTAAAAAAATATGTAAATTTCTGGTGAACATATAGATTTGTTATAAACTGTTTTAACTGTTTTTATTTTGTTATGTCCCTTTGTTATCCAAGGATTATAAAATTGTCTCCCTTGTAAGTGAATTTTTAATTTATGATTTAACCTTGTTTAAGGATGTTTGCTCCTCTTGTTTTTGAATTTTTGCCAGATTTTCGGAATCCTCTGTTTTTATCCATGTATTGCCATTAAAAAATTTTGCCCGCTAACCCCTACTTTTCTTTTTATAATTTTATTACGTAGTTTAAAAAGCCATATTTGAAAATCTTATAAAATCCTTGTTATTTTTTCATAGTTTTTGAAACAAAAAAAGCGGCCAATGTAAACAGTATGAAAAATCTAGAGAGAATCATTCCTGCCAAATTTTCAATGACTTATATCTCGAAAACAAGCACACGAACCCTTCATTTTTTTCTGCTTTTATAGTTCCTTTATTTATATACTATCATTTTAAAACAGTCATTTAAAAAGCTTGTTATTCTGAAACAGAGTAGCAAACATCATTAACACTCCTGAATGGTTATTGCTTATATATTTACATTCTATTTCATGAAAAAATTTGTATTTAGAATTTTTTGTAAGTTAACAAACAATTAAAAACTTGCAGATTAATTTGTTGTAAGATTTCATGTGAAGTGAATGGACAATATCAAAATAGTCTGCACCCTTTAGGGATGGTTATTACTGGAAAGGTTGGATTATCATGGTCCAAAGATTGTTTTAACAGGGGAGAGTTCACAATAGCATGTCCGTCAGGTCGGTTTCACCTGACCTTGACCTCTTTTCATGGATCAGAGATCAAGGTTAAGTTTTGATGATCGAGTCAGCATTTTTATTCTGACACAAAATAATTTACTGTCAATTAACTACAATTTTCTAACTATATTTTGATGGAGAAGTAACAGAATTGTATGATAAAGGATGGAATTTATAGGTAACTTCATTTTGAACAGACACTGAATTTGCTTGAAAGATGATAAGATTATTTTTTATTATATTAAAAGTCATGATTAAAAAAAAGATTATCGATTTTCATTTATATATATAAAAACAAGGAGAGGTGGTATGATTGTGAATGAGACAACTATCCACCAAAGTTCAAATGAAGTGGATATAAGCAATTACAGGCAACCGATCGGCCATCAACAATGAGAAAAACCCATACTGTATAGTCGGCTATATATTCATCCTTTCATTTTGCAATATGCCACAACTTTTTTCCATTTCATAATTTTGCCTTTAAGCAATCAGAACCATAATTAATTTTGTAAAGTGACTATGACATTTTCACAGAATTTAAAGGAGATCTATCTTTTAATCAGAAATGCATATGCAATATTCAGTTTCAGCAGTGTTTTATGTGCTTTAAATGTCTTTTGTATGTCATGAAAGTTGCAGTATGCGAGACATAGGAATTACTATTGGGCTGTGACAAAGTAAATTATTTTTAAAAAGCTACATATTTCCCAAGGTAGAAGTCCTGGATGCTTTATATCTTGTATGCAGATGCCTTTTGTTACAAAGTTTCTGTCTGTCATATGTCCTTTGTCCTTGACCTCATTTTCATGGTTCACGTTCAGCTACTACTTGAATTTTTTTTAAAGTTTTCTTGTCATGTGAAATACTTATGAGTAATTGAATAACTATATTTGGTATATGGGAACCTTGCAAGGTCTACTTTTCTATCAGATCGGGTTCACCTGACCTTGACCTCTTTTTATGGATTAGAGATCAAGGCTAAGTTTTTATGGTCAAGTCAGTATCTAAGATACTATCAGCAAAACATCAACTATATATGATGTATGACAGAAAAACAAAGGATATTGGGCATCCATGGGGTATATGGCATGATTGATAGGTGTACATGTCTGTCTGGTAGGGTTCATATAGACCACATTTCATGGTTCATTGATCTATTTTAGTTTTTTGTGGTTTTGTTTGATTTTCAGATACTATAAGCAATAGGTTAACTATATTTCGTGTATGTAATGATTGTAAGGTGTACATGTCTGTTTAGTAGGGTTCATCTGACCTTGACCTCATTTTCAGTGTTCATGGGTCTACATTAAGTTATCGTGGTTATGTCTGTTTCCCTGATGATATAAGCAATAGGTCAACTATATTTGGTATTTGAAATGATCCCAGGTGTGCATGTTTTCTGGCAAGGTTCATCTGACCTTGTCTTCATTTTCAGTGTTCATGGGTCTACATTAAGTTATCATGGTTATGTCTGTTTCCCTGATGATATAAGCAATAGGTCAACTATATTTGGTATTTGAAATGATCCCAGGTGTGCATGTTTTCTGGCAAGGTTCATCTGACCTTGACTTTATTTTCAGTGTTCATGGGTCTACATTAAGTTATCGTGGTTATGTCTGTTTCCTGATGATATAAGCAATAGGTCAACTATATTTGGTATTTGAAATGATCCCAGGTGTGCATGTTTTCTGGCAAGGTTCATCTGACCTTGTCTTTATTTTCAGTGTTCATGGGTCTACATTAAGTTATCGTGGTTATGTCTGTTTCCTGATGATATAAGCAATAGGTCAACTATATTTGGTATTTGAAATGATCCCAGGTGTGCATGTTTTCTGGCAGGGTTCATCTGACCTTGACTTCATGTTCAGTGTTCATGGGTCTACATTAAGTTATCGTGGTTATGTCTGTTTCCCTGATGATATAAGCAATAGGTCAACTATATTTGGTATTTGAAATGATCCCAGGTGTGCATGTTTTCTGGCAGGGTTCATCTGACCTTGTCTTTATTTTTATCATTCATTGTCAATGTTCAGTTTTTGTCTCACCTTGACGGAGTCAAAAAGTGAGACATAGGTATGCTGTTTCTGGCAGCGTCGGCTTTATCAACATTGTAATAGTTTGTGATTAGGTCAGTCTATAGAGAACCACTATTGGTAGGTCAATGATATTTGGTATGCAGTTGTATCAGCATTAGCACATCTCATTTCCATGGAGATTATTTGGTCCCACCCCCTCAGTCAATACATGGTCTATTGACTTTGAAACTTTTGCTTAGTTTACATGTATATGTTTGCGATTAGGTCAGTTTATGGGGAACCACTAGTGGTCGGTCAATGATATTTGTATGTATATGTATTAGCATTGGCACATCTCATTTTCATGGAGAATGTTTGGCCCTGTACTGTCAGTCATGGTTCATTAACTCTGAATATTTTACCTAACTTACTGGTTAGAGTATTGCTATTTTAATTTCAACATTAGCATATTACTATCAAAATAACAAAAAGGTGAGACATATCTCTGTGTTAAGAATTTATTTTGTTATTAGGTCTATTTCTCAGGTGCTATAAACAAAAGGCTAACTATATTTTGTGTATGGTATGATTGTAAGGTGTCAATATATATCTGACATTGGCCTCATTTATGTGGATCATTGATACTGAAAAGATTACTGTAAATTCAGTAATTATTGCCTGCATTCATTATTGGGATTTATTTTGAACAATGAACAAAAATGCGAGATTAATTATTGTGATTTCTCAAAAAGCTGCATACAGATATATATCAGAATAAGGGCTCGTATTATTGCGATACTCACCATGTCGGATTATTTGGGTCAATAAAAACCTCGCAATAATTTCTGAATTTACAGTATGTGATTCTTGTAGTAAAACCTTCATGTTACAAACTTTCAACACAAGTTCAATCATGATAAGTAATGCAGGCGACAGTTCAACCCATGCACTCTTGTTCTTGAAAAGGGTTGACATAAACTTGTCGGGACCAGTGAATTTTAAGAGTTATGTCCCTTTACACAGGTCCCCCGGGCCTTAAGCTTTTTAAATTCTCTGAAAATTGAAAAAAAACAAATGATGCAGTTTGGTTGTCTATGTTTGTTGGGTTGCTGTATAGTTGAGTTATACCCCGCAGTTCCTTTTATTCATGTTAAAAAAGTAAAAAATTAAAGTAGTATATTTCTTAAGAATTCGAACCACCTAGGTGCCTCGTGGTAGCGTGCTTACCTCGAGAGTGCAAGTTCTTTTTTCGAGAAAGGTCTTTTTTCGATATCGTGTCGTCTCTAACAGAAGATATTTGCTGCTTCTTTGTTGATCAGTTTGCTTTAGGATTAACGGAGCAAAGAATAGCTAGTTGTTATAGTGTGTCAGGGTAAGGTAACATGTCTTCCTGTGAACTGTTGCCTTTAGAACTAGCAGTTAAAATCTACCTCAGGTTATAGTGTGTCAGGGTAAGGTAACATGTCTTCCTGTGGAGTGTTACCTTTAGAACTAGCAGTTAAAATCTACCTCAGGTTATAGTGTGTCAGGGTAAGGTAACATGTCTTCCTGTGGAGTGTTACCTTTAGAACTAGCAGTTAAAATCTACCTCAGGTTATAGTGTGTCAGGGTAAGGTAACATGTCTTCCTGTGATCTGTTGCCTTTAGAACTAGCAGTTAAAATCTACCTCAGGTTATAGTGTGTCAGGGTAAGGTAACATGTCTTCCTGTGGACTGTTGCCTTTAGAACTAGCAGTTAAAATCTACCTCAGGTTATAGTGTGTCAGGGTAAGGTAACATGTCTTCCTGTGGAGTGTTACCTTTAGAACTAGCAGTTAAAATCTACCTCAGGTTATAGTGTGTCAGGGTAAGGTAACATGTCTTCCTGTGGTGTGTTACCTTTAGAACTAGCAGTTAAAATCTACCTCAGGTTATAGTGTGTCAGGGTAAGGTAACATGTCTTCCTGTGGAGTGTTACCTTTAGAACTAGCAGTTAAAATCTACCTCAGGTTATAGTGTGTCAGGGTAAGGTAACATGTCTTCCTGTGAACTGTTGCCTTTAGAACTAGCAGTTAAAATCTACCTCAGGTTATAGTGTGTCAGGGTAAGGTAACATGTCTTCCTGTGGACTGTTACCTTTAGAACTAGCAGTTAAAATCTACCTCAGGTTATAGTGTGTCAGGGTAAGGTAACATGTCTTCCTGTGGACTGTTGCCTTTAGAACTAGCAGTTAAAATCTACCTCAGGTTATAGTGTGTCAGGGTAAGGTAACATGTCTTCCTGTGAACTGTTGCCTTTAGAACTAGCAGTTAAAATCTACCTCAGGTTATAGTGTGTCAGGGTAAGGTAACATGTCTTCCTGTGAACTGTTACCTTTAGAACTAGCAGTTAAAATCTACCTCAGGTTATAGTGTGTCAGGGTAAGGTAACATGTCTTCCTGTGGAGTGTTACCTTTAGAACTAGCAGTTAAAATCTACCTTAGGTGTCGGTTTATTTCAAATTCATATGGCAATAAGGGACGACATCAAAAGTTCAATGTAGGATAAAAAACTTAATTCACAAAGTTTTTTCACTGTCCCCACCCCTCTTAACTTAATTTGAGAAAAATTGATTGACCAATATGGATATATGTAAAATCGATTTTGGATAAACAAAACTTGCAGCAATTTTAACCCCCCACCCCCAAACTATTTGATTTAAGTTTTTTATCCTACATTGATCTTTTGATGTCGTCCCTAACATGTTCTGGTCCTGAATATGTATATAATTTGCTACTGTATGTTAAACAGTCATCCATCATCATCATCTGAAGAATTGGTATTTTATGCACACGACTTGTTATATTACAGCGATGTCCAATATTATGGATATTGATATTCTATAACTAATACCATTAAGGTTAATATATTTTTTGGCGGATACTAAGGGAGGTTCATTTTTTCAATTTGGCTGTAGACTTTGTTGGTTCTTTGTGGTATTGATGCAAAGACCACTTTTTGAAATATGCAGTGGGATGATTTTGAAAGTCTCTTTCTACCATCCCACATTTATTTAATAGAATAGCTGAAATTTGTATACATTGGATGAAAACAGATAAAAATGATTAATATCAATTTTGGAACTTGCAAAACGTAAAAAAAAATAGATTGAAAAATTATCAATCGTTTCTTTCTCTTAAAAAAGATGGATGAAAATCTAGGAATATTTTTATCATTATTTTCAAGTGTAGGTTCCGGTACGTTTCAATGATTTTTCTTCAGTTGGTATCTTAGGCCTCTCTTTGATAATTTTTTGTACCAGAAAACGGTATCATATTATCAAAACAATTACCTTTGTTCTGTAATGTCCTTAGCTTTGTGTTATGAGGTTAAATAACTATTGGAAGAATGATATTACTACTTATAACATGAGCCAATATTTGTTCTGTCACCAGATATATTTTAAAACAGCTCTTTTAAAATTAAAATAGAATATTATGATTACAATTCTAAATTTCTTGCATGCTCATAACTGCTTTGGATGTCTTGTGGTAGCATGCTTGCCTCGAGTGCTGGAGGACGTTAGTTTAATCCCCTGTTAGGTCAAATCAAAGACAGGAACATTCCCATATGCTCGACTCAAATGCAGGAGGTCGTATGTTTCACCCTCCGCCAGGTCAAATATAAAAAGTTAAAATGTGTATTTAGTGCTTATCCAATCCTTTATATTTGTTTTGCTGCAGTTAGAAGTAAGAGCAAAGACTGGTTGGCTTGGATTCAGAAAAAAAATTGTCCGGTTAGGGTTGTCGTTGGATTGCTGTGACCTTTTATCCACTGTGAACTAGCAAGTTTATATCACATCAACATGTTCTCATTCTGATATGCATGTTATATTTGCCACTGGAGGTTAAACACCAATCTATCGATCTCTATACTTGATTGTCAAATACTTAAGCTTCAGAATAACCATAATGATTTCAATTACGTAATTCCTGAAAAGTGAAAACATATGGCTAAAATATTTTTTGGACGGTTTTATGCTAAAAATGATATATTTTCCAATCAGGGAGGCGTGCGCCCTCTACGTCCCTCCCCCTGAATCCGTTATTGAACTTAGATAACTATATTTCAATAGTTTGGGATATTTATAATAGACACACATGTGTAGAGCGTACAGCTTGTCGGTTTTGTCGACAAGACATTGTCTTTGAAATGTTTTTCCATTTATTCTAAATTGAGAATCAGCAAGTCTTTATTTTTGGGCTTTTATATCCTTCAAAATTTCAGTAGTTAGTACTTTTCACTTATAAATACAAATTTCGTCTCCTGAAAAATCAAGTTATTTAGTAATAATTGAATAATACTAAATAAGCTTTATTTAAAGTCGGCATAGTATACACACAAGGACATAACATAAGCTCTATACACCTTATCGCTAATCCCGGCTGACCCGGCCGCTTGAACTTTGACGCGTACAACAATCACTTTTCCATTGTGGCGTCAGATATTTTGTTTTATGACGTCAAAATTTTACGGGAACCTGTGTGATATCCAGTAATGGCGGACAAATAGCGATAAGGTGTATTGAGCTTTAAACCGACATAAGAAGCCCTCTTTGGCTGTAAGACATTGGTAGTTTTATGCAGCTTCTCTATTAGTGTAGTAAAACTAATAGAAAATAAAAAAGGGAAGAAGTCCTTTAACTGTACAATTAAATCTGTTAAACTGATAAAAAGTTCTGTTTGTTTTCATAAATGCTTTGATTTGTGTAGAGTCTGCGACATATGTCGCGGAAGCGGAAGCAAAACGTAGCGATTCTACATTTCGTCGTCAGAATCGTCAACATTATGTTTTCTCGTATAATTTATGATGGCACGATACTAAACCCCTAACGAGAGGGATTGTTGTTTATTTTCATATGACGAAGACAAAATCTTTCGATCAGTTTAATTGAGGTCTGGAGCTGGCATGAAAGTAACTGCTAGCAGTCCTTTGTTTATCTGTGTTGCTTATTGTCATTTAATTTGCTTAGTTCTTCTATTCTAACATCTGACTTGGACTTCTTTTAAACCGAATTTACTGCGCGTATTTCTGTGTGTTTGTTTCGTGTTTATTCCACATAGGCTAGCGATATAGGAGGAGGGTTGAGATCTCACAAAACATGTTTAGCCCTGCCATATTTTTGCGCCTGTTCCAATTCAGGAATATCTAGCCTTTGTTAGTCTAGTGTGTGTTTTTTTTTAAACTTTGGTTCATTTGTATGTTTTGTGTTTAATGTGGCGTCCAATTTTCTAAACTAGTATAAATTATTTATAGGGGCCAGCTGAAGCCCGCCTCCGGATGCGGGATTTTCTCGCTGCGTTGAGGACCCATTGGTGGCCTTGGGCTGTTTTCTACTCTTTGGTCGAGTTGTTGTCTCTTTGAGATGTTCCCCGTTTCCATTCTCTATTCTATTAATCTTTTTCAGTTAACATGTAGACATAGTCTGGGGTTAAAGTCTCTTTTATATATATCTATTACATGGAATATTATGAAACTTGGAAAGCAGCCTTTTCAAAATCAAGATAAAGCATCTGATGAAAATTTCAAGTAAAAACAAATCATATTTGACTTCTTATGGACTTTTTGCAGTTAACATTAAACTTTTACACTGACAGCAGCAATAGCAGGCGAGACACATGGTTCCAAAGAACCTTTAAGATTTGTTTATTGTTAAAAACTGGTAAATTATCAGTTAATAGGACTAGTTACTACAATAACTAAAATTCATATATGCCTTTTGGATGCTGATATGTACGGGGCAGCCCCGATATTTCGACACCCAAAAAGTCCGACACCCCAATAATTCGACACCCTATTGGATCGACACATTATTGGTCTGACACCCAATAGTTCGACATTCCATTAGTCCGACATCAAAATGTTGAAAAAAAATGTATTTATTTTTATATTAGAAAGCCAAATAAAAGGTTCGTTCAATATTAAGAGGAGGACATTGTCCTTCTTGGGAACAGGTGATGCAAGCTAGCTCAATGGATTAGTACTAAAGTAGCAGAATTTTATCACCACTAACTAAAAGCACAAAATACTTTCTTAAGTCTTGGCGAATTGCTTAAATATCTCTGGATACACTATATCAGAGATGCAGGTTAAAAGTGGCGTAGTAAGAATATAAAGGAACCAACGAAGCTTTGCTGCTTACACGATTATATGTGTGAATATGGCGTTTTCTGGATTAACTATAGCGATAAAAATAATAACGGTTAACTCAACTAAAACTTCTAATTTAATAATTTTTTTGGAAGGGGAGCTAAGTTGTAGCAGTAATGCCATTTTTTTTAAGAAGAACACCAGTTAAGCCTGTTTATATGGGCACTAATATTTAAGGAAGAGTGAAATTAGGACAGAGCACTTGTGTTAAAGTGTTCTGCCGTAATTTAGCTCTTTTTCGAACAGTGGGTAAACTGGTTTAATGATTTTCTTCTTTCCAAGTAATACTTTTCAGTTTTTGCCGCGTTCGCCGTAAGGAATGTATTGACTACAGGAGTTAAAATATTCTCTGGTGAAAAGAAACAGGGGAAATTAACAATATAATAGTTTTACCATAAAAACAATTGCAACATTTTCCTCGACACGAAAACCGATCATTAGGTTTTTGGAGAATGGTATAAAATCAGTACGTTTTTTTTATTGCTATGAAAATATTCAGATCCAAACGGACACGCCGGAAACCGCTACTAGTATTTATTTCTTTAATAGCTGTATAAGTCACAGAAACATGCCGATACTCCTCATATATGTATGAAGCTAGAGCAGAGAAGTTAAAGAAACAACTAATATTAACAAATGTTTACTTGCTTTTCGTCCAGTGGCAAATATTTTAGGATAAGAACTAATTTACAATAAATACAAAAGGTAAGTCCAGTAGTAGTGGTCGACCACAATAAAGGGCGGTGATTTGGAAGCAGTTTAATTGAGTTAATTTAACAACCTTAATGAAGCTTAATAAAGAACCAAATAGTATTGATTGTACAATATTACTATGAATATTTTTACTTTCATTTTTTTTTTTATAAAGTTGTAAATGGAAACTAACATGCTTGGATAAAATAAGTTTTTTTTTTATATTGGAAATGAAATCTTTTCAGTTTTGACCATTTCGGAGAGCATATATATATTGCAGTCTGGACATTTTCCATTACGAAGAAGACTGTTCTTCAAATTCCGAATTCTCTTCAACCTCAGGGTGACTGGGGCATAGAAAAATGTTAATTTTTTTTCCCGATAAAGTAAACCCCTTGCCAAGTGGGGCGTCCGTTTGCAATTGGTTGTGCGGATGTATAAATACGCAGCCACGTTCCGTCTGAATAACGACGCGACGTTAAATCCGATACCTCGTGTAGAGAGAGTGACACGCCCTCTACACTTTAAGAAACCTTGCAACAACTCTTTGATAGGTCTGTAGCTGGTACCCACATTTGTTTACCTATATTTGTTCCTCCTAACAGAAGTTCCTCTGGAAACATTGTATAAGCAATGCTAAAATATCTGTTCCCCTTTGGAACAAATATTACATACCCTTTATTCCGTCAGGAACAAATAACGTAATATTTGTTCCAGTGGAAATAATATTCCAGAATATTTATTCCATTTGGAACATACATAATAAAGGCACTTCTATTCCATGACAGTCTGTTGCCAGGCCAAATTTCTATCCCTATCCAATATACACCCATTTTCCCGTGGCAGTCTATGGAACGCCAAAACTGTCTTATTATGCCCATTTTTATTATATGATGTGCATTTACCTTTATATGATGTGAACTTGTCATTATATAATGTGCAAACACCTTTATAGTATGTGCAAATATCCTTATATGATGTGCAAACATCTTTATATGATGGGCAAATATACTTATATGATGTGCAAATATACTTATTTGATGTGCAAACATCCTTATATATGATGTGCAAGTATACTTATATGATGTGCAAATGTACTTATATGATGTACAAATACACTTATATGATTTGCAAACATACTTATATTATGTGCAAATATACTTATATGATGTGCATATATCCTTATATGATATGCAAATATACTTATATGATGTGCAAAAACTCTTATATGATGTGAAAATATACTTTTATGATGTGCAAATATACTTATATGATGTGCAAATATCCTTATATGATGTGCATTTTCTCTTATATTATGTACAAACATCTTTATATGATGGGTTGTGTCATTATATTATGTGGTTCGATTTACTTCATTATATGATGTAAAAACGTCCTTATATGATGTGCTTTCATCGTTGTTATGGTCAATGAGCCTGTAATTCAGTGGTTGTCGTTTGTTGATGTGTTACATATTTGTTTTTCGTTAACTTTTTTGTACATAAATTAGGCCGTTAGATTTCTCGTTTGAATTGTTTTACATTTGTCATTTCAGGGCCTTTTATAGCTGACTATGCGGTATGTGCTTTGCTCATTGTTGAAGGCCGTACGATGACCTATAGCTGTTAATTTTTGTGTCATTTGGTCTCTTGTGAAGAGTTGTCTCATTGGCAATCATACCACATCTTCTTTTTTATGATTACGATTAGTAAGATTACTGTCTACGTCATAACTGATTCCGA
Source organism: Mytilus coruscus (assembly GCA_017311375.1). Lineage (NCBI taxonomy): Eukaryota > Metazoa > Mollusca > Bivalvia > Mytilida > Mytilidae > Mytilus > Mytilus coruscus. The sequence goes on from CM029605.1 coordinate 4,738,895, forward strand.
TCTGCTTCTCCGCAATAACTATAAACCCGGCTCAAATCTGTAGCTATCGTTTGGAAAATGGTTGAGATTTTAAAAGAGATAAACCTTGACACGTTGGTACCTCGTTTTAAAGATGAAAAAAATCACATCTGATATTGTTGGAAAATTGTCAAAATATGAATTGCAAAGTTTAAATTTAATCGACGGGTCTACAATAATGAACATACGGTTTAAGTTATTAAATCATGGGTCTTTCGACTGTGTATTGATCACCTGGAGTTCAAATATATGATCTACAAGAGAAAATTCTGCATTTTTTTTTTTTGGAATGCCAGTTTACTTTTCTGATCTAGCAGCTCCAGCCTCGAAAGTGCAATTTATAGAAAAAATGAGACAGTGCAATTTAACAAAAATAAACATTTCAAACATTTCGGAGGAAGATTTAGATCCATTAAGAGCTAGTCGAAGAATTTCCCTGCTGCGGCGAAAATATGATAAAACAACTTCTATTGCAAACGACAGTTATACCGGTATTATATGTATTCCTCTTTGTGAATTACCACTTTATCTTAATTCATTTCTATATCAATTAAATCACAGTGACTTTTAAAAGTTATTTCATAACAATAGCTATAAAATTTTCTACTCATAAGTATACCGGTATGGATGATTGATTGATTAATTGGTGTTTAACGCCACTTTCAACACTATCGTGATATTTCGAGCGGTCAGTTCATATAAGTGGAGGAAGCCGTAGCGCCCTGAACCACCGACCTTCGGTAGGAAAACTGACAATTCTAGTCAATTAACATTGGAGTCGAGCTTACCTGCCTTCTTGTGCGGGAATCGAATTCACAACCTAAATGTTGACAGGCTAGTGATACAGTAGTTCGACTACTTAGACCACTTGTCCCCGGTATGGATGAAAAGAGATATGGGATGAACTTCAACTCGGTGCATTACATTTGTGCACAGCTTTTTATTACGTTTTCGTGCATTTATGCTACAGCTTCAACTAGACAGTAACGTGCAACATAAATGGTTTCGTGGAAGTCGCTCAAATATACACCTCCAGACATAAGAAATCATCCGGTAAACGGTGCTATGGTACCGACCATTCATCTTTTTTTATTTTGGCGGGGGCATGTTTTTTAATGTTTGATTCCAAATTTCTTGAAAAGACATAATTTGTTTCAGTCGGGAAAATGTCTTTCCTATTTAGAGGCAGTTTCTTCTTAAGTAATATTGACAATATTGGCACTCCGGTTTCCTCCACCAATAAAAACTAGCCGCCACGAAATAGCCCCAAAATAAGTTTAATTTGGACCCTTTGGACCTTCATGTGGATCAATTGAAAACGAGGCCCAAAATAAAAAATCTAAATAACGGTTAGATTCGGCATATCAAAGAACCACAATAATTCAATTTTTGAGGAAATTGTTTGATTTCCTCAAAAATTGAATTATTACATGGTTAGATTCAGCATATTAAAGAACCCCAAGAAATCAAGACTTTGAATTAAACCCCATTGAAAGTGGCCAAGAAATAAGCAGTTTATACTGTATAAGAAAAGTATTGTTTTGGTTCCTAATTCCTTAACGGTTAAGGCCATAACCCCCAAAATTTATCACACACTTCCTTTTTTGATATGGAACATTGTGGTACAATTTCATAGAGATCCATACACTTATACACAAGTGATTATCCTGAAACAAGAAAAATGATTGTTTTTGGCCCCTTTTTGGTCCCCAATTCCTAATTAGTTAAGACAATAAACCCAAAAATCAATCCCAAACTTACTTTTGAAGATTGGAACCTAGTGGTACAATTTGATAATGACCCATACACTTACACTCAAGTTATTGTTTGAAACCAAATGTCTTCGGACGACGACGACATCGCCATACCATTATACGGCCGCAAATTTATAAATACAAAAGATTGAATACCACCTTTCCATTCCAGAAAAATTTCAAGGCCCCTCTTAATTTCCTCCTATCCCCCCTTTTTCGGGTTACAAATGACCGGTTACTTACAGGAGTCATTACCCTTTCAATGTCCGATTAAAATGATCAGCAAGGCAAAATTTACAAAAAATGAACATACTTGAAATTCATGTATCAACTTCTTATAGAAGAAACTGCCTCTAAATAGGAAAGACATTTTCAATGGAAACAAACTATTTTGTTTGCTTCCCTTCTGAAACAAATTATGTCTTTTTCAAGAAATTTGGAATCAAACATTAAAAAAAAACATGCCCCGCCAAAATAAAAAAAAAAAAAGATGAATGGTCGGTACCATAGCACCGTTTACCGGATGATTTCTTATGTCTGGAGGTGTATATTTGAGCGACTTCCCACGAAACCATTTATGTTGCGCGTTACTGTCTAGTTGAAGCTGTAGCATAAATGCACGAAAACGTAATAAAAAGCTGTGCACAAATGTAATGCACCGAGTTGAAGTTCATCCCATATCTCCTTTCATCCATACCGGGGACAAGTGGTCTAAGTAGTCGAACTACTGTATCACTAGCCTGTCAACATTTAGGTTGTGAGTTCGAATCCCGCACAAGAAGGCAGGTAAGCTCGACTCCAATGTTAATTGACTAGAATTGTCAGTTTTCCTACCGAAGGTCGGTGATTCCGGGCGCTGCGGCTTCCTACACCAATACGAACTGACCGCTCGAAATATCACGATAGTGTTGAAAGTGGCGTTAAACACCAATTAATCAATCAATCGTCCATACCGGTATACTTATGAGTAGAAAATTTTATAGCTATTGTTATGAAATAACTTTTAAAAATGACTGTGATTTAATTGATATAGGAAATGAATTAAGATAAATTGGCAATTCACAAAGAGGGAATACATATAATACCGGTATAACTGTCTTTTGCAATAAAAGTTGTTTTATCATATTTTCGCCGCAACAGGGAAATTCTTCGACTAGCTCTTAATGGATCTAAATCTTCCTCCGAAATGTTTGAAATGTTTATTTTTGTTAAATTGCACTGTCTCATTTTTTCTATAAGTTGCACTTTCCAGACTGGAGCTGCTAGATCAGAAACAGTAAAATAGCATTAAAAAAATATGCAGAATATCCTCTTGTAGATCATATATTTGAACTCCAGGTGCTCAATACACAGTCGAAGACCCATAATTTAATAACTTTAACCGTATGCTCATTATTGTAGACCCATCGATTAAACTTAAACTTTTTTCATCTTTGAAACGAGGTACCAACGTGTCAAGGTTTATCTCTTTTAAAATCTCAACCATTTTCCAAACGATAGCTACAGATTTGAGCCGGGTTCATAGAAATCCCGGAGAAGCAGATCGGAATCAGTTATGACGTAGACAGTAATCGTTCTAATCGTAATCATGTTGATTGACCATAACAACGATGAAAGCACATCATATAAAGACGTTTTGACATCATATAATGAAGTAAATCGAACCACATCCTATAATGTTAAAGCACATAATATAATGTCAAAACCACATCATATAAAGATGTTTGAACATAATATAAGAGAAAATACACATCATATAAGATTATTTGCACATCATATAAGTATAATTTGCACATCATATAAGAGTCTTTGCACATCATATAAGTATATTTGCATATCATATAAGGATATCTGCACATCATATAAGGATATTTGCACATCATATAAGGATATTTGCACATCATATAAGTATATTTGCACATAATATAAGGATATTTACACATCACATAAGGATGTTTGCACATCGTATAAGGATATTTGCACATCATATAAGGATATTTGCACATCATATAAAGGTGTTTGCACATCATATAATGACAAGTTCACATCATATAAAGGTAAATGCACATCATATAATAAAAATGGGCATAATAAGACAGTTTTGGCGTTCCATACAAGGTTATCAATTGCCTTATATATAAAATATTTATAGGATCATGGTATGTCTTACATACCATTTGCGAAGTGCGGTCTTTTCCATTTCTTTATATATGATTATCGAGTCATTTGAGACTTGGTCTGATTAGTCAGACGGAGCACGTCACAATGGGATAAATCTGTTAAGGGATTCGCAATGGTGAATATTATTACCGAGTCACTTGAGAATCGGTCTGATTACTACGACGGTCAGACGGGGCACGTCACAATAGGATAAATCTGTTAAGGGATTCTCATTGGTGAATATTAGCTTATTCCGGAAGAACATAGGCTGAAGTTAAGGCTTTCTTACCGTTTGATTGGTTATTTATTATGCTGCATCTATTATATGTGAGCGTATCCGTAAGTGAGGTCGGAAAAGAATCATGAAAGTATGTCGTCATGAAATGACATTAAAGTGTTCATTCAAGTTGATTGTAAAGTGTTGAATTAATATTTTAACGAAGCAAGGTTATACGAAAAAGTGATTCAAATTTATTGAGTTTTGTTCTGTCTTTATTTATTATTAATGTTTGCAGCACTGAGCTATAAATATTATTTTAACTTTCGTATTCATAACTAATTTGTGTTTTAAATCCGTTTCTTAGTTACAAATACAGTTAATCACTCATGCGTATCGTTATACAGGATAATCCTATTACACACTTATCTATAAATAGCCCAAATAGCTATTTTGTTTTAAGGTGTATAAAATGCACACGTCGGGATTTTAGTAATATAACGCTACATCAAGTATACCACACAGTCGCTGTCGTGATTGTACAGAGCCATTTACAAATGTTACGTTCATAAAAACATGTACATATATGAAGAACCGCGTATACTTCTGTCTGAAGTAAACACAAATTAAAGATAAGCAGGAACATAGATATACTGTTCCCGGAAATAAGTACCTATTAACTGATCTTCTCAAAACCATGAGAAAAATTCTGAAAACAGGTTTATTCAAATAGACTTATTTTCTATTAAATATAATGTTCTTTTATCCCGGGTCTATAGCTAGGATAGTATAGAAGAGGGGTTGATTAATGTATAGACATGCGTCGAGTTACTTATCACGCTACCGTCCAGCACGGTACAATGAAATTCTGATGACAAAACAAATAACCCTCCCTTCCCGAAAAAAATTGACATTAGAATTCTACTTCTAGTTGACCTTAGAATTATACTTCTAAGGTCGACTCCCAAAGAGGAAAATAATAAGAATTGATACGATTAATACTGGTAATTTTTTTTTCGAGAAGGGAGGGATATTTTAAATTCAAATGCGTCGGTAACATGAGGTTCGGTGGTTTGTTTTTCTCAATCCCGTGAGGTGTTTTGAAAGCAGGAATATATATATATTGAATGGTTTTACACTTGTAATTTTGGGGCCCTTTATAGCTTACTGTTCGGTGTGAGCCTAGGCTCCGTGTTGAAGACCGTACTTTGACCTATAATGGTTTACATTTATAAATTTTGACTTGGATGGAGAGTTGTCTCATTGGCACTCATACCACATCTTCTTATATCTATAAACATGTTTAAAAAATTAAAGCTTTGCCAGGGTTATTTGTGCAAATAAAAGGTTTATTATAAATAAGACAGCAACTAAATTAACAAAGACTTCCAAAAATATGCAATCAACGCAAAATCCCTTAGATAGCGAAACCAAAATACACAAATTTAGGAAACTTTAAGGCAATGAACAGGAACAAACTCCGTTTGCTAACATCGTAGAAAACAATAATCACAGCTTCTTGTACATGTTTGTATTATAAAGTTTTGACAACAAATGGTATATAGTTAAACTTTGATCGATGTATAGGCCATGGTCCAGAAATTTAGACAGTCATATATGTATAAGAAAACAATAAGATGTGGTTTGATTATATATACCAATAAGATAGATATCCACTAGAGACAAAATGACGTAGGTGTTATAAATATACGTCAACCTACGACATTCAACAATAAGAAAAACTCATACTGCATTGCAAGCTATACAAGGATCCGACATGACAAATGTAAAAAATGTCAAACAACAGAACCAACGGCATGTCAGTGATTTATGTACAAAACAATTAAAAAAAGCAAATATAATACACTACAACAAACGACAACCAATGAATGAAATCTATGCTTATGACTTTGCCACAGCCACACTTCCTACATGGCGGGGTTAATATAAAGATAAGAAGATGTGGTATGATTGCCAATGAGACAACTCTCCACAAGAGACCGAATGACACAGAAATTTAGAACTATAGGTCACCGTACGGCCTTCAACAATGCGCAAAGCCAATTTCGCATAGTCAGCTATAAAAGACCACGAAATGACAAATGTGAAACAATTCAAACGAGAAAACTAACGGCCTAATTTATGTACAAAGTAATGAACGGAAAACAAATATGTTACAGAGCAACAAACAACAACAACTGAATTACGTGCTCCTGACTTTGGACAGGCACATACAGAATGTTGCACATACATAACCATGTTTGCGGGTGCCCAATATGGGACTTTGGTGTTAAAGCGGAACACAAATCAATAAAAGTGCTTTTTCTTTGCTTTTTTATGTTTTTCATGACTGTGCATGAACAGACTTTGTGTCATGGATGGATATCCCTTATCCTTTCTTTTCAATTATGTAAGAACTTATTGTAAAAATCAGTTGAAAAGGGGTTGACTAATCAGATTGATACAGAGCTAAAAAAAATTATAAGAAAACCTATATAACCGACTTTGAACCTGCTCAAGTAGGATATAGGAACAATTAGTTCCGGTATAATACAGATTAAGTAGTGTCACGGAATAGAAGTTTCATCATAATATTAGTTCCAAATGGAAAAAATATTCTGGAATACTATTTCCACTGGAATAAATATAACAGTATATGTTCCTAACAGAATAAATGGTATAGAATATTTGTTCCTCAGGAACATATATTATTACATTGTTTATAACAATGTTTCCAGTGGAACTTCTGTTAGGCGGAACACATATACGTTGACAGTGGACTCTAAACCGTTTTTGGTTGATTTATCTCACGGGACAATTAATGAAAGATATTTATCACACTTTTCTTTATCAAACACAAACAAATAAACAGAGAGTAAATAAATGACATGTCTTAAAAAAATTAGTCATGAAAAAGTTTACCAAAATCAGTACAGGCAAAAATTCGTAAGGGTTCCGCGGAACCCAGTGTCTCGCCTACTTTTGCTGTTAATCGCAGGCTCAACAAAAATGAGGAAAAAAATAATAACAATATTCCTTTTGATACAATCTTTTGATTGTAAGAAGGTTCTGTCCAAGTTTGGTAAAATCCAGGATAGTTTATGAATCTAATAAATGTTTTCCATCTTTAACTGCAGACTGTATGTAATGTTAACTGGAAGAAAAACTAAGTCCATTTATAAGTAAATTATGGATAAACAGGTACAAAATTTTAACAAAATTCCTTCTAGATACTAGCTTTTGATCATAAACAAGCTTCTGACCAAGATTGGTACAAATCCAGGATAGTTTAAGAAAGTTTTTAAAATTTTAAAAACTTTAACCACAGAGTGAATGTAACGTTTCCTCGCAGAAAAAACTAAGTCCATTTATAAGTAAAATACGGAAAAACAGGATATTTTTTTTTACAAAATTTACCTCCGGATACTATCTTATGATCAAAAACAAGCTTCTGTCCAAGTTTGGTAGAAATCCAGGATAGTTTAAGAAAGTTATTAAAATTTCAAAAACTTTAACCACAGTGTGAATTTTTGTGGACGCCGCCGCCGCCGACGACGACGACGACGACGCCGACAGAATGTAGGATCGCTATGTCTCGCTTTTTCGACAAAAGTCGAAGGCTCGACAAAAACGCAAGTGATTTAGAAATTAAACTCTTTCCACGGGTAAAAATTGCCACGCACAAAAGAAAATTAAAATAATTTTACAACATAAGCTAAAAAAACAGCAAGCTTTTTAGAAAAGCTATTACTTGTGTAGATTTTCATTTACAGCTTCTGTCGGACTTTAGAGTTTTGGACCAATAGGGTGTCGGACTATTGGGGTGTCGGACTATTGGGGTGTCGGACTAATGGGGTGTCGGACCAATGGATGTCTGAATAGCGACCCCATATGTACTAACAGAATGGACACATCTTTGATAAATTGTTTGCATTAAGCATAATTAGGATTTGTAAAAACAGTAGCTGCATTATTGTTGGAGGTTCAATTCAGTCTGTAGAATACTGACCATAGAATTGAGCATTTTTTTTTTTACAGAATTACTTATGTCACAATTGTAAGCTTAAAACAAAATGCAAATATCAAATCTGACCAAAATGGTTTGACTTACTTTTTTCCAAATGGGTTAATAACTGAAAAAGGCTACAAATATGAGTAATCTATTTTATAACAAATAGATATAATTTTCAAAATACATAACTATACAGAACCACTCATATTTTCAATAATGAAGGAGATATATATTTAGAGCATTCTATTTCGAATATTCCTAGTCCATTGTAAAACTGCAAGACAACTATGTATCAACATAAAAATCATCGTTAATGGTTAATACATTTGTTAAAATAGGATGCACATTAAAAATGTCGATTTTTTTATCTTTCCACATTGAATAAAATGTATGCAGAAATGAAAACTTATGCTTCGTCTTAACTACACTACGTTGTACAAAGCAGCATTGCCACTACTTTTATCACAAACTAGTAGAGAGTTGTTTTCCGTGCTATAGTATACAGCATTTGGTTCGGAGAGGCCGTCATCTTTATCAAGTAGAATCTTGCTTGCTTTTCCATCATGTTGAATAAGCACTAGATTGTTTGAATCACGCCCAACAACAAATACGTTTTGATCGTTGTCAAGGGATAATGCTGTCGGAAAGCGTATGGAATCATCATTAAATGTCCATATTTCTGTACCGTTCATGGTGCAACAGTGTATAGTATGCAGTGATGAATTTGTGTAGTATATCTTTTTCCTGAAGTTGTTATATTTTTTAATTCGATTCCCTTGCAGTTAACTTCTCCTATTCTTTTTCCCGACGGATCAATTACCACAATTCCCTCCGTGTCTCCCGCAACATATAACTTTCCATCATTGTACGCCAAGCCAAAGCATTCGAATCCTAGCGCTAAAGTCTTCTCAGCACAACCATTTTTTATGAAATTGATACGTTTCGCAATTCCGCAAGACACAGCCACGCCATCTGATTCAAACAAAGCTATACCAAAGGACGAAGCAGATGTGGTGATGTTACGGGTATGTTTGCCGTTTTCAGTGTATTCTTGTACATAATGAGCACCACAACACGAGTTTGTTACCAGTAGGTGGCCATTTTGTAGAATTAAGCATCCATAGACAAATATATTATAGTTGTGTTTGTTTTTTTGAAGTTGTATGTTTTTGTTTAATTGAAGAACTACATCCTGAATACGTCTCTCTTCTTTTTGGCCTCTTTGTATCTGTGCTTGTCCTATTTTAGCATCATAGAACAGTAAACCAGATTCACGTTTTTCTAGCTTGATTTGACCAAATTGATTAATTTTTTTGAAAAGATTATCAATAATCGGATGAAAATCAAGTTGAATATTATAACTCTTAGTATGGTATGTTGCTAACTTTAAAGACTTGAACTCTTTATCGACGTCTTTATATACTTGTCGCGTGCCGAGAAAGACGTGGAGATCAGACGCATACTCTTTCAACTTTAATGTTTGTTCTTTGAGTTTTGTCAAGTTTTTCTGTGCATTTTCAAAATTATTCAAATCTTTGCTGCTTTCTGATAAACATTCGGCAGATGTTGATGATAACTCTTCTAATAACCTTTCTTGTAACTCATCAAAGTAACGGACGACTTTCTCTCTGGTGTCCTTAATGATTTTCTCAATATCGCTTCTTTGGACCTGGATTGCTTCGTGTACTGTATTACGATCAAGAATAAAATCTTCTATATTTTGTAATGATCTATTAATGGTATCTTCAAGGTCCTGTATTACCGTTGAGTGTTTTGCATTTGTTGCTACATCCTCCAGAGGCACAACATCCGGGCATATCTTGTGCTCAGAAGATACGCATGCTTTGCAGAGTGCTTTATCGTGACTTTTGCAAAACCAATCAAATTTTTTGTTGTGCTGATGACAGGTTTGTTCTACGGTTATATTTTGTATATTACGGTAATCATCTACTGAAATAAGATGATGACCTCGAGAAATTTTTGTCGCCTTATGAACCTTTTCGCAGTCTGGACAAAATCCTTCCTCGCATTCAACACACCATGTATTAGCTTGCGCTGTTTTATTGCCATAACAACATGGGCCACAAAAGACAGGCGTTGACATTGTTCTCTACCTATCAGTTAAAAAAAAAACACTATCCAATACAAAATTGTCGAACAATAAAATTATAGATTAAGTGCAAATGTATGACCTCATGTATGGCGAATGAGGAAGGTTAACAAGGGAGGTAATATACACTGTAACTTCAGAAAGTTTTGCGATGTATTTATGATTGCGACAATTGTTACGGGATATGTTTCACAAAATAAAAACTAGCATTTTAAATTTAAGTAGCATAATGTGTATGTAACATGTCATTAATCGCGCATGTGTTTCCATAGTTTAGAAATCGCAATAATAAATGTATGCAAAACTTTCAAAATTTACAGTAAAAAAGAGACACACTTCTGATCTGTTCATACCAACATTGAACAAACATGTCAATCAGATCTGTATGTGTTTCCCCCCGAAAAATCCATCATAACGACTTCGATTGGAAAAAACGATGTAGAAAACAACAAAATATGATAATCCACTGTTAAGTGTACATTTGTTTATCGATTCTTTTAATGTAAGTAGAATGAGTGAACTGATATCAAGAAATCAAGTCATTAAAACAGACAACACCATGACAAAAACGGGAAAAAGACGAAAAGACCGACAACAGTCCTCCAAACCCTACACAGTTAACTAGAGATTGTTTATCACGAAACCCACCAGAACCAGATTTAACTTCAGTCCTCCGGGAGGATAAGCAGTTCCTGCTCTACTAGTGGTACTGGCCGTGATAGTCAATGCAAGTAATAGTTCTATGATAAGTCGTGTTCTGTTATTTCATCATTACACATTTGAAACCCTTGGTTCAATACATCCCTTGTACGTGTGAGATTGATTGGTTGTTGTTTGCTTTACGTCCAGTGACAAGTATATATCATGCATGTTCAGGACGAGAACAAATTAACAATAAATGCAATAGATATAGTTCCTGCAGGTCAATAAGTTCGGAGTATTATCAGTTTACAAAAGTTTAAAAAGGTATGGAGTGCTTATCGTAAACTTATCGATCCTTTAAATTAACTTATTCTAAATGGGTACCAATTCAACAATATAATTAGATCTTCGAATATTGTTTTTATTGGTATTAATATTGATTTTGTTATCAGTAAATTAAAATCAAACTAAATATTATTTTTATATACATATGCACATTCATTGCTCTACAATCTGTCGATACCTGTATCCTGGCATTGCACAAGGTCATGTTTTTCTCTGACTGTTAAAGACGTCTTTACACTAAATCCATTGGATGATGGATGTGTACTGATTGATATTTTAGTCTTTGATGCATGAATTTTTTTATAATTTGTTATTGGCTTTGAACTAGCTGTCAGTAACTTCGAGTACTCTCAATTTGTACTTAGTGTCTTTTTGTTGTGGGGATGTATAAGTACCCTGCCACGTCCACTCTGTGTTTTTGTCAGATATATTTCTGCTTTGTATACATCTGATGAGTTAAGCCCTTTTCAAATGATTTTTATAGTTTGTTCTTATGTTGTACTATTACACCACTGTCCCAGGTTAGGGGAGGTTTGGCGCCTTCAAACAAGTTTAACCCCCGCCACATTCTATATGTGCCTGTCCCAAGTCAGGAGCCTGTAGTGGTTGTCGTTTGTTGTTGTTTCTCTATTTTTTTCTCTCACTATTTTTACATTTCCCAACTGGTTGCGAAAAAATTGTTCTCCTAACTAGTGAAATAACTGTTCTCAGCAAACGATAGGTCGAAATTTAATTATTACGTCAAATTTTCTTGGTTTCTTCTGAATTTCCTATTGTGATGTCATGAAAAAAGGCGACCATACCTGATGACGTCACATATAAAGAGCACACCTTTATGCAAATCTTTGACCAGGAAGGATCAGTAGAGAAACAGATTCCACCACTATAACTCGTGTATTACGATATTTCTCCACTCTCAACAGTTACATTTAATTATCTAAAAAGCTCGGCAAGCCTTGCGCATTAAATATTAAGGGGACGAAGTCCCCTATTACAGTAGAAAAATCAATAAAAAAAAAAAAAAAAAAAAAAAATCGGGAAAATTTCCGAAATTTTCATTGTACTAATGAACTCAAAATCGTTAACTTTTTTTTGTCACTTTTTAATTCCGCATTTGCGCAGAAATCTACTTCCTTCTTCCGGTCTCGTTGTCATGAGACCTTGAGTAGTCTAGTAAAATATAGGAACTCAAGGAACACAATACCAATTTCATTTTTAATAATTCTTTGTCTTTAATATGAATTAACGTTACCTGATGATCGCGTTTCTTTGTTTACATTGAACATGACGTCATAACTTAAATAACGTCACAAGTAAAATCCCTAACAACAGAACCAAAATCGGAAACGTGACGGTATTTCCGTTTCTTTTTTAACAGATTTTGAAGTAACAAAAAAAATAATTCATACAAACTTCGTCCCCTTTCACAGGTAATGCCTACCTCATATTAAAATTTAACTGTCTCGAAAGGAGAAATATCGTAACATACTTGTTGCAGTGGTGGAATCTTTATATCTCGTATTTCTTGTTTTGTGTTGTTTGATCTTGTGTAGTGCCGTTGCACCACTATCCCAGGCTCAGGGGAAGGTTGGCGCCAACAAACTAGTTTAACCCCGCCACATTCTGTATGTGCCTGTCCCAAGTCAGGAGCCTGTAATACGTTTGATCAATATCATTTCCATTACCAGAAATACTCTTTTACTATACGCTGATTTCTCACGTCATTTAAACGTTTTACGGGCTAACTGGATCCCTGCATCTTTGTACTGATAAAGTAATTGTGCTTGACATTTTTCAAACACCCGTTTTTATTCTTATGTACGTAATCCAACCCTGCCTTAAGAAATATATCATTTTATCATTTAAAAACAGTTATCGAAGCAGTCATGAAGAAGTTATCCCCATTAGAATATTCATCCCTTAGCTCAACGTACAGACGTAGATTTTATGCCCAACAAACCCACAAATGACGTCAAATAACGTCACCTGAAACCAAACACTTTGACGGAAAGATAACGATTGGAATCAAGCGTATTCAGTGGTTGTCGTTTGTTGCTGTATATCATTTTTTTTTGGCGTTCATTATGTTGTCCATAAATCAGGCCGTAAGTTTTCTCGTTTGAACTGTTTTACATTTGTCATTTCGGGGCATTTTATAGCTGACTATGCGGTATGGGTTTTACTCATTGATGAAGGCCGTACGGTTACTTCTTAGTTGTCAATTTCTGTGTCATTTGGTCTCTTTCGGAGAGTTGTCTCATTGGCAATCATACCACATCTTCTTATTTTTATATTTGCATATCATAAATTATCATAAATTACCGACAGCTTTTGATTTTGTGCTTTTTTGAAGAACACGAAATTTTTTATATATTTTTTAAGAAATATTCATTGTTTTTTTCATTGTTTTCCGATACTTTTATTTGGATTTCAGTTTCATTATTATTAGTAATACGATACGAAATGCGACATAATAGGAAATATATAGGCTCCGTTCTGCGGCCAAGAATAAGGGACTGCGAAAGAACTAAATTGAATTAATACTAATTGTGGTATACAGACTATAGCAAAAGAAAATGCATATAAGTTATAATAAATGTATCAATTTAACTATCAGCGATTATCCAACAATACATGATCCTATATCAACATATTCATCGATCAGGTTTCGCATACCCATACTTTCAGACCACCCGTATATAATTGCATCTCCCCTCCTTGACGTAACTTATTTAAATCAATCGAATCTTAGACACATTGATAAGCAACAAGAATCAGAACTAACTGTTGTTTAGTTATAGTTTCAATATGGCGCGTATATCGACTGAAACTATTAGCTTCGCAAATTAATGCGAATCAAAAAGAGATCTTTTATGAAATGAGATCGTCTTATAATATTACTTTGTGTTGAATAACAATGAAAATTTCCCCACTGGTGGAAATATTGGACAAATGGTAGGCAAATCAACAGCATTTCTGAAAAATTATTCAAATTAAGACAATTATGTATTTGAATAAGCTATAGATTTATTAGATTTCCTTATTATAGTAACAGTCATTACGGCTAGTCTACAGGGACAGCTGTAAGTATCTCTCTCGAGTGCACTGTTGGAGAACCCTTTCAACGGCATTTCATTGAAGGCATTTATGTTGAAACTTCCTTTTTAAAAAAATAAATAAGATTAACTTCCATTCGCGATCGGCTCTTATGTTCTATTAACAGTAACTGCGGCTATTTTATAAAGTCCAAGGGCTTAATTGACACAATTTTAAAACTGCATTGGATGCAAAGTTTGGTGTGACAGGACGACGACGACAGATGCCAGTTATTGCTATACTGCAAATGGCTTTAAAAGCCCCGGTGAACTAGAGGGGATTGTTCTTTATTGCAGTTATTTTAACAAATGCGCCCAATTTCTAACACGGAAGTTGAATATACAAATACAAGGTTAACATTAAAGTAGTTGAATAACATAAAACTACAGTTACGACACATACATCTCTACTTACTATATATACCTGTGTTGCTGAACGTTTTAAGTTCCTATAATTTTTATTTCAGTTAATATTTCTATCCTTTGAACTCAGGTTTGCTGTGTGATCTTTCATATTAAAGTATGTAAACAAACGTTGTCGTATATCAGTACTAGTATTGATAAATGTAAATCGATAACGAGACTTTACAACCTAAACTCGGTAGTATCGAGCGAGGAAGGCGGGAACTTTAAAAAAAAATAGCAGACTGACGTGATCAAAATCAAACCGTCCACAACGGGAAAGGACGGGTGTCAGCTGAATTTCTGCAAATTGCAAGGGACAGACCCCTTAACCATCATTTCTTAAAAAAATAATTCATTTCAGAAAGGAAGTGAAAGAAAAAAGTCAGTTTCCAATGCAAATAAAAAAGGGAAAAATTTGATATAAGGCAACATTGAGTTTTTTGTTTTTCCTGTATGTTATTCAAAATTTTAAAATTGTTTGGTTTTATTAAAGTCGAAAAAATAATTTGTCCGAGAATAAAAAAATCAATCCGCATGTCGGTACCTTTAACATGTAAGTAATAGGGTCGATCTGTTGTTTTTGCTGAGTAAATCTTAAACAGTCTCCGAGACCAAGTCATTGTTCTTAGCCAAGCAGGGTTTGACATTAACTTTTTAACAACTTGACATTCGGGCAAGTAACCATGATGTATTACTTGTCCGAAAAAGATAACCGCTTGTCCAAATTTTGTACTTGCTTACGAAATTTTAGGCTGCCATTTATGAACATAAAATCAGATGAATTTATAAAGAATAGAGAAAAATGGCTTAAAAATTAAGGAATACAGAATTGTAAGACCACCAAAAACAACCGTATTTTTAGTGTTTTTGGCCTTGTTTTCACATACAAAGCTATCAAATAAGTGTTATAGTACTTTTATTAACTACAGTAGAAAATGACATCATTCAAGGCTGTGTCATCTCCTTTGCCTATTGGTGCTTCTATTTTTGTCTTCAAGCCACAAATAGCAGTCCCATCGCGAGAAGTACTCCAGCCACCATAGCCTCCTCAGAAATCATACCCGCCAATATTATATCCAGACAAATAACACAATTTGCTACAGTGTCATCCCCATCTCACTGAAATATAGATAATATCGTAAAAAGCTTGAGTTATGCATATTGTTTTTTTGAATTGTTTCACATTTTTTCATCCCTGACTGGCGGCCTTTTATAGTACATATCTATTGTTTATTTTGTTTATAAATGATTTACCATTAGAAACTATTGACAGTCACATTAACATGTATACTCATGACACAACATTACATTGTGCTGGTAATAGTATCCATTCTATCGAAAATAATTTAAATAATGATCTCTGTTAGTAAGTATTTGGTGCAAGAAGAACAACATGTTAATAAACCCAGCAAAAACCACAAGTATGCTAATAGGTACTTTCCAGAGGAAAAATATATTGGACAAGCAAATAAATGTTAGTAAAGATAATAAAATTATTCAAACGGTGAATACGAAAAGGTATTAGAAATTGAAATAGATCACCAACTTACATGGAAAGAGCAAATTAATCAAATTTCTAAAACCATTAGCTCAAGATTGTTTATTTTTGCAAAAATCAAGAAATGCTTAGACCACAAAAGTAAAATTTTATTTTATAATTCTTATATTCTACCAATATTTGACTACTGTTGCACAGTATGGGGTAATTGTAATGAAGAATACCTCCAAAGAATAATAAAACTATAAAAAAAAAAGCAGCAAGAATAATTTTAGACGCCCCTTTCTTTACACCATCGAGATAACTTTTTGACAGATTAAATTAAGTTTCCGGAACAGAATTTCATATCATAAATTTAAAGTATATAAAATCTTACACGACAAAACTCCTGATTATCTGAAAAAGTTGTGTGTTCATAACTCTGAAACTTATGAAAGAAATGAAAGATCCGTCTTAAATAAACAATTTGGTAGATATTTCGCCAAACACAAATATAATAAAAAAATCTTTTGCATACAGTTCTGCAATTCTATGGCATAGACTACCAACGAACATAAAAACATCAACATCTTCATGTTTTTAAAATCTAAATGCTTCAAATATCTCCGTCAAGCCACACAGAGACAGATTATTAATTAACATGAACACTATGAATGATAGTAATCTTATGTATATATATACTACTTGTTGGTTTTTATTGTTTATTTGTATGTAGAATTATATAATTTCTGTACTTAATTTATGAGAGCCCCAAGTTAGATTAGTGAAAACTAATTGTGTATTGTGTTACCCTCTTTAAATAAAGAATATCATTATGTATATGAAAATAGCACTTTGAAAATTTGGTGTTAACAAAGCGCTTTTCTGGGATGATTTTCCACGGAAACGCTTAAACCATATATAGATAAGTACTGGATTATGTGAGAAGCTTACCATATGTATAATGTAGCTAACTCTATGGTATTATTTTTGCTCATTGTTGAAGGCCGTACGGTGATCTGTCACATCAGTTGTTCACATCCTTGGTCTTTATTGAAAATTACACACCTTGCTTATTTGGATGCAGATCTTTTAAATAGGTTATTGAAAGAAGATTTCTAAACTCATTTAATCGGATTAATTAAGAATGCATTAATTTGGTTAAGATTAGATGGTATTCATAATGTTCATCCTAATTTTTTATTTAAGATACATGTGTCATTGTGTCAATTTATCTGTCCGTTAGCACTCTGTACTCGTAACTTCCCCTTAACCGCATACTTTATTTTATGAAACTTTCAGAACAATATGCAGTAAAATGTAATTGAGCTCCTCCTGCTTTATTTTGAAATATTGAGATTCCCTTGCTTTTATAAAACGAAACGTATACCAATGGAAGAGAAGAGTAAAAATGGTGATTAAGGGTTTGACTCAGATGTTGCGGGTCTCTAAACATGGAAATGCGATAGTACTTGCTTGGCATGGTGGGACAGAGGCATAAGCTTACACACATTTAGCTCTTAATTCTATATTCTAAAACATTAAACTAACTGACAGAAACGCTTAAGTTGTATGATATATTAGACTGTAAAATCTCAATTTACCATTATTTGGTTTGCTAGTCGGAGTTATTTGAAAACATATGTTTTTTAGTTTTTTTAGTCCGCCCACTCAAAAGTGTGTTCCTCCGTTTATAAGAAAGATTCAAAATTTCTATTTATCTAAGAAGGAGTTTTAAGATATATAACCAATTTTCTCTGTATTTGTTTCACTTTAGTTACAAATCGATTATCATCATAAATGAAACTTACTGGAATTTGGTTCTAAATAATATACCTTAAAGACGTTGCTAACAATTCTACATCATATAATTTAAATGCTATTCAGCATTTTATACTTCTGCAAAAGAAAATTTGGGCATAATTTTTAAATGTTTTCATCTTTTTGAAAAGCGACTTTCTAACACAAATCTGTTATAACAAGCAATTTTAAAATTTCATTAAATAAATATACTAGTATAACTTATATGATAATTATTATAAATTACGTGTCTACCTTCAAATCGTAGTGAGAAAGATGTAAGGAAATGTGTTGGTCATCCACATTTTATAAAGCCACTCCATCCTCCCCAAGGTCCGTATCCAAATGTTACTACGAATCCATTATTTGATATACATTCTTTCGTACCACAGATCAGTTTTAAACCATTCATCGAGGTATCATCCTCACTGCCTTGCCTCCTTCAATCTGATAACAGATTGGACTGGACAATTATCATTCGTCTTTATTTGACAACTCAACGTATATTAATCGTTAAATTAACCTATACATGTCTATTGAATTAGCTGCTGTTGTTAGGTTGCTGTCTCACTGACATCTCATGTTATTCACACTGTCTCAGTAAGTGTATGTGAAGCATGTTTTTATTTTTGATATGCAATTCAAATTTGAACAGATATCATTGAAGCAGTTTTACTTTTATGTAGATTTAAGATTGCATATACGAAATTAAGTTGTAAGTAACATGGTTTGTATGATGAAAAAAAAAACCATTCACAATCAAGAACATATATAGCTATAACAAACTGTACAAAGACGAAGAGAATAAGAAGACAGTTTTCTGTTTCATCAATTAAATAGCATACCCAACATACCTTTAAGCTGTAACCTACAGCATATTTACCTGTAGGACAAAATCGAGGTTCGTGCCAATCACCCCCAAAGACCACCATTGCCACTGTATAATGTTTGCACAACCCGTCTTGGATACATAGCCTGTATGATACACAGTACTAAACTGAATAGTACCAATGGGATATACATTCTAAAAATAAGAACCATAAACATTTTAATTTGGGAAATTTCAAATTTATCTCGCCAAGTGTCTTGACTTAGAATATTTAACTCGTCGTCAAATATCTGAACTAAACAAAATTATCTCGTCAAGTGTCTGACTAAGGATATTTATCTTCTCAAGTGTCTGAACTAAGAATATTTATCTCGTCAAGTTTCTGAACTAAAACTATCTATCTCGTTAAGCGTTTGATTGAGGATATTAATCTCGTCAAGTGTCTGGACTAAGGATATTTAACTAGTCAAGACTTAGTGTCTGGACTAAGGATATTTATCTCGTCAAGTTTCTGGACTAAGGATATTTATGTCGTCAAATGTCTGGACTAAGGATATTTATGTCGTCAAGTGTCTGGACTAAGGATATTTATCTCGTCAAGTGTCAGGACTAAGGATATTTATCTCGTCAAGTGTCAAGACTAAGAATATTTAACTCGTCGTCAAGTGTCTGGACTAAGGATATTTATCTTCTCAAGTGTCTAGACTAAGGATATTTATCTCGTCAAGTGTCTGGACTAAGAATATTTAACTCGTCGTCAAGTGTCTGGACTAAGTATATTTATCTCGTCATGTGTCTGGACTCAGAATATTTATCTCGTTAAGTTTCTGAACTGAAACTATTTATCTCGTTAAGCGTTTGATTAAGGATATTAATCTCGTCAAGTGTTTGAACTAAGTATATTTATCTCGTCATGTGTCTGGACTAAGAATATGTATCTCGTTAAGTTTCTGAACTGAAACTATTTATCTCGTTAAGCGTTTGATTAAGAATATTTATCTCGTCAAGTGTCTGGATTATTGGTATTTATTTCGTTAAATGTCTGGACTAAGAATATTTAACTCGTCAAGACTTAGTGTCTGGACTAAGGATATTTATCTCGCCAAGACTTAGTGTCTGGACTAAGGATATTTATCTCGTCAAGTGTCTGAACTAAGAATATTTGTTATTTATGTATCATTGTCATTTTGCTTAGTTTTTTTTGTTACCTATTCTGACATCGGACTCGGACTTCTTTTAAACTGAGTTTTACTGTGCGTATTGCTGTGTGTTTGTTTTTCTACATCGGCTAGAGATATAGGGGGAGGGTTGAGATCTCACAAAACATGTTTAACCCCGCCGCATTTTTGCGCCTGTCCCAAGTCAGGAGCCTCTGGCCTTTGTTAGTCTTGTATGATTTTTAATTTTAGTTCATTTATATGTTTTGGAGTTTAGTATGACGTCCGTTATCACTGAACTAGTACACAATTGTGTTTAGGGGCCAGCTGAAGCACGCCTCCGGGTGCGGTATTTTCTCGCTGTGTTGAAGATTGGTGGCCTTCGGCTGTATTCTACTCTTTGGTCGGGTTGTTGTCTCTTTGACACATTCCCATTTCCATTCTCAATTTTAACTATTTAAGTGTCTGGAATAAGTGTCTATGAATCACAGTTTATGGCCAAACTCAGTAAAGACACGTCATTGTTACGTTTGGTTGACACATTCAACAATACCTACCGTTATCCTGATGACATTTTTTATCGTTAAATAATCCAGAGTTCTCTAAATATACTACCGAAATTTACCCAAAGGAACTTACTTTAAATAAATCTAACATAAACAGCAGTAGTTGTCCTTTTCTAGATTTAGACATTTCAATTTCTAAAGGGAAACTCCATACTAAAATTTACGACAAAAGAGACGAGTTTTCATTCCCTATTGTTGATTTTCCTTTTTTAGACGGCGATGTTCCTTTGGCTCCATCATACGGTGTTTATATATCCCAACTAGTTCGTTTTCCCGTGTGTGTAGTGATGTCATAGATTTTAACGAACGTAATCAATGCATCACTGGTAAATCATTAAGTCAGGGATTTCGTTACCATAAATTACTTAAAACATTTACTAAATTCTTTCATTGATACAAAGATTTGATTAGTAAATTTGGCTGTACCTGTAGAAAACTTATTAAAAACGGTATTTCACATTCTAAATTTTACGTTAATATTGTACTAAAAGAGCAGAAATCACTATGCGATCCGTGTACACTCATCGACCCTTCAAACAAACTTATTAGTAAAGGTTATCTTACTAATGTTGTAATAAGATCTTTGAATATTGTTTACATTGGCACTACCATCGATTTTGTCAGCAACAAATTAAAACATAACTAAATTTGTATTCTTTTCGAATGGTTTTTGGAATGTATAAATACACATCCACGTTAATTTTCTATTTAGAAATTGCTTTATCTATATATACATGATACATATTTATTATATAAAACCTAACGATCCTACTGCCTGTCGATACTTTTATTTTGGCATTGCACAAGTCATGTCTTCTTTTACTGTCTATGGCGTTAAAATACTAAATCCCTGGGTTGTGTTTTAATTGATTTTAGTCTCTGATGCATGATTTTTTATTATTAATTGCTTTTGGCTTTTAACTAGCTTTCAGTAACTGCGAGTACTCTCAAATCGTACTTTCGTGTTAATTTGACCTGTTGACACAAATTGTAAGGCATTTATATAATTCAATGTTTACTTATTTTGTGTTATATCTAGTCTCACTATTTTTTAATATGTACCACCTTTGATTTTAGTATGACGAAAAATTTTCACTTCTGTACTCGTACTCTGAACAACAAATTTATTAATTTTGTAAAAAATGTTTACTTCCGTACTCCTAACAACAAAATTATTATATTTAAATTAACCTGTGTACGTTGTTTTATTTAATAGATATAAGAAGATGTGGTATGAGTGCCAATGAAACAACTCTCCATCCAAGTCAAAATTTAAACCATTATAGGTCAAAGTACGGTCTTCAACACGGAGCCTTGGCTCACACCGAACAGTAAGCTATAAAGGGCCCCAACTATTACTAGTGTAAAACTATTCAAACGGGAAAACCAACGGTTTTCGCCATTTTGTCCCAGGTAAGAGTTGTCTAATTGACACTCCTCCTACACCTTTTTTATTACTACCTGTAACGTCTATGTTACATAGGCACCTACGTTTTAATATTGTGTCATAGATCAAACTTATTCGTTCAGTCTATGTTTACTTGTTTTTGTTTAAATGTCTTTTTGATGAGTTAAGCCATATCAATTGATATTTTATAGTGTGTTTTTTATTTTGTAATGTTACACTACTGTCTCAGGTTAGGGTGAAGGTGGCGCCTGTTAAAACGTTTAAACCCGCTGCATTTATATGCACCTGTCCTAAGTCAGGAGCCTGTTGTTCAGTGGTTGTCGTTTGTTGGTGTGGTTCATAGGTGTTTCTCGTTTCTCGTTTTTTTGTATAGATTAGACCGTTGGTTTTCCTGTTTGAATTGTTTACACTGGTCATTTTGGGGCCCTTTATAGCTTGCTGTTCAGTGTGAGCCAAGGCCGTACTTTGACCTATAATTGTTACTTTTATACATTGTGACTTGGATGGAGAGTTGTCTCATTGGCACTCATACCACATCTTCTTATTTATAAGGATATATATCTCGTCATGTGTCTGAACTAAGAATATTTAACTTGTCAAGTGTCTGGACTAAGAATATCTAACTTGTCAAGTGTCTGAAATAAGGATATTTATCTCGCCAAATAAGTGTTTGGAATAAGGATATTGATCGAAAAGAGTCAATGCTTATAACGAATTCATTTTAATATTGTCTTAAATAGATTTTCTATATTTTTACCACCAATGAGATTGAGATGTGTTGTGTGTGTATGAAATTGTCCTGTGGATTATTTAACTTGTCACCATTTAAGTTTGACATTGTATACATGTGTTTATAGAAAACTATTGATAGATATAAGAAGATGTGGTATGAGTGCCAATGAGACAACTCTCCATCCAAGTCAAAATTTATAAATGTAAACCATTATAGGTCAAAGTACGGTCTTCAACACGGAGCCTAGGCTCACACCGAACAGTAAGCTATAAAGGGCCCCAACAATTACTAGTGTAAAACCATTCAAACGGGATAGCCCAGTTTTGAACCTATATATAGTAATGGTAAATCAATGGGCGAACATATTTCCTGGTTTTATCTTAATTTGTCAACTTTTATCTCGCCTACCGCTATCTAGATTAGTCGCAGTACTTTTTCTGTATTTACAAATTATAATTTCTATTCTATTTTTAATCCAAAGGATGATAAATAAGATGAAATATGTAACACACATATCACACAAAACAATTGAGGAATACAATAAATTGTTTAATTGGGCAAATTTTAAGGAAAAAACTGAGCTTAGTATAATTTTGTTTGACAAATAGATAAATAACTGTATTAGTATAAGATTACAGAAATTACTAACATGATAATTATTGTAATATACCGAAAAACTCGACATTCACGTTTCCATAAAAGTTTTAAATTTACGGAAAACAATTTTTTTTTATAGTAAATAGAAAACAAAGAATGACAATAAAGTTTAGATAAATTCATCCAAAATGAAAGCCATTGGTTAGTCCTTTTAAGACGAACGTTCGTCTTGCGTACCAAACATCAGAATATAAACAGTGTCAATACCAAGAATATATGTCGACAGGACGCCATGCCCAGTTCGCACTATCACATTTTCGTGTTCAGTGAACTGCGAATATATATAAACACCATAAGTTGGCATAAATTTCAAATCATAATGAACCTGTGTACTAAGTTTCAAGTTAATCTGGCCACACCTTCATTTTTAACTACCTTTATCCAAAACTTTAACATGAAACAGGACTGACAGACATACGGACTAAGGGGGACACAAATACGGACGAACGGACGCACATGTCGGGCTATACAAAAATTAACCCGAGGTCTTAATACAAATTACAAAGTAGCAGTAATAGATCATTTTTAAGCAATAAGGTATGTAATGCAAATTTTGATTGAATGACGTCCGTCATCAATTCCACGGTTGACGGCCGGAGTCAATGACAACAACGTTGCGCTATCATAGTCGACATTCAAGGGATATTTGAAATATTTAGTTTTCAACATTTTAGAGTATTGTATTAGAATAGGAATAACAGTACTGTATTTGAAGAGTTGCCATCGTTAATTATGGTCGCCAGTAAAACTGCATTTGCGACCGTCAAATGCCTCGTTGATGGTGGCAACTCTTCAATTACAGTGCTGTTATTCCTTAAGTATTATACACGTCAATCGCCAATGGAGAATTTTTTCCAAGGGAAGGGGATGGGTATTGATTTTTAAAAATGGATGCATAAGTTCAGTTCAATGGTTTTGCCCTACTCTTTCAATAAAATTGAATAAAACAAATTTTCACAAATCTACTAGTGAATAAGTAACGAAGCCTTCCACTAACTGTAAAACATTTTCATAATATATACAGAAGCACTTGCATTTTCAAGAACCAAGGAGATAAATATGGATAACATTCTATTTCGAATATCCCTGTTCCATTGCAAAACTGCAAGACAAAAAATGTAACAACATAAAAGTTAATGGTTTATAAAGTTATTAAAATAGGGTACAAATTAAAAAACCTGATTTTAGAAATGAAGTGTTATTCTTTTTCTTAACTACACTACGTTGTACAAAGCAGCATTGCCACTAGTTTCATCACAAACTAGAAGAGAGTTGTTTTCCGTGCTATAGCATACAGCATTTGGTTCGGAAAGGCCGTCATCTTTATCAAGTAGAATCTTGCTTGCCTTTCCATCATGTTGAATAAGCACTAGATTGTTCGAGTCACGCCCAACAACAAATACGTTTTGATTGTTGTCAAGGGATAAAGCTGTCGGAAAGCGTATGGAATCATCATTAAATGTCCATATTTCTGTACCGTTCATGCTGCAACAGTGTATAGTATGCAGTGATGAATTTGTGTAGTATATCCTTGTACCTGAAGTTGTTATATTTCTTAATACGATTCCCTTGCATATCACTTCTCCTGTTCTTTTTCCCGAAGGATCAATTACCACAATTCCCTCCGTGCCTCTCGCAACATATAGCTTTCCATCTTTGTATGCCATGCCATATAATTCGAATCCTAGCGCTAAAGTCTTCTCAGCACAACCATTTTTATGAGATCGATACGTTTCCTACTTCCGCAAGACACAGCCACGCCATCCGATCCAAACAAAGCTATATCGAAAGACGGATAAGATGTAGGGATATTACGGGTATGTATACCGAATGCATTGTATTCTTGTATATGATTGATTTTAGTATGGAAGTTTGCTATAAATAGATGTCCATTTGGTAAAATTATGCATCCATTAACATATATGCAATCATCTTTTTTTTGAAGAGTTATGTTTTTGTTTAATTGAAGAACTACATCCTGAATACACCTCTCTTTTATCTGGCTTTTCTGTATCTGTGCTTGTCCTATTTTAGCATCATAAAACAGTAAACAAGATTCACGTTTTTCAAGCTTGATTACACCAACTTTATCAATTTGTTCGAAAAGATTATCAATAATCGGATGGAAATCAAGTTCAATATTATAACTCCTAGAATGGATTGTTGCTAACTTTATAGACTTGATCTCTTTATCGACGTCTTTGTATACTTGTCGCGTGCCGAGAAATACGTGAAGGTCAGAAGCGAAATCTTTCAGCTTTAATGTTTGTTCTTTCAGATTTATCAAGTTTTTCTGTGCATTTTCAAAATTTTTTAAATTTATGCTGCTTTCAGATAAACATTCGTCAGATATTGATGACAGTTCTTGTAATAACCTTTCTTGCAACTCGTCAAAGTAATGGACGACTTTCTCTCTGGTGTCTTTAATGGTTTTCTCAATATGGCGTCTTTGGATCTGGATTGATTCATATACTGAATTGCGGTCACGAATAAAATCTTTTACATTTTGTAATGATCTATTAATGGTATCTTCAAGGTCCTGAATTACCGTTGAGTGTTTTGCATTTATTGCTACATCCTCCAGAGGCACAACATCCGGGCATATCTTGTGATCAGAAGATACACAAGCTTTGCAGAGTGCTTCATCGTGACTTTTGCAAAACCAATCAAATTGTTTGCAGTGCTGATTACAGGTTTGCTCAACGGTTACAGTTTGTATATTACGGTAATTATCTATTGAAATGAGATGATGACCCGGGAAATTTTTGTCGCCTTATGAACCTTTTCGCAGTCTGGACAAAATCCTTCCTCGCATTCAACACACCATGTATTAGCTTGCGCTGTTTTATTGCCATAACAACATGGGCCACAAAAGACAGGCGTTGACATCGTTCTATACCTAATTAAAATAATAAATTTCCAATAAATAAATTGTCGAATCAATAAAATTATAGATTAATTGAAATGTATGGCGTATGAGGTAAGTTCACAAGAGACATAATATACATTGTAAATTCAGAAATTTTTGCGCTGTTTTTATTTTGGGAAAATTGATACGGGATATGTTTCACAAAATTAAAAGTCGAGTTTTAAATTAGGGAGCTACCATTTGATTTTATCGGGGTGGGGAAGGGGGCTAGTATGAAAAATTTTGTCCTGCTTTATTTTTAGTTGTAATCTCTGTCTTGCCTTTTTATTTTTTACTCTATTCGGTCCTGCCTTTTTTTTAATAGTTTATCCTGAATTTTTTTTACACAATTTGTCATCCTGCCTGTTTTTTTTTTTACCAAGTTGCTCATCCTGAATTTTTTTTAATCAAAACTCCTGTCCTGCCTATTTTTTTTCAAATTTCATCCTTAAAATTAAATGGTAGCTCCTTACAGAAACATTATTTGTTTGCAATATCTCATAAAATTGCAATCTCGTATTTGTGTCGATAGTTCAGAAATTGCAAAAATAAACCCACGCAAAAATTTCTGACTTCACTTCACAGTAAAAGAGACACACTTCTGATCTGTTCGTACCACCATTGAACGATCATGTCTCTTTATGGGTTTAAGAATCCATCATTACGGTTGGGAAAAATGATATGGAAAACAACAAAGAAATGGGGTCGTCAAGTTGTTTACATATTCCTTATTACTTATTCCTTATTCGTTACTTTTTCGCTTTTAATATGTTGCCCCCTTTTAATGCTTTCTTTTCTTTTCTTCACCCTGGTGTAAGTTACGGGTTCGAGGAGGGGAAATTACCCTGTTAGCGCGTATGTACCCGTTTCATTCCTCGACAGATACCCTGTTTATTATTCTCTACTTATTTGTTACTTATTTGCTTTTTAAACGTTGTCTATTTTAAAATTCTCCTTTCTTTTATTTTCTTGTCTCTGATGTTGTCATGAAATAGAAGTTCCTTCGTAATATAAGTTCCAAGTTGAACAAATATTCTGTAATATAATTTTAACTGGAACATTTATTATAGTATTTGTTCCTAGCGGAAAAATGTTTTATAGAATATTTGTTCCAACAGGAACAGATATCATGGCATTGTTCATTACAAAGTTTCTAGGGAACTTCTGTAAGGCGGAACTAATATTTGTTGGCAGTGTAAGTCCTAGGTTCGTTGAGTTGAAATGACCCTGATAACGCCTATGTATCAGTTTCTGCTCTTGACTGATACCCTGTTACTTATTCGCTACGTATTCGTTCCTATTCATTTTTTTATACATGGCCCCTTTTAATGATTTCCGTTTTCCATTTCATGTCTCTGGTGTTAGTCCTGGGTTCGTGGAGTTGAAATAACCCTGTTAGCGCGTATGTACCCGTTTCCGCGCTCGACTGATACCTTGTTACTTATTCGCTTGTTTCACGTTGCACCTTTTTAAGGCTTTATTTTCTTTTATTTTCTTGTCTCTGGTGTGAATTATGGGTTCGGCGATGTCAGCGAAGATAACCCTATGGGCGCGTTTGTACTCGTCACTGCGCTTGGCAGATGCCCTGATACATATTCGCTTCTTATTCGTTCCTTATTCTTTTTTAAACGTTTCTTCCTTTTGAGGTACATATGCGCTAAAAGGATTTGCCCGAAGTTATTTCTTAGTGCATTTCTTTTAGACAATAAGTTCAAATTAAAAAAATCGAACCTGATCTATCTAAAAAAGATTTTTACAGTGTAGTGTACTACTTTTTGGACAAATAATATCAAATTAGGCCACACCAATTTGATTTGTAGTTCTTCGGACAAAAGCTCCAAAAATTTGGGGCGAGCGAGCGAAATTTTTTTGATTGTATTTTTTCTTGAAAATGAGTTTTAATGAGGCGAGTGCTCTACAAGTGAAGCGAGCGGTATATTTTTTTTAAATTGTGCGATTTAGAATTTATGTACATGTTAAAACTAGGTTACTTCATAGAAAAGGAGAAGAAACATGTTCTAATGCATATAATTTGATTGATTGGCGCATGAACCATACCCAACTTTCTCGTCTCGCTGTGATTTAGTTAATTTTGATTATTTTCGTCAAATAAGCTTTGTCTACGTGAATTTTCATTTAAATTCATACATGTGTATATATTATGGAAGCATAGTAGATGCAGTTCAACAAGAGGAATTATGTTAGTTAGGTAAATGACATATGTTGAATAAAATTTAAATATGTGTATGTATCCAAAAAATGCCCTGAAAATATTAAATATTTTTGGTATAGTTGTTTTCATTATATCAATATATGGTAATGATTGTTTATTGGCTGCTTGATGTCCACTTGGAACTATTTATCCATACTAAGGATCAACATAATAATGATTTGATTTTGATTTTTGGTGTTTTACGCCACTTTTAAGCACCGCTTTTGGGCTATTTCGTGGCGGTCAGTTTTATTGGTGGAGGAAGTCAGAGTGCCCGGAGAAAACCACCGACCTTCGATAGGAAAACTGACAATCCTAGTCAATTAAGATTGAGTCGAGTGCACCCGCACGAGCGGGGCTCAAACTCACAACCTCAGTGTTGACTGGCTAGTGATTACAGTAGTAACTACTTAGACCACTCGGTCACCGAGGCCCCATCAACATAATAAGTGAGGTGAATATTTCAACAACATCATGAGTAAAATAGTTATATTGGTATGCATGTAGATCTTAATGTATTAAAATATTCCTTAAAATACCTGTCACCACATTCACATGCATTATTCTGACAACAAAATACTCTTTCCTTTTGCTCCTAAAAGCTGCAATGCATTTTAAACTCTTTAGCTTGACTAGAAGTGGTTGAACCAATTATACATCCCTATAATTATTATGAGCATGCTAATCACAATACCAGTGTCCACCACTTTGGTCTCGAACGTTGGAACTCTTTAAATTTTACAAAGAGTTCTGCTTGCATGCCAATAGACTAACAAGGGGATATGGGGTTTTATCAAAATAAGATAAATCTGTGATTTTTTAAATTCATGGAATTTAATATTAATTTCATCCAAGATAGATAGGTCTATAAAAACAAACATTTATTCGTTCATAGTATGTTAATTTACGTTTTGATTGAGTTAAGCCTTCAATTGATGTTTTATCGTGTGTTTTCTATGTTGTGATGTTATACTATTGTTTCAGAAAAAGGAGAAGGTTTGGTACCATTAAAACGTTTAATCCCGCTGCAAATGTTTGCACCTGTCCTAAGTCAGGAATCTGATGTACAGTAGTTGTCGTTTGTTTATGTAATTTATACGTGTTTCTCGTTTCTCGTTTTTATATAGACTAGACCGTTGGTTTTGCCGTTTGAATGGTTTTACACTAGTACTTTTGGGGCCCTTTATAGCTTGTTGTTCGGTGTGAGCCAAGGCTCCGTGTTCAAGGCCGTACATTGACCTATAATGGTTTACTTTTATAAATTGTTATTTGGATGGAGAGTTGTCTCATTGGCACTCACACCACATCTTCCTATATCTATTGTAGATAAATGTGTACAAAACAGCAGCCGGTGTTTTAAAATTCCACCTAGCAAATTTGAACAATATCAAGGATTTGTAAAGTAAGACTATACAAATCCTTGACAATATAAACAGTCATTCTTTGTAAGAACAATTTTCATAGGAATAGACTACTGTACCAAACAATCTTGTGTGTGCCAAGACAATTTAGAGCTTTAAAACTTCAGTGGCTCTCACATCGTTGGACTAATTTTCCAACGCCTCTCTTCCTTTGTCATTGATGCCATATCCAGGCCCTGCAACGTACTTATTCAGATTCAGGTCTATGTTTGTTGAAACAATTATCGGGGATGACGATGATTCTAACGAACATTGATGTGATCGTGGTCATCTACAGACAGATTTTTAATATTCGTCTCCTAGAACAGGTCTTCATAGATTAAACGAGATGCATTTCGGATAACTGTGTGTTCAGTAACTACTTGTCCACGGCAAAGAGCTGACACAACTACATGTTGGCACCCCGATTTTTTACCTTTTATTTACGATTCGATTTATCACACGTGCATTTGAATCGACCGGATCAACATATGCACAAGAAAAACGTCTATGTGAAAAAAATTTCAAGGAGAAACTAAATTTGGAGCGGCATGCGGCCCAAGAATTGGCGGAAGCGGTAATTATTTTTTATTGAAAAGTCAATTTCTCCAAAACAGGAGCGGAAAATCCAAAGAACTATTAATCAAATTGGTGTAGTTTTATAGACTACTATAATTTGATATTATTTGGACAAATAATATCAAGTTATAGTAAAGTCTACCAGCTTACCTCAAAATATGGACAATTTTATGTTAAGGGGGTCTATTATTCAGTTTGACAGCTTCAAACATACTAACTTTTTACTTTTTTTATCTGCACCAAATCTACTTATCATGAAAATCCATCACCCAAATGTTTATGCCCCACCTAGGGACATTATGTTTTCGGTCTGTGCGTCCATTCGTTCGTCCGTTCGTCCGTCTGTCCCGCTTCAGGTTAAAGGTTTTGGTCAAGGTAGTTTTGATGAAGTTGAAATCCAATCAACTTGAAACTTAGTAAAATGTTCCCTATGATATGATCTTTCTAATTTTAATGCCAAATTAGAGCTTTGGCCCCAATTTCACGGTCCACTGAACATAGAAAATGATAGTGCGTGTGGGGCATCCGTGTACTATGGACACATTCTTCTTTATATGTAATTTCATCCCCCACGTAATATTTTATGCATAACATATAAAAAATAAATTTGGAAAGTCTATGAAAAAACTTTGAAAGTTATACACTGTCCACGCTAGGGACTATATTTGTATAACGAAAATCAAAGGACGATAACTGTGTCCTCGGGCCAGTTTTTCAACTCCACGAACCAAGGACTAACGGAGACACGAAATGAAAAAAAAAAAAAACGAAATCATTAAAAGGGCAACGTATAAAAAGCGAATAAGTAACAGGGTATCAGTCAAGCGGAGAAACGAGTACATGCTCGCTAACAGGGTAATTTGACCTCTATGCACCAATAACTAACACCAGAGACATGAAAAGAAAAGTTGTCACTTAATCTATTACACATATGTTCTTTAAATTGTCAGGGGTTGAGAAAATATGAAAAAGAATCAGACTAAAAGAATGGATGAGACAACAGAAATGCAATATTATATTTTACAAGAAACTCATTTTCGGATAGTTCTATAGACAAAGAATTCACGGGAGAATTATATCATAGTTTTGGAAGTACACAATCAAGGGGTGTTTCGATTTACATTAACAAAATAATTAAACATGAAATTATTAATGTATTAAAGTATGTAGATCAAGAGGAAGAATTGTTTTAATCAACATAGAAATTGATAAAAATATATTTACCTTTCTAAACCTTTACGCCCCAAACACATGTAAAGATAGAAATATATTCTTTAAAAAGCTTTCAGTGTCATTGAAAATATAGCCTTGGTATAATTATTATGGAGATATGAATGAAACGCTTAATAGAAAAGATAAACAAATAATAAAAATAAGACAAATGCGTTGAAAAGTTTAATAAAAAAAATTAAAAGTTATAGACATCTGGAGAGTAATAAATCCAAATAAAACACAATATACCTGGAGAAGAAAAATAATGAAGTAGCTAATAGAATTGATTATTTTCTTGTTAGTCAAGACATGAGACCTAGGGTACTCCACACTGATATAAGTCCCGCTACAATTCAATATACAGACCATCTAGCGATTTCACTTAAGATAAATCATTGTCAGGGGAGAAAGGAAAGGGTTATTTCAAATTAAACAATAGTATTCTTAAAGACGAATCATACAAAATGAAAATAAACACTTTAATAGACAAATATGAAAAATTAGAAACCAAAAAGCTTAGCAATCGTGTGGGATCTGTTTAAAATAGAGTTAAAGGAGACGACTATTGAACATTGTAAAAGTAAAGCTTAAAATAAAAGAAATGAAATTAAAGAATTAGAACAAGAACTAAAACTTTTGAATGAAATTCAGGATAATATCCTTGATGAAAAGAAAAAATTTGCCGAACATAATAGATTCAATAAAGAAAACCGAAGAAATGTTACAAACTCTATATTCTGATAAAATAAAAGGGCACAAATAAGAGTTAACAGGATAGAAGAAGGCGAAAAACATACAAAATATTTTTGGGATTATAGAAATCGAGACAGACAAGAAAAATATTACTGCTATTAGGGACAGTGAAGGGAAATAACTGAGGATCAAGGTAAAATATTAGAAACGGGAGGAATTATTATGTAAATTTATATACGTCAACTAAGCCAGATTTTGGAGAAATTGAGAATTATATTGAAATACAAAATAAACTGCAAACAAACTACACACGAAAGTAATGAAATTAAAGGAAAGCTGACAATAGAGGAATGTACAAATTCTGTTTTTAAAATGAAACTTAACAAACCGCCGGGTATTGATGGTCTTCCAATTGAATTTTATAGATCTTTCTGGTCCAACTTACAATATTTTGCTGTAGATGTCTTTAATCATTGTTATGAGAAAAGAATTGACAAATTCACAGAAACTAGGATTAATTACCCTTATTTACAAAAAATGACCCGTTAAATTTAGACAATTATAGACCAATTACTTTATTAAATGTAGATACCAAAATTATAGCATATTCTCTTGCACAAAGAATTAAACCAGTATTGCATAAAATCATTCAAAGTGATCAAAACGGGTATGTAAAAACAGATATATTGGGTTTAATATTATTAGTTACATAGTGTGCTAGTGACCTAATACGATATATATGGGGTCAGTAAATTGCATATGGGGTGAGAGCGAAAGCTCTCACCCCATATGCAATTTACTGACCCATATATATCGTATTAGGTCACTAGCACACTATGTAACGAATTTATCTCACCAACTATCTTAACATGTGTTATATAGACTAGTGGCCTATCAAAGTGATCAAGTCTTCAATACCGTTAGTATTAAGAACCTACTTCCATTGGTCTATAAAAAACCAAATGCCAACAATAACAACTTGTTAGCTTTAAATGTGTTTTATGAGTTTGTTTCAACCGTTCATCAATTTCTTCGTCTGTTGAAACCTTTAAGATTTTCACCAACACCGTGTTGTTTTACAAAGGGACGTAACACCACTACTAACCGTGTATTGAAATTAACCCCGCCTACTAACCCAATATGGAATATACACGGTCTCCACGCGGTTGCTTTTAACCAATCATATTCCTAGAAATGTATAGGAGGTAAGATAATGACAAATCCAAGATATTATAGACTATTCAGCGTAGACGGGGCAATCCTTTTTTTTAGATTTTTCAAAGGCATTTGACTCGTTAGAATGGGAATTTATGTATTGTTCATTAAAGAAATTTGGCTTTCCGAAATCTTTACTGATGTGGATAAATACTTTATATACAGATATAAAGGGTTGCATATTAAATAAAGGGTGGATTTCAAGACCCTTCAGCATTGAGCGCGGGATCCGTCAAGGGTGTCCCGCGATTTCTATAATTTTCGTTATTGCTGTTGAAATTTTAGCCTGTAGATTTAGACAAGATAAAAATTTAAAGGTTTTCAAATCAAACTAGATAATAAAACCCATACTCCAACGTTAAGCCAGCTTGCAGATGACACCACTTTATTTTTAAATTCAAAACAAGAAGTTTAATTAACTTTGAACATTATCAAAATTTTCGGATCACTTTCAGGCCTTAATCGAAATAAAACAGAGGGATATGGCTCGAAATTTAAAGTCCTGTAAAGATAATGTTGAAAACATTAAGTGGCCACAAGAACCGATAAAAGTATTAGGAATATATTTTGGACTTAATAAAATGAGTGTAAAAATTAAACTTGCAAAGATAATACGAAAAATCGGAAAAATAATTAAAGATTGGAATAAAAGAAAAATTAACTATGTTAGGTAAAATAACTCTTGTTAAATCACTAATCCTACCAAATATAACCTATGTTGCATCAGTAACAGAAATTGATAAAGAATACCTCGCAAAATTTAAAACAATAATATATAGTTTTATATGGAATAATAAACCAGAAAAAGTTAAAAGAGCTATAATAAGTAAAATTATTATGCTGGCGGGCTTAAAATGATAGACATAGATAAATATATAGAATCCATAAATATTAATTGGGTAAAAGACTCATTGATAATGAAGACACATCACCCAATTGGAAAGTCTTACCAAAATTTTACTTAGACAAGTTTGGACAAGAATTCCTTATTTTTAAAATGGACTTTAACAATATTAATTTGATTAATAAACTAAAAGAAATTGTTCCCGAATTTTACTTAAAATAATCATATCATGGATAAATTCAAAATCTGAAAAGAATCAGATCGACTAACATATAAGCGTATCAGACAGCAACTAATATGGGGCAATAAGCATATCAAATTAAACGGTAAATGTCTTATTTTGCAAAATTGGATAAACAGTAAAATTTTATTTGTAAATGACATAATTGATGATAAAGGAAAAATTAATCAAAATAAGATTTTAGATAAACTATCTTGCCATGCTAATTGGTTTTCGGAATATACTAAATTGATGAAAGCAATACCAAAACAGTGGTTACAAGAGCTAATAAAAGAAGAATCAATTAAAACAAAAGTCGCTACCGACTCCGAATTTAAATTTCAAGATAGAGAAGGAAAAATGGTACCAATAAAAACATTTTCCTCCAAAGATATCTACATCTCGCTTTTAAATAAATATTATGAGAAAGCAATAGGATTTCAAAAATGGGACAGAATTCTTAATTTAGATAACAATACAAGGAAAAGAGAACAAATGTTGTACTTTATCTTTAACTATATCCAAGATAATACATTGAGAATGTTAAGATGGAAATTTCGACATTACATTTTACCAACCAAAAATTACTTTTCTCTTGGAAAATAACTAGAACTCCTTTATGTAATATATGTAATGTCATTGAAGATTATGAACATTACATTTTAAATACAAATATCTGAAATCATTTTGGGATCAAATAAAACTAATACTAGACAAACTTAAAATAGGACATCATATAATATCACTTGCATCACTTTTGTATGGATACAAGATAAACGATACAAATTATTACAATATTAACGATTTTCTAACAACCATAATTTTACTATATATAAAGTATATTATATATCCGAGCAGAAAACAAAACAAATGAATGTGTTTGAAATTTTTAAAATGAACTTCTCCAACATTACGAAATATTGATAAATAAACAAGGCAAATATAAAACTTCTACAATTTGGTTGCAGAAAAATTTATTTATCTTCTTAACTAAGATTTATAATATATCATATTAATTTCTTTTATTCTGTTACACATTATTTATTAGCAAAACTGTATATTGTGTACTAACAAGTACTAACCTTATCACTGAAATGCTATATACTAACGTTAACGAGGCCTGGATAAGGTACTGGTACTTTATTATCACTAACAAATGTACATTTCAAATAAAATTATATAGAGAGAGAAAAAAGGCACATTTTTAGAAAGGACAACGTTTAAAAAGCGAATGAGGAACGAATAAGTAGCGAACAAGTAACAGGGTATCAGTCGAGCGCGGAGACAGGGACATATGCGCCAACAGGGTAATTTCACCAGAATCACCTCTACGAACCCATAACTAACACCAGAGACAAGAAAATAACAGAACAAAAAATCATGTAGAAAAAGCGAATAAGGAACCAATAAGAAGCGAATAAGTAAAAGGGATATCAGTCGAGCGCCGAAACGGGTACGTACGCGCTAACATGATAATTTCACCTCCTCTAATCCGTTACTAATACCAGGGTGAAGAAAAGAAAAGAAAAGAAAGCATTAAAAGGGGGCAACATATTGAAAGCGAATAAGTAACGAATAAGGAATAAAGAATAAGTAACGAATAAGGAATAAGAAATAAGTAACGAATAAGGAATAAGTAACAAAAAAGGCACAAGGAATAAGGAATAGGCAACCAACTTGACGAGCCTAAAGGTAATCAATCAACTGTTGTGTGTACATTTTTTATCGATTCGTTTAATGTAAGAGAAAAGAGGGAACTGATATCAAGAAGTCTTAAAACAGACAATCCAAACCCTACACAGAAAACTAGAGATTGTTTATCACGAAACCCACTAGAACCAGATTTAACTTCAGTGCTCCGGAAGGGTAAGCAGTTCCTGCTCTACTTCTGGTAATCGCCGTGTTAGTTATAGTGAGATATTCAGTGATAAGTCGTATTCGGTGATTTCAACTTTAACATTTAGAACCCTTGGTTCATTAGCTTCCTTGTACATGAATGTTTGCTTTACGTCCAGTTGCAAATAGTTCATGCATGATCAGGACAAGAACAAATTAACAATAAATGCAATAGGTAGGCCCTGCAGAAGGGCGTCGACTGGGAAGATAAGCTGAAAATTTGGAATGCAAATGCATGGAAAATGAGGGTATATTAGATAGGGACAGAAATCCAGCCTTGCAACAGACCATCTACAGACCATCAGAGGATTGCCAGGATTCTTAACGTGCATATACAGTGATACTCTCTCTACACGAGGTATCGGATATAACGTCCCTATTTAGACCAGCCGTATATAATTTCATCTCCCCTCCCTGACGTGTTTCCGATTTCATAACTCATTCAAGCCAATAGAATCTCAGCCACAACAATAAGCAACCAATCAGAACTAACTGTTGTTTAGTTATAGTTTCAAGATGGTGTGTATTATATCGTATATCGACTGAATCTAAATTGATGCGAAGCAAAAAGAGATCTTTTTATGAAATGAGATCGTCTTAGATAATTAACAATGAAAACTGCATGGAAAGGTTTATAGTATCATATGTATACACCACAAAAACTTAAGTTTCCCGCTGGCGGTAATATTTGACAAATGGTGGGCAAATCAACGGCATTTCTGAAAAAGGATTCAGTATAAGACAATTTCACTAGAAATATTATGAATTTGAAAAAGCTATTGATTGATAAGAATTTTCTTATTATAGTAAATAACAGTCATCACGGCTAGTCTACAGGGACAGATGTAAGTATCTCTCGAGTGCACTGCTAGAGGAGCAACAGCATTCCATTGAAGGCACTTATGTTAAACTTCCTTATTTTTGTAGAAAAATATTAAGAATAACATGCATTCGGCTCGAATGTTCTATTAATAGTAACTGCAGCTATTTTTAAAGGTCAAAGGTCATAATATAACACAATTTAAAAACTGCATTGGATGCCAAGTTTGGAATAAAGGTGTCCGATTTATATATGAAAACCTACGTAATCCGATGGCACAAAACATGGACAAGCAGCACGTTAATTAGCACTTTGTCTGAAATAATTTGAATAAATACTACTTCACCAAGAAATATTAAAATCGAACAAGCTATGGAATTTATAAGAATTTGAACAGATTTTTCTATACAAGTAACGGTGGCAATTTTTATTGGTCAACAGGGATAAGGTATGTATTCTGCAATAAAACAAACCATTTCAACTTCAAGTTCAGAATGATTCACATTTATGCATTTGACCCCTAATCTATATTTATAGTAATAGCGGTGCTGGTTACATAATCTTTGAAAGAGTATCCCCAATTTTGATTTTTGACAAGTTTAGTGTAAATTGGCTTGGTTGCTTCAGGGAAGACTTGTGAGGGAAACAAAACGATGACGACTAACGACGGACAACAGACAGGACGACGAGGACAGATGCCAGTTATTGCTATACTTCACATGGCATTAAAAAGCTCCAGTGAGCTAGAGGAGATTGTTCCATGTTGTAGTTATGTTAACAAATGCGCCCAATTTCTTACACGGAAGTTGAATATACAAATACAAGGTTATCATTTAGACATTATTAAAATCGTTGAATAACATAAAAATAGTTTGCATAATATCGTTTACTATATACCTGTACGCGCTGCTAAGAGTTTTAAGTACCTATTATTGTTATATCAAATGAACTTTCTATTCTTTGACCATCTCAGCGGATTTCCTGTGTGATCTTTTATATTAAAGTATGTAAACACACTTTATTAATACATGTAAATCGATAACGAGACTTGAGGAAGGCGGGAACTTTAAAAAGGATATAAGAAAATCAAACCATCCACAATGTGATAGGAAAGGGTCAGCTTAATTTTTGCAAATTGATAGGGACAGACCAATAACTATCATTTCTTGAAAAAAAACAATTAGTTTCAGAATTGAAGGTAACACGATACCGAATGACGTTACGCCACGAGTTATTGTTCCTGACGTTATCGAACAACGTTCATACATACCAGTCAATGCAGCAGGTTCTGAAATCACAAAGTGATTAACTAAGAAAATCCTTTTATTTTTGGTAACTATGTGACATTTTTAACGGTAACTTTCCTAGATGCAGAATGCTGATAGATTTGATGCAATACGTAACGGTTATTTGACATTGATTGCTTTATCGTTTTCCGGCAATTCTTCTGCTCATTGTTTACCTGTAAAATCTATACTTTTAAATATTCTGTTTCTTTGATATTTAAGCATCTGCACGATTTATCTATTATGTTCTTATGCATAACAGACTGAACTTTATTTTTATTCTTGGTTTATTTTAAATTCTTATTTATGATGCACGCTGTATCCTCATGAAATTTTTCCTGAAAGTAGAAATCTTATTTATAGAAACTTAGGATGATGTGTGAAATTGCACAACTATTTATTCGTTTTAAAATGGTCGTCAAAACACCGCACGGGCAAAATGGAAAAGAAATTTATCTGGAAAAGAATACGGATAGAATTGAAAAAGCACAATACAAGCAGACGTTGAAACTCATACAGAACATAGTTTGTTAGCATGGAATGAAAAAAAAAAAAATGGTTTTACTTGGTTATTTTGCCGAATAACTTTCCTGTGTTCCAAGTGTAAACAGTCTCTGAAATTCATTGGTCTGTACAGAGTAAATCCGATATAGTTTCGGAAACATTTAAAAGATAAAGTGCTAGCTTTGTAATCGTATAAACCAGGTCTACACAGGACAGCAACATCGGAATGAGGCCGAGAAAGTTAACGAAGGCGCAGGAACATTCTTGATTAGGCAGAAATAAAATTAAATGATTCAGGTCCCGTTACAGTCTGATTAAAGCCAGCCCCAGTATCCACTTGCGTCTACAAACTTGGTGTTGTACATTGTCGAAAATGTAAAATTTAGTTGTACGAGCATTAGAAACATGACGGAAAGCGAGGCTCGGAGCTTTCCAATGTTTCGTAGTGAGTACAAATACATTTTCCGACAATGTACATACTGTTTTATCTTGCAATTTACACGTCACTTGAAACTTTAGTTGTTAAAATCCAAATCATTGCCTCTGATTTTCAAAGAAATCGACATAGTTTAAACGCGGACCGCGAAGAGGACCCACGATGAACAGTTACGGAAATATCCACGTTACCGCTTGCTCAACATGGAAGCAGGGTAACAGGAGACGGTACAAGTTCAAGTACAAATAAAACAATAATTTTTGTGTACATGTTATTTGTACAATAGTTGGCTGATTGAAGGATAAATGGAGATATATGATATACAATTTATAAAATAGCAATATCTGGGCAATTAACGACATCAAAACAATAGACATCAAGAAAACCGTAACTAATGCATAAAGGACAGTATCGTTTTACTTCTAATTTGTAGTTTAGGTAAACGTTGGTCCCTGAATTGGAAAGTATATTTAGTATAATTATCACAGTAACATATTTCGGTCTCCTAGTACATACTTACATAAGTCTTAAAACTTCCTGTACTTCTGGAGAAAATTTAAATCATAATGAAATAAGGAGATGTGGTATAATTGCCAATTAATCAACTTTCCACCAAAGACGAAATGACGTAGATGTTAGCTTGCTTACATTGCTACTACATTTGAGATCTCCAAATTACCATTCCACTATGAACTGCATATTCAAAAATATGTATTGTCACCAAATTCCTTATAAAATAGAACACGTACATTGTACTATCATATTGTTTAACCCGTGTCCGTTCGACCGTCCATCCCGCACTTGGTATAAATAGGGTTTATACAGCTAATTTCTTAGGACTACAGTCTTTTTGCTTCAGCTTCTAAATTATGTACCTGGTGTTACAACTTATATTAAAGGTGCGCATATCGTCCGATTTTCTTTTCTTTTTTTTTTTTTTTTTTTTTGTTCATGACAGGTAACTGGATCTGGCATTTTGATAATATATAAACGCACGCAGAGTACAGACTCCGGCTTACATCTCCTACATGTACAATTTCAAGCTGGAACTTTTATATTGCGCAGAGTGTGTTACTTATATAGAGGATGCATATATGATCTCAAGATTTGTTTTGTGTATAATTTTCCACGAATGACAGAATATTGAACTTTGTGAAATTTTGCATACAGTTTGCAAGGTTTGTCCGACTTACTAAGCACACAACTCACACGTTTACACCACACAGAGTATACTTTACTAGTATTAATATCTGTACCAAGTCAGGAATATAACAGTTGTTTATCATTCTTTTGATGTGTTTGAGCTTATGATTTCGTCATTTGATAAGGGCCTTTTAATTTTTCTTGGAGTTAGGTATTTTTTTATTTTATTTTTAGAACGTGTATTTTATCAGGATCTTGATATTCTTTATAATTTTCACAACTAACAGAATGTTTAACCTTTTTGACTGGTGCATCAAATGTGTCTTTTATACACAACTATTTTCAAAATTGTATTGTATCGTCCCGAACATGCATATATTTTGCCACTGAACGTTAAACAACCATCGAACCGATCAATTAAAAACTGTTTAATTAATCAAATTTTGAAGCACTTTATTCATGCATGGATGCAGCGATGGCATCACCATTGTCTAATATGATGGAGTTAAGTTGCAGAAACAGTTATTCGAATGAATCTCACGTGAATTTTTTCATGTGATTTTCACGTGAACTTTACGAAAATAAGAAGGTATTTTCCATGATTTCAATCAAATTTTAAAATAAAGATATTGTTTGAATAATTTTATTTTCAAAATTTACGTGAACTTAACGTGTACAAAATTAAGGTGATTTATACATGAACTTTTATCATAAGATTCACGTGGAACCAACCAATTCACGCGAGTTTCACGTATATGCTCGTTTGATGTGAAAATCAGACGAGATTCACAAGAATCCTAATTCATGTGAGTGAAATTTCAATGTGCAGGACGAATTAAAATTATATCAGTAGAATTTTATATTGAATTTAGAAAATCTACGAAACCCGACAGGGAAATGGAAATAAAATAAACACCATTAAGATGCCGACACAAATTTTTTCAATATCTCTGAGTAGGAATAACGTTATATTC
Source organism: Mytilus coruscus (assembly GCA_017311375.1). Classification (NCBI taxonomy): domain Eukaryota; kingdom Metazoa; phylum Mollusca; class Bivalvia; order Mytilida; family Mytilidae; genus Mytilus; species Mytilus coruscus. The sequence goes on from CM029605.1 coordinate 4,780,622, forward strand.
TGTATTCAATAACGTCATACGTTTTCGGTCAAATTCTAAGCGTATCGATCAACTTTGAAGCCATTTATCTCAAAAACAAGGATGGTGACATATGAGTTTCTATACATGCATGGATTCAGTTTACAATCCTGGATATTATGTTAGTTTTTTGTTTTTCTCCGTATATAAGAACATAGCCATCCATTGGAAAATCTAAAAAGATAAGACGAAAAATGCATTTTCCTATATATCTATGCAAATTTGGCGCCAAAATTGACGTTTTCCTATGAAAATTAAAGAAAACAAAATGGTAACGCCCATTTTTATTACATATTCCGATGTAACTCGATTCAAAGTAAAAGTGTGCCAAAAGTTTGGAAATCGGAGATATGCTATTCGGTATCGTGTTACCTGAAGTAAAACAAAATTCAATTCCATTGCAAATAAGAAAAAGTTAAATCGGAGACATTATATGTCTCTGGTTAAATGTTATACAACATGGAGATTTTTGTTGTCCTTATATTTTATTGAATATTATTGTTTGTACTGTTTGTTAAGTTGAAAAATAATTTGTCTGAGAAGATGCTTCTCAGTTGGTTGAAAAAAGAAACCTTGACGGTAGGTCTTTATGAATCATCACTAGTTGTGACACTTTCAACATGGATGTACATTTTGGGTTTCAATCAATTTGTTTATATAGACAGGTCCGTACAGTGACTAAAGTGGTGTAGTTCTTGAGAAGTATGTTCCATTAAATTGGAAATGTGTTGAATAACAGTACTGATTAACCGGAATGAATTAGTGCAATTTGTTGATTGTATGCAGTAAAAATGGACCTCTTTTAACTGGTGGTGTTCTTATATATTGAATTTGGTTAAACATTGAACATTTAAAATAAACACTAGAAAATCCAATATGACTATGAATGATGAATGTAATCTGTTTAACGATACCACGTTTCTTTTGAATATCAAAAGATCTAATCTTATACTTGTTCAAAGAGAGGAACACCTGCTCATATTACAGCAAATGATTCTTTTGGTCTATGAATGAAGCCAATTGGCAATTTGGTGTTCTGGGATTTTATACAACTGACAACAGGCCTGTCAGTAAGATGCAATACCTGATAAATTTTCCTATCTACATGACTGATCACGGTACTTCAGGAATTTGGGAATTTCTATATAAGATATTCATAGAACATATAGAAAAGTACGACACTACATATTGGTAATGTACTGGCAAACACGAAAGATAACGAAACCACCAGATCATATTTTGTGCCAAAAATAAAACTACATGATATCTATTAACAATTGTCTATGTTCTGTGACGTCATAAGTTTTCTGTTATGAGGTAAATTATAGCTATTGGATTTTTTCACTTCTATAATCTGTGTCGTTTTATGTTCCACCACCAGATTTTTAAATCATCCCTTGTTTCAATTGACAGATTTTATGCAATGTTAGTTGATACTTCAATGACTTCTGTTCTAAAGTTCTGATATCGATGAGCTCATAACCGCCTTGGTGGTCTTAAGGTAGCATGCTTGCCTCGAATGCAGGAGCAAGGTCGTGGGTTTGATTCCCTGGGGGTTAAATCAAAGAGATGAAAATTCGTATTTGCTGCATTAAGAAGAAAGAGTAATGTCTAATTGGCTTATATCAGAATCACAAAAAATGGTCAGTTAGGTCGACCTGAAATGCCGGCATTGTGAAGTAGCACGTTAAAAAATCTTGCTCAGGCTATCCATCTATTACAAAGTAGGGTTCATATTAATATCATATTAGCATGTTCTCGTCCTGATTTCATGTAATATTTGCCACTGGAGTTTAAACACCAATCCATCCATATTAGTCTTTCGGAAAATGTAAAATTCCTCAGAATAAGCCCATGATTTCAACGATATCTTGAAACTTCAAAATATGTAGTTCAGTGGTTGTCATTGGTTCATGTCTGTCATATTTATTTTTGTAAATTGTTTTGTTTTAAATTAGGCCGTTAGCTTTCTCGTTTGAATTGTTTAATATTTTCATGTCGATCCCTTTTATTGTCGACTTTAAGATATGGGTTTTCTCATTGTTGAAGGCAGTACGGTTGCCTATAATTGCTTACATCCAGTTCATTTAAACTCTAGGGATAGTTGTCTCCTTGGTAATCATACCACATATTCTTACTTTGACAAAGACCGAGACCAATAGAGTCGTGGGTTGTGTTGTACACGTGTTTCTTCAGATCCTGATTGTAATTTTTACTTCATGCAGAAACTAAGAAGACTGATTTCAAAAGTTTGAGATATTTGTAATAGACACAGATGTGTAGAACATGCATCTTGTCATTACAGAGCTACGTAACTTTAACCTTAGAATAACGGTAATGTTTCTCAAAACGCGCACTTACTCCAGAATTCCTGAATTGATATCCTCCAAATTTTACGTTTTATGGGTATTGATGTTGCGGATCTTTTAACTGTTACATCTAATGCGTTTTCTTACTAATCGTGCATGAACTTCAGTATTCCTGAATTGATTTCCTCAAAACTTACATTATTGTAGGGATTGATCAAAGGAAGCTCCTTTTATCTTTTTTAATTTTTCCGGTTTGTCGGTCGAGAGTTATGGGACTTTAATTGTCAGATTTTAGTTAAATATTCACAGATTGTACCATAACTTGAGTTTGCTTGGATTGTTTTGTGGACACTTTAAACAATTGCTTTTTCTACAGAGCCATTTCTATGCATAGATTCAATGCCTCCGAAATATCCCAATTTATTCTTGCAACAATTTCAATATGCGCAATAAAGGCGTACCATTGCGCTTTTGGTGAAGCTGTCTATTTAATTTATTTATTATGAACAGCAGACTGGATTTTCCAACATCTGAAAACCAGTTTAATTATCATATGACTACTACAATAAGTAAAAGTCGTTACTAGAATGCCTTTTGGATGCTGATATGAACTACAAGAACAAAAGAGGATACATTTCAAAAAGTGTATTGCTGGTGGCGGATGCAGGAGGGATTGACGTAGAGGGCGTAGACCCTCCTTTGATTGGAAAGTATATCATTTGATGCATAAAACCGTCCAAATAATTTTCGGCGGTGTTTCTACCGTTTTATGGAATTACGCACCACCTTTTTTATATCCTGAATCCGCCTCTGATTGCTGTACAGTATGTGCATATTTGTTGAAAGCTCATTTCTGTAGAAAACTGACGAATGACCGAGGTTAAGATAGTTCACAGACTAACTTTTTCATCATAATTGTAAACAGGCTACACAAATATATAACATGTTTATGTTGGTTATCGAAGTAAAATTGCGTGAATATTTAAATAATAAGATGTGGTATGATTGCCAACGAGAAACTCTCCTTCAAAGACCAAATGACGTAGACCTAAATAACAGTACTATATGAAATTTAATCATGACGTGTAATAACTGGTAGCCAATTGAGAGTACACTTTCTGTTTAGAATTTAAAAAAAAATCTTGTTCGGAAAATGTGAAAACATTTGCATTCTTACACTGTCATAAAATCAGCAACTAAACACTGATTAGTTTATCTGAAGGAAGACTAGTATGAGCTGTTCCTATCACTCGGAATCAATTGCCAGTAAACTTTTTATCAGAAACTACTGGTCCATCCAATTAAATAAAAATTGACAAGATTGACCAAAGGGTATTTATAGTCTATCGTTTGGTAGTTATGTTCTTGTCAATCAACCAATATGGCCGATGTGTCTTGATATAGAACATACTAGGGTAAAATGTAGGTACTTGTCTACTATCTTGAAAACCATAACTTATACAAGAAATTCTGACCGAGCAAACATGCTACAAATGACAGGATCTATCTACTCTTCATGTGACCCAATACTATCAGACGGCACCTTATGGGAGTTATTGCCTTCAATGACGAGGGTGGAACCGGTGCAAATTCTGGTTATGACAAAAAAAAAGTGAATGTCCTATACTGATTTGGGCTGTAAAAACTCAATGTCCTATGACTTGCATGCAGAAAAAAAGTATGTGTCCTATTAACTTTATCTGAATTAATCTGGCACTAAGTGATAGGATGTCCTTAGTAATGGTTGTTTTTCCTGTAGTTATAAATAAAACTGTTTTTGAATATTGGTGTTTATGTATGTACATGATCAATAATAAAATAAAAAGACTAAGATTGTAATTAAGCGAGATTTAAAAGCATACGTTTATAAAGAACAGATAAGATAAAAATATTGATAGGATATGGAACTTATTTTCGAGATATTTGATGTTTAAATATGGGGAGAAAAGCTTTCTTGGACTTTTACCTTATATTAAGCATTGACATTATTTGGGCTTCAAATCATGACAAAAGAAATATAGAATCTGCTTTAATTTAGTAAAATGACTTTTATGACTTATTGAAGTCTTGTATGAAAAGAAATGTGGGTGATATTGGGCAAAATATTTTACCCTGTATTATAGGAAAAATTCCAAAACCTTACCTAGGTACATACTTAAATAGCTAAATAGTCTCTAAATCTAGCTGACACTGAAATTCTACGCCCTGTTGTTTTGGTTTGAATTATTTCCTTACTTCAGAGTCACTTTCCTCGGAAATAATCATCAGAGTCATATTTTTCTAATATCGTATTTCTATTGTAGATGATATGTTAAACTTGTATTAGCTCCTTTAAAGAAAAATACTCTTTTACACATGCTAAATTTGAAGAATAGAAGAGTTTGAATTTTGTATGTACTGCAATTATATTTGCCTCTTTTTGTTGAAATTTACTACTTTGCCTATTTACCTTGAAAGAGGTTTCTTCATTTAATTTGTCCATTTGATGATTATTTCTTGCTTTTTAATGTCCATTTTTATTTTGTCTGTACATTGTTAAAAATGAGTTAATTCATATGAATATGAAAATATCATGTATTTCCATGATACTATATTAGAAATGATGATTTGAGCCAAAAATAAAGAGCCGATATGTTATACTTGAACATTAATAAAATTTGCCAATCAAACGATTACTATAGTAAATATCATTTAAGTGTGTTACCTATTATAAAGCACATGTATACTAAGAGAAAAAATTAGCAACATATATTTTTAATTTATTAATATATTTTAACAAACAAACTATAATTTTAAATATAACAAATAAATATAAGTTTACATTGTTTTTGTTATAATATAACTATTTTATTGATTGTACAAATGTTTCTTGTTTAGATATTTAGTTAATAAAATTTCTTTGTTTGATAGCAATAGTTTGAACAAATCTTCATGTCCTATGGTCACCAAAGGTAAAAAAGTGGAGACCCTATGCCTGAAGTGGATAAAAATGTGATAGTTCAACTGTGATTTGCACCGGTCCCACATGCATGATAAATATTGCACGGTCCCTCATCAGCTTTTAAAAGATCTCTAACGTTACAAGGCAATTTAAACTAACGAAACCATCAAATGTCTCCATCAACTGTTCATATCCACATCATTTAGACTATGATGGATCGTTGTCTCATAAGCAATCACACCATGTCTCCTTATTTTTATATTCATATAGGAGTTATTGTTTTGGAATAAAACAGATTTTGACCAATTTAAGCATTTTTTATACGCCCGTCAATATTCCGTCAAAATTTTGACGGGACGGATTATGGTATACAAATATCCGGCGTCCGTCTGTCCGTCTGTCCGTCGTAAACATGTCGCACCGTAACTTGAGAACAACTTATCCAAATTTCATGAAACTTAACATAGTTGTTTCTTATGATGGTCAAACGATCTGTATACTTTTGGTGAGAATAAGATTTAAACTTTTGAGTAACGGGACTTTGTAAATAAAACAGGGGTGTGTTTTTTCACATGTCGCGCCGTATCTCAAAAACGATTTATAATTATTGATTAAAATTTACACACTTCTTAGTTATATTAATCTAAAGATCTGTATACTTTTGCTGATGATTCAAAATTTTATTTTAGAGTTATTGAGTTTTTGTAAAAATGGGGGTTTTCACAACATGTCGCGCCGTATCTCTAAAAGGATTTATGATTATTGCTTAAAACTTTACATACTTCTTAGTTATATTAATCTAAAGATCTGTATACTTTTGCTGATGGTTCAAAATTTTATTTTAGAGTTATTGAGTTTTTTGTAAAAGGGGTTTTCACATGTTGCGCCGTATCTCAGAAACTTCACACACAAGACGACGGGCGTATCATGCGTTCGTGGTGCAGCTGTTTATTACTATGAGAACTTGAAAACTGAAATTGATAGGTAAAATTGAAAATAGCAGTTAATGATCAATAATACGAAATCTACAAAATACTAATATGACTGAATCAATCTATTGTCTCCACAACCAGACTCAAGCTAGCGAACAATAAGCCAGCGAACAATAAGGTGTATCAAGCTAGCGAACAATAAGCCAGCGAACAATAAGCCAGCGAACAATAAGAAATACGCGGCAAACTGATCACGCCTTAAAACCGAAGACTTATATTAACCTGAAACGTCCTTTGAAATCTGATGACAATCATTTCCAGTAGAAAGTCATTTTCACAAAGGCAAATAGATTGTTTATATATCTATATATATATATATATGTTTAAAGCAACATAATTTTTCTTGACAGCCGAGCATCTCTTATAGGATTTTCAAAATTAATTTTAGCTACACCCCTTTTTTTGATTACCATTGATTATAAACGGCTGTTCTTTATAATTATTATAATATAATGAAAAAATAATAAAAGTAGCCCATTTTACTTATCTTGTGCAAAGATGAAATTAAATCCACATGCTGATATGCTTTTGAAAAGAATAAAAAAAAACATACCGTTTTTGGAACGTCAAGTACAGAATTTTGCATCCAGAATTATAGGTTGAAGTAAAAGTTAATAAATATCCAGTTTTCGTTCTGGTACGATTTAAAACTTGCAATTTATTTATTACATTTCAATAGGAAATGTGTTTTATGTGACAGTTAATTTAACCGACAAAAGTTCAAATCCAAGATTTTTACAGTTTTCATTAAGGCAAGTAACTTTACCCACCTGGGTCTTTGGATCCTGGCAACCTTAGGCAATTGCCTATCATTTGTACCTAGTGTGAACAAAACTTTGCCGTAGGGACTTTTTATGAATTAAAGAAGGATGGGGTTGGGTTACCAAACCCTAACTTTGGACCTCAATTAAAAAGTTCCGTAACTTTACCCACCTGGGTCTTTGCGTCCAGGCAACCTTAGGCAATTGCCTATCATTTTATATAGTGTGGACAAAAGCTTTGCCGTAGGGACTTTTAATGAATTAAAGAAGGAGGAAGTTGGGTTACCATACCCCAACTTTGGACCTCAATTAAAAAGTTCCGTAACTTTACTCACCTGGGTCTTTGAGTCCAGATAACCTTACGCAATTGCCTATCATTTGTTCCTAGTGTGGACAAAGCTTTGCCGTAGGGACTTTTTTATGAATTAAAGAAGGGAGGGTTGAGTTACCATACCCCAACTTTGAACCTCAATTATAAAATTTCTGTAACTTTACCCACCTGGGTCTTTGGGTCCAGGCAATCTTAAGCAATTGCCTACTAGTATCATTTGTACCTAGTGTGCACAAAGCTTTGCCGGAGGGACTTTTTTATGAATTAAAGAAGGGAGAGGTTGAGTCACCATACCCCAACTTTGAACCTCAATTAAAAAGTTCCGTATCTTTACCCAGCTGGGTCTGTAAGTCCAGGCAACCTTAGGCAATTGCCTATCATTTATATATAGTGTAGACAAAAGCTTTGCCGTAGGGATTTTAATGAATTAAATAAGGAATGGGGTTTGGTTACCATATCCAAACTTTGGACCTCAATTAAAAATGACCGTATCTTTACTCACCTAGGTCTTTAAGTCCAGGCAACCTTAGCCAATTGCCTATCATTTGTATCTAGTGTGGATAAAAGCTTTGCCGTAGGGACTTTTTATGAATTAAAGAAGGAGGGATAAGGTTACCATACCCAAACTTTGGACCTCAATTAAAAAGTTCCGTATCTTTACCCACTGAGTCTTTAAGTCCAGGCAACCTTAGGCAATTGCCTATCATTTGTATCTAGTGTAGACAAAAGCTTTGCCGTAGGGACTTTTAATAAATTAAATAAGGGAGGGAGTTGGGTTACCATACCCCAACTTTGGACCTCAATTAAAAAGTTCCGTATCTTTACCCACCTGGGTCTTTGGGTCCAGGCAACCTTAGGCAATTGCCTATCATTTGTATCTAGTGTGGACAAAAGCTTTGCCGTAGGGACTTTTAATGAATTAAAGAATGGGGGAATGGTTTCCATACCCAATTTTGGACCTCAATTTAAAAATTTCGTATCTTTACCCACCTGGGTCTTTAAGTCCAGGCAACCTTAGGCAATTGTCTATCATTTGTACCTAGTGTGGACAAAAGCTTTGCCGTAGGGAGTTTTTATGAATTAAAGAAGGAGGGGTTGGGTTACCATACCACAACTTTGGACCTCAAGTAAGAAAGTTCCGTCACTTTACCCACCTTGGTCTTTGGGTCCAGGCAACCTTAGGCAATTGCCTATCATTTGTACCTAGTGTGGAGAAAAGTTTTGCCGTAGGGACTTTTAATGAATTAAAAAGGGAATGTTGTTGGGTTACCATACCCAAACTTTGGACCTCAATCAAAAGTTCCGTATCTTTACCCACCTGGGTCTTTAGGTCTAGGCAACCTTAGGCAATTGCCTATCATTTGTATCTAGTGTGGACAAAAGCTTTGCCGTAGGGACTTTTAATGAATTAAAGAAGGAATATTGTTGGGTTACCATACCCAAACTTTGGACCTCAATCAAAAAGTTCCGTATCTTTACCCACCTGGGTCTTTAAGTCCAGGCAACCTTAGGCAATTGCCTATCATTTGTATGTAGTGTGGACAAAAGCTTTGCCGTAGGGACTTTTAATGAATTAAAGAAGGGAGGAGGTTAGGTTACCATACCCAAACTTTGGACCTCAATCAAAAAGTTCCGTATCTTTACCCACCTGGGTCTTTAAGTCCAGTCAACCTTAGGTAATTGTCTATGATTTGTATCTAGTGTGGACAAAAGCTTTGCCGTAGGGACTTTTCAATGAATTAAAGAAGGGAATGTTGTTGGGTTACCATACCCAAACTCTCGACCTCAATCAAAAGTTCCGTCACTTTACCCACCTTGGTCTTTGGGTCCAGGCAACCTTAGGCAATTGCCTATCATTTGTACCTAGTGTGGAGAAAAGCTTTGCCGTAGGGACGTTTTAATGAATTAAAGAAGGGAATGTTGTTGGGTTACCATACCCAAACTTTGGACCTCAATCAAAAAGTTCCGTATCTTTACCCACCTGGGTCTTTAAGTCCAGGCAACCTTAGGCAATTGCCTATCGTTTGTGTCTAGTGTGGACAACAGCTTTGCCGTAGGGACTTTTAATGAATTAAAGAAAGGAGGGGTTGGGTTACCATACCCAAACTTTGGACCTCAATCAAAAAGTTCCGTATCTTTACCCACCTGGGTCTTTGGGTCCAGGCAACCTTAGGCAATTGCCTATCATTTGTACCTAGTGTGGACAAAAGCTGTGCCGTAAGGACTTTTTATGAATTAAAGAAAAGGGATATTGGTTTCCATACCCAAACTTTGGACCTCAATTAAAAAGTTTCGTATCTTTACCTACCTGGGTCTTTAAGTCCAGGCAACCTTAGGCAATTCTCTATCATATGTACCTAATGTGGACAAAAGCTTTGCCGTAGGGACTTTTTATGAATTAAAGAAGGGAGGGGTTTGGTTACCATACCCAAACTTTGGACCTGAATCAAAAAGTTCCGTATCTTTACCCACCTGGGTCTTTAAGTCCAGGCAACCTTATGCAATTGCCTATCATTTGTACCTAGAGTGAACAAAAGCTTTGCCGTAGGGACTTTTTATGAAGTAAAGAAGGGAGGGATGGGTTACCATACCCAAACTTTGGACCTCAATCAAAAAGTTCCGTATCTTTACCCACCTGGGTCTTTAAGCGTAGGCAACATTAGGCAATTGCCTATCATTTGTACCTAGTGTGAACAAAACTTTGCCGTAGGGACTTTTTATGAATTAAAGAAGGAGGGGTTGGGTTACCATACCGAAACTTTGGACCTCAATTAAAAAGTTTCGTATCTTTACCCACCTGGGTCTTTAAGTCCAGGCAACCTTAGACAATTGCCTATCATTTGTATCTAGTGTGGACAAAAGCTTTGCCGTAGTGACTTTTTAATGAATTAAAGAAGGGAAGGGTTGGGTTACCATACCCCATTTTGGACCTCAATTAAAAAATCCGTAACTTTACCCACCTGGGTCTTTGGGTCCAGGCAACCTTAGGCAATTGCCTATCATTTGTACCTAGTGTGGACAAAAGCTGTGCCGTAGGGACTTTTTATGAATTAAAGAAAAGGGGTGATTGGTTTCCATACCCCAACTTTGGACCTCAATTAAAAAATTTGGTATCTTTACCCACCTGGGTCTTTAAGTCCAGGCAACCTTAGGCAATTGGCTATCATTTGTATATAGTGTGGACAAAAGCTTTGCCGTAGGAACTTTTTATGAATTAAAGAGTGGAGGGATTGGGTTACCACACCCAAACTTTGGACCTCAATCAAAAAGTTCCGTATCTTTAAACACCTGGGTCTTTAAGTCCAGGTAACGTTAGGCAATTGCCTATCATTTGTACCTAGTGTGAATAAAAGCTTTGCCGTAGGGACTTTTTATGAAGTAAAGAAGGAGGGTTTGGGTTACCATACCCCGACTTTGGACCTGAATTAAAAAGTTCCGTAGCTTACTCACCTGGGTCTTTGAGTCCAGGCAACCTTAGGCAATTGCCTATCATTTGTTCCTAGTGTGGACAAAAGTTTTGCCGTAGGGACTTTTTATGAATTAAAGAAGGGAGGGGTTGGGTTACCATACCCCAACTTTGAACCTCAATTAAGAAAGTTCCGTAACTTTACCCACCTGGGTCTTTGGGTCCTGACAACCTTTGGCAATTGCCTATCATTTGAAACTAGTGTGGACAGAAGCTTTGCCGTAGGGATTTTAATGAATTAAATAAGGAATGGGGTTGGGTTACCATACCCAAACTTTGGACCTCAATTAAAAAGTTCCGTATCTTTACTCACCTGAGTCTTTAAGTCCAGGCAACCTTAGTCAATTGCCTATCATTTGTATCTAGTGTGGACAAAAGCTTTGCCGTAGGGACTTTTTATGAATTAAAGAAGGAGGAGTTCAGGTTACAAACCCCAACTTTGGACCTCAATTAAAAGTTCCGTATACTTTACCCACCTGGGTCTTTGGGTCTAGGCAACCTTAGGAAATTGCCTATCATTTGTATAAAGTGTGGACGAAAGCTTTGCCGTAGGGATTTTAATGAATTAAATAAGGGAATGGGGTTGGGTTACCATACCCAAACTTTGGACCTCAATTAAAAAGTTCCGTATCTTTACTCACCTGGGTCTTTAAGTTCAGGCAACCTTAGTCAATTGCCTATCATTTGTATCTAGTGTGGACAAAAGCTTTGCCGTAGGCACTTTTTATAAATGAAAGAAGGGAGGAGTTGGGTTACCAAACCCAAACTTTGGACCTCAATTAAAAAGTTCCGTAACTTTACCCACCTGGGTCTTTGGGTCCAGGCAACCTTAGCAATTGCCTATCATTTGTATATAGTGTGGACAAACGCTTTGCCGTAGGGACTTTTAATGAATTAAAGAAGGAGGGTTTGGGTTACCATACCCCATTTTGGACCTCAATTAAAAAATCCGTAACTTTACCCACCTGGGTCTTTAAGTCCAGGCAACCTTAGGCAATTGCCTATCATTTGTACCTAGTGTGGACAAAAGCTGTGCCGTAGGGACTTTTTATGAATTAAAGAAAAGGGGTGATTGGTTTCCATACTCCAACTTTGGACCTTAATTAAAAAGTTTGGTATCTTTACCCACCTGGGTCTTTAAGTCCAGGCAACCTTAGGCAATTGGCTATCATTTGTTCCTAGTTTGGACAAAAGCTTTGCCGTAGGGACTTTTATGAATTAAAGAAGGGAGGGGTTGGGTTACCATACCCAAACTTTGGACCTCAATCAAAAGTTCCGTATCTTTAAACACCTGCGTCTTTAAGTCCAGGCAACCTTAGGCAATTGCCTATCATTTGTACCTAGTGTGAACAAAAGCTTTGCCGTAGGGACTTTTTATGAATTAAAGAAGAGAGGGTTGGGTTACCATTCCCAAACCTTGTACCTCAATTAAAAAGTTCTGTAACTTTACCCACCTGGGTCTTTGGGTCCAGGCAACCTTAGGCAATTGCCTATCATTTGTACGTAGTGTGGACAAAAGCTATGCCATAGGGACTTTTTATGAATTAAAGAAAAGGGGATTGGTTTCCATACCCCAAATTTGGACCTCTATTAAAAAGTTTCGTATCTTTACCCACCTGGGTCTTTGGGTCCAGGGAACCTTAGGCAATTGTCTATCATTTGTACCTAGTGTGGACAAAAGCTTTGCCGTAGGGACTTTTTATGAATTAAAGAAGGAGGGGTTGATTTACCATACCCAAACTTTGGACCTGAATCAAAAAGTTCCGTATCTTTACCCACCTGGGTCTTTAAGTCCAGGCAACCTTAGGCAATTGCCTATCATTTGTACCTAGTGTGAACAAAAACTTTGCCGTAGGGACTTTTTATGAATTAAAGAAGGGAGGGTTTGGGTTACCATACCCAAACTTTGGACCTCAATCAAAAATGTTCTGTATCTTTACCCACCTGGGTCTTTAAGTCTAGGCAACCTTAGGCAATTGCCTATCATTTGTACCTAGTGTGAACAAAACTTTGCCGTAGGGACTTTTTATGAATTAAAGAAGGGAGGGTTGGGTTACCATACCGAAACTTTGGACCTCAATTAAAAAGTTCCGTATCTTTACCTACCGGGTCTTTAAGTTCAGGCAACCTTATGCAATTGTCTACCATTTGTACCAAATGTGGACAAAAGCTTTGCCGTAGGGACTTTTTATGAATTAAAGAAGAGGGGTTGGGTTACCATTCCCAAACCTTGTACCTCAATTAAAAAGTTCTGTAACTTTACCCACCTGGGTCTTTGGGTCCAGGCAACCTTAGGCAATTGCCTATCATTTGTACCTAGTGTGGACAAAAGCTATGCCGTAGGGACTTTTTATGAATTAAGGAAAAGGGGGATTGGTTTCCATACCCCAAATTTGGACCTCAATTAAAAAGTTTCGTATCTTTACCCACCTGGGTCTTTAAGTCCAGGGAACCTTAGGCAATTGTCTGTCATTTGTACCTAGTGTGGACAAAAGCTTTGCCGTAGGGACTTTTTATGAATTAAAGAAAAGGGATATTGGTTTCCATACCCAAACTTTGGATCTCAATTAAAAAGTTTCGTATTTTTACCCACCTGGGTCTTTAAGTCCAGGCAACCTTAGGCAATTGTCTATCATATGTACCTAATGTGGACAAAAGCTTTGCCGTAGGGACTTTTTATGAATTAAAGAAGGGAGGGGTTGGGTTACCATACCCAAACTTTGGACCTCAATCAAAAAGTTCCGTATCTTTACCCACCTGGGTCTCTAAGTCCAGGCAACCTTAGGCAATTGCCTATCATTTGTACCTAGTGTGAACAAAACTTTGCCGTAAGGACTTTTTATGAATTAAAGAAGGAAGGGGTTGGGTTGCCATACCCCATTTTTGGACCTCAATTAAAAAATCCGTAACTTTACCCACCTGGGTCTTTGGGTCCAGGCAACCTTAGGCAATTGCCTATCATTTGTACCTAGTGTGGACAAAAGCTGTGCCGTAGGGACTTTTTATGAATTAAAGAAAGGGGTGATTGGTTTCCATACCCCAACTTTGGACCTCAATTAAAAAATTTGGTATCTTTACCCACCTGGGTCTTTAAGTCCAGGCAACCTTAGGCAATTGGCTATCATTTGTACCTAGTTTGGACAAAAGCTTTGCCGTAGGGACTTTTATGAATTAAAGAATGGAGGGTTGGGTTACCATACCCAAACTTTGGACCTCAATCAAAAAGTTCCGTATCTTTAAACACCTGGGTCTTTAAGTTCAGGCAACCTTAGGCAATTGCCTATCATTTGTATATAGTGTGAACAAAAACTTTGCCGTAGGGACTTTTTATGAAGTAAAGAAGGAGGGTTTGGGTTACCATACCCCAACTTTGGACCTCAATTAAAAAGTTCCGTAGCTTTACTCACCTGGGTCTTTGAGTCGAGGCAACCTTAGGCAATTGCCTATCATTTGTTCCTAGTGTGGACAAAAGCTTTGCCGTAGGGACTTTTTATGAATTAAAGAAGGGAGGTGTTGGGTTACCATACCCCAACTTTGGACCTCAATTAAGAAAGTTCCGTAACTTTACCCACCTGGGTCTTTGGGTCCAGGCAACCTTATGCAATTGCCCTCATTTGTACCTAGTGTGGACAAAAGCTTTGCCGTAGGGACTTTTAATGAATTAAAGAAGGAGGGTTGGGTTACCATACCCCAACTTTGGACCTCAATTGAAAAGTTCCGTTACTTTACTCACCTGGGTCTTTGGGTCCAGGCAACTTTAGGCAGTTGCCTATCATTTGTACCTAGTGTGGACAAAAGCTGTGCCGTAGGGACTTTTTATGAATTAAAGAAAGGGGGATTGGTTTCCATACCCAAACTTTGGACCTCAATTTAAAAGTTTCGTATCTTAACTTACCTGGGTCTTTAAGTCCAGGCAACCTTAGGCAATTGTCTATCATTTGTACCTAGTGTGGACAAAAGCTTTGCCGTAGGGACTTTTTATGAATTAAAGAAGGGAGGGTTGGGTTATTATACCCCAACTTTGGACCTCAATTAAAAAGTTCAGTAACTTTACCCACCTGGGTCTTTGGGTCCAGGCAACATTAGACAATTATTGCCTATCATTTTTTTTTTGAATAATTTAAAAAAGTTAGTAGTTCTGTGACAAAGGAAGAAAATTGCGTATAATTATCAGCTTTTATTTCAACTGAAAATCTGACAAAAAATACTTGAGGAATCTGATGTTCAGTAGTTGTCGTTTGTTGATGTGGTTCATAAGTGTTTCTCGTTTCTCGTTTTTATATAGATTAGACCGTTGGTTTTCCCGTTTGAATGGTTTTACACTAGTAATTTTGGGGCCCTTTATAGCTTACTGTTCGGTGTGAGCCTAGGCTCCGTGTTGAAGACCGTACTTTGACCTATAATGGTTTACATTTATAAATTTTGACTTGGATGGAGAGTTGTCTCATTGGCACTCATACCACATCTTCTTATATCTATTGACGTTCCAAAATAAATCTGTTTTTTCTTTTCTTTTAAACGCAAATATATAAGCTAGAAGATTTAATTTTATCGTTACGTAACACTAGTTTAGTATGAACAATTGTTATAAATTGTTTCACTATAACAAAGACGACAAACCCATCTCTTATTAGAGAACACAAATTAGAGAAAGGATAAGCTAAAAGGAATTTTAGATGCCCGACTTTAAACAAAAGTTGTATTACATATACAAATAACTACTAGTAATCCATTTTGTATTTGTGAAAATGAATTGCATTTCGTCTTCCTACTGGAAATGATTGTCATCAGATTTCAAAGGACATTTCATGTTATTACGAGTCTTCGGTTTTTAGGCATGATCAGGTTGGCGCGTTTTCTTATTGTTCGCTAGCTTGATGCATCTTATTGTTCGCTGGCTTATTGTTCGCTAGCTTGAGTCTGGTGGCTGCACATGTATGTTATTGTCCAATGTGAAAAAAAAAAAATAAAACAAAAATAGAGCTTTATTTATTTTTCAATGTGTTACCGTCATTGTGGAAAAACCCCACTTTTACAATATATCATATTGTCCATGATTACAGAACCAACTGCTCATAGACACAAAGCAAAAACAAATCGACTGACAGTTTGCACTACTCTTGATAACAGCCACCGTATTTTTTTTATACAAAGCTATCAAATAAGTGCAATTTGTCATTCTATTAGTTTTATTTACAACAGAAGAATATAACATCATTCAAGGCTGTGTCATCCCTGATCTGCCTTGTCGTCCCTCTACTCTTGTCTGTAAGCCACAGATTGCAGTCCCACGAGGACAAGTACTCCAGCCACTAAATGTCCCCAGAAACCACTTCCGCCAATTTCATACCCAGGCCAATACCAATTTAAAGCTTTACACCTGAATTTTACGTAGTTGGCTGCGGTGTCATCTCCTCTTCCATAAAATATAATTTGTTTCTTGTTAAAAAATAATTGATCGTTGAAAAGGTCTTATAATTCAGATAAAGAAGGATAACATTTCATAATTCTCATAATTAAAAATAAGATAATTTTATTTATAATGATCATAATCCATCAAATAAATAATTAAGCGGACGGTGTATACTATCAAGAATGTCCACTCAAAAGCAGACTATTTTTTCATACATGTATAAAACCATGAAATAAAAATGGTAAGAAAATAGTAAATATGGCGATCACGTGGTTTCCATTGTTGCTTTTAAAACTGAGGTCGAACCGGGTCGGTTTTCAACTGTTTAGTTGTATTTTATTGTTTCATTGTCATAAAAATAAAACCTGCAAGTGTCAGTAATTGGTCAAATAAAAATTTCTAATTCTATTTCTATTTCTATAGTCATTAATTAGTGTGTCCGTCCGTATTGTATTCGGAACATCTCCTAAATCCTTGTTTTCGTAACATCTAAACCAAAGCGTGTATTTTCTTGACAATTAAAAACAAATATTCGGTCTCAATTGGCATTGTGTATCCTCCTGCTTTTTATTATTTTTTCTGATTAATATTTTAGGTTTCCAAATCTTCAAGGTATACTATATAGATATGGGAAGATGTGGTGTGAGTGCCAATGAGACAACTCTCCTTCAAATAACAATTTATAAAAGTAAACCATTATAGGTCAATGTACGGCCTTCAACACGGAGCCTTGGCTCACACCGAACAACAAGCTATAAAGGGCCCCAAAATTACTAGTGTAAAACCATTCAAACGGGAAAACCAACGGTCTAGTCTATATAAAAACGAAAACGAGAAACATGTATAAATTACTTAAACAAACGACAACTACTGTACATCAGATTCCTGACTTAGGACAGGTGCAAACATTTGCAGCGGGATTAAACGTTTTAATGGTACCAAACCTTCTCCCTTTTTCTGAAACAATAGTATAACATCACAACATAGAAAACACACGATAAAATATCAATTGGAAGGCTCAACTCAATAGTTTATTTGAATTGTATCAGTATAAACTTAAATGGCCATTGATTTTCAGATATGGGGATGGGAATATGAGTTTTACATAGACCAAGCTTAAAACACAATACAGTTATTTGCTAATTAGATTTCATATTTAAAGAAAGATTGGAAGAGTTTTGAAAATAAACCGGGGTGGTATCAAACAGATTCCTTCGAAAGTAACCAAACTCATTATGACGGACTTGGGCAGATGTCAAATTACGCTAATAACTTAACACGACAGTAATGAACCAGTTGTGACAAAAAGGGAATGAAAAAGCTTTAAAATATTTTGAATGCAAATAAAGTGTAATCTAATAAACGAAACACCGACTTTAGTTTTAGATATTTACTAGTATTAATTATCAATTACCTGTTTGCCTTCCACTTGTAGAAAGAAAGATGTAAGTAAATGCGTTCGCCATCCACATTTCATAAAACCACTCCATCCACCCCAAGGTCCATACCCAGATGTAACTGTGAATCCATTATTTGATCTTCTTTTTTTTGTACCACAGAGCAGTTTTATACCATTCAGTGAGGTATCATCTCCTCGACGTCCTTGCTTCCCTTCAATCTATTTTAAAATTGAACAGGAAAATTTTATTTGTACAACATCATCCGATCAACATCCATTCTACCCTTATTTTATTCTTTGATGATAATGATGATGATGCGGATTGATATTAAAGGTCTAGTGACAAATGTTACATTCATATCCTCACGAGAACATAACGATGATGTTAATGTGATATGAATATGAACCCTGCTTTGTACTAAACTGACATGCTGAGCCGAATATTACATATGAACCGTCCGCAAGAAGACATGTGTTCCTACCCGGAGACTTCATTGTGAGTTTGAGCTGATTTGTCTTTTCTCTTACTCCTAAATCCAACGTGCTCAGCGGAGTAGCAGCTAATACCAATTATAAAGTCTTTGGTCGACCCAACCCACATCATCCCACACTTGTGGCAATTACGCTACCATATATATAGACAACTCTCCACAAGAGACCAAATGACACAGAAATTAACAACTATAGGTCACAGTATGTCCTTCAAGACCACATAGGCGGTTAAAATGAAGTTGAAGTAACAAGTTTTGTTATATATATATAAAAATTAAGATGGTTAATGTATTAAACTCAATGGCTACTTCGCATTACAAAACAAGTGTACATATAATTTAAGAAATCTCTTTTATTATCCAATGCTACAGGACATTTACTGTTATTGAATTATTATAATCCCATTCTCTAAATTCGCCGACAGCCTTTTCGTAAGCAGTTACCATTAAATGACCCCTCTCGTAAATCTGCAATCGGACTGCACAAGTTCGATGGGAAAGAATAAGCCAAGTAACACGAACAGAAGGGAGTATTCGCTGATTCTGAAAGACAGTGATTATACACCAAATCTTGGAAAACTGTTATGAAAAAGCTTAATATTTTACATTACATGTATGTTTCATAAATAATTTTTCAATGAAATGCAACTTTTATGACTGCAAGTGCTTCCCATGACAATGTCACAGTAATGCACAGGAAAACAAACGAAAAGCATGATATAACTCATTATTTGATGATTGTAGCATAAAAATGTAAATGTAAGAATCGAATGAATCTTTTTGTAATTTTATAGGTTATTAAAAGGTTTCAGACCACCAATTCAGTCACTCCAATTTAGAACGTATGTAAAAGTAGCCCTTCCCTGACAAAAAAAGTGCTTTTGATATCATTGTTTACTTAAACTAACCAACAAATTTGCAGAAAAAATGAAACTGTTGATGAAAGAGAAATACATGTAGAGCATTTTGAGTTAAAATTTACTTGTCCATGAGATTGCATTAAAAATTGAGGATTAATGCGCTCCATAGTATACTTATTTAAGATTTCCAGAACCCAGGGGTTATTTTTAATGTATGTGAGGTTAGCTGCCGGTTCGTTATTCGTTATTCGATATTCAATATCCAACCGGCTGCTAGCAGTCGGTTCGATATTCAAATTTCTTAGTTTAAAAATAAAAAATAAATGTTCCTTAAAATTAAAAGCCTGATAGTCATAGTTAAAAGTTGTAAAAAATATGTAGGAAAACGTTTTATGATCCCTTAACAAAACAATTGGAAAATGAAGCATTCTTAGGACTAAATTATCATAACTTGCCAATTTTTATTAAGCACAATATACCTAGTTTTTATTCTTGAACAAGGATATTTTCAAATTCGCATGGTATCAAAATAATTTAACCTTTCCAACAAATGATTAAATAATGTGATAAAAATATTTTAGAAAATGTCAATTTATGGGAATATTCAAAAAAAATAAATTTAACTTGGTTTTCAAAATTTAAACTAACAAATCTAATTCTCAAAATTTAAAAAATTAGCATTATTTATTTGTCAAATTTGGACTATTAGTTTTTAATTTTTCAATTGTCTGCTAAGAAACTATTTGAAAATGCAAATTCACATGGAAATTAGTAAACCCAAAAATCGTGATTTTCCCTTTTACTTTTAAAATATAAATAAAATTAGTTGTTAAAATTATTACAAAGTTCCATATATATTTAATAAGGTTTTATGCTTTTATTCTTTTTGATTTTACAAATCAGTTTGACAATATCCAGGCATTTTAAACGTATTTTCCGGCCAAAATTTCTTCCATCCAATTCAAGCCTTTCTAAATGAATACTAATAAATTGGATGTCATTGTTCTAAATTTAATTATCAAAGCCCTGGCTAATTTTTTTTAATTGTCAATTGCACCATACCTTAAAATTATACTGAATTCGAAAAATAAGAAATTGTTCCTAATGTCGAGTGTCTGGAATATAATTTATCAAATCCAATTTGATTTTAAATTTAAGTAATTGAGAATTCTTAAATATAAATAACCTGGATTGGTCAATTTTTTAGGATAATTTCTCAATTAATATTAAACCTCAGGTGATTTTCCTTTAAATTGAAGCTAAATTATTTATCTTGTCAATTTCTTTATTTAAAGTTTAGGATAATATATTCTTTGTTCAATTTAAATGTTAATATGAAAATCTGTAATGGTCGACAATTAATTTTTTTGAACTTCAATTGAACAATATTTATCATAACTTTATTTACAAGTTTAATTTAACTGTTCTTGCCTTTCCTTTCTTTATTTTCCCTACAATAAATCATTGGAAAAATGGGCCAAGAATATTCTAACCTTTTAACCCCAATTTTAAAACGTTAAGCTCCTGGAATTGAAAGAAAGGTCCTCTAATTATATTGATATCTTTTACAAATTTTAATTTATGCCATTAAAAATTTAACCATGCCTTTTTAAATATTTAATTACAGTGAATAATATTTGAAATATGTTATTTCTCAGTTTAAAAAATAAGGCCCATGTCTAAAAAATTCCATAATTATATTTGTTAAACCTTGTGTGTTCCTAATGAAATTTTCAAACCTTATTAAAATGCCTATTACTTTATAAATTTAAATGTTTTTGAATTAAATCATTTCAATCAATTATTAATAAAGGACTTTCGTTCATGAATCTACACTAGAAAATTGATGTCATTAAGTTAATGATATACCTTATGCATTCAAGGTCCTGACTTACAAGAATTCCCAAAGCGACGGATACTTCAAACATATTAAATTAAAGGATTGATACTAAAGTTCTCCATTTAACAAGTAATATCGGTAAGGAGTGATAAGGGAATTTACTATATTTAACTGTAATGTCTGGACAAGGATTTAATCCGTCAAGTGTCGGCTAAAACTTTCAATTCTGCAAGGTATTTTCTTCAATTGAAAGATTTTTTCCCAAGTGTCTGACTAAGAATTTAACTTGTCAATTGTTACTAAGAAATTATTTTGTCAATTCGATAAGATATTTTAATTTGGCTAAATTATTAATTTAATGTCTACTAAAAAAAATTTCAGATCGGATTAAATTACATTAATTTATAATGTGATTTTAATACGCAGGACTAAGTAATTTATTGCAAGTGTTGGATAAGGAATTTATATCTGTAAGTGGTTTGGTTGTTTCAAAACCGGAATGCGCTAGCTGGTAAAGTTTTCACCCTTGTCAGGTTGGTAAACAATTAATTGCGCCTGGTAAATTTAAATTTAATTCTAATAAGAATTTAAATCAGGTGCATTTATTTAAGGATATTTAACTGCAAGTGCTGGATAATATTTAATTGGTCCAATGGCTAACCTAATTTGAGTTATTTAACTTTAAGTGTCGGCAAGATATTTAATTTCAATCTGGACTAAGATTTATTTTCAAGTTCTGGAAAATATTATTGGCAGTAAATCTGATAAGAATATTTTGTCAGTGTCTGGACTAAGAATTTATTGAATTTAAAAATTTATGTCAAGGCTACTAGAATATCTCACAGGTTTGCTGGAAAGGTACTAACTGGATAATTTAAATAAGGTTAACAGGTATTTAATTCGTCCAAGGTCTGGACTAAGGATATTATCTCAATGCGGAAATTGGAATAACGGCATTTACGTACAATTTAACTTAAGATATTAATTGTGCTGGACTAAAAATTTCCTAACGCTAAGTTCTGAACTAAAATATTTACTAAAGTGCTGACTAGGATTTATATCAAGTGTCTGGACTAAGATATTACTGCAAGTCTTTAGATTAATTGTCTGCTGTAAAGTTCTTACTGCAAGGTTTACTAAGAATTAATTGTCAAGTGTGGACAAGTAGATAAGTTCACTCGTCAGTGACTAAGATTACAAGTAAACTGAATCAAACATATATTCGGTTTTGCTCTACTAAGTGCTGTTAGATACTCTTCGGTAGTGGACTAGATAATTAAATCGCTGATATTCCTTGTACAATTCTAGATAACTTGATATTTATTACTAGTATCTGACTAAGAAATATTTAATTGATCATGGCTAGAGTATCAATTATTGTCAAGTGTCTGGACTAAGATATTTAATCTCGTCAAGTGTCTAAAATAATTTATCTGCAAGTGTCGACTAAGTCAATATTAATTCTCTAAGATTACTAAGGTATCATTGTCAAGTGTCTGAATAAGAATATTTGCATCTACTAATGTATTAAGAAGTTTGGTAAATTTCAAGTTCTGACTAAGTTATAATTCAAGTGTTGGATAAGAATATTTTAAATCATGTGTTGACTAGGCTATTTTAATTTAACTATCAAGTTATATGCAAAATATGACATTAAATGTTGTAAATTTACTGTCAATTCTGACTAAAAATTACTACTAAGAGATTTGTAAATGTCTGACAAGTATTTTACTGTCAAGTGTCTACTGATACTAACATGTCTGGACTAAGAATATTACTTTCAAGTGTTGACTAAAATTATCTTCAATGCTGGACTAAGATTTTATTCCAATTGATAAGATATTTATATGTAAGTGTCTGGAAAGATCTTGACAGAAGTTTTGGACTAGAAATATCAAGTGCGATAGAATTAAGCAATTTGAATAAAATTCTATAATGGATAGTAATTTATAAAAATTTAACTTGTCAAGTGCCTGGACTAAAATATCAATTTAACAATCTATAAGATATTTACTGTAAGATAAGCAAGGTAGATAATTAAGTCTCGTAAGATGTTGGACTAAGGTACTAGGACCATAATTGATAAATTATTAGTAAGGCTTCGACTATTACTTTCAAGGCTCTGCACAGATACTTATATGATAAGATAATCTTAACTGTCATGCTAAAGATATTATTGCTCATGCAAGTAGCTAAATAATTTCAAGTTCATGTTAATGTGTCATGGGAAAATATTATTTGTCAAGTTCTGACTAAGATTATGTCTGGAAACAAATTTAATTGTAAGTCGGATTGATATTCGAATAAATAATTAATTATGCTCTGATTCAGGATCTAAGGCATAAGGTAATTTGTCAAGGTCGGACTAAGGATTTTACTCTAAGGTCATAAGATATAATTATTTACGAAGTGTCTGGACTAAGATATTAAACTTTCAAGTTTGACTAAGGTATTTATCTCGTCAGATGTTTGTCTGACTAAGATTTACTGTCAAGTGCTGACTAGAACTTTCAATTCCAAGAGCTGGTAGATCTACTGTGTCTGTGCTAAAATATATCTAAGTCTACTAATGATCTTCTCAAAGTGTTGACTAAGGAAGTTTCTCGCATTAAGACTAAAATTTCAAGTGTCTGGACTAAGTATATTTACTTTCAACTGGACTAGATATTACTAGTCAAGTGTCTGACTAAGGGTATATTTAACTTGTCAAGTGTCGATAAGATTTATCCTCGTCTGAAGTTTGTAAGATAATTTCGGACAAGATGTGAT
Organism: Mytilus coruscus; assembly: GCA_017311375.1. NCBI lineage: Eukaryota > Metazoa > Mollusca > Bivalvia > Mytilida > Mytilidae > Mytilus > Mytilus coruscus. Next base: position 4,804,212 of record CM029605.1, read on the forward strand.
AATCCTATAGAATTTTCGGCCTACCCTTGTTTCACTTTAGGGATATCAATCATTAACTAAGTATGTATCTGGACAAGTATTTGAACTTTCAAACTGTTAAGTTGACAAGATTTATGAAGTCGACTAAAAGATGATTAATTCTAAGATATTTACTGTCAAGTGTCTGGAAAGATATTACATGTAATTTTACTTAAGTGTCTGGACTAAGTACTGTCAGGCATTCTGACTAAGATTATTAATTCGCAGGCTACTAAGGTTTAACTTAAAGTGTCTGCTAAGATTTAATATTCTAATTGAACAAGTTTGCCAAATATTAATTCTGGACTAAGGATTATAAGTTTATATAATATTTAATTTAAGATATTTACTGGTAATAGATTATTATCTCGTCAAGTGTCATAAGGTTAACTTGGCAATATAAATTGTCAAGTGTCTGGACTAAGTTTCCTAATGACAAATATATCTCGTCAAGGTTGACTAGGATATTATAACAATGTCTGGACTAAGGATTTAACTTCAAGTTGGACTAAGAATTTAACTTTCAAGTGTCTGGATAGGATATAATTTAATGTCTAGTGTCTGACTAAGATATTTATCTGACTAAGTGTCTGAACTAAGAATATTTAACTGCAAGTGCTGGACTAAGTATTAACTTGTCAAGTGCTGGACTAAGATATTTACTGCTAAGTGGTATACTAATCGGTAATTATTTCGTCAAGTGTCTGACTAAGAATATTCAACTTCAAACTGGCTAAGAATATTTAACTTGTCAAGTGTCTGGACTAAGAATATAATTATGATCAATGTCTGGAAAATTTATAAAATTTACTTAGTCATGGACTAGGATATTTATTGTCAATGTCTGGACTAAGAAATTTATTGTCAAATAGTGGTAAGATTAAACTGTCAAGTGTCTGGACTAAGGATATTTAAGTCATTGACTAAGGATATTATTCAATTCTAAAGTGTTATAATTCGTCAGTGATCAGACTAAATTCGTAGTAATTTAAATTTTCAAGTCTGGACTAAGATTTTACTCAAGAATATTACTATATTTGTAATTGACTTTCAAGTGTCTGCTAAGGATATATGTATTTTTTCAGGTTGGACTAAGGATATTTCAACTTAAGTGCTTAAGTTTTACTCAATGTCTGATTAGAATAATTAAACTTCAAGTGCATCGTAAATTTTAACTTGTCAATGTCTGGCAAGATATTTAACTGTCAAGTGCGGACTAAATATTACTTGTCAAGATACTTGTAAGAGTGACTAAAGTAACTTAGGCCTGGATAAGAATCTACTTGTCATTCGGCTAGATATTTAACTTTAAGTGCTGACTAGTATTATTGTAATCTGCTAAGATATTTAATTTCATTTACTAAGATATTAATCTTGTCAATGTTGGACTAAGAATATTTAACTTGTCAAGTGCTGCTAGTATTTACTGTCAAGGTCTGAACTAAAGTATTACACTTTTTGTCTACTGATAAGTAGTCTGGATAAGGTTATTTGTCAAGTTCGACTAAGATTTTATTGTCAGTTTCTATAAGAATTTAACTTAGAATTGTCTCACAGGATAAAAATTAATCGCAACTATTACTAAGAATTTACTATATATTGATAAGGATATTTATCCGGTTACTGATTTTCAATTTAGCTGTACCATAATTTATTGGTATTTATTTTATTATTTTCATTCTATAATGATATTTAGTTGAAAATATTATAATTTAATCAAAAGGTTATAATATAAATTATTAAATAATTTAATGGACAACAATTAGAATAATTTTGTTTACATTAAATTGTAATTAACTCATAAATATAAAATATCATTATTCAAATATATTTATTGCAGATTTCTTAATGGAAATATTAATAATTTGAGAAATTATACAATATTTTTTAATGGATTTAGAAATATTTAATAATATATTTTCCTGACAATATGGATAATATGTATAATATATGTGTTTCCGAATTACTAAATCAGGTATCTGATATCTTTTCCGACTTCCTTTTACTTCATTTGTTACTCAGTTATTTATTTTTCATGTACCAAAATATTTTTCTTTCTCCTGCAAAATTACGAAGTACAATAACTAATGCATAAATTCATTTAATCAATAATTTCAATTAGTTTCTTATTTTCTGAAAATGTTACTGATAACAAATAATTTCATTTTAAATTTAATAATTGATAATTTTATTTTTTTAAAAATTATTATCTAGACTATTACTGCAATCGACAAAATTTCCAGCTGAGTTGATTTTACTAAAGTTCGTTTGTATTTAAGGTAAATGTAATAAGATGTTATCATTTAAATATTAATGTGAATAAATTTTTTGTAAATTGAATAGCATTAAAATAAATCTGCAAGTTTACGCTAGTTGTGATAGGTTCGATAGCAAACTATTAAGTTCTGAAAAACTTGTCTGTTGGCATAAATTATGTTATACAATTATGAAACTGGTAAGATTCTGTCAAAATATTTTGCATTGCATTTTAATACAAGTATGGTTAGATATTTATTCTGAAAAATAACTTATACAATATAAATGAATTCCTAAAATTTCTCAAGTTTCAAAATTTTAACTGTAAAGATTATTTAAGTAATAATATTATTTGCTTCTATAATTTATTTAAATTATTCGTAAAAAGGAAAAAATAGAAATTTATAATAAATAGCATTTAAATACTGAATATATTAGTGGATAAGGAAACATTTATTTTATTTTAGTGCTTAATAGATACACTTGCCACGTCTGAGAAATTTCAAGCGAAAAACTAATTTAACTGCAATTCTACTAGGCTAAGAAAATTAAAAAAGTTACCAGTATAATTTTCTGAGTCAGGGTAATTTATGTAATAATTTAATCATTCAAATTTTGTTACCTTAATAAGGGTTTTCAAAAGAAATCTATGTGAATTCTATAATTTACTTCATTTATCAAAGTTTCGATGTTTTAAATTTCAAATTATGTAACATTGATAAAAACTTAATATCTTTTATTTTAAATTTAATATTACAATTTTCATTTCTTTTAAGGGATTTAAGATCTAATTTTTAAAAAAACTGTTGATTAAAATTATTAATTTTTTTTAAATTTTGTTACATATTAATTTGGTTTAATTTTCTAACAATGATAAAGTTAAATCGTCCTTATAAGAATGGTTGAAATTTATACCATAAACTTCCGTCCGTGTTTAAAGTCTGTTAAAAGCACTTACTAGTCTTAACTTCAAACTCGCTCAGATGAAGTCTGCCTACAGACTTTACATCTTAACGTAAGCATTATTGAGCAGATTTTTTAAAAATCTAGCTACTTGTAATTTACGATAAAGAAAGTTACTTGTCGTTGTGACAAATTTTAGATCTGCTGAATTTGAAAAGCTCCGACCTGAAGTCTTGCACGCCTTAGACCAGCTGTTGACAGCAGTCCGACTGTTGCACAAGACAATGTGGACAGGTTGCTTTAAGTTCAACTATTCTGCTTTCAATAATTACTGTTTTAAATTTCAATTATACCTAGTTTTGTATAACATAATATTATTTTGTAATATATACAAACATTTAATATTTTTCGAAGCTTTGATTTAAAAAATGCATTATATATTCATTTAATGCAAATCAATTTATACTAATGCAAAAATCATTTTATACAAAGAAGCTATAATTAATGGTTTTTCAATGAATCGGAAAATATTACATATCGGTAAACATCATTGTTTATGCTGATAATCTTTTTTACATAATCTTAAATTTCCTATTTAATTTAGCTATTAATGATTACTGTTGTGAATTAACATTGTTTTACAAATTTGAAAGTTGTTAAATAAGTTGAAGTATATAATGTATATTTGAAATCTCTTTATCCTTCATCGTATTATAAAATATCTAGTTAAAAATAATCGTTAATATCTCGATAGTAAACAAATTGCCCGACTACTACAAGAAAATCATCACTGAAAATAAATCAAAAATTATCTTGATAAATTTTGATGAAATTCAATTACTGATTGGAAAAGTAAAGGCATACTGGTCTGTAATTGAAGATGAAAACGAAAGTAATAGCCGACAAGTATAATATAGAAAACATATTATACTAGTTACGTACATCATAATATTTTATTTAATATGATTTTATCAATTTAACATAATATCGTTATTGCTTAATTTATCATTTATTTGGTAACCAAGTTTATGATAATTACATTTAAAACATTAATAACATGATAATTGTTACAACAAAATTTGATATAATTTTAAATATAATTTTAAATGTCCAATCACTTGTGGAATGAACCAGACTTTTATTTCACTATTTGCTTTTCTAAGAACTTGTAAAATGTAAAACAACATGAAGAATCAATAGCAAATATTGCATTTAAGTTTCAAGTGTCAGGAAAAATAAATAAAAATTTAACCGATAAAAAACGGTTAAAAATTCATCATAAAACATTTGTTTGAAAGGGCAAGCCATTCCGACAACAACAATCTATCAAACAGGTCGTCGTGTGAATTTTTTACGACAGATGCCACATGTTGAGCAGCATCTGCCTACCCTTCCGGAGCACCTGAGATCATCCCAGTTTTTGGTGGTGTTCGAGTTGCTCAGTCTTTAGTTTTCTATGTTGTGTTTTGTGTACTATTGTTTGTCTGTTTGTCTGTTGGTCTTTTTCTTTTTTAGCCATGGCGTTGTCAGTTTATTTTCGACTTATTGTTATCTTTCGCCTCTCTTCTATAATGATGTATTTCCCATTTGGTATTATTTGCAAAAATTTAATTTCAAGTTTAAAAGCTCAGTATCATCAATATTTGATTGCGATATAAAAAGTTTTAAAGGAATCGAATTTATGTACATGAAGATTAACTCTTTTTCGATTGTTTTTTTAATAAACAAACAACTTAGATAAATAAAGCATCCCCTTTTTTGGAGATAGAACATTTCACTACACACAGTGTAGTTTTAGAAATTTATCCCGATATGTATTGGAGATAGACCATGGATTTTTGAGTTTGTTATATCCCCAATTCTCAGTCATAAAGCAAGCCCTTAAAAACGACCGTTGTTGCTACTTTCTAAAGACAACAATGGGACTGATATTAAAGCCCGCCATTCTGAAATTGCGTTAATTCCGGGTAAAAATGAAATTGGCGGCAAATTGGAAAATTTTCTGTTTTCTGTTTCTTATTGCCGTTTGAGTCAGAAATTGATGTCCTTTTTTTTATATATTTATATATATTTTTAAGCTTGTTTCTTATTATCAAAAAAAATAATACCTAAATTCGCCGTCCGTTAACAAATACGTTGAAAATTATGCGAAATTGTCTGTTAGTATTTCCTTCTGTTTTCACAGACAAACTAATATTATATATAATGTACAGAGGTAAAAAAAAAAAAAAAAAATACATTTCTCAAAGTTAAAAAAAATATTTTAAGTCTAACGTTCTGTAACCCCTTATGAAACCCCTTTTGAACTAAATTCCGAAAGAAAGACATTTTCTTAAAATTGTTTTGGTCTTACACATCGATGTCACCATGCATGTGAACAGAACGTACACACATTTAGTGTATTTGTTTGAAAAAGCAATGGCGAGTTCAGCTGTGAATTTGACTGGATTAATTATTCCCTTTAAGTGAAATGTTTGACGTTAACTAAAACAATAAGGTAAGGAAATGTTATACTGTCTGTGCACAACCTTGAATCAAGATTACTGGAAAAAAAATATTCATTGTTAGTATTTCATTATTTTTTTGTGATTAAGTAGTCCAGCAAAAGTAAAATCAAATATTACATATACAATGGAAACATAAAAGTCTTGTCATTTGAACTTAAAGCAATCTCTATCAGACTTGCATTTTATATATATATAATCACTCTTATTCAAAGCATTTTCATAATTACATAAAGTGTGACTTATTTGTGTTCCAAAAAAAAAAAAAATATATTGACTTAGCACTCAAAAACTGCACTGAAATAGGCCTAGTTTTTTAAAATAGAATAAGAAAAATATGAGATCGAGTCTTTCTCGTTATTATTTATTCGCAAGTTCATGATTAACCATTTAAATCATTATCCATTAGTTTAAGCTTCATTTACAATTTGAGCCCATTAAGTAGAACTTGTATGGAATGAGACAAAATTTATTGTTATATCTAGTTCAATTATTAAAGCATACACAGATTGCAAACCAATTTCCTTTTATTTAAAATTATGAAGAATTAATATTGTTTTTATTTCTTTTCTAGATCCAGTATTTATTCATATTTTGGCTAGCCCTGGCCTTTATGAAGTAGAAATTTATTTCTGTGTTGGTATTATTCGGTTACAGAAGTAACATAAAGGGTTACCAAAATATCAAAATAATTCGTGGAATAATATGTTATGACCCAGAGTAACTGTAATTAAACCCTATTTCAGTCCTGGAACTGTTTTAAAATGATAAAATTTGTTTACCCAATTGTTTTACATATGTCTGTAGTATTAAATATATTTAGTAAAAAGATAATTAATCATTTTATTATTTTCACTTGTCAATAACAGCATATGGTGCTAAATATATATATAATAGTACAAATAAGTTTTTCGTGAAAAGTGTCAACAAAGGGACGTAACTCGTAAATTACTATCGGAACCGCTTCGTTAGCAATTCCGAAGTGGCACATTTGTATATTTCAGCGTATCAAGTGGCACAAATTTGACATAGCAAGTTCATAAAAGCCTCATCACATATTTTAAATTCAGCATAGGTTCCTCAGAAGTTAAGAAAGACATTTCAACTTATGTGTTGAAAAAATTGACGCGACAGGTAACGACCTGGGATTTGAAGGCTTCGTATTCTAATTCAGTACGTTAAATCAAAACTTGTATGTTAGAACTAATAGAATTAGTCGTATGACTTCCATTGTTGTCTTTAGAAATGGGGTCAAACCGGTGTCAGCTTTCCGACTGGTTATACTGCTGGATTTGCTAATAATTGCTCATAGATTGAGTTCAAACCATGCAAACCATTTAATGTCGTAGAACTTATCTATGTGAAACTTACCATGACGTTAGATAAATAGAGAATATCATATGGCTTCTTCAATATCACATCCGTATCAACGAGACACCAATATAATCCCAAGAGCTCTCTGCTCGAGGGATTATATTGGTTGAGGTTGATACGGTGTGATATTGAAAAGCCATATCATATACACTTTATTATATACATATACCTCACGTAGATGTTTTTATGTGACATGATGTCATACAGGTAAGGAGGTTTGAAATAACGACATACAGATTATAGGTTTGACATGACGTCATACAGATTATGGGTTTGATAAAGCCTGCGCAACAGTGACTGCAATCGATGACGTGACGTCATACAGATTAAAGGTGTGATACCGATATCATCACGGGTGGCTGATACTATGGTGGCCGGTTAAGGCCATTTCGCGTTTTCGCGTTTTCGCGTTTTCGCCTTTCATATTCTATAGGGCGAAACGCGAAAACGCGAAATCGCGAAGTCGAAACGCGAAAACGCGAAGTCGAAAACGCGAAAACGCGAAAGGCGAAGTCGAAAACGCGAAAACGCGAAGTCGAAAACGCGAAAACGCGAAGTCGAAAACGCGAAAACGCGAAGTCGAAAACGCGAAAACGCGAAGTCGAAACGCGAAATCGATTTCGCGTTTTCGACTTCGCGTTTTCGCGTTTTCGACTTCGCCTTTCGCCTTTCGCGTTTTCGACTTCGCCTTTCGCGTTTTCGCGTTTTCGACTTCGCGATTTCGCGTTTTCGCGTTTTCGCCCTATAGAATATGAAGGCGAAAACGCGAAAACGCGAAAACGCGAAATGGCCTTAACCGGCCACCATATGATACAGCACGCTTGCCAATGATTGTATTACACATACAATTTATCTGTATTTACTACTAAGTATATAATAACTAGTTTTATTATACTTCACGTTAAAATGCCAGATATGGATCGGCTTATATGGTGGAGATAATTTTCTCTATCCCATGGCTCAGCGAGAGACAATTTTTAATTGTCACCCTCTCATGCAGGCCATACAAAATCGATAATTTAAAGGACAGTGAACTGAATGTATATCAATAATTTTAAAGACAAAGCTCAAGTTCTACGTTTTGGCCTCAGAACCTTTTTCATAGACTGTCAAAATAAAAAAAAAAATAAAAACATCTTCCTTCACTATTGATGTTTTTCTAATAACTGTAACGTTGTTATGTACATGCCGTCATAGCTAAGTACTTCCAATAAATAAAATTCATAAGGCAATAATTCTAGAACATTCAGTATAATAAATTAAGTCACACTTAGCTGAGAAGATGATAGAGCAGATTGGTACCCCTCGAAAAAATATTTTCAACTTTGCCTTCGCCTCGGTTGACAATGTTTTCTCGGGGTAAAATCTGCTCTATCATCCTCTCAGCTATGTGTTATTTATATAGAAAGTACACGATATCTTTAAAACAATGTTTCTTTCTTGGAAAATGAAAATCCGATTGCATTCTTACACTGTCTTAAATTTATCAGCAACTAAGCAATGTTTTATTGTTTAGTTCATCTGACGGAAGACCAATATGAGCTATGTCTATCACTCGGAATCTGTTGCATGTAAACTTTTCAAAGATCCTCTCCTCAGACACTACAGGTCCATCCAATTAAATAAAAATTTGACACTATTGATCCTTAGGAGCATTTAGGGGTAAATAGGGTATTTAGTTTATGGTTTTGTAGATATACTACTGTCAATCACCCAATATGGCCGTTATGTCTAGAGACAGAACATACTAGGGTAAAATGTAGGAACTTGTCTTCTGCTAATATCTTTAAAACCATAAATATATACAAAAAATTCATACCTGGCAAAAATGTTAAGGATCTTTAGATCTATCTTCTCTTCATTTGGACCAATACTGCCCTTAAACGACAATCTATGACCTATTTGAATAGTTTTGTCTGATATATTGAAATGCAAGCAATCAATTGTCTCCATAATGAGAGTCTGGATTGGGGTGGTACAGAATAACTGGCTAATACTACAGAAAAATGGGCCAAAAAATACAGAATAGAGAAAAAAAAAAGGCCAAAAAGATAAAGAATAGAGAATAAATGGGTGCTTAAATATAAATAATGGAGAATAATAGGCAAAATTTATAAAGATTAGAGAAGATTGGCTTAACAAAATTTAAAGATTACAAACCTCACAAATGAGTTATTGCCCTTACAGAAATAATAAAACAAAATAAGAGCTATATTTTATTTGTCATTCCATTCTATTATCTTTTTTTTTGAAAGCTTTTAAAGCATATCATAGGGTCTTTGATTAAGAAACTGATCATCGACATGAAGCAAAAGATCGACCGATAGTGGTGTCCTTGGTAACCCCAAAACCACCGTATTTCTACTGTTTTGACCTTTTTTTCATATACAAAGCTATCAAATTAGTGCAATAGTACTTTTATTTACAACAGTAGAAAATGACATTATTCAAGGCTGTGTCATCCCCGCTGCCTATTGGATCCTCTATTTTTGTATTCAAGCTGCAAATAGCAGTCCCATTGGGACAAGTACTCCAGCCACCATAGCCTCCCCAGAAACCATACCCGCCAATTTCATATCCAGGCCAATACCAGTTTAAAGCTTTACATCTGAATCTGACATAATTTGCTGCAGTGTCATCCCCGTCTCCCTGAAATATAGTTGATATCATAAAAATGACAGGCCGGTGCTTTTTTTTTTTTTTTTTTTTTTTGAATTGTAACACATTTGATCACCACTGAGCCTTTATATATAGTACATGTAAATGAAAACAAACACTTTGAAAATTTTGTACGTCCGAAGCGATTTTCTGGATTAACTTTCATCCAGAACTAAAACCATATATATATATTAAAGTTATATAGCTAACTCTACGGTATGAATTTTGCTCATTGTTGAAGGCCGTACGGTGATCTGTGGTGTTCACATCCTTGTCCTGTGGTCTTTAGTGAGTGTTGTTTCATTGGAAATCATACGTCTCTATCTTTGGATGCAAATCTTTTAAATAGGTTATTGGAAGATGATTTCAAAATTCATTTAATCGGATTGATTAAAACAAGTTAACTTTGTTCAAATTAGATATCATGTACAATTAAGGAACTAATATTTGTATTCATAATGTTTACCCCAATGTTTCAATTATGATACCTCTGTCATTGTGTCCATTTGTCTGTCCGTTCGCACTCTGTATTCGTAACAAGTCCTTAACCACAGACTGTATTTTACGGAACTTTCATAACATATCTGCAATACAGTGGCATTGATCTCATCCTGCTTTCTTTTGAGATTCCCTTGCTTTTTTAAAACGAAACGTATACCAATGGAAGAGAAAAGAGAAGAGAAAGAGGGGCGCTTAAGGGTATGATAATCATTAATTACCTGTTTACCTTCAAATTGTAGTGAGACACATGTAAGGAAATACGTTAGCCATCCGCATTTTGTAAAGCCACTCCATCCTCCCCAAGGTCCGTATCCAGGTGATACTGCGAATTCATAATTTGAACTATGTTCTTTCTACCACAGAGGAGTTTTAAACCATTCAGCGAGGTAGCATCCCCATCGCCTTGTCTTCCTTCAATCTATTAACAAATCGGACAGGAGAATTATATTTGTGAAACCTTATACGATTAATGTTCGTCTTAATTTGACAGTTAAATCACAGGCACTTGACTCTGAAAAATATTGTCTATATACTTTAATAAAAATTTCATAGATATGTGCCTGTGGTCTGTATACTAAAAAACATTCATACATTATTTATAACATAGAGCTGACTTACTGTATGAAGACAATGAGAAACAGTTGTCTCTTTTCATCGTATGAAAACCATTCCCAACGTACCTTTAAGCTGAAACCTACAGCATATTGACCTGTAGGACAAAATCGAGGTTCGTGCCAACTTCCCCAAGGACCACCATTGCCACTGTGCAAAGTTTGCACAACCCGTCTGATATACAAAGCCTGTATGATACACAGTATTAAATTGAAAAGCAGCAGTTGGATAAACATTCTAAAAACAAGACACATACACATATTAATTTAAGACATTATATATATCGTCAAGTGTCTGGACTAAAAATATTTAACTTGTCAAGTGTCTGGACTAAGGATATCTAACTTGTCAAGTGTCTGGACTAAGGATATTTATCTCGTCAAGTGTCTGGACAAAGGATATTTATCCGTCAAGTGTCTGGACTAAGTATATTTAACTTTTCAAGTGTCTGGACTAAGGATATTTATCTCGTCAAGTGTCTGGACTAAGAATATTTAACTTGTCAAGTGTCTGGACTAAGAATATTTAACTTGTCAAGTGTCTGGACTAAGAATATCTAACTTTTCAAGTGCCTGGATTAAGAATAATTAACTTGTCAAGTGTCTGGACTAAGGATATCTAACTTGTCAAGTGTCTGGACTAAGAATAATTAAATTGTCAAGTGTCTGGACTAAGGATATTTATCGCATCGCGGGTAAATTATGACGTTGTGATTGGTTTAACGCCGTCACGTGGTGACCCCTATGGATCCGTAAGGGGTTAGTAAATTTCATAGGGGGTTAATGACGTCACGTCTACTGTTAATGGTGACGTCATCTATTGGTGGTGTTGTATTTCGGTGTTTATTTTTCTACAAATCGCAGCAGGAAAAGTCCCGCGTGCGATAAATTCGTTATACGGTCCATTACTGACCCCTTACGGACCATAGATAATGAGTAAAATCCATACTAGATTCGGCCTTTATATTATCTCGACAAGTGTCTGGACTAAGAATATTTAACTTGTCAAGTGTCTGAACTAAGGATATTTATCTCGCCAAGTATCTGAACTAAGAATATTTGGCTTGTCAAGTGTCTGGACTTAGAACATTTAGCTTGTCAAGTCTCTGGACTAAGGATATTTATCTCGTCAAGTGTCTGGACTAAGGATATCTCGACTAGTGTCTGAACTAAGAATATTAAACTTGTCAAGTGTCTGAACTAAGGATATTTATCTCGTCAAGTGTCTGAACTAAGGATATTTATCTCGTCAAGAGTCTGGACTAAGGATATTCATCTCAACAAGTGTCTGGACTAAGGATGTTTATCTCGTCAAGTGTCTGGACTAAGAATAATTAAATTATCAAGTGCCTGGACTAAGGATATTTAACTTGTCAAGTGGATATTTATCTCGTCAAGTGACTGGACTAAGAATATTTAACTTGTCAAGTGCCTGGACTAAGAGTATCTAGCTTGTCAAGTGTCTGGACTAAGAATATTTAACTTGTCAAGTGCCTGGACTAAGGATATTTAACCTGTCAAGTGTCTGGAATAAGGATATCTAACTTGTCAAGTGTCTTCACTAAGAATATTTAACTTGTCAAAAGCCTGGACTACAAATATTTTACTTGTCAAGTGTCTGGACTAAGAGTATTTAACTTGTCAAGTGTCAAGACTAAGGATATTTATCTCGTCAAGTGTCTGGACTAAGGATATCTTACGGACCATAGATGGTGAGTAAAATCCATAGTAGATTCGGCCTTCGGCCTCACCCCCTATGAATTTTACCAACCCTCTTAGGGGGTCAGTAGCGAACCATATAACTTATATTATCTCGACAAGTGTCTGGACTAAGAAAATTTAACTGGTCAAGTGTCTGAACTAAGGATATTTATCTCGCGAAGTATCTGAACTAAGAATATTTGACTTGTCAAGTGTCTGGACTAAGGATATTTATCTCATCAAGTGTCTGGACTAAGGATATCTCGACAAGTGTCTGGACTAACAATATTTAACTTGTCAAGTGTCTGGACTAAAGATATCCATCTCGTCAAGTGTCTGAACTAAGGATATTTATCTCGTCAAGAGTCTAGACTAAGGATATTCATATTAACAAGTGTCTGGACTAAGGATGTTTATCTCGTCAAGTGTCTGGACTAAGAATTATTAACTTATCAAGTGTCTGGACTAAGGATATTTAACTTGTCAAGTGTCTGGACTAAGGATATTTATCTCGTCAAGTGTCTGAACTAAGAACATTTAACTTGTCAAGTGCCTGGACTAAAAGTATCAAACTTGTCAAGTGCCTGGACTAAGAATATTTATCTCGCTAAGAGTCTGGACTAAGGATATTCATCTCAACAAGTGTCTGGACTAAGGATGTTTATCTCGTCAAGTGTCTGGACTAAGAATAATTAAATTATCAAGTGCCTGGACTAAGGATATTTAACTTGTCAAGTGGATATTTATCTCGTCAAGTGACTGGACTAAGAATATTTAACTTGTCAAGTGCCTGGACTAAGAGTATCTTGCTTGTCAAGTGTCTGGACTAAGAATATTTAACTTGTCAAGTGCCTGGACTTAGGATATTTAACTTGTCAAGTGTCTGGAATAAAATATCTAACTTGTCAAGTGTCTTTACTAAGAATATTTAACTTGTCAAGTGCCTGGACTAAAATATTTAACTTGTCAAGTGTCTGGACTAAGAGTATTTAACTTGTCAAGTGTCAAGACTAAGGATATTTATCTCGTCAAGTGTCTGGACTAAGGATATCTTACGGACCATAGATGGTGAGTAAAATCTATAGTAGATTCGGCCTTCGGCCTCACCCCTATGGATTTTACAAACCCTCTTAGGGGTCAGTAGCGAACCATATAACTTATATTATCTCGACAAGTGTCTGGACTAAGAATATTTAACTTGTCAAGTGTCTGAACTAAGGATATTTATCTCGAGAAGTATCTGAACTAAGAATATTTGACTTGTCAAGTGTCTGGACTAAGGATATTTATCTCGTCAAGTGTCTGGACTAAGGATATCTCGACGAGTGTCTGGACTAACAATATTTAACTTGTCAAGTGTCTGGACTAAAGATATCCATCTCGTCAAGTGTCTGAACTAAGGATATTTATCTCGTCAAGAGTCTAGACTAAGGATATTCATATTAACAAGTGTCTGGACTAAGGATGTTTATCTCGTCAAGTGTCTGGACTAAGAATTATTAACTTATCAAGTGTCTGGACTAAGGATATTTAACTTGTCAAGTGTCTGGACTAAGGATATTTATCTCGTCAAGTGTCTGAACTAAGAACATTTAACTTGTCAAGTGCCTGGACTAAAAGTATCAAACTTGTCAAGTGCCTGGACTAAGAATATTTATCTCGCTAAGAGTCTGGACTAAGGATATTCATCTCAACAAGTGTCTGGACTAAGGATGTTTATCTCGTCAAGTGTCTGGACTAAGAATTATTAACTTATCAAGTGTCTGGACTAAGGATATTTAACTTGTCAAGTGTCTGGACTAAGGATATTTATCTCGTCAAGTGTCTGGACTAAGAGTATTTAACTTGTCAAGTGTCAAGACTAAGGATATTTATCTCGTCAAGTGTCTGGACTAAGGATATCTTACGGACCATAGATGGTGAGTAAAATCCATAGTAGATTCGGCCTTCGGCCTCACCCCTATGGATTTTACAAACCCTCTTAGGGGTCAGTAGCGAACCATATAACTTATATTATCTCGACAAGTGTCTGGACTAAGAATATTTAACTTGTCAAGTGTCTGAACTAAGGATATTTATCTCATGAAGTATCTGAACTAAGAATATTTGACTTGTCAAGTGTCTGGACTAAGGATATTTATCTCGTCAAGTGTCTGGACTAAGGATATCTCGACGAGTGTCTGGACTAACAATATTTAACTTGTCAAGTGTCTGGACTAAAGATATCCATCTCGTCAAGTGTCTGAACTAAGGATATTTATCTCGTCAAGAGTCTAGACTAAGGATATTCATATTAACAAGTGTCTGGACTAAGGATGTTTATCTCGTCAAGTGTCTGGACTAAGAATTATTAACTTATCAAGTGTCTGGACTAAGGATATTTAACTTGTCAAGTGTCTGGACTAAGGATATTTATCTCGTCAAGTGTCTGCACTAAGAACATTTAACTTGTCAAGTGTCTGGACTAAGAATATTAAACTTGTCAAGTGCCTGGACTAAGAATATTTATCTCGCCAAGAGTCTGGACTAAGGATATTCATCTCAACAAGTGTCTGGACTAACGATGTTTATCTCGTCAAGTGTCTGGACTAAGAATAATTAACTTATCGAGTGTCTGGAATAAGGATATTTAACTTGTCAAGTGTCTGGACTAAGGATATTTATCTCGTCAAGTGTCTGGACTAAGAATATTTAACTTGTCAAGTGCCTGGACTAAGAGTATCTAGCTTGTCAAGTGTCTGGACTAAGAATATTTAACTTGTCAAGTGGCTGGACTAAGGATATTTAACTTGTCAAGTGTCTGGACTAAGGATATTCAACTTGTCAAGAGTCTGGACTAAGAATATTTAACTTGTCAAGTGCCTGGACTAAGGATATTTAACTTGTCAAGTGTCTGGACTGAGGCAATTTTTCTCGTCAAGTCTCTGGACTAAGAGTATTTAACTTGTCAAGTGTCAAGACTAAGGATATTTATCTCGTCATTTGTCTGGACTCAGGATATTCATCTCAACAAATGTCTGGACTGAAGATGTTTATCTCGTCAAGTGTCTGAACTAGGAATAATAAACTTATCAAGTGTCTGGACTAAGGATATTTAACTTGTCAAGTATCTGGACTAAGGATATTTATCTCGTCAAGTGTCTGGACTAAAATATTTAACTTGTCAAGTGCCTGGACTAAGAGTGTCTAGCTTGTCAAGTGTCTGGACTAAGAATATTTAACTTGTCATGTGCCTGGACTAAGGATATTTAACTTGTTAAGTGTCTGGACTAAGGATATTCAACTTGTCAACAGTCTGGACTAAAAATATTTAACTTGTCAAGTGCCTGGACTAAGAGTATCTAGCTTGTCAAGTGTCTGGACTAAGAATATTTAACTTGTCAAGTGCCCTGACTAAGAATATTTAATGTCAAGTGTCTGGACTAAGAATATTCAACTTGTCAAGAGTCTGGACTAAGGATATTTAACTTGTCAGGTGCCTGGACTAAGAGTATCTAGCTTGTCAAGTGTCTGGACTAAGAATATTTAACTTGTCAAGTGCCCTGACTAAAATATTTAACTTGTTAAGTACCCTGACTAAGAATATTTAATGTCAAGTGTCTGGACTAAGAATATTTAACTTATCAAGTGCCTGGACTAAAGATATTTAACTTTTCAAGTGTCTGGACTGAGGCTATTTTTCTCGTCAAGTGTCTGGACTAAGAGTATTTAACTTGTCAAGTGTCAAAACTAAGGATATTTATCTTGTCAAATGTCTGGACTAAGGATGTTTTTATCTCGTCGAGTGTCTGGACTAAGAATATATAACTTGTCAAGTGTCTGAACTAAGGATATTTATCTCGCCAAGTATCTGAACTAAGGATATTTATCTCGTCAAGTGTTTGAACCCATATATAGTAATGGGCGCATATATTTCCTGGTTTTATCTTAATTTGTCATCTTAAAGCTCGCCTACCACCATGTAGATTAATCGCAGTATTTTTTTTGTATTTACAAATTATAATTTCTATTTTATTTTTAATCCAAAGGATGATAAATTAGATGAAATATGTAACACAAATATAACACAAAACAATTGAGGAATACAATAAATTGTTTAATTGGGCAAATTTTAAGGAAAAAACTGAGCTTAGCATAATTTTGTTTCACAAACAGATAAATCACTGTATTAGTATCAGATTACAGAAATTACTAACATGATAATTATTGTATCTTGTTGTTCATTGGAACTTTTCCATGTTATATTATTTTCAATGGATTTTAGGAGAATTATTATCCAAATATTATATCTTTTACCTGCAAAAATGAATTAATATAGTTATAATATCTAAATTCATCGCCATGAAATATCCGGAGATCAAGAAATCGATCAAACGTGTATTGAGGCAGTTATTGTTCACCTAAACCGGACCACCTGAATACCCCCTCTTTTCCCCTCCCCGTTTCCGGTTTATCTGCAAGGTTCGTGTCGCTTATCTTTATTTATTTTTTTCATGTTACCGAAATATATTTTTATCCCTTGATTTCTCCTTTGCAAACTTACGAACAAAGTGCAATCGGACACAAGATTGATTTCTTTAACTTGCGATAACGTGTTCCGGTTTTCTGTTTCTTATATTCATCGTGGTTGATAAGATAAGTTTTGCATTTTATTTCTATACAGGCAATAATATTAGATTTTTTAAATAAAAAAAACTTGCAAATCAACGCCTACACCTGAAAATTATAAAAAAAAAACTGTTGTAGCCCCCTAGTTCATGAAGCAAGTTTACGATTTGCACTTTGTACACAGGCTGAGGTTTAGGTTGTTGATCAAATTATTAATTAGCTATTTTGTAAAAGGCACAATTTGTGGCTTGCACATCAACACTTGGTAAAGCATCTACTGATGGTCTGACCAATGAAGTTTTGCTGCTTGCACGATTTTATGTGTGAATATGGCTTGATTGAATAGCAGTAATGTCATTTCTGGAAGAAGAACACCAGCTTAGTCTGTTTATATGGGCACAAATATAAGAAATAATGAAATTAGGGCAGCGCACTTGTGTTAAAATGTTCTGCCATAATTTCGCTCTTTTTCAAATAATGGGTAAACTGGTTTAATGATTATCTCCCTTCCAAGTAATACTCTTCAGTTTTTGCCGCGTTCGCCTTAAGTAATCTATTAACTACAAGAGTTTACAAAATATTCTCTGGTGAAAAGAAATAGGGGAATATAACAATATAATAGTTTTATCGTAAAAATAATTTCAACATTTTCCTCGACACGATAACCGATAAGATCATAAGATTTTTGGAGTAAGGTATAAAATCAGTATGTTTATTTTGCTTTGATATATATTCAGATCCAAACGGACACGGAAATCACTACTAGTATTTATTTCTTTAATAGCTGTACATGTCACAGGAAAATGCCAATACTCGTCATATGTATGGAGCTAGAGCAGAGAAGTTAAAGAAAGAACTAATATTAATTAATTTTTGTTTGCTCTTCGTCCAGTGGCACATTTTTCAGGATAACAACTAATTAAAAATAAATCCTATAGGTCAGTCCAGTAATAAGGGTCGACCAGAATAAAGGGCGGTAATTTGGAACTAATATTCACTGTAAGTCCATTCTGACGGCATCAGTTTTAATTGAGTTTTATAACCTTAATGAAGCATTCAATGAAGAACCAAATACTATCGATTGTACAATACTACTATTGATATTTTTACTTTAATTTTTTTATATAAAGTTTTCGATTTTTAAATTCAAATTCGGTGTAAATGGAAACCAACATGCTTGGATAAAATACGTTTTGTTTTATTGGAAATGAAATCTTTTCAGTTTTGACCGTTTCGGAGAGTATATTGCAGTCTGGACATTTTCCTTTACGACGAAAGACTGTTCTCCGAATTCACAAATTCTATTCACCCTAAAAGTGACTGGGGTATAGAAATATATTAACTTTTGTGTTGTTTTTTTCTCGATAAACTAAACTGCTTACGAAAGTTGGTCGTCCTTTGCAATTGGTTGTGCGGATGTATAAATAAGCAGCCACGTCCAGTCTGAATAAGAATGTGTAAATCAATAGCTCATGTAGAGAGTGCCCCGCTCTCTGCACTTTAAGAAACTTTACAACAACTCTTTGATAGGTCCGTAGCTACAGATGGGTGCAGTCCTAACCTGTACAAAAGTTAACTTGGAGCAGACTTTTGACTGCTTTCCAAGTTAACTTGGAAAATTTTAATCAGACAAGCAAGTTAACTTCGTCGTTGGTAGACAAGACCTAGCTCTGCTTTTGTAGGACTGCTCCAGACCTATTGAAAAGTCTGCTCCAGACCAGACCTGTGGACAAGTCTGCTATGAACCAGTCCTGAGAACAGGTCTGCCCCAGACCAGACCTGTGGACAGGTCTGCTCAAGACCAGACCTGTGGACAGGTTTGCTTCTGACCAGACCTCAGGACAGGTCTGCTTATGACAGATTACCGTGTTTAAGACTTTTCATATTATACCTGAGCTTTTATTGTGTAAACAATAATCGTATTGTTCTTTTTTCCAGTATTGCACATTACTATACTCGTCTATACTCGTTAGTGACTTTGTATACATAATATACACATTAAAATGTCATTTTCATTTCATATTCTTATACTTTAAATAATGGCGATACAATTTCACACTTGTTGATCGACAAATATACATGCATCTATCATAACAGAAAGGACAGTTTTTTTTTTAATTAGAAGGCGGATAGAAATGTTATCCAACGCATCGGAAAACTATTTCTATATGACGGGATATAAACATCATGGTTTACGTTGCTTCGTTCCCGAATTTTTGCAGTCTCTTCCTAAATATAACTCTATGCATTACATGAATTAATCATAATTCACCTTGTTAGCCTTGGATTTACGATTCTATTTTTGACAAAATGTGAAATGTTCAAACGAAATTGTATAGTGTCCGGATATATAAGGTGTTGTATAGTTATGAACCATCCCGTCAATTTCGGCAGATTCATCTTTACCAATTACATGTATTATAAAAGATATCTTGGACGTCTGAAAAAATATACCCGTTTTGAACATGCATGAAATATTTGCCCCTGGACGTTTAGCTACCAACAAAATCAATCAACCGAAATAATATACTAACAGTCAGTAAATCCATCCTGACATGAAAAAAATTACTGGTGATTTTTGGTGATAATTCAATTATTTGAATAAAAAGAGGACATACTGGCACTGTTAATTGATGCAGAAAGAGAAACATTAGTAATATGGGCACTCTGAGTTATAGCCGACCATAAACATGATAAATATTAGTAACTGTACAGAGGGACAGTCTATACTAACAGTATAGACTGTCCTTCTCTACACCAATAGTGCTTTTATTTATCATGATTATTTTATACAATCTAAATGCTATGCGTTATTGCCATTAATTTATCGATTTCATTTGGTAACCAAGTTTATAAGATTAATGCTACATTTTAAAATACATCAGAACTTTTAACATAGAATACATGTGTATACGACTTACAGAATTTGATATAATTATTGAAAATAGTCAATGCACGTTAGCATGGTAACCAATATCGTTTTCAATTTATAAAAAGAAGATCACGGAGAAATTTGTATAACAAGCAAAGTTTTACACGTACTTTATTTACATATGTATTTAATCTGTATTGTTTATATCAAGAAACAATTAAGACATTTAAAGATATTCTATAAAAATTTCGATGTAGAGCGGTCCTGGTTACAAGTTAACTTAGTGTTGAGCAGACCAGCCAAAAGTTAACTTGGGATCAGGTCTGGTTCGATCGGAGTTTTCAACATCAAAGTTAACTTATGACAGAACTGGTTTCGAAGTTAACTCAAACAGTAGCGGACCTGTATCCAAGTTAACTTTTCGGCAGTAATAAAACAGTCCTAGGACCAAGTCCGGTTTTCAAGTTAACTTCATTGTTGTCCTAGGACTGGTCAGAACAGTCCTAAATCCTGTCACAGGTTAACTTTGACCAGTCAAAATGACTGGTTAGCAAGTTAACCTGCTGTACAGGTTAGGACTGCACCCATACTTGTCTATTTATATTTGTTACTCCTAACAGAAGTTCCTCTGGAAATATTGTTATAAACAATGCTATAATATATGTTCCCTTTTGGAACAAATATTATAAACCTTTTATTCCGTCAGGAACAAATAACGTTATATTTTTTCGAGTGGAAATATTATTCCAGAATATTTTTTTCCATTTGGAACATATATGATAAAGGAACTTCTGTTTCATGATAGTCTGTTGCCAAGCCAAATTTCTATCCCTATCCAATATACACCCATTTTCCCGTGGCATTCCATCTTTTCCACCCTCCGTCCGGGTCGATTCCTTATTGTACAGGACATACCTTTTGTATTAATTATTGATTTATTTCCTTAACATGCATGCACTATTTGCCACTGGACGTAGCGAAACCAACAACCAATCAATCAAATTCACTTTTAGCGGAGTGTTTTATGAAATATCTAGGACACACTTTAATTGTTTTTGTCAAGCAAAACAATGCAAGGTTGTCGATTGCCTTATAAGGTCATGGTATGTCGTACATACCAGAAGCGAAGTGCGGTCTTTTCCATTACTTTATATATGAACTAGATTGTGTCGGACTATTGGAGTGTCCGACCAATGGGATGTCTGACAAATGGGGTGTCTGAATAGCAGGGCGACCCCATATGTACTAAAAGAAAGGACACATCTTTGACAAGTTTAAGAATAATGGCAGGATTTGTAAAAACAGTAGGTGCATTATTGTTGGAGGTTCATTTCAGACTGTAGAATAATGACCAAAGAATAGAGCATTAATCTTTTTTACAGAATTACTTATATAACTATTGTAAGCTTAAAACAAAATGCAAGTATCAAATCTGACTAAAATGGTTTGACATTTTTTCCAAATGGGTTAATAACTGAAAAAGGCTACAAATATGAGTAACCTATTTGATATAAAATAGATATTATTCCACGGACTGTTGTGGAAAAAACCATTTTCAATATATATAATTCTACAGAACCACTCACATTTACAATAACGACGGAGATAAATATTATCCTGATTTAAAGGAATTTCTCGTATTTTGATTGCCTAATATTGTCTTAATAAATTTCAGTGCAATTTTATTAGGTCAATTCGAATTATCTCCCTTATACCATTGACCTTATAAAAAAGATATGAATTTTATTGACCCGATAAATTCCGTATTAGGACGATTGCACATCGTGTAACTAATAATAGCATTCTATTTCGACTACCCTATTCCATTGTAAAACTGCAAGACAAATATTTGTAAACTTAAAATCATCGTTAATGGTTAATAAATTTATTAAAATAGGGTGCACATTAAAATGCCGATTTTTCTAACTTTCCACTGTATATTGAATGAAATGTATTCAAAATGAAAACTTATTAATTGTATCAACTACACTACGTTGTACAAAGCAGCATTGCCACTACTTTTATCACAAACTAGTAGAGTTGTTTTCCTTGCTATAGTATACAGCATTTGGTTCGGAGAGGCCGTCATCTTTATTAAGTAATATCTTGCTTGCTTTTCCATCATGTTGAATAAGCACTAGATTGTTCGAATCACACCCAACGACAAATACATTTTGATTATTGTCAAGGGATAATGCTGTCGGAAAACGAATGGAAACATCCTTATATTTCCATATTTCTGTACCGTCCATGGTGCAACAATGTACAGTATGCTTGAATGAACTTGTGTAGTATATCTTTCTACCTGAAGTTGTTATATTTCTTAATTCGACTCGCTTGCATTTCACTTTTCCTATTCGTTTTCCAGAAAGATCAATAACAACAATTCCTCCGTGCCTCTCGCAACATATAGTTTTCCATCGTTGAACGCCAAACCATAACATTTGAAATCTAGCTCTAAAGTCTTATCGACACAACCATTTTTACGAGAGCGAAACGTTTATCATTTCCGCAAGACACAGCCACGATATCCGAGCCACACATAGCTATATCATAGGACGAAAAGATGCAGTAATGTTACGGTTATGTTGACCGAATGCATCGCATTCTTGTATATGATTAGATTTATAGTAAGAGTTTGTTATCAATAGGTGTCCACTTGGTAAAATTATGCATCCATAAACAAATATACAATCATCTTGTTTTTGAAGTTTGATGTTTTTGTTTAATTGAAGAACTACATCCTGAATACGTCTCTCTTTTATCAGGTTTCTCTGTATCTGTGCTTGTCCTAATTTAGCGTCATAGAAAATTAAACCAGATTCACGTTTTTCAATCTTGATTTGACCAAATTGATCAATTTGTTTGAAAAGATTATCAATGATCGGATGAAAATCAAGTTCAATATTGTAACTTCTAGAATGGCTACTTGCTAACTTTATAGACTTGATCTCTTTATTGAGGTCTTTATATACTTGTCGCGTGCCGAGAAATACGTGAAGGTCAGACGCGAACTCTTTCAACTTTAATGTTTGTTCTTTAAACTTGATCAAGTTTTTCTGTGCATTTTGAAAATTATTCAAATCTTTGATGCTTTCTGATAAACATTCGTCAGATATTGATGATAACTCTTGTAATAACCTTTGTTGCAACTCATCAAAGTAACGAACAGCTTTCTCCCTGGTGTTGTTAATGATTTTCTCAATATCGCGTCTTTTGGTCTGGATTGATTCATATACTGTATGTCGATCACGAATAAAAGCTTCCAGATTATGCATCGATCTATCAATGGTATCCTCAATGTCCTGCATTACCGTAGAGTGTTTTGCATTTATTGCTACATCCTCCAGAGTCACAACATCCAGGCACATCTTGTGCTCAGAGGACACGCATGCTTTGCAGAGTGCTTTATCGTGAGTTTTGCAAAACCAATCATATATTTTGTTGCGCTGATGACAGGTTTGCTCAACGTTTTCATTTTGTATATTACAATAATTATCTATTGAAATGAGATGATGACCTCGAAAGCTTTGTTGCCTTATGAACCTTTACACAGTCTAGACAAAACTTTTCCTTGCATTCAACACACCATTTAGTAGCTTGCACTGTTTTATTGTCGTAACAACATGGGTCGCAAAAGACACGCGTTGACATTGTTATATACCTATCAAATAAAAGAATAAATTTACGATAATTAGATAGTCGAATTAATACAGTTATGAATTACTAGAAAGTACAAATGTATGGTGTATGACGTAGGTTCACATGGGAGATAATAAGCAATGTAAATTCAGAAAGTATTGCAAAAGTATTACGGAATAAGTTTCACAAAATGAAAAGTAGTATTTTACTTTAAAGCAGAATTATTTGTATGCACAATTTCATTAAATCGCAGTTGTGTCCATAGTTTAGAAATCGCAATAATAATTGCACGCAAAAGTTTCTGATAGTACGAAAGGGCATTTCTGATCTGTTCGTACCACAATTAGACACGAACCAATTGATTTTCTTCGGCGGGTATACCAGATATACGCCCCATTCCAGCCAGACGTGACTGCGAATTTATATTTCATGCACAGCCAAACGGAAGTCCCACTTTGTCAAGAGTTTTACTGCCAGATGGAAGAAGACCTAGATGGTACGCACGTTATTGCGTTAATAGTTCGGAATCATCAACATCACAATGATAAGCCAACCTGATAAAAATCATGACAGATAAGCTATATATCTTTATACCTATATACTCAATAGGTATTACTGATTCTGGGAATCTTTTAAACTAGATCCCATATTTTACAAATGGTTAACAAATACACACAGAACTATTATCAAAACGTTAAAAATTGGAATGTCGGACGTACAAGACCATACGCATAATAACCTTTACAGACATGTTTTTGCAGGAATGTTCTATGGCATATTTCATTTACGAATTTTTGTAGAAATAAAAGTTTTCACCATGGTCAAATTTCAGAAAATGTTAATTTATCGATTTTTTGTTTTATTTTAACATACGGTAATATGTTATTTCGTTTAGATAAACGATGCTTAATACAGTACACAGATCGAATATTTCAAAACCAGCTATTTACAACATTCACATTTACACAAAATTAAAATGAAACGTAACTAGTATGGAGTAAAGGCCAGGGCTCAGGAATGTTATTATAGAACGTAATTTGTCCTCTACCAAATAAAACACAGGAGAATAAAACAATTCTCCTGGGCCCTGTGCTTAATCAGATATCGATACTGAAGCATTTGACAGTAAGTCATCTATGTAATGAATGGATATAAAAAAAAGTAAGAAATGAACATACTTCTGGTATTATTCTATGTCAGGTACTTATATATTTATTGAATCTTAACACAAGTAAAAACAATGTGCGTCATTTTCAAAAATGTCCAAGTTTGAAATTGCAAAATTGAATAAAAGTTACTAATTTAAACCCACTCTTAAACACACTATGTAAACGGTGTCCTCTATGGAATGTGCCTTCGAGTTCTAGGTGTACTGTGACTTTCATTTTGCAACACCGAATAACAACAAAACATTAAGTTTGATATAGTTTTTTGTTTACTATATTGATTCTCCACATTTTAATAACATGATGTTTTCAGAAGGAATAATGCATTCTTTAATTTCATATTTATATAAGAATAATAATACAATTTAAAAGTATTTGTGTGCATTGTCTGAACGTTCTATGGCGTTCCAAGATTTATGACAATTACGTTAGAAAATGTTGTTATAAACGCCAAAACATGAATTAAACATACTGAAGCATACCATAGCTCATCATGGAAATAAAAAGTTGAGATGCTGATAAAAAATAACGCCAACCACTGTTCATTACGGAAATCGAACTATAAATTATGTTAATTTGAAACCTATCTGAAACAGATATTCATACATACCGTCGGACAAGTATTTACAAATGCATCACTTTTGGAATCGCCGTTAACAGTTAGTCAGAAAAATAAATAAACTAAACAGCATATCATCAACCCCATATAAATAGAAACTATCCGAACGTTTTCCAGGTTATATATATTAAATATATTGCTAAACTTGATGTCTATACATTTAATATTGATGATGATGGTAATAAAGAGGATGATATATGCCTTTTGATGATGATATGCAAAGTATTATCGAACTTTACCAGAGATCATAATTGTCTTAAAAGTAAAATCACAAAATACTGAACTCGAGGAAAATTCAAAAGGAAAGTCCTCAATCAAATGGCAAAATCAAAGTTCAAACACATCAAACGAATGGATAACAACTGTCATATTCCTGACTTGGTACAGGCATTTTAAACTTAAAGGAAGACGAACAGTTTGAAACTATAAAACAGTTTTTAACATGATCCAAGACAAAACTTTTCCGGTAAACCAATGTTCGTGTCTTCTGTTTTAAGATGTAGTTAAACTACTAAGGTCAGATATAATGTTTGGAAAATTATATATTCGGATACAATTAAACATCTGGTAAATCAGGGGTAAATTGTTCCATGGAAGATTTCATTGATTTATGTCTTTAGAAAAGTTCACATTCAGATTTTCAATGGAGGCTCAAAACTGCTCAACTTTGCCGTGCTATGAAGGTCAAATTTACAAGCCATCCAGCTTGATCAAAATAATGATCATGCTTGAAAGATTTTCTGTATAATGATAGATTGACAATAACAAGATTTGTATAGACAGAAAAAAAAAAAAAAAAAAAAAAAAACAATCAAAGTGAAGTGTTTATCTGTTTGGTTTGAAGACAAGCGAACTTGATATTTACAATAATAAAAAATAAATCCTTAGCCGTAAGGGCGATATTCTGTATGCGCCTTAGTGACAGTGGTTTTCACCAGTTTGTATCACATGGATGAGACTCTAGATGACTGTCTAAAAGCTCGTCTTGACATATACTTAGTCTGCAGCTAGGTACAAAGTCCTAAAATAGTTTGTAAGAGGAGTTACTTTTCTCATGCAAACTCAATGTGTGCTTATCCGGTTTTCATCATTTTAATTTCAGAGAATGAAAATTTACAAGAATATTCGACTGTTATGTCAAATGACACACAACACGTATACATTGACTAATAGTTTCATACATTTGTACAAAGTTTCCGGGGTAAGGATATGGTAAATGTAACATTACACGTCAATTTGATCACCCTAGAATAGAAAAACCGATAGCTGAAAAGTTGTAATATTTTTATAACTACAACAAGAAGTCACAGTACACAAAAACATGGTGGCACAGTACCGTATTACAGATTATGAAGGCGAAATCACAGTACAATTGCAAACTAAACCGACTACACATATTTTTTCCATGTAAAAGTATAAAGAAGCATAAATGATCATGTTTTATATCAAAGATAAATGTTTTTGAAGAGGAGTTTAACTCATGCTTTGGCATTTGTAATAATAATTTCTAACTAAATTGTCAAAAATCTTGGAACGCTACAGAACGTTAACATGGTTAAGACAATACCAAAACATTCTTTTAAACTGTATTATTATTTTTATATAAATATGCAATCATTGAATGCAAAATTCATTCCGTAATACATAATATATTTCAAAATATGGAGAATCAATGAAGAAAACAAAATAGACATACCAAAGTTAATGTATTGTTGTTATTTGGTGTTGGAAAAGGAAATCACAACACATCGATAACGTGAATGCACATTTCATAGAGGACACCGTTTACAAAGTGTGTTTATAAGCAAATCAAAACAAACAATACTCATGAAACAACATATAAAAAGATGCAATCTTGACAATGTTATACAACAATATATTGAAACATTTGTTGATAGGTGGTGCAATATTTTATTTCTCCTGCCACAATGTTAAAAAGGAATTTTGAATTATTTGAAAAAGATTTCAATAAAGTATTAAGCTTATTTTCATGGCCGATGGTTTTCAAGAGTAAAAACTTCTATGTATTTTCATTGTGTGTAATGATAGAATATTTATCAATTATCCATGTTGTGCTGAAAAATACAGCAAAAATTGGTTTTTAAGGTTGTAAAAATAACAATTAGAAACATAAATACAATTCATATAATGTTCAGGATATTGTTCTCCTTCTAATAAGCCCAGCATCAAGTAATCCCTCGTATGTTGGTTTACTTTTGTGGTTTTATTTTGGTAACAGGAACGTACGTTAACGATATATCATCATATACTGTTATATCCTGTTACCCTTTTTGACTATTCTGTTACCGATAGCAGTATTGCAGTTTGTATTTGCTAAATTTTGAAGATTTATACGTTGTAACCTTTAAATGAGTTCAAACAACCAAACATTCCATTATGTGTACAACTACATGTAATTATACACTTTTGAGAAACGTTTCAGTCAAATACTGTCTATCCTGTTACTGTAACCATAGTAACAGGATAGACAAGTTTCTTCATTTATGAACACTATGTATCATCGGTACCGGAAATTGGGTACCAACGAAGCGGAGAGAAAGGAAAATATATAAACAAAGTAAGAATTCCTTAAATTTAAACCATTTCTAACTTTTGATGAGGTAACCGCTAATGAAACGATTTTCTGCTATATAGTGCTTTCATTTCTATGCCAACAAGTAGAAAACAAGAACAAGATTTATATTATACTCCAAAGCTGTGACAATTTCGAGGTCGATCACCCTCCGTCGCCCCGTTGGCCAGATAGTCAACTGTTTTTATTCTTTTCCAGACATTTTTTTATTATGATAGTATGACTTTATATGTATTGAAATTCGCTATCAAAAGATGTTTTCTAAAGATTATTGGAAAAAATGAATCAAGTCTAGGGTACGGCATCTTGCTGTTGTTGACAGATTTAGGTCGGCACCTAGTTTTTCAACTGTATGGCAACTTGCTTGTTTCTTAATATTTATATACTGTCCTATTCAATAAATGAATAAATAATTATACATTTCATAAAAATACAATTCGTTTGGTGGCATTGTAGATCATGGTATAATTCACAATATAAAACTACACAGTCCTATTAGATCTCTAGCAGCATACATAATTTCATGTCAATATTTTACCCGTATTAAGCATGAAAAAAATTCCATGAAGTGTCCATAGATAAAACCCTTTGAAATGTTACTTACGTTTAGTATCTATTTGTTTTATTGATTACATTACATCTCTTATATATCCGATTTCACGTCAGAAATAAGATGCAATGTAATATAGTCATTTTCATCGAACAAATGAACAATCAGTTTCATTGATATTAGGTATAAAGTTAATTAACATTGGCACATCTACATTTAATGGATATTCTATGGCCTACCCCTTACTCATGGTTCATTGACTATAGAACTTTTAGGTAGTTTACTTGTTGAGGTTTTTGACACGGTCAGTTTAAGAGAAACCACTTATAAGTTAATGATATTTCAATTGGTTTAAAGTTAAATTGGCATTCAAATCTCTCATTTACACGTAGCCTTATATGAACCTGCATCTTCAGTTATGGTTCATTGACCTTGAATGTTTTGCATAGTAAAAGTAATGCCATGCCAACATTTGCATGTTTGGAGACAATCATTTTATATTTAGGGGACTGGAGGAGTGGCAACAGGAGGATTTTTTACGGATTGAATATTTATTGTCAACCGTTGTTACGCGTGCTTACTTTTTTCATCGAATTTGTTTTTGTCCTTTTAGTACACACGTAATTCCTTCAATTTCATCAAGTCTATAGCAAAGTCATTTATTTTCCGCTCTTCCAAGGCCAACTTAATCATTTGCAAAATCCTCCACCCTTCCGAAAATCAAATAGTCGTCCCTTACTTTTAAAATCTCACGAATGCAAGACATATCTCTGACATGTCTGTTTCAACAGATTCTGTAATATTGCAGTTAATATCGGAAAAAGAACCAAACTAGTAAGTGATCAACGAAGGTCATTAGAATACTTGAAATGTCTTTATAGATTGGTTATATTACATAAAATTTGACAAGTAAGGACCTCAAATCGGCAAATTAATGAAATAAGGTTTTACATGATATATATAAAAGTGATACAGCGCTTAAGATTCGATTATTTTCATATTTGAAGGCTAAATGTTGATTTTAAACATTATAAATTCACATTTCTATAGAACCAAATTTATAGGTCCAGTATCATACCTTTGTAAGTTTCAAAACAGAATTGTAGTGTTTGAAAATAAAATAATCCCATCCTGCTATAACTGTTAATGCAATTACAAGTCGTACTTGTATAGAATTATATCATTTGATTTGACACAATATAAAGTTAAGATTTAGAAATATCAAACATCTTATTCGTGATAAATTACTACACACACAAACAAAATCTGATGGATATACATCCCCTTTCCAAACAAACACACACTACCCTCTACTCACTCCTTTTGAATTAGGACAAACAGCATTGTACTCCTAACAACAAAATTATTATATTTAAATTATCCTGTGTACGTTACTTTATTTAACGCCATTTTGTCCTAGGTTAAAGTTATCTTTTGACATTGAAACATCTTTTTATTCATTTTGTGTCATAGATCAGACTTATTCGTTCAGTGTATATTTACTTGTTTTGGTGTATTGTCTTTTGATCAATTGATATTTTATTGTGTGTCTTTATATGTTGTAATGTTATACCACTTTTTCAGGTTAGGGTGAAGGTTGGCGCCTGTTTAAACGTTTAAACCCGCTGCATTTGTATGCACCTGTCCTAAGTCAGGAGCTTGTTGTTCAGTGGTTGTCGTTTGTTAGTGTGGTTCATAAGTGTTTCTCGTTTTCGTTGTTTATATAGATTAGACCGTTGGTTTTCCTGGATGAAATTTTTACACTAGTCTTTTGGGGCCCTTTATAGCTTGCTGTCGGTGTGAGCCAAGGGTCCGTGTTGAAGGCCGTACTTTGACCTATATTTGTTTACTTTTTACACATTGTGACTTGGATGGATAGTTGTCTCATTGGCACTCATACCACATCTTCTTATTTATATTAAGAACGATCTTTTTTATCTTGACAATAAAATTGTAATTGCTTTTTATCTGTGACTATCTATGTTTGAGTTATAACACACATTTATAGTCTGTCGTAGTAGAAGTTTGGATGTTGAACATCCTACAAAAGATCTAAATCCTCTAAGCCGGCGGTTCCATTGCGGAATCTATTTTTATAGAATTATATTTTAAACACCGACCGTACATCTTTTGATGGGGCATGTTTTCTTTTTCTCTCATGCCAAACATTATTGTCGACTTACATAAATAATAAAAAAAAAATAACATGCAGAAATTAAAAGAAAATTCGAAACGCAAACGTGACATTTATTGTCCCCTAAAATGTAAAATAACAAAATACCGTACTCAAGTAAAATTCAAAACGGAAAGCCCCTTATCAAATGGCAAAACCGAAAAGCTCAAACGTCATATTCCTGACTTGATATGGACATTTCCTTATGTAGAAAATGGTATATTAAACCTGGTTTAATAGCTAGCTAAACATATCACTTGTATGACAGTCACATACAATTCCATTATATTGACAACCATGTCTGAGCAAAACAAACAGACATAATAGGTAAAATGTCAAAATTGGGGTACAGCAGTCAACATTGTGTTATAATCTGAATCACTATAACAACTATGTCAACAAAGAAAAACAAAATGTCATATAGACACTCAGTACACAAATTACATCAGCAAAATGAAAGACAAGAATACAAAAAATGACCATAGCACAATAACACAATGACGGGATGCAGTTTACAACTTTATTCAGCATTCATAGCAGACATTATTAACATACTAGAGTCTTTTACAAGTACACTTGTGTATAATTCGTCTACTCAATTGCTAAGGGTAAAGTATTAAGTTACAGAACTGAAATCATGACTTTCCAATATCACATTTTGAATATTCTCAACAAAGATACCAGATGTATAATTTGGTACGCAAAACGCGCGTTTCGTCTGCATAAGACTCGTCATTAGCGTTCGAATCGAAACAGTGAGATGGCAAAATCAAATACGAAATTAAAGAGCATTGAAAACTAAAAGTACGCAAACATGCATAATCATGCTAATATAATGGCTCCATTAGCTCGGATATTTGTACAGAAGCATTACATTTTATCTAACCGAAAAGTACAAATATCAAATGTTCTATTTATATTTTCTACATAAATTTAAGAAAGAAGTATAAGCAGTTTAATCAGTTATCTTTGTGTAAGATTGTGAATTTATTTTCTGAAAATTATACTCTAATTGCTATATGACTACACTCTGACTTCTATATTCAATTGCATAATTTAAGCGTACCCTTTTGCAACATTAATAAAGAAACGCAAAGTTTAATGTACATAATGTTATCTGTTGAGGATAATGCAATTGATTGATATCTGTGCGGGGGCTTTTCTCCATTTTAATTCTTTTTACATTCATCCTATAGAATGACCCCATCTTTGTAAACGGTTAGATTGTTGGTTGTTATTTTTGTTTGCTTGATTATTTATATATATATATATGTCTGTATAATAAAATGATCAAGTTTATACAAAAGATATTGTTGAATTTACTTAGCATTTTATTTGACGATAGTTTGAAATATAGGATTTAAAACAACAAATAAAACAACAGAAATATATGCTACTTTTTTCAAGTAACTTTGAACATATCGAACTAAAACAAATCGTATTGATTCTTTGTAATAATTTTGATTTGCATTTTAGAACGTCTTATTATATCTATTATTAACGAAATCAGTTTGCTCCAGTAGCTTCCTAGTCATACTTAATCCTATTTTTGAATAAGTAAGTTATTCGTATAAAACAACATATTTGACATAAAAACAAGTAAAATAACAAAATACCAAACTCAAAGGAAAATTCAAAACGGAAAGTCCTTCTTCAAATGACATAATCAAAAGCTCAAACACATCAAACGAATGGAAAACAACTGTCATATTCCTGATTTGGTACACACTTTTCGCCTACCTTTAAAAGATTTTTGTAATTTTAGTTTTATTGCAGTCAGTAATCTTATTTTGTTGATCTTGTATTGATGGTCTTTTTGCAGTGCACAGTTTATGTCTATCTATTATAGGTTTTGAAAATTTTAAAATACAAAATTATTTAACAATTGTCATTTAAGGCAATAACTCCGTGTCCGTAAGGAAATTGACACTTTGTAGCCCTTATATAGTTAATTAATTTTGCTATTTATTGGTTCTATCTCAATTAAACAGTTTTTCAAATAATGTGCTTTATCGGCAATTAGAACATTTTCCCTTTGATCTTACTGCCTAATATTTTCAATATCATGGACAGGACTTGATACTCGAAAATATTAGGCAATGACGTCATGTATCAGTGCAATAACGTCACAGGATCTTGTCCATCCGCTTCAATTTATCAATGAAATGCACGCGACTTCATTCATACAACCGAACAACGAACCGAACGTTTTGTACGCGTAAAAGTAGTTTTACTTATTATTTCATTTTACTTCTTATTCTTTGCGAAAAAAAACATAGAGTTATGACAGATTGCCGATAAAAGAATAATGGCATTTTATTTTTGATACTGACATCATCAGCTCGAATATCAGCTCGCCCAGCGGGCTCGCTTCATATTCTTGCTGATAAAGTCAGTATCAAAATTAAAATGCCATTATTCTATATATATTACAAAATTTGTCGAAATATTAGTTTACGGGCAATATATCTTGTGAGGATTCATTCAATGGATTCGGTCGTATTAGCATTTTATATGTCTCATATTGCTGATCATGTTTACTGTTTTCATTTGTATGTATATTTTATTGTTATTGAGATAAGTAACATAAACACAAAATTCGTCAAAATTGTCATTTAAGGACCATAACTCCTTAATAAGTCATCAAATGGTTTTGGTCACTTGGCTTTTTATAAATCCTATATTGATGATAATTTTTGCTTATTACAGTTTTATTTATATGTTATATTTATTGATAATTGACAAAAACATGATGAAACATTTGTCAAAACTCGTCATTTAAGGACCATACCACCTCAATGAGTCATCCTCTGGTGTTGATAATTGACATTTATTGTAGGTCTGGATATACTGATCAGTTTTTCTTTAACAGTTTCTAACTATCTCATATAATTATCGGTGATAATTATACATGATTATAATGAAAATTGGAAGTAGGTATATCTTGGAATTCTGAGTATTCCTTCCCCTGTCAGATAGTTTCTGTCTATTATGATTTTCAAGATATAAGGAAATTAATGTATTTTTGTGGATCTTGAATTGCAGATTAGTTTTAACCTATCTAATATAGTTCTGAATAATTGGGCAAAGGATAAAACGAGTATCGTCTTTTATGGAAATAAACTCATCATCGATACCAGGATTGAAGTTTTGTATTTGCGCCAGACGCGCGTTTCGTCTACAAAAGAATCATCAGTGACGCTCGAATCAAAAAAGATTAAAAGGCCAAATAAAGTACGAATTTGAAGAGCATTGAGAACCAAAAATTCCTAAAAGTTTTGCCAAATACAGCTAAGGAAAATAACTCCTGTAGTAGTCACACATATCCTTTTACTGTTAACACAGAGTTAAAAGTTGCCTGTGTAAACACAAAATTCAACAATTGATTAAGCCTCAATACAGATGGCGACAAACAAAAACTGTGTGTAAAATTACCATCTATAGACAATTCTGTCACAACCGTCATTTCAACCTAAAACATCATCTTCATGAATCAGTATAACTAATTTTAGTTTGATAACGATTTCAGAATTTTACGATGTTCCAATTTGAAGGGTCAACTAATATTTACCATACCCTTTTCTTTGTTTATCACACGCTTGATTAAAACCTAAGTATAAATGACATAATTGATAATGATAGACATATTTAAGAAACATAAAGATTATACAAATAAAAAGTTGAAAGGTCATTTGAAATATGAAAAAATCCTAAATAACTGAAATAAAACCAGCAGTTCCGAAAAAAACCTGGAAATACATGTATATACAAAAGCTTACATATACATATAAAAGAAAAGTAACTCTGTGCAGACTAACTATTTAATTTTGATTCAAAATAAATTGATAAACATGCTTACCGACAGAACAGCTATCGGCCCAAAAGGAATGGAAACATTAGTGTACAGTATTTATATAGTTCTTTTAAATTTGTTATCAGCTAGAGAAACAATAGTTCATAGACTGAAATCTTCAGATGGAAAATCGTATCGTGTGTTCGTCCTTGAAAAGACATCCCAGCGCGTTGTAAAATGTTAAATGATAACTCAAGTGCGATTTGGCACGTTAACACGTAGACACAAATGTTAGTACAAGAATGTTCTCGTTTCTGAATGAGGTATAACATTTTGTAATATCACAAAATGGCATACAAAACGTATATGACCGATGGGTGCAGAATCGCAAATCTCCGTCGTTACTTTTAACCTTTATCACCATATAGTACACGATCATTAAACATATATCACTTTATGATTTTTCTACTGATTCAGAATGGGTATCACTATAGTTTTAAGAAATGACCCAGTTTAATGTACAATCAATGAATTTCTAACCGAATCTACGCATTGTGACTTGCAAGTGACAAGAAGATTTAAACAAATCCATGCGAAGTGTGTAAAAACTAACCAAAATTTATTAAAGCTCAATCAGGTAAAAGAAATCCAATTAGTGCTAGAAGAGTGCTATTTTATACTTTTGTCCTACATCTCATTGTAACCGCGTGTCACTTTAATTTTCCGGTAACCAATCATCTTAATACGTATTAAATAGACAGACATTCTTGCACTTTTCATGGTAACATTCTTTCATAAATCATATATTTAAAAACAGTTCATACTCAGATATTTATGTACAAAACAATAAAAGAAATAAATATGATATACAGCAACAAACGACTACCACTGATATACCTGGTCCTGACTTAGAACAGCACATACAAAATGCGGCGGTGTTAAACACATGTCCGCCGGCTCCAAATCCTCCCTTCCTGGTAATAGTACACCATAAGAACAAACTATAGAAATCAATTGAAAATATTTGCTTTATTTTGATGTAATCCCAATCAAAGATGAAGAGCTGGTTCTTCTACAAAATCATATAAGTGATCTTTAGAACACGTTGTAGTGTTAGAGCAGTCTTATGTGCTCCACGAAACATCTTCTTAATTGTTTGGTAATTCAACAAAACCTTCAAAAGACTAAAAGTGAAACATCTTTTTATTCTCTGTTAGATATATTGATAATGTTCTGTCAATCATCCACAATTCAAAAATGCTTGAATTTTATATATCCGATCGGATGTGACATTAAGGATACAACCGAGACTAAAAGGTCTGCTTAATATTTTAAACAGATGGACAACTTCAAACTAAAGTGTATGACAAACATGATGATTTCAACTTTCAACTGTCAACAACCCATTGCTAAGCAATAACATACAATCAACTCCATAGTACGGTGTTTACATATCTCAAAATCAGTGACGCTGGTGCATGTTGCGGACTTCATTATGCTTCCTAGTCAGAAACTGCTACACTGGAGTTATGAGGAAGAACGACTGAAATCGACACTTCACTAAGCTTTGATGTCGCAATCACAGATTGGTTGACCGATATGATGTATATGTCTCAACCTACTAGCGACATGTTCCGCAGTCTTTAAAGTTTGGATACAAGAACGGTCGTCTGGTCTGTAATTTTGCAAATTGTGTCCTATTCTCGATGGGGCATTTTGACTGAGTGTGGAATCACAAGGCGGGTGGTGCATGCATAGCAGGAGACACGTATCCTGTACAGACGTCCGTTTCTCTGTTTTGGAGTTCATGCGATTCCTCCAGTTGTCGTTTTCAGTAATTAAACGTTTTCACAGGTTTTCGAAGCTACCGATTCTAGAGTTAGTGTCAAAAAGATACCAATCGAAAGTCAAAACGAAAGTACTGATGAATATATGTCTTTTGTAACATAAGTATATCGGATATCGGTATTAGTATATATAAAATTTCAAAAATCTTTGTTACGTCTTTTCACTGTACACACTAACCAAAGATACTAGACGTACATTTTAGTACGACAGAGGCGCGTTTTTAATATAAAGTATACATGCCATATGTCATCCAATAAAGGGTAACATTTCTTTGCTTCTTTGTGATGGAATCCCTCCCTCCCTCATCTTGGGACTGTGATGTTACAATAGTACACAGAATAAGAACAAGCAATGAAAATCATCCGAAAAGGGCGTGTCTCATGGATAAAGGGTGTGTCTCATGGATTAAGCAAGTGTAGTGAATATGCATCTAAAGGATACCAGACACACACATCTATAGGATACCAGACACACACAAAGAATTGACAATGAGGATCAGTAGAGAATTTAAATGTACGATCACAGAGATGATATTAGTTTTCCTATTTAAATGTGGTTGGTTTCTGTTATGAAAATATATCTAACGCGATCGTGAAAATAAAAAGATAGCTAAAAAGTACAATCTAACCAGGAACTGAATTTGACATTTTTCTCCGAAGATATATAAATAAGAAGATGTTGTATGAGTGCCAATGAGACAACTCTCCATCCAAGTCACAATGTATAAAAAAGTTAACAATTATAGGTCAAAGTACGGCCTTCAACACGGATATACATATATATTGCCTGACATCATGAAGAGTACAGGTTAACCACGTGCTCCTAGATCTTTCATGATCCGTAGTTGCATTTGATAAAAATGTTTGGTTCGGAATCATTTAACATTTCCCCCAGTTGATAAGATATCCCAGAGCTTAAATTTCATCATGATTTCCTTGATCAAGGATAGCTGCTTAAGATGAAGCTATTTAATCAAGAGTGGTAAAGTTGAAATCATCCTTTCGAAAATTTTACGGACGCCTTCACGATTTAGTTGACCATTATGAAATATCTGTATCACTGATGACGATTGATATGTTCAAACTGTCGGAGCCACAGTCCTGTTATTTTTTTTTTTTACGAATGTAACCTACCGAATTAGACATATCACCGGGTTTGTATTTACATGAACAACACGACAGGTGACACACAGGTGGAACAGGATCAGCGTAGCCTTCGTGAGCAAATGAGATCACCCTCAGTTTTGTTGGATTCGTGTTGCTCAATCTTATTACTCGTTAAATATCATTTTATTCCTATCGTAATTGTAATAATCTTAATAAATAATTACTTAAATCTTTCTACTACTGTAATGAAATTATTAAAAAAATTTAGTAATAAATTATTAGCCAATTTTAAAATTCAGTATTAGATTTTGCTAATTCAATGATTGAATGAAGTACTTATTTAATTTCATACTTTACAACAGCTAGCCATTCATTTTATCGACAAATATAAGTTTGTTACTTCTATAGTAAAGTTGTTAGGATCTTTATTAAGAATATTGTTGCTTATTCTCAGTAATGCCATGAAGATATTCTAATCACCACGACAATATTTGAATGTAAGGATATCTGTCGAAAATGAATTTATTTTAATTCATCTACATTTCCTTCGTCCAGTCCAAGCACAAGTTCACTTCAGACTTATCAATTAGTTAATTTACCAAATTCATTTTTAATTCACTCGTTCTATTCACTTTTCGCAGTCACAAATCTCAACATATCGCATACTGTTCCATCGTGAAAATGCATATTCATTTTAGAATCTCTAAATTAATAATATTTGTTCAAAGTTGTCATATTTTAGCAGAAAATAACATATTCAGCAACATGTATGTTGAGACCACTGATTCCTATTATTCTATGTGCTTGACCAATTAGCGATGATTAAGAGATTATTTCAGTTTATTCTATTACTAATTTTGATGATTATAAATCGATGAATAATTCACTTTTAATTTGATTATAACTAGAATGATCTCTTCTATTTTAATTGTCCTTCCCAATTAGTCTCCTAATTAAGGTCCAATCTTTGCAATTTAGTCATTAATTTCAAAGTCTTTTGAAATTACATTTGTGATTCGAACTTGTTCGAAAGAACATCTTCATTTAATCAGAATTACTTCTGATTTAACTGATTCTACAATAGCTTGATTCTTATCAGGTCTATTGACGTGAATATGACGATCTAGTCAATTTGCTCTAGATGCTGCATCTTGCAATTACTGATCTTTCGAAATTATCGTTGATGTCTTTGTATAATTGTTCGCACACTCAGTCAATTTACTGAATCATTTTTGAAATCATATCTAAGTTTTGAACGCTTTCTTGTTATATTTTTTGCATACACGTTTGTTTCATTATTATCAGGTTCCAATATATGCTTCGAGTTGCTTGCTTATTTACCATCTAAAAATTCAATAGATTTAGATTCATTTATTAGTGAACATATAATTTGTAAAGCATGTTAACAGCGTTGACATGTTAATATACTGTAGATTAGAAAGCTTGATATTTGAATTTACGTATAGCAATTTGTATTTACTTTATATGAGTATGTTATACTAGGTCCAAGCGTTGCATGAAAACTTAAAGTAGAAAATTTGACTTTCACAATAAATGAATTTTCTAAAGTAAACTTATGATCGAATTTCATGTTTGATGCAAAAAAGTTGCAAATTTTACATAGTTTTGCAAAGGAAAATTAGAATTATTAGCAATTATCTTATCGAATTCAAAATCAAATTTGTCAAGCAACAAGTCACTAATCAAACTAATTTCGATGAGAAGAGATTCGATGTTTACGAATATATTTTCGGACAAATACATTCAGAACATATGGATTAATATGAAAGTCTCATTAGTCAAGATTACTAATGGAACTAATGTCCAATTTCGTAAGTCGAATTCATTTATGAATTTTGTAAAATAAGCAACAACCAAACTTTTTTCATATCATATGTATTCTACAGTGCTGGAATAGTTTTCAACAATCAAAATTTAATGTACAGATTTTTATAACAGATAAATATTTATCAATTAATAATGGTTAATATACGTAAAACCATCACATATAGACCTATTAACTCATAATTACAAATTAGATAAATCTCATTTTAATCAGAATGAATTTGAAGTAATTTGCATAATATTAAATGTTAACTGGAGTAAACAGAAATACAGTATGACATTTGAATACATGATATAAAAAATAATCTTACAGAAATTTGTGCGTAATGTATATGAGTAACATAGAATTTAAAATAAAAATTTTCCATTGTCAAATTAACAAAAATGTAAACATTTCCATGTATTTAACGATACGTCTAATGCATTTAATATTACATGTTTAATAATTTAAAAAAAATAATATTTTAAATTATTTAATTACACATTTTTAATAAATTTAAAAAATAATATATAATTAAGATCGTTTCAAATGTTCAATTTGACAAGTTTGAAAATAAAACAAAATTAAACGAACTTCTAACTTTGAACTAAT
Source organism: Mytilus coruscus (assembly GCA_017311375.1). Classification (NCBI taxonomy): domain Eukaryota; kingdom Metazoa; phylum Mollusca; class Bivalvia; order Mytilida; family Mytilidae; genus Mytilus; species Mytilus coruscus. Next base: position 4,844,145 of record CM029605.1, read on the forward strand.
ATGATATAGCATGTCAAAGTATCGTACTTATATAGATAAATAACACAAACATATTTATAATTATTATACTATATTTTATCTCACAGTTACAATTCAGAAATGACATAATCATTATCAAAAATACTAAAAGTTTAATCAGTATTGATAATGAAGTTCTAGATTTAAATTAAATATAGTTGTAAATGGTATAACTAATATGGATATGGCATAAGCTATTATGACTTTATAGACAAATGCAAATAAATCAAACTAATTTGATATTAAATTCATAACTAAATAATAAATAACGAATGGAATAAAGATCTATAATGAACTAGTTATCAATAATAAACTTAAAACATTTAAATTTACAAGTTAATATCGAAGTTCATAAATTATTCAGACAATTTCGTAAACGTGCATGATATAACTTAAGTGATATAATTTGGAGATATATTTACTATATTGTACAATTCAAAGTCTGAAGTATATTCAAATTGGATCAAAAATCTTCATTTAAACTTAAAGATAAATTCAATCACGAAATTACAATGATCTTTTGTTAATCGATGTTAATAAAAAGATAACAAAAAGTATAATCAAATAAATGAAACGAATTTCGTATTATTGTTTGTAAACTGATAGTTTAAAAAAATGTATAAGGAAAAATATATGTAATAAAGAAGTTTTCAAGTTTGAGAAGATAATTATTAAAATTTAAAAGCATGAATTTTCATGGACTAGGAATGTCCTCAATGTCAATGGAGAAATACAAAGCCAATTGCAATCATTGATCATTAATTATTTTCGATATCAGATTACATTGACAGACAAATATCTATAATAAATCATATTTATTTAAAAATTCAAGAAAATTACATATATCTAAAAATCTGGTAATTATATTTTATGTAACAAAGTCACTAATAATATTATCGATAATTAGAATGGTAAATCAATACAAATGTCCAAATATTTCATGTAAAAGTTATTAATTAAATCAAAATGTATGCTATATAAGGTCAATTTAAACCAGCTTGAATCAAAATAATACTGTAATTAAATTCCTAATATTTAGTAAAGTTAACATTGATATTTATGAAGAAATAAATAATTAACTATAAATGCAATAAAAATTTCTAATTATATTTAAATAATACTTGAAAACAAAATAACAGTAGAACTTACATTTGGTGAAACATAATGTTTTCAATTGAAATAACATCATTTGAACTTAAATATTTTATAAAAATCAAAAAACATAATATCAGTATAAAAGATCTAATGTTTGAAAGGAGTTAACAATTCATTGAAATATTTTATAAGTCATTTATACTTTTAAGAATAAAATTTAAGAATACTCAAACATATATAAAGATCATTGATATTATAAAAAATTAACTTGTAAATTCCGTAACATTGTTTCAATGTAGAAATCAATTATAATTAGTAATAAAAAACATGTTTGAAAGTAATAAACAGAAAGTAATCCAAAATTTCAAGTACTTTCATGTTTGAAACACTATACATAGTTGACTAAAACTAACAAATTTTTATAAATATAAACAGAAATATCATAACTTTTTCGATATGTTTTATTTTATACCATCATCATTGATTGTAATTTGAAGTTTACTTTGAAATTTATAGTAACAAAATGGTATAATAATAAACTTTATATTGTATACTGATTGTTATTGATAATTCATTTAATCAATATTGCATGTTAATATATTAAAATATATTTAACTAAATAGACCAGAACAAAAATTCATTATCAAGTATGTCTTAATTTAAATCAACATCATAACGTAATGAACATTTACAGTGATAGTTTTTTTTAAGAACAACGAATACAATATTTTACACCAACTAATAAGGATAGATTGAACAGTGTCTAAAAATACGTTTTTTATGAACATAATAAGTGTCATATTTGTATTCCTCAAATTTAAAGAATTTTGAATATTTAAAAGACTTGTATGCTAGTGTTAACTCATAGGTTGGACCGATTTCCGGAAAATTTGAATATGTTTATAATATTAAACATTTGTAATATATTGTATAACAATGAAGATTTTTTAAATATGTTATAATAATTCAGCATCAGTATAACAATATGACTAAATTTCTAATTATCTCTAAGTTACAATTTAGCATACATGCCGTATCAACTAGATCATGATTGTAATTTTCTTTATATATTCTGTAAAGATCTGTATGATAATATATAATTCAAACTTAACATCTATAATCTTACAGAAATGATGTTCATTTGAATAATTTTATATGGTTTCAAAAGATCATAATGTAATACATTTGAATTAAATTAAAATGATTATTGACATCTTACTATTCCGATTACTAGACATAGTGATCATTAGATTTCTTGAATCATATGAAATATTTACTTGAAGTTTAAAATGAAGATTCATACAGTTTAGATAATACCTATCTACATGTTATAATCTAAAAGTTTGATTTACTGTTGATTCTTCTCATGCTAATAAAGTACAATTTAAGGTTTAAGTTGAATTTCATTGAATGGTTGTACTTTCAGTTTAGATCACACGTATTTACTAATTTCACATTTATGTTCAGTTAATTATGTTGGTAATGCAACATTTTGCAATTACACGTCAATTTAATAACCTTTTAAATGTAGATTTGCATTGATTCATTATATTTTTACTTTATAAAGTTCGGTTACAATAATGTGTTTATACAGTATTAAATACTAAGCTATGATGTTAATACATTTCAATAACGACTATGCACCATTATTGTTCCATGAAATTATTAAAATGTACAGTGATTATTCAAGCTAAATGTTGTTTTAACGTATTATATTTCATAATATGTAGATTTAGTTGATAAGTTCAACAATCTTAAATTCTTAAAATACATATACTCTCTATAAAATCCAATAACATTCTGAATGTACAATTTAAATTAGTATTATGATAAAAACAATCAGTTAATGTAACGAACATTGATCGATATACATTTTATAATTGATACCTATAATATTGAACAATGACTAAACAAATTATGAATTTTACAATGTTATTATTGTAAGCTTATTTTTTAAGTTAACAATGTTTTTAAATTATCATAGACAAGATTTAATTACATTCTTGTAATGTTCATTGATTGAATGTATGTTTATAGATTAAAATACTCAAACTGCATTGAATGTATAATTTATCATTTGAGGCCATAAGTAAACGATGATATCATTCCGTAATAAACACTTTTCACGTTGTTGATACGTGTTGTCTAACTTTTTTCTTATATAATTTTGATTCTTGAAGATTTTTAAAAGTTTATGCTTTAATTTGAATCTTTATTGTCATGTAGTCTTCTTTACATTATAATTACTTTTATTATTTGTGATCAATTGATTATTTCAGTGATCTTAATTTCATTATATTTGGAAAGATCTTAAACTTGTAATGTGTATAATGTTTAAACTTATTATAGTGTTTGATTATAATTATTATAATGTTTCGTATGATTATGATGTTTCCCATACAATTCTAGCTGTTTGGTTTATTTTTAAGGTTTATTTTACTATTTTGAAAAGACCGTTCTTTATCCAAATTTTATACACATGTATAACCTTTATATTGTTACAATACACATGTTTGAATTATTTCCTAAATGTTGACATTACACTGTAGATGAATTTCTTATTGATAACACAATTAATAAACATTTTATTATGACATTTTTGTAAATTTAAACTGCTAATCTACTGTATCATCATTCAATCTCTATTAAACTTACTAAACCGATTAAACAAGGGTTCCTTCAAATTATTTATATTAATTTAAACACTGACAGAATTAAGCAATTTTTAGCAAACTTAGTCCTTACATAAAAAAATACAGATAAAAATCAAACTCAAATTAAATACTGTTTAAACTATATTCTACTATGAATTTTAAAGGCTATAAAAGCACTTTTTAATGCTAGTAAACTGACTTCATTATTACTACTAAAGATCATTTATGAATTATTAACTGGCAAAGCAGTTCAGTTGAACTGTGTTGCAGATCAATCCTTTAATGTTCAATAAAAGACATTGTAACTAGAAATTAACATGTATAATTGCCATTACATGCATATTGTAAAGAAAAATCATAAATGAATACAATGTCATATTTTTTACATAACAGAATTGTACCTAGATTCAATTAGTCATTGGACTCTATAATTCTCTATTATAATTTTAAATAATTTATACACTTGATTATAAATGTCAATTCTTGTAATATTAACAATGTATATACACAATTATCTTTGTACTAAAGCATTTGATTTAGCATCTCGCTTCTCATGCAATTAGACTATTAGAATAAATGATCATGAACAAATGAAGCATTTTATAACTTTAAATGAAACATAATTTGCTAATAAAATAAAAAATTTTATAATTACAAAATTCAAGAATTTACTTAATTTTATAAAATAGTGAAATTAGATAATTAATACAATCTATTGACAAATTGAACTTAAATTCAATAAATTTATTTTTGAATTTATATGATAACGCTATGAATTAATTATAAATGTTACTTAGACTACATACTTGCTTATAATTCATTTTACATATGCATGAAACAACGTTATAAGTAGTTTTTAATTTGTAACGTAAATTCTTTATAATGAACATCTTCAAACATGATGTTACATGTTTTCGATATTTATATTGACATATCAATACTCAGAATATAGTATTTTAAAGAATTGACATACTTAATTTGATGATCTTGAATAATTGACATTTGAGTTTAAATATTATCAATTATGTTTCGAATTTAATACAACTTAATTTTATTATTGTAATAAGTTTCTAAAAATATTTATTATAAAAATTAATAACATTTTATGTTCTCAATAAAATACAATTTTTCAATGTACAAAAACTTCTTGACATCCAATCAAACAGACTCATTATCGATTTCAAGACTATACACATCAAATAAGATTAGAATAAACTATATTCACTTGACAACAGTTTTTCTAAGCTATTACTTTTTTTAAAACATAATTTATTCGAAGCTATAATGTTCAATGCAATTTATCTTACTATTTGACAGTAAGTTAATCAATTTTGTAAATGTACATTAATAAACATTTTCTAATAATTGTCTAACTTGGAATATTTTAATTATTGCATATTTACTTAATTTATGACTAAGACAATTTCGAAATTGAATATAGTTTTATCGTGAATAAGTAAATACTTTTCTGCTTTTTAATATAATCTTACAATTCATAATAGGCAAAGTCTGTTTAGTGTTTATTCTAAATTAGTTTATTTATATAATAATTATATATTATTGATAAACATTTAAGAAGTTTAGAAAATAATTTACTTTATATACATATAGTGATATCATAGTCTTACATTTCGAATACAAATATGTATATTTACTATTTTATGACATTATAAGTGATATTATAGCATATATTCTCTGTATATTCGTATTAATTAGCATTATCATTAATTTATTTCAATCAATAGTTTACTTATTAATTCAATTATGAATATAAATACATATCTACAATATTTCTCAGACGATTCTCTAAAATCTTAAGTTTTGCCGATTAAGTACATAAATCCATTTAAAACATAATTAATTAATGTCATATCTGTTGTAATGGTACTTTTTTAATATATTGATATTTTTAGTTACATTATAGTTTAATTGCTTTGAAATTCACATTATTTAGTCATAATCGTCATAATTATTCTAAATTATTTATATCAATTTATTTAGCTAATATGATCTTTATCATATAACTTTCGTAATATTGTCAATATTTAAGTTGAATTATTGGTTAATAATATTTATAGGTTATCTGAATTTAGCTTGTTAAAAGTTTTTTGAATATAAGATACATTATCATTTTTTAATTGCAAGTTGTTTTCAATTATATCAGTGTACTGATATAAAAATTAGAAACTGACGTCTTTCAGATGAATAATACAGATAAGACGCTTGAATTTTCCAATAGCGTTCATATACAAACACCATCTTTTAGCGAAAATTAAAATTTGTAAACCAATATTCAAATATGATTGAGCAAAATTAATTGGAAATGTTATTCTGATTATCGAAATCACTCTGTATGTCACTAAGATCATCGGCTGTAAAACATTTTATTTGTTTAAGCAATAACACAAATAAAACATTTTTAATTTTTTCAATTTGTAAACTATTATTTTATAAAATATTTTAAAATAGTTCATAAAGTTGGATTTGAATATTACATTTAATTAATTCAAAATAATCTTTGTTATTTATTAAAATTATATTTAATAACTAAGAAAAAATTGAAATTTTAAGAAAAAGTTCCTTTAAAATAATATAATTTATTTATTGTTTAAAAACTAAATAATGAGAAATTTGAAATTTATTATTATAAATAAATTTAAAAAAATAAAAACCGCAGTAATAAAATTTATCAAAATTTTGTTAAAATAACAAATAAATTACTAATATTTAAAAGCTTTAAAGCAAACCAAAAAAAGGTTTAATTTGAAATTAATGGAAAATTTTCCCTTTGAAAAGAATTCCCCTTTTTGCTGTATTTATTTTAAAATAAAAATTTTAAAATTTTTTTTGGAAAAAAATTTTAAATTAAAAATGTCAAAATTGGGGAAGGGGAAAAAAATTTGAAATTTCTCAATAATGAAAAAAAGAAAAGAAATACAAAAAAACACTTTACAAAATTGATGTGTCCGAAGCGGTTTTCTGGATTGAAGTTCAACAGGGACGCTTAAACTTACAAATTTGAAATCCAAGAATGTGTCAATACATAAATGCTCCGGAGGGTAAACAGATCCTGCTCCGCTTGTGTCATCGATCGTATTCTTCAAGCAAGAGAAATCTGGTAATAAGTCGCTTTCGGTAATGTCATAATCGGGGAGATGAGAACAGGATTGTAATTATGACAAGTGGAACTTAGTCATACATGACACATATATTCCATTACGGTCAACCAAACCATGACGGTGGCCATAAAATAAAGGCAACAGTAGTAAACCGGTGTTCAAAAGTCATAAATCGATTGAGAGAAAACAAATCCGGGTTACAAACTAAAACCGAGGGAAACACATCAACTATAAGAGGAAAACAAAGGAACAACAGAAACACTGAAGTGCAACAAAAACAAACGCCAACATACATAGAAACGAACTATTTGATAACAACTGCCATATTCCTGACTTGGTACAGGACATTTTAAGAAAAAATGGTGGGTTGAACCTGGTTTTATGGCTATCCAAACCTCCCGCTTATATGGCAATGTTAAACAGTAAACCATTTAACTAATCGATCGTACTATTTGCTAATACATTTTCCATAAAAGTTGTAAAATCGAAAACAACTAAATGGTTTTTGGGGTCTTACATTGATATGTGTATCTGTAAATATGATTTTAATATCGAGTTAGCGAGATTGATAATATTCGATTACTATTTCCATTCATATATGAATAAAAGACATGGGTGTACATCAATATAGTGTAGGTTATGCTGACTTTTCCAAATAAGCAAGAAGTCATTTTTGTCGAGCCTGCGACTTCTGTCGCAGAAAGCGAGACATAGGAATAGTGATCCGGCGGCGGCGGCTGCGACGGCGGCATTAACTTACTATTAAAAGCTTAAAATTTCAGAAGGTTGAAGACCTAGATGCTTCATACTTTGTATATATATGCCTTATGTTATGAAGTTTCCGTCTGTCATATGTCCATTGTCTTTGACCTCATTTTCATGGCTCAGTGACTGCTTGAAAATAAAGTTAAGATTTTTTATAATGTTAATTTCTTTTTTGTTATGAGTAATACGATAACTATATTTAGTATGTGCGTACCTTGCAAGGTTCTCATGCCTGGCAGAGAGTTTTCACTTGACCTCGACCTCATTTCATGGATCAGTGAACAAGGTTAAGTTTTCGTGGTCAAGTCCATATCTCAGATAGTATAAGCAATATGTCTACTATATTTGATGTATTGAATGATTGTACGGTGTTCATGTCCAACTGGCAGGCGTCATCTGACCTTGACCTCATTTTCATGGTTCAGTGATTACAGTTTAGTTTTTGTGTTTTGGGCTGTTTTCCTAATACTATATGCAATAAGTCAACTATATTTGGTGTATGGAAATATTTTACGATGTACATGTCAGTCTAGCAGCTTTTATTTGCCTTGACCTTATTTTCACAGTTCATTGCTTAATGTTAAGTTTTTGAGTTTTGGTCTGTTTTCTTAAACTATGGTTCATCTGAACTTGACCTCATTTTCTTGAATCATGTTAAGTTTATGTGATACTAGTATTGAAACTTTATTTAGGACTATCAACATACAATCAATGGTCAGTAAAGCAAGGCGAGACATTTCAGCGTGTGCACTCTTGTTATGTTTTATAATCAACTAGTGCTAACTTATTAAAATTCGAGCAGCTAACTGAGTTACCAAGGATAAATGAACTAAGATTGAAATATATTCACATTTTGCTTTAAAAAAAGTTTTTAAATACGATAATTCTTCCATTTGTATACACTATCAAAATCTTAATATATTATTGACAGATACCTTACCTTTTCCTTCACATTGGATCTCGTCAGAGCTATCAGAACAGTCCGGGACTCCATCACACAACCACCGTTGTGGAATGCATCTCCCACATTCACACCTATATCCGGAGCATTGACCTGTAGAAAATAAATTGATATATATCATTGCAATATGGATAAAAGCAATGTTATAGTTTTATAAATTTGCTACATTAAAAATAATTTTTCTAATTTTATGCAAATTATCAAAATATTTCAATTCTTCGACAATATTTCGACTATTAGTATATGTAAATTATCCTGTATTCGCATAGCGGTGATGCATGTATAGCAGCCGGTCTCGCTTCTGTTGTAGTTCATGCGATTCACGCCGTTTTGTTTGTTACCTTAGTTTTCTTTTGAAAAAAATAGCTATGTAACAATTGCACGAATCTGAATTTATTTGGTTGATATAAAAACTGAACAAAATATAGTTCTGACGTAATGGTTTCTCCCGAAAGAGTACTACACAAACAATTTGATAAGGGATAAATTGTTACAGCATTATAAACAAACTATTTAATATTAAATTGAAACTAGATTCTAGTACTATATTACAATTTAGGCTGAATACATCAATGGTGAGTAGGTTGAAACATCTTAGATGTTAAAACATTGGTACATTAAAAGAGAGGCGAAAGATACCAGAGGGACATTCAAACTCATAAGTCGAAAATAAACTGACAACTGGTCAATGTAGTCGGTCTACACCATACGGAATATAATCCCTCTAGAAACAACCACTGTCTGATCGGTGCTTACGATAAGCGTCCTCTAAATTCACTATACAAAACATCACTATTAATGAACAAAATTACCACACATATGACAAGCATCTTCGTCAGAGGTATCATCTGAGCCGCAGTCTGAATCCCCGTCACATCTCCAACTAGATGGTATACATCTGCAGTTTTTGCATTGAAAATATCCACTGGAACATGGTGTGCATATCGTTTCTTCTATTACGTCTACAATATATTATATATATAGTGATTTTGATTTTGATTTTGGTGTTTTAACGCCACTTTACACGCTTTTGGGCTATTTCGTGGCGGCCAGTTTTATTGGTGGAAGCCGTGCCGGAGAAAACCACCGACCTTCGATAGGAAAACTGACAATCCTAGTCAATTAAGATTGAGTCGATGCAAATATAAACATTATTTTAAGTCTGAACCAAAGCAAATATGCACCCACGGACGAAAAGCAACGTCTTCCTCATATGAAGAGAGTATACTATACTTTTTAGTTCATAGTCTTTTGCGTTAAAAGACTTATCAATGTGTTCAAAAAAATGGTAAAAAAGTAATGGCCATCTGTATTCACATTATTACGCGCAACATAGTTACATTACATCGCATTTTTAGACCGCTATGTAAATTTTTCAATTGAAAGGTTTGACAAATTAATCGAGATTTTGAATTGCAAGCAAAGAATGTGGCAGAAATTATCCTTTATTAAGAAAATCATTTTGTAAACAGCATTGTGGTATACTGTGATTTATTAATTTTTAAAGTTACTAATTTTCGTGGATTGAGAAATAAAAGGTTTTCAGGGATATTTGATTTCGAGGTGTTGACAAGTCTTCATAGATACCTAAAAAATCTTGCGTGGATTATTTCTAGATAAAAAGGATGAATAAGTCCAAGGTAATGTAAATGGAAAATGTCTTCCTATTATAAACATGAACTCCATTGAAAGGACAATTTGCGATTTTTAACTTAAAAACTTAATAAGTTTCTTATAAAATAAAATACCTATATACCAATTTTCGTTGATAATTATAATTATGCCTTAATAAATATTGCATTTTATTATTGGTGATATTGGTGCGTTTTGTGTAATTTATTTTCTATGTCATATATTTTATGGTTAGATTTCGAGTATATCATATCGATGCACCTTCACTAGCCATCCAATTGCCGACAGATTAAATTTATGTCTATATTTCAAGTACATTGAGGTTAACAACCGAGTTCAACATCAGTTTACTTACTAACTTACGCAAACAAGTTGCTTTTTTTTAAAAGACAATACGTGAACCTTGGAACTTTTAATCTTAATTATTAATTAACTAAATTAAAAATAATATCTCAGTGTTTTCATGGCCATGTGTGTGGCGGATGATATTTCTTTTATTGTAAATCTGTAAATCATGACAATTTGAAAGTGGTGTTAAATATAAAATGAGGAGAAAATAGATAGGAAATGTGTCCATGGGACGCAGATGATGCCCCACTTGCATATCATATAAAGTTTTAAAGGGACATAACTGAAGAACGGTAAAAGTGACACTACCCAAATTTGTAGTTGATCTGACTAGAGTGATAGAACGGAAATTTTACGTTTGTTTAGGCATAACTCTAGAACAGTAAACGTGACACCACCAAAATTCCAACTTGATCTGTGATTTGGGGTAATAAACATTGTGTATAAGTCTCATAACATTTGGTTGAGGAAAACTAAAGTTAGGGTACGGAAACGAAAAATTCAGCATTTTTTATTTGAAAAGGGCAGAACTTTAGAACAGTTAAAGTGACGCCACCAAAATTCAAACGTGATCTGTATTTTGTGGTAATAAGCATTATTTATAAGTTTCATAACATTTGGTTGAAGCAAATTAGAGTTAGAGCAATTCAAAATTCATAAAATTAATCTAAGACATAATTAATGAGGCATTGCGAACTGGTCAGATAGTAGGAGAAATTAATGTTCTTTACCGACCAATCATCAATAAGTGTAACTCTCCAACGAGACGCATTGAGAGATTGCTTGGTCTAATTATAAAACCATTATTGAAGAGGCTTAACTTTTACATTCGAGATACAAAAGATTTCATTAATAAAATTGAGTCACAGGAGGTCAAAAAAGCATGTAAACGCAACAAAAATATTAAAGATTACATTGCGAGGTAGTATTTGTGAGACTTTTGAAAAGGACCCATACTTAAACAAGTTTAAGCAAAAAATCCTGAAACACTGTTAATATTCTGAATTATAGGCAACAACCATTAGTTAGCAAAAAACGGTTTAAAGTCTTGAGATTTATTACGTATGTTGGTTGAAGGAACCGCATACATAATTATTTTTAATTTCAAAACACTTAAATAATTTAAATCATAATTTCATCAATTCAGATATATTTATTAAAAGAATGTTGGTCTCAGCATGGAAGTATTATATTGTCAATATAATACTTCCATGGTCTCAGTATATATGTATTTTCAATCTTAATTCTTATATTGATATACAATTGCTTAAACAAATACCCGAATGTAAGATAAAATCGCCCTTTTTCTAATTTTACCATATTTACAGAATCCTTTGAGTACTTACATGTATGCTTATTCAGTGGAAAATCTAGAGTAAATTGTTTTGTGTATTTGATTTTTTTCTTTTGCATAACATATTTTGAAGACCTCATGGAAGATTAACATGCAATTGTTTAATCTATTTCCTTAATTCAAAAATTAAATAACGCAAACAACGGAAAACCTTATTACAAACCCTTTGATAATCTTCACCTTGCAATATTCAAAAGGCGTCACCGTATTTTTGCTAATAAAACAGTTATTCTCTACAGATAATTAAGACGAGTTATATCAGATACAGGGTTCAGCATTTACATTTTAATGATAGCAGATTTTTCTATCTATTTAATTTATTTTGTCAATTTAGTTTCACCAGCTACACTTTTGATCGATAATTGGTACTCTTTATATCGCCTTGAAAAATATAAAATTGTTTTAATAAAACGTTTTCTTAGTAAGAAACATATGTTTTATAATGACCATTATTTAGAAACCAAAGGAATATTAGTATCGTAATGCTTGTTATGATATATTTTCCTAAGATCATTATGAAAAATTCTTACAACATTACTTTGTTAATCATTCGTTACCCATTTGAATGTTTTGCTACAAGAGTCAGTGCAACTAATTCTAAATTAAAGGAAACTTCAGCTGACATAGTTTACAACAAGTTTGCAAAAAGGAACAAGTGTTTGATTTTTAACATGCTTTTATAGGATTACTTTGTTTTGTACTATTGTTAGGAGTAAAATAAAAAATATCGGTGATGATATGGTAGAAACTCCAGTCGTCGATAACTAAAATGCGCCTTTGCGAACTATGTTTGACATGACGAATGTAAATAAGCGCATCAAGGCATACAAATCAGAGTCTTTTGATAGTAAAATGTCACACTGAGTTAATATGAAATTAGAAGAGGTTTTGCTGTCATCAAAAATAGACGAGGACTTGAAGCAACACATTGAAAAGACGAATGGAAATTTAACACTGAATTTGAAAAGGAAATTAAAGGAAATGTTGATGGCGTTCCCAGAATTTGACCGATATTATATCTAAAGGTAATTGCATTGTTTTATCTCATAAAGAGCAGGCCCTAGTTAGACAACGACCATTTCTCTTTTGTGGGTCATGTATTTTTTCTCAGGACAAACAATTTAATCGACTTTGTTTAAAAGAAAATTATTTTGTTAATGCAATATGTACAAAAACAAGTAAAAAAAGTGATACTCAATAGCGTATTTTCTTCCTTAATTTATCATGAAAGCAAATTTCGAATCAAACAATTTAAAAACAAAACCAATACCATAACCCCATATAAAATCGGTGCTTCACACAATGCATACGTTGAAAATCAAGATATCTGCTGAATGAATCGTTTTCACAATCGACGTTTAAACTGAAAATACTGGCGCAAGTATTGTTTTAGGTAATCATAGTGTACGTTGCACTGTGGAAATAAAATGGTGTTCGAAAGATTACTTTTTTCTTTTGTCTTATTGCATATTTTATCAGAGTATTATTACTCTTTTGTGTTTGGGATGTCTTCTTATTGTATTTTGTTCATATTATATCAATTCTGGTTTACATTTTGTTGGTTTTGTATTGTGGTCTTTTAGTGTCAAATAAGAGCTATCTGAATAATATTATATAATCAAACCTTATGAATAATAAAGGCTATCAGAAACAATGTTTGTTCGAAAAGTTGGATGCAAAGCTGTTTAATTGCAAAAGAAAGATCACATATTGAAGTAATTGATTACTAATCAAATATCATAGACACAGCCGTAAAACGGCCAAACATTTATAATACGTGTATAAGGTTGACCCAGTAATCGAAACAATATGCTTCATTATTTAATGAATTAAAATTTCGGCCAAAGACTACAATAAATAATCCTTTGAATAAAGTTCACTGACTTTATAGTGTATTTTTCTTTATTTTGTTCTTTCCTCTCTATTCATTTCTATTTTTATCCGATAGATATGAAAGAAGAGAGTTGCAATTTTATTTATTGATGTTTTATTGCAACTATTCAATTACTGGAAGCAGTGATTAGGACAGATGCACAAAGGTAATGTTTTTGGTTTTCGGAACATCTCTTGACTTCTTGGAGGAAATTTCGACCTGTTATTCAATTAAAACAATTGTTAATTACCATGATGGCATATAATGAAAAGCTTACTTTCACTTGATAGCTGATTAAAACACCTTGGTGTACAAGCTGATAATGCCATCGACTTATCTTGTTCACCTCATTGATTATAAAACTCAATGCTTTTGAAACTTCATCCTGGTATCATGTTTCACTCTTGGTATTTCTATTATATTGATCATTAAAGTTCATCAGGACATCTAAAATTTCTTTATTTCCTTATCCATCTGGTCCATTATTTCTTCTTTAAACTTATCAAAGTCTGTATCATTCTTATTGATGATCAGTTGACTATTATCTCCTGTTTGCAAGACCTCAGCTTTAGGTAAATTATAAGTCATAGATTTTAAATCGAACTTTGAAAGGATTGTATCATGATGTACATTTAACATTGTTCTGTATTGTGTACTGAAATAGATAAATTTAAGATTATTGTTACCTTATGGTCTAGTATTATGACAAACAATATCTCTTTCATCTGGGTACTTTATTTTTCAATCGCTTATTTCTATTATTAATTGTATTCGACAAGTTTGATAGAACTCTGAAAACAAACATACAAAAAACAGAAGTTAAGAAAAAAAAAAGAAAAAGAAACACGATGGAAAAAGTGTTTCCATAATTTTATGTTAATTTATATTATTATAGTTTCCTTATTCTATTAATTAATGTATTACATAGGTTTTGATCTTCTAATTCGTATATATCCTTTTGATTGTACACCATTCACATCTTTATGATATCTGCCGCAAACAAAGTTATCTACTAGACAAGGATCTGTCTGACCGTCCGTCCCAGTTTGGCAATCATACCACATCTCTTTATTTTTGCATTACATCTCATGTCTATAAATGACAGAGACGGTCGGTTAAGAACTAAACTTTACGACTTGAGGTAGGATTTTAACGTAGAAACATTGCAGCAGCAATTGCATTTAAAGTATATAAAATAAAATTAATAGTTAATACGATATTCCACGACTTGTGTTTACTATCATGATTGCCGTGAGGGTTGTTGCTTCAAAGAAAACTTAATGACAAAGTTGAAGTCATATCTTCATGAATTGATTTACCAATCAGCAATATCTTTGTCATAGTTAAACACTGATGATATACCTGTTGTCTTCACAGTTCCGTCCTTTTTGTTACAAGATGACAACATACAGTTTATTTACTCATTGTGGCTTATCCTAAATAACACTTATAGTGACAATAGCGGAACAAGAATTGCTTTCAATTTTGGAGCAAACTAAATACACGCTTTTTACCATGGTTAAGTTAATCTGTTTTTGGATTATGTGGCCAGACCAATTTTTAATTTGGCCGTACTCTGACACAGAATCCCAAATGGACAGTAATGTAGTTTGCCTGTGTTTGACTTATAGCTTTGTATTTCTTCTTCCATATCTTCTCCCTATTGCTGTATACTAAGTTTGAAACCTTTAAAATCAACTGTGATATTAAGAAAATAACAACGTTGCGAACATAACAAGAACTTCGCGTGCGATCTCAATAAAGATAAACTCTTAACACATACTTAAATCTTGTCTGAGTAACTTGACGCTACTGACACCAGAAACAGCACGCTTAAGTCCCGCGTCTGTAATTATCGTCGAGCAAGACGAAATTAGACATTCGTCTCGACTGTAATTTTGCTTAGTTTTTGCGGTCAAGTGATCCTTATCTTAGCAAGTCATGTGGTTTGAAATGTGAAGATTTATCTGTCCAAAGTGGATACAAATCGATGCAGTAGAAGAATCTTTATCTTCACGTGACAATTAATATCTGATAATTTCAAGGGAATACACTAGCGCTACAACATGTATAATAATCTTACATGGATTTAAAATATTAAGGATGTTCGCTACTCTTGTTTTGAATTTTTACAGATATTCGGAATCCTCTGGTTTTATCCATGTAGTGCCATTTAAAATTTTGACCATTAACCTCTACTTTTCTTCCCATAATTTGATTACATATAGTTTGAAATGTCATCTTTAAAATCTTATAAAATCCTTGTTATTTTTCATCGTTTTTGAAAGAAAAAGGTGCCAATGTTAAATGTATGAAAAGTCTAAAGAGAATTATTTCCGCAAAATTTTCAAAGGCTTATATCTCGAAAACAAGCACACAGACCCTCATTTTTTTCTGCTATTTTAGTTTCTTTATCTATATGCTATCAACTTATATCAGTCTTTTAAAAGCTTGTTATTTTGAGACAGAGTAGCGAACATCCTTAATGTATAAAAATTGTGTATACTTTTTTCTTGGGAGAAGTGTGGTAAATGATATCAAATATTGCAAAACTACTTACTTCTGTCAATCACCTAAAATATGTAACACTATACAATATACACGTTTCATTTCTTTTACGATACGTTAAGCACATGAAAGATAAGTATTATCACATTTTGTAAATTAATCAACTATTATTTTATTCTTAAAAACTGGATATTTGAATTTTTTTAGAAAGTAACTGCTAACATCAATTTCATCAGGGTGTTTCACGTATGTAGAAGTCCGTTATTGTCTGCAACAATTCGATTTTATGTATCTCTATACAAACACGAACATACACAAGTATTAACAAAAATATCGAGCGTCGAGGTAAATTCAAAAGGGAGGTCCATAAAACCTGACAAAATCAAATGCTCAACTATATCAATAAGCGGATGGACCGGAAAAAATCATTTTTTGACTTGGTCTAGGCATTTTCAAACTGACATTAATGTTTAACGTTAGAATAATTGGAATCCAGCAATCAAACCTGTGTGAACATATATCATAGACAAACAAATCAACTTACTTAAAAGTGAAACAAATATATAAATAAATCTGACAAAGACACAAATAAAGTACAAACTATGTAAAATATTAAAACAAGGGTATACGACATGAAAGTTACACTATGAAAACCTTATGCGTTACAACTGCATAAAGAAAACCGATGCACCTAGAATCTTTAACCCAAGAGCATCCTGTATAATGTCTGAAGTAGAAATTAAATATTAATCTTTTAGATTTTTGGTACTTTCCGATAAACTTTTGAAAAAGGACGGGACTTTCTTTGACAAAACCCTACGCTGGAAAGATGTGAATGTTGCTGTTTTAAAATTGAAATCGTCTCGTTTGTCAAAATTCTAGTGCTGAGATGACCGCTGTAGTCAAACAGTGTTTACAAAAGAGGATGGCACAGTTGGATTGGCCTCCGAATGGTTTGCCAGCGTAGAGTGACATGCTTCTTTCCGAGAAGTACACATTCACAATTCAACTGACCGTGTCATGCTACTTTAACTTGTCATCACTCTGAATATACATGCAATATCGTTCTGCTTGCGTGTATTTGATAATGCAAATGAATGGGAACACATTGACAAAAAAAAAATATTTGATATGTATATAATATAAATTTAATGACGGATACAAACAGGCATTTTATTGTGGTTATATATGAATTGTAAATCATACATTGTTTAAAGGGACATTAGTTGTCAAATTCATGTTCACCGATTTGACTCAAATTCTCATATTTGATTTATAACATTCTAAAACGTATATCCAAATATAAAATGTCTAAAATTAACAATTTTCGATGCACGGACTCGATAATATGTAACATTATTTCGTGTGTATTGTAGTCTAGACGCCATCTAATTAACCATCGAGGTGACCTCCGAAGACTGCCGACGGTCATATAACTCGATATAAACATAAACATAGATATAGATAGATAGCAAACTCGTTCAATTTTACTAGGTCTGTTTGATTTCATATTACAGGTTTAAAAATATGTTAATAGTCTTTTTACCTGTATAAGAATGAGTTTTGTAGATCGAATCAGTCAATCAAATGGTTTACCCTTGTTTCACTTCCAATGTTGACATTCTTTTCTTTTAATAGCTGAACACGCCTAGTTCATGCGTTATCCATCTCTAACTAAGGGTTCAATTGAAGTTCACATGTATACAGATTTAATGAGGTCGAATTATTCACTTGCAAGTGAATAATTCATTAGCGATGTTTTTACTTAAGGGGCTCGCGGGTATAAATCAAATTTATTTTTAATATAGGATTTCTATATTTTTTATAAATGAACTTTATCATATACTTAATAAAAAATGAAATAAAAAAAATGGGGTCACCGTTCATTTAAGCTCACAATCTGCCTCCGAAAGAAGCATACATTTTGTTAATGTCCTTTTTTCTGTTGAACTAATAGGAGAAATAGAGGTTATATCGAAATAAAAAAGAAAGAAATTACAGAAATCGCTTAAATTTTACAATTATTTAGTTTATGTACGGCTCATTTGAAAACAATAATAAAAATATAGGTCACCGATGAGTTAAAAGATATTTCAATTTTAATGCCACAAAATGCCATTTTGCACCAAAGGGAGATAATTTGGAGCTTTTTCAATCATATAAACATTTTAAAAGTCATCTGGGCCAAACCGAGTCGATTTTTGTGGTTGATTTTGTACCATATCATAAAGTAATAACTAATAGTGTAATAAATAAAATTTGTAATGAAAAACAAATGTTTAATTTTTCGCTGTACCCATGAGCCTCCTTAATTTGAGAAAACAGCACTAAACTGGCTGCTAATAGCGAATTATTGTATCACTATGTCACTCTCATTAATGATTGAACAAAACAAAAATCATATTTTATTTTTTTTTCTATATCTCGTAGCTAATGCCCCTTTAGCGGGAATATATTACTGGTAATTAAAAACAATACTGTGATTGTTCATCCAATATTACTACAGCTTTACGAAAACGGATTTAAAAATGTAAATAACACCTTATTTATTTCGACCTGGACATGTATTTGTCTTTGGTTCAAAATATGCTTCTAAGTGTAAACCATATGCATCATATCTGGCTGATAAATGCTATTGACATTTTCCTTTACATTAAATCAATATTTATTAAATGCTTTAAATGACAAATTGTTCAAATACTGTTTTAACTGTACGATTTTGTGTTGATTAAATGTGTGTTTATTCCAATGGATTTTGTATATCACGAACTTGTTTACAATATGAACAAAACAGACAATCATGTGTGGGATGAATCAGAATGATAGAATGTATCCAAACAAATGAGAACTTTGGGGTCTTTGTTCTTGAATGCGTTGAAGCTGTGATATGACATTACATTACTCGTTTGTGAGCATTTTTAATTGTTTATATTAAATATTATGTACTGCAAATCTCAAATGTTGTGGATCAATGATTTGGCATTAAGATTAAAATAATTCCAAAAGTATCAAACTTTTATTATGTTTTACTCTTTCACTGCAGTTTAGGCATTCTTCATTAGTTCAAAAACAAAGCAGTCGTTTCATTTATATTTAGGCTAGCTTTCAAAGGACTACTTAGTACTTAGGACTGCTGAAATGTGACCTTGTATCATTTTATACGTACATATGTTGATAGTTTGAGTTTAATGTACGATATGCAATGTAAAATGTGTAAGTAGTAACATATATTGAATTAAGTAAATATAGGCACGCGATGAACTCATGATTGCATTTTATCAAAACATGATAGGAAGACTGACAACAGGTTATGATCGCACATAAAGTGTGAAATTGTCAAGATAAATATCTAAACATCATTGGCATTGCTTTGTTTACACCTGATTCAAGCTAGTTATCAATTTGGGTCTCTTAAATTAGGAATTTAAAAGTATGCCATATGCATAATTTCGGGGCTAGTGGCTGTTGAACAACATTATAGAACGCAATGAGGAATTTTAATCACACCATCTAATTACCAATTGATTAAAATTATAAAATGTTGTCAACTTTTAAAACGTCAGGACTCTTGGTGTGCTTTGTTTGACTATCAGATAAAATTCATCAAAGTAAACTTGAATTGATAAACTTTAACATCTAACAGATTAATTGTTGAATTATCAGTAATAACAGCGCTACAACTTATCATTGTTGACCGATTTTCGCCTCTTTTACTGTAAGAAATTGATAGTTTTATGCAGCTTCTCTATTTGTGTAATAAAACTAATAGCGAATGAAAAAAGAGAACAAGTCCTTTAACTGAACAATTAAAACTATTAAACTGTTAAATAAGTTGTAATGGAAAACAAAGGATATGTGGTATCCATCCTTGACACAAAATCAGTACATGCATTGCCAAAAGACACAAAAATCAAAGGAATTGCGCTTTTATTGCTGTTCATCATCTCAAAGTCACAGTGAGGCCTTCAACACGGAGTGTTTGTTTTCATAACTGCTTTGATTTGTTTCGAGTCTGTGACATAAGGCGCGGAAGCGGAAACAAAACATAGAGATCCTACTATTCTGTCGTCAGGATCGTTAACATTTAGATAAAGTATATGTTTTCTTGTATTATTTATGATGGCCTGATACTTAACCCCTAACGAGATGGATTGTTGTTGATTTTCATGAGATTAAGACATAATCTTTCGATCGGTTTAATTGAGGTCTGGAGCTGGAATGTCAGTAACTGCTAGTAGTCCTTTGTTAATTTATGTTGATCATTGTCATTTTCGTCTATTGTAACAACTGACTCGGACTTCTTTTGAACTGAATTTTACTGCGCGTATTTCTGTGTGTTTGTTCATGTGTTTATTCCACATAGGCAAGAGGTATAGGCGGAGGGTTGAGATTTAACAAAACTTGTTTAACCCCGCTGCATTTCTGCGCCTGTTTCAATTCAGGAACCTCTAGCCTTTGTAAGTCTTGTGTGTTTTTCTAAATTTTGTTTCATTTGTAAGTTTCGGAGTTTAGTGTGGCGTCCATTTCGTTAAACTAGTATGCATTATTTTTAGGGATCAGCTGAAGTCCGCCTCAGGATGCGGAATTTTCTCGCTGTGTTAAAACTCATTGGTGGCCTAGGTCTGTTATCTACTCTTTTGTCAGGTTGTTGTCTCTATGACACATTCCCGTTTCCATTCTCTATTTTATTAATCTTTTCATTTGACATGCAGACATAGTCTGGGGTTTAAGTTCCCTTTTATACATCTATAACTATGTCAAAGCTTCATGACATTGTATGAAACTTTGAAAGCAGCCTTTTCAAAATCAAAATAAAGCATCGGATGAAAATGTCAATTAAAAATATCATATTTGGACTTTTGTAGTTAATATAACACTTTTACACTGACAGCAGTCAACACACCACACTGACAGCCACCAATAGAAGGCGAGACACATGGTTCCGTAGAACTTGATCACACAACACTTCAAAAACCAAGTTAATTATCACTTAATAGGACCAGTTACTACGATAGCTAAAATTCATATATGCCTTTTGGACGTTGATATGTACGGGGCACACCCGATATTCCGACACCCCATCAGTCCGACACCCAATTGGTCCGTCACCCCAATAGTACTACACCCCATTGGTCCGACCCCCAATAGTCCGACACCTTATTGGTCTGACACCCAATAGTTCGACATTCCATTAGTCCGACATCGAAATATTAAAAAACCAATGTATTTATTTTTATATTAGGAAGCCAAATAAAAGGTTATTTCAATATTAAGAAGAGGACATTGTCCTTCGTGGAACAGGTGATGCAAGCTTGGTTGATTTATTAGTACTAAAGTAGCAGAATTTTATCACCACTAGCTAAAAGCCCAAAATACTTTGATAAGTCTTTGCGAATTGCTTTAATATCTCTTGATACGCTATTTCAAAGATACAAGTTAAAAGTGATACAGTAAAAAAAAATAAAGGAACCAATGAAACTTTGCTACTTGCACGATTATATGTGTGAATATTGCTTGAGTGAATATGACGAACGCGTTTTTTGGATTAACTCTAGCGATAAAAGTAATAACGGTTAACTAACTAGAACTTCTAATTTAATGAATTTTTCGAAAGTTGAGCTAAAATGTAGCAGTAATGTCATTTATTGAAGAAGAACCAGTTTAGTCTGTTTATATGGGCACAAATATTTAAGAAAGAGTGAAATTAGGGCAGCGCACTTGTGTTAAAATGTTCTGCCGTAATTTCGCTCTTTTCAAACAGTGGGTAAACTGGTTTAATTATTATCTCCGTTCCAAGTAATACTCTTCAGTTTTTGCCGCGTTTGCCTTAAGGAATCTATTGACTACAGGAGTTTACAAAATATTCTCTGGTGAAATGAAACAGGGAAAATAACAATATAATAGCTTTATCATAAAAATAATTTCAACATTTTCCTCGACACGATAACCGATAAGATCATAAGATTTTGGAGTAAGGTATAAAATCAGTATGTTTATTTTGCTTTGATATATATTCAGATCCAAACGGACACGGAAACCACCACTAGTATTTATTTCTTTAATAGCTGTATAAGTCACAGAAACATGCCAATACTCGTCATATGTATGGAGCTAGAGCAGAGAAGTTAAAAAGAACTAATATTAATTAATTTTTGTTTGCTCTTACTCCAGTGGCACATTTTGCAGGATAACAACTAATTAATAATAAATCCTACAGGTCAATCCAGTAATAAGGGTCGAACAGAATGAAGGGCGGTAATTTGGAAGCAGTAATATTCAGTGTAAGTCCATTCTGACGGCATCAGTTTTAATTGAGTTTAACAACCTTAATGAAGCATTCAATAAAGAACCAAATACTATCCATTATACAATATTACTATTGATATTTTACTTTCATTTTTATATAAAGTTTTCGATTTTAAATTCAAATTCGGTGTAAATGGAAACCAACATGCTTGGATAAAATACGTTTTGTTTTTATTGTAAATGAAACTTTTCAGTTTTGACCGTTTCGGAGAGTATATTGCAGCCTGGACATTTTCTTTTACGACGAGAGACTCTTCTACAAATTCCAAATTCTATTCACCCTAAAAGTGACTGGGGTATAGAAATATATTAACTTTTGTGTTTTTTTTCTCGATAAACTTAACTCCTTTTGCAATTGGTTGTGCGGATGTATAAATACGCAGCCACGTCCAGTCTAAATAAGAATGTGTAAATCCGATACCTCATGTAGAGAGTGCCCCGCTCTCTGCACTTGAAGAAACTTTACAACAACTCTTTGATAGGTCCGTAGCTACAGATGGGTGCAGTCCTAACCTGTACAAAAGTTAACTTGGAGCAGACTTTTTGACTGCTTTCCAAGTTAACTTGAGAAATTTTAAGCAGACAAGCAAGTTAACTTCGTCGTTGGTAGACAAGACCTAGGTCTGCTTTTTTAGGACTGCTGCAGACCTATTGAAAAGTCTGCTCCAGACCAGACCTGTGGACAAGTCTGCTATGAACCAGTCCTGAGAACAGGTCTGCCCCAGATCAGACCTGAGGACAGGTCTGCCCCAGACCAGACCTGTGGACAGGTCTGCTCAGGACCAGACCTGTGGACAGGTTTGCTTCTGACCAGACCTCAGGACAGGTCTGCTTATGACAGATTACCGTGTTTAAGACTTTTCATATTAGACCTGAGCTTTTATTGTGTAAACAATAATCGTATTGTTCTTTTTTTCCAGTATTACACATTACTATACTCGTCTATACTCGTTAGTGACTCTGTATACATAATATACACATTAAAATGTCTTTTTCATTTCATATTCTTATACTTTAAATAATGGCAATACAATTTCACACTTGTTGATCGACAAATATACATGCAGCTATCATAACAGAAAGGACAGTTTTTTTAATTAGAAGGCGGATAGAAATATTATCGGAAAACTATTTCTATATGACGGGATATAAACATTATTGTTTACATTGCTTCGTTCCCGATTATTTGCAGTCTCTTCCTAACTCTATGCATTACATGAATTAATCGTAATTCACCTTGTTAGCCTTGGATTTACGATTCTGTTTTTGACAAAATGTGAAATGTTCAAACGAAATTGTATAGTGTCCGGATATATAAGGTGTTGTAAACCATCCCGTCAATTTCGGCAGATTCATCTTTACCAATTACATGTATTATAAAAGATATCTTGGACGTCTGAAAAATATACCCGTTCTGAACATGTATGAAATATTTGCCCTGGACGTTTAGCTACCAACAAAATCAATCAACCGACATAATATACTAACAGTCAGTAAATCCATCCTGACATGAAAAACATTACTGGTGATTTTTGTGATAATTCAATTATTTGAATAAAAGAGGATATGCTGGCACTGTTAATTGATGCAGAAAGAGAAACATTAGTAATATGGGCACTCTGAGTTATAGCCGACCATAAACATGATAAATATTAGTAACTGTACAGAGGGACAGTCTATACTAACAGTATAGACTGTCCCTGCTGTACACCAATAGTGCTTTTATTGATCATGATTATTTTATACAATCTAAATGCTATGCGTTATTGCTATTATTTATCGATTTCATCTGGTAACCAAGTTTATAAGATTAATGCTACATTTTAAAATACATCAGAACTTTTAACATAGAATACATGTGTATACGACTTACAGAATTTGATATGATTATTGAAAATATTCAATGCATGTTAGCATGGTAACCAATATCGTTCGTTTTTAATTTATAAAAAAGAAGATCACGGAAAAATTTGTATAACAAGCAAAGTTTTACGCGTACTTTATTTACATATGTATTTAATTTGTATTGTTTATATCAAGAAACAATTAAGACATTTAAAGATATTCTATAAAAATTTCGTTGTAGAGCGGTCCTGGTTACAAGTTAACTTAGTGTTGAGCAGACCAGCCAAAAGTAAACTTGGGATCAGGTCTGGTTAGATCGGAGTTTATGACAGAACTGGTTTCGAACTCAAATAGTAGCGGACCTGTATCCAAGTTAACTTTTTCGGCAGTAATAAAAACAGTCCTAGGACCAAGTCCGCTTTTCAAGTTAACTTAATTGTTGTCCTAGGACTGGTCAGAACAGTCCTAAATCCTGTCACAGGTTAACTTTGACCAGTCAAAATGACTGGTTAGCAAGTTTACTTGCTGTACAGGTTAAGACTGCACCCATCTGTAGTACCCACACTTGTCTACTTATATTTGTTCCTCCTAATAGAAGTTCCTCTGGAAATATTGTTATAAACAATGCTATAATATATGTTCCCTTTTGGAACAAATATTATAAACCTTTTATTCCGTCAGGAACAAATAACGTTATATTTTTTCGAGTGGAAATATTATTCCAGAATATTTTTTTCCATTTGGAACATATATGATAAAGGAACTTCTGTTTCATGATAGTCTGTTGCCAAGCCAAATTTCTATCCCTATCCAATATACACCCATTTTCCCGTGGCATTACATCTTTTCCGCCCTCAATCCAGGTTGATTCCTTATTATGTATAGGACATACCTTTTGTATTTACTATTGATTTGTTTTCGTCCTTACCATGCATGCACTATTTGCCACTGGACGTAAAGAAACCAACAACCAATCAACCAAATCCCCTTTTTAGCGGAGTGTTTTTATGAAATATCTAGGACACACTTTCACCGTTTTTGTCAAGCAAAACAATGCAAGGTTGTCGAATGCCTTATAAGGTCATGGTATGTCGTACATACCAGAAGCGAAGTGCGGTCTTTTCCATTTCTTCATATATGAAGTAGATTGTGTCGGACTATTGGAATGTCCGACCAATGGGATGTTTGACAAATGGGGTGTCTGACAAATGGGGTGTCTGAATAGCGGGACGACCCCATATGTATTACAAGAACAAAAGGACACATCGTTGATAAGTTTATTGCATCAAAAATAATCAGGATTCGTAAAAACAGTAGGTGCATTATTGTTGGAGGTTCATTACTGTAGAATACTGATCAAAGAATTGAGCATTAATTTTGTTTACAGAATTACTTTTGTAACTATTGTAAGCTTAAAACAAAATGCAAGTATCAAATATGACTAAAATGGTTTGGCTTACTTTTTTCCAAATGGGTTAAAAACTGAAAAAGGCTACAAATATGAGTAACCTATTTGATATAAAATTGATATTATTACACGGACTGTTGTGGAAAAAAACCCATTTTCAATATATATAATTCTACAGAACCACTCACATTTACAATAACGAAGGAGATAAATATTATCCTGATTTAAAGAAATTTCTCGTAATTTGATTGGCTGATATTGTCTTAATAAATTTCAGTGCAATTTTTTATTAGGTCAATTCGAATTATCTTCCTTATACCATTGACCTAAAAAAAAAAAAAGATATGAATTTTATTGACCCGATAAATTTTCGTATTAGGACAATTGCACACCGTGTAACTAATAATAGCATTCTATTTCGACTACCCCTATTCCATTGTAAAACTGCAAGACAAATATTTGTCAACTTAAAAATCATCGTTAATGGTTAAGTCATTTATTAAAATAGGGTGCACATTAAAAATGCCGATTTTTTTCTAACTTTCCACTGTACATTGAATGAAATGTATTCAAAAATGAAAACTTATTAATTGTATCAACTACACTACGTTGTACAAAGCAGCATTGCCACTACTTTTATCACAAACTAGTAGAGAGTTGTTTTCCGTGCTATAGTATACAGCATTTGGTTCGGAAAGGCCGTCATCTTTATTAAGTAATATCTTGCTTGCTTTTCCATCATGTTGAATAAGCACTAGATTGTTCGAATCACACCCAACGACAAATACATTTTGATTATTGTCAAGGGATAATGCTGTCGGAAAACGAATGGAAACATCCTTATATTTCCATATTTCTGTACCGTCCATGGTGCAACAATGTACAGTATGCTTGAATGAACTTGTGTAGTATATCTTTCTACCTGAAGTTGTTATATTTCTTAATTCGACTCGCTTGCATTTCACTTCTCCTATTCGTTTTCCAGAAAGATCAATAACAACAATTCCCTCCGTGCCTCTCGCAACATATAGTTTTCCATCGTTGAACGCCAAACCATAGCATTTGAAATCTAGCTCTAAAGTCTTATCAACACAACCATTTTTTACGAGAGCGATACGTTTATCATTTCCGCAAGACACAGCCACGATATCCGAGCCACACATAGCTATATCATAGGACGAAAAAGATGCAGTAATGTTACGGTTATGTTGACCGAATGCATCGCATTCTTGTATATGATTAGATTTATAGTAAGAGTTTGTTATCAATAGGTGTCCACTTGGTAAAATTATGCATCCATAAACAAATATACAATCATCTTGTTTTTGAAGTTTGATGTTTTGTTTAATTGAAGAACTACATCCTGAATACGTCTCTTTATCAGGTTTCTCTGTATCTGTGCTTGTCCTAATTTAGCGTCATAGAAAATTAAACCAGATTCACGTTTTCAATCTTGATTTGACCAAATTGATCAATTTGTTTGAAAAGATTATCAATGATCGGATGAAAATCAAGTTCAATATTGTAACTTCTAGAATGGCTACTTGCTAACTTTATAGACTTGATCTCTTTATCGAGGTCTTTATATACTTGTCGCGTGCCGAGAAATACGTGAAGGTCAGACGCGAACTCTTTCAACTTTAATGTTTGTTCTTTAAACTTGATCAAGTTTTCTGTGCATTTTGAAAATTATTCAAATCTTTGATGCTTTCTGATAAACATTCGTCAGATATTGATGATAACTCTTGTAATAACCTTTGTTGCAACTCATCAAAGTAACGAACAGCTTTCTCCCTGGTGTTGTTAATGATTTTCTCAATATCGCGTCTTTTGGTCTGGATTGATTCATATACTATATGTCGATCACGAATAAAAGCTTCCAGATTATGCATCGATCTATCAATGGTATCTTCAAGGTCCTGCATTACCGTAGAGTGTTTTGCATTTATTGCTACATCCTCCAGAGGCACAACATCCAGGCACATCTTGTGCTTAGAGGACACGCATGCTTTGCAGAGTGCTTTATCGTGAGTTTTGCAAAACCAATCATATATTTTGTTGTGCTGATGACAGGTTTGCTCAACGTTTACATTTTGTATATTATAATAATTATCTATTGAAATGAGATGATGACCTCGAGAAAGCTTTGTTGCCTTATGAACCTTTACACAGTCTAGACAAAACTTTTCCTGGCATTCAACACACCATTTAGTAGCTTGCACTGTTTTATTGTCGTAACAACATGGGTCGCAAAAGACAGGCGTTGACATTGTTATATATCTATCAAATAAAAGAATGAATTTACGATAATTAGATAGTCGAATTAATACAGTTATAGATTACTAGAAAGTACAAATGTATGGTGTATGACGTAGGTTCACAAGGGAGATAATAAGCAATGTAAATTCAGAAAGTATTGCAAAAAGTATTACGGAATAAGTTTCACAAAATGAAAAGTAGTATTTTACTTTAAAGCAGAATTATTTGTATGCACAATTTCATGAAATCGCAGTTGTGTCCATAGTTTAAAAATCGCAATAATAAATGCACGCAAAAGTTTCTGATAGTACAAAAGGGGCACTTCTGATCTGTTCGTACCACAATTAGACACGAACCAATTGATTTTCTTGGGCGGGTACACCAGATATACGCCCCAATTCCAGCCAGACGTGACTGCGAATTTATATTTCATGCACAGCCAAACGGAAGTCCCACTTTGTCAAGAGTTTTACTGCCAGTTGAAAGAAGACCTAGATGGTACGCCGTTTTTGCGTTAATAGTTCGAAATCATCAACATCACAATGATAAGCCAATCTGATAAAAAATCATGACAGATAAGCTATATATCTTTATACGTATATACTCAGTAGGTATGACTGATTCTGGAAATCTTTTAAACTAGATCCCATATTTTACAAATGGTTAACAAATACACACAGAACTATTATCAAAACGTTAAAAATTGGAATGTCGGACGTACAAGACCATACGCATGATAACCTTTACAGACATGTTTTTGCAGGAATGTTCTACGGCATATTTCATTTACGAATTTTTGTAGAAATAAAGTTTTCACCATGGTCAAATTTCAGAAAATGGTAATTTATCGATTTTTTTTTTTTTTTTTTTTATTTTAACATACGGTAATATGTTATTTCGTTTAGATAAACGATGCTTAATAGAGTACACAGATCGAATATTTCAAAACCAGCTATTTACAACATTCACATTTACACAAAAATTAAAAATGCAACGTAACTAGTATGGAGTAAAGGCCAGGAGCTCGGGAATGTTATTATAGAACGTAATTTGTCCTCTACCAAATAAAAACACAGGGAGAATAAAACAATTTTTCTGGGCCCCTGTGCTTAACCAGATATCGATACTGAAGCATTTGACAGTAAGTCATCTATGTAATGAATGGATATAAAAAAAAAGTAAGAAATGAACATACTTCAGCCCGGTTAAGTTGGTATTATTCTATGTCATGTACTTGTATATTTATTGAATCTTAACAGAACTACATGGTATATAAGTAAAAACAATGTGCGTCATTTTCAAAAAATGTCCAAGTATGAAATTGCAAAATTGAATAAAAGTTACTAATTTAAACCCACTCTTAAACACACTATGTAAACGGTGTCCTCTATGAAATGTGCCTTCGAGTTCTAGGTGTACTGTGACTTTCATTTTGCAACACCGAATAACAACAATACATTAAGTTTGATATAGCCTGTTTTGTTTACTATATTGATTCTCCACATTTTAAAAACATGATGTTTTTCAGAAGGAATAATGCATTCTTTAATTTCATATTTATATAAGAATAATAATACAATTTAAAAGTATTTGTGTGCATTGTCTAGACGTTCTATGGCGTTCCAAGATTTATGACAATTTCGTTAGAAAATGTTGTTATAAACGCCAAAACATGAATTAAAAATACTGAAGCATACCATAGCTCATCATGGAAATAAAAAGTTGAGATGCTGATAAAAAAAAAAATAACGCCAACCACTGTTCATTACGGAAATCGAACTATAAATTATGTTAATTTGAAACCTATCTGAAACAGATATTCATACATACCTTCGGACAAGTATTTACAAATGCATCACTTTTGGAATCGCCGTTAACAGTTAGTCAGAAAAAATAAATAAACAAAACAGCATATCATCAACCCCATATAAATAGAAACTATCCGAACGTTTTCCAGGTTCCGACTACATTCTGAAATATATTGCTAAACTTGATGTCTATACATTTAATATTGATGATGATGGTAATAAAGAGGATGATATATGCCTTTTGATGATGATATGCAAAGAATTATCGAACTTTTACCAGAGGTCATAATTGTCTTAAAGGAAGACGAACAGTTTGAAACTATAAAACAGTTTTTTTTAACATGATCCAAGACAAAACTTTTCCGGTAAACCAATGTTCGTATCTTCTGTTTTAAGATGTAGTTAAACTACTAAGGTCAGATATAATGTTTGGGAAATTAGATATTCGGATACATTTAAACATCTGGTAAATTGGGGGTAAATTGTTCCATGGAAGATTTCATTGATTTATGTCTTTAGAAAAGTTCACTTTCAGATTTTTCAATGGAGGCTCAAAACTGCTCAACTTTGCCGTTCTATGAAGGTCAAATTTACAAGCCATCCAGCTTGATCAAAATAATTAAATGAAACCAGGATTACCTCCGAACATGCTTGAAAGATTTTCTGTATAATGATAGATTGACAATAACAAGATTTGTATAGACAGCAAAAAAAAAAAAAAAAAAAAAAAATTCAATCAAAGTGACAGTGTTTATCTGTTTGGTTTGAAGACAAGCGAACTTGATATTTACAATAAAAAAAAAATAAATCCTTAGCCGTAAGGGCGATATTCTGTATACGCCTCAGTGATAGTGGTTTTCACCAGTTTGTATCACATGGATGAGACTCTAGATGACTGTCTAAAAGCTCGTCTTGACATATACTTAGTCTGTAGCTAGGTACAAAGTCCTAAAATAGTTTGTAAGAGGAGTTACTTTTCTCATGCAAACCCAATGTGTGCTTATCCGGTTTTCAAAATTTTAATTTCAGAGAATGAAAATTTACAAGAATATTCGACTGTTATGTCAAATGACACACAAAACGTATACATTGACTAATAGTTTCATACATTTGTACAAAGTTTGCGGGGTAAGGATATGGTAAATGTAACATTACACGCCAATTTGATCACCCTAGAATAGAAAAAACTGATAGCTGAAAAGTTGTAATATTTTTATAACTACAACAAGAAGTCACAGTACACAAAAACATGGTGGCACAGTACCGTATTACAGATTATGGAGGCGAAATCACAGTACACTTGCAAACTAAACCGACTACACATATTTTTGTCCATGTAAAAGTATAAAAAAGCATAAAGGATCATGCTTTATATCAAAGATAAATGATTTTGAAGAGGAGTTTAACTCATGCTTTGGCATTTGTAACAATATTTTCTAACTATATTGTCAAAAATCTTGGAACGCTACAGAACGTTAACATGGTTAAGACAATACCAAAACATACTTTTAAACTGTATTATTATTTTTATATAAATATGCAATCAATGAATGCAAAATTCATTCTGTAATACATAATATATTTCAAAATATGGAGAATCAATGAGGAAAACAAAGTAGACATACCAAAGTTAATGTATTGTTGTTATTTGGTGTTGGAAAAGGGAAGTCACAACACATCGATAACGCGAATACACATTTCATAGAGGACACCGTTTACAAAGTGTGTTTAAAAGCAAATCAAAACAAACAATACTCATGAAACAACATATAAAAGATGCAATCTTGTATATCAAATTAATGTAGTTACATGTATATAACATCCATAGTTTAGACGATTTATACAAGTCAATGATATAGTAGATCATAAATATATAGTGCTCTATGGAACTCTGTCTCTATGTGATTAACTAAAGTATAGAAAGAATAAACTAAGGTATTCTGAAAATGCAGTATATGATTAAGAGATGCAACATACATCATGACAATTAGTTTGACATAGAATTAGTAGTACTTCACAGAATAATATATTGCTATCATGCATTAGTTCTTTCTGATTTAGATTTCTGTAGAATCATGAAATCAAGATATTTACTTGATTTAATTTATCAGTATAAAGATTTCATAGTCATAGTCCATTAATCACATTAATCTTAATGATTATGAAGTCTATCTTCAAAATCGTTGATTCATGAATGAATTCTATATTATGAAACTATTAACAGCAGTACTTATTAGTATTTCTATTTATTTGATATATCGTTAAATCATTTTAATAGTGTTGATAAGTTGTAATCATCTTAATTTATGTTCCTCTAATAATTCTTTAATTGAATGTTTATGTATAATTCGATGTTAACTTTTATTGATCATAGATAATTCCCTTTATTTAGTATTATCAGCATATTTATATTCTCAAATGTTCAGATGATATGTGAATATACGTTTTTCAGTTTAGATTTTTCAAAGATGTAATAGATGTAAGACTATCATTATATTTCAAATTATGTTATTCAATATTTTATTGTAATATGTTGTAATATGAAATGAAGATTTAAAAGATTTGTCATAGATTTTAGTATAAGATCTAGGTTAGTAACTATTCAGTTAATAAAATTCAATATCATAAATATGATTATCTGAATTCAACATTAATTTTAGAACTAATAGATTAGTAGATATATTAAATTTAACTGTAATGTAAATTTTGATGTAATTCAAAGATGTATTTCAAATATAAAATAGGTAGTATGATAAATTGAATTTCAATTAGTCAGTACAATGTATGAAAATCAAATGGTCGTCCCCTTACTTTTAAAATCTCACGAATGCAAGACATATCTCTGGCAGATTCTGTAATATTGCAGCTAATATCGAAAAAAAAAGAACCCAACTAGTACGTGATCAACGAGGTCATTAGAATACCTGAAAATGTCTGTATAGATTGATTATATTATATAAAATTTGACAAGTAAGGACCTCAAATCGGTAAACTAATGAAATAAGGTTTTACATGATATATAAAAGTGATACAGCGCTTAAGACTCGATTATTTTCATACTTGAAGGCTAAATGTTGATTTTTAAACATTATAAATTCACATTTCTATAAAACCAAATTTATAGGTCCAGTATCCTACCTTTATAAGTTTCAAAACAGAATTGTTGTGTTTAAAAATAAAATAATCCCATCCTGCTATAACTGTTAATTCAATAACAAGTCGTAGTTGTATAGAGTTATATCATTTCATTTGACACAATATAAAGTTAAGATTTAGAAATATCAAACATCTTAATCGTGATAAGTTCTACACAAAAAAAAAAAAAAAAAAAAATCTGATAGATATACACCACCACCCCTTTTCACACAAACACACACACTACCCTCTACCCACTCCTTTTGAATTAGTTAGGACAAACAGCATTGTACTCCTAAAAACAAAATTATTTATTTAAATTTACCTGTGTACATTATTTTATTTAACGCCGTTTTGTCCTAGGTTAAAGTTATCTTTTTGACATTGAAACATCTTTTTTATTTATATTGTGTCATAGATCTAACTTATTCGTTCAGTGTCTATTTACTTGTTTTTGTGTATTGTCTTTTTGATCAAGTTAAGCCATTTCAATTGATATTTTATTGTGTGTCTTTTTATGTTGTAATGTATACCACTGTTTCAGGTTAGGGTGAAGGTTGGCGCCTGTTAAAACGTTAAAACCCGCTGCATTTGTATGCACCTGTCCTAAGTCAGGAGCCTGTTGTTCAGTTGTCGTTTGTTGGTGTGTTTCATAAGTGTTTCTCGTTTTTCGTTTTATATATAGATTAGACCGTTGGTTTTCCTGTTTGAATTGTTTTACACTAGTCTTTTTGGGGCTCTTTATAGCTTGCTGTCGGTGTGAGCCAAGGCTCCGTGTTGAAGGCCGTACTTCGACCTATATTTGTTTACTTTTTACACATTGTGACTAAGATAGATAGTTGTCTCATTGGTACTCATACCACATCTTCTTATTTATATTAACAACGAACTTTTTTTTTATCTTGACGATAAAAAATTGTAATTGCTTTTTAATCTGTGACTATCTATGTTTGAGTTATAACACACATTTATAGTCTGTCGTAGTAGAAGTTTGGATGTTGAACGTCCTACAAAAGATCTGAATCCTGTAAGCCGGCGGTTCCATTGCGGAATTTATTTTTATAGCATTATATTTTAAACAACGACCGTACATCTTTTGATGGGGCATGCTTTTTTTTTTTTTTTTTTTTCTCATGTCAAACATTATTGTCGACTTAAATAAATAATAATAATAATAAAAAAAATAACATACAGAAATTAAAAAAGAAATTTCGAAACGCAAACTTGTGATATTTATATTTCCCCTAAAAATGTAAAATAACAAAAATACTGTACTCCAAGGAAAATTCAAAACGGAAAGTCCCTTATCAAATGGCAAACCGAAAAGCTCAAAGGTCATATTCCTGACTTTGTATGGACATTTCCTTATGTAGAAATGGTTGATTAAACCTGGTTTTATAGCTAGCTAAACAGATCATTTGTATGACAGTCGCATACAATTCCATTATATTGACAACAATGTGTGAGCAAAACAAACAGACATAAAAGGTAAAAATATCAAAAATTGGGCTACATCAGTCAACATTGTGTTATAATCTGAATCACTATAAAAACAAAAAACTATGTCAACAAAGAAAAACAAAATGGCATATAGACACTCAATACACAAATTACATTAGCAAAAATGAAAGCAATAATACAAAAAAATGACCATAGCACAATAACACAATGACGGGATGCAATTTACAACTTTATTCAGCATTCATAGCAGACATTATTGACATACTAGAGCCTTTTACAAGTACATTTGTGTATAAATCGTCTACTTGAATTGCTAAGGATAAAGTATCAAGTTACAGAACTGAAATCATGACTTTTCAATATCACATTTTTGCATATTCTCAACAAAGATACCAGACGTATAATTTAGTACGCATAAGGCTCGTTATTAGCGTTCGAATCGAAACAGTGAGATCGCAAATTCAAATACGAAATTAAAAAGCATTGGAAAGCAAAAATTTCGCAAACATGCATAATCATGCTAATATAATGGCTCCATGAGCTCGGATATTTGCACAGAAGCATTACATTTTATCTAACCGAAAAAGTACAAATATCAAATGTTCTATTTATATTTTTCTACAAAAATTTAACAAAGAAGTATAAGCAGTTTAAACGGTTATCTTTGTGTAAGACTGTGAATTTATTTTCTGAAGATTATACTCTAATTGCTATATGACTACACTCCGACTTCTATATTCAATTGCACCCTTTTGCAACATGTTATTAATAAAGAAACGCTAAGTTTAACGTACAGAATGTTATCTGTTGAGGATATTGCAATTGATTGATATCTGTGCAGGGGGTCTTTTTTTTTTCCATTTCATATCTTTTTACATTCATCCTACAGAATGACCCCATCTTTGTAAACGGTTAGATTGCTGGTTGTTAGTTTTATTTGCTTGATTATGTATATATATATATATATATATATATGTCTGTACAAGAAAAATGATCAAGTTTATACAAAAGATATTGTTAAATTTACTTAGCATTTTATTTGACGATAGTTTGAAATATAGGATTTAAAACAACAAATAAAAATACAGAAATATATGCTTCTAGTGGTTTTTTTTTTTTTTTTTTTTCAATTGACTTTGAACATATCAAACTAAAACAGTTCGCATTGATTCTTTTAATAATTTAGATTTGCATTTTAGAACTTCTTTTATATCTATTATTAACGAAATCAGTTTGCTTCAGTACCTTCTTAATCAAAATTAATCCTATTTTGACTAAATAAGTTATTCCTATAAAACAACACATTTGACATAAAAACAAGTAAAATAACAAAAATACCAAACTCCAAGGAAAACTCAAAACGGAAAGTCCTTTATCAAATAACATGCTCAAAAGCTCAAACACATCACACGAATGGAAAACAACTGTCATATTCCTGATTTGGTACACACTTTTTCGCCTACTTTTAAAAGATAAGCCATTTTTGTAATTTTAGTTTTATTGCAATCAGTAATCTTATTTTTGTTGATCATGTATTGATGGTCTTTTTTGCAGTGCACAGTTTATGTCTATCTATTATAGTTTTGAAAATTTTAAAATACAAAAATTATTTAACAATTGTCATTTAAGGGCAATAACTCCATGTCCGTAAGGAAATTGATACTTTTGTAGCTCTTATATAGTTGATTAATTTTGCTACTTATTGGTTCTATCTAAATAAACAGTTTTTCAAATAATGTGCTATATTACAAAAATTTGTCGAAATATTAGTTTAAGGGCAACATATCTTGTGAGGATTCATTCAATGGTTTCGGTCGTATTAGCATTTTATATGTCTCATATTGCTGATCATGTTTACTGTTTACATTTGTAAGTATATTTTATTGTTCTTGAGATAAGTGACATAAACACAAAATTCGTCAAAAATTGTCTTTTAAGGACCATAACTCCTTAATAAGTCATCCAATGGTTTTGGTCACTTGGCTTTTTTATAAATCCTATATTGATGATATTTTTTGCTTATTACAGTTTTTATTTATAAATTTATTGATAATTGACAAAAACATGAAACATTTGTCAAAACTCGTCATTTAAGGACCATACCACCTCAATGAGTCATCCTCTGGTGTTTGATAATTGGCATTTATTGTATGTCTGGATATGCTGATCAGTTTTGCTTTAACAGTTTCCAACTATCTAATATAATTATCGGTGATAATTATACATGATTATAGTGAAAATTGGAAGTAGGTATATCTTGAATTTCTGAGTATTCCCTTCCCCCTGTCAGATAGTGTCTGTCTATTATGATTTTCGATATAAGAAAATTAATGCATTTTTGTGGATCTTGAATTGCAGATTAGTTTTAACCTATCTAATATAGTTCTGAATAATTGGGCAAAAGGATAAAAACGAGTATCGTCTTTTATGGAAATAAACTCATCATAGATACCAGGATTGAAATTTTGTATTTGCGCCAGACGCGCGTTTTGTTTACAAAAGACTCATCAGTGACGCTCGAATAAAAAAAAAAGTTAAAGAGGCCAAATAAAGTACGAATTTGAAAAGCATTGAGGACAAAAATTCCTAAAAGTTTTGCCAAATACAGCTAAGGGAAAATAACTCCTGTAGTAGTCATCTGATAATTTTATAGCAAACAGGACGTAGGTAAATTGACATGCTGAACATGTTTGCTTCGTCAGCTTTTTTCTATCCATAATAGTTTTCATAGTATGAGATGCATTTTATCTGTATGTTCTATGCAATCAACGGCGGCCATGTTTTTGACTGACTGAACAATAAACAACTTTAATCTGAATACCCTAAGGATCATTCACCTCAAGTTTTGATGGAATAAGTTCAGTAGTTGCAGATGGAAGATCTTCCCAACAGTTTACGACAACGAAGGACGCCAAGTGGTGAAAATAGCTCGCATGGCAATGGCCAGGTGGGCTAAACAAAAGTGAAAGATATCTTAGATGATGTGTTAAAAAAAATACAAGATCTTAAGAACGGGACAACTTGAAGCAACAATCGATTTGTGCAATTTTTAGGTAATACAAACTTGCAATAAAATTTTGCTAAAGAGGAGTTTGCAATTTTAAATTGAGAGAAAAAAAGATGTTCGAACTGTTTAAAATGAGCAAAATTAGCCGCAGACAGGAGAAAGGGGTAATGAGGATTTGAAACAAAACGTCACACATATCCTTTATACTGTTAACACGGAGTTAAATGTTGCCTATGTAATCACAAAATTCAACAATTGATTAAGCCTCAATACAGATGGCGACAAACAAAAACTGTATGTAAAATTACCATCTAAGGTCAATTCTGTCACAACCGTCATTTCAACCTAAAACATCATCTTCGTCAATCAATATAGCTAATTTTAGTTTGATAACGATTTAAGAATTTTTACTATGTTCCAATTCGAAGAGTCAACTAATATATAGCATACCCCTTTCTTTGTTTATCACACGCTGGATTAAAACCTAAGTATAAATGATAATGATAGACATATTTAAGAAACATAAAGATTATACAAATAAAAAATTGAAAGGTCATTTGAAGTATGAAAAAAGTCCTAAATAACTGAAATAAAACCAGCAGTTCCGAAAAAACCCTGGAAATACACGTATATACAAATAGCTTAAACGTTTACATATAAAAGAAAACTAACTCTGTGCAGACTAACTATTTAATTTTGATTCAAAATAAATTGATAAACGTGCTTACCGACAGAACAGCTATCGGCCAAAAAGGAATGGAGGAAATATTAGTTTACAGTATTTATATAGTTCTTTTAAATTTGTTATCAGCTAGAGAAACAATAGTTCATAGATTGAAATCTTCAGATGGAAAATCGTATCATGTGTTCGACCTTGAAAAGACATCCTAGCGCGTTGTAAAATGTTAAATGATAACTCAAGTGCGATTTGGCACGTTAACACGTAGACACAAAAGGTATCTGACTTGCTTTTATATTTACCCATTGATCAACATGCCATTAATTCAAAACTAATTGCCCTCGGTTTCAAAGTGAATAATCGAAACTCTTTGATTTTCATTGACTTACGTTTCAATATGTAATGTTCATTATATACTGATAATCAAACAGAAAAAAGCAAATATAAGCAGAGAGATTGAAAACATTAAAAAGATCAAAGAAATTTCAATTGTAGAACAAAATAGAAAAGCAAAGGATATGGGGTATCCATCCATGACACAAAATCAGTACATGCACAGCAAAAAAAAAAAAAAAAAAAACACACAACTAGTTATTGCTTTGAAAATTTAAGAACGACTAAAATCGACACTTCATAAGTTTTTCTGTTGCCAATAAAATTATTGTTGAATAAGGTTTGTCTGTGTCTTAACTCATGAAACACACGTTTTGGTTGTCTTAGACTTAAGACACGAAAAGAGTCACTGGCACTTATTGTTACGATTTTATCCTATTGCCAGCAGTGTTATATATGTTAGTCTGAGTTAGCTTTTAAAAAGCGATTGATGAATATGTAGCTATCAAATCTTTTCTGGTGTACATACCAAGTACTGATACTTTTTGCCGATCATTCAGTTCCCTTGGGTTATATATCTTTGTCGTTTTATTGTTCAATTGGTGTTGCCTCTTAGTGATAAGAAGTTAGTTCAAGAATGTTCTCGTTTCTGAATGAGGCATAACATTTTGTAATATCACAATATGGCATACAAAAACTTAAATGACCGATGGGTGCATAATCGCAAATCTCCGTCGTTACTCTTTAATCTTTATCCCCATATAGTACATGATCGATAAGAATATATCACTTTATGTTTTTTCTACTGAATGGATATCACTATAGGTTTAAGAAATGTCCCAGGTAAATATACAATCGATGTATCTCTACCCGAATCTACGCATTGTGACTTGCAAGAAGATTAAAACATGTGAAGTGTGTTAAAAACTAACCAAATTTTATTAAAGCTCAATCAGGTAAAAGACATCCAATTAGTGCTACAAGAGTGCTGTTTTATACTTTTGTCCTACATCGCATTGTCACCTCGTGTCACTTTAAATTTCTGGTAACCAATCATCTTCCCAGCTGGCAAATTTGGTTGTTTTTACGTTGAAAAGACGTCTTTATAGGACGTCAGAATGACGTCTTTTTTACGTTGAATTTGAAAGGTGAAATGACGTCTTTTTTGTGACGTCTTTTCAACGTCTTTAAAGTGATGTCTCTTCGACGTCTGTTTGGCGACGTCTTTTTCAATGTTTTTTTTTTTTGTGAGGTCTTTTCAACTTCTAATTTGTTTGTGGTGTCATATTCTCTTTGGGACCTTTTTGTCAGTGCCTTTATCATTGTGACCTCTTTTTTGCATTTTCATGATAAATTCTAAGGACTTTTTATCATGTATTTCTTGCGTTGCTTATTGATGTGTATAAATTTGATCAAGATCCATCAATGCATACTGCAGAAGTTATAACACACCATAGAAAAAGTGTACAAATGGACAAACATGAAGACTGATCAAAGAAAGGGCATCCACCATAGCCAGCTTCATACAACATAATCATCTAAGGAAACAAAATATCAGAATCGTAAGGATTTTGCTGAACGTAAATTGTTTTCGAGATAATTGCGAAAACCTGTTAATGACCTCTGTAGTCTATTCCTAATAACTGGGATCAAGTAAGTCCCTGGATTGAAAATCTGTTAATCAATTCCATGCAAATACAAAGTTTTGTTCCAGTCCTCCAAGTTGTTTCAAAGATGACGTGAAAAAAAGTTCAAGGACAAATAAAGACCTTGGCAGATGCATTTTAATGACAATAACCCAAACTGCCTTTCAGGTCAGATGAACTAAAAGATATTGGTCAAGTGTATTGAATTTTGTCAATGATTTTTATATGAAATAGTGAATTTGATTTTGAGTTTTTGTGTTTTAACACCACTTTTAAGCACCGCTTTTGGGCTATTTCGTGGCGGTAAGTTTTTATTGGTGGAAGAAGCCGGAGTGCCCGGAGAAAACCACCGACCTTCGATAGGAAATCTGACAATCCTAGTCAATTAAGATTGGAGTCGAGTGCACCCACACGAGCGGGGTTTCGAACTCACAACCTCAGTGTTGACTGGCTAGTGATTACAGTAGTAACTACTTTGACCAGTCGGCCACCGAGGCCCCCTGAAGTAATTAATGGATCTTAGGTCAATTTGAAAGAAATAAAGAAAAGAATAGAATTTATTTTATTTCTTTCTTCCCCCTCCCCCCAATCTGTCTGGAATATATTAAAGAGTCCTGGCAATACAATCAGTTACTTCTTTCTCTGTCCCATTGAAGGCCCTGGTTGCAACGTCTGTAATAAAAAAAAGAAACAGAAATATAACAATGTATATACAGTTCCGATTTGATATTTAGGATATATTCCGTTGTCAACACTTCTTTCAATATACTGTGACCTTGCCTTGTGGCATTTGAGTATTTTTTTCCAATCTTTTAAGCCACAATCATACCAGAGGAAGGTCAATCCAAAATAGTGTGGGAATACATAAAAACTATCATTATCATAAACCAGGAAATTATAAATATTTTAATTCCCTGTTGTGACTTTGGTCTGAAACTGTGATGAAAATTTCTGATACAAATACTCTGTAATTCAGCATACAATATTTATTCAGGCTTTGAAATAAGAACCGAAAGAGTAATTATGCTAATAGTACAATTTTGATTTTTTCTGTGACCATTACAC
Source organism: Mytilus coruscus (assembly GCA_017311375.1). NCBI lineage: Eukaryota > Metazoa > Mollusca > Bivalvia > Mytilida > Mytilidae > Mytilus > Mytilus coruscus. The sequence goes on from CM029605.1 coordinate 4,885,424, forward strand.
TAAATTATAACACTATATTACTAACTGATCAAGAAATAAGACCAAATACATACGATATCAGTTAAATATTTACTTTAATAATAATAATGCAGTTATAACTTTTCATAAAGCACTTCAACGGCAGACTAAGCAAGTGCCTACTTATGTGTTGATAGTGCAAACGTTAAGTAAAGACAGTTTTGTTGACTATAAGGAATTTTTTTTCTAAGTAATTCATTCAAAACTCTACGCCAAAATAAAGCAACTTTAATATGTAAAGACATTCTTACAGAAAGTATAATAATTGACAGTCAGTATTATAATAATGGATTAATGTTGTGCTTACCATTGACTGCGATAAAGTAGCCTCGTTTGAAGACATAGTGCACCCACCTTCCGGTCATTCCACCCGTCTTTAGCCTATAGCTAGGCAAGTAATTTTGCATAGTCAATGATAAACACAATATAATTCTTTAATTAATAGAAAGATACAAAATCATATAGTGTTTTAGAGATCTAAATGATTACATGGAAAATTCATGGCTGAATGGTGTCAAAGTAAACATGATAGAGTATAACTTTAATAACCAATCATATATAAAAGCCCAACAAATTAAACACCTAAGTATTATAATTTACCTCTAATTATCTTGAAAATTGTATAATCTTTAAATGGAAATTTACCCCTGTTACCACTTATATTGAACTTTGACATCAGCTCATTTGTCATCACCCTGAAAACAGTGTAAAATTATATAAATAATATTATCAAATAAGTAAAGAAATGAATTACACAGTGCATAGCTAAATGGAAACTTCCGGCACGTAACGGAACCTTTCAGAATAGAAGTATGAATTGACACTGAAGATCATTTAACACATAACTATATGTATAACAATCACATGTATGCAAGCTGGATAAACATGATGTTCAGGGCATTTTTTAATATATATCTTGTGTGATGTTTATTGATTTTAAAATAAAAAACAATGCACAAGTCAAAATTACATGAAACAGTGCACAAAATTACTGTTCTTTGGAGAAATAGATTTTTTCAATAAAAAATAGAGAAGACCGCTTTACATTGTAATAGAAAAAAAATATTGTGTACTTCTTCTGATAGACAGTTAACAAGAGAAAAAAATGAAAAGTTGAAGATAACAACAAACCAAATGGCAATTGTTTACAGATGGTCCTTTGGGTCCAGTATGCTAAACATGACATACTAGTACATGTCAAAGACGCAGGCCTAAAAGACCCAGTCAAATAATTAGGGCGGAAAAAAAATCCCAATAGTTCAGGAGCTTCATCTAATTATCCTTAATACTGCGCATAAATCTTATAATTTGACTGGACAAAGCAAACTGGAGAAGTTATTGTAAAACAAAAGAAATGCATGCATTTACTGACAGACTGATTATGGAACTGCTAAGTTTTCCTCAGAAACTGATTTCAACCCTGGCTTTAAATGGGGTCTTGATGTTTGTTTCTGTGTGTACTTTTTGCTATTTTGTGTTATATGTTAGTTGTCTGTCTCAATCTTTTTGATGTTCTTAGTTTTGTTCTTTGTTCATGGATTTCCCCTCTTTTTTGCTTGAATGAGGTCTCTTAATGAAATCTAGCTAAATACATACCGTCTCAACATGTTTCTTACACCATCTTTTAAATCCACACCTCCAACTGACAGTAACTTGTTTGTCTAAAACATATAATGAAAATATTTTTATAAAAGACGTGTCCATTACCAATCCAAGCAAAATTTTACAAATATTTCGATAAAGCGTGCCATGTTTTTAATTATATATCATAGATATTAAATATTATTTTCTATTTTGCTATAATATTTTTATTGACTATATGTCAGTTTCTTTCCCACTCAAGTGTTTCGGATCTCAATATAGGTCAAAACTGTCGATCAAGGCCGTTCATCCTCATCAGGTGCAGTAGCCTTATAATTTTGTGTAAACAAATGTAACTAATTAAGGGGGAGCACGACACCTAGTGGATTTGTGTTTATGATTCATTAGCGTCGTATAATTTGTTATACAACAAATACTTTATATCTTTGCGGTTGTCAAAAATTCCTTTATATTTTTATGTTTTTGATATGCAATAATAGGTGGTTTAGGAAATAACCTGTTGGCATTTGGGTTATATTTTCGATTAAGTGCCATTTTTTTTAATACATTTACCTAAATGTTTGAATATTGGATTAAATTTAGTAGCAAACACCAATGGTGGTGATTGTCGTTTTTTTTATAACATAATGTGTTAGATCTGGTTTTTTGCTTTGCTTTCGACGTTAGCATGTCTATTTCTTTTTTTGTGTAACCAATTTGCAAGAGCTTACGTTTGAAATGTTAAATTTGTTTTGTCTGGTCATTTTGATTGAATGTTGTCCTAATAATTCGTGTAATTTCCCCAATAATGAATCCTTTGAATACCGAAGTTAGATGAGCCGACGATCTCTCTTAGTATTGAAAGTTATCAGTCGGTTTACGATATAATTTAACATCCAGTATATCATACATGTCATATGTTTATGATCTGTTTCAAATCTTTTTCCCTTAAATACTGATACATCTAAGAAATTTAATTGACTTGTCGGAATCACATAAGTAAATTTGAGAAGCGAATGAATATTATTTGCGATCAGATAAAAATCTTGTATGTATTTTTCATCCGAACTGAATAAAATAAAACCATCGTCCCTCTAAATTGACATCATTGCGGTATGAGCTTTGCTTATTGTTGAAGGCCGTACGGTGACCTATAGTTGTTAATTTCTGTGTCATTTGGTCTCTTGTGGAGAGTTGTCTCATTGGCAATCATACCACATCTTCTTCTTTCTATTATTATTATTATATTGTCCGAATTTAAATGGATGCAAAACGTCTACAACCGCTCCCGTTTTGTTTGCTCAAATCCCTTCCTCTAGCCCTACTGGTAATTTTCTGATACATAAAATGCATTTGTATTTTATAAATCTAGGGCATGCTATTTCTTAAATAAAGGCAACAGTAGTATACCGCTATTCGAAATTCATAAATCGATTGAGAAAAAAAAAAAACAAATCCGGGTTACAAACTAAAACTGAGGGAACCACATCCAATATAAGAGGAAAACAACGACACAACAGAAACTCAACACTAAAATGCAACACACACACAGAAACGAACTATAATATAACAATGGCAATTTTCCTGACTTGGTACAGGACATTTTAAGAAAAAATGGTGGGTTGAACCTGGTTTTGTGGCTAGCCAAACCTCCCGCTTTGATGGTAATGTTAAATATAACATTAAAATGACAAGATTACATGACAGGACTACAATACAAATAAATGGGAGAACATACAGGACAGAGACACACACAAATTTTAGCAATCAAAAGGTACAAGGCTTATAATTTAATATGCCAGACGCGCGTTTCGTCTACATAAGACCCATCAGTGACGCTCAGATAAAAAAAGCCTAAAAAATCTTCCCAGGTGCACAGGTTTGTCTGCACTCAGAGTAAATTTTGTGGTGTAAAGGCATCTATTTTGGCCAAAGGGTCCACATGAACCTTAATCACAATTGTAGTTTCTCCTTTGTACTTTAATAATATAGGTGGCGCTTTTTAGTTTTAAATGAATAAAGAAAGAAAGAAACGAATGAACTATGTATTGTGTGCGATTTTGTCCCATGTACATTTACTCCATATCCTTTCATTTTCTATTAAATCAAAAAAAATTAATTGACGGAAATAATATGAAAAAATTAAAACGAATTATACAATTAAATTATCCACTAAAACGGTTTGTTTCCTCTATGTACTCAAAATATGCCTCTGAATAGAAAACAAACTTCACGTGTCCTAGAAATAAAAAAAGCGTGCACACATATCATGTCAATACGGTACATGAGTGCACTGTACTGTCATGGTGCACCTATTCCACACATGTGATGATCAATATAATCGGTATTACACTTATCAACATTCAATACCTTTATCGATGTTATGCTGTAAATATTTTGAACTGTAACAGTTACTGTAGCCGTGGATTCCCGACATTCCCGGTACTTTATTTTATGTCACGGAAGGGACGTCATACCTATGTTAGGATCGTGACCATACCATAAAAAAGACGTAAATGCAACGTCTTTTCTCGACGTCTTTTTGACGTCTGAAAAAAGACGTCTTTTTTACGTTGATTTTTGGTAATATAACGTCGCAACCATAATTCAACCTAAAAAAGACGTCATAGTGACGTCTTTAGTCTGCTGGGTTAATACGTATTAAATAGACACACATTCTTGCACTTTTTTCATGGTAACATCCTTTTCATAAATCATATATTTAAAAAACAGTTGTTAAGTTCACACTTAGATATTTATGTACAAAACAATAAAAGAAATAAAAATGATATACAGCAACAAACGACAAACACTGAATTACATGGTCCTGACCTAGAACAGCACATACAAAATGTGGCGCGGTTATACACATGTCCCCTGGCGCAAAATCCTCCCCTTCCTGGTAATAGTACAACATAAGAACAAACCATAAAAATCAATTGAAAATATTTGCTTTATTTTTATGTATCCCAAACCAAAGATGAAGAGCTGGTTCTTCTACCACTCTATGTACAAAATTATATAAGTGATCTTTAGGACACGTTGTAGTGCTAGATCAGTCTTATGTGCTCCACGAAATATCTTCTTAATTGTTTGGTAATTCAACAAAAATCTTCCAAAAGACTAAAAGTGAAACATCTTTTTTCTTTCAGATATATTGGTGATGTTCTGTCAATCATCCACAATTCAAAAGGTGCTTGAATTTTATATATACCATCGGATGTGACATTATGGACACAACCGAGACAAAAAGGTCTGCTTCATATTTTAAATAGATGGACAACTTCAAATTAAAGTATATGACAAACATGATGATTTCAACTTTCAACTGTCAACAACCCATTGCTCAGCAATAACATACACTCTACTCCATAGTACGGTGTTTACATATCTCAAAATCTGTGACGCTGGTGCATGTTACGGACTTCATTATGCTACACTGGAGTTACATGAGTTATGAGGAAGAACGACTGAAATCGACACTCCACTAAGTTTTGATGTCGCAATCACAGATTGGTTGACCGATACGATATGTATGTGTCTCAACATACAAGCGACATGTCCCGCAGTCTTTGAACTTTGGATACAAGAATGTCGTCTGGTCTGTAATTTTGCAAATTGTGTCCTATTCTCGATGGGGCATTTTGACTGAGCGTGGATTCACAAGGCGGGTAGTGCATGCATAGCAGGAGACGCGTACTCTGTAGACACGTCCGTGTCTCTGGTTTGGAGTTTATGCGATTCCTCCAGTTGTCGTTTTCAGTAATAAAACTTCGTTTTCACAGGTGTTTTGAAGCTTACTATTCTAGAGGTAGTGTCAAAAAAAAGATACCAATCGAAAATCAAAATGAAAGTACTGATGAGTATGTGTCTTTTACTAACATAAGAATTTCGAATATCGGTATCAGTAAATATAAAATTTAAAAAATCTTTGTTACGTCTTTTTCACTGTACAAACTAACCAAAGATACCAGACGTATATTAGTGCGACAGAGGCGCGAATTTTTTATATAAAGTATACATGCCATATGCCATCCAATAAAGGGTAACATTTCTTTGCTTCTTTGTGATGGAATCCCTCCCCCTCCCCTCATCTTGGGACTGTGATGTTACAATAGTACACAGAATAAGAACAAGCAATTAAAATCATCCGAAAAGGGCGTGTCTCATGGATAAAGGGCGTGTCTCATGGATAAAGCAAGTGTAGTGAATATGCATCTAAAGGATACCAGACACACACAAAGAATTGCCAATGAGGATCAGTAGAGAATTTAAATGTACGATCACAGAGATGATATTAGTTTTCCTATTTAAATGTGGTTGGTTTCTGTTAAGAAAATATATCTAACGCGATCGTGAAAAAAGATACATAGCAAAAAAGTACAATCTAACCAGGGACTGAATTTGACATTTTTCTCCGAAGATATATAAATAAGAAGATGTTGTATGAGTGCCAATGAGACAACTCTCCATCCAAGTCACAATGTATGAAAAGTTAACAATTATAGGTCAAAGTACGGCCTTCAACACGGATATACATATATTGCCTGACGTCATGCAGAGTACAGGTTAACCACGTGCTCCTAGATCTGTCATGATTCGTAGTTGCATTTGATAACAATGTTTTGTTCGGAATCATTTAACATTTCCCCCAGTTGATAAGATATTCCAGAGCTTGCATTTCATCATGATTTCCTTGATCAAGGATATCTGCTTAAAATGAAGCTATTTAATTAAGAGTGGTAAAGTTGAAATCATCCTTTCGAAAATTTTACGGACGCCTTCACGGTTTAATTGACCATTATGAAATATCTGTATCAATGATGACGGTTGATATGTCGTAGCCACAATCCTGTCATTTTTCTTTTTTCGAATGTAACCTACCGGATTAGACTGATGACCGGGTTTGTATTTACTAGCTTTAGTATTTTTAAGTATCCAAAGATCGGTCATAGAGTGCCTAAGTCGAACTTTGCACAACTTTTTTTTCGGAATTTTCAGATTTTATACTCTTCAACTTCGTATTTGATTAGGATTTTTACATGTTTTGAATCGATCGACACTGGTGAGTCGTTTGTAGTCAAAAAACGCGTCTGTCGTACCAAAATATAAGCCTGGTATTCTTGGTGCTTTATTTCCCAAGACACACCTAAACCAGTATTATTGTAAAATCATAATATGTCTCTGATATCACCTATGATTGTCCTTAATGGCTAGACATATATTTCGTCAGACTTTTATATGATATCTAGTTAATCGTTATGTCTATAATAAATATAAAGATATAAACATGCAAGTTGAAATTGCACACACTGAAGGTGCAAATGAATATGGAAGTGAGCGGTTAAAATAGGACAACAGAATAAGCATCTGCTACAATTCATGCTACATTAATTTCAGGACAGACTATACAAAGGATAAAGAGGCACAAGGGTAAAGTGGAAACAGTAATAGTCACAGACTATACAAAGGATATAGAGGCACAAGGGTAAAGTGGAAACAGTAATAGTCACAGACTATACAAAGGATATAGAGGCACAAGGGTAAAGTGGAAACAGTAATAGTCAACCAAATATAAGAAAAAAACTATAAGATAGGGTAACCTGAGCTCCACTAGTAAACAGTTCATTCTACATTAGTTCCAACCATCGTGTTTTTCTGTAATAAAGAAATGTCAAAATTATCACCAAGCCAGGGCAACGAAGTAAGTGAGCATTTCAACTTTCTGGTAAGTAACCCTTGGTTCTCACTTTTCTCTGTGAGAAAGTTACATCATAAGTTCAAAGTTGGTAAAGTGACACTCTCCTTGTACGTTAACGAATCATTGCAAAACATCTTTAAGGGGTCCGTACTAGGTCTGTTGTAAGTAAGCCCTGATAAACAAACCTTCGTTTTCGAGTGGCATTTTATATTTTTATCACTTTAAAACAGATTCATCATCTTTTTAAAATCAACTTATTTCGATTTATAGTTTGATTTATTCTCTGCCTAACCATAATATATCGAAGTACAGTATACTGTTAAGTTCCTACACAAAATATTAAAATAGAATTACACCTAAATTGATATAATCTAGTCTTGACACATGAAATGAACACCGACAAAACATAATACTTACTTGTTAAAGTCATGGAAAACTGCATGCATACTGAATACAAAATGTTAGGTGTAGTGTATTCTAACATTTGCCAAATGCTGCTTTTCCAATCAAAGTATCATTCAATCAAAACAATCATTAAATATAATATTATGAATAAAAGAAAAATATAATGTTTATGGCTGTATTTACAAAATAAAATTTGTAAAATAATTCATACCCTTTTTAGAGGGTCTAATGTCAAGGAAGTCAGGAAGCGTATGCAAAGAAACTGTGATATGAACTATTTATTTTGAGAAAATATGTGTCCTTTAAATCAGACCAAAAACAACACTTTGCCAATGTACATGTATGCTTGTCTGAGAAATGTTACGTCAAAAAATCCAATAATTTAGTAACTTTTCTATTAAACATGTTGAAGAACTGGTTTTATAACCCTTTACAATGATTTGTTTGTTTGGAATTGCTGAATGTGTAATGTATAGTCGGTCTGATAAGGTCTCCAAATCATCAATTACTCCTAATGGAGAACATTTGAAAAAGACTGTTTTTTCAAACGAAGCCAGCATGACATGAACATTTGATTGTTTTAAGATACATCTATTTCCATTCTCAATTTTATCTACCCGTTCAGTATATTGGTTTTGCCCTACATTTTCAATAAAACTGGAATAAAACCATTTTTCACAACTAAAAGAGAAAATAAGTCGAAACTTAACACTAACTTTTCATGTAGGCCAACATCACTGAGTAGTTAAAGGTGTTCAAGGTTTTTCAATTTCAAGGTTGCCCGTTTAACAAAATTAAGGATTTTAATGTTATTAGAATAACTGCTCATCAAGATATATGATGAGTCGACAGAATTGATATGATAAGCTTACTTGCATTATTTAACATTTATGAAAATTGTATTAGATTATCTGAAATGGTCATTTAAAAACAAAAATATGTGTAATAGAAGTTTAACTTTAATGTTAGTACTTTACCTTAACCATGAGGTGGATGACTCGTTGGACATATTTGAAAATCATGTGGAATATATTGTACATATTGGTTTGCATCAGTTTGACATTTGGGACAGGAAAAGGTATGGATATTCCATCAAAATTATTATTCGTTTTGGTTTTTGAACCTTCGCGTTTACTCCATGTTAACGATCGTTTTATTAAACATTCTAGTCGTATACCATATGTGTGTGTCTTCTGTACTATTATTTGTCTGTTTGTCTTTTTATTTTTAGCCATGGCGTTGTCAGTTTATTTTCAATCTATGAGTTTGACTGTCACTCTGGTATCTTTCGCCCTCTCTAATATGATAAGGAAAGAACATACAATAGTTATTTTCGCGCCATTTGATGTAAAGGTATATACATAAAGTTTCAAAGTAGTTAATTTGGAAAACAAATTCCACTTGGATATGGTTTAAAGGTTTGAACATATAATGTTGTAATAAAATGTTTAAACAATGGTTGATACACACATTTTCGAAATGCATATTAACACATATTGCACATTCAATTGTTAAATGATATACATATTTAGGATCGAGTTAACCTTACAGTTCCGTTCCTATACCAAAAATTTGGTTCCCATTTTGGTCTATTTCTAGACTCGGGTAATACCTGTTGTTGAAGACTGTATCAATACTTTAAGGTGTCTTTTTTGGGTGGAGGTTATTTGGTTGCTGCCGCATTGACGTATATATACTTAATATTCTTTTATTCATTCTAATTTGTATTAAGGTGAGGAATGTCCGACACGTGGAAAGACAAAACAGATGCGATGTAGGAATGGTAACTGTATACCACTAGAGTGGAAATGTGACGGCGAACGAGACTGTGGACCACATGATAATACTGATGAAGCTAATTGTAAACTTGCAGGTATTGTACTAACTTGTTAATCGGAACTTTCCCTTAATCCCGAATTTCAAGCTTCAATGAGATCTTCTAATCGAATGAAAGTACTAAAAAATTAGAAGAAAATTAACCGAGGGGCGTAAGCTATTCAATCAACGTTTTGTCATACGAATGTTTTAATCATTTGCAATTGACGTAAATTCTCAGCCATTTATTGTCCTGATCAACCTCATCTTGAATTATTATAAGCTTTATTCTGAAATCTCCTTTACAGCCTGTGACAAATACTCCTAGCCAGACGCGAATAAAATAATGAATCATCGTAAGCATTGGAAAGAAGTTACATAATTAAAGATATGGACAGAAAACAAAACAAAATGTATGCACTCTAATTATAAAACGTTTCTGATATATTTCTCATTGTGTTGCTTACGGCCTGCAGGAACAATTTTTCATATTAAGGGTGAGAAAAGGGTTGCAATTTACCATTGTACATTGTCCTAAAAAAAGACCGACAGGAGGGTATTTATCTTTAAACTGTGATTAGAAACAATCTCATTGTATGAGGCCGTACGATGACCTATACTTGCTAGCTTCTACGTCATTTTGTCTGTGACGGAAAGTTATCTCAATGGCAATAATTCCTATTTACTTATTTTTATAAGGGTTAATGATGTTCTCTATTATACCGCCGGATGTGACTTCAGTATTAATTTTATTTATAACCAAGCAGACACCCTAATCTATAACTGTTTAACTACCAGACGACAGGCCTATATTTCAACATGGTTATATCTATGCTTCTGTCTGGTATAAAGCTTGATACGCACCACATACACATAACATCTAGAGATGTCTACTCCGGGTGATAACTGTGTTATAATGTTTGATACGCCCCACATACATAGAACCATCATATATCTACTCTAGGTGATAGCTGTGGTATAATGTTTGATACGCGCCAAATACATACAACTTTCATATGTTTACTCTAGGTGATAACTGTGTTATAATGTTTGATACGCGCCCCATACATACAACATTTATATGTCTACTCCAGGTGATAAAAGAGGGACGAAAGATACCAGAGGGACAGTCAAACTCATAGATCGAAAACAAACTGACAATTGTGGTATAATGTTCGATACGCGCCACATACATATAATTTTCATATGTCTACTCCAGGTGATAACTGTGTACTGATTCCCGGAAGATATTTTCGATGTGAGCAATCTGGTTCCTGCATTCCTAAGCAATGGCGATGTGATGGAGATAGTGACTGTGGACCAGGTGACAGAACAGATGAACACAATTGTAGTGAATTATTAGGTAGGGGTTTATGTATTTTTGCTCTTTTCGCTTGTGCTGAGCTTTCGCATGCATGATTTACTTCATTGGCACTAGTTTTGCTGATGCATTTAGGATTTGTAATGTAAGGTCCGATTTCAAATACACCCAAAAATTATCAGACAAATCCTGATAAGAATAATAAATATATTTTATTCTTATCTATTTTAAGTGTATATGTGATGTACTTCATCATATCATATCAAGAACAGGGATAACATCACCCTCCCCACATACATCCAAAATGACAGATTTGAAAGCGGAAAACTCGCATGAAGCTAGAAAACTGCACGCTAACTACAATTATGACGCCGATTCATATGCGCAACGCACGATACGTGGTTTTGAAAAATGACTACATGAATATTGTCGTTTGATGTGTTTGAGCTTTTGATCTTGCCATTTGTTAAGGAACTTTCCGTTTTGAATTTTCCTTGGAGTTCGGTTTTGTTGTTATTTTACTTTTTGTACTTTTGTCAGGAGAATGCAGTAAATCTTCATTCAAATGTGACAACTATAAGTGTATACCAAATAAATGGCAATGTGATGGACATCATGACTGTCTGGATCACAGTGATGAAAATGACTGTTTTGTTGAAGGTAAGCATATTAAGAATGTATTAATAAACGTTCTATCCGAAATGTAAAAGAGAAACTGTACTTACCTACCTATAAAGTACTAAGGCATCAATTTTTGTATATCAAATAGTACGTGCATTTATTATTGCGATTGTTGAACAATAGACTCAAATGCAAGATCAGTTATTGCGATTTCTAGGAATGCTGCGTACAACTAATGCTATCAAACCTTAGGTAGGGGTTTATTCAAATTTGCTCTTTTCGCCTGTACTGAGCTTACGCATGCATGGTTTACTCTACTGACACTAGTTTTGCGGATGCATTCAGGAGTATTGTAATGTAAGGTTCCTTTTCAAATACACAAAATACGGGTGCCACATGTGCCACATGTGGAGCAGGATCTGCTTACCCTTTCGGAGCACCTGAGATCATCCCCAGTTTTTAGTGGGGTTCGTGTTGCTCAGTTTTCTATGTTTAAGAAATAATTCATGGGGGCTTGAAGTTATCTTCATTTTAAGGATTGGCCCTTTATGCTAAATATTTTACCACGAGCGACAGCTTTGATTCTCCCTTTGTTATCTTCCGTTTCTATTTTTAAAGGCCAATGATACTTTACATGAACATTTTACATTTGAGATTTTTGTTCTTTCAAGTAAAAGGGAGATAAGCCGATGGGTTTATACCATATTGCATTGCCTTATACATTGTTATACATGACCCGCATGTTAATGCGAGGACACACACAACCAATGGGATCTTAGCAGCATCTATTGATGTCTTTAAACAACAAAATAATTTCTATGTCCTGAGATCACACTAATTTCATAATCATAAATTCTTACTTTATGAATTGATAATGCCATTACCGCAGGTACTATAAAGCGAAATTCTCAGACAGTGGAAGGAATAAATAAGAAATATCATATACGGACTTTTGTTTTGTTTTCTGCCGTTGGGTTGCAGTCTTATTCACGTACATGTATTCGCCACTTTACCCTTTATTATTATTAGATTGCAAAGTATATTTAACAAATAAAATTCTTTTGCAATGACATCTTGCGGTGAGTTTTTATTCAATGTATTATGAAATTACCAATACTACTTATTGGCGGTCGTAGTCCTGCCTTGGTACAGACTATGGAAATAAAATGCGTTACTTTATACTGAAGAAGTTATGCGGTACTTGAAAATAAAATTTGTATGATAGTAGTTCACAGAGACATAAGTTTTACTCTGTATCTAAATTTTTAAAGCCAAACGACTGAAGTTCACTTGTTATCTCTTTATATATGTTTGTAATTTGATGTATTATCAATAATAGTTAAAGTTAAACACTTAAATGTATTGAAAAGTAAATTACTCCACACTTATGGTCGGAGCCTTTGGGTTTTAACGTTAAGCACAAGTTTGTGCTCAAACGCCAATCTTTTACGACTGATTTTAAAAGAGGACGAAAGATACCAGAGGGACAGTCAAACTCATAGATCGAAAACAAACTGACAACGTCATGGCCAAAAATAAAAGGGGTGATCTCAGGAGCTCCGGAAGGGTAAGCAGATCCTGCTCCACATGTGGCACCCGTCGTGTTGCTTATGTTATTACAAATCCGGCAAATAGTCCAATTCGGCAGGTCACATTCGTGAAAAGGGAAGAGTATTGTAGTTGCGACATAAGGAACATATCCGATATCATCTGTGAAACGGTTATTCCATAACGGTCAACCAACTCGTGCTGGCGTCCGTAAAATTTACGAAGGGATGATTTCAACTTAACCATTTGGAACTCTTGGTTTAATAGCTTTCTTGTGCTTGTGAGCAGCAATCCTCTATCAAGGAAATCATGATAGGAAATACAAACCCGGGAATATCGTATCAATTGGGAGATATATACTCCGTATGCAGGCGCTGCTGGAATGTTGCTACATAGAAATAGAAAGTTCACAATTGGGAAGCTGAAATCATCTCTTTTGTTGTAAAGTTTTGTTTTCAACCGACCCTCATTGTCAATGTCTAGATGTAAGTCAAGATATGAGGCAGACTTAACTGTATCTGTAGTATCCTTTATCTCTAGTTTGATGGCATAGATTCGTTCAACATAGTCACCAAATTTTGTATTATTTAGTGAGAGAACATATAGGTTATTAAAAGTAACTTAGAAGTAAAAGTTTTTCAGCCCCAGCGAAAGATGCGTGCGACGCTAAAACTAGCTTCAGATGTTCTGTCAATGGTAACTGCATTTACAAAGGATGGAAGTGTGATGGTGAATATGATTGTGGAGCAGACGACCAGTCAGATGAAAATGATTGTGAACCAGGTAGGAAATACAGTCGCATTCTAAATTGAAGATTTTTGTTTCCTTCATGTCGCAATGACGTGTACAACACGTCTCCTTTTAAAAACCCAAAGGATATTATATCCAAATACTTGTGCGGTTTAAATATTTTTGGGAAATAATTAATACTAATACTTTAATTTCAAAAGTCATTATTGCAATTTACCCGGTGAACACTGAGCTGTACAATTTTATATATCGTTATCAATTTTAGAATGAGTAAAACACTTTGTAATTTGTTTATTCGAGTGTCACTGATGAGTCTTTTGTATTCGAAAAGTGCGTCTGGCGTACACAATATTAATCCTGGTATCTTGATGAGTTTATATTCATGAATATTATTAAATTATGAATACGGACACACACGCTTATATTCGTTTAAAAATAACTATGAATGTACTCGCTGTAATTAAAATAACTAATAACTGAATACATTCAGAGAAATTAAATGCCACGTGAGCGGTTTATCTATGTACAAAAGCAGGTTTAATCCACCATTTTCTACATAAGGAAATGCCTGTACCAAGTCAAGAGTATGACAGTTGTTTTCCATTCGTTTGATGTGTTTCAGCTTTTGATTTTGCCATTTGATAAGGGACTTGCCGTTTTGAAATTTCCTTGAGTTCGGTATTTTTTTTATGTATTTTTGTCTTTTTAACAAATTGAATACTGTATATAAAACAATGAAATTATCACAAATGTATAAACTTAGCAGGAGTATATATATCACAATATTTTGTATTTAACATTTCCTCAGTCTATATCAGTTCACAGAAACGACGTATCTAAATAACAAGAAAAACATATATGTATTCAAATTTCAGGCATTTTAAACGTTTTGTTTTTATCGGTAGATTTTGCAGTTACAAAGAATTCGAGTGTAATTCTGGAGAGTGCATTCCATTAAATTGGACATGTGATACGTTTTACGATTGTTCCGATGGGTCAGATGAAAGCGAGGCTATCTGTTGAGTGTGTACACTTTGAATTGACCATTTTCTTACATAATTATAATGTTATCAAATTATAATACGTATTATATTTAATATTCAATATTAATGTGTAACATAATATCGTTTATTTCATCAAGTTAGCGTAGTCAAGGAACTTTAATTATTGAATTAAAATCATTTTGTTTACTTCTTGAGAAACCTCTGTATGCAGTCTGCCTCACAGGAATAAAAGAACAAATCGGCGAGAAAAGGTACGGTTGAAATATAAGTTGTCAAACTACTGATACATTTATATACTTTTGTATGCATCATAGTTTTGTATTTATTTTGTTTTTCTTTTAATCAAACCTATTTTAATTCAATCTTTTAATATGTCTTTAAGTTTAAAATAAAGAATACTTAATATAGTAATTGTTAAAGGACAGTAGTTTGACACTATTACCTGAAGAAACGGACAATGAATGTACGAAGTGTATGTCATATGTCTTGAAATATTTAAGTCCACATGTAGTAGTGTCATATTGACTCTTAAGCTTTTGATTTACTGAAAGAATATGAAGATGTTGCTGAAAGAATATGTAGATGTTGCTGGAGTCATTTTGACGATGTTCCGTTGAGGTTCGTGGCAGATGATCCATATGTAATGCTGCCTTTAACGACACATATCATTTGAGTTTCCATCTTGCAGAGTGAGCTTCTATCTTGCAGAGGGAGTTTCTATCTAGCAGATTAAGTTTATTTTCAGACTTAGTTTCTATCTAGCAGAGTGAGTTTCTGTCTAGCAGAGTGGGTTTCAATCCAGCAGAGAGTTTCTCCATTGTCGGTTGAAATCCCAAAGGAACATAAAAAGATTAATAAAAGAGAGGTGTTGTGTCCGCCGATGAGACAGCAACCTACAGACAATTATAACCAAAAATATTAAAATACTTTGAGGGAAAGAAATAGTCGTCTATAACAGACATCAGTCTATACAATCCATTTAGTTCTTGATTGTTCATAGCACTCTTCTCTAAAATAGAGCTATACATGTAATAGATAACAAAACCGCAAAACAAAAATAACATTCTTTTACAAATAAAATGCTCGAGCTTACAATGATAGCAAGCTCAAAGTACCTAACAGGCTGCAGAGATATCTTGTAGGCTTACACTCTAATATCAGTTTCTGAACTTCATAAAAGACATCTAATGATTAATGTAAAATTAGAAGGTCTTTCTTTACAATATGTCATAAAAATCATGTGCAAATTAGAACACTGCAAACAAAATAGGTTTAATATTATAAAAGTTGACATTGTTTGAGTGATACGTGGGCTAAGTGTATCCGGAAGTGTAAACAATTACTGCTCATGGCAAATAGCATTCGATGATGTCATCAATTATGAAAATTGGACGAGATTGTGCCTTCGACAAATGGAACATGTTAGCGGTCATCTGAGGCAAAAATTACACAACGGTCAACCAAATCGTGATGTCGGCTGTAAAATTTTCGAACAAATGACTTCCGCAGTTCGACGTTACAATTCTGAACTCTTGGTTTATTTGTTTCCTTGTATTCAGCAACTATCAATCATGCGAATCATGATAGGAAAACAGGCCCTGGAATATCGTATCCATTTGGGAGGTATATTAACTCTTAATGCGGGTGCTGCTGAAATGTAACTTTATAGACATTAATTATCTCTTTCCTCGGTATTTTTAGTTGTGAAACCTACACCATTTCCAATTTCAAACTATAAGTCAATATCTAAAATAGACCTTTCTATATTATTATACTCGTGGTATTATTTATATTATGAAACAAAATATTTGTATTTACGTCGACTTTCAATTTTATGAAACACAGTTGAACTAATTCTCTTAATATATTTGTTAGTTAATAATGAGGAACAATAAGATATTAGTGTATTTTTAAACAGACTTAAGAATCGCTATATATAGTGACTGTTCGCTCAAATTATTGTATTCTTAGACAATGTTCTACAATGATGTAAGTATGCATTAAATTATGTTTATAAATGTGAGCAGCCTTTTTCGTCTGACTGATCACTAGCCCCACAATCAAACTCTCTATCACATTTCCATTTCAAGATTATACACCTTCCACTTTCTGTACACCGGAAGTGATTATCTGGATCAAGATCACAGTAGTCTGTAGGAAAAATAAAACAAAATCGACAATCAAATATAATGTTATTAGCTATATTGAACTAGTGTTCCATATTGAACATAACCAACAGTTATTGTACAATTTCCCCCAGTATTGCACTAGCAACGATGCCGTTAACAAAAGTTGTACTGGATGTGTTTGTCAATATAACCGCATACAATGGGAGGATTATTTCATGAACATTGCATCGCAACAAAGTATTCTTCTCGGTACAATATGCAGAAATATAAGTGTGATCATCCAATAACAAACTTCACATTTACAAACATTTCTCAATAATGAAAAAAAGAAAAGAAATACAAAAAAACACTTTACAAAATTGATGTGTCCGAAGCGGTTTTCTGGATTGAAGTTCAACAGGGACGCTTAAACTTACAAATTTGAAATCCAGGAATGTGTAAATACATAAATGCTCCGGAGGGTTAGCAGATCCTGCTCCGCATGTGTCATCGATCGTATTCTTCGAGCAAGTAAAATCTGGTTATAGGTCGCGTTCGGTAATGTCAAAATCGGGAGATCAGAACAGGATTGTAATTACGACAAGTCGAACCTAGTCATACGTGACACATATATTTCATTATAGTTAACCAAACCATGACCGCGTCCGTTAAACGTTCAAATTGATCAATTCAACTTTACCGCCTGAAACCCTTGATGCAATAGCATTGAAAGCAGTAATTATAATAGTATCACTCTAGCAAGATAAAAATATAGCAAACACCAGCCCTGTTATATCATCCACCATGATATATATACTCTATAAAAAGGCGCTGCTGGAATGTTGCTACATAGAAATAGAAAGTTCACAATTAGAAGTTGAGATCAATCCTTTTGTTGTAAACTTTATTTCTCAACCGACCCTAATGTTAATTTCTAGATGTAAGTCTTAATACTAGGCAGACTAAACTGTATCTGTTGTATCCTTTATTTCAAGTTCATTGGGATACAAGCGAGCATTAAAATGACAACATTACATGACAGGACTACAATACAAATAAATAGGAGAACATATAGGACAAAGAAACACAAGAATAATAGCTAACAAAAGGTACTAGGTTTAAAATTTAATACGCCAGACGTGCGTCTCGTCCACACAAGACTAACCAGTGACGCTCAGATGAAAAAGTTTGAAAGCCAAAACAAGTACAAAGCTGAAAGGTTCTCATACCTGGCAGACAGATTTCACTTGACCTCGACCTAATTTCATGAATCAGTGAACAAGGATAAGTTTTCGTTGTCAAGTCCATATCTCAGATAGTATCAGCAATATGTCTTCTATATTTGGTGCATCGAATGATTGTACGGTGAACATGTCCAACTGGCAGGCGTCATCTGACCTTGACCTCATTTTCATGGTTCAGTGATTTAAGTTTAGTTTTTGTGTTTTGGTCTGTTTTCCTAATACTATATGCATTAAGTCAACTATATGAGGTATATGGAAATATTTTACGATGCACATGTCAGTCTGGCAGCTTTTATTTCCTTGACCTTATTTTCACAGTTCATTGCTTACTGTTAAGTTTTTGTGTTTGGTCTGTTTTCTTCTGAACTTGACCTCATTTTCTTAAATCGTGTTAAGTTTATGTGATACTACTATTGAAACTTTATATTTAGGACTATCAACATACAATCAATGGTCAGTAAAGCAGGCGAGACATTTCGGCGTGTGCACTCTTGTTATGTTTTATAATCAATTAGCGCTAACTTAATAGAATTCGAGTAGCTAACTGAATTACGAAGGATAAATGAACTATGATTGATAAAAATTCACATTTTGCTTTAAAAGAAGTTTTGAAAAAGGATAATTCTTCCATTTGTATACACTATCAAAATATTAATATGTTATTGACAGATACCTTACCTTTTCCTTCACATTGGATCTCGTCAGAGCTATCAGAACAGTCCGGGACTCCATCACATAACCATCGTTGTGGAATGCATCGCCCACATTCACACCTATATCCGGAGCATTGACCTGTAGAAGATAAATTGATATATATCATTGCAATAGTATGGATAAAAGCAATGTTACAGTTTTATAAGGTTGCTACACTTACAATAATTTTTCTAATTTTATCCAAATTATCAAAATATTTCAATTCTTCAAATATTTCGACTATTAGTATATGTAAATCATCCTGTATTTGCATAGCGATGATCCATGTATAGTAGCCGGTATCGCTTCTTTTGTAATTCATGCGATTCACGCCGTTTTGTTTGTTATCTTAGGTTTCTTTTGAATAAATAGCTATGGAACAATTGCACGAATCTAAATTTATTTGGTTGATATAAAAATTGAACAAAATAGAGTTGTGACGTAATGGTTTCTCCCGGAATAATACTTCACAAACAATTTGATAAGAGATAAATTTTACAGCATTATGAACAAACTATATTATAATAAATTGAAACTAGATTTTAGTACTATATTACAATTTCGGCTGAATGCATCAATGGTGAGTAGGTTTAAACATCTTAAATGTTACAACATTGGTACATTAACTGGTCAATGTAGTCGGTCTACACCATACGGAATATAATCCTCAAGAAACAAACACTGTCTGATCGGTGCTTACGATAATCGTCCTCTAAATTCACTATAGAAAACATCATTATTAATGAACAAAATTACCACACAGATGACAAGCATCTTCGTCTGAGGTATCATCTTGGCCGCAGTCTGAATCCCCGTCACATCTCCAACTAGATGGTATACATCTGCAGTTTTGCATTGAAAATATCCACTGGAACATGGTCTGCATATCGTTTCTTCTACTTCGTCTACAATACAAGGAAAACCATAAACAAATTGAATGTGCACTTTTCAAAAACGAAATAAAAGTTTAAGATACACTTACCTTGCATGACAACGGAGCAGTGAAGAGGTATAACAAAATGGAATACTGAAATGAAAACAAAATGATAATTCATGTCTCTGTTACTATATAACTAGTTAACAACAGTATTTAAAACTGTCTCCGTGACAAAGTCATTGTGATCACACTTTGATTACTCCAATGTAACTTAATGTATAATCTACAAAGCTGCTTTTAGAATCCAAATTTAATAGTTGAAACATTAAAATATTTTTACAATTTATTTAATGTAAATGTTATTTCATTTAAATGGAAGAAAATGTCAATTTTAACAATGTTATCGACAATTCTAATGTGCATTTAGTAACATCCATATTATTTCTGAAATGCTAATAGGTAATAATAACAATGTAAATAAGTGGAGGTGGTTTGACATTTTATGTTAAAGAACCTTTGTGTAGAAATATTGCTAAAATGTCAACTATTTCTGTCCCGATATCAGTAACAGAAAACAATTTCAAAAACTAATAAACTTTAAAATTGATGCTGATTAGAAGTAAAAGAGACGCGGAAGATACCAAAGGGATAATCTAACTCATAAGTCGAAGAACGAAAAACGACCAAAAGACAAACAGCAGAATACAAAACAGAGAAAACTAAAGACTGAGCAACTCGAATCACACCAAAAACAAAAGGTGATATCAGGTGATCCGGAAGGGTAGCAGATCCTGCTCCATATGTGATAGCCGTCGTGTACTCATGTAAGTACAAACCCGGTGATAAGTCTAATTCGGTATGTCACATTCGAGGAAAAGAGGACAGGATTGTGGTTACGACAATTGGAACATATCTGTCGTCATTTGTGAAACGGTCAACCAACTCGTGATGGCATCCGTAAAATTTGCTAACGGAAGATTTCAACTTCATCACTTGAAACGCTTGGTTTTAAAGCTTCCTTGAAGACAGCAACCCTCTTTCAAGGAAATCATGATACGAAATGCAAGCTCTTGGATGCCTTATCAACTGGGAGATATATATTTCATATGCAGGCGCTTCTGGAATGTTGCTACATTGAAATGGAAAGTTTACAAAATCCTCAATCAATTTTGTCTTTTAAGGAATGGCTTGAGTAGTAACCTTATATTGAAATTATAATTTTTATTTATTTTTGAAAATGATACGAATAACAATAATATTAAGTAAGTGTCACTTCAACTGATTAAAAATATTGTTTAAGACTATATCATGTTTCTGTAAAACAGCAATGGACATTATATCAATTAAAAATCACGTGTGAAGTGTATATCATAGAATTTAGAAAATGATAATTTTTTTATGCATAATCAAAAACATATATCAAATCCTAATCAATGATAACAAATTTATATTAGTGAACGTCAGACACGCGTTAGGTCTACATATGACGTTTAAATCGACTGGCGGGAATACACAAACAAGAATGACCATAAAATTTTCAGACAAGAGTATTGTGCGTTATCTTCTTCACCCAAATGAGCCAACTACGAGAGAAAAAAACTTATCACGACATTTACCTTTAACACGTTAGCGATTAAGTTTGCAGCATCAGTGATGGTTGAGGTAATCTGGATCACTGTTTGTATAGGGTTTTTAAAGTAGTGAGACGGTGAGGGTTAGTTGTGTTCAACACTACCTTTATATAAATAACTATTATAGATAAAACACATAATTAAGTAATGTGAAATGCACTTGGAAATTCTAATTAATTTGTATACATATTTATGTCATTTATCAAAAAATGCAATTAGGATTGGAAATCCTTTTCATCCCCCTCAGGTATTTGCGGACTGTGTGTCGGTTATAAGAGTGTCCATCTACGGAAAACTAACGCTATTATTGTCTCAACCATACATTTAATTCATTTAGTGTACTGTTTTGTACATATATATTACCAAAATTTGGTCTGCATTAAACACTTTTTTTGTAACTGACAGTTTAAAATTTTAATAGTGTTTTGATTACATGGTTTAGAAATGTGTGCTTAAACTACTTTAACTTTGTAGCTTCATGCAAATATAAACATTATTTTAAGTCTGAACCAAAGCAAATATGCACCCACGGACGAAAATGAACTTCTTCCTCATATGAAGAGAGTATACTATACTTTTTAGTTCATAGTCTTTTGCGTTAAAAGACTTATCAATGTGTTCAAAAAAATGGTAAAAAAGTAATGGCCATCTGTATTCACATTATTACGCGCAACATAGTTACATTACATCGCATTTTTAGACCGCTATGTAAATTTTTCAATTGAAAGGTTTGACAAATTAATCGAGATTTTGAATTGCAAGCAAAGAATGTGGCAGAAATTATCCTTTATTAAGAAAATCATTTTGTAAACAGCATTGTGGTATACTGTGATTTATTAATTTTTAAAGTTACTAATTTTCGTGGATTGAGAAATAAAAGGTTTTCAGGGATATTTGATTTCGAGGTGTTGACAAGTCTTCATAGATACCTAAAATCTTGCGTGGACTATTTCTAAATAAAAGTATTAATTAGTCAAAGGTAATGTAAATGGAAAATGTCTTCCTATTATAAACATGAACTTCATGGAAAGGACAATTTGCGATTTTAACAACTTAATAAGTTTCTTATAAAATAAAATATCTATATACCAATTTTCGTCGATAATTATTATTATGCCTTAATAAATATTGCATTTTATTATTGGTGATATTGGTGCCTTTTGCATGTTTTGTGTAATTTATTTTCTATATCATATATTTTATGGTTAGATTTCGAGTATATTATAATATCGATACACCTTACTAGCCATCCAATTGCCGACTGATTAAATTTATGTCTATATTTCAAGTACATTGAGGTTAACAACCGAGTTCAACATCAGCTTACTTACTAACTTACGCAAACAAGTTGCTTTTTTTTTTAAAAGACAATACGTGAACCTTGGAACTTTTAATCTTAATTATTAATTAACTAAATTAAAAATAATATCTCAGTGTTTTCATGGCCATGTGTGTGGCGGATGATATTTCTTTTATTGTAAATCTGTAAATCATGACAATTTGAAAGTGGTGTTAAATATAAAATGAGGAGAAAATAGATAGGAAATGTGTCCATGGGACGCAGATGATGCCCCACTTGCATATCATATAAAGTTTTAAAGGGACATAACTGAAGAACGGTAAAAGTGACACTACCCAAATTTGTAGTTGATCTGACTAGAGTGATAGAACGGAAATTTTACGTTTGTTTAGGGCATAACTCTGGAACAGTAAACGTGACACCACCAAAATTCCAACTTGATCTGTGATTTGGGGTAATAAACATTGTGTATAAGTCTCATAACATTTGGTTGAGGAAAACTAAAGTTAGGGTACGGAAACGAAAATTCAGCAATTTTTATTTGAAAAGGGCAGAACTTTAGAACAGTTAAAGTGACGCCACCAAAATTCAAACGTGATCTGTATTTTGTGGTAATAAGCATTATTTATAAGTTTCATAACATTTGGTTGAAGCAAATTAGAGTTAGAGCAATTCAAAAATTCATAAAATTAATCTAAGACATAATTAATGAGGCATTGCGAATTGGTCAGATAGTAGGAGAAATTAATGTTCTTTACCGACTAATCATCAATAAGTGTAACTCTCCAACGAGACGCATTGAGAGATTGCTTGGTCTAATGATAAAACCATTATTGAAGAGGCTTAACTTTTACATTCGAGATACAAAAGATTTCATTAATAAAATTGAGTCACAGGAGGTCAAAAAGTATGTAAACGCAACAAAATATTAAAGATTACATTGCGAGGTAGTAGTTGTGAGACTTTTGAAAGGATCCATGCTTAAACAAGTTTAAGCAAAAATCCTGAAACACTGTTAATATTCTGAATTATAGGCAACAACCATTAGTTAGCAAAAACGGTTTAAAGTCTTGAGATTTATTACGTATGTTGGTTGAAGGAACCGCATACATAATTATTTCATCATTAATATCTCTTTAATATCTATAGACGCAGATGTTCGATACCATATGTCGTCAAATCTTGACCATTTAACTTTCACGTGTTTATCAAACGGTGCAACTGTTCGTGCAGGGGTTCACGCAATAACTGATAACCTTATTACAAACCATTTGATAGACTTCACCTTGTAATATTCGAAAAGACGTCACCGTATTTTTGTTAATAAAACAGTTATTCTTTACAGATAATTAAGGCGAGATATATCAGATAAACAGCATTTACATTTTAGTGATAGCAGCTTTTTCTATTTATTTAATTTATTTTGTTAATTTAGTTTCACCAGCTACACTTTTGATCGATAATTTGTACTCTTTATATCGCCATGAAACATAAAATTGTTTTAATAAAACGTTTTCTTAGTAAGAAACGCATGTTTTATAATCAACAATATTTAGAAATCAAAGGAATATTAGTATCGTAATGGTTGTTATGATATATTTTCCTAAGATCATTATGAAAAATTCTTACAACATTATTTTGTTAACCATTCGTTACCCATTTGAATATTTTGCTACAAGAGTCAGTGCAACTAATTCTAAATTTAAGGAAACCTAAGCTGACATACAGCCAGTTTGCTGAAAATGAACAAGTGTTTGATTTTTAACATGCTTTTTATAGGATTAGTTTGTTTCGTACTATTGTCAGGAGTAAAATCAAGAAATATCGGTGATGATATGGTAGAAACTCCAGTGGTCGATAACCAAAATGCCCCTTTGTTAGCTATGTTTGACATGACGAATGTAAATAAGCGCATCAAGGCATACATATCAGAGTCTTTTGATAGTAAAATGTCACACTTGGTTAATATGAAATTAGAAGAGGTTTTGCTGTCATCAAAAGTAGACGAGGACTTGAAGCAACACATTGAAAAGATGAAAGGAAATTTAACACTGAAATTTGAAAAGGAAATTAAAGGATATGTTGATGACGTGCACCAGAATTTGACCGATTCTATATCTGAAGGTAATTGCATTGTTTTATCTCATAAAGAACGGTCCCTAGTTGGACAACGACTATTTCTCTTTTGTGGGGTCATGTATTTTTTCTCAGGACAAACAATTTTATCGACTTTGTTTAAAAACCAAATCATTTTTGTTAATGCCATATTTACAAAAACAAGGAAAAACCTTTTGATACTCAATAGCGTATTTTCTTCCTTAATTTATCATGAAAGCAAATTTCGAATCCACTAACCCCATAAAAGATCGGTGCCTTACATAAAGCATACGCTTGAAAATAAAGATATCTGCTGAATGAATCGTTTTATCAGAATCGATGTTAAAACTGAAAACCCTGGCGCAAGTATTGTTTTAGGTAATCATAGTGTACGTTGCACTGTGGAAATAAAATAGTGTTAGAAAGATTTATTTTTTCTTTGTCTTACTCCACATTTTCTCAGTGTATTATTACTCTTTTATGTATGGGATGGCTTCTTATTGTATTTTGTTCATATTATTTCAATTTTGGTTTACATTTTCTTGGTTTTGTATTGTGGTCTTTTGGTGTCATTCTTTCATGATGTTGTTACATGGGTATTTTTGGTCAATGCATTATTATTATTATTATTATTATTATTATTATCATCATTATCATTATGTTATCGCAAAATAATGAATAGATTGTTTGTTAACAAAATAGTATGAGACAGCTTCAATATATTTTCTCCATATGGATGGAAAATGTCATCAGATTCGACTTTTATTCTATAAGTTACTATTGATAATCATTTGCTCTGACATAAACATAAAAATAAGAAGATGTGGTACGAATGCCAAGGAGACAACTCTCAATTAGAGATCAAATATGACGTAGAAGTTAACAAATGAATGTCACATTACGCCCTTCAACAATGAGCAAAACAAATATCGCATAGCAAGCTATAACAGGCTCCTAAAAAGACAAATGTAAAACAACTCAAACGAGAAAACTAACGGCCTGGTGCATTTACAAGATAATAAAGGAAAAACAAATATAATATACAGCAACAAACAACAACCACTAAATTACAGGCTCCTGACTTGGGACAGGCATATACGCCGTAAACATGTTTGCGGGCGCGCCAACCCGCTTAATTCATCAGATCGATGCAAAAACACAAAAGACACAAAGAACAGATCTGAGAGTATTCGCAGTTACTAGTTCAAAGCCAATAACAACTAAAAAGAAAATCATGTATCTAAGACTTTTAAATCAACATCTACAGGATTATTAGATCGTACCATTTTCATTTTTAAAATTTGACATCTCTTAGGGGGGATTCATTTTTGCATTGTAGGGGTCAAAATATCATGCCTTAGAAAAAAGTTATTAAAAACTCTTTCTCGACATATTTTATTTATGCCAAACACTTGTAAGGATCATCATCACTATATATCATAGCTGACTAACATATTACTTAAGTAGTATGACAATCTGAGGTTTATAGGGCGGGGGTCAACCCTCTGCTGTAAGGGGGTTACAATACCATGGCTAAGTTAGATTGTTAAAGAAATCTTTTTTATAATGTTTCATTTATACCAAATAATTATTGGATCAATATTACTATATAAAATAGTCTGGAATGCGATGACAATTTGAAATTCTGATATCTATAAGGGGGAGTAACATTTTCCATGAAAAGGGGGAGAGACAAATTTAACTCAATTTGCTTTAACAGATCTTAAAGCTTTTTTTACACAAAATTTGTTTTATTGGAGATAAACTCATGTTTGCCTTTGTAGGGTCTTTACGATTTTCCGAAATATTTTGTTGAAGAAAGGCTTCCTTTCAATCTTGGCAATTTTTGTCTCACGCATGCGACAAAAGTCGCAGTATGCATTACATAGTGATTACTATCCTGTTGCGTCAGCGGCGTAAACTATTTGTATAAAGCTTTAGTAGGTCAACTATATATGATGTATGGAATAATCATAAGATGTACATGTCTGTCTAATTTGGAGAAATCCGTTTGCGCCAAAAAGCGTCCTTTGCGCCACAGCATTTTTCTCCAATACTATGTTTGCGCCACCAATTTTAAAATGACATAGTATCATTTGCGCAAAAATAAAATATTCGATTGCACCAATTAACTGATGAAAATGACTTCCTCCTCCTTTATCCGTGCTTGGGACCATCAGTTTACACTGATGGAGTTAAAGTCATTTTAAGTCATTTAATCGAATACTTTAAAACATAAAACCATGTACAGACGGACAACATATATTTTATATTAAAGGCCGTTTGTATCTAATTACACACAAAGTCTCTGCGGCTGAGTTCTCCTTCTCAATATTTCCTATTATTTATAATCACCTTTCACCACCAAGAGAAACAATTATTTCACGAATGATACTTTATGAGCCAAAATAAGAGTTAATATATATTAATCATTAATATGTGTATAGGTTAATTGGCGCAATTGATACGTTTGAAGAAAAAATTTGGCGCAAATGATACCTCTAAAAACAGTAATTGGCGCAAAGGACTCCTGCCGTCTGACTGGATTTATCTGATCTTGACCTCATTGTCAGGGATCTTTAAAAATGTTAAATTTATGCGATAATTGTAGCAAAACCTTTATCTTTAATGGCCAGTAAAGCAGGCGAGACATTTCAGCGTGTGCACCCTTGTTTGTATAGGTCTCGTAGACACAGTGGTATGTATTATGGTATTCTGTTGTCAGTCATGTCTGTCGGTCCCACACATCCTACAATAACTACTGTATGCTTATTGAATTTGACCATTATCTGGTTGGCTGTTCTAGTGTTATGGGTACTTAACCGTCAGATTTATTGCAATTTTTCACATGTACAAATGTATTAAATTACTAGTGTATGCTTGGATGATTTTTATACTGCAGACTTTAGATTGCCGTACTGATTGACGAATTAGCTCCTTTCAATTCAAAAATGTTCTGATTAGTAATTCCAGAGTAATTGAGGACTTGACCATTATATTTACAGCAATTTTTCACAAGTTGTGCACTACCTCCAGTAAAGCAGGGATCGATATACTTTAAATTTTAGGCTGTATTTATGATTGATGAAAGAAAGCTACCTTTCTATTTGGAAAATTTTCCCATTTGCTTTAATAGAAGACTTTACTTTCAAATTTAGGGAATTTTTATACACACAAACAGGACATATGAGTATGGTATACTGCTGTCGTACACCCGATGTGCATCTAGTCGAGTTATTTTGTAAAATTTCATGAAACTTGTATTTAATATACAACTCGCTTGATGAAAGCTATAACCATTGGATTTATGAGATATACTTAAATTGGTGGAATGAAGTTTATTAAATGCCTTGTAGTTTCATTGGACTTTATTGTGGTTCCAAATATGGGAAATATGACTATTATTTGCTCATATATGGAACAGGTCAATATTCATTAAGGTTGTGTATGTGATTTCACCTTTAGTTAGGAAAAGAATATGCATGTGTTTTTGATTCATTGACAAGATATTGCCATGATTATATCTTTTCAAAGTCCAATAGACTAAGTTGGAATATATTGTTCTGCACCTCCTCTTTGATCCCAGATATGTTATCCTACTGGGTACAAGACAAGTTGAAGACATAGAAAGCTATCATGCAAAACATGAAAACAATTGACTGGACATGAGTTCAGCTTAAAAAGATACAGCTTTCAAACATACATGATCATTATTATTTATTAGATGTTTTACATTTTCATGCCCTGCCTATACAATGGTATCATGTTAATGATTTTGGATTACAGTAGTTTGTGTAACATCAACTGAAAACTTGTACACATGTTCATTATGAAGTGATCAGTGTAATATATATATATATATGCAAAATTAGGGTTTGAGCCTAACATCACTGTTCACTGAACATTGAAATGTGATAGTGTGAGTGGGTCATGATGTTCTATGGACACATATTCTTATTGCGGTTTTAATTTCAATATTTGATATATCGGTACTGAGAATTTAGAAAATTTTGGATGTTTTAATTATTTTGAAAGTTGTGACATGATATGTTTCTCATTAATAAAAGTTCAAATTCTAAATTTTGATAGCATTATTCAATACTGCATTTCTTTAAATTGCAATAATGTATCTCTCAATGTCCACTTTGCAACAATCACAATACTATATATGCAAGGAAACATTTCTGAATTTACAGTATCAAGTAGTGTAATGGTGCATTTCACAAATCACTGAATGTATTCTCAGCATTTGCATTTAAATAAAAAAACAAAATGGATTCACAGTCATGCACACAAAAGTCTCACAAACGTATGACAAATAATCCTCTCCCAGCACAAACAGTGTAAAAAAGATGATTTAGGGTAGGTGCGAAAGGTAAGTTCCAAGTTTTTTTCGCTATATATATCCAAAAAAAAAATGCAAAAATTAACTAAAATTTTAAAATTGTTATAAAAGAGGGACGAAAGATACCAGAGGGACAGTCAAACTCATAGATCGAAAACAAACTGACAACGCCATGGCCAAAAAAAAAAACAAACATTATAAGAGTAATGATCTCTCATAGAGTAAATGAATACACATAATGTCAGCAAAGTGTATAGTTCCTAATATTCAAAATGAATATCCCACTACGCTTAACCTGGGAATAGTATAGCATAGGATAGTCTCTATCTTCAATTATTTTGTAAAACTGTCTTCAGAACAACCAGGTTAGGTTTTTTTTATTGGGGGATATTATTCAAGATCAGCGACGGAATCATCATTGTTTTAGTTGTAAATTGCGGGTTAAAATTTGTTTTTGTTTGTTTCGATAGATATGATTGGACTATTTAATTAGCCTTTACGATAACACCTTTTCATTGGGTACATATGAATTGCTGATAAAATCAGGCGTAAATACATTTACGAAAATTTGTAAATGCATTTACGGGGTCAATTATAGATTGACGACCTAGATGCATTTACAGTCGTCAATGATAGATAGTCCTCGGAAATTTCGTAAATGTATTTACGACCGTAAAGTATAGTTCAGGGCCGGTATCATGAAGCAATCTTAGCGCTTAATGTCATATTAAGATCATCTTATCTGCTAAGAGTGTATCTTGAAGTAATATTAGAATGATTGACAGCCCTTAAAATTCATGTTGCACTCGCAACCCGACGAGTACTCTTTATCCTTCTCGAACGCTATCTTGGTTTTGATCTTATCGACTGGGTATCTCGAACGTCGATAATCAACTTAAGATCGTCTTTGATAATTCTTAGCAAATTTTAAGTGTATCAGCATTCTTTTTACTAAAACTTAACAGAAAATTATAAGATTGGTCAGGGCACCCTTATATCTCTCTTAGTTGATAAAATGACGCTTGCAATGTTCTTGCATGTGCTTTCAAGAGAACAAAATAGGTAATCCATAAGGATCTTCAGAGATCGAACAAATCCATTGGATTTCCTAAACGACCGTAGGATTGTCCGTGATTATACAGAATCGGAAATTGTCCTGAGTGACAGCATTATGCTCTGCTGAATAGCTGTCAGCATTGTTTCCAATTCATCTTTGTTAAAGTTGGCGTTTCTTATGAAAATAAGGATATGTGGTATGATTGCCAATCAGACAACTATCTGAGAATACTCGTAGTTACTGACAGCTAGTTCAAAGCCAATAACAACTAATAAAAAATCATGACATTGTATCTAAGACTAAAATATCAATCACTACACACCCAACATCCAATGGATTTAGTGTATTAACAGTCAGAGAAAAACATGACCTTGTGCAATGCCAAAATATAGGTGTCGACAGATTGTAATACCATGAAAGTTCATAATGTGTATAACAATAATATTTAGTATGGTTTTAATTTACTGATGACAAAATCAATATTATACCAAAACAAAACAAAAACAAAATTCAAAGATCTAATTACAGTGTTGAATTGGTAACCTTTAGAATTAGTTTATTTAAAGGATTGACAAGTTTACTCGGATCGTATCTAAATTTCCGGGCTCGGTAAACAACATCATCTTAAAAGTTTGGATGTGTTATTCCGTTTGAGTTTTCTACAGGTACAGCCAAACCTTTGAAAACCATTTTGTATCTATGGAAGAATTTAGTAAAGGTTTTAAATAATTTGTGGTAACGAAATCCATGACTTGATAATTTACCAGTAATACATAGATTGCGTTCATTAAAATCCAAAACCTCACTACAGACATGGGCATATCGAACGAGTTGGGATATATAAACACCGCAAGACGGTGCAAAAGAACATCACCGTTCAAAAGGAAAAATTAACAATAGGGAAAGAAAATTGGTTAGGTTTTTTTATTGGGGAGGGGGACGGTATTATTCAAGATCAGCGACGGAATCTTCATTGTTTTTAGTTGTAAATTGCGGGTTAAAATTTGTTTTTGTTTGTTCGATGGATATCGATATGATTGGACTATTTAATTAGCGATAACACCTTTTCATTGGGTACATATGACTTGCTGGTAAAAATCAGGCGTAAATACATTTACGAATATTTGTAAATGCATTTACGGGTAACTGTAGATACATTTACGGGGTCAATTATAGACTGACTTTACACTAGTACTTTTGGGGCCCTTTATAGCTTGTTGTTCGGTGTGAGCCAAGGCTCCGTGTTGAAGGCCGTACATTGACCTATAATGGTTTACTTTTATAAATTGTTATTTGGATGGAGAGTTGTCTCATTGGCACTCACACCACATCTTCCTATATCTATTGACGACCGTAGATGCATTTACAGTCGTCAATGATAGATAGTATTCGAAAATTTCGTAAATGCATTTACGACCGTAAAGTATAGTTCAGATTAATGTACGGCTTCCATCTATAATGATCGACCGTAAATCTATCATTTACGCCGTAAATCTATAATGGTCTAATTAATATGGTTCCCGCGTGCCATACTTTTGTCTGTTTTTTCCGTTGTACAGCATATCCAGAACTTCTAATTCCTTCAACATTTTTTCGTTTGTAACGTTATCCGACACCAATGTGGACCGAATTATTCTGTCTCTATATAGCATATATTTCCTAATCTTCATTTACTTTTCACTATTTTTGCTTTTTTTTTTTTTTTTTTGCAATATATATTGCAAAAAAAAAAATTTTTTTAAATCTTCTGTCTAACACCAATGTAAATGTGCATCCATCACTGTTGAAAAATCTTGTGTTATTGATATTCCCGCTGTTTGAGAAGTCCGTGCTTGTTTTAAAAAGTAGGCGGAGCTTTATGTGTAAGGACCAAAAAGGAATAGTTAATGATTCTTTTAAAACTAAACAAACAAAAAATATATGAAATAGAAAATTTTAAACAGCGAAAGATGCGGTAGGTTAAAACAAATATTCCATATTTTTTGTATAATATTTCGGTGTATCGTAAATTATACCATAGCTTTTGTTGAAACCCCTCGGCAACCCACTCGACTACAAACACCCCAAAACTATCCAAAAGATATGAAATATCTATAACATATTCCCTCAAATAACGAAAAATATCAAGATATTACATACGACAAAACTGACGCTGTTCCTGAATTGGGACATTGAGTTAGACTAGTTTTATTTATGTCTAAATCTTCTCCCTTTTTAAGTCTCGATCAGTAGGTCAATAAAAAGGTACACAAAAAAAGTACAACAAACATCAGTTCAGGAAAAGTACTTAACATACATGTGTAATACTAGGTCCTGTATTAAAGTTAACCCTACACACCATACCTTATCCGTTTGCGTTCAATAGCATTATAAGGGGCATATAATTGATATAATATATCAAAAAGTAAATAACTGTCAAGATTTAAACCTTGATCAAGAATTGTAAAATGCATTCATTTATATTAGAACCATGTAAATTTCTCTGAATTAATTCGGCTATGTTTCAGTATCAATTCAATTGCATTAACTTTCTTTTCACTGTTCTTCTACTCATTATTATGATATAGTTATGCGCTATAGCTTTTGTTATAATTCTGGAGTCTTTATAAAGAAAGTTTACAGAATTGCGCAAAGTTTTCAAAATAACGCTAAAGTTTGAAAAATAATGCAAACATTTTAAAGAAAATTCAATTCTCTATTACGTTTCCGTATTATAGAAGAAATCAATGTGTGTGAAATTTCGTAAGGCTTTGGCTCATATCTATGGCGCCCAAAAACTATGTGTAAAAGTGATTTTTGGTTTAATATGTCAATTACAACATGTTCATGACAACATAGTGTCCTTTCTGCACTTAAATGTCCAAGTCATATTAACCTGTTCATTTATTAATGAAATTAAAATAATTTTAAAAGACTGATAATTTCCCTATTTTTTCATGTTCAGGGCATTAATAATGATTCCTATCTTTTAACCAATTTAATATGTATCATATAAAAATAAGAAGATGTGGTATGGTTGCCAATTATTTCATATCGGTTAAGAATTAGCTTCTCTTATTGTATAACAAGGGGTCAAATGACATTCTTTATTCTTTAGTAAAAAATTCCATCGGTGTTTAACAGAAAAAAAAACGGACTAGAAAACCGTCGTTAACGTACTTTTACATGTTAATGAGCAGTGGGGCGTGGTTTCTCTGTTTAGAGTGATGTCCCTTTAATAAAACGCAATCGCGATTCAGACGTTTGAAACATGGCTGAACTGGAAGGCACGTCTGCTACAGACAAATCAAATGATCGGTTTGCCGTACTTTCCGATGCTGATAGAGACAAACTACTCGGCAACAAGAATTATAAAATTATAGAAAACTTTATTTTGTATTGATATACTGAAAATTGCACTTAACTGAATGGCAGTGACTTATAATTATCACTATGACCCCGCCGTACTTCACCTTCGGAAAACTTGGTTTAAAAAATGGGATATAAAAAACCACCAATATGTAATTCGATTTTTTTGTATATTCACATGCACTAGTTGATTTTTTTTTTTTAATATGAAAATCTGTGAGGATACATGTGCCCATTAACGTAAAATTGTTACCTCAATATCGTCTTGTTATGTAAAAAGAAAAACATTCGAAAATTTAATTCGATTAATCTAACGCTATCATGACGTACAGGAAGCATCTGATAAAAGGTCAAATGATAACACGTCAGCATGATACGTTCCATGCCATAAACGACGAAAACAGGAATAACTTTGTTTATCGGCAATTTGTTTATTTTTCGTTTGATCTTAATGCCTAGTATTTTCAAGTTCGTGGACAGGACTTGATACTCGAAAATATTATGCAATGACGTCATGTATTACAGCGCAGCAACATCACATGTTCATGTCCATCCGCGTGAATTTATCAGTGCATAGTACTTCATTCATACAATCGAACAACTATCACAACGTTTTGTATTGAAAAAATAGTTTTACTAATTATAACTATTTCATTTTATTTGATATTATCAAACAAACAAAAAAAAACCTACAGTTAAGACAAATTGCCGATAATAAAAATAATGATATTATATTTTTTGATACTGACTTGATCAGCCCTAATCTCTCCCTAGCGGGTTCGCTTGATATTCTTGCGGATAAAGTCAGTCTCAATAAAGAGCTGCGCCATGAGCGCATGATACGCCCGTCGCTTTTTCAACAGATAAAGTTCAATTACTCCTCAATGTCATATCAGAAATTTATAAAAAAAAAAAAAAAAAAACTAGAGGGAGCTTATTTTAACAGATATAAACCAGTTATCAAAGTTTCATGAAAACTGCTCAAAACACTTTTGAGTTATTGTCCGAAAACTGGAAAATCCCCCCTTTTTTGTGAATAAACGCCATAACTTGGAAACGTAAAATCTAAAATTTATAAAAATCGAAAGGGAGCTTACGTCAATGGATATAAACAATTCACTAAAGTTTCATGCGAATTGGTTAAAGCGACATGTTGACGACGGACGGACGGACGGACAACGGTATACCATAATACGTCCCATACAGATAAATAAAAATCAAAAATGCCATTATTCTATATGTATATACCCCGGCGGTGGTGATATATGAACGAAATTAGTCTGATAAACATTATTTTTCAAGGCGTACAAGAATGTCATGAAATATGCACTAGCTACCAAACAATCGAAAAGTACTATACTTATGCACATTCTATAAGGTGTAATTCTCATCCATATATGTATTTGAGAAATTTCCAGATATACACATGCTGTTTTTCCTCTTCGAATATATACCAAGTTCATTCAGATATTAAAGCTAAGTAACGTTGATTATATTTTGCTTAAAATAAAGCATACAGAATTTTAAGAAGTTTATTGTCGTGAAATACTAACATGATAGTATAGCATTATCTTTTATAAAAAAAAAGATAATAATTAAGTCTATAAGTATAACATTTAATTATATATTTGTCATTGATATTTTTTTCAGAGATGAACTCCTTTAAGAAATCACTAGAAGATATCAAACCAACTACAAAGGATCAAAATAAGGCAAATGGCAAGTCAATTCATAATATGGAATCTTATTTTTCTTCCATGTTTTATGTTGTCTTTGACGTATCTTACATTGTTGATTTTTTGTTTTAAAGAATTGTGCGACAATCAGTGGCGGATTCAGATGGGGACGTGGAGGGCAAGATAAAGTTTTTTTCTGCATAAAATCGTCAATAAAACTTTCGCCTTGCTACTTTTTACGTTACGGACAGTTATGCCTCTTCGCTCGAACCCTGGATCCGCCCCTGTCATTAATAACTCATATTTAAAAAACTGTTGGTCAATTCGTTGTTCAATAGAAAAATATTTCATCGGTAAATTTTGTATTTCAATTACATTCATTTAAAAGTGTGTGTTTGTTTCAACCTGAAACACAAATATTAAACTTATTAAAGGCGACGAACTACCGAACACTTGCGGGGGAGTATTACATGATTTGAAAGGAACAATCTGTGGAAATGGCTTGTACAGTCTGAATCCAAAAGGTTTATCGCCATTTCGAGGTTACTGCAATATGTGTATTGCTGGTGGGGGTTGGACAGTTAGTTTTTAAGTGTTAATAATACATGTATTGTATGTGTCATTTATTTGTAGTCGTCAGATTCTTTTGTATCACCTGAAAATGATAGATGATGCGTTATACATTATAAATTGTTCCGTACACAATTGCAAATATCATTAATACAGCAAATAAATACACTTGTGCAACGCTCCCTACAAGTTGAAACCATGTTGAGTATCAATTCGTGACAGGAAATTTCTACGCGCTCATAAAAAACTAAAAGACAATTCAAACAATGACAAAAGAATAGCGCTCTTTTTGCCGTTTGTCGTCTGAAATTCGCAGGAAGTTCTTCAACGATGAGCGAAAACTCTACCTTCAAGCATTTCAAAAATACAATATAAAAGAAGAAGATGTGTTATTTCCATTTAAAGGGCCCACAAGAAGCATATTACAATATAATACCTTATTTCAGACACACACAAAAATCAGCAATAATAAAGGATCCGTACAAACAGTTTGAAAAAGTATGAACTCCATCTATTAAGCTATTATATATATATATAAAGGTCATAGGATATGCGCAATGATACTAATATAATATGGTAAAATTCGTAGAGAATGTTATAAAATCGTGTCGACAAATATTTCGGTTGAACAAATAGCCTTCGCCAGTGTCAATGTTTTATTTTTATCAAAATTGAAAACAAATCACCCCCTACATAAAAAATGTAAATTTAGCCTAGCTTATACATGTATAAAGCTACGGTTTGAGCTGAGTTTGTTTTTCCTCTAGATGTCGACAATTTGCATTTTAATATCATACTTATGTCTTTCAAGGTTATACAAAGACGACAAGACGGAAGTACAAATTTCTACCGAGGATGGAAGACTATAAAATGGTTTTGGTGACCCAACAGAAGAATTCTGGTTTGGTATATATTTTGATACTGATAATATTGGGATAAACAAATAAGGGTAAAACAGTTCTGTAATTTCAAATTGGAAATTAAGGTAATTAAGTAATTAATTACTTAAGTAATACAGTTCATATGACGCATTTTCAAATTACACAGATTAACAGTGCATAGCTTGCAATTGAGTAAATTCTAAAATGATGAAAACAATATTCATTTCTGAATAGCGTGTGATATTTTTATCAAATTTATTCTAGGTAACGAAAAGATTTACAAACTAACGTCAGGAGGAACATATCAACTACGTATTGAACTACAGGATTGGAATAATGACACAAGATATGCTACATATAACACATTCAATTTGGGAAACGAAGCTTCAGGGTATATATTGACAATAGGAGGTTACGGTGGCAATGCAGGTGTGTAGGGAATTCATGGCAAATGATAAATATGTCTTGCATATAATTACAAGTATTTCAACTAGACATTTACTTAACCGCATCATAATATCAAATATGAATTGTTTCCTTGCTATTTATGTTTTAAAATCTACAATACGAAAAGATGGCACTTGTTTTAGTTTGTCGCCTCCCCAGCCAGAATTTTTAATTATTTGATTGATTGGTGATTGCTTTACGCCGCATCAGCATTAAATTATTGAGTATTTGCCGAGGTGGTCGAGTGGTCTTAGGCGCCGGACACGGTGCAGGCGGTGTTTCCACGATGTCACAGACGCAAGGGTTCGAACCCCGCTGAGGGAAGAACAAAAATTTGAACCAGTGACAACTCTACGACAGATTTTATCCATCGGATCACCAGTGATGGTAATACAACGCTGAAAACACATTATGTATACATAATTCGTCTAAATACCAGCCAACAATGTTAGATCTGTAAATTTGTGGAAGCAAATTTTTTGTTCTTCCCTGGCCGGGATTCGAACTCATGCTACTGAGATATCGTGGCACCAAATCGCCTTGCACTATGCCCGACGCGGTAGACCACTCGACCACCTAGGCTCGACAAAAATCAAGCTTTCGGTGGCCACAAATTTACAGATCCAACATTGTTGGGCTGTTATTTAGACGAAATATGTATACAGAAAGTGTTTTCAGCCTTGTATCACCATCACTGGTGATCCGATGGATAAAATCTGTCGTAGAGTTGTCACTGATTCAGACGTACTTATAATATAATTATTTCTGTGACTGCATCCTACATTAATTTGTAAGATCCTCTACGATAAATAATTCAGTTGATCTACAATATTCCATCTTCATGTCTTATATATCATGTACTGTGTTACGACGCTAGATAAAAACTGACGAGGAAAGGTAACACCCGGCCACCAAAAGCTTGATTTTTGTCGAGCCTAGGTGGTCGAGTGGTCTAGCGCGTCGGGCATAGTGCAAGGCGATTTGGTGCCACGATATCTCAGTAGCACGAGTTCGAATCCCGGCCAGGGAAAAAATTTGCTTCCGCAAATTTACAGATCTAACATTGTTGGGCTGTTATTTAGATGAATTATATATATATATATTATATATACAAGTCTAAATTGAAAACAACGTTCAAACCTACGATTGCGTTGGATAAAAACCGCAATTTTTATACGTGTGCATGGAAAACAAATTTCTTGGTAGAGGGGTCTAAATACAGCACAAACAACATTTTCCAAAAGACCAAAAAAGTGAAAAAGTATATTTTAACAAAACGCATTTGACTAGCAGGTCGAACAATGGATGTTCTTAAATCCTGCTGACTGCCATTGGCGATTGCCAAATAAACGGATCACCAGATGTAACAAAATGGATCCTAACTATTAATTTAATACCAAACAGAAAACAATAAACTTGTGGAAAAGATGGTATACCGCAAACAAAAGGTGCAAAAATTAGTACACCATATCCGGATTTCGACAATATATATATTGCAAAAAAAAAAATTCAAAACGACAATAGAATTCAAATGCTCATTATTTTGCGTAGGTATTAAAAATAAGCGGAAGAAAACTAAATTCAAAACTCATAAGTCGAAGAGAAACTGACAAAGACATGCCTAAAACGAAAACGACGAAAAATCAAACACGTCCACACAACACTACATAGAAAATAAGATCAACACGAACCCTTTTAAACGAAAACTTGGAATGTTCCGTAAGGATAAGCGTATTCTGCTTAAGATGAGACACCCGTCATGTTGATTGTGTAAGTAAATTATCGGTAGTAAGTCTCATTCGGTAATGTCACAATCGTGGAAAATAAAATAGAATTGTGTTTAGGACTATTGGAACATATCTGTGGTCGTCTCACACTGTGACAGTTTTTCTATAATGGTCAACCAACTAGTGATGGATTCCGTAAAATTTTCGAAGAGATGACTCAACTTTGCCACTTAAATCGCTTGGTTCAATAGCTTCCTAGTAAGCAGCAACCCTTTATCAATATAATCATGTCTGAAACGTAGCCTCTGTATTATAGTATCAACTTTGGGGATATGTATTACATATGCACATACAACTTTAATTTGTTCATCGTCTATAGCGCGGAACGTGAAGGTAAATGATAAAGCTATCTTCTTTTCATTCTTCCTAAGAATCTCCTGTAAGATGCATGCCTCATATGAATAAAGGAAATATGATTTGGCGGCAGTCATGTTCGAAAATTTTACGGAAGCCATTACGAGTTGGTTGACGGTTATGGGAAAAATGTGTCACAGACGACCACAGAAAAGTTTCAATAGTCGTAAACATAATCCTGTTCGATTTTCCTTGAGTGCGATATCTCCGAATGAGAAACAGAATTAGTACTTACCATAATTAACATGACGGGTGCCAAATGTTGAGCAAAATCAGAACTATTTGAAAGCGGTTATTTTTTTTAAAGCTTAAATTGATAATATTACTAAGTTCACTTTGTTATGCATTTACATTAAAATATGATTAGATGTGCTTCTATTCTTTAGGAGATTCTATGACATACAACAATGGTGCTAAATTCAGTACAAAAGATAAAGGAAATAGTTGTGCAAAATCAACATTTGGGGCTTGGTGGTACAAAGGCTGCACATACACTAATCTGAATGGGGAGTATCTTCGCGGGAAGACAGATGGACTCAACCCACATAGAGGTGTGGTATGGAAACACTGGACAGGATTTAATCATTCACTTAAAAATCTGAAATGATGGTCCGAAAAGTTTAGGTAAGTCGAAACAAAATCAAAACAATCGAAAGCTTTTTGTTGTTTGCTCAATGCAAGTGGAAAATATTTCATATATATTCAGGAGGAGAACACATTAACAAATATCAAAATCATTGGGAAAAATATTATGCCTTGTAAATTTAAAACGTCAAATACGGACTTCAAGTGTAACATCCCTATGATAAGATACGACTCGTATTTTTACATCATTCATAGCGAAATTCTACACCACAAACATAAAACGGAATCCAACCTCTTATCCCCGGAATACCCTCATCTTAATTTCATCATTTGGTTCATTATTTAATTTTGGAAATATCAAGCCGTAAAGTATCACCTGTAGTAACACCGTAATTACATTCCTAAGATAGGTTATTTCACAAAAAATCACCTTCCATTATTAAGGGAAAAATATCATTTGGCAAATACATTTTTTACATATCATTACATGTAGTTATAGTAGTCACTGATTTTAATTTGTGATCAGAAAGAAAGATACCGTTCAAGAGAGTTGAATTTGAATATCATAACAAAAGTATATTAAATTGTGAAAGCACCACTATAGTACTTTAGTAGTCTTTATTTGAGTACAAATTGAGTTTATAATTTTATTTTATTTGCAGATGGAGACAATGCGGACCAAACAATTCGTTCCAACTTAAGAAGTCTTCTCCTTTGCATATTATAACAATTAGAATTGAGTAAAACCAGAGTAAAATCTCTAGTCTGCTTTATTTTCATTTTATACAAGTTCTGTCCATTTCTGTAAAAAGCTTTGAAGTTTAACAGACTTTGACAAAGTAATTATTCAAGTTTTTAAACATTTAACCACAGACTGTATCTATATTCATATCTTAATGTTAGCGCGGCAAAGAAAACTACGGAAAGATAAGAAAAATCAACGTTTTAGACTATACAATGCCTCTTGATTATGAAGAACATTCTGCAAATAACATGTTTACGGAATTGTTGATGTCTTACCAGTTCAGGAATCCGTACGCTCTTTTCAGCAAGATAATGGGGATATAGTCGTAGCCTTACATGGTGGTATTACAGATTTTATGCAACTTTAACTTATGTATGTTGTTATTTTCTTGTAATTAGCATACTTGTGTTATAAAAATGTTTTGACTGTGCAAGGTGTTTTCAAATGCTAAATATGGATGGAAAACTGTCTTAAAACTCATCACAGATAAAACCATCATTTTTTCATTTTCGTGAAATTAGAGTACAGATTAACAATGAAACCGTTACCCACTATAGACAAAACGACGTCAATTTAAGCAATTATAGGTCACCGTACAACCTTCAACAATGATGAAATTCGATACCGTAAAGTAAGCTTTAAGGATGTTCGCTACTCTTTTGTTTTTGACTTTTTGTCAGATATTCAGAATCCTCTAGCTAGTTTCATCCATTTAGTGCAAATACAAATTTTTTCTGCTAACCCTAATTTTCGTCTCATAACTTTATTATACATTGCTTAAAAAGCCATATTTGAAAATCTTATAAAATCCTTGTTATTTTTTCATAGCGTTTGAAAGAAAAAAAGGTGCCAATGTTATATGTATGAAAAAATCAAGAGCGAACTATTTCCCGCCAAGTATTCAATCGATTATATCTCAAAAACAAGGACATGGACCTGTCATTTTTTCTACTTTTTAAGTTCCGTTATGTATATATTATCAATTTTTAACAATTTTAAAAAGCTTGTAATTTTTAAACAGAGGACCTGACATGAAAAAATGTAAAACAAAACAAACGAAAAAACAAACGGTCAGATTTAAGCTCAACCAATAAACGAAAAACAGATATGAGAGACAGCAACCAACTACAACCAATATTTTACGCTTGAAAAGTGGCAGGGAAAACATGTTTTTGAGAGCTCAATCCTGTTTCAATGGCGCCTTTTTTGATAACGATAGGTGGCATGTTACGTAATACAAGTAAACCAGAAGTTACCTTGTGCAAACCTGAATTATCTGTTCCTATCACCTATTTTTGTTTTAACTGGTCCTTTACCTCATTATGCTTGTTAGTTCAATCTTAATAAATAAATCGTTTTAAAATTCAAATCAAACTAATTTTAAATTTGAAATTATCTAATTCGTTGATTTTAAGACCTTGTGTTTTTATTAAACACTTAAAGTGGGGATGGACTACTGTAGAGTAACAATGTATGAACTCGTCTGGAAAATGAAAAGAAATTCCGCTTTATCAAAATGCATTAATGTTTCGTCATCCAGTGGTATTCACACACAAACATACTCAAATATCATAGAGGGTATGGATGGGGTTTACAGAATAGAGAATGATGGGTAAAAAGTAAAGACAAAAAACACAAAAAAAAAAAGATAAAGAATAAAGAATAATGCGGTATCTACAGTGGAGATCAATTCTAACCTCTCATTAGAACTGTCAGAATAATCTGTCATAGAACTGTTCTAAACTGTCCTAGAACAGTTCTAAGTAGAACTGTCAGAATCAGTTCTAGGCAGAACTGACCAAATCAGTTCTAGGTAGAACTGTCAGGATCAGTTCTAGGGTAGAACTGTCTAAAACTGTTCTAAGTAGAACTGTCCAAATCAGTTCTAACCGTAGAACTGTCAGCAGAACTGTCTAAAACTGTTATAGCCGTAGAACTGACCAAACCTGTCAGGATTGTAGAACAGTTTTAAATGACGTCACTGCGGTTAGGGCATCTCACTGGTCACCATTCAGTGTTATTATTATCGTTGATAAAGCCACACGCAAAATGCCTCCTGTCAAAGTTAACAGAATTTCAATGTATTTGAGACAGCGAATAGTTAATCTTCGCCAAAGTGGAAAATCGTATACGAAGATTTCCAGTATTTTATCCGACACAGAGGGATTGTGATATAAGTCTTTAAATTTTATCAACGTTTTCCGTGGTGAAGTTTTTAAATCGTCGTTTTTCAATCGTAAACAGTGATGAAGGTGGTGTTATACTATTGTTTTTCGTGAACAGTTTTGTTGTATTTCCTGTTAACTGTGATAAGCTAATTTAACATTTCGTAAACTCTGATGAAACATCCCTCTTCCCTACATTACCCCCCTCACAGATAGTTTGGGTGGGATGGGGCTGAGATTACTAAAACACGTTAGTATATTATTGTTATAGTAATCTCAGACCTGATAAAATAACTATCTCTACACAAGAAAGGGTTAAAAAATAAAATAATTATGAAGAATGTAAACAAACTGTGACCTCAATCAAAACGGTAACAAGCTTATTGTCAAAAAGCATGTTCCATCCACAAAAAAACGTGTCACCCCTTTTCCCGCCTAATTCCCACTTCTAACAAGAACAGTGAAACCATATTCACATGCAGTCTAAGTATTTTATATATTTAAAGTTCTACGATATACCAGAGCTAGTTTTTTTCCCCATAAACTGGGTAAACATTCACTGAAAACATATTTCAGCAATGTTATAAGGATGGACACTTACAATTAACATTACGCAATATCGATAAGCGCTATCAAGAATTGGTTGATCGTTATACTATCTCATTTTTGTATTTACTAGTTTTTTGTTGTTGTTGTTTTGTTTTTGTTGTTGTTTTTGTTGTTTTTAAAGTCATACACAACAATGCTTTAAGTCGGACGAGATTCACTTGTGTTATTGTTGCCCTTTTATCAATTCAATATGCATATGTGGTTCATCTGGTCGGCTTCCGAGTGTAATCTAAGTTTTGACACTTACGTCTGGTTATGACTATGGAATCGTATGACGAGCGATATTTAAAATTATGGAGATGTTGTATGATTTGTAAATGAGATAACTATCCAAAAAGGTCGAAGGAAGTGGATATAAACAAATGTAAGTCATCGTATGGACTTCAACAATGAGCAAGACCCATATCGTATACTAAGCTATGAAAAAAACCCGGCATGACATAATGTGAAACAATTCAAACGACAAAACCATCTGTCTGATTGGCTAGGATAATAATCGATACACAAATACTAGTATAGCCGACAGCAACCACTGACAATCACTGAATTGTAATAAACACAGTGGGGTCAGTCACATACAGTATGTGGTGGAGTTTGTGACTGCCTAGACGCAGCCCAGCTAAACCAATGTGCTAAATCGTTAGGGACTAACAAATCAAATTCAATACTGTGAGATAAGTATTTATTCCGTTGCACATCTATATGGTGAAAAGCTACAATAAAACAAAGACAATCGATATAAAAACAGCTAATGTAACATTTCAGACAAATCAACAAAAATAGTAGCAAATAATAGAAAATATTATGTACCTCTAATGGAAACATATAATTCAAAATAAGAATTCAGTATACAAACTTCATATGTCAAAGGTATGAACTTATTCGCAAAAAAGCACTTTATCTACTGTCAAGTTTACCCACAGTGACGTTTCTGACCATATTCCAACTGAAAACATTTTATCGATTCACACTTTGCCCACAGTGATTCAAATTCGCATGTGGTTATCAAAAATTGTTTGCATCGTCAAAACTCATAAAACAATTGCATTCTATCAAAATGAATGTGTTTACACTATATATACATAAAAAGGTAAGTACAAGTGACTTACATCGTGGCATCAGAAGGATTGTCCAAGAGAAAATTATCGTGACTTGACGGAAGTTTATGAAAATTGTAATACAAAAAATACAGTCCGGTTTCTTTCCGGAAAATAAATGAATGTGAAACATGAGACTTGACACTCCTCGCCTGATATTATCTATATCACATTATAATGACGGAGTCAACAAATTTATCTAGTCCTATAATAATACATAAAAACAAGTCTTTTCTAATAGTCCATCGAAACTACATATTGTTAGTT
Organism: Mytilus coruscus; assembly: GCA_017311375.1. Classification (NCBI taxonomy): domain Eukaryota; kingdom Metazoa; phylum Mollusca; class Bivalvia; order Mytilida; family Mytilidae; genus Mytilus; species Mytilus coruscus. The sequence goes on from CM029605.1 coordinate 4,930,071, forward strand.
TGGTAGAAGCACAATCAACTCGTTCACGGGCCTTGTGAATGTTTTCCTGTCTTTTCCTAAACGAACATCGACCTTGCACACGGTTGTCATCGCTTGTGTGTGTTTTGATAATGATTCCTACTGGCCATTCATTCCTGTGTAGTGATTTGTCGCACATGAGAACAATATCACCTTCTTGTACGTTTTACGGTCCTGTTGCTATTTCTTACGAGATTGTAAGGATGGTAGAAATTCAGATTTCCATCGGTGCCAGAACTGATTCGCGAGATGCTGAATTCCTTTCCACTGCTTCTTGAAGAGGTCCTTGAACTGAAGTCTTCTAGATGAAAAGATCGAACAGTGTGATCAGTTTTCATGGTGAGTATTGTTGCAGGAGTTAACGGAAATGGAACTTCAGGATCATATGATATAGGCAAAAGAGGTCGAGCATTGATGATTGAAGAAACTTCTGCAAATAATGTAGCAAGCATATCGTGGGTCAATTGTTTGACATCAAGTAGGATAGCGTCGAGTATCCGTCTAGCAACACCTATCATCCGTTCCCAGATTCCTCCCATGTGGGAGGAATGGGAGTGTTAAAATCCAATTTATACCTTTTCAGTCAAGTACTGTTTGATTGGTCGATCCTCAACACTTATAATGTTAATATTCAAGTCATTCACAGATCCTATGAAGTTCGTACCACAGTCCGAACGTATAATCTTAACTCTCCTCTGATCGCACAAAACCGTCTTACTGCGTTAATAAAACAGGATGACGTCATCTCTTCGAGGATTTCGATATGAACGGCTCGCACAACAAGAAACGTTAACAAGAGTGCCCATCTTTACAGTTAGCTTGTCCCCTCGAGTACGACGTGTAGAAATTGTCCACGGACCAAATACATCGATACCAATGTATGTAAATGGAGGCGCAGGGTCAAGCCTATCGAAAGGCAGATCTGCCATTTTTTGGAATTCTTGTCTGCCACGGAGTTGACGACATCTCACACACTTGAATACATACGATGTCACAACACGTCTTCCTCCCAACAACCAGAAACCCGCCTTACGAATTTCATTTTCAGTGAATTGTCGCCCTGGTGAAAGATCCGTTCATGAAAATGTCCCACCAGCAAAACGGCAATGTGACCTTTGGGAACAATAATAGGATTCGCTTCAGATATCGCAAGGTCCGCATTTCCCAATCTCCCTCCAACCCGCAAAAGTCCAAACTCATCCAAGTAAGGCGAGAGATTCAAGATTTTACTGTGTTTATGCAATGGTTCCCCAACTGATAAAGCCGAAATTTCATCAGAAAAGAACTCCTTCTGAACGGCTTGAAGAATGAAATGTTGACTCTCCTCACGAGTAACTTGCCTTCTATTATTGTCTTGACCGACACAGATAGTTCTTAACTTAGTTTTAACGTGGTAACGGCTCGTACAAGACTGATCCATGTGGAGAAATGTTCAAATCTATGAATTCCGAAAGGAACTTCCTTGCCAACAGTTGTTTTCAAAATTCGTACTTCACAGTCTTCATCCGGTGTAACTAGTGGAAATGATGACGGAACCTCATCAGTCAGGGATATAACTCTATAGGGTTATTACAGAAAAATAACATACATTTGTTATTGTGGACTAAAAATCAAAGAACTTTGATAACATATGTATGTTACATGTTTCAAAGGGACAATATACATCATTAGTTTAGTTAAAATGTATACAAGTTCTATTGATATTACTTTTGTCTATATGTATACTTAACTATTGAAAGATATAACAGTTCATAGTTTGCCAATTTTGCATAGTACACCTATATGTTATTACAGAAAAAATATGCCTGTAATAACTAAAGGGTGTTATCACAGCTTCTCTATATCACTTCAAAGCATTTGCTCAGACATACATCATGCTTAATTACAATGTATTTTAATTTATTGTAAGAAATAATGACCAGAGCATGTAATGAGGTTCTGCCCAAGTTTCTCAGTAATTCCCAAGTGTCTTATATAATAAGTTACATTCCTTTAATAACCTAGCCTTGTTATCACAGCTAAGTTTATCCCTTAATAGCCTCATCTCATTGATTTACCATGGTTAATCAAAAATGAATTAATTTAATTAAAAAATTAGTTATCAAGGCTATGCATTTAGTTTCTGCGCAAAGTCTCAAGAGTTCCTAGAGCCCACTATAAATGAAATAATTTTACAAATAACAAACATATGTTATTACAGATTTAGAAAATTTAAGGAATAAAGAGTAGACAACTCATGAAAGTATCTGTAATAACACACGCAAGTTATTTTCTGTAATAACCCTATAGAGTTATATCTCTGACTGCTCATCGATGTGATCTATAAATGAAGCATTTGGGCCTTTCAACCAAAGACTATTTGGGAGATCTACGGAAGAGATAGAATTGCGAGTAGAATCGTCAGCTGGATTTTGATTAGTTGGCACATATTTCCATTGTGTGCAAGATGTTGATTTTCTAATACGGTCTACGCGATTTCTAACGTACACAAAGAATCGCTTGGTTTCATTGTAGATATATCCCAACGTAACCTTACTGTCTGTAAAGAACGTAACGTTTTTAAAGTCTGTGTCAAGTTCTTCCTGAACTGTTTCAAAGATTTCTACACCTAGAACAGCAGCACACAATTCGAGCCGCGGAATTGTGTGTCCATGTTTTGGGGCTACTTTAGCTTTTCCTAAAATGAATCGTATTCTTGTTGACCACTATTGTCAATCGTACGCACATAAGCCATTGCTGAAACGGTTTTTCCGAGGCATCGGAAAACACCAGTAAATCCCGATGATGAATATCAGAGGTCTCCTCCATAAGTACGTGGAATTTGAACATTTCTAACAGTTTCAATGAGTTTTTCCAAGTTTCAAACTTTGCACGAAATTCATCTGGCAATGGTTGATCCCAATCCAACTGTTCGGTCATCGCTTCACGCAAAGAAGTTTTCCAGCCAATGTCACTGGGGAGGCAAACCCGAGAGGATCGTAAAGTCCATTGATGATCGATAATACGCCTCTCCTTGTATATGGCTTCTCGTCCTGTGTTACACGGTAAGTAAATGCATCGTCACGTAGATTCCAACAGACACCAAGACTCCTCTGAAGAGGAAGCTCATCATCTTGATCAAAGTCAAGTTTCTTCAAGTCCTTTGCTAAGTCATCCTTCTCAAATGCCGACAAAACTTTACTTGAATTTGAGCAAATTTTGTGTAGCCGTAAATTTCCTTCTTCTAGTAGAGCTGACTTAGCTCTTTTGAGCAAACTAACTGCTTCTTCACTCGTACTATGTGAGGACAGTGCGTCATCAACATAGAAGTTACGATAAATGTATTCCTTGACATCCATACCTGACATTTCACCAGCAATATCGGCAGTTTTCTGTAAACCACACGTAGCCACGGCAGGACTTGGGCTGTTGCCAAAGACGTGCACCTTCATTCTGAAATCCACAAGTTCTTTTGTGAGGTCGTTATTCTCGTGCCAGACGAAACGTAAGTAATCTCTGTGGTCACTACGCACATAGAAACTATAAAACATTTGTTGCAGGTCAGCTATCACAGCAACTTTCTCCGCTCTAAATCTGATGAGCACACCTAGCAAATTGTTAGTCAGATTAGGACCAGTCATCAAAACATCATTAAGGGATAGTCCTGAAACTTAGCCGACGAGTCGAACACGATTCGTATACGGTCCTTTTCTGTGGATGGTAGATCCCGAATAAAGGTAGGTACCAACATTCACTATTTGGTTCTAGTACTGGAGCACGTTCTGCATGCCCATTTTCAAACAGAGCTGTCATGAATTCATTAACGTGCTGTCTCTTAACGGGATCCTTCCTAAGAGTTGCGTCAAAGCTCCTGGCCCTATGCAAGGCTTGTGTGCGGTTGTTGGGTAACTGTTTACGATTAGGTTTGAAGGGAAGAGGTGCTACCCAATTATGACTGTTGTCGTCTCTTTTCATTTCAGTGTCCATCAGTTCTAAAAAGCGTCGATCTTCTATCGATAAACTCGGTTTGTCGTCATCTTTGTGGTCTTAAACAGGTGTTTGTCTTGTTCACAATCAGAAACATGAAATTTACTACTTCAAGGTTCTAGCACTGAAGACTTTCCATTAACATGTATGAAAGTTTTCAAAACGCTTGCATCTTTGGGAATGTGAGCACCATCCAAGCACGATTCACCGAGAATAATCCATCCTAATTTTAGTCTCTGTGCGTATGGCTGATACGGCTTGCCAATCTTTTGATCCAATACGTGGTGCGCTTGCATCAAATCTCTACCAATAAGTAATATTTTCGCCTCAGCATCAATAGGAGGTATGAATTGAGCAATGGATGCAAGGTGTTGGTAATTAGCAGCTACGTCACAGGTAGGTATCTCATTTCGATTATTCGGTATCATGTCACACTCAATGAGAGTAGGAAGCTCAAGATTCTGTCCATCTAGAGATTGCACAACAAAACCACTTGCCCGTCTGCCGTTCATCATAACTTTACCGCTACAACTACTTAATGAATATTGTCTGGACTCTGCTTTGATGTCAAAGTAATCAAGTATGTCTCCATGCACAAGTGAGGAATTGCTTTGCTCATCTATAATCGCGTATATACGCATGCGTGTGTTTGGTTTCTGTACATGTAATATGTCTAATAATACAATTTTTGCACACGATTTTCCTACGCCACCTTTGCAGACTTCAGTGCATTTTGTCACAACTTCCTCCTTTGAAGATTTCTCCTCGCCATAATTTGAGGCACTTGCTTCTGGTTTCGATTTTATTCCATCTTGAGATCCAAATTTGAAAACATGCATAGCTGTAGTATGTGAAGTTCCTTTACATTCCGAACACCTAATGTTTTCTTGACAGCCTTTCCTTAGATGCTTTGAAACACAACACCTAAAACAGATACCGTGCTGTTTCAAAAGTGATCTTCTCATCCAGCGTCTTGTGTCGAAAACACGACAGTCATCAAGAGAATGATTCGCCTTATGAATGATACATTTAGAGTGTTAGCGTTATTAACAATTTCCGTTTTGCTACTGAAACATTACGATTATTGGTCTGTTTCTGGGTTCATGAGACGTTCCACTAAATTCAAAGTCGAAACTAGGGTCATTCATAACTTCTGCCATTTCAAGAACAAAGTCACAAAAGAAGGTAAAAGGTGGAAAAATGACACAATGTTTTCTTTTGTATGAGGCTGCGCGATCACGCCATTTACTTTGTAATCCTGCTGGTAACTTTGAAATTGTCGGATTAACACCCACAACTGTATCATAAAAACTCAGCAGTGCAGAATATTCAGGTTTTCCTTTACTGCTTGTATCTCAGCCAGAACATCTGAGAGTTCATATAGTTTGTTTTGTCCTTGTAAGTGATTTTCGGCACAACACTTAACTTCATTTTAAAGCACTTTCTACTTTCTCTGGTGATCCGTAACGACTGTCCAAACGATTCCACGCACGTTCAAGTGCGATTGAAGGATAACCTGCATTAGCTACCTTGATGCTTATAACCTGTTTCCTTGAGTGTACACCTGTATATTGTAACAAAGGTCCACTCCTCAGTGGCGGTTGCACTAATTTCATTTACTACACATTTAAATGTGTTCTTCCAAGATACGTAGTTTTCCGGGCAATCGTCAAATTTATGGAATCTTGATGTAAGTAAATCTTTCTTCATCAGAAACTTTGCAAAGTCTACATTGTTGTTAACATCTTCTTGCTTAACATGCTTAATGGTCTGACCAGTCTCTTTCGTTGTTGGCAGATTGCTAGGTTTAAAACTAGGGACAGAAGGATCAAGTTGAGACGGCCTTGAAATATATTTCTCATTGTCATTCTCTTTACTCAGAATTTTATTTTGGTCTTCAACATACTTTTCGTTAATTGAATTTTACAATTTCTGATCCAGTGTCACTAGATTCCGACTCAGTTTCGTCTTCTTCAATTGCATTTAACTCGGCCATATCGACAGCTGCCTCTTTTCTAGCTGATAATCCTTTTCTTTAGCCGCGAGTTTTGCCTTCTCAATTATGCAAGTAGCTTCATATTCCGCCTTTTGCGTCAGTAAGTCTGATTCCTCTTGTGCAAATTCTAGTTTCTTACGTGCAGTTTCTACAGAAATCTTTGCCTTTTGTCGCAATACTGAACTGTTACTTGATCTAAGAGAAGCTTTGGATAATGATTTCTTTGAAGTTTTCTTCTGAGATTTAACAGAAGGTTCTTTGAGTGTAGATTTAGGTCGAAATCCTGTTGTCTCAGCAATACTTGATCGGATAAGTCCTTCCACTTTGTAGACAAAGTCTTCCTAAATTTCGTGTGTTCTTCTAATTCACTTGTCGCCTCAGCTGTTTTCGTATGTGTAAGAAAACTGATATAGTCATCAGACTTTTTAGTGTATTTTTCTAATGATTGTTTGAGTAAGTCTAACGTATCATTGTCCATTTGTCCAGAAGTAATTTTAACACAGTGTTCGTCTATCTTACTTGAAACACGTTTTAAAGTTTGTATGTGTTTATCCATTGTTGTGTGAAACAACTCAAGTCCTTTTTCCGTCATTGTATGTTCTCTCTGTTTTGAATCATCAGCATTTTCTGCTGTATCCATGCTGATTAATGGATCTTTTCACTGTGACTGCCTAGACACAGCCCAGCTAAACCAATGTGCTAAATCGTTAGGGACTAACAAATCAAATTCAATACTGTGAGATAAGTATTTATTCCGTTGCACATCTATATGCTGAAAAGCTACAATAAAACAAAGACAATCGATATAAAACAGCTAATGTAACATTTCAGACAAATCAACAAAAATAGTAGCAAATAATAGAAAATATTATGTACCTCTAATGGAAACATATAATTCAAAATAAGAATTCAGTATACAAACTTCATATGTCAAAGGTATGAACTTATTCGCAAAAAGCACTTTATCTACTGTCAAGTTTACCCACAGTGACGTTTCTGACCATATTCCAACTGAAAACATTTTATCGATTCACACTTTGCCCACAGTGATTTAAATTCGCATGTGGTTATCAAAATTGTTTGCATCGTCAAAAACTCATAAAAACAATTGCATTCTATCAAAATGAATGTGTATACATAAAAAGGTAAGTATAAGTGACTTACATCGTGGCATCAGAAGGATTGTCCAAGAGAAAATTATCGTGACTTGACGGAAGTTTATGAAAATTGTAATACAAAAATACAGTCCGGTTTCTTTCCGGAAAATAAATGAATGTGAAACATGAGACTTGACAGAGTTATACAAATGTTTGTGATCATTCTGCCCTCCCCTACCTTGATATGTTTGTTTTGATTGTTGTTTCATTGACTTACATCTCCATTTAGCTCCCAATGCAAGGGTGACTAGGTAATGGAAATATTGTCAGTCTTGGTTCTTTTCCGACCGGCTGTAAAACCCTTGACAAAGTGGGGCGACCGTTTGGCTGTGCAGGATGTGCAGGTACGCAGCCAAGTCCGGTCAGAATGGGGACGTAAGATATCTCGTGTAGAGAGAGTGCCACGCTGTCAGCACGTTAAGAAACCTTGCAACAACTTTTTGTGCAGTCCGTATGTGGCCAGTTGCAAGGAAAAATTTGTCCCCATCCAATTTACCCTTATTTTCTCGTGGTAGACCAAATTTCACAGACCTTCATCCTGGACGGCCTCTATCCGTACAGGACCTATCTATTGTATTTATTGTGAATTTGTTCTCGTCCTGAGCATGCATGAAATATTTGCCATTGTGTAATGATACACATCTGGATTCCGTTATAAGGTATACTACATTTCATGCGATTCTGATTCTATTCACTATTTATAATATAGAGTTAACAATCTGTTAATTTATCATCGAGTCATTCATAAAATACTAATAAGTCTTATGATGAAAGTCATCTGAGAAAGAAAAAATCGAAAGACAGATAATTTGAAATGGGAATATACCAATTAGGTCAGCTCCGTATTAACATTTTTAAAATACTGTAAAACAGTAATCCCTGGTAAAATGACTTGTCAGGAGCCTTTGGTTCAGTGTTTGTCGTTGGTGGATTCCTGTCATATTTGTTTTATCATAAATCCGACTGCTGGTTTTCTCCTTTGGTTTGTATCACAATTTGTCATGCCGAAGCCTTTTAAAACTCAAATATGGCATAGATTTTGCACATTGTTGAGGGCCATGCGGTAACCGATATTTACTTATATATACATTCACGTTTTTATGTCATTGGTAGATAATTTTGTCATTTGGCAATCATACCACATGTCCTTATTTATACTAATATGTACATAATAGTTTGATTTAGAAGAGTTTTTGCCATAAAAAATGAAGTAAGGAATAAAAAATAAAAAAATAATCCTTGATAGTGTGTTCGTAATTCTTTCACATGTGCCTCCAGTTTCCTTAGATATTTTAAGGAAACAAATCTAAGTGATACAAGAAGTAGTAGTAGAAAAATGCTTATTATATCATGTAAGAGAAATTGGTTTACTATATTTGAACACGTCCCTTCGTTATTTCTTGTGTCCTTTAATTTTACAACACACCAAAATGTCACATCAATCCCAGCTTAGTGAGTATGCTTTATCTTGTTTAATGGCCACGAAGTGCCGATATTGGCCCTGTGAGGTGACAAAAAATAAAAGAGAAATAAGGTGGATCCTTTATAGCTAAAACATATCTATGTTTATCGTTATTTGTTATTATAGTATAAAATCATATTTTTGTGACGTCATTAATGTGACGTAATACCCGAAATCGAACTGGAACGCTCAAAATGTCCAAATTCTTAAAGAATTTCACACTTCCTGGTTAAAATTCGCATTGGCCACAGGCCTCGACCAAAGTAATTTTATTCTTATTTTGATTGTTTGGCATTTTGACTCAGTTTGCAACAATATTTAGCGTGGTCGAGGCCTGTGGCCACATCAAAAATCTAACTTTTGCTAACAAGCAAATCCTGATTCAACGCCGCCATTTCCGACGTAGGATACATTCTGTGACGAATTAACTGTATCAAGAACTGGTACAATTGCTATAAACGTTATAAATAGAAATAAATCATGAATGCTATGATTATATTTTTTATTTATTTATTACAAACTAAAAAGAAGAAAATGGGATAGCAAGTCTTTGTTTTTAGCGAAGCTTCGTTAACCGCCGACCCGGCGAGGGTTTTAAACACAGATGTGATAGATACGTCCTCATAACTGTTTGTATTAGAAAAAAAGAAAAATTGGTGGAAATAAATATAGTGAATTTGTAAATTATTTTAAAGTTCATTTCCACGTTATTTGTAATAATTAGCCCGGTCTATGCTATGCAAAGTTGAAACAAAAATAGGACGGTTTTAAATTAGAGCAGTAGTTTTCTCCGTTAAATTCTACATTCAGCAGATCGATATAGCTGCCAACATTAAAATTTAATACAAATGTCCCTTTAGATATACGTATTAATTTTGTTTTATAAAGACGAAATCGTCGAAATGTAACCTCCATGGAATGTAATGCCATGTTGACGCTTTGATGAAGTGCTTTCTTTCACGTCCGCATTTTCTATCGAGTATGGCATGCCAAGTTAATATTTTAAATAATTACTACGGATGGGAAAACAAATTACAGAACTATGAACAATAACATATACATTGAAAATCGTAGGACATAAGATGTAAGAAATCACGTGAGAATTGTTATATCATATTGCACAGTGGTTGAATAAGCTTTTCAATATATTTTTCATAAAATAAAATTACGAGGCCATGAGAGGGCATGGTGTATACTGTCCGTGACATTCAACCAGAACAAATATTTGTTTGCAATGAAAACTGAAGTAAATTTAAGATGAAACAAAACTATGTTATAGCTTGGGTAACTTCAAATAAATATCTGATATTCACGCGGAATAGCGTTCATAATTGGTCAGAATGCATACAAGGAGTAATTGTTTATTTTGTCCCTTTTTGGTGGTCTCTTTTAAATTTGGGTGAGACTGCTACAAGCGACCAACAAAAATGGCTGCTTATTATGCATAAATTATCTATGAGATATCTTCATATTTCTGATTTTTTTTCGGTTTTGTGGTGGCCTGAGGTTCGTGTTCAATCTGTAGTTACCTGTTTTTATATTTTATTATTGTTTGTCCTTTTGTTGCCTCTATATGTTCATGGTGTTGTATGATTTTATTGGTCTTATGATTCTTTATTACGCCCTCTCCTTTTCTCTTATTTTCAATGACAACACATGCAATTTCTTGTTTCCTGTTTGAAATCAATTCTCTAAATTGCTCCACCGTCATAAATATGCATGAAGTATTTGCCACTGGACGTTCGTCAAACAACTATCAATCATATCTCCTCTAAAGTTAAAGTACAATAATGAATTTAAACATAATTAAATAAATGATTTTAAAATCGTTTGAGCAGATATTTAGGCGCGTCTATTATTTCACTTTTGGGAAAAAGAAAATAAAGAATATTGGATATCAAAGAAACATACCATTTTACTAAAATGAGTTGTTTGTCTCATAATGATGGATGACTGTTAAACGTCCAGCGCAAGTTAAATGCATATTCCGGACGAGAACATGTTAATTTGCGCACATTGGCTGTATACTCTGGTATCTAGGGAATACAAGACATAACCTGGACATCACACATGGAGTCCAGAATTGAGGAGCTTCTCTTGAAGATGCAGCATGCCATAGACGAAAGTGACAGTGAGCAATGTGTAGTTGAAGAATAGAATATTAATTTTATCATTGTTAGGTAACTGTCACATTGGCGTTTATCTGAGAAATAGTTCACAGTATATTAATTATAGTTATAGATAATACATTACTTGAATGGACGCAGCTTACATACACTTATATTGTTACAATCAACGCCAAATTAAAAAAACTGATATTCATGGATTTCTATTAGTTTTAAAATGAATTCATGCACGTCATTTGGTATCTGGTTGAAAGTTGTCTTCTTTGCAATAATATCACATCTTCTCATTTTCATACGGATTGAGGTATGAATCTGTTCAATTTGACCAAATGATAATAAGAATAATAACAAAGTACACTCGAACTTTTTTCGAGATAAGAATGATAGTTGTATGTGGAATACCGGAACACTTTAACCACGAGCAAGACGAGTTAAGATTACAAGATAAAAACTAATTAAGAATAAATTGACAATGTTGAAAACCTTAAAACAGTATTTCAGTTTAAAACTTAAAGGGGCATTAGCTGTCGATCATATTCACTGATTAGACCCAAATTCTCATATTCGACTCATAACATACTAAAACGTACATCCAAATTAAAAAAAGCATAAAATAAACAATTTACGATGCATAGAGTCGATAGTATGAATCAGCATTTCGTGTGTATTTTAGTCTAGACGCCATCTAATTAACCATCGAGGCGACCTTCCGAAGACTGCCGACGGTCATATAACTCGATATAAACATAAACATAGATATAGATAGATAGCGAACTCGTGCAATTGGATTTTCTAGGTCTGTTTGATTTCATATTATAGGTTAAAACGATATGTTAATAATCGTTTTACCGGTATAAGAATGAGTTTTGTAGATCGAATCAGTCAACCAAATGGTTTCCCCTTGTTTCACTTCCAATGTTGACATTCTTTTCCTTTAATTGCTGAACACGCCTAGTTCATGCATAACCCATCTCTAGCTAAGGTGTTCAATTGAAGTTCACATGAATACGGATTTAATGAGGTCGAATTATCCACTTGCAAATGAATAATTCATTAGCGATGTTTTTGCTTATTTTGACAAAACTGAAGCAAACTGGCTGCTAAAAGCGAATGATTATTTCACTATTCACTTTCATTAATGACTGAACAAAAAAATATCTTTTTTTTTCTGCATCTCGTAGCTAATGCCATTTAACGAGAACACGAATCATAAAATAATAAAAGTATTTGTTCTTTTAAAATGTAATTGATAGAAACATGCAAAAGTCGGATAGATGTAATTGAATATAGCTTAATTGCTAAATGAAATCGTCCACAATGGATAACTGAGAATGAGTATTCTATCAAATTTTTGAGGTTTTTAAACTAGGCAGTGGCTATTTTGCCGGCGCCGGCAAAAAAGAAAATATATTATTTTGTCATCTTTGATTAAAATATCTGAATTAAAACGAGCAAAATAGCATATTTCAATAGCAAGGGCTATTTTGCAGGCGCCAGCAATATAGTGAATTTGTTATTTTGCCGGTTCTTTGTAAAGAGTGAATTTTAATATTAACTTTTTTGAGATACATATAATCGTTTAAAAACATTTATGAGTCCAAGTGAAAATAAAAATTTGTAAAAAGGAATAAAAATAAAAACTAGTTGAAATTACTTCTAAAATCAGTCTAATGCTACATGTATGCGTAAGAATAAAATCTCAGATTTTTAAACTATGCTGTAAAACAAATGAAAGATAAAATCTCAGAGCATATAGATTTGATAAAAACGTTATACAGTCTAAAAATCAATCACATAGCTTCAAAATCAAAATGTTTAAATTAAATTTGCTTTTGAAATTAAAGTCAGTTTTGAATGGCATATCTGTAAACAAAATCGTTTTACTGGCATGCTGGCTTCCGCTTACAGAGAGTTGACAAACTAGCATATTTTCAATTTTGGCGGCGGCGGCAAAATAGCTACTGCCTTTAAACTATAATTACTTTGTCTAGCAAAGAGTTCTTTGAAAATATGTAAGGGATTCATTGAACCATTTGAATGAATTATATTTCAATTTTTACAGGTGACTACATATTTCATGCGCTTTAGATACAAGTATTTAATGAAACAATCGTTCATTCAAATGTTTAATTCTGAATGTTGATTTGAGAGTAAATATAAAAAACAAGATGTGGTATGATTGTCAATGAGACAACTCTCCTCAAGAGACCAAATGACACAGAAATTAACAACTATAGGTCACTGTACGGCCTTCAATAATGAGCAAAGCCCATACCGCATAGTCAGCTATAAGGCCCCGAAATGACAAATGTAAAACAATTCAGACGAGAAAACTAACGGCCTAATTTATGTACAAAACAATGAACGAAAACAAATATGTAACACAGCAAGCATGTAATCCTTCGGAATGAGAATGATGATTATGAGTGCACGTGTGGTTCTGATGTCTGATGACTTTTGTACAATTATAATATGTTCTATGATTATGAAGTACATTTAATGCTATGTACTGTCTATACACATTGTTTTCTTTATTTGTGTTTTCATCCTTTACTTCTTTACTAGAAAATAAATTTTCTGTGTTTAAGTGAATCACGGGTTTTCTTTCCATATACAAATAAGATGCTGTGGTGTGATCAATTATCCTCATACATTTTACGACTGCACATTGCTCGCCAAGATATTTTACAGCTTTCAATTTAAATTCCTTCTGCCCAATAGAAGACATTCATTGCTTATGTTTTAAAATTATTTATGACTTTTAATTTAATCTATGCTATAGAATTATGTTTGTTTACATGGTCTCTGTGATTTCTATTTCGTGAATAACAATGCAGAAAACGAGTATATGGGCCACTTATACAAAATTTAATTGAAGCGCTTATGTGCAGCTTAAACCTTAATATTAATAAGTTTCTGTTAATAAAGTAAAAAAACAAAACAATAAATATGGACGAGATTCAATGAATATTTTGTTAAAAAATTCTTGTGGTGAAATGATTTTAAAGTTACTAGAACGTTAATGAACAATTTTAACGTTACGCGCAAACGGCTAAAATACCATTGTACCTTGGTCTTTTCTGACGCCCTGGAAAATTATACAAACACAGTTACAAGTCTAATAGTTATCATTTTATGAACTACACTAGTAAGTGATCCTTCTGCAGTAATTTCGTCAATTTCTGAGACAGGGCCGTTTTAACCCTTCGTGGCAACGGATCATCGATGTAATAAATGGATCTTAATTATAAATTTAATACTAAACAGAAAACAATAAACTTGCGGAAAAGATGATATACCGCAAACAAAAGGTGCAAAGGTTTTTGTACACCATATCCGGATTTCGACAATTAATGTCTCTTTAGTGATGTTAGGAATCGAAACGGTATTTGGAAAGCCATACAGTTTACCTCAATATATATATATATATATATATATATATATTCGTAATATGTTACTTCAAACCACACAGATAGTCAGGTTCACATGTTCCATTATTTCTTTTCAAAGAAAGTAACTCGTTAGATCAGCTATAGCTAGAGGAGGGGATAAGGCGTCTGCGCAATGCTAGGCTGTGTTGTCATAGAAGTGGGGAGTGAAAAGTACAGGTTCCAGTCCCGCTCGGGGAGGAAGCAAAGAATCAGATCTACTCTAACATTGTTAGGTTGATTTTCTAGGCACTTTATAAATATTCTAACGCCTAGTGGTATTTCTTAATCATAGGAAATCCGATGGAAAAGTATAATTTACAGTTGTCACTACACATAGGCAGATATATATATATATATATATATATGTATTAGCACTCATCATTCCATGACGTCTTAGAATATTTGAAGCTGCACAGCGGCCGTAATATGTGCTGTGTCTAAGTGGCGAATTACAGGTGGCACAAGTGTCACGTGCCCCCACCCCCTCGGGTCACTTCTTGTATACATACATTTATGAATCCGAGTATCCAGATATGCCAGATGTACGGAAATGGTGAATTAACTCACAGCTTGATTAGACTTCCTTAACTGGTCATTAATTATCTCCAGCTTCGACACGCAGGATGTATTACAACTGTCTAATGGGTTCATATATTAGCTACACAACTATGTATAATACCTTTGTCCAAAGTCTTTTATACGAACTAAAAGTTGTAATTGGTGTAACATTCTTTCAGGAGAGCAAGGGGCATGTTTTTTTTCTCGGGACAAACTTTTTTTTTTATCTAAATTATTCAAAAACAAACTTTTTTCAATAACAAAGACACAAGAATTTTTTTGGAGGTCAATGTCATATTTATCCCCCTTCTCATTTTCAATGGAAACAAACTATCATTTTAAGGAGGTTCGCTACTCAGTTTCAAAATAACAAGCTTTTCATAACACTAGTATAAACTGGGATTATTAAAGAAACCAAAAGAGCAACAAAAAAATATAGGTCGATATTAGCCATTGAAATTTTGGCAGGAAAATGTTTTCTCTTGATTTTTCATAGACTTATCATTGAACAGTTCAAGTTCTCAAAAACTATTAAAGATAAAAAGGATTTTATAAGACTTTTACAGATGGCTTATAATTTTACATGTAAAAGATTTATAAAAGGAAAAATGGGGGTCAATGGGCAAATTTTTTTAAGGCAATCACATGGACAAATCCAGAGGATTCCGAAAATCTGACAAAATTCCAAAACATGACAAGCGAACATCCTTAATTTCCTTGTGAATCTTTTTTTCCAAGAAATTTAGAATCAAATTATTTATTAAAAAAAAATACCATGCTCAACCCCTCATCAAATGAAAGGTTGCCTTATTTTTATCGTTTTTGTTTTCTAATAAGTCCTACCAAGGATTTGTATAGTAATACTATACATATCCAGAAATCAACGCCACTTTACTTATTTGAATATTATACTAAAGAAATCGGATACGGGTCACGGAAATTATAATGAAATGATAGGGAATTTTGAAAAAAAATGTCTGTTTTAACTTTAATTTAAGTGATAGACAGGTTGCGGGGACAGAAAATAAATATACACAACAATATACATCATTTAAACGAAAGATAATGACTGTCGTTGCAAAAATCAAGGTTCCTGAGCTATTTTAAAAATCGAAGCGAGAGGCTTTTAACATTGCAGTATAAAATACAGGCTAAAACGGCTGAAACGTCAAATTTGCAAACTTCGTTTGAAAATTGGCTAACAAGGTCATTACAAAAACAGATTTCAAGAAGAATAAACTCACGAAAACACGAAAAATTCACTAAATTCGCGTTCATTGTTTTGATTTTGACCGCCTGAAAACTTTACTGAAATATCAGTGTGATTATAAACAAGGACTCCGTGACGGGCAACTTATAATATTCGTGTTTTAAAGATTTTAATGATATCAAGCCAGTCCAGTTCAAACTATTACCACGTGGTACAATTCTCATTTACATATTATGAATATTAATTAGCAAAAGTACTACTAATTTCTGGCTATGACAAATCCTTGGTCCTACTTTATAACATAAATGTATTTTTTTCTTGTTTCAACAATTTTTTTTGTGTTTGTTTCATGTACCCCTCCCTCTTTTTCTCCAGTCATAGAGGTTCTGGGTCTTATTGGATGTGAATAGTCTCGTTTCAACTGAACTTTTTTTATAATTGGCATTTTAACATTTAATTTCGGAAAAGAGAAAAAACTGAATTATAACATTTTTTTTAAACCACAAAAAGTTAATTGTATTCTGACTACCAAATATTTGTAGTAAATTGCACCAAATAAAATGTGTGTGTATAATACTTCGGCTGTTATATATATGGACATCACAACTCTTTAACCCTTCAAGAGCCCCATCTATAATGTGAAAGACCGTTCCACTTCAATTTCATAACACGCCAATGACTTTTGAATCGATCATGCGCAGCTGATCCATTTCTATAAAAAGAACACCATAATTTATATATTCCACCCATTTATTTACAACATACACGTACGTCGACTACAAAATTCAATAAGGTTTGTTTTTCATTTATCATGTTTATACCCAAAATATAATACGATGTACACTAATTTTCATGGTACAACATGCACATTATTTTCTCGTACTGTGTATGTCTTTGTTTTGTTTACTTCCGTATCTTAATTATTGATTTAAACGACATTCAACTGATTTGAACGACTTTCCAAATACAGGTGAATGGTCGGGATAGGTATGCAATTAACGGGTTTTTTTAAATAATTTCAATGAAGCATTTATATCAGAGTATTTGTTATAAAAAGAAACCTGCAAGTCAATTAACTTAAATACTGTAAAAGATAAAAGAAATTGATACTTGTATGTACTAATTTTAGCTTGCAATTTTTACATCTCATTTCATGTAGCGTAAATTATTTCACGGTTATAAACAACTGTTTAAGAACTGTTTATTCAAAATACACTCAGACTCAGATTTCCTGCATAACAGGAGCGACAAATACACATAAATTTACAAATAACATAAATTTGTTTAATGACCAATCCCAGTTTTAGTATAATATTTCCATGATTTCTGTGATATTAAAATTTAAAAAAGGACAAAATACTACAATACAATCATGACAACAATTATCGGATAATAGCACGATAACAGGTTCCCAAAGGGTTGGGAATAAATACTGTCTGAGCCTACCATGCTTGAACGTACATATATCAATTTTTGTAATAACTTATGAAATGGAAGAGGTGTTAGAAATATAAATATAGCAATGAATGGACGACAATGTTTGTTTACATAACTATCTATAGATTTTACTATACGCCTATGCATGAAGGATAAACATGTGCAGTATAATTCCATAAAATTCGGGGACTTACATCTTTAATGTTCTTTATCTAGAAGTAGAACAAATTAATTTTTCTTTAAAAGCACGGGGCAGGCGTAAACTGATAGAGTAGTTAGAAGTGGAATGACATAGCATATCTAAATCATTATGAATAAAATAAAAGGAGACTTGGGGTAAATATCAATAATTAAGACAGCAACCCAAGATGTCAATTATCTAGTAATATTGTATTTTTTTGGACGATTTATGATAACAAATTATATATTACCGTGGCGGAACCAGCCATTTTTAAAAGGGGGTTCCAACCATATGTACCCATTCAAAATTAAGCATTGATCGTCAAAAAAAAGGGGGGGTTCCAACCCCGGAACCCCCGGGTTCCGCCACTGTATTATCCAATTAAAGGGCGTCTACGCCCCCTCCCCCTCCCCCGAATCCGCAACTGTCTTCAGGTTATTCATCAAACTTTTGATGAGCAATCAATTGCACCGTGCTAATTCGAAAAGACTACAATATCAAAGATCATAACATGCATGAGAAATTAAAAAAAAAAAAATGAATAAAGACATAAGTGACAATGCCAAAGAACTAAAGAAGGATCGATATTACAGAAGCACATTAAAATATGTATGATTAAAACTTGGACATATAGGTAAAAAAATAGTTCTGTGGATACCCACCGCAATCATTATTCTAACTTTGAGTAGAATACCAACAGGTACAGTTCACCGCAGTGCATATCTGCTCAGGATTATCGGTTTTCTATACCATTACGTAACAGGTATGTTTATATTGAAATCCGATCACTCATGCACAGGGCTTGTTTAGTGGGTCAGACGAGGTTTTAGTCAATGGCGGTCGCTATCCTTTTGGTTTTTTTTTATATAGGATAGCGACCGCCATTGACAGTAAAACCTCGCCTGACCCATTAAACAAGCCTCTGTGACTCATGAATCTGTGATAATTTAAGGATGGATTGCAAACAAATTTCAATCTCCCTATCTACACATGATTTTTAGTCCCCCGCAAATAGAAATTCCGGGCGTCCGTACCTCCGCAGTTCGTTCGTGCGTGCGTCCCTCCGTTCGTGCATCCGTCCGTCCGGTCTTGTAAGCGCTCTCATGTGTACAATTCTTACCAGATTGTTATGATATGTATATCAAAAGTTTATATATGCAATGTTGGGATGAGTTCAGTGCCATTCAATGATTTTTGGAAAGATTGGAACTTTTGTTCCAATTCTTTCCTAAGGCATCGGCCTCCCAAACAGAAAGTAGACAGCTTAGCTACTAATTCAGTAACTATATCTTTACACACTGACATATAGCTCTCAATTGTTCTCATGTCTGTGTATATATGCACAAATGAACTGTAAAAAATTGCTTACATCTTAATTTAAAGCATTTTTTTATGAACAATAGTCCGTACTTTTTTTCACTTTACTGGCCAGTTTTTTTGGGATTAAGTTAGAGTATTGATACAATATATCAGTATGCATGATAAAGGAACAATTTAACACAAAGGGTGGGGCGATAATTGGAATTGTATTATATATATATAGACCACTCCGCTTTAATGCTAATCATAATTGACCAATATGACGTAACTATTGAGATTATACATAACATGGTAGATCATTGAACATAGGACCTCATTAGCATCAGATAGATGTTTGATCTATATAGGTTAGTGTTATTAGGTCACGTGGTCTATAGATATAAGAAGATGTGGTATGAGTGCCAATGAGACAACTCTCCATCCAAGTCAAAATTTATAAAAGTAAACCATTATAGGTCAAAGTACGGTCTTCAACACGGAGCCTTGGCTCACACCGAACAGTAAGCTATAAAGGGCCCCAAAAATTACTAGTGTAAAACCATTCAAACGGGAAAACCAACGCTATAAAAAACGAGAAACGAGAAACACTATGTCTTCATTATATAGGTTAGTGTTATTAGGTACACGTGGTCTATGTCTTCATTATATAGGTTAGTGTTATAAGGTACACGTGGTCTATGTCTGTATTATATAGGTTAGTGTTATTAGGTACACGTGGTCTATGTCTTCATTGTATAGGTTAGTGTTATAAGGTACACGTGGTCTATGTCTTCATTATATAGGTTAGTGTTATAAGGTACACGTGGTCTATGTCTTCATTATATAGGTTAGTGTTATTAGGTACACGTGGTCTATGTCTTCATTATATAGGTTAGTGTTATAAGGTACACGTGGTCTATGTCTTCATTATATAGGTTAGTGTTATAAGGTACACGTGGTCTATGTCTTCATTATATAGGTTAGTGTTATTAGGTACACGTGGTCTATGTCTTCATTATATAGGTTAGTGTTATTAGGTACACGTGGTCTATGTCTTCATGGGTAATTGATACATTTTATTAAATGTGCATTTCTTTAATAAAATTATATATAGATGATAGAATTAATCCTTTAACGACTTGTAACTTTTGATTTACAATGTATTAAATAAAAATCTGTAAATTTTGTCTCAAAGATGATTGTTTCAGGATTAATACAATGCATGTTTTTTAAGAAAAGGCCAAATAGGATATCTGTATGAGTAAACATTCAAAGTGGGTTCTTTTTTTCTTGCAAAATCTGCGCAACAATAATATGTATTTATTCCATATAAATTTAGGTTACATTTATCAGTAAAGGTAAGTGTATATTCTAATACAGGAAATGTATTTTTGCAATGAAATATTTGCCCTCATTTCAACAAAAAGAAAGATAAATGTCTTAATTTTTATCTTAAACCTAATCTGTGAAACATGAAATCAAATTCAATAAAAATCCTTTAAACATTTTCTTTCTTTCCATTATGTCATAGGATATTTTAATGTCGGTGAAGCTTCTAAGATTAAAATATTAAAAGAATTTGCCTCAAAAAATTAAAGTTTTCCATCTTTGGACAATATGATTATAACAATATATTAGGTTTAATGATGTGACAATTACCCATTGCAAACCTACAACCATGCATCTTCAGTGTCATTTATTATTTATTTTTTTTTATCAAATTCAATAAGGCATCCTCAGGAGTGAGAACATAAGTATAATCATATAAACCCCCAACCCACCCCAATAAAAAAAAACCCAACCATTCAAGGTAAATTTTGGGAGATAAAAAAAAAACACTTTATAATTTGAAGTCTCTTTATCAATTGGTCCCATTTTTACTAAGAAACTTAAATGATAATTGTTTTTATTAGATAATTTCTTCTGTATCAAAAAAATATAAATATGATATATTAAGTTGCAATTTAAAAGAAGTTATTATGCAAATTTAGTGACCCACCAACAATTACTTTTATTAAGCTATTTTATCCACTGAAAAATTGCTTATCTTTCTAGAAAATCTGCAGTAATGTAACTAACATATACTAGTAAGCAATAGTGCTATAGTAAGTTGCTCTTGTCCACCATCACTGCTATGGAAGAGTAAGATATGACTGAAATTATACACACAATTCTTCCAATCTTTCCATTAGTGATTTCATATGACTTTGATTAAAAGAATTATGCCATTGGGAAAATATTTTTTTGGACAATTGCATTGTAAGCGCTCTAAATCCTTATTTCTTGTAGGATTGGTATAAAAATCTTTAAACAAGGTTTATATCAGCTCTGTCTCTGCAGATTTCGGAAATCAGTGCCGATCAACTATTTAAATAGTAGTTATGCCCTTGGAAATATGAATTATTTGGACAATTGCATTGTAAGCGTTCTCAAGCCTACAGTTCTTGTCAGAGGAAATTTGTGTCAAAAGTTTACATCAGGAAAACAAGTTCGAAAATGAATGCCAATGAACTATTTTTACAGGGGTTGATATATTATATAGAAAATAACATTTTAGCGATTTCATGAGGATATAATTAATGATAAGGTTTAAATTTCATTGAAATCAAAGAACATTTTATACTTCACAATGTTATGAAGGCATAGGTCGTATGGTGACATGAAGGCATAGGTCGTATTGTGACATGAAGGCATAGGTCGTATGATGACATGAAGGCATAGGTCGTATGATGACATGAAGGCATAGGTCGTATGATGACATGAAGGCATAGGTCGTATGATGACATGAAGGCATAGGTCGTATGGTGACATGAAGGCATAGGTCGTATGATGACATGAAGGCATAGGTCGTATGGTGACATGAAGGCATAGGTCGTATGGTGACATGAAGGCATAGGTCGTATGATGACATGAAGGCATAGGTCGTATGATGACATGAAGGCATAGGTCGTATGGTGACATGAAGGCATAGGTCGTATGATGACATATAGTTGTTTTATATCCTCGTCATGGGATCTCTTGTGGGTAGCTCATCTCCAATCATATCACATCTCCTTATTTTCATATAATCGATTCGTTTATGTCTTGATCTTTCGACTTCGATAAGGAGAACTGTGAAGTTACCGGACTTTTTCATATAAACTTAGTACACGTCTCCTTATCAAATGTTACGTAATGATTTTTTGAATTGCTTCGCGTGTCAGTTGTATTGATCCTACTATGTAAATATATATGGTATGCATGTACCTGTAGAGTATAAAAGCTTCAACAGGTTAAGAAAGTATTGAAATTTTTATCAGATTTTATGCTCAAATAGAGCTAAAAAATATATTTGATTATTACCTATCGGATAAACGCGTCGGCGATTAGTAGAGTCGAATATTTTATCATTTCTAATTTAAAAAAATATATATACATCATATTGATAGCACGAATGCAGAAGTCATATACTTTTATACTTGCAAATTATATCTCGAGAGAAATATGTATGTATTTTATTTTTGTCTTCCTCCTTTACGTGGAGCACCACCATGAAGTATGGCCATAGATATGCAAATTTGACATATATATATATACTAATAGATATAGGAAGATGTGGTGTGAGTGCCAATGAGACAACTCTCCATCCAAATAACAATTTATAAAAGTAAACCATTATAGGTCAATGTACGGCCTTCAACACGGAGCCTTGGCTCACACCGAACAACAAGCTATAAAGGGCCCCAAAATTACTAGTGTAAAACCATTCAAACGGGAAAACCAACGGTCTAGTCTATATAAAAAACGAGAAACACGTATAAATTACATAAACAAACGACAACTACTGTACATCAGATTCATAAACATGCTTAAAAGTTTAAAAACAAATGCAGCTTAGATTAGTCACTCTAATTAAAAAAATGACACATACGATTTTGGCATTTACAATACCAATTTCTGTGAGAGGGGAAAACAGAGCAATGCAAGGGGCTCTAGAATGTCTTCCTAAAGTCATAGTCTGCATGCGGCTTCCGTATTATAAAATGTATGATGTCAATATGGTCAGGTCTTATAAACAGTTGTATAGATCATATTTATGATATATAAGTACTTTTGTGTATTGCTAGTTGGTCTGGAAATTTTTAGAATGATTAATGATTGCTTAACGTCCCATGGCAAATAGTTCATGCATGTTCAGGATGAGAACAATTTACCAATAAATACAATAGGGAGATCCCGTAGTAGAGATGAATGTCCGGGATGAAGTCAGGTCAAGGA
This sequence comes from Mytilus coruscus, assembly GCA_017311375.1. Classification (NCBI taxonomy): domain Eukaryota; kingdom Metazoa; phylum Mollusca; class Bivalvia; order Mytilida; family Mytilidae; genus Mytilus; species Mytilus coruscus. The sequence goes on from CM029605.1 coordinate 4,953,169, forward strand.
AATTGGGGACTGCCACTGGAAAATGAGGGTAAATTGGATAGGGATAGACATTTAGCCTTGCAACAGCCAACCTACGGACCCTTCAAAGAGTTGTTGCAAGGATTCTGAACGTGCGGAGAGCTTGGCACTCTCTTTACACACGAGGCATTGGATTAAACGTTCCCATTCTAACCGGACGTGGCTGCGTACTTGTACATCCCAAATAGCCAAACTAAAGCCCCACTTTGGGAAGGGTTTTATTGCCTGTCGGAAAAAGACTAAAGGGACCATATTTGTATTCCCTAGTCACCAAACAATTTCGAATATCAACAGTCACTTATTTTTTAGCTATTTTAAATTAAGAGACATACTTTTTGCCTGTCTGTCCGTCATTACGTTCGCCATCATAAGATGTAAAACTATACGTGAGTTAGTGTTGCAACGTGTAATAGTCCTTTTTTTTGTCGTTTTATACTAACAAGACCGAAGACATCTGTAGATCATGCGGATTCAAGTTTTGATTTATCGTGTGTTGCTAGTTTAACGTTCAGTGGCAAATATATCATGCATATCCAATCAAAGAGTTATCGCAAGTGTTATTTAACATCAGAGATCGTGACATTCACCCTGCATACGCAAGGTACTGGATTTAACGTCCTTCATCCGACCTGACGCGGCTGCTATTAATGTATACATCCCACCAGGGACAGTCTATACTATATAGAAAGTCCCTGATCCCACACTTGTAAGAAAGGGTTTTACTGTTGGAACCGGACAATTCCAGGGATTACTTCATTTCTTTACGGCCCAACTTAACCATTCAGATTGATTTAGTATTTGAACAAATTGTCCTACAGCTAGGTTTTTGAAGTAAGACTTCGTCATATTTCAGTATGAAGTATACTTACATAAAGAATATAATTATATGTATTATACCCCACGCAACGAAGTTGCGGAGGGTATAATGTTTTTGACCCGTCCGTCTGTCCGTCCGTCCGTCAGTCCGTCAGTCCTGTTTCTTGTCATCGCAACTCCTCTCAAACCACACAACAGTTTTTCATGAAACCTTTTTAGATAATAAGGACATACTATGTAGATGTGCATATCGACAGGAAATTACGATTCAATTTTTTTTCTAGGAGTTGCGCCCCTTTGAATTTATTTGCTTCAATGTACTACTGCAACAGTTTGTCATCGCAACTCCTCTAAAACCACACCACAGAATTTCATGAAACTTTGTAGACAATAAGGACATACTATGTAGATGTGCATATCGACAGGAAATTACGATTCAATTTTTTTCTAGGAGTTACGCGACTTTGAAACTTATTTGCTTCAATGTACTTCTGCAACAGTTTGTTATCACAACTCCTCTGAAACCACACAACAGAATTTTATAAAACTTTGTAGATAATAAGGACATACTATGTAGATGTGCATATTGACAGGAAATTATGATTCAATTTTTTTCTTACACTTATTTTATTTCTCCAATGACAATGTGGGGGCGTGGGGTATGTGAGCGCGCTCACTAAGGTTCTTTATTACTCGTGTGTTTATAAAGATTGTGATCGCAACTTTTCCTACAATTTTAACCTATAAAATTTATATGTCGATCGCACGTGTTGTAAACTGCATTTCAACATGTATTTTAACGGATAAATGTAACAATATCTGACTAAAATGATAACATTGTTCGTCCACACCATCATCTGAGCATAGTATTACCGTCAAGATCTCAGTTATGCAGGATCGAAGATATCCGAAATAGAAGAAAGGGCGTACGATTATTTTGCACTCTTTTTCAAAATTGAGGGTACAATTTGTTAATTTTGCTAAAATGGTTATATCTGCAAAATTCCCGTGTAACTTTTAAAAAAATCGTATCTCTTGAAATTTGTAAATAGTAACATATATTCCTAAAATAAATATAATAGAATGTTTATTCCTATCCAACTCATTCCTAATCCAGTGTTACTTGTACTGTATATGGATACACAATTCTCCGACATGATTTTTCCTTGCCAACTTTTTAATGGCATTTTTTTCACAATTAACTCTAAAACCAAACGTTTATTGTAAAGAAGTGAGCTTTTTATTCCGGCTGACAATTTTTCTACGGTTATAATTGTAGTTTTTAAATTGATAAATTATACAAACATATTTATCATTTAATATTAAAAACATCATAATGACTCATGACACTAATATAATATGGCATCTAGGATCTGCTATTCATTAACACGTCGATGGTCAAACATTATTTTCAACTGTGTTCTAATTAAGTTATAGGGTGTTTTGCATAAATTATCTCTACCCAGAATGCATCGCAAAAAATTTGGCCATTGATTTTTGTTACTATTAATAGCAATCTCGCTCAAATCCCGTTTCAATCACAGTTGGAAGTACGGGGACAACGTGATCGCCTTACTATATAGCGGGTTGCACACTTCGTCTAGTAATGGACTTCTGACAATACCTATTACCACAAAAGTCAGATTAACTACAAATTTGGATAATGTCACTTTTACCGTTCTTCAGTTATGTCCCTTTATAACTCTATATGATATGCAAGTGGGGGCATCATCTGTGTCCCATGGACACATTCCCTATTTATTTTCTCCTCATTTTATATTTAACACCACTTTCAAATTGTCATGATTTACAATAAAAAGAAAATATCATCCTCCACACACATGGCTTTAGTTGAATTAATAATTTGGATAAAAAAGTTCTAAGGTTCACGTATTGTCTTTTTTTTTAAGCAACTTGTTTTACATATCCAATAGAATCAATGGAAAGATGACGTGAGCAAAAATTCATCAAATTATCTATATTTGTCTACTTTTGACCAGAACAAAACCAACTCGACCAGTGAAGTGCGATTTTTTTCAAATAATTTTCAGATATAATTATCAATCCCCCTCCTTTCATATTAGATACAATCACTTGTTTGAAACATATACTTTTTTGTAATACCACAAAGAAATACAAGTTAATTCTATTTATAGGAATATGAAATAATACTAAAATGTGAAGATTTGTTGAACTAATGTATATTAATATTTGGATTATAATATAGACGATACTTTACATGAAGAATATTTCACCGAATATACATTTACATGGAAGGTAAAGCAAACATCCTTTTGTTCACTTATTGCCTGAAATGATGTTTGGCAATAGCTTGAATAATCATCATCAGATTTTAGGAAATAAGCTTAATGCCTGAAATTTTCAGGCAATAAGTTAATGCCTAGGCGTTAGCTTATTGCCTAGGATTTAAGCTTAATGCCTATAATTTTACTTATTGCATCTAACATATGCATATATTAACACTTATCATTCAATGTCATGTGATATTTGAATCTCCACAGCGGTGATGATAAATGCTGTGTCTAAGTGGCGGATTCACCGGGCACAAGGGACACGTGTTTCTCCTCAAGTCGGGGTAACGTGATTTTTTTCTCTCGTATACATCGTATACATTGAGTATTCAGATATTTCAGATGTGCGGAAACGGTGAATTAACTCACAGCTTGATTAGACTTCCTTAACTGGTCATTATATAACTCCAGCTTCGACAAGCAGGATTTATTACAACTTGAATGTAAATAATGCCAACTATAATTAACGTCTGATACCAAAGGTTTTTATTTAAACTGCAGGTTAAATCTTCTTTCGGGAATGCAAGGGGCATGTTTTTCTTCTCGGGACAACTATTTAGGAAGTCAATGTCATATTATCCCCCACCCCCCACCCCACACACACATACACACTTCATTTTTAATAGAAACAAACTAGTATTAACACTTCCCTTCTGAAACATCTTTTTTTCAAGAAATTTAGAATCATTTTTTTTTTTAATAAAATTATTTTTTGTGTATGTTTTATGGTGTCCCTCCCACTTTCCCCCCAGTCATAGAGGTTCTGGATCTAACTGGATGCAAAAAGTCTTGTTTTTATTGAATTCAAAGTTTTTTTCTTATTGGCACAAACTTTTAAATTTAAAGAAAGAATAAAAAAAATACTGAATAATATTTTTTAAACCCAAATACAAAGTGAAAGAACGGTGCTTTGATTGTACTCTGACTAACCAATAGTTGTAGTAAATTGCACATAATAAAATGTGTGTGCAAAATCTACTGTTACTGTTGTTATCAGGTACAACTCGTTAACCCTTCAAGAGCCCATCTATAATGTGAAAGACCGTTCCACTTCAAATTCTTAACACGCCAATGACTTTTGAATCGATCATGCGCAGCTGATCCATTTCTATAAAAAGAACAGCATAATTTATATATTCCACCCATTTGTTTAAAACATACACGTACGTCACCTACAAAATTCAATAAGGTTTGTTTTTTTCATTTTATATACCCAAAAATATGATACGATGTACACTTATTTTTATGGTACAACATGTACATTATTTTCTCGTACTGTGTATGTCTTTGTTTTGTTTACTTCCGTATCTTAATTATTGATTTAAACGACTTTCAACTGATTTGAACGACTTTCCAAATACAGGTGAGTGGTCGTGATTGGTATGCAATTAACGGGTTTTTTAAACAATTTCTGTGAAGCATTTATATCAGAGTATTTGTTATAAAAAGAAACCTGCAAGTCAATTAACTTAAATACTGTGAAAGATAAAAGAAATTGATACATGTATGTACTCATCTGCAATTTTTACATCTCATTTCATGTAGCGTAAATTATTTCACGGTTATAAACATTCATTTGTTTAATGACCAATCCCAGTTTTAGTAAAATATTTCTGTGATATTAAAATTTAAAAAGGACAAAATACTACAATACAATCATGACAACAATTATCGGAACAGGTTCCCAAAGGGTTGGGAATAAATACTGTCTAAACCAACCATGCTTGAACGTACATATATATACCAATTTAAGTAAAATGAGTGATGTAATAATTTATGAAATGGAAGGTGTTAGAAATATAAATAAAGCAATAAATGGACGACAATGTTTGTTTACATAACTATCTATTGATTTTACTATACGGCTATGCATATAGGATACACATGTGCAGTATTATTCCATAAAATTCGGGGGACTTGCATCTTTAACGTTCTGTATATGCACTCGGAGTAGAACAAATTATTCTTTTCTTTAAAAGCACGTGGCAGGCGTAAACTGATACAGTAGTTAGAAGTGGCATGACATAGCATATTTAAATCATTATGAATAAAATAAAAGGAGACGTGGGGTAAATATCAATAATTAAGACAGCAACCCAAGTTGTCAATTATTTAGTAATATTGTATTTTTTTGGACGATTTATGATAACAAATTATATATTACAGGGGCGGATCCAGCCATTTCTAAAAGGGGGGTTCCAACCAAGGATAATAGGGGTGGGGTGTCCTACCATATGTCCCCATTCAAAAGCATTGATCGTCAAAAGGGGTTCTAACCCCGAGCCCCCTGGATCCGCCACTGTATTATCCAATTAAAGGGCGTCTACGCCACAACCACCCCCTTCCAAATCCGCAACTGTCTTCAGATTAATTTTCGAACTTTTGATGAGCGATCAATCGCACCGTGCTAATTCGAAAAGACTACAATATCAAAGATCTTAAGAAATAAAAAAAAAATGAATAAAGACAAAAGACATAAGCGATAATGCCAAAGAACTATAAAAGGATCGATATTACAAAAGCACATTAAAATATGTATGATTAAAACTTGGACATATAGGTAAAACATACATGTAGTTCTGTGGATACCTACCGCGCAATCATTATTCTAACTTTGAGTAGAATACCAACAGGTACAGTTTAACACGGTACATATCTACTCAGGATTGTCGGTTTTCTATACCATAACGTAACAGGTATGTTTATATGGAAATCCGATCACTCATGCACAAGGCTTGTTTAGTGGGTCAGACGAGGTGTTACTGTCAATGGCGGTCGCTATCCTTTTTTTTTATATATATATATAGGATAGCGACCGCCATTGACAGTAAAACCTCGTCTGGCCCACTGAACAAGCCCCTGTGACTCTTGAATTTGTGATAATTTAACGATGGATTGCAAACAAATTTCAATCTCCCAATCTACACATGATTTTTACTTCCCCGCAAATAGAAATACCGGGCGTCCGCACTTCTGCGGTTCGTTCGTGCGTGCGTCCTTCCGTTCGTGCATCCGTCTGTCCGGTCTTGTAAGCGCTCTCATGTGTACAATTCTTGCCAGATTGTTATGCAATGTATATCAAAGGTTTAAATAAGCAATGTTGCGGATGAGTTCGAGAATCAGTGCCATTCAATTATTTTTGGAAGGATTGGAACTATTGTTCAAATTCTTTCCTAAGGCATCGGCCTCCCAAACAGAAAGTAGACTGCTTAGCTACTAATTCAGTAACTATATCTTTAGCTCTCAATTGTTCTCACTGTGTATATATGACAAATGAACTGTAAAAAATGCATACTTCTTAATTTAAAGCATTTTTGTATGAACAATAGTCCGTATTTTTTTTTTTCAATTTACTGGCTATTGTTTTAAGTTAGAGTATTGATACAATATCAGTATGCATGATCAAGGAAACAATTTAACACAATGGGTGGGGCGATAATTGGAATTGTATTATATATAGAGACCACTCCGCTTTAATGCCAATCATAATTGACCAGTATGACATAACTATTGAGTTTATACATAACATGGCAGATCACTGAACACAGGACCTCATTAGTATCAGATAGATGTTTGATCTATATAGGTTAGTGTTATTAGGTACACGTGGTCTCTGTCTTCATATGTAATTCATACATTTTATTAAATGTGCATTTCTTTAATAAAATTATTTATCGTTATTTTACGAAATTTTCCTTTGATCTTCCCGACTGATAATTTCCTTTCTCAACGGAGTCGAGTGATATGAAAATTATCGCTAGGAACTAATGGGGCACGTGGCGTTGCTAATGAAATTGACATGAAATTGACATCGTCGTCATAGGTAAAATAGCGATAAACAGATTATCATTGGTCATCTCAACTCGATTGCTTTTCTCACTTTCGCCGTACCGGCTCAAGCGAGAAAACCAATCTCGTTGAGATGATCAACGATAATCTATAAATACATATGATAGAATTAATCCTTTGCCGACTTATAACTTTTTGATTTACAATGCATTAAATAAAAGATCTGTAAATTTTGTCTCAAAATGATTGATTCAGGATTAATACAATGCATTATTTTTTAAAGAAAAGGCAAAAAGAGTACCTGTATGAGTAAAAATTCAAAGTGAGGTCTATTTTCCTTGCAAAATCAGCGCAACAAAAATATGTATTTATTCCATATAAATTTAGGTTACATTTATCAGTAAAGGTAAGTGTATATTCTAATACAGGAAATAAATTTTGCAATGAAATATTTGCCCTCATTTTAACAAAAGTAAGATAAATGTCTTAATTTTTTCTTAAACCTGATCTGGGAAACATGAAATCAAATTCAATAAAAGTCCTTTAAACGTTTCTCTTTCTTTCCATTATGTCATAAGATATTTTAATGTCAGTGAAGTTTCTAAGATTAAAATATTAAATGCATTTGCCTCAAAAATTAAAGTTCTCCATCTTTAAACAATCTAATTAAAACAATATATTAGGTTTAATGATGTGACAATTACCCATTGCCAACCTACAACCATGCATCTTCAGTGTCGTCTATTTTTTTTTTTTTTTATCAAATTCAATAAGGCATCATGAGGAGTGAGAACATAAGTATACATGTAATAAACATACTAACCCCCAACTTACACGCAATAAAAAAACCCAACCATCCAAGGTAATTTTGGGAGATAAAAAGGACCTTATAATTTGAAGTCTCTTTATCAATTGGTCTCATGTTTACTAAGAAACTTAAATGATAATTGTTTTATTAGATAATTTCTTCTGTATCAAAAAAAATATAAATAAATAAATAAATATGATATATTAAGTTGCAATTTAAAAGAAGTAATGCAAATTTAGTGACCATTACTTTTATTAAGCTATTTTATCCACAGGAAAATTGCTTATCTTTCTACAAATCTGCAGTAATGTAACTAACAGATATATATGCTATAACAAGTTGGTGGACAAGAACAACCTGCTAAAGCAATGCAATGGATGAGTAAGGAGCTACCATTTGATTTTTATGGGGAGCTAGGATGAAATTTGAAAAAAAGGCAGGACAGGAGTTTTGAGTAAAGAAAGGCAGGATGAGCAACTTGGCAAAAAAAAAAAGGCAGGATGACAATTTATGTAAAAAAAGTCAGGATAAACTAATAAAAAAAAAAAGGCAGGACTGAATAGAGTGAAAAATCATCAGTTAAACAAGTTTGAAAATGAATGCCAATGAACTATTTTTACAGGGGTTTATATATTATATAGAAAATAACATTTTAGCGATTTCATGAGGATATAATTTATGAAAAGGTTTAAGGTGGCTGGGGCGTCTTAATTAAAATCCATAGAAATTTGTAATAATTTGTCAAATTGAAGTTTTTATCATGCTTTTTTTTCAAAAATATAATAAAAGTATGGGTCACCGCACTTTTTTTCCCGCTACAGGTTGTGCAAAATTGTCAGATTTTGTATAGATTATGCATGGAAAATCCAATTTTGTGTGATAAAAAGAAAACTACATGATAGAGTTTTAAGATAAAATGTGAGAGTATAGCTCTTATAACATGCTTTCAGATGAGAAAAAGAAAAAATGGGGTCACCGAACTTGTTTTCTTGCCACATCTTAGAATAGGTAAATTCACAACACTTTCTATAATAAATTAATTTATCTTAATTATCTCTCCTACCATTTTGAGTTATCTTCCCTTATTTGGCAAAGTTGAAAAAAATGAATCAAACACAAATATGGTTTTTCTTTTAGCAATTACAGCCGTAAATATGATAAAACACATAATTTTCTATATTTACATCAAAGGTCTTACACATGAATTCCATACTACTCTCAAAATTTGCACACTTCATTAAAGATATAGACCAACTGTTATCTGCTATTTCAAAATCCAAGATGGAGGAAGACGCCCGTGCCACCCTAAAAGAACAAACAAGTTATGGTCGTAGCAGGACAAATAAAAGTTAAATTCCATTGAAATCAAAGAACATTTTATACTTCACAATGTTATGAAGGCATAGGTCGTATGGTGACATATAGTTGTTTTATATCCTCGTCATGGGATCTCTTGTGGGTAGCTCATTTGTAATCATATCGCATCTCCTTATTTTCATATAATCGATTCGTTTATGTCTTGGTCATTCGACTTCGATAAGGAGAACTGTGAAGTTAACGGACTTTTTCATATAAACTTAGTACACGTCTCCTTATCAAATGTTACGTAATGATTTTTTGAAATGCTTCGCATGTCAATTGTATTGATCCTATTATGTAAATATATATGGTATGCATGTACCTGTAGATTATAAAACCTTCAACAGGTTAAGAAAGTACTGAAATTTTTATCAGATTTTATGCTCAAATAGAGCAAAAAATATATTTGATTATTAACTATCGGATAAACGTCGGCGAAAAGTAGAGTTGAATATTCTATCCATAGAGGGACCGTATCAAAGACATAAACAACTACCTGTATAAATGATCGAATCTTTTCGAGACGTTCCGAGATTCGTGTTTTCGAGGATATCGAATGGCCCATAGAAGCTTCCAAAACTCGCCAATATGTAAGCGTGAACCCCTCAGGGGTTCATGCAAAAAAAATATACATCATATTGATAGCACGAATACAGAAGTCATATACTGTTATACTTGCAAATTATATCTCGAGAGAAGTATGTATGTATTTTCTGTATCTTCCTCCTTTAGGTGGAGCACCACCATGAAGTATGGCTATAGATATGCAAATTTGACTTATATATATACTAAACATCCTAAAAAGCTTAAAAACAAATGCAGCTTAGATTAGTTACTTTAATTTAAAAAATGACACATACGATTTTGGCATTTACAATACCAATTTCTGTGAGTGGGGAAAACAGAGCAATGCAAGGGGCTCTAGAATGTCTTCCTAAAGTCAAAGTCTGCATGCGGCTTCCGTATTATGACATGTATGATGTCAATGTGGTCAGGTCTTATAAACAGCTGTATAGATCATATTTATGATATATATGTACTTTTGTGTATTGGAAAATTATTCCTATATTGTCTGGAAATTTTTAGAATGATTAATGATTGCTTAACGTCCAATGGCAAATATTTCATGCATGTTCAGGATGAGAACAAATTAACAATAAATACATATATGGAGATCCCGTATAGTAGAGATGAATGTCAGGGATGAAGCCAGTTCAAGGAATTTGGGGACTGCCACTGGAAAATGAGGGTAAATTGGATAGGGATAGACATTTAACCTTGCAACAGGCCACGTACGGACCCTTCAAGGAGTTGTTGCAAGGATTCTGAACGTGCGGAGAGCTTGGCGCTCTCTTTACACACGAGGCATAGGATTTAACGTCCCCATTCTAACCGGACGTGGCTGGGTACTTGTACATCCCAAACAGTCAAACTGACGCCCCACTTTGTGAAGGGTTTTATTTCCGGTCGGAAAAAGACCAAAGGGACCATATGTTTATTCCCTAGTCACCATTAGAGGGATTTTTTAGACTCAAAAAAAGAGTAGATACCATAGGGACAATTAAGACGATTAGACGAAGAACATCAGACAACCACGTGACCAGGAGACAAATCGACAAACAACACGCAACAAAAAAACATGGAAAGCTAAACATTAATCAACACGATCCTTCTTGAACGGAGGTGCTTTGGAAAAAAAAGCAATTCCTGCTCCACTAGTGGATTAATGCCACTTTAAAGAATTTGTCAGTTAATGGGTTACTTTGGAATTTAATTTTCCTTTAATAGATATAGTCACATTTTATATGAATGCATTCCTAATGTGATACTATCTGGCCACAATCACAATTTGAAGGACATTGTTTTTGTTGTTGTTTTTTAAAGTTTAGGAGCATGTAATGCATCGTAGTAGTTCAGTTCAGTTTCTTTTAGGCTCCTCCTTTTATAGTGGAGAACTACCCTAAAGTATCGTGTTGAAGAATATGAACACTTGCTGAAGAAAACAAAATCCCATGGGCAGCCCATTTAAGAGAAAAAATGCCTATGTAAAACTAAAATCACTTTTAATAGACATATAAGTAATCATACTTAAAAACCCCACGTAGACGAAATGCTGGTCTGACGTACAAAATTTTAAGTCTGGTACATGCATCTATGACCATGATGACGAGTTATTTTTTCCAACAGTGTATTATGCTTAAAAATGTTTGCATGTCATACAAATGAAAAAAAATATGTTAATTATTATATTGTGCTACAGTGTATCGCAAGAAATTAAATAAAACACATGCAGATTGTATATAAGTAGGTGGATGGGAATATTTTAAAATCAGAGCATATATAAGGTGATTTGGTATGTTTGCCAATAAGACAACAATCCACCAGAGGTAAAATGATGAAGGTATAATCAATTATAGGTCACCATACGGCCTTCAACAATGAAAAAAAAACCCATACCGTATAATCAGTTAAAAAAGGCCCCGAAAGAAAAATGTGAAACAATTCAAACGAGAAAACTAGCGGCCTATTTTATAACAATACAATTTACGAAAAACAAATATGGCAGACATGAACCAACAACAACCACTATATAACATGCTCCTGACTTGGGGCAGGCACATACAAAATGTGGCGGGGTTCAACGATTGTAGGTGTTTTTGATGTGTCAATCACAAATTTTAAAATCCATATGTTTGTGAAATGTTACAATGTCTTATGTGCAGGGTGAGGTTACAACTGTTAAAAACTTAATAAAGACGTTTTTACATCAATCCATTTTCAGATGCCATTGACATATTTAAAAGGCGAAGGCGGAGACAAATTAAAGGTGAGAGATATAGACGGTGCCTATACCTTTCCATGGAACAGTCTAGAGAACCATGAAGAGGAGTTTCGATCGATACCGAATTGGAAAGCTAGAGATGATGACGTAATGATTTGTGTATATCCAAAATCTGGTAAAATATTTTTAATCAGGAAAACTTAAGTTATCAAACAATATGTAAATACAATAAAATAAAAATTATAATTATTTAAAAAATCAGTTATTGCCAACGTTTGATGATACACATCCTGTTTGTTTATGAAAGAAGACGCAACTTGTATACACCAATGAAACAGCAACTATATAACACACAACAAAGCCAATAAACATCTTGAGGTCAATCTAAAGATCAACTGACATATCAATATACATGTACATTGTATGTCTATGCCCAGGTCAACCGCAACCCGAGGTTCTATCAAAATGAAAAATCGTAGTTCTAGGTTCTATGTACGGGCTTTTGTCTATTGCATCCACTAAATATCCCGTATTTTTTCAGTATCAAATATAAAAGTATTTTTGTTCCATCGAATAAAGAGTGATGAAACAATATATTTGCCATGTCGCTTTATTAAAAGTGTATTCGTTATAATACCGAGGTAGCAGGCATTATTGTGTTCCAATTTCCTCAAAAGTAATTTTAAAAGAAAATAGTTAACATTAATTTTAGCTGATACATTTTATATATAACATATATAACTAGGAAGAACAAATATTTCAGAAGTCATACAAAAAAAAGCTTGCCACTGTTATTGTTGTGATGACTCAACTATATCTGATCTGTCTTCATTCGTTTCCATAAAAACAACAAAGTCGGGACACACTTTGAACATGTAGTTAGGAATGTTTGTTGGAAACTGTAAGTTTAAGTCTTTTGAAGTGGGTAACTATTTATCACCTAGAGAAAGAAAATGGTACCGTAAAATTTGGCATTTCTGGTTGTATTTCTGGGATTTTGTTAGGTTAGAAAAAAACCATTGTAAGAAATCAATCGAGAGACACACAAGACATATTGAATTATATATTTCATAAAACCTTTTTACTTCCCTTTTCAGGCACTCACTGGGCTTATGAAATCCTCAGTATGCTGCTCTCCCAAAAGGCAGAACGTGTAGAAACGTTTAAACAAAGTGGTATGCTTGACTTCATTAGTCAGGAACAGTTTAATAGCATGCCATCTCCGCGAGTTCTCAACACACATTCGTTATTTTCACAACTTCCGGTTGACTTTAGAAACAGAAAATGTAAAATCGTTCATATCATTCGGAACCCTAAGGATGTTGCTGTATCATTCTTTCATCATCATGTTGGACTAAAACCCTACGAATTTGACGGAAATTGGGAATCATACCTTCCACGTTTTATGAAAGGAGATGGTAAGTTCTGTTTTCAAATTCTATTTATAAACGCATTATCGAGACTTTAATGCTGGAAATTTATATCTCGTATGAATTCAGTTGCCAAGATAAACAAATGTATATTTTATGCCCCCGCCGCCAGTCGACGGGGGTATTAAGTCTTACCCTTGTCCGTCCGTACGTCCCGAAGTTGATTTCCGTGCTCTGATTAAGTTTGCCTCAACCAAATGTTATGAAACGTATACACAATGTTTATTACCACTAAACACATATCAAGTTTAAATCTGGATGGCGTCACTTTCACCGTTCTCGAGTTCTGTCCATTTATAAATGAAAAAAAAATGCTGAATTTTCAGTTTCCACACTCTAACTTTGCTTTGACTCAACCAAATATTATAAAACGTATACACATTCCACAAACCAAGGTATATATATATATATATATATATATAGATTGCCTAACAATGTAATTTTAACACACTATTTAGTATGTAAATATAAGAATGTTTAAAATATTTACAAAATGATGAAAATAAACGCAATATATCGCTAGACTAACTAGTTTTATCAAGCGTGCATCTATCTAGGTGAAATCGGATGTAGATGATAAGAAACTTTTGCAGCTCAATGTATATGTTGCACTTGAATTTAGCTGCCTTGAAAATAATACATAATTTGGATGAAGTTCAAGATTTTTACAAAATTGGTAGTCGAAGTTAGCAACGTCCATTGGCCAATATTACAGGATAAAAAGGACGATGCTGTGTACTAAATTATAATTCTTTATCTTTCCTGTATCTTTTCTCATCTTTTTCGTTAAGACCATCAGGTTCTAAAGTGTGGAGTTGGTGGATCCAAAAATTTTCTCTTCTCCTTCTCGCCGTGGTGTCCCACTCGGTGTTGACTTCTATAATTTGGAAAGTAACATTATCAAAAGAATGTTTCGTTGAACGAAGATGTCTTGTGAGAGGACAGTTTTTGTTGGTTTTGTACCATGAACGATGGTTATTGAGCCGAATATTAAATTTGTCCATTGTTTCTCCCACATACTGAATGCCACAAGTGTCACATGTTAATATATAAATTGAGTTCTCCTTTTTACAGTTGGAATTTGAGTAGATGGTATAATTTTGTTTAGTAACGGAGCTGATGAAAGAACTGCTTGTATTGGCAGCTTTACAACACAAGCAGTTCCTTCGACCACATTGTTTGTAGCAACCGGGAGATGGAGTAGGCTGCTTTGCTAATACAGATGTCACTAATTTGTCACGGATGTTTTTAGGTCTTCTGAAGGCCATGACTGGTGGTGAGGAAAATACCTTTTTAAGATTTGAATCATTTTCTATAATTTTCCAATGCTTCTGAACAATGGAAGACACATTTTTAAAATCAGGATGGTAAGTGAGTACAAGGGGTGTTCTGTTAGCTGCTTTATTCTTATCTTTGTACTCTAGAAGTTCTTGGCGACTAGTTTTGTTTGCTCTTTCGAAAGCGCTATCAATGATGTTGTAATTGTATCCTCGAACAACTAGATATTTACGTAGTCGTCCATGTCTAGCATTTTGCGTATTTTCAGTAGAGCATATTCTCTTGATTCGCAATGCCTGGCTGAATGGGATGCCACGTGAGCAGTGTTTAGGATGGCAACTTTTAGGAGAAAGGAATTGATGTTTGTCCGTTTGTTTGGTATGAAGGTCCGTTATAATGGTTCCGTTCTTGATGTAACTCGTAGTGTCGAGGAAGTTTATTTTCTCCATAGATGATTCATATGTAAATTTTATTGAATGGTGGAAATAGTTACAGTGTACTAGAAATTCATTAAGATGTTCTTGTGAATCTGTCCATTTGAAATCAATATCGTCAATGAATCGGAACCATGATAAGGGCTGGGATGGAGCACTAGCCAAGAGGCGTTTTTCAAGTTGGCCCATAAATATGTTGGCATATGACGGGGCCATTTTTGTGCCCATACTAGTACCGTCTATCTGGAGATAATGTTTTTCATTGAACGAGAAGTTGTTGTTCTCTAGCACTAGTTTCAGAAGTGTAACAAGGCACTCAGTTGGAGGATTTTTTTCACTACGAGTGTTCCATACCTCTTCACACGCTGCTATTCCTTCGTCTTGTGGAATGTTGGTATATAAAGAAGACACGTCCATGGATGCAAGTATATTATTGCTTGGTAGAGGATTGAGGCTTTCCATTTTCTTTAGATAATCAGTCGTATCTTGGATGTAAGAGGGTAGTTCTTTCACATGAGGTCTTAGATGATGGTCTACAAATTCTGATATCTTTTCAGTTGGATGACTATTTGCTGAAACAATTGGTCGACCTGGATTGCCCGTTTTATGTATTTTAGGCAACATATAGAATCTTCCGGCCTTTGCTTCATCCTCAAGAGGTCGGAGATAATCAAAGGTGTCATTGTCTATATGCTTTTTGTCGAACATCTCTTGAAGGATGGTGTTGATCCTTCGAATAGTATTTAGTATTGGATCTGTGGTTAATTGTTTATAAAAAATGGAGTTTGAAAGTTGGCGATTTCCCTCTGCTATGTAATCTGTTTTATTCATGACAACCACAGCGCCCCCTTTGTCGGCAGGTTTTATTACGATATCCTCTTGATCTTTTAACGCTTTCTAAGCAATGTTTTCTGACTTGGATAAATTATAATTTCTTGTATTTGTTATACAGGACTTTATATCAGACCTCACGTAGTTAATGAATGACTCCAAGTTATCATTTTTACTCTTAGGTGGTTTCCATGAACTTCTTTTCTTAAATTTTGGGATGGGCGTGACTTCTTCATTGGTGTCAGTATCTGAATCTGTTAATCCAGCTTCTTCAAGGTTTTTCTTGCCCCTATTGAAGAAAAAATCTTTCAAGCGTAAACGTCTAGCGAATTGGTCTAAGTCCTCGTCTAGCTGAAAGTTATTTACATTTGATGGGAAAGGACAGAAGTTTAAACCTTTACTTAAAAGAGATTCTTCAGCACGTGTAAGTTCTTTAGATGACAAATTTACAACAATGCTTTCAGTTTTTAGTTTCCGTCTTTTGAATTTTCTTTTTGTAGGGACCTTATGGTTTGTTGTATTGATATCATTCATATCCTGATTTAAATAGATAGTGTGAATTTTATCTCTTTGAAATTTATTCCTTTGTTTTTCTTTATGTTTGGATAGTTCAATTTTTTCAATATCTGCGAGGCGCCGTTTAATTATTGGTAAATCGTCACGTGAAATGTTACTATTGTTGATGATATCTGATATTTTATTTACAATTTGTTTGTAATTTGTGGTTGTAAAAGAAAGTAACAGTTGAAGTAGCTGGATTGAACAGTTAAACAGAATTTCATTCCAACGGCTCATGAATCTTTTGGATTTATGTCCCGGTGCCTGGGGACTCACTTTGATGTTTAAACCTTTTGGTACAGTTCTACTTTGAATATATTTTTTTGAGTTTGATAAATGATGTTCAGTTTGTAGTTTCTTTTTAGTTAAAGATCTTAATTTCTTGAAATGCAGTGCGCTATCCATGTTGTAAAGATAGGATAGATTTGAATGGATTACACAAACATTTGTGAAATGCGTGCTACTGAATATGATAATATAAGTACCTATAAATAGCAGCACATAACATACAAATCTATGGGTGTGTGGATTAATCAGTACAGAGATTAATTCAATTATACAATTAAAATTATAGATTGCCTAACAATGTAATTTTAACACACTAATTAGTATGTAAATATAAGGATGTTTAAAATATTTACAAAATGATGAAAATAAACGCAATATTTCGCTAGACTAACTAGCTTTATCAAGCGTGCATCTATCCAGGTGAAATCGGATGTAGATGATCAGAAACTTTGCAGTTCAATGTATATGTTGCACCTGAATTTAGCTGCCTTGAAAATAATACATAATTTGGATGAAGTTCAAGATTTTACAAAATTGGTAGTTGAAGTTAGCAACGTCCATTGGCCAATATTACAGGATAAAAGGACGATGCTGTGTACTAAATTATTCTTTATCTTTCCTGTATCTTTTCTCATCTTTTCGTTAAGACCATCAGGTTCTAAAGTGTGTTGGTGGATCCAAAATTTTCTCTTCTTCTTCTCGCCGTGGTGTCCCACTCGGTGTTGACTTCTATAATTTGGAAAGTAACATTATCAAAAGAATGTTTCGTTGAACGAAGATGTCATGTGAGAGGACAGTTTTTGTTGGTTTTGTACCATGAACGATGGTTATTGAGCCGAATATTAAATTTGTCCATTGTTTCTCCCACATACTGAATGGCCAATGGACGTTGCTAACTTTAACTACCAATTTTGTAAAAATCTTGAACTTCATCCAAATTATGTATTATTTTCAAGGCAGATAAATTCAAGTGCAACATATACATTGAGCTGCAAAAGTTTCGTATCATCTACATCCGATTTCACCTGGATAGATGCACGCTTGATAAAGCTAGTTAATCTAGCGAAATATTGCGTTTATTTTCATCATTTTGTAAATATTTTAAACATTCTTATATTTACATACTAAATAGTGTGTTAAAATTATATTGTTAGGCAATCTATAATTTTATTTGTGTAATTGAATTAATCTCTGTACTGATTAATCCACACTCCCATAGATTTGTATGTCATGTGCTGCTATTTATAGGCACTTATATATATAGATATATATATATATAATTTTTATTGAAAAAACGTGATTTTAATTTGTTTGTATCTTTTGATCAACCACTGGGATCTCTATGTCTTTATGATAATATCAAATAGGAAGTGGTATGTTTGCCAATGAGACACTTAATTATAATTGTTAATCATCTGATTTAACTGTTATTATATAATACTACTCGTATAAAAAGGGCTAAGATATAAAAAAAAAATATCAATGAACATCAGTAAAAAATCTGATCCTGGTGCAACGATTTACATGATGAAAACTTTTTTGTGTCTAGAATGTATATTTAGTAGATATACAAATGTCATTGTCATATTTCTAATGTAGTAAACAATTTTCGTATATTCTTAAAGTTGACTACAACTCCTGGTTTGACTATACAAATGATTGGGAGAAGACAATAATAGACAACCCAGATTATCCAATTCATATCATGTATTACGAGGACATGGTTGAGGTTAGTATAACATCATTCTTTTACTTAAATGAGTGGCTTTCGAATAAAAAAAATGGTACTTGAAATATTAAGCAACTCGTTTGTATTAGTATTTGGGCAGAGAGTTACGCGTTACTTTTACGAAAGTCTTTTAGGTCGATTAACAATACATGGACAATTACAACCAAATCAATTTTAACCTTCTGAATTTACTTTTATTACTATTATATATCATGTTTTAAAATAGAAAGAGTCGAAGGGTACATGTAAGGGGACAGTCAAAGGCAATAAGTCGATTGATAAATTGATTGATTGGTGTTAAACGCCACTTTCAGCACCATTGGTTATTTCGTGTTGGTCAGTTTTCATTGGCGGAGGAAGCCGGTAAGAACCACCGATCTTCGACAGGATAACTGACAATCCTAGTCAACTAAGATTGAAGTCGAATCCACCTGCTACTTGCCGGCTTCGAACTCACAATCTCGGAGTTAACAATAAGTTGAGGAAAAACCGACAGCATGGTCATAAAAAAAAACGACGGAAGTGGGAAATGTTACAACAGGGAACGAGTAAATATACCGTGAAGCAGAAGGCTGGCCTTAAGATCTGAGACTGCGGAAACGAAAGACTTTTAATAAAATTAATATGACTTTTGTTTTGCAGAATATCCATGCTGAAATATTCAAACTGGCCAATTTTCTTGAAGTATGTACTCACAGTACTTTAGATTTTATCAACAGTGTTGCCTCCCTCTGTACGATAGATAAAATGAGAAAGGAGAAAGCTTCTACTGCCGCGTTTTATTGGAAAGAAGACAGCGCTGGTGTATATCGGAAAGGTAAGAATAAGATATATGCATGAGCAAAAAATAAATTAGGATACAGATGACTGACAGCTCTTTACCACTGACCGGTATGAAGTATCGGTACAACATATGACTACGGACGTAACCAAAATCCCGTCCACTGGTCCTCGTATTCAATGTCAATTTATGCGTCGTGATTTTCTGAACATGACGCAACATGACGGTGCGTCTCATTAATGCAGGTGTAACTGCTGTCCACCACCCCGGAGCAGCTGAGTTCAACCCCGTATTTTTGGTATTGCTCAATCTTTAAAATTTCTGAAGATTGTTGGTTTTTTCTTTTTATTGTCCTTTTTGTCATGTTAAGTTTTCTGAATAGTGTTGGTCTTTTCTTTTTATTGTCCTTTTTGTCATGTTAAGTTTTCTGAAGATTGTTGATCTTTTCTTTTCATTGTTCTTTTTATCATGTTAAGTTTTCTGAATTGTGTTGGTCTTTCCTTTTTATTGTTCTTTTTGTCATGTTAAGGTTTTCTGAAGATTGTTGGTCTTTTTTTTACCATGGTATTGTCTGTTTTACTTGACCATGTTGAACTTTGATAATATATCAATAAAATGTCATCATTACAATTCAATAAACTCTTTACCAAACTAATACATCCATATAAAATAAGACGATGTGATATAATAGCCAACGAGACAGAGACCAAATAACTTAGATGTTAGCAACTATTATAGATCGCCGTACGGCCTTCAACAATGAGCAAAGCTAGGTATCAAAGCCTCCGACATAACAAAATGTAAAATAATTAAAACGAGAAAACAAACGGCCAGATTTATCTACAAAACATGAAACGAATATGACATACAGCAACAAACCGCTTCATACATCCAGATTATTTCTATACTGTATTTCCCTTAAAAATAGTCAATATATGCTATAGCGCTTCGATCATTTGTATAATATTTAAGACTAGAACGATACCTGTTTCGTTTCTTGATTAATCTCGTTTTAATATTACAAACTTGATTAAAAATGTAAGGAAAACATCTAAGAGACGGCACCCTAACAACACAACCAAATCAATAAAAAGACGTCTAAAAATCATTTAGAATTTTCAAGGAGATATATACATGTATGTCAAGGTCTGAATTGTCTTGAGTGTAGATACATCATGAATTAACGTCACAGAGACCATAGAAGATATGACTTCCACATACAATTCTAAATTATTCAATATAAAGCATTATTATACTAATGTTCAAATAGATCAATATTGATGTATATGGCAGACATTGTGGTCGCATCAAATCAATTCGGAGTGAGACCAGGTAACATCGATAGGTTTAACATCTCTTGTAATGCAAACATCACTTCATGTAGTAAGTGGCAAATCTAGACACATGACAAAACCTGCAGTAATGCTAGATTGGCATAATGTAGACAAAGGGAGGCGTAATCTCACGTGAGACTGTTTCAATCTCACAATATTGTCAGCCTAAAACCAGCAAGGCTATCTAGACCATTTGTTGTTCGTTATTGTTTGTCTTTTTTTGTATGTCTTTTTTAACAGAGGAATCTGTTGTTGATGTAGAATGCTGTAAAGTCCAATACTTTTGGTAATTCCTGTTATAATATGTATGCATTGTATTGTACATTTGAGATCTTTTCCAGAGTTCAAATAACACATCTGAATTACGAAATTGAGATACAATACCGATCAACCAATTTATAATGGCACTTTTGTTGAATTTGTGATTGATTGATTGTTTTTGATTAACGCAATTTTAAAGGCGCTTACAGTTTATCATTAACGGAGGAAGCTGGATAGTCCGGAGAGAACCACTGACCTTTAGCAGGAAATCTGGCAATCCTGGTCAATTTAGATCGGAGTTGAACGCACTTTGCCACGAGTGGAGTCTGTTGAACTCGTAAAGTGATCTTTTTGCAATTTAGTGGTCCTCATACAGTTGATGGTCCGTGTAGTTTTTGACTTACATGTATATCCCTGTTAGTGAAATCGCTGAAATATAATAATCACTCACCAGGGGAATTGTATGGCGAAATGCATCGATGTTTAAAACTTAAACGAAAACACGTGTTTGAACTTGTGTCAAGATATAAATCGTAACGAACCCAGACAAGCGTACAATAATTTTGATAGAAACATCCATAGATCTGAGATCAACATCAAAATTGTATTCTGAAAAGATGACACTTTTTGGGAATTTTGTGGATTTTTTAAAATGGAACTATACACTTGATACATATATGAATTATAAAGGAATTCAGGAACTATATTAATGCTATAATACGCCGTTGAATCTAATTGTACTTTTTTTCCGCCATAAGTTTTTAATATATTTCAGGAATTGTTGGAGATTGGAAATCTATGTTTACTGTGACCCAGAACGAAATTTTTGATGAACTTTATTATACACGGATGAATAAATCCAAACTTAATATACGCTTCAGTATACCAGAGAAATTACCAGCAAAAAGTCAATCTGTTTTTCACTAGGACACAAGAGTTTCAATGCAGCTTACTTACTGTTTGTTTGTGAGGGACATTGTATCTCGAGCATCGTATAATGTTACAGGAGGGTTAAAATCTAGCGTAAAGCTTTTCTTATATATTTTGGGTCTTTTTATGCTTTCAGCTGACTTTGGTATTGAATGTACTTTTATCAACAGCCGTGGGAGTAAACATTTTGTTTTGTTTTAGGATTTTGTTTTAGAATGTTAGCCATTAACCATATTGTCACCAATGTGTTGTATACGTTGAATATAACGCATTATTTTCTACGTTACTATCTTTACACTAGTCATTTTTGGGGCCCTTTATAGCTTACTGTTCGGTGTGAGCCAAGGCTCCGTGTTGAAGGCCGTACTTTGACCTATAATGGTTTACTTTTACAAATTGTGACTTGGATGGAGAGTTGGCACTCATACCACATCTTCTTATATCTATACACTGTAGTATAACTATGAAGCACACTCCATCTACATGTATAATATACTTTATTGAGAATAAATACGTGAACGTAAAGTTATGTTCCTTTTTCTATTGTTACTCAAATCATGACATGTAAAACTCCACTTTAATTGGACATTATACTGAGAAACACTTAACAACGACACTTATCAACAACATAAATTGTCACAATATAAAAAAAAAAACAGGACAATGTCCTAATTGTAGAATTGGACAATGTCCTAATTGTAGAATTGAAAAACCAAACATAAAAAATAATTAAAATCTTGAGGAAAACTGAAAACAAATGAATTATGATTGAAAGTAGTAGCTTTTACAACAAATTTAACTGAAAATACTTTTTCTAAAGACACAAGATTTTAGTCTATTCCTTAGTAATTATGTATGAGATTTCCACATTTTTTACTTCTAGGATTGCATTGTTAAAACCAGTCTGACTGGTGACACATGGCCTTGAACTAGTTTAAAATTTTAGATGATGGTTAAGTTTTTATATAATCTGTTACCCTAAAATTATACTGAGGTGATAGGGAAACAGTATGCCTTTATTGTCAAATTTATAAGACACATTGTACTATTAAAATAAGGTGATATTATGTACTGTGCCATAGTACGCTTATCTCATTCTAGTATATGAATACATATTTTATAATAAAATAGTGACATATAATTTTTGTTTTATTTAATTATTTGGAAGACCTAGCTGAGTTAAGGGAGCTAACTTTTTATATCAGTAAAGCGTTTGTAACAGTCAGTTTTATCAAAGCTTTTTTAAGCATTTATGTGATAAAGAATTAGTGTAATCTGTGTTACTTAGAAGCTTAAAATATATTTATAAAAATGCTTGCCACAAAAGAGGGACAAAAGATAACAGAGGGACAGTCAAACTCATAGATCGAAAACAAACTGACAACGCCATGGGCAAAAATAAAAAGACAAACAGAAAAACAATAGTACAGATGACACAACATAGGAAACTAGAGACTAAGCAACACGAACCCCACCAAAAACTGGGGGTGATCTCAGGTGCTCCGGAAGGGTAAGCAGATCCTGCTCCACATGTGGCACCCGTCGTGTTGCTTATGTTATTACAAATCCGGTAAATAGTCTAATTCGGTAGGTCACATTCGTGAAAAGGGAAGGGTATTGTAGTTACGACATAAGGAACATATCCGATATCATCTGTGAAACGGTTATTCCATACAAACGTTTAAGTGATTTTAAGAGTAATGTTCCTTTACATAGGAGGACAGTGCATCAATTGGTGAAAATCATTGTTCATACAGCAGATAACTTCGGAGAGAAGAAAAAAAAAACATTAAATAATGTCATTTTTGTCGAGCCTGCGAAATTTATTTCGCGAAAGCGAGACATAGCGATCCTATATTCCGGCGTCGGCGGCGTCAACATTTAGGTTCAGTCTGTGGTTAGAATTTTTTTAGACTTCAATAGATTTGTCAAACCTACATGAAATTTTAGGAAATTTGGACAGAAGCTTGTTTATGACCAAAAGACAGTATCCATAGTAAAATTTTGAAAATTTTTATTTCCATTTCTCCGTATTTTACTGATAAATGGACTTAGTGTTTTTTACAGTTAATATTCAGATTAAGTCTGAGGTTAAAAGTTTAATAAGTCTTTACTAACTTTGTCAAACCTTCATGGAATTTTATGAAATTTGGACAGAAGCTTATTAATGACCAAAAAACAGTATCCAGAGTGAAATTTTGAAAATTTGCCGTATTTTACTGATAAATTTACAGTTAACATTCAGATTTAGTCTGAGATTCAAATTTTTCAGTCATCAAGTACTTTGTCAAACCTTCAAGGAAATTTATGAAATTTGGTAACAAGCTTGTTTGTGACCAAAATACAGTATACAGAGCAAAATTTTCAAAAATATTTATTGTCATTTTTCTGTAATTTACTAATAAATGGGCTTTCTACAGTTAACAAGTAGATACAGTCTGGGGTTAAAGTTTTTTTTACAGTTAACATTAGAATATTTATTAACAATACATGGCAAACCGTCATTAGGACCCCAATAAAACACCACTTGACAGATATTTTCAAACAATACAAGAAGATATTTAGAATATATATTCTCTGTAAACAACTCAAATTATTTTTTAAATATAGAAATGAATGATATTCATCCACCTGCTCTCATTCTTACAAAATCAGACCTTGATAGTGACCAAAGTCCCTCTTTAGACTTTGATATTTGAACTTACATAGTAATGTCCATACCATTTTTTTATACACGTCCAATTTTCCTTTCCTGTTATTTATTGTTTTCCCGTGATGGTGATGTTCCGTTGGCTCCCTATGATATGTATATGTTTGTCGGTTGGTTCGATATGCACGTGTTTGCATTGACGTCTCGGATTTCAGTGCACTTAATATTTTCATTACTTCAAAACCTCTACAGGAAGAAAGTAGTCAAACCTGTACTAAATATTACAACTATAGAGATTTGCTGTGGAAGTACTGTGATTCCACGTGCAGGAATTTAATAAAAAGTGGTATTTCGCATACATATTAAGAAATTCAAATCCCCCCTGGTTTATACTATTTTTGACATTTTTACCTATTATGTCTGTTTGTTTTGTTCACACATCGTTGTCAATATAATGGAATTTTATGCGACTGCCATACAAGTGAGAAGTTTAGCTAGCTATAAAACCAGGTTTAATTCACCATTTTCTACATAAGGAAATTTCTATACCAAGTCAGGAATATGACAGTTGTTTTCCATTCGTTTGATGTGTTTGAGCTTTTGATTTTGCCATTTGGTAAGAGACTTTCTGATTTGAATTTTCCTTGGAGTTCGGTATTTTTGTTATTTTACTTTCCAAACATGGAAAAAGTAAAATCACAAAATACTGAACTCGAGGAAAATTCAAAAGGAAAGTCCCCAATCAAATGGCAAAATCAAAAACAAACACATCAAACGAATGGATAACAACTGTCATATTCCTGACTTGGTACAGGCATTTTCTTATGTAGAAAATGGTGGATTGAACCTGGTTTTATAGCTAGCTAAACCTCCCACTTGTATGGAAGCAATACAATACTTCCATGGATTTTTTAAGACTTATTAACAAAATTTATGATGTAACTGTTGTTGTTCAATCACTGCCTCTTAGATTTGTTAGATAAACAAACATTCACGTATTGATATCGTGAACCAATGATTTAATTTTGGATGTAATACATCTTCTGATTGGCTGAAAATGTTTTGTCTATCAGCTCATAGATATAATTCTGTCATGTGGCCGAGAAGTCATCGAGGTTTTTTTTTCATGATTTACTCCTTCAAAATGGAAATTAGAATTAAATTATAAGGAAAGACTGTAATATTTATTCTGTCGATTCGAAATAACCTCAAAAATGTGGTGCACACTTTTAAATAATCCGCTATGCAGGTTATTCAGTGTGCACCACATTTTTGAAGTTATTTCTTCATAGACAAAAAAAATATTAAGTCATTCCTTAAATATTAAAATGATCCTTTAGTTTTTCTGAATAATATGTGGTAGGCATTGGACAATATCAGGTATCCATGTACTGTTTCTGACGTGTCTAAATGAAAACTCCTATGGAGCACAGCAACCTATGTTAAGTGTATGACGGCATAATTTCTTACCAAACAGATTAAGTACTCTGAGCTTGCTTTCAGTAACTGCGAGTATTCTTTAATACGATAAATTTGTTATCTAGTCACAGTGTACCGATATTTAAGAGTTACTAGTAAGTGTTTTTCCTCTACCAATTTTTATTGTATGGTCTTTTGTATGCGTTTTGTTAATCTACTGATAAGAAAGGGGGGAGTTGAAATCTAATAAAACATAAAACAACTAGAATTTGTTTGACCCCGTCACATGTTAGCTTACCTGACCCTAAGTCAAGAACCACGTCAGTAGTTGTCCAATGTCTATTATGGGTTATTTGAGTTATTTGGTTTTGATGGCATATCTCTGATTGTTTCTGTTTCATTTCCTCTCGACTTTTGTAAAGACATATTTGTCTGTTTTTGAAGACTATATGTTTCCCGTCTTTTGGATATTTGTCGTCAGTTTGCGGCTGTCGAATTCAACTCGAACTCATCACAAATAAAAAACTTAATGTTTTTGTTATCTCCCTTTGCACGGCAACTTGGGCAATATAATTTATAACCACACGTATTGACGTGTAATTCATATAAAACTATAAATATTCAAATGTTTCTTCAGTTTTTCTTGTGCAATGCCTTGAACAAACTATCGCTCGATTCAAGGCAAAAATCATGTTTTAAATAAAACTGAAAAATGAAACCAAGTAAGAAAGAGAGATAACAATAAAAAAAAATCAAATTAATCTTTGACGGATTTTGGTAATCTACTTGTACATGTATAATTCATTGGTTCCTTTCAGGTACATGCTAGTTCGTTAAAGTATACGGAAAAGAAAAATCCCTGTTTGAAGGGTTCCAAGTTATACTGTTTGCATTAGATATACTGTAAACCAACTTATTTTCGCGACTTTCGCGAGTAGAAAAATAACTCGAATGTAAATCGTCGCGAAAATTAAAACTTGGATCTTTCCTTATCTAACTACATCAAGTGAATTTGAAAATGGCGAAATTAAATCGCCGCGAAGTGGGTTAGAAAGGGCTAAACGCGAAATAAAGTATCCGCGAAAATAAGTCAGTTTACAGTATAAACAGGATAGTTATGATCATTCTTGCTATTACTATTCGAAGGACAGTATATGTATATGTTGCCAATTATTTTTTAAAATAATATTATAATTATATAAAGTGCCTAGACTTTTAGCTATGTTGCTCTGTATATCTTATTAGCCTGTATGTTAAATTGCGTATATACACCCGCCAATGCCGTACCGTAATTCAGAATTGTTTATCGTTTCCATGTTAAAATCTGTTTTCTGTCCCAAGTTTTGGACTTATATACAATTGATTACTTACAAGTTGGTCACCCTTTTCCGCTGGTTCACTTGAATTCAAATGATTAGGCCACACCGATTCGGCATTTATTTCTTTGGACATCTGATAAAAAAAAAATGGGGCTAGCGAAATTACCGTTAATGATAAGGGTTTGCTTCAAAATGTTAACGGTTTCTGATAGGCAAAGCGTCTTCTGTTTAATTGTCAACTGCTTCAAGTGTATGGAATGATGCTGCGGCGGTAAAGGAATCTGTTCTAGGTGAAGTAGTTGGTTACTGGTTTTCCGGAATAGAGTTATAGATTCTGCATGAGGGCGGCAAAAATCAGAAAATCGCTCCGGACACAGGCTTCAAACAGGGATTACTGTGATTTTGTTGGAAGTGTATAGGGAATTTACAATTTAATGTTCCATTGACTTATAGGTTCATGCCTGCTGAAACAAGGGTCGGTGAAAACGGCAATTTTATAGTTCGGAGAATAGTTTAAACGTAAAAGAAGCACATCGGATAAAATGAAAGTTTCTATGTGAAACAAAAAGATGAAACTAATTTCAGAGCGGCAGGGAATCCTATAGTCAAGTAATAACTGTACAAAACTTTTTATCCACCAATACGTATGAAATTTGAACAATGAATAAATCTTATGAGAGTCACGGTGACATTTACATGTTTTCAATGGGTGAAAAGCCAACATTAATCGTTTCTTGGTTGCTATGTTACGCGTGTGAATTTTCACATAATACAGACTTCATAAAAGTAGTGTGCTCTTAACGCAAAATTTTCTTCCGCCAGGATTATGGGAAACTACACAAGTTTTATGATCACCATCACAATTGGTATACTGGAACGATGAGTCTGAGTCTCAAGTCATGTGAGACATGTTTTGTGGTCTTAGATATTTAGACACCAGACTACATTTAGTCGCATTATTACCTATTCCTTATCATGTCATTGAATCGCATGGCGGGTGATGCATGGAGACACTCTCTGCCGGTACACCCGGACTCGCTCCGTAAGGCGTTCGTGTGATTACCTTTGGTTTGTTCATATTATTCATACACTCAAAATTTATTTACGAGTTTAATATTTTGGGATGCTACTCACATTTGTAAAACAGTGACGTAGCCACTAGAAAATAACTTGTGAGTAGTGGGTGTACAGAAACTGAACGATTATGATAAAATTCTTTGTAAGAACATGCTTACAATACTACACTGATGCTACGCCACTGCAATACGAAAATGTGAAAAAATATAATTAATTAAAATGAAAAACATATTTTATAGATACATATTAGGCATTCGTTGACAATTTTTATACTTTATTTCAACTCGGTCGTTAGCTCGTAGTGATTTCGTATTTTTGTTTGTTTGTTATCAATTCGGGAAAAATAAAAATAATTTTTATTTCATATTTTTCGTTTATGTAGAATGTTACTTGAATTGTACTCTACTAACGATAGGTGCGATAATGTGTTTTCTGGTCCGTGCGACCGTCCGTCCGTCCCATGTCAGGTGTACTTTGTTATAAGGTAGTTTACCGTTTACCTGGGGGTAAAATTAATTGTAACTTACTATAGTAGTTCACATATATAAAAATAAGGAGATGAGGTATGATTGCCAACGAGACAACTATCCACCAGAGTTAAATTGAAGTGGATGTAAGCAATTATACGCAATCGTGCGGCCTTCAACAATGAGAAACACCAATACCGGTTATAAAAAGTCCCAACATGAAAAATATGAAACAAATCCATTTAGAAAACTAACAGCCTAATTTATTACAAAACAATTTACGAAAACCATATATGACAGGCGAGACCAAACGACAACCACTGAGCTACATGCTCCTAACTTGGTACAGGCACATAAAGAATGTTGCGAGGTTAAACATGTTTAAAAGCGCGCCAATCATCACCCTAACCTTGGATAGTGTTGTAACGGAAAACACACTAACAAACTTTGCAAAACAAATATGAAAAACAGCAAAAAAAAAAAAACGACAACCACTCAATTGAAGGCTCCACTTTGGACAGGCACATACAAAATTGGCGCTATTAAACATGTCTGAAGGCGCCAACCCTCCCCTAACCTGGGACAGTGGTGTAACGGCACAACACACGAACAAACTATGCAAAACACCAAACGAACACAAATTATGAGAAACAGCAAAAAACGACAACCACTCAATTACAGGCTCCTGACTTGTGACAGGCACATACAGAATGTGGTTGGGTTAAACATGTTTGAAGGCGCCAACATGTTCATTATGAAGTGAACTTTCAGAAATATATGCGAAATTAGGGTTTTAATCATGATTTCGAGGTGTATTAAACATGTAACAGTGATAGCGAGAATTCAGTAATGTTTAAGTAAACAAATTTGGTTTACGATAGTTTTCTATGAAGTCATGGTTACATGTACTTGATATTTAGTACACTTGTTCATTAACAACAAATTTATGCATTGATTTTAATGTTTTTTTTGAAAATCAATCAGATCTGGGACATTCAAATTAATCTATTTTTTTTCTTTCAACAATTCAATTGTATTTAGGTACATGTAAGACATGTAATATATAACTTTACTGATAAATAGATTAACATTCTGATTGGTCGTAAAATAATATGTCATGTTGACCGGAATGCACTTATACAGATGAATTTGTCTGTTTCTTCCAGGTTGGTAAGCTGTCTTATGGACTAGACGATACGAAAGGCACTCTGAACGTGATTAATCGTATACTGTATATATACTAAATTACCATGTGTCAAAGATATAGCCTCACGTGACAGTAATCCTGTTTTGTCTTACATCTAGAGCAGTATGCTAGGCTTGGGATTAACATTAAAATCTTATATTTTATGTCATTACAGGAAAACAAATATGTCCTGTTTCTCTTCAGTAGCATTGTTCAGGGGCAAATGTGTTTTATTCATATTCAGGACATTGATAGTATATACTAACTAAATCCCAATGGTAACCCTGTTTTTATTTGTTGTTGTGGAAGTGGTAAAATTTGAAAATAGATTTTGTTTTGCAACGCTATAAATGCGGAAGTGGTAAAATTTGAAAATATTTTTTTTTTTTGCAACGCTATAAAAATGGAAGTGGTAAAATTTGAAAACAGTTTTTTTTTCAACGCTGTAAATTCAAAACTGTATCCATGTTTTTTAATATTTTTTTGTAACTACCCAATAAAAGGAACCCGTTGTTGTTTGATTGTTTTTAATTGATTTAACTTTCAGCAAGCTGGTTGAAGGAAACCACAATGTCCAGAGAGAACCACTGACCTTTATAAGCAGAAAATTTCTTGTCAATTAAGATCGGAGTCGGACACATCTCACCGTTAGCGTGGTTCGAACTTACGGTCTCAGAGTTGACAGACTATAGGGATCAATACAGTCGCTATTGAATACTGAGGTGAAACGTATTTTAATTGTGTGTGAATTAAAGATAAAGAGTAATACATGTATAGGTCAACAGGTCAACAAGCAACGACACCATACAATGATTGATAGATTGACGAATGGTTGCTTAACGTCCAACGTATTGCCCTAGGAGAAAGGCAGGTATAAATATAGTGACAAACACATAGTTATAGTAGGAAATTGAATGAGGTTAAGATTTGAACATAAATGATTATGAAAGGACATATAGCTTGTCTACTGTCAACCTACAAGTTCCGGTTATTGATGGGGTTCGTGTTGCTCAGTCTTTAGATATAAGTTGTGTTTTGTATACTGTTGTTTGTCTTTTAGTCGGTTTTTCGTTTTTTGCCATGCCGTTGTCATTTTGTTTTCGACTTAAGAGTTTGAATGTTCGTTAGATATCTTTCGCTTCTCTTTTACCTACTCGATCAACGAACGTTTTCAATGTTACTCAACCTAAACGCTCAATAAACTGACTAACGTTCTTGATAAAAGATATTACGTATTTTCATCAGAAGAGATAGACTGTAATAATACTAAATCGGGCAATCAAATTTTATTATTGTTTCCGAATGGATGTAAAAATCATTTTTACGATGATATAATAGTTAATAAATAATATTTATCAGGAAGTCCTATCTGTTGATTCAGCAATTAAAATTTGATTATTTCCACGACGTAGAATACAAGAGGGTCTAGAGGGGGTGCCTTCATCTTTGTATTCTCAAATCTTTTAGACTAGTTTGTTTTATTCTTTATATTTTAGCACCACATTACTCTCTAATATGTCATGTGGCCTCTGGTGGAGAGTTGTCTCATTGGCAATTATACCACATCTTATTTCTCTATGTGTCTGTATTCTTTATTGTTTGCCCTTTATTTTCTATGTCTACTCATTATTCTCTATTCTGTTATCCCAATCCAAATCCTGATGCAATATATCAACAAATATTGAACCAATTCTAATACAGTTTACTCTTTAAATAAAACATTGATTGGTTCTCCGGAGAACTGTTTGTTTATATAACAGAACGAAAAAATATTCCTGATTCTGAAATCATTATTTTTCGCCCTGCATTCGTATAAAATAAAATGGCAATCACAATATTATCTGTACCTAAGATACTTTAAGCATACGGGCATCTATATTTGCTGTATGGAATGATTGTTTATGTGCATGTCCGTCTGACAGTTTAATCTGGCCTTAACCTCTTTTTCATGGATCATTGATAATGTTTGATTCATGTAATACCAATATCTTAAAGTCTTTCACATAAATATGAACATAATCAGTAAAGCAGGCGAAACTTTTCAGCGAGCGCATTCTTGTTTCAGTTCGAAAATATTATAAGAGTATTATACTGGAACTAGTTGTGTTTATTTCCTATATATAGTAACACAGCTATATTTTGTGTAATGTCAATATTTCACCATGGATTACTTTTTCCACAATCAGGGGTTCATTAAGGGATGAAAATAAGTTAAAAATTTTTGTTACAATTTAAATAGCTATCAATGTATTAATTTAAGTTGCAGTATGAAAACAATATTAGGCACATGTCTGAAAAAGATAAACTTTTATGTAGTCGGCACAAAACTGGAGAAGGGCTCGGTAAAACCTCGCTCTTCCCCAGTTTCTCAGTCTCATACAAACAAGTTTATATTTTCTGACATTGACCTAATATTGTATATTTACTTGATACATTCTACCTAACCCTGCATTTATTAAATAATCAAATTATTTGTAAATACAAATTATACATCATAAATGCGTGTCCGTAGCGCTTTATTTCTGTGTATTGCTGTTTTATATGGCATAACAATATCTAAAATAGATTCGTAGACTAATAAATCCATACGCATAATACATTATATATATAAAAAGAAGATGTTGTATGATTGCCAATGACACAACTCTCCACAAGAGACCAAATGACACAGAAATTATCGACTATAGGTCACCGTACGGCCTTCAACAATGAGCAAAGCCCATATCGCATAGTCAGCTATAAAAGACCCCGAAATGACAAATGTGAACAAATTCAAACGAGAAAACTAACGGCCTAATGTATGTACAAAATAATGATTAGTATATATTATATATAATAGCACGCACAACCCTTGTTTAAGTAAATTACGATTCTCGATTGTTCATTTGGTATAACGAGCCAGTCTAGCTGACGAAGCCTTTCAACCATCGGACGATAAATGCATCTTTAAATGCGATTTCGTTTAAATAGATTGATTTCAAATTTGATTTCCTCCTACAACAGGCGAATGGTAATTTCATTATCTTTGTAGCTGTGTTTAACTACGACAAAAAGTCGATGGGTTTTCGGCTCTTAATTCCTTTTATCTTTTAAGATTTGATTATAAGGCAACTTCAAATTTAAATCTATTGATAAAAGCCGAACTAAAGTATTTAAGAAATGCATTCATTGGATATCAATCATTCGGAGGACAGTTGCTGTAACATATCTTTTAAAATCACTAAATCAGTCTGGGCTATCGCTCACTATTTGGTAATATCGGTTAAGCATACCAAACTTTTATCTGATACTAGTTTTAGTGTTTATAAAGATGGGGCATCTTGGTCAGAACTACATTTTTGTGAAACGCTTCTCGTTTGAATGCCCCGTTTGAGGTATAGGCTTTGTTTGGTCAATTTGGTCATTGAGAAGATACTTTAAATACATGTACCATTGGCGATCAAAGGGTGAATAGAACTGTTTATGCCCTTAAATCGACTGAATATTCATTTTGTCTTTACAAAGATCATAAACAGTGTTCGGGGATGCCTGAGCATTTTAAACCTATGAAAGTCATGTGCAACAACTAAGTTTTTAGATGTGAGGTATGCACTTACAGTTTGGTTTGGTCCGCCGTAAACTCATTGGCACATGTAGGGAGAATTCTATGCACTGCAGATATAATATTTTTATTCAAGGTTATTGGCTGCAATTTGAATGGCTTTAACATTCAGGACTTTAGTTTAGGATATTATTTGATACTTTATTGGACATGTTTTTCTCCTTTTTCTAATTTCTGTAAACTTCAAAACATGAGTTTTGTAATTTTATCTATAGTAGTTACACTTTGCTAACCGCCTTGGTTGTCTTCTGCTATCGCCTCGGTATCGAATGCGGTAGGTCGTGGGTTCGATCCCAGGTCGGGTAGAGCGAACAACTTGAAAACGGATATTTGCTGCTTCTCCGTTCAACACGCTGCATGTAGGAATAGGAGGAAAGACAGAACGGTCCGGGTCAGAATACTGTGTCTGGGTAGGGAATTATACTGTACTACTAAAAGATATCCTTTTAGTACATTAATAACTCGGCCAAACGTATCGGGTCTAGTTCAAAGCAGGATTCATATTCCTTTCAATTAAACATGACTTTTGTTCTCGACCTATGTACAACGTATGCATACAATATTAACCACTGGACGCAAAACAGCAGATGTCCATCCGCACTTCTACCCTTATGATTGATTTGTTGGCTGTTGGTATTGAACGCTACTTTCACTATTAGTTATTTCGTGGCAACCAGTTTTTAGTGGTGAAAGAAGCCGGAGTGCCCGGAGAAAACCACCGATCTGGCGGCAAGAAAACTGACAATTCTGGTCAATTAAAATTGTAGTCGAACGCACCTGCCACGTGCGGGGTTCGAACACACACGTCAGTATTAACAGGCTAGTGGAACAATAATTTAACTACTGAAACAACTCGACCACCCTTACGTTTATCCTAATTTAAAAAGGGCATAGATAGATTAATTACACCTTATGTAAGAATCCTGGGTTTTGGTTGGTTGATAGCCAGTGTATTTGTCACCAATTTACTGTTATCAAATGAATATCGTTCATTTTTTAATGCAGCCGGGGTATATGCAAAAAGGATATGCCTTTTTTACCCTCTCTGCCGTGGTATTTGCCAAAAAAATACTCTATCCGTCACGATTATCAATGCGTTTTTAAACGTTAACATTCGGTGTAATTAAACAGATATAGCATGTTTTTGAGGGGTATTTGCGAAAAATACCAGTCTTGAGAATGAATTTCCCTCGCCTTACGGCTCGCGAAATTTAACATTCTCTCGACTGGTATTTTTCGCAAATACCCCTCCTTAACATGATATATCTGTTCAATATGACCGTCATACAAGAAGAGGTTAATGCTCGCGTAAAAACAAGAGTAAGCCCACCACTTGCTGTGCCTGTATCAGTAAGGATACCTGGACCATGTGATGTTGTTTTGTTGGTATATGCCTGTCGTTTCAGTTCGGGTATTGATTGTTGGTGTGTTGCGTTGTACTGTCTCATATGTCTGGTAATTCTTATTATTCCTTTTATCTGTTATTAGTCTGTTTCCGAAAGGTAGATAGGATCCAATCGGCAAACCTCTTGTGGATCCAGTGATCTCCTTACGAAGAATATGTTATTATAAATACCAAAATTATTATTACACGGATAATGAAAAATGATAATTATTAGAGATGTGCGTACAATTTATTCCAAGCAAACAATTATAAAGGTTTTCATGCGGAAATTACAATTAGAGCACCCGTTTTCAAACATTAATAGAAATGCTACTGTTCCAAACAGCCAATTTACACTTTAAAGGGCACGGTTGTTTTTTTTGCAGCTGCTTTTTCTGAATATCTTTTAAAATTCTTTAGTTCCGATATAATCCGTGTTTCCTAGTCGGATTTCATTTTACACAAAAAGACACATCATAACGTAATAGGGAAAACGGTAGTATTTATTCTTCCATAGGCGACAATACTAACATTTTCTAAATTTACCACTTTTTATAATAAGAACCTGGACAAAACAGATATGTGTGATATTAGTACTTTATTGTTCTGTTTTAGAAATTGAAGTCTAATGGTATTATGACCTTATCGAATGGCGCTTGTTTATGGTATACATGACCACCGTCATTTTACATCCAATTTATGAAAGTTTGGAAACCTTTTCAAATTATTCTCAAGAAAATATTTGAATTTATTTCAAAATTTATATTGTAAATATACACACTGCAATTATTCATAAATAGATAAAAAAATATATTATACCCTAACATCCAATCACAGCGCTCATAAGTTGACTTCCTTCACCTGCCTTGGGTACACCAAAGGCCACCTAAAGACGTGAAAATGTAATACTACTTTTCTCATTATAATTCTATGCAGTGATTTGATCAATACCACGTCGTCTGCATGCGAACATAAACTTATAAATGGCACCTTACGGTAGGCTTTCGTCAAGGTAAAGAGGACAAAATGGAAAAAAAATTAAGTGGAAATCTTTTCAGATCATTCCATTTGCTTAATTCGCCTGTATAAAAAAATACAAAAATGTCACGTGTTACAAATTTTTGAACCTCCATATTGAAAACTCTTCTATTTTTCCTTGTCACTTTTCTTCATTAATGTTGAAAAGACTGTCGTCAACGATCACGCCACATTGAAGTACGTCCATTATTCATTTACTTCAGCACGGTAAAGATCACTGCGTTATCTTCTAAGATGAGTTATTATGAAATTAAAAAATACTTCATCATTGTCAACACTCAACAAAGAGGATTAGGCAGAGACAAGTACAATTTCGCTAAACAGACGAGGGTCTGGATTCCGGCGTCTTCATTTCTGTATTCTTTATTTTTTGGTCATTTTTCTCATTTTTTTTCTCTCCATTATTCTCTAATCTTAATATTTCCTCCATTATTCTTTTTTCTTTATATTTATACGCACCTATACGTATTCTCTTGTCTTCAATATTTTAGCCCATTTATCCGTATTCTTTATTTCTTTATTCTTTGTTCCCTATTATGTATAAATCCGATCTAGACCCTTATATTATACAATCATTATGTATTGAAAAATATGCATTTAAACTCCATAAAAAGTAATAGATGTCATACATACATGTACGTGTCTTTTTGTGGCCCTTTATAGCTTGCTGTTCGGTGTGAGCCAAGGCTCCGTGATGAAGGCCCACCTTTGACATATAATTGTTTACTTTTTACACATTGTGACTTGGATGAATAGTTGTCTCATTGGCACTCATACCACATCTTCTTATTTATATATACAATGTCAATGGTCTTGGGGTTTTTATCTGAGATTTCTTAACATTCATTTAAAAGAAATCTACCTTTTTACGCTGCTTTTGCAATTGTCACTTTAGTTAAAAGAAAAATGAGAGAAAATGTGAAAATGGATTATACATGTTTGCCGGGAATAGAAAGAAAAATGCTGAATTTCATGAAAGTAATTG
The DNA here is from genome assembly GCA_017311375.1 of Mytilus coruscus. Classification (NCBI taxonomy): domain Eukaryota; kingdom Metazoa; phylum Mollusca; class Bivalvia; order Mytilida; family Mytilidae; genus Mytilus; species Mytilus coruscus. Next base: position 4,990,033 of record CM029605.1, read on the forward strand.
CTCTGTTAAGAAATATAATCAGCTTCTAGAATTTCATTGATAATTTTCTATGTTTTCTATGTATTGTGTGCGATTTTGTCCCATGTACATTTACTCCATATCCTTTCATTTTCTAGAATGTTGATAAAACTATTATACCTTAAATTAAACATTGCACCATCTGACATCTACTGTTTAAATTTAAACATATTTTATTTGCAAAAAATCACGAAAGGAGTAGATACAAGTTAGTCCAACTGAGATCGTCTTCTCTTAAGATACAATATTAATCTATATAATTTCATAGCATGCACATATCAAAATCATTATAACATGATTCTAATCAGACATCTGTAAAGTAAAAGACATATGAACAAGCAATAAAGAAAAAGGAAATATAGGAAGAAAGGAAGAGAAAAAATATGCATGTGTGTATGTGTTTGTGTGTGTGTGTGTGTGTGTGTGTGTGTGTGGATCACTACATTCAGATAATACACATATCTATTGTATACAGAGATTAGAATTCATACCAACTTCTATTTCTACTTGGGAAACTGACTTTCTTTAGAGTCTTGATCTCACTCCTTGATAATCCTGTCTAAGGTCAGGAATCTTGTGTGTGGTTGCCATTTTAGTCCCTATTGTTTTGCATGACGTGATGTATTTAGGTCCAATCTTTGGTTATATATGATTTTGCAATACTTTAAATTTTAGGCCGGACATTGATCGGTGCTCTAAGGGTCTTTTTTGACGGAAAATATGAATATATACCATTACCAGATTACGTTTTTGATGAAACGTTTACTAAGTTTTAAGATCACAAATTATGTTATTTTTAAAACTCTAGATCAAATTCAGGGGTGGTTATATTCACACTTTTCATATTACATGCATGAATTGATGTATTTGCAGGCATCTCCTTTTGTACACTATTATTTGACACATGAAATATTGTAAAATGTATCGTTCGACTTACCGTACTAAGCAGTCATGATGATGAATATGAGTACCCTTTCTTAAACATGATTATATTTTCAATAATCTTTTGAACTTGTCCCGACCGGAAGCTGACATTATCAGAGAAACACGGTTATCTTATTGAACTCTATGAAAATAATATTACATTATATCATTAAACGGGTCAACATTTCCCAATTGTACTAAATAGCTGCCATCATCTGGAATTGAGCAATTTATTTTCTGTTATGATGTTTTCAGTTAATATTCATTTCTGTATAATACAAATTGTGTCAGAGTTCATTTTATTTGATAGTTTCATAATGGGTTTCTATTGAATATACACCTGTCTCGGAGACATAATTTCACAGTGTGACATGTATATTAGGTTTGAATTATTCGATGACCAGGTAAATCACGAACATGTTTTAAATAATGAGTTTAAATTGACACCTTGTAAACAAGAAGTTGTTACACCACAGGTGTCCACTCTTTCAAAATACAATTCACAAAATGTAAAATTTATTAATTAGTGTTGTTTGACAGTTTCATCATAGGCTTGCATTGAGTTGTTTTTAAATGACTGTCGGTAAATTTATGGTTTCTTCATGTTCGAAGTGTGTATTGAGAATTAATATTTAAGAAAATTACAATTAATTTCTCATTTGAATGAAGCTTCATTCATGTGCACGCAATATGGAAAATTCGATTTTATTTCGTGGGATGACAATCTTAATAGTTACGACTTAGATTTACTCCTAGTTGAATAAACTGATAACGAACTGTTTGTTGAAAGTGAAAGTGACGAAGACATAAGCGAGAGACCCACCAGCAAAAACAATTGACAATACTGCATACATAGATGGATATGTATGTCCTCGAAGCAACAAAAATCTATAAAAAACACAACATTGAAATGGGAGCCGAGGTCATACATCAAAGCAACATGGAAGACACTATTTAAAAGTATTTTATAACCTTATTTCCACGAGACAATCATTTGTAGTGGTTTTGTCTTTAATCATTTGTAGTGGTTTGTCTTTTAATTCTGGGGTAAAGAGATGGCAGTTTAAAAGTAAGATTGTTTATGTGTATACATATACAAATCCTAGGTGTAAATAAAATCTTTTATTATCAAATATATATATATATATCTTTGCAGTCACCATTGAAATGTCCTCAATACGATTTTAATTTAAAAATGAATTAGGTTCATGTTTTGAATGAGAAGCGTAGTCTGAAACGACAACAGATGCATGAAGCTCATTCATAATTTTACGACCAGCAGAAGGTTTCCTTTTCTAGGAAAATTTTACTCCTTTTGTAAATTTACTGCATTCGTTCATCCTTGGCACCCTAAAAAGAAGAAAAAACAATGACTTCAGAATAGGAGAAAATAAGCAACTCTGCCATAAACAGAATGAAAAATGAATAAATTGCCTAACAAAATGCAGGCTATAAATTTCATAGTGCACAAAAATGAAGGACTGATGTAAGGAAATTTGTCCATGAACAATTTCAATATTTAGCCAGTTTAATAAAAAAAAAAAAAAGAAAAGAACAAAAAATTTTGGAGTAGTATATATCCCCATAATATGACATATTTATTTGTAAATTTCTAGTATTTACGAAACAGATTGATAAAATTAGCATAGCTGGCTTTGTGTATAAATAACAAAATAATAGTCAACTTTGTTGACATTTTAGAAATAACTGTTGGATCAAATTTCACGAAACTGGTCTTATTTTCACGACATAACATCTGAGAGTAATATAGCCCATACAATTGAATATTTATTCGCACATTTCCAAGTTTTACGAGATAAAATGATAGTACCAGCACAGCTGGCTTCGGGTATCAATAAAAAATCGCCACATTTGTTGATAATTTTGAAAAAAAAACAATATTGGATCAAATTTTACGAAAATAGTCTTATTTTCACGAAACAACATTTGGGAGTATTATTGCCCATAAAATTATATATCTATTAGCATATTTCAAGTTTTAAGAAAAAATTGGGAGATCAAATGGTTTCTACGGCAATAGGAGGTGAAGTAAAATGGGCCGAGTTTTAACTTTGTTTGTATTTGATTAATCTCATCATTAGAACACATTTTATCAATAACTAATTATTAGAATTAGTTTTTGTAACTTTAAATATACTTGCATGCTATAGCTGTGAAAGGTATCGGCATTATCCATTAGAAAAATAGTGAGGCGTAGAACCTTTTTACAACAATATGGTTTTACCCATAAATCCATCGGAATAATCGGCTTTCCGGTGGCCAACTTAATTAACAACTAATAAATGATTTTACTGCTAAGTCACATGGGCCTCGGGGGATATTACAGTGCAAAGTATTAAGCATCGATTATATGTCTTCGGTGTAAAATAACTGTACAATAAGTGAGGGAAAGTCCTGAACAGAAACGGAATTTCAAAAAGAAGGTGTTATGTTCAGTAGAAATGACTGTCTGTATGTGAGATAGGTATACGAATACTTCGGGTGATACCTACTTCCGGTCACTGTGAATACTGTAGAATCATGTGTCATTGATCTACCTATATTTGTATCATTTTGTAAGTCTTTTCGCTATATATTCATCTGTAATTGTTAGTTAGTAAAAAGGTCACATGATTTCATTTTAAAATGTAATGAATACTAACTCTTATAATACTTTTCCTACAATAAAGAAAGATTATGCAGAATTGCTTCATATCAAAACGCACCGAACACGCAGATCAAGACGACGTAATAACAATCCTGCCAATCAGTCATACTCTAAGTAATCTTGAACTGAACTCTGTTGTTTGAAAAGCAATAATTTGTATAACATTTACCCAGCATTCCGTATTTTGGATGATAAATACAGTAATTAAAGACACTAACTTCAACGTTATTGGCATGCTTGTGTATATATGGTTAGTTTCAGGATATCTATCGTCTTTCTTACATTTTGTTATCAGACAGATTTATCCATAGATATTTGGGCAAAATATTAAAATACAACTGCATAAACACTAACTTCATGTTATACCCTTTGCAAATCAAAATGATCTCTGAACTTGTCTCATTGATGAATTATTGATTTTCATAAAAATAAGGAAATGTGATATGATTGGATTACCCATGATACAACTATCCAACAGAGTTCAAATGAAGTGGATATAAACAATTACAGGCCTCCGTACGACATTCAACGATGAGAAAATCCCAATCGGTATTGTCTGCTATAAAAGGCCCCGACATGAAATATGTGAAACAATTCAAACGAGAAAAAAAATTTTTTGACAGACGTTAACCTACGACAACCACAGATCTACAAGCTCCTGACTTGGGACAGGACATAAAGAATGTGGCGGGGTTAAACATGAGTGTGAGCGCTCTACCCTCCCCTTACCTGTCACATTGGTTTGACAACATAACATAAGAAAAAACTGTAGAAATTAGTTGCAATTGTCTTTACTCAAACAATCTTTACGAGGAAAAAACAACTAACATAAAAACCATTAGCCACAAAGCACCGACATAAGAGTACTCGCAGTTACTGAAAGCTAGTTCAAAGCCGCTTACAACTAAATTAATCATGATCTCCCAGATCCAACGGATTTAGTGTAAAACATCATAAACCGTTTCAGAATAGTATAAACGTGTGCAATGCCAAAGTATGAAGGAACAATATCGACCTGATGTAGGATCAGGGGTTTCTCATAGCTGTACATTTATAGCAATATATACTTACTTATGTTTTAATTTTTTCAAAAAGTTAATTAATGTTAGTACCGATAAAAACAATATTTCAAGATTTTACTACTGTGTTAAATTGATAACGGAATAAGGTTATTCAAAGGATCGATTAGTTTACATTGATCGTATCTAAATTTACGGGTTCTATAAACAACATCATTATATAAATTAGGATGTAATATCTCGTATTTAACAACATTTCTATAGGTACAGGTATTGTTTGCATATCGTCCAGTGGCAAGTATTTCATACATTTAGAAAGAGATCAAATAAACAATCTAAAATATATGTTTTGAAAATGCCGGTTTCATACGAGATAGAGGACAGAAAAAATAGACTGTACTGAGAAGAAATAAGATCCATAAGTTTTGCCTTCAAATAGGGCACGTACGTTCATCTCAAGGACACTCTCCCTACACGAAGCATCGAATATAACTTCCAAATTTCGACTTACCATGGCTGCGTGTTAATAAATCTTGTACAGCCAAACTGACACTCCTCTCAATCATGGGTTTTACTTTCGGACGGATGAAAACCAGGTGACCATTTTTCTTTATCCAGTTGACCATTTTTGTATTTCTACATCCAGTACAATCTAATAGCCGTTACAAATTGAAAACCCCAAATAACATACACTCTATTGAATAAATCAACTTTTTATTTGGTGTACTGATCATTTCTATACTTTATTTGGTGTACTGATTATTTCTATAGTGCGAGATGTACTTCCTTCTTGAATCCTATCATTTATATCTACTTTAATTTGATAAAACAATTAAAATGATTAATGGCATTGAAATCACTTCCTTGTATGTTCATTAAATACACGTGTTTGTCTTTATCTTGTATATATATAATTCAGTTATATCCCATAGTTTATTACCTTTATAGGCTTGTAAAATATTGTGGTGTATTTCCGAACATGTGACGATATCATTAATTCCAAAAAGATGGCTTAAACTCTAGTTTGACAGATTCGGGAAAATTTTGAGTATTTATCCAAAAAAAAGTGTTAAAAGGACATCCTTAACCAACATCTAAATTTTTCGGTGAATAAAGCTATGAATTGTCTTTCGAATATAAATATATAAAATATGATTTATTTTTAAATTAGTTAAAGACATCCTTCGATGCAAACTTTTACAAAAACATGATCTTGAACAACAGTATCTAGTGTTAAATAATCTTTTAATTTATTTGAAATATATAAAAGTATTGATAACTTGCGTAAGAATATGATACTGACTCTTTAATGTTCGGTTATCAGACGAGTATGTTTTCACAATTTTTAATGATAATGTACTCTTTGGTTGTTTCAATGCAAAACATATGGAGGAACTTAATGTAACAAATAGAACAGAACATGGAAAGGAATGAATAGCTTTGACATGTAAACCTTTTCCCTCCCCTGAATTATTTCATACTGTAACAAAACAGGTATTTTCTTTACACTACCCACGCTTCAAATAGATGCGTCCTCGCATATTATATCCATTCGTGACTTCAATATTTAACTATGTACAACTATCGGTTATCTTGCTATTCATGATTATGATTTTATTACCACCAAAATATCTGGTTATATATATATTTATACCAAAATATGTAGGAATTGCGACTGCCACTAAACAATTGAAATGTCGAATCTGTTTTGAAATAACCTAGCCTGTGTAACGACAATAAGGTATAACCTTAACGAAATCTGCAGTCCTTTAAATGACTGACATTTTCCTGTTCATGGGACCTCTGATTTAACGTCATCTTCCGAAGGACTCAAGAACATAAAAGGGCTGGACAACACAATAAAATACAAAGTGTACGATGTATATACAACCAAACTCTGGTCGAGGTTGTAGATGGATATCATTTATCAAGAAAAGTCTTGTGGAATGTCAAATCTCTGGTTGAGACAATTGCTAGAGAAATGGGTGGTTAAACATATCAAGTTCATGCTCAAAGACCAGATTATGCAGATTTGTCATTGTGAAATTAATACTTCTTCTAAATGCACGTGTTTTAATTTTTTTTTTAAACAGATGTTACATGTAAGTTTGAAAGTTATTGTGATTATATAATTAATCTTTACTGTCATAGTGTTGAATCAGACGTGGAAGTCACCCGCTACCTTTCGACGCGGGAATATGGCACAACCAATCTAAAATTTATAGGGTGTGTCATCTTAGCTATTCCACTGATATCGAGGACTAATATCATTATATCTTGCCATGTAATGCTCTTTATCAAGATAGAAAAAAAGCTAACAACACATTATATATAAAAATAAGAAAATGTGGTATGATTGCCAATGAGACAACTCTCCAAAAGAGACCAAATGACACAGAAATTAACAACTATAGGTCACCGTACGGTCTTCAACAATGAGTAAAACCCATACTGCATAGTCAGCTTTAAAAGGCCCCGAAATGACAAATGTAAAACAATTCAAACGAGAAACTAACGGCCTGATTTATGTACAAAATATATAATGAACGAAAAACAAATATGACATACAGCAACAAACGACAACCACTGAACTACAGGCTCCTGACTTGGGACAGGCACATACAGAATGTGGCGGGGTATACGTCTAGTCCAAATACATACAAATATCAACAATTAATGAGCTCAAGTAACCATATAGTACTTGAAAAATATAAATGTGAGGGTCACTCCTGGTTAGTCTGAATTGTTCACATGTGGTTAAATGTTTAATGTAAACAGGGGCGGATCCAGGATTTTGGAAAGGGGGGGGGCGTAGTATGTAAAATTTGCCGAGCGGAGCGAGGCGAAATTTTTTTTGGACCTTTTTTGGGCTAAAAAACATAAAATAAGTGTAAAATGCACATTTTTAGTGACGGTTCCTAACGTTGGGTATGTATATTTTATAGTTAAAGTGTAAGCTTGGGTTGGACATTTTTGATGCCGCATTCTCCCCATTAAATGTCTGTTATAAAATTATTGAATGGATCTAAAGTATGTACTAATATATTTGATGTGGGATTTGTCAGTAAAAAATGGACATGGAAAATTCTCGTTTGTTGTATGGTTAGTTAGCATAACCTCACAGTTTACTTGTTGTAAACATGATATACGGCTATTCAATGAAGTTTATAATACGACCGACCCGAACAAAGACAAACAAGCAATTTTTATCTAAATGTTTGGTTGAAATGTTTCAATTAACAAGGGAAGTGCGGGGTTCCAAATCAACCAAAGGCTAAGAATGAGTCTGAAAATCAAATGACAACGAAATTGTGAATGACGGTCGACAAATGGACATAAAGGCCACACCCAGCAGGCAGGTTGCAGTTTGGCCTTGAAAAAAGTAATCAGTATATCAGTTAGGCGAAACAGACATTCCGGTGAGATATGGGATTTACATGCAACCAAAAAAAAAAAAAAAAAAAGAAAACGCCCGTTTTTTATTCACCATGTTCATTTACTGCTGAATAATTCTGTTGGATTTTTTTTTCTTATAGCAAAAAAGGGGACACGATAATTGTTTTCATTACAGATACGTCCAGAATTTTTGTTTAAGGCAAAAATCAGGGTCAGATTTTTTTCTCTAAAATATCTCAGACTGCCCTATCAAATCAAATGGTCCGTACCTTAGACTTTAAATATATCTAGAGCTTACTGACTGGGGATCATTATTCAGCAATGTTATTAATTGGCTGGGGCGTGTGGGGTTAATCATATTTTCGTAGGTAAATTATATTGCCGTGGAACTTTTTTTTTCATGAGAGTGTAATAGAGTATTACTTTCTGTTGAGTGGAAATATAAAATAGAAGTCAATACGTTCTTGCTCAACTCTTTGTCGCTTTGAAGGCGTCATGCTTGTCATCCTCCGCCTAAGCAATGTGTTACTATAATTTGAATTTCAAAATGACTGAGTGACGTTTCAAACGTACTGATCAACTCCACCGTAGCGAAACACATGATTGACATAATCAATAATATATTACAGTAAATACGAGCGAAAAATATCTTTATAAGTAAAGAATTGTCGCATAAAAATTAAATACACGGCCTAGAAATGGCAAAGTTCACGAAGTCTAGTCTGATTCATCATTTTACAAAAAAAAAAAAAAAAAAGTTCAAGCAAAGGGGGCGTACGCCCTCTACGCCCCCCTCTGGATCCGCCACTGGTAAATATACACATATGTATACATTCTCTGTAACTATTTACGATGTTATTTGTAGTTAATGAAAAGTAAAGTTTATTCACTTTCTTATACTTATCATATTCAAACATTAGATAATAGATTAGTGTCCGTTTTGTTTATGTAGCTCCTTACAAGGTTAACAGTGGCGGATCCAGAAAGGGGGTGGGTTCCGGGGTTGGAACCCCCTTTTTGGACGATCAATGCATTTGAATGGGGACATATAGTTGGAACCTCCCCTTATCCTGGGTTGGGAACCCCGCTTTTAAAATGGCTGGATCCGCCCCTGGTTAAATACAGGAAAACTCTTCGAATGCACGACCTTTTTAAATTATTGTTTTTCGTTTAGTGGTCTATATATGTTTTTGTTACATTTTCTTACTTATGATTAATTCCTATCTTTGAATAAATAGTCCTACACATTAGTTTTATATATACATAAATAGCAAAGTTCTACATTTAACACTTACATTGGTTTATCTTTACGACTTCACTATTTTGTAGACCGTTGAGAATAAAACTGCAGAAAAAAACCTTGAAATTCAATCAACATATATCAGTTTACATGCTTCTCTAAGCTAAAGGCTTTCGTCAATCTATAATAAGAGGGTCTGGATGGGGTTAACACAATACATTATAGAGAAATCAACAATGGCCAAAAAAAAAAAAAAAAAAAAACAATAATGAATGGAGAAAAATGAGCTAAAAATAATAAATAGAGAATAATGGGGTGCAAAAGAATAAAGTATAACCATGGAAAATAAAAGAATTAGGTGATACATATGTATGTTACTGATTACAGAAATAAACAACAATCGTCTGGCTTTTTAATCCATAAATACAAAAGTACATGAGAGACTAGAAAAATAAATACTTTTGTGCTCCCACATACCACTGTAATTGTTTTAAATGGCCTCATGTGTACAATGCCAACAGTAAACCTCATGTTTATCATGTTATATCCATAATTTAACAAGAAAATTAATCTATTGAAGACACCTTAACTTCGATTTAAATCTCTATGGAATCAAATGTTATTGATAATGACTGGGAAATAAAATATTTTATTGGAATGTTTTTCGGCTATTTAAAACAAAGTACGTTTGGTCATGACAATGGCTTTAAAAATGTGTTTAATCGAAATTCCCTTGCTAATACTGATTTTTTTTTTTTTCGCTCAAAAACGTATCAACAAAAATACCAAATTCCAAGGTAAATTCAAAAGGGGGAATTTCATAAAACCTGACAACAATAACGCTTGACTGTATCACACAACTGAACGAATGGCAAACAACAGTACTGTCATATTCCTGATTTGGTAAAGGAATTTTACTAAACGGTGGGTTGGTTTATATTGATGTTGTAATACAGATTCAATCCCTGCTTAACATTTAAGCTGTATGTGACAGTTTGCGTCGATTACATGTATGATAAAATCAAAGTGGATATATTTGAGAACACATTTGATAGCATAGATATACTCCCACTCCAGTTGTGGGCTTTGAGAACACATTTGATAGCATAGATATACTCCCACTCCAGTTGTGGGCTTTGAGAACACATTTGATAGTATAGATATACTCCCACTCCAGTTGTGGGCTTTGAGAACACATTTGATAGCATAGATATACTCCCACTCCAGTTGTGGGCTTTGAGAACACATTTGATACCATAGATATACTCCCACTCCAGTTGTGGGCTTTGAGAACACATTTGATAGCATAGATATACTCCCACTCCAGTTGTGGCCTTTGAGAACACATTTGATAGCATAGATATACTCCCACTCCAGTTGTGGCCTTTGAGAACACATTTGATAGTATAGATATACTCCCACTCCAGTTGTGGGCTTTGAGAACACATTTGATAGTATAGATATACTCCCACTCCAGTTGTGGGCTTTGAGAACACATTTGATAGTATAGATATACTCCCACTCCAGTTGTGGCCTTTGAGAACACATTTGATAGTATAGATATACTCCCACTCCAGTTGTGGGCTTTGAGAACACATTTGATAGCATAGATATACTCCCACTCCAGTTGTGGCCTTTAAGAACACATTTGATAGTATAGATATACTCCCACTCCAGTTGTGGGCTTTTTTTGTATCCACCTTTTCCAGCAGTTCGTTCTTAAGATGTTCGTCTGTTCATTCAACAGATTTTTCGTCGCACTTTTTTCTGATAATACTGAAAAAAATGACATTCCTTTTCTTAAGCAGCTTGCTAATAGTGGGATATGACGTTTGAGCACTTTTTGGATCTGTTAGACACCTTATTGTTGATACTTGGATTTTTTTTTGATATGTTGAATGAACTTGATATTTGGTCACACATCTCCCTTGTACTACTAAACATAATGACTTTATATCTCGACTGCAGCTGGACAATGACGATTTGTGTGACACATGTGGAGCAGGGTCTACGTACCCTTCCGGATCACCAGAGATCACTCCCGGTTTTTGGTGGGGATCGTGTTGCTCAGTCTTTGTTTTTCTGTGTTGTGTTTTGAATGCTGTTGTTTGTCGTTTTGTCATTTCTTTTTTTTTTTTTGTGCCATGGCGATGTCAGTTTGTTTTCGACTTAGGTGTTTGAATGTCCCTTTGGCATATTTCACCTCTCTTTCTTTTGTAACGTTTAAGCGCATTTCTGATCTGTGTGACACCTACTTCCTGTTTTCAAATACTTTGAATTGTAATTGGGATATGCCTAGCGCAACAATGCATGTCACTTATTGTTTTAATGAACTTTCGTCTGTTATGTTCCATGTATTTAAAAAATGTTATTGACAAGACAGTTTTACGTACAATTAAAACAAGATGCTCATTAAGAGAGGATATTTGAAAATGAAATATTTGGCATTGCAAAACGCTTTACTGATCATGTAATCCAAACGCTAAAATTCAAATCTGATGTGTAAAGGTATCGAGCCAAGTGGTTATGAATTAAAGTCGAAGCAGTGGTGTCAACCCAGTAGAAGTAAATCCTCAAGTTGTAATTTATCAAAGTCAAAATGGAATTAAAACATGGAACACGCAGTGGTATCGACCAAATAATAATAAATTCAGGAAAAAGCAGAGGTATAACAGCAATCATTGAAAGTAAAGATATCAACATTGGTACCGACCAAGTAATAGTCAATACAGGAAACAGCAGATTTATCACAACAATGGCCGAACGTCAAGACATACGTAATGGTATGTACCAAGTAATAGTTAATACAGGAAACAGCAGATTTATCACAACAATGGCCGAACGTCAAGACATACGTAATGGTATGTACCAAGTAATAGTCAATACAGGAAACAGCAGATTTATCACAACAATGGCCGAACGTCAAGACATACGTAATGGTATGTACCAAGTAATAGTCAATACAGGAAACAGCAGATTTATCACAACAATGGCCGAACGTCAAGACATACTTTATGGTATGTACCAAGTGATAGTTAATACAGGAAACAGCAGATCTATCACAACAATGGCCGAACGTCAAGACATACGTAATGGTATGTACCAAGTAATAGTTAATACAGGAAACAACAGAGATATCACAATCTCTGCGGAAAGTCAAGTAGAAGTTAATTCAGGAACAGCAGAGGTTTTACAGCAATGCAAGAAAGTAAAGATATCAGTAATGGTATCAACCAAGTAATGGTTGATATAGGAAACAGTAGAGGTATCACAATATCAACAGAAAGTCATTGTAACATTAGTGGTATCGATCAAGTCGAAGTTAATTCAGGAAAGCAGAGGTTTTACAGCAATGACAGAAGGTCAAGATATCAGAAGTGGTATCGATGGAGCAAGTAATAGTTAATACAGGAAACAAAAGAGATATCACAATATCAGCGGAAAGTCATGGTAAAATTACAGGTATCGACCGAGTAGAAGATAACTTAGATACCAGCAGAGGTAATACAGCAATGACAGAAAGTCAAGGTAACAACAGTGTATTGATACGGTGATAGTAAGACATACAGAATAAGATACATACAAAAACAAATATATATATACATGTATATAAAAAAAAAAAAAAACAGAAGATAACAGACTATAAAATTAAAGGTAAATATGATAATACTTTATGCAAATGTCTATAGTAAGATTATTCCATTAGTAGACTGAGATGTGATATTGTTCTCTAATGATGAAAAGTTCCATTTATAGGAACAAAATACTACAATCCGATATACCATCCTCTGATGTATCCACATTTGGTATACCAAATGCATATATACAACAATCTGGTGATATACCGCATGTCGATATAGTCCCCTCTGATAAAACAACCTATTATATTCAAATCTCTGATACATCATCTTCCGATAACAGTCTACAGAACACTGCATTGAAATCTAAAGACTGAGCAACATCAACCCCAAAAGAAGTTTATGTGATCTCAGGTGCTCCGGAAGGATACACAGAGCCTGATTTACATGACATATGGCACCCGTCGTGTTGCTCATGACAAGTACAAAATCGGTGACGTGTCTAATTCTAGTTATAACAAAAATATACTACTTTTTTTATGTCTAGACGTTTTCTGAGAACATAAATCTTGGAATAAATTAAACTAGATTCTGATATTGAACGCTTTAAAACACCTACATGTACTCTATACGTTTTAAAGGGTATTGTTGTTTTTTTATGTAAAACAACAAGGTTCAATGATTCACACCTGCAAACTAACAAGGGGTAGAAAAAAGTTTAAATAATTACCCAGTAATTCAAATGGGCACAAATTAATTTTATAGTAGCTACTGACCTCACACTGATTGTATTTTAAGACAAAAAGAAAATGATTAGTTGAAAATAGACAGTTTAAAAGATAAAATTTTGCGTGGTTAATACTTTAGCAGAATATATAAATTTGCACACTGAGTGTATTTTGTTCACACTTAGGGCGCTTAATTCTATTTTTCGAAGACGATGCATGTGTTCTACGCTATAGTTCATAATTGTACCATTAAATTGACATTTTGGGAATGTAGCACAGTATGTTATTTAATCAAATACGATCATCGCAGACTTGCAATAATGCAATGACAGATACTGCTTTCACATTAGAATTTATAATTAAGTAAACGACTTTCTTACTAAAAAAGAATTAATTTACTGTTGTAAACACGATTGAGTTTGATCAACTAACGTGTTTTGGCTATCGTGTACAGCATAGACGACAATCACTGGAGACAGATTATGTGCGACGATTGAAATAGTAAACAAAAGTTGCAAATATACTTAATAATTAATTGTTTTCAGATCTAGACCTCTTCCAATGATCTCAAATCTTCAACTTTAAAAAAGTATCAAAAAAATACGAACATTAAATATGAAATTGTCAATAGAAGTTTATATTGGTTATATATCATAGCCTTCCTTAAAATTTTCGTTTCAAAAATAAAACAGGGGATAATGAAGTCGACATATCGAAGCTAGTGCTCAACTATATTAATTGACAATCAGAACCTCCTAAGATTCGATATTGAACACTGATTGATTGAGGTCACAATTACAAATGTATTAGATTTCTGAGTAATGTTTCTGAATAATCGATAGTTCTGCCTTTCAACTTCATATTGTTTTGGCTACCAACATGTTCGTTTCGAGCGCCGATCATGTGTATTGTGTACACGAGACGGTTATATAGTGTAGCAAATATTACACCTGGTATCTTAGATTAGTTTTGATAGTCATTTGGTCGATGCAACTGCCGGGGGACGTTTCGACCCTGAGGGTATTACCAGTCCACTGACCAGCACTGTTATGGTGACCTTAACTAAACTTGATATGTTCATTTTATGTAAAAAGTAAAATATCAAAAATACCGAACTCCAAGGAAAATTCAAAACGGAAAGTCCCTTATCAAATGTCAAAATCAAAAGCTCAAACACATCAAACGAATGGAAATCAACTGTCATATTCCTGACTTGGCACAGACATTTCCTTATGTAAAAATGGTGGATTAAACCTGGTTTTATAGCTAGCTAAACTTTTCACTTGCATGACAGTCACATAGCATTCAACAACTGTTTATAAAATGTTGACTTTTTAGAAACACTAATTGTTTTTTTTTTCACCGGCAGTCGTATATAGCCTTAGCCGTACATGGTAAAACTTTACGGATGTATTTGGGAATCATTGCTCTGAAGCTTGGAATCATTGCTCTGAAGCTTGGAATCATTGCTCTGAAGCTGTCAATCATTGCTCTGAAGCTTGGAATCCTTGCTCTGAAGCTGGGAATCATTGCTCTGAAGCTTAGAATCATTGCTCTGAAGCTTGGAATCATTGCTCTGAAGCTGGGAATCATTGCTCTGAAGCTTCGTCTTTGATTTTGCCTGGCAACAACTTGATCGAAATCAATAATGAGCATTGTATGGGCGAAACTCGCGTCTGGAATACCAACATTCAGTCTGGTATCTGTAATGATTTTCTGTGTTTTTTTTTCTTCGACATGTGATTTTTTTTTTTTGCCTTTTGGTATCTTTTTCATTTTCATGGCGTTTATAACAATATGCTACAGTGTATCCTAGAAATGGGACAATACCTGAGTAATCGATAAAAATAATTTAGTTTAATTGCTTTTATCAAGTTACATTTTGG
Source organism: Mytilus coruscus (assembly GCA_017311375.1). Classification (NCBI taxonomy): domain Eukaryota; kingdom Metazoa; phylum Mollusca; class Bivalvia; order Mytilida; family Mytilidae; genus Mytilus; species Mytilus coruscus. The sequence continues at coordinate 5,005,490 of CM029605.1, forward strand.
ATAAAATAATGGATTACAAAATAATTTCTGTTCCTTTTGATATTTGTGTTTATTTTATTCATATTGATATAGGTTTATTGGTGTTTTAATGGGAGTACTTGATGTAAAACTGTATTAATCTAGAACTCAGTTGTTTTTTTGGAATTATAATAAATTAACATTGTATTCACGATTATGAGGGTATTAATGGGGTCTTTTCATTTCAATTTTTAGGCCATTTTTCTCTATTCTTTATACGTTTTGCCCATTATTCTCTATTCTTTATATTTAAGCACCTCATTACTCTCTATTCTTTATTTTTTGGTCCATTTTTCTCTATTCTATATATATTTTGCCCATTATTGCTACATGTAGTCAACAAGAATCCCACCAAAACCGCGGTGGTGATCACAGGCGCTCCGTAAGTGTAAGCATATCCTGCTCCACAGGTGACACCCATCATGTGATCATAGTAAGTACAAATTCTGTGATAATTCGCATTTGGTGATGTTATAATCGAGAAACAAGTTTGAGCTTTCTAAAAAGCTGTGGACTGCTTCGCTCTATCATAATTTAAGGTAATATGTGTGCATGTGGTTGTTGATTTAGTATTGGAAAATTGGTATTTTTAGATATAATGATTGATTGATATAAAATGGATGTCTTAGACTTGGAATATCAATTTTTGTATATATATTAAGATGAACTTATCTGAAATTTTAAACTGGCTGGTCAGTGTTTAGTTGTCAATGTGTTTTTGTCGAGTGTGGTTTTCTAGTTCTTTCAGCTTGTCATTGGCTTGCGATTTTGATTGCTAGTTCTGTATATAATTTATCTAGATATATATGAATATTTAGGTATATTGATTAAGAGAAACATGATTTCAAGTGATGAAGACAATAACAATCAAAACCAAGGAGTAAACAAAGACTTGTACAACCAAAAGATATTCACAACAGTTAAAATAAATAAGAAACAGCAATAAATATTTAGTTTCAGTGAAAATGATGTTGTTCTACTTTAAGAGTGTGCGTTATACACACATGTTTTTAAAATTTTGTTCACTTTACTTGTTTAAAATTAAAACAATTACAAATAGACACGACTCTGGAGGTGTGCCTAGATTGGCAGAAGTTATAAAATACAGATAATGCATTTTTGTAAACATTGAATAGTAACATTGTTTAGCAAAACAAATCGTGCATATTGCAGATTAACACAGCAAATAAACACGTATTAATAATTGATAATTCAATATTGAGTTTCAGTGTGCAATTTATGCATAATAAAACGAACATGAATTAATGACGGTTGATCGGAACTGAAATACACATAGTTAATTTTCCGGCATTTGATGTCTTATCCTGAGACGAGAAAAGTCTGTAATTTTTTATTTCATTTAAGCCAATAGCTGTTGCTGTATCTCAGCCGCATCATAAAGCAACCAATCAGAATCTATATGTGATAAGTAATTATTTCAAGATGGCGTGTATATCGACTGAAACTAATAGCTCCGCACCGTGATGCGAAGCAAAGTGGACGGAAGTGTTACAATAAATGGAAAATATATGTAGTCATCTGTGACAGACATTTAATAACGGTCAACCAGCTGATAATTGCACCCGTAAAAATTTTAAAGGCATAACATCAACTTTACCACTAGGAACACTTGGATCATTAACTTTCTTGTAAGCAGCAGTCCTCTATCAAGAAAGTGCATGGTCTGGAAACTCGTATCAATTGAGAGCTATAAACTCTTTCGCAGGCGCTGCTGGAATGTTGCTTCATAGAAATGGAAAGTTCTCAATTGGAAAGCTGAAATCATCTATTTTGTCGAAAAGTCTTGTTCTCAACCGACCATCATTGACGATAATTTCTAAAAATATTAGACAGATCTAACTGTTTTTGTGGTATTCTTTATTTGAAAATATATGGGACGGATGAGCTCAAAAGAGGGACGAAAGATACCAGAGGGACAGTCAAACTCATAGATCGAAAACAAACTGACAACGCCATGGCCAAAACTAAAAAGACAAACAGACAAATAATAGTACAGATGACACAACATAGAAAACTAAAGACTAAGCAACACGAACCCCACCAAAAACTGGGGTGATCTCAGGTGCTCGGAAGGGTAAGCAGATCCTGCTCCACATGTGGCACCCGTCGTGTTGCTTATGTTATTACAAATCCGGTAAATAGTCTAATTCGGTAAGTCACATTCGTGAAAAGGGAAGGGTATTGTAGTTACGACATAAGGAACATTTCCGATATCATCTGTGAAACGGTTATTCCATAACGGTCAACCAACTCGTGATGGCGTCCGTAAAATTTACGAAGGATGATTTCAACTTCACCATTTGGAACCCTTGGTTTAATAGCTTCCTTGTGAGCAGCAATCCTCTATCAAGGAAATCATGATAGGAAACACAAGCCCGGGAATATCGTATCAATTGGGAGATATATACTCCGTATGCAGGCGCTGCTGGAATGTTGCTACATAGAAATGGAAAGTTCACAATTGGGAAGCTGAAATCATCTCTTTTGTCGTAAAGTTTTGTTTTCAACCCACATAGTCACCAAACTTTGAGTTATGTAGGGATAGAACATCATCTATTTAGCGGAACGTGAAGATAATAAAGCTAGCGTCTTTTCATTTGTCGTGAGAAGCTCCTGTATGGAGTATGCCTCGTATGAATAAAAGAACGAACAAGTCGGCAAAAAGTGGAACACAGTTGTCTCCCTTAATAATCGCGATTATTTGTTAAAAATTACCCTCTTTTACATCAATCTTTTCAGGATAACACCAATAAAGTACAGTTAAAGAATAATGCAAGCTTCTTTTCAAACTGTTGACATTTTCGACATGGGGATGGCAAAGACATTTAAACAAAGTGTCTGTGAAAGTTGATGTAACACTGCAATAATGAGCTGGATGGACCCATGTTAATTAAAGTTGAAATGTGGGGAAATAAATCATTCAATATTTGTTTCAAACAAGATGCACCATAATGTAAATAATACATCTAGTATATTTATAATAAAAATAGAAAATTTAGTTTCATATTTGACACAGTTCGCAGTCTAATTATCAACACTTTAGTCTTTAGTTTTCTATGTTGTGTTTTGTGTATTGTTGTTTATTTTTGGTTGTTTTTTCGTTTTTTGCCATGGCATTGTCAAGTTGTTTTCGGCTCATTAGTATGAATATCCCTTTAGTATCGTTCGCCTCTCTTTCAAGATCATACTTTGTCCTTAACATACTCATGTGCAATCTATACAGCATTTTCACTGGTAGATGCAATTATTTATTCTCTGTCAGTGGTACTAAAACTAGATATAAGAAGATGTGGTATGATTACCAATGAGACAACATTCCACAGGACAAAAATGACACAGAAATTAATAACTATAGGTCACCGTACGGCCTTCAACAATGAGCAAAACCTGTACCGCATAGTCAGTTATAAAAGGCCCCAAAATGACAAATGTAAAACAATTCAAACGAGAAAAACTAACGGCCTGATTTTTGTACAAAATATTGAAGAAATATGATATACAGCACATGATAGATTCCAATTTAAATATAACCATTAGACGGCATCAGATCTATTGCATCAGCTACGCTGAATATTTGGGTACTCAAATAAACAAATAGAGCTGAATCAACTAAATAAGGTCATATTGCTGTTGAATTCGGGTATAAAACAAGATAAATTAAATTGAGAATGGAAATGGGGAATATGTCAAAGAGACAACAACCCTACCAAAGAGCAGATAACAGCTGAAGGCCACCAATGGGTCTTCAACGCAGCGAGAAAATCCCGCACCCGGAGGTGGTCCTCAGCTGGCCCCTAAATAAAATTGTGTACTGCTTCAGTGAAAATGGACGACACACTAGACTCCAAAACATATAAAGGAACTAAAATTAAAAAAAACATACAAGACTAACAAAGGCCAGAGGCTCCTGACTTGGGACCGGCGCAAAAATGAACGAATGAAATTTAATTTAGCTTTTCCCAAGTCAGAACATGTTTTTATTATTTAACTTTAATCTAAAAATTGTCTTTGTAAACACCTTGTCAACGTCTAATTTTGTCTTCTTCATTTTTTTAATATCAAATCTAAATATTGTAGTTGCCCAAAGTCAGTCTTCAGGACAAATATGATTGTGGCTTTTTCATGTATTTCTCATTAATGAGAGTCTGTGTCTGGATATGATTTTTTTATCTGTGGATTGTTATTAATTTTTTCAAGGTAAATGTTATATTTATATTATTATGATATGATACACCAATAGCCTACAGTCTTATTGTTGTTTTGTTTTATTTTTATATATCAATAACATCAATATCAAGATATCATGTGTACTGGTCGAGTTTTTTTTACCATCTCAGCATTGTGGATAATCAATATGATTTACCGTGTGTGATAGCAGAAAGATATGTTGCACTTAATTAGTAACTTGATAAGTATTAATTCTTTTGATAGAATGTAGAGCATTTTGGAGGCTAAAACAGTTTCATTTTCTTTTATATATTTAGTGCCGTATACTACAACTAATATGACTATTATAAAACAACTAAGTAGGATACTTGAGTCATTCAAGTTGAACATGAGACGTTCTTTTTCAACATTATTCTTTTGAAAAAAAAAATTGATATTTAAAAAAAAGGGACAATCAAAAGAATAAATCGAAGAAAACCGACAATTCCATGGCAAAAGACGAAAGAAAAACATCAGTTCACATACACTCCTATAAAACAAAAGACTGAACAACACGAACACGACCAAAACCTGGGGGTGATCACAGGTGCTCAAGATAGTTAAGCAACCAGTAATGGCTTGTAATCGGCAGCTTTATAAATGCTTTTTAAGCATTCACGTGAAGTAGAATTCAAGTAATATTCATTACTTAAATGTTTGAAATATGTATGAAAATAATTGATACAAGCATATCAATGATCTAAAAGAGGCTCACTTTAAGGGATCTACCATTTGATTTCAATGGAGGGGTTATTATTTAACTTTAATCTAAAAACTTTTTTCACATAAATTGTCATCCTGCATTTTTTTTACTGAAAACTCCTGTCCTGCCTTTTTTCAAATTTCATCCTAGCCTCCCATAAAAATCAAATGGTAGCTCCCTTAACATAAATCTGCCTTCTTCTCTAATTCTTAGCCGATTTATCCGTTTACTGACCTGTTGATTTTGTTTTAAATCAATGTATGGTTTGTTTGATCTTTGATAATTGAATTTTGACCAATGAAGAACTGAGATCAAACAAATCACACGTTGATTAAGAAAAATAAGCAACAGGTCAAGAAAAGGATAAATCGGTTAAGAATTACAGAAAAATCATTATAGAAACCGATTCTACCACAAATCTCCTGCAATACGATATTTCTCCACTCTCGACAGTTAAAATTCTAAATATTTAGAACCTCGTGTTTTAAATTTGAAAATTAAACTGGCATGAGTGGAGAAATATCGTATAAACTCGATGCAGTGGTAGAATCTAAATATACTTCTTACACTAGTAGACAGTAATTCTTTGCTGAGATAAACTATCAATGATGCCAAAAAAATCGTCCATTAGATGTAAAAAAATCATTTAAAACTTAAGGATGTTCGCTCCTCTGTTTCAAAATAACAAGCTTTGTAAAGACTGTTATAAATTGATAGCATATATTAAATAAAGAAACTAAAAAAGCAGAAAAAAATGTAGGGTCCGTGTTCTCGTTTTCGAGATATAAGCCATTGAAAATTTGGCGGGAAATAATTCTCTCTAGACTTTTCATACATTTAACATTGTCACCTTTTTTCTTTTAAAAACTATGAAAAATAACAAGGATTTTATAGGATTTTCAATTATGGCTTTTAAACTACACATACATGTAATAAAATTGTAAACAGAAAAGTAGGGGTTAGCGGGCAAATTTTTTTAATGGCACTACATTGATAAACCAGAGGATTCGGAATAACTGGCAAAAATTCAAAAACAAGAGGTGCGAATATCCTTAAGCAATATTTTGAACAACGGTTTGGAACATTTGGATTTCTATGCACTGCAACTCCTTATTAATTTGGCCTTCCAATTGTTTTTATCCAAGAACAACTGATGAATCAAAACGAGTGGCTGACGTACAAAATTATAAACATGGTGTCTTTAGTGAGTTTTTTTTTTCTGCAGAGCACTTTTATTTTTTTAGTGATAAGTGTAAATTAGTATGGATTATCTGTTAAATACTAGATCAATCTACAGATACTGTGTAAGCTATAGTTGTGCACAGTAAAGACTAAATGCATTGCATTAAACATAATGTTACTGGAGTACATATATACGTTCATTTTGCAACGGAAAACCTACCAGGATCAATTCGTGTTCCAGAAAGCGTTCAATGTTATGCGTACGTGTTATCAGTACCATAATAGAATAATAAAAAGAAAAGATATGGGGTATATACATGTATTCTTGACACATACTCAGTACATGCAGAGTAAAAACACAAAAAGCAAAGGAACAGCGCTTTTATTGCATGTCTATTTTTTTTTAAGTATAATTTTTGATATCAATAAAATAACTAAATTGAACAAGGACAAGATACTTATCATTATCATAGTTCGTTGTTGTTCCTGTGATAATGTGACGAACAGTATAGTATTTTAGATATCCCCAGTTTCAATAATTGAGATAGATTATTACAGTGTATATAGCCATTAAGTTACGTGACTTCGAGTTTTTAGGATAATAAAGTTTAAAAGCATTTAAGCGGCACTTCAAATAAGAGTTTCCAAAGCTAGCGTAAAACGTTAAAAGCAATATAAATATTAATAATGCATCTATATTCTAGGGTAATAAAACTTAAATACTATTTTGACTCCAGAAATAGAAGCTTTTGTCTATGGTTCAATTTCTTTTATATCCATTTGTGTGTTTAATGTTAAGTTAACAAAGAAATAACAATGTTAATTGTTTTTGTAATAACATAGAATGGAGAAAATGAAAGATAGATTTTCCTCTAGAGAATAAGCCTCGTTAATGGATATAACCAGAGTATAAATAAGGGATTATTGCTTCAACATACGTTTTAACACGAAAGTGTATTTTTGTCGATTGATAACGATGCTCTTATAACTTGTGTTGAATTACTTTACTGTTTTGTCTGATTCTTAACCTACTTATATGTTCGCCTGCCAATTTTTTTTAATTTTTATCTGCTTTCAAGAAATCTGAAAAACGGATCACAAGTGGGCGGATTTATATCAAAATCTGTTAACATTTTGGAAAGCCAAGAAATGTAATATTTTTGACTTTATAGTTGTATATTTTTTGTAGCATAATTTCGTCTAACTGATTTTAATAGACAACTTGGAATTGAAAAAAAGAACATGTCAGGCCTTGCGGTCATAAAAAATTTCGAGCACGATTTTTATACTCAGACTCAGAAATCAACCAATCAAAATACTGGATTTCATATTTCAAGTACAAATTTTTACTCCGAGAATTGAGTTAAGTTTTATGACCGAGGGCCCAGAAATAAAAAAAAAAAGCTCAAGTTGAAACATTGATATATGAAAATTCAATATCTAATGCATGATTTGTTTATGTGACAATTATGTATGAAACAATTTATGTCTTTAGATATTTCGTTTGGATATTCACACACCAATTCTGTATAGTCAATCTTTAGAATTATACGTGATAACGATTAAGATAAATATTATCTCGTAGTGTTCTCCACTGACTGCCAATGGAAAAAGTTTTATGTGGTCTCCAACATTTTTGTCTCTCTTAAATTTTAGTTTCGAGAGTACCGGATGAATACTACAAGTGTAATACCATATGTTTTGCATAACAATGAATATCTTCCACGTATCTAAGGAATTTAGATTAATCCTACATAACAATGAATATCTCCCACGTATCTAAGGAATTTAGATTAATCCTATATAACAATGAATATCTCCCACGTATCTAAGGAATTTAGATTAATCCTGTATAACAATGAATATCTTACACGTATCTAAGGAATTTAGATTAATCCTGTATAACAATAAATATCTTCCACGTATCTAAGGAATTTAGATTAATCCTGTATAACAATGAAAATCTTCCACGTATCTAAGGAATTTAGATTAATCCTGTATAACAAGGAATATCTTCCACGTATCTAGGAATTTATATTAATCCTGTATAAAATGAATATCTTCCACGTATCTAAGGAATTTAGATTAATCCTGTATAACAGTGAATATCTTCCACGTATCTAAGGAATTTAGATTAATCCTGTATAACAATGATAATCTTCCACGTATCTAAGGAATTTAGATTAATCCTGTATCACAATGAATATCTTCCACGTATCTAAGGAATTTATCCAATGTTAAAGTAGAAGCTCATACACCTAGTTACTTTCTATGTGAATTCATTACGATACTCTGTTATAAAAAAATCGGAGAATAAAGGAATAATAATTAAAGATAGAAGTATTAAAACTTCAAATTCAAATTATCAATAAAATAAAACAACTGGTAAAAAAAAAAAAAAAAAAAAAAAAAAAAATGCAACGTTTTCCAACATTACAAAAATAAGTAGAATAATTACATGCACTATTTTCAATCTTCGAACATCATAAGATAAGTAATGGCTTATAAATCTGTTGGACTATGTAGTTGTCAACATCTTTGTTCTTTTTGTATTGTCTCATTGGCAACCTCATTCTTTATAAAATGTTACATTGCATATCATAAAGGATGTTTGCTTCTCTTGTTTTTGACTTTTTGTCAGATATTCGGAATCCTCTAGTTTTATCCATGTAGTGTAAAAAAAAAATTGCCTACTAACCTCTACTTTTCTTTTCATAATTTTATTACATACTGTTTAAAAAGCCATTTTTAAAATCTTATAAAATGCTTGTTATTTTTCATAGTTTTGAAAGTAAAAGGTGCCAATGTTAAATGTAGGAAAAATATAGAGAATCATTTCCCCCATATTTTTAATTGATTATATCTCAAAAACAAAGACACGGACCTGTCATTTTTTTCTGCTTTTTAAGTTATGTTATTTATATGCTATCAATTTATAACAGTCTTTTAAAAAGCTTGTTATTTTGAAACGGAGGAGCGAACATCCTTAACTCGTCTATGGGGTCAACCCATCAAACAATTCAATTCGTGACCTTTACACTTTATTCAGATTTATAACGACTAAACAGTAGCAAATACAACAAGGTTTAAACATACTGCAACTGAAAATCGTTTTGATGTCAACTTCAAGGACAATTAAACATTGTATGTACTTGGTTTGATTAAATGATGTAGTTTTAACAACAAACTGCGATAAAATAAACATCAGTATCGACAGTTTTAAACAATATTGTCAGTAAAACAAGGACTGAGGATAGTTGAACAAGGCCTTGCGGTCATAAAAATTTCGAGCACGATTTTTATACTCAGACTCAGAAATCAACCAATCAAAATACTGGATTTCATATTTCAAGTACAAATTTTTACTCCGAGAATTGAGTTAAGTTTTATGACCGAGGGCCCAGAAATAAAAAAAAAAAGCTCAAGTTGAAACATTGATATATGAAAATTCAATATCTAATGCATGATTTGTTTATGTGACAATTATGTATGAAACAATTTATGTCTTTAGATATTTCGTTTGGATATTCACACACCAATTCTGTATAGTCAATCTTTAGAATTATACGTGATAACGATTAAGATAAATATTATCTCGTAGTGTTCTCCACTGACTGCCAATGGAAAAAGTTTTATGTGGTCTCCAACATTTTGTCTCTCTTAAATTTTAGTTTCGAGAGTACCGGATGAATACTACAAGTGTAATACCATATGTTTTGCATAACAATGAATATCTTCCACGTATCTAAGGAATTTAGATTAATCCTACATAACAATGAATATCTCCCACGTATCTAAGGAATTTAGATTAATCCTATATAACAATGAATATCTCCCACGTATCTAAGGAATTTAGATTAATCCTGTATAACAATGAATATCTTACACGTATCTAAGGAATTTAGATTAATCCTGTATAACAATAAATATCTTCCACGTATCTAAGGAATTTAGATTAATCCTGTATAACAATGAAAATCTTCCACGTATCTAAGGAATTTAGATTAATCCTGTATAACAAGGAATATCTTCCACGTATCTAAGGAATTTATATTAATCCTGTATAACAATGAATATCTTCCACGTATCTAAGGAATTTAGATTAATCCTGTATAACAGTGAATATCTTCCACGTATCTAAGGAATTTAGATTAATCCTGTATAACAATGATAATCTTCCACGTATCTAAGGAATTTAGATTAATCCTGTATCACAATGAATATCTTCCACGTATCTAAGGAATTTATCCAATGTTAAAGTAGAAGCTCATACACCTAGTTACTTTCTATGTGAATTCATTACGATACTCTGTTATAAAAAAAATCGGAGAATAAAGGAATAATAATTAAAGATAGAAGTATTAAAACTTCAAATTCAAATTATCAATAAAATAAAACAACTGGTAAAAAAAAAAAAAAAAAAAAAAAAAAAAATGCAACGTTTTCCAACATTACAAAAATAAGTAGAATAATTACATGCACTATTTTCAATCTTCGAACATCATAAGATAAGTAATGGCTTATAAATCTGTTGGACTATGTAGTTGTCAACATCTTTGTTCTTTTTGTATTGTCTCATTGGCAACCTCATTCTTTATAAAATGTTACATTGCATATCATAAAGGATGTTTGCTTCTCTTGTTTTTGACTTTTTGTCAGATATTCGGAATCCTCTAGTTTTATCCATGTAGTGTAAAAAAAAAATTGCCTACTAACCTCTACTTTTCTTTTCATAATTTTATTACATACTGTTTAAAAAGCCATTTTTTAAAAATCTTATAAAATGCTTGTTATTTTTTCATAGTTTTTGAAAGTAAAAAGGTGCCAATGTTAAATGTATGAAAAATATAGAGAGAATCATTTCCCCCATATTTTTAATTGATTATATCTCAAAAACAAAGACACGGACCTGTCATTTTTTTCTGCTTTTTAAGTTATGTTATTTATATGCTATCAATTTATAACAGTCTTTTAAAAAGCTTGTTATTTTGAAACGGAGGAGCGAACATCCTTAACTCGTCTATGGGGGTCAACCCATCAAACAATTCAATTCGTGACCTTTTACACTTTATTCAGATTTATAACGACTAAACAGTAGCAAATACAACAAGGTTTAAACATACTGCAACTGAAAATCGTTTTTGATGTCAACTTCAAGGACAATTAAACATTGTATGTACTTGGTTTGATTAAATGATGTAGTTTTAACAACAAACTGCGATAAAAATAAACATCAGTATCGAGAGTTCTTAAACAATATTGTCAGTAAAACAAGGACTGAGGATAGTTGAACAAACTTACATGTATTTCAAATTGAATTTTGACCTATTAACAATATTGGATAGTAATATTTTTTAGCCTTCCAGTAGTCACTCGGATTCAATAGTTTGGAAATTTTTAGCCCAACAAGTAGGTGTTGAAACTTCAGAAATAAAGAGAAATGTAGGTTTTCGTCAATGAGACATCATAAAAGGAGAATAAAAAAACGAATTAAAGATTTATATGAGGTATTTAGAGGTGAACACACTATTCACACATAAAAAGAGTTGTTTATACAATATATCAAGACCTCTATCGCCCCTTGTTAAAAAAATAGGTGTGAATAAATTTTGATAGAGACGATCACCAACATTTAAAAGCATGCTCCGAACCAACGTCGCGTCGTAAGAAATCGAACTGGAGTGCGGTACGGATGGGCTATTGTTCGTCCATATACTTCTTTATCTTTTGATGATTATGCTGTCTGTTTGTCTTGTGTATTTTCACTCTTCTTTGTTTGGTAAAGTTTGAAAGTGCATTATATCTATATATTTTCATCATTATGTTTACACACAACACAATGAGTGTATTCACAACATATGTCAAAATGAAGCACGGTTACATAAGTGCTGTTACTTTAATTCGTTTTGCTTGTATTGCTTGCAATGACGTCTTCATTCCCCAATATAAAAATAAGGAGATGTGGTATGATTGCCAATGAGACAACTATCCAACAAAGTTCAAATGAAGTGGATGTAATAAAATTGAGAATGGAAATGGGGAATATGTCAAAGAGACAACAACCCGACCAAAGAGCAGACAACAGCTGAAGGCCACCAATGGGTATTCAATGCAGCGAGAAAATCCCGCACCCGGAGGTGGTTCTCAGCTGGCCCTTAACTAAAATTGTGTGCTAGTTCAGGGAAAATGGACGTCACACTAAACTCCAAATTATAGCAATTATAGGCAACCGTACGTCCTTCAACAATGAGAAAAACCCATACCATATGGTCGGCTATAAAAGGCACCGAAATGAAAAATATGAAACAATTCAAATGAGAAAACTAACGGCCTAATTTATAAAAAAATAATTTACGAAAAACAAATATGACAAACATCAACCAACGACAAATAAAGTTTTAAATATAGACTGACGCAAATAATTCTTGAAATAAACAGAAAGGATTATGATCCATTTTGTTTCGGTGTATCATTGCTATAAAAAATGCAATAAACTAATAAATTAAAACAAAAAGTTTAGAACAGTAGATACAATGACGTATGGTAATTCCTTATTATAGTTGTTTCGTCGTGTGTATTGATTAAAAGGCGTAATCTGTAAGTCAGAATCCTAACTCATCTATTCAATTAGTTGTTCAGTAATCTTGATTAAATCTGACAATTTAAGTAGCGTTGACAACTATTATGAAAGCAAACAAAAGTCAATTACTAACTATAATCCTAATAGACATGATAGAGATCGAAATGGTATGATTGACAAAGTGTGACAGTATCGAATAATGTACAGTGCAATTCCTAGATCTCTTACTCCCACAATTTCACATGTTGGCCATACTTTTCATATTTCTTTTATGTTTTTTGGGGCTTAATCGAACTAAGGATTTATATTCCCGCTTTTTTAACTTTTTGATTGTGACTGTAATAAGGCTATGACATAACAATACATGTAGGAGATATATACCCGCATCAATCTTGAATATCAATCTAATGATAAAAACGTGACTTCTATCCTATCAGGTAATGATTCAACAGAGTATTTCTCGATTTAGATACCAGTCTTGTATTACAATTTCAGTTTCCGGTGCATCAAAACATGGAGTTAAATAAAATAATCCCAATTTTTCTGAATTTTTTCCTGCACTGCCTATACACTGTTCGATTAAAACTTTGTGATGAATTGAAAGTACTATTTAAATGTAACAAAAATACGGCATCTTTTTTTCAGAAATTAAACTAGGAAGGTGGAAGGATCTAATGTTTACTAGAAGTGGTGCGGTCGGATGAAAACAGCAAACAGAAAGTAGAAAAAGGAAGTTTTGACTTCGAGGATGATTAACTTTTTATTCTTCGCGCCAAGGTGCCCTTTTTTGCATGAAATCATAGTATAACATTACTTAATGCATGATCTGTACACAAAAAAAATTTCTATGTAGCATGTGCATGTAAGCCTATGTAGCAATCAATTACAAGACTGCAACTTTTATACATATGTGACGGGAGTGCTTCCCTTGCGTAGTAGACACTTAGACAGCCGTAAACGGTTGAGCGAGAGAAGTTTATCTTTAGCTCAGTTGGTTAGAGCACTGATTTGTAATACAGCGATCCAAGGTTCGAGTCCAAGAGGAGATTTTAATAAGAATCATACTCCCGTTACACATATATAAAGGGTCTGCGCTTAATGTCGAGTTGTGAGTTATACACCATTATTTAAGTTAATACTTTCCATTAAACGACTTACTTCATATGCCCCCGAAAAATCTTAGCCAATCATGTTCAAAGTTTTTTTTTATTGTTTTCGCCAAATTGGGATGAAACAGATATTTTGATTAAAACGCCATCCCCAATGAAGTATACCATAACAGGAGGCTTAGTTTAGACTGGCTATAAAATTACGGAAACAATTCTCAGTGGTATCATTACCGTCATACACATTGAAATTACCCGCTCTGATGTTAAATAGAGTAATTGATTATTTGTTTATTGTTTATTGCCCAGTGGCAAATATTTCACGCATGTTCGGGACAAGAAAACGAATTAAGAAAAAAAAATCTATAGGTATACATGTAGGTTCGGAACAAAGTGGGGGTCCACGAGTTGAAGTGCGGCTAACTTAGGCTATCGCTGGGAAAAAGTGTTAGATGGACAAGGACAGAAAATTGCACTTGCAACAGGCCACTTACACATCCCTCATATAATGTCTTCAAGGGTTCTCTAATGTATATAAAACGTTACACCCTCCCTTCTCGTTTCATTGGATTTAATGTCCCATTCCGACCGGACGTGACTGTATTTATACATCCCGCACAGTGATACGGACGATCCTCAAAACCACCACTTATACGCCTGAATTTTACTGTCAAACTGGAGAATTCAAAGTGACCAAATGTCTATGCACTATTCAACCGTTTAAGTATTTGAATCTTTTACAAAGGTTTAGGTTTGTAAAGGATTGGCCGTGTACCTTGAGAGAAGAAATTGAAAATTGTCAAATCAGAATTTTAAAAAATCAGCCCCAGAGGAGCAATTGTTTGCTATTGTAAAACGAGATTAAAATCGTTTATCAAAGTCATTGTTTACATTGTATGTGTATCAGATCATCAATTTAGTTTTAGACGATACTAATTGTTTGATTTCCATGGATTTAATTGGGAACCTACATGTTTTTCTCATTAGGGAGCTACCATTTGATTTTTATTGGGAGGGGGCTAGGATGAAAAATTTTGTCCTGCATTTTTTTTTAGCTGTAATCTCTGCCCTGCCTTTTTGTTTTTGCAAGTGTCTCATCCTGCCTTTTTTTTTTTACTCAAAATTCCTGTCCTGCCTATTTTTTTCAAATTTCATCCTAGCCCCCCACCCCAATAAAAATCAACTGGTAGCTCCCTTATTGCCATTATGTTTGATATCTAGTCAGCACACATAAGGAATCTTTGTAAAAAAGTATCTCAATAATGATTTCTATTTATAAATTGTGTCTTGTAGTTTCAGAATGACCACGTGACGCCAATAGCTCACAGTGACCCCGTGGACGGTATGTTCTAAATAAAATTGAGAATGGAAATGGGAATGTGTCAAAGAGACAACAACCCGACCACAGAACAGACAACAACAGAAGGTCACCAATAGGTCTTCAATGCAGCGAGAAATTCCGCACCTGGAGGCGTCCTTAAGCTGGCCCTAAACAAATATATATACTAGTTCAGTGATAATGGATAAAACGATTAAATCGGTTCTTGTTGTTTTTTGCAGTAAAATGCACAAATTACCTTAGTTAGATTTATTGGAACAAACAAAATAATCAATGGCGATGTTCCGTCTTAAATGCATATCACGTTTCATCAGTTATGCGATATTGTTTTTTTAACTGTGCATACATTGAAGGCCCCGTTTATTGGTTGAAGTTTTGTTACTCTAAACATGTCATAAATCACTGTTTATAGTCCAATGGAATATGTGCATGCTGTGTGAAATATTCAGCTTCATAGAAGTGAATCCCATGAGATCAAAATCGATCATCATTTTATCAAAGAACATTTGGATACGTAAAAAACACAAATTACGCGAAAAAATATGTTTGACATAGAGTAACAATACTCGTGAGAGTCTGGCTGAATTAAAATGGAATAAAATTATGTATAAGGGAGCTACCATTTGATTTTTATGGGGGGGGGTGGCTAGGATGAAAAATGTTGTCCTGCCTTTTTATTTTTCACTCTATTCAGTCCTGCTTTTATTTTTTTTTTTAGTTTATCCTATTTTTTACATAAATTGTCATCCTGCCTTTTTTTTTGCAAATAATCCCATCCTGCCTTTTTTTTTACTCAAAACTCCTGTCCTGCCTTTTTTTTCAAATTTCATCCTGCCCCCCCAATTAAAAATCAAATGGTAGCTGCCTAAACATATCAGAATTGTCCTTTTTGCATTTTGAACCTACGTTCATTATATTTTATTAACTTAGTAATGCAAAAACATCTATTCATCTCATCGCCATCAGTTGATAAATAACGGGATTACATCCCTTTAGGTTTGGTTTTTACATTCAGTGTATATCTTTATGTTTTTGCATATACAATGACACATGCAACAAGAAAGTCAGTGAAATAGCAACTATTCTTTGAATCTACATCTCTGTGTTTTGTTTTGTATGGGTTTATTTGCTATGGTTCAGTTAAGCTTTCTGCGCGTTTAACAACAGAAATGGAATGCTTTGAATTTCACCAATCCTATTTCAAAAGTTGATTGAGGACAAAAAAAAAAAAGATATCTTGGCGATGAAAAAAAAGTCTGTAGACGCATTGAACTCTTTTCAATTGATTTTCACTTTTATATAAAAGTTAAGTACATTGAACTTTTCTCAAGATTATCTTAAATCATGGAAGTAGACGATACACTTGTCGGTATGTTTATGTGAACACATTATATCATGTTTTAAATTTAATCTGGACAGCCTGTATTGCAAATTCATTACACTATTTCATGCAGCTACTCCATACACTTGGTTATCCAATCGGAACATTCAAAATCAACAAAAATCAAGTCGATGAAAACATGCATCCGGTTACTGAAGGCTCTCTTAATATTTGTTAGATGAAACATTTTCCGGTAATGTTACTAGTCAGAAAAGATCCCAGACTAAAAGTTCAGTATCCAAAACCGCGTTTGGTCTACAAATAAATTTTGTTGTAGAGCTTGTCTTCCAACTGTTTTAACTCAAGAGACACTTGTGAATCTTTTGTATCTTTCATTTCATTGAATACATTTGAATGTACTTCTTTAACAATGGTACAGGCAATATGTATATCCAGCTTTTTCATTGCAGATAGCAATTTTCCAACTTCATATCCACTTTTATTCCCTCAGGCAAAGTTGACCGTAGACCAATTTGGCTAGTCTTTTAGGTCTCGTTTTGGTCATAAGGCTTCTAACGTATTAACGTATTTATACATACTTGGCTTTCAATGCCTTGGGTTTGATCATTCTTGATGAAGGCAAATCCAGAAAAGCGCTTTAAAGGCATGAAATATATTAGTGATATTGTCAATTAAAGAAACTACACCTATTTAAATGACATATACACCGAAGCCTCAGTACCACGAACCCAGTTTTACTGTTGGACAATATGTTAGTGTCTATGAATAAAAGTCTAGTTTTACTGTTGGACAATATGCTAGTGTCTATGAATAAAAGTCTAGCTTTACTGTTGGACAATATGCTAGTGTCTATGAATAAAAGTCTAGCTTTACTGTTGGACAATATGCTAGTGTCTATGAATAAAAGTCTAGTTTTACTGTTGGACAATATGCTAGTGTCTATGAATAAAAGTCTAGCTTTACTGTTGGACAATATGCTAGTGTCTATGAATAAAAGTCTAGCTTTACTGTTGGACAATATGCTAGTGTCTATGAATAAAAGTCTAGCTTTACTGTTGGACAATATGCTAGTGTCTATGAATAAAAGTCTAGCTTTACTGTTGGACAATATGCTAGTGTCTATGAATAAAAGTCTAGCTTTACTGTTGGACAATATGCTAGTGTCTATGAATAAAAGTCTAGTTTTACTGTTGGACAATATGCTAGTGTCTATGAATAAAAGTCTAGTTTTACTGTTGGACAGTATGCTAGTGTCTATGAATAAAAGTCTAGTTTTACTGTTGGACAATATGCTAGTGTCTATGAATAAAAGTCTAGTTTTACTGTTGGACAATATGCTAGTGTCTATGAATAAAAGTCTAGTTTTACTGTTGGACAATATGCTAGTGTCTATGAATAAAAGTCTAGCTTTACTGTTGGACAATATGCTAGTGTCTATGAATAAAAGTCTAGCTTTACTGTTGGACAATATGCTAGTGTCTATGAATAAAAGTCTAGCTTTACTGTTGGACAATATGCTAGTGTCTATGAATAAAAGTCTAGCTTTACTGTTGGACAATATGCTAGTGTCTATGAATAAAAGTCTAGCTTTACTGTTGGACAATATGCTAGTGTCTATGAATAAAAGTCTAGCTTTACTGTTGGACAATATGCTAGTGTCTATGAATAAAAGTCTAGCTTTACTGTTGGACAATATGCTAGTGTCTATGAATAAAAGTCTAGCTTTACTGTTGGACAATATGCTAGTGTCTATGAATAAAAGTCTAGCTTTACTGTTAGACAATATGCTAGTGTCTATGAATAAAAGTCTAGCTTTACTGTTGGACAATATGCTAGTGTCTATGAATAAAAGTCTAGCTTTACTGTTGGACAATATGCTAGTGTCTATGAATAAAAGTCTAGCTTTACTGTTGGACAATATGCTAGTGTCTATGAATAAAAGTCTAGCTTTACTGTTGGACAATATGCTAGTGTCTATGAATAAAAGTCTAGCTTTACTGTTGGACAATATGCTAGTGTCTATGAATAAAAGTCTAGCTTTACTGTTAGACAATATGCTAGTGTCTATGAATAAAAGTCTAGCTTTACTGTTGGACAATATGCTAGTGTCTATGAATAAAAGTCTAGCTTTACTGTTGGACAATATGCTAGTGTCTATGAATAAAAGTCTAGCTTTACTGTTGGACAATATGCTAGTGTCTATGAATAAAAGTCTAGCTTTACTGTTGGACAATATGCTAGTGTCTATGAATAAAAGTCTAGCTTTACTGTTGGACAATATGCTAGTGTCTATGAATAAAAGTCTAGCTTTACTGTTGGACAATATGCTAGTGTCTATGAATAAAAGTCTAGCTTTACTGTTGGACAATATGCTAGTGTCTATGAATAAAAGTCTAGCTTTACTGTTGGACAATATGCTAGTGTCTATGAATAAAAGTCTAGCTTTACTGTTGGACAATATGCTAGTGTCTATGAATAAAAGTCTAGCTTTACTGTTGGACAATATGCTAGTGTCTATGAATAAAAGTCTAGCTTTACTGTTGGACAATATGCTAGTGTCTATGAATAAAAGTCTAGCTTTACTGTTGGACAATATGCTAGTGTCTATGAATAAAAGTCTAGCTTTACTGTTGGACAATATGCTAGTGTCTATGAATAAAAGTCTAGCTTTACTGTTGGACAATATGCTAGTGTCTATGAATAAAAGTCTAGCTTTACTGTTGGACAATATGCTAGTGTCTATGAATAAAAGTCTAGCTTTACTGTTGGACAATATGCTAGTGTCTATGAATAAAAGTCTAGCTTTACTGTTGGACAATATGCTAGTGTCTATGAATAAAAGTCTAGCTTTACTGTTGGACAATATGCTAGTGTCTATGAATAAAAGTCTAGCTTTACTGTTGGACAATATGCTAGTGTCTATGAATAAAAGTCTAGTTTTACTGTTGGACAATATGCTAGTGTCTATGAATAAAAGTCTAGCTTTACTGTTGGACAATATGCTAGTGTCTATGAATAAAAGTCTAGCTTTACTGTTGGACAATATGCTAGTGTCTATGAATAAAAGTCTAGCTTTACTGTTGGACAATATGCTAGTGTCTATGAATAAAAGTCTAGCTTTACTGTTGGACAATATGCTAGTGTCTATGAATAAAAGTCTAGCTTTACTGTTGGACAATATGCTAGTGTCTATGAATAAAAGTCTAGCTTTACTGTTGGACAATATGCAATATGCTAGTGTCTATGAATAAAAGTCTAGCTTTACTGTTGGACAATATGCTAGTGTCTATGAATAAAAGTCTAGCTTTACTGTTGGACAATATGCTAGTGTCTATGAATAAAAGTCTAGCTTTACTGTTGGACAATATGCTAGTGTCTATGAATAAAAGTCTAGCTTTACTGTTGGACAATATGCTAGTGTCTATGAATAAAAGTCTAGCTTTACTGTTGGACAATATGCTAGTGTCTATGAATAAAAGTCTAGCTTTACTGTTGGACAATATGCTAGTGTCTATGAATAAAAGTCTAGCTTTACTGTTATGAATAAAAGACTAGCTTTACTGTTGGACATATGCTAGTGTTCTATGAATAAAAGTCTAGCTTTACTGTTGGACAATATGCTAGTGTCTATGAATAAAAGTCTAGCTTTACTGTTGGACAATATGCTAGTGTCTATGAATAAAAGTCTAGCTTTACTGTTGGACAATATGCTAGTGTCTATGAATAAAAGTCTAGCTTTACTGTTGGACAATATGCTAGTGTCTATGAATAAAAGTCTAGCTTTACTGTTGGACAATATGCTAGTGTCTATGAATAAAAGTCTAGCTTTACTGTTGGACAATATGCTAGTGTCTATGAATAAAAGTCTAGCTTTACTGTTGGACAATATGCTAGTGTCTATGAATAAAAGTCTAGCTTTACTGTTGGACAATATGCTAGTGTCTATGAATAAAAGTCTAGCTTTACTGTTGGACAATATGCTAGTGTCTATGAATAAAAGTCTAGCTTTACTGTTGGACAATATGCTAGTGTCTATGAATAAAAGTCTAGCTTTACTGTTGGACAATATGCTAGTGTCTATGAATAAAAGTCTAGCTTTACTGTTGGACAATATGCTAGTGTCTATGAATAAAAGTCTAGCTTTACTGTTGGACAATATGCTAGTGTCTATGAATAAAAGTCTAGCTTTACTGTTGGACAATATGCTAGTGTCTATGAATAAAAGTCTAGCTTTACTGTTGGACAATATGCTAGTGTCTATGAATAAAAGTCTAGCTTTACTGTTGGACAATATGCTAGTGTCTATGAATAAAAGTCTAGCTTTACTGTTGGCAATATGCAATATGCTAGTGTCTATGAATAAAAGTCTAGCTTTACTGTTGGACAATATGCTAGTGTCTATGAATAAAAGTCTAGCTTTACTGTTGGACAATATGCTAGTGTCTATGAATAAAAGTCTAGCTTTACTGTTGGACAATATGCTAGTGTCTATGAATAAAAGTCTAGCTTTACTGTTGGACAATATGCTAGTGTCTATGAATAAAAGTCTAGCTTTACTGTTGGACAATATGCTAGTGTCTATGAATAAAAGTCTAGCTTTACTGTTGGACAATATGCTAGTGTCTATGAATAAAAGTCTAGCTTTACTGTTGGACAATATGCTAGTGTCTATGAATAAAAGTCTAGCTTTACTGTTGGACAATATGCTAGTGTCTATGAATAAAAGTCTAGCTTTACTGTTGGACAATATGCTAGTGTCTATGAATAAAAGTCTAGCTTTAGCAATATGCTAGTGTCTATGAATAAAAGTCTAGCTTTACTGTTGGACAATATGCTAGTGTCTATGAATAAAAGTCTAGCTTTACTGTTGGACAATATGCCAGTTTCTATGAATAAAAGTCTAGCTTTACTGTTGGGCAATATGCTAGTGTCTATGAATAAAAGTCTAGCTTTACTGTTGGGCAATATGCTAGTGTCTATGAATAAAAGTCTAGCTTTACTGTTGGACAATATGCTAGTGTCTATGAATAAAAGTCTAGCTTTACTGTTGGACAATATGCTAGTGTCTATGAATAAAAGTCTAGCGTTACTGTTGGACAATATGCTAGTGTCTATGAATAAAAGTCTAGCTTTACTGTTGGGCAATATGCTAGTGTCTATGAATAAAAGTCTAGCTTTACTGTTGGACAATATGCCAGTTTCTATGAATAAAAGTCTAGCTTTACTGTTGGACAATATGCTAGTGTCTATGAATAAAAGTCTAGCTTTACTGTTGGACAATATGCTAGTGTCTATGAATAAAAGTCTAGCTTTACTGTTGGACAATATGCTAGTGTCTATGAATAAAAGTCTAGCTTTACTGTTGGACAATATGCTAGTGTCTATGAGTAAAAGCCTAGCTTTACTGTTGGACAATATGCTAGTGTCTATGAATTTACTGTTGGACAATATGCTAGTGTCTAAAATGATTTACTGTTGGACAATAAGTCTAAAAGTCTAGCTTTACTGTTGGACAATATGCTAGTGTCTATTAATCGGACAAAGGTGAAATAAAAGTCTAGCTTTACTGTTGGTATGCATCTATGAATAAAAAGAGACAGCAATCGAACTACACAAACACAAAAATACATCTTTACGCAATTTATTAATTGTTATTTGAAAAGAATGTCGACATTTTACTGCTAGTTGTTACTAGTAGTTACGACGGGTGCCACATGTGGAGAAGGATCGGCTTACCCTTCCGGAACACCTGAGATCACCCCCAGTTTTTGGTAGGAATCGCGTTGCACAGTCCTTAGCTTTCTATGTCGTGAATTGACTAGGTGAAGCTAGGCAGCGTTAATATTCATGAGATGAGACCGCGTTCGATGAAGTGGTGTGGATAATTAATAGATTGTGACAATAAAATAAATTTTAGCTGTAAATATAAGATATAGTTCTGCTATTTATAGCAATATAAAATCTTAAATCAATAAGTGTCCTCTGCAAGATCCGCGTCTTTTAACAACATTTAAAATGAAAGTAATTAAAACGGTTAATGCCTCCATACACTTTGAACCAAGAAACGATCATTCATTAAAATTCTGTGATCAGTGAAATAACGTTAACTGAAACAACAATAAATAAAATGATGATTAAATATAGAAATTTAGCGATTACTGTCAATAAAAAAATTGAACAAAAGCGATGAAATATGCATATGCTTCTTCAAAATGGGGCATTCACTCAAACAATCCATATAAATACGTTATTAGGGTAGTATTCTGTGTCATAAGTAAAGCTTTTGATCGAGTCTGGCATCAGGGACTGCTATTCAAACCACAAACGGGCATGTCGGGTTCCTTGTTAAAGTGGTTGGAAAATTATCTAACAAAAAGAGTCCAGCGGGTGATTATTAACGGTTCAAGATCTGAATGGCTTTCTGTAAATGCAGGCGTCCCACAAGGGTCCATTCTGGGCCCTCTACTTTTTTTGATATCTATAAACGATATTGTAAAAGATATTCAAGCTCAAATTAAACTATTTGCAGATGACACTTCATTATATATTTTGGTTGACAATCCAACATAAGCAGTTACAATTTTAAATAACGATTTAAATAAGATTTATAAGAAATGGCTTGTGAATTTTAATGCCCAAAAGACTGAAAGTGTGATAATTTCAAAAAAAAAAAAAATAAATAAATAGACCCTTTCATCCTCCATTTAATATGAATACCCAAGCGCTACAAATAGTAAGTAAACACAAACATCTAGGTGTCTTTTATTCCAAAAACGGATCCTGGAACGACCATATTGAACATATAATTTCTAAATCTTACGAAATAAGAAATGTAATGAGAAAAATGAAAAATGTTCTTGATAGGTTTACACTGGAAAAAATTTACATATCATTTGTTCGCCGAATTATCTGATAGACGACGCTATCATAGACTAATTCTTTATCACAAAATTTTGAATAATAAAACTCCAGCGTATTTAAGAGACTTAATGCCCGATTCAGTAGGAAGTAGACATCATACAAGACAAAGAAATAATATAACACAACTCAACACACGCACCCGTTTATATTCTGAATATTTTATCCCAGCAACAACATGACTATTGAACACTCTTAACTTAACCATAAGAAAATGTGAATCTCTGCCATTATTCAAAAAACAAATTCGTACCCAAAATAGTAAGGTCCCAATGTATAATTATGTAGGATATCGTCTTGGTCAAATTCTTCATGCTCTCTTAAGAATGGATTCAAGTTCATTGAATTCTCACCTATTCCTTCGAGATTTAGTAGACTCCCCAAACTGTCGTTGTAGTGATGTAGAAACAAATTCTCACTTCCTGTTATCTTTGTCCCATATACACTGATTTAAGACATGAACTATTAGCTGCTCTTTCAGTTCTTCCTGTCACAAAAATTTTGCTTTTTAGATCAGTGATACTCTCAGATGAGCAAAATAGTCATTTATTTAGTTTGGTGCAGAAATATACTATCAAAAGCAAACGTTTTAACCCTTGATGTTACTGCTTTATCATTCAATAGGAACCCAAGAATTTCACACTGTATACATTACAAAAATTAATGTTTATTTTTTTTTTCTCTTTTGTATTTTTCACCTTTTCATATTTATATATTTATTACAGAACATGCCAGTATTTATATTTATGTATTGTTCAATGAGTGTATAATATGTGTAATAGGAGACAGATTTGTAAAAGCAAATTTGCTTGTTTCTGAATCCTTAATATTTATTTCAATTGTATCATATCGTTTTGTGATGATTTATCTGAATAAATATTGTTTAAACTAAATACGTTTCTTATAGATAATCATATTTGACCTCTTGAAGTGTTTTAATATTTGACATTAGGGATTTAACAAATATACATTACACGTACATTGAAAGGATTAAAGGAATGATTGTCATACGGGCATTCCATAATCTGTTCGTATATAGCCCATGTACATGCCGTAAAGACAGAGCTCAGATAAGAATTTACAAATTGGGGTTTTACTCCTGCATTTTTATTTAATTGAGTGAAATAGTTTTTCAATTGCATTATTAATTCCAGTTCACCCCTCAAGCAAATATCAAATTGGGTTTTTCACCACCAAGCTCCTTAATGTAATGTTTTTTTTTTATTAACACGATATTGAAATTGTGTGTTCACTCATCAACTAAAATGAAATATATACTCTTGAACTAAAATAAACAATGTTTTGTCTAATTCTATTTAGTACATAAATCTGGATTTACTTGTCCTTATTAGAACTTTTGGTTTCCGATGCTGAATTCATATAATAAGTAATTTAAGGCACGCAAACACGCCTGGACTCGCAATTGCACGACCCCGTGCATTCAAGCGACGCTTCCTGACAACACTAGCTGAGTCTTGTTATCATCATAATCCTCTCAAAAAGAAACTCAAACATGCTTCTATTCAATATTTTAACAGGAAATTTACTTTCGTTTTAATACATTGCTAAGTGTTGTGTTAAATCCCGAGAAGTACGAAAAGAATTATGACGCCATGGCTAACGCTAATTGGATAAAGACAGAGAAGATCGAAATGTTTTCATCACCACGTGTACCTTTAAGCAACGGAAAGTTTCAACAGGGACACTTTCAACGCTCTATTTTTAAAACGAAAGGACATTTCCGATTTTCAATATTACATAAATAGATTTACGCGACGACTATGTAATAGATGAGGTAAATCACGCACACGATAGTGACTAAAAGCGTTAGAACTCATGGTTCTGACAAATTATTGGGTTTTCCTTTGCATGAATTGGGTTTAAGAACGCAGCAATGGGCACTTGCATTGGGTTTTCAATTATTTTATTGCGTGATCACGCAAATACGCAGTTTATCTGGAGCTCTGCGTAAAGACGATTGTATATCTTCCATTTTAAACAGATCAGACAAACAAGAAGATTTACAGTAAATGAAATAAAAAAAAAAAAAAAAAAAAACTATCAGTTACCATTTCCATGACATATCATTTTTCAAAACTACGGAGATCAATCAGAGTCTTTAAACTCAAGATTATCAGGCAATTGCCATTTAGAGGTAGGCATGGCCTCTAAAATGGCCCAAAGCACTTATGTCCTAGAGTTTGTAAGCATAGTTTTTTTTTTTTTTTTTTTAGGGGGGGAGGATGTCCCCAGTATGTCACATAGTCCAACTTTACTATTACGGGCTGGCAAAACTAAGAGTTTCTCCACGTGGGCCAATGTACAGGAGGTAGAGGTAGGCATGTCCTCTAAAATGGCCCATAACACTTATGCCCTAGACCGTGCGAGTTTGTCAGCATAGGGTGGGGGAGGATGTCCCCAGTATGGCACATAGTCCAACTTTACTATTACGGGCTGGCCAAACTAAGAGATTCTCCACTTTGGCTATCATACCAAAGGCAGAGGTAGGCATGTCCTCTAAAATGGCCCAAAGCACTTATGTCCTAGACCCGTACGAGTTTGTAAGCATAGGGTGGGGAGGATGTCCCAGTATGTCACATAGTCCAACTTTACTATTACGGGCTGGCCAAACTAAGAGATTCTCCACTTTGGCTATCATACCAAAGGCAGAGGTAGGCATGTCCTCTAAAATGGCCCAAAGCACTTATGTCCTAGACCCGTACGAGTTTGTGAGCATAGGGTGGGGGAGGATGTCCCCAGTATGGCACATAGTCCAACTTTACTATTACGGGCTGGCCAAACTAAGAGATTCTCCACTTTGGCTATCATACCAAAGGCAGAGGTAGGCATGACCTCTAAAATGGCCTACAGCACTTATTCCCTAGACCCGTACGAGTCTTTTTATTTTTTGGCCATGGCATTGCCAGCTTATTTTCGACTTATGAGTTAGAATGTCCCTTTGGTATCTTTAGTCTCTCTTTTACTAATTACACGCAGTCTTTAATTTAACAACATATACTTCATATATTTCAAATCGTTTTGAATTTTAAAAAGTTATGAGAAATTAAAAAATTAGATATGCCATTACCATCACATCAGATTCTCAGAATAACGAAAAAAAAGGTAAGACATAAAACAACCCGCTAGAGAAACGACTCTGAAAGAACCTGCGGTTATTAAGTGTTCATTACTGAAATGAACAACTTACAAGTTGTATTCTAGCAAGACTCAATTTCGCGGCTCACTGAACATGGTAGCGTAAAAGTTTGAGGTACAAATGCAGGTATGGTGTTTCTTGGCCACACATTCTTCTTTAAAGTTTCATGTTTGTCCAATCATATAGCCTTCTATTTGGAGAATGAAAACTGTACATGTATTTTCAGAGTGATAAGTACTTTATATTAGCATACTGCCGTAATAGTTATAAAGCCGATCACGTGAAACCTTCAAAATGTAGCTTATGTCGTAAAACAACCATAGAAGTAGTAGTATACATATAATTAATCTATTTCTTAATTATTTGCTGTTTGAGCTTTGCATATTGTATGAAATATGAGATGTATGCATTTTTATAAATTAGTTTTCTTTCGTTATTTGTTGTCTCAAATGAACATAATAACATCCCTAAAGCCTCACGAAGTGATCTGTATATTTCCTAATATAAATAAATACGTTATTTCCAAAGTTTGATAACGGATATTTAAACAACGACGAAGGATGAATATATGATTACGCTATTGTGTAAAAAGACATTTTTCATTTTAAACAAACTTTATAGCTTTTTTAAAAGGATATATCTTTTCTAAGCTTTGTTTTAAGTGCCATTTATTCAAATCTTGTAAAAACTACGGATATTTGTTTTATGTGTTGTCTCATTGTTAATACAACCACTCAATATAAAACTGTTAATATTTAAACATTTGATGCTGTACTTTACCTCTGCAAACTCAGATAGATCTATTCTTCTTTAATTCTTAGTATTGTTACATTAATGGATAAATCTTGTTAATTTCCCAAATGAAGCTATTAAGTTTGCATAAATAACCATTCTGTACGAAGAGTTCACTTGACATTTGCAGTTTTTGAAACAAATGAATGGATCGATAGTAATTAGCTTTTTGTGTTGCGTATAGAAACAAAACTTTACTGAACAGTATTAATATCTAATTAATATACATATTAGGAAAGTTAATGTCGTCGTGAATTACATTGCGCTGTGACAGCGACCTTGTAAATAACGTCTGGGCCACACAGAATGTTGAAAATAGTTTTAAATTGTAGCCTGTCCATTTAACAACCAACAAACCAACAATTCATCTACTACAGCAAACAATTATCACCAAAGATATCAGGCTTTTAATATTTTGTTTGCAAAGGATTTATTAGGGACGAGATCAAATCAAGAACTAAAAAAAAAAAGTGGAAGAGCATCAAGGACCCAAATAACGAAACGTTTTGCCAAACACAGCTAAGGTTATGTTTTCCTGGAATACCACCATTGTTTTTCCCCTATTAGTCTTTGTTAAATTTGCATTTTGCAAAAAAATGTGCAGAATTTATCTTTGTTTCAAACAAAGAAATACTTGTCATGAGTAAAGTTTTATCCTGTCCAGTACTACAGTGAAAATGTCACATAACATGTGATTGCTTATAAGATAATAACCATAATCGGAAGTAAACCAATCAAATGTTAACCCCTTTTCTTCATGTTTACAAGCTTTAGTAACCATGTCACCTCAAGTTTCCAAAGTATTTCAAATTGATAGAAACACCAAATAAAAAAGAATGGTGCTTTGAGACACCCAAGATATATGTTTATGACTCAGAAATGTTTTTCTGGAATGAAATGTAGGGTTAATTTCCTTTAACTGTCAAATTCAAGGGAATATGTTTTTTTCGACCCTTTTTCGTATGAAACCGAATGTGACGTATTATGATTTGGTGATATTACACTTCTGGGAGAGAACATCCGTAGTATTTCGAACAATTCAAAGTTTAATAGACAGTTAATATAAATGACATTTTATTTACCAAATGTAAGTATTTTCATGTACATTTTGTGTGTACTACCATATCGTCCACCGTCGTCCCTCGGTTGTGTGCTTGACTCTAGTTCTGTTATACTAGCGACTGTGCCAACAACAAAGTTTTTAAAAGCAATAATAATTCAAACCAATTTATCATGAACAAAACCAATAGGATATGTGTCTCCAATTGCTATAAAACAATTGTTTATGCTATTGTGTACAGTAGATTTTTGTCTTGGTTTCCGACTGACATTGCGATACAGTGGATTTTGCAATCATTTCATCTATCGAATTGATAGCCGGTAATAAGATGTTATTAAGAATAGGAAGTTAACGGTCTACCTAAAAAGGCAGACACCAAAGAGACAATACAAAAATCATGATTCGAAAAAAGTAGATTATCTTAAACCGAAATTTTCAGTATACTTTGATGCTTACAAATATTTGTATCTGGCTTGAAAAAACAAAACACAAAAAAAACCAAAAAAAAAAAACCAATCAATTCTTTCAATGTTAATTTTCAAACTTGTATGGGGGCGGTGGGATCAATATACCGTTATTTACACATCAGATCGTACTGGTTACCGGAACTTTTGATACACCAAACCAGGTATATATGAGAAACAGGCAATATATCCGAATTATTTTGCAAATAATTCCACTCAAACCGATGATAGGGGCCGTTTTAAACTTGCAGTGAAGGGAGAGTTTTTTGCTCCATGTTGAAGGACTCACTGTATCTTTGAGAAGAAGAACAGCAATAACAGCGCTGTTCCTTATTTTTTTTGTGTGTTTTTTTTTCCGTCGCTGTGCATGCACTGATTTTGTGTCATGGATGGATACTCCATATTCTTTGTTTTTCTATTATACACACAAAAACTGAATAAACTATTAAACTTAAAAAGAACTAACGAATTAGGTACAATATCATTATATATCAACAGAGATTTACAGACGTAACGTAACATTAAATCATGTAAGAACTAAAACATTGCTACTAGGCGGATAATACCGTTGTTCACGTCCAACTCATCAGAACCGATGAACATCGTATAACTAAGGCGGATAATACCGTTGCTCTCACATCGTATTAACTCGATTACTGTGAATCTGGTACGTGGTTCTAGAAAAAACCTATTTCTGATACGCTCGAATTAAAAAGCAATAACTTATTTTTCAAAATAGGTTGCCTTAGTTATGTAAGGGATCAATACATTTTAGAAATGACACTTCACAATACTACAACAGTTCAGACTGCAAAACATAAATGTCGATAAAACAAGTTGGAAAATACCGTTCCTCTGTTTTCAAATTGATACACTTATCATTAGACTAGTTGTCTCTGGAATATCTAAATGTACATTTTCATTTTGTAAATTAAATGTTAGATCTTTACTAGTCTCTATCACAACTCTTTAGAGATTGGCGAGAGAGAGAGCTCGACAACGTCTCTATCAAAACTCTTTAGAGACTGGCGAGATAGAGCTCGACATAGTCTCTATCACAACTCTTTCATGATTGGCGAGATAAAGCTCGACATAGTCTCTATCAAAACTCTTTAGAGATTGGCGAGACAGAGCTCGAAATAGTCTCTATCACAACACTTTAGAAAATGGCGAGACAAAGCTCAACATAGTCTCTATCACAAATCTTTAGACATAGTCTCTATCACAACTCTTTAGAGACTGGCGAGATAGAGCTCGACATAGTCTCTATCACAACTCTTTCATGATTGGCGAGATAAAGCTCGACATAGTCTCTATCAAAACTCTTAAGAGATTGGCGAGACAGAGCTCGAAATAGTCTCTATCACAACACTTTAGAAAATGGCGAGACAAAGCTCAACATAGTCTCTATCACAAATCTTTAGACATAGTCTCTATCACAACTCTTTAGAGACTGTGGAGACAGAGCTTGACATAGTCTCTATCAAAACTCTTTAGACATAGTGTCTATCACAACTCTTTAGAGACTGGCGAGATAGAGCTCGACATAGTCTCTATCAAAACTCTTTAGAGACTGGCGAGACAGAGCTTGACATAGTCTCTATCACAAATCTTTAGACATGGTCTCTACCACAACTCTTTAGAGATTGGCGAGATATATCTAGACATAGTCTCTATCACAACTCTTTAGAGACTGGCGAGATAGATCTAGACATAATCTCTATCACAACTTTTTAGAGACTTGCGAGATAGGACGAAATATGGCGAGATATAGCTCGACATTTTGTATGGAGACTTGTCTATTGCTGAATACTATAATGTTAACCTCTAGATGTCTCTTAGGTTTTGTCTCGTTTGGTAGCTGTCTCATTGACGTTCACTCCACAACTTTAATTCACATTTATTAATAAAACATTTAAGTAGCTTGCTTCCAAACATTGGTGTCGTGATTGTACGAACTTGTATCTGTGGTTTATCCTTTACTGTGTATATGAACATGTATTAGATATAATCTTCTCATATAAGAGTGGCACCAGTCACGAAGATATGAGACGACTATATTTAATTTACATAGAAGTAAAAAATTATTTTTTTATCTTTTCTCTTGTTCTAAAATTTAAAGATGAATGAGTTTTGATTGAAGAGGAATAGTGTCATTATCTTAAATTTTGCCAGATACAGTAACACTTTCAGAAGATGTTTTATATTTGTGGATTTGGAATGAAATCTTAATGTAGCGTCCTTTTTTCTGCCATCATCACTGCTTTTGTAAAGCAATATTTCTTTTCTGGTTTAATTGCCAAAACCGGAACTGAAATAATAACACTTCTATGTAAATATACATGTATATGCTAACGTATGCTGAAACAATGTTTTAATTTCTTCAGCAAAAATTGTATTCCCCTATTATATAACGATCAAATTCAACAAAGCAAAATTTGTCGGTAAATATATGTGACTTAGATAATAGACGCCCAATTCCAATTTAAAATAAGGACGACTTCCGATATTTCAAGTTAACAGTGACTATCCTACAAATTCCTGTTACTCACTACAGGTTGTAATGGAATTCATGTTAAGATCTATAACTAAACTGTCAAAACAAAAAAAGTTTCCATACTGCGGATGACAGTATATTGGTTCGATTATTGATGTTCAGAGTACTAGTATTCAGTTTTTATAAATTATGCACAACTGACATTCCTTTTATGAAGATAATTAGTTAAAATTAGTAATAAATATTTGATGAGAAATTCTATTATACTACAATTACAACATCATTCTGAACTGTTTATTTCAATAATACTGTCACGATATAAAAACACGGTGCATGATAATCAGCCTTTTTGTGTCATATTTTTAGAAATTGTTCATACAAATTGCAATTCTGTTAGAATTTGAATTTGTCAAATGCAATAAAATAGCAAGTAATTGTAACACTTTTTGTTACATATTTGACATAATAGACTCAATGGTGATGGACACAAAAATACTGTCACGATCTTAAAACACGGTGCATAATCTGCCTTTTCGTGTCATATTTTTAGAAATTGTTCATACTACTTGCAATTCTGTCAGAAGTTGAATTTGTCAAATGCAATAAAATATCAAGAAATAGTAACACTTTTATTACATATTTGATATAATCGACTTAATGTTGATGGAAAAACACAGATAACGAAGTTTATGTTTCTGAATTATTTATTCGTACATGTATTTAACCATCCAAAGTGTTGATATTGAGCATGTATCAGGTCAATTTGTTCTTTTCTTTTTTCATTTTTTGCTCATTGTTCTCTTTTTAATTAAGCACCCCGTTATTCTCTAGTCTATGTTCTTTAGACACGATTTTCTGTGGTCTATAAAATTTTAGCCCGTTATTCCCTATTCTGTAGACCCCCATATCTGACAAAGAATAATGGGCATTCTTTTGTTTTAGGGTCCCAACCCATTTAGAGCTATACTTAACTATCCTTAACCCTAAACCTTACCCTAACTCCAACACTAACCCTTACCACAAAACCTGACCTTATCCTAGAACATCCCATAAGCTAACCATAACCATAAATGAACCCTTACCCTAAATAAAGTACAGGGACCACTAATGTATTGGAAGGCCGGATACTGAAATTACAGATATTTTCCTAATCCAATTTACAATGCATTGTTTGTTATTACTATTTTAATGAAATACTATTTATAAGATAAACTGCTCCGTAAACTGCTAACGTTGACAATACTTTATCCCGTATTTTACTTGCAACCTTTCAAGTTTAATACACATTAGCTACCATATAGTGAGAGCTTCGGAATTGGTACTATTCAAATGATGAAATAAAATTGAGAATGGAAATGGGGAATATGTCAAAGAGACAACAACCCGACCAAAGAGCAGACAACAGCCGAAGGCCACCAATGGGTCTCCAACGCAACGAGAAAATCCCGCACCCGGAGGTGGTCCTAACCTGGCCCCTAAATAAAATTGTGTACTAGTTCAGTGAAAATGGACGTCACACTAAACTCCAAAACATATAAATGAACTAAAATTAAAAAAACATACAAGACTAACAAAGGCCAGAGGCTCCTGACTTGGGACAGGCGCAAAATATGCGGCGGGGTTAAACATGTTTTGTGAGATCTCAACCCTCCCCCTATACCTCTAGCCAATGTAGAATAAAGAAACACATAGCAATACGCACAGTAAAACTTAGTTTAAAAGAAGTTCGAGTCCGATGTCAGAAAAGGTAACAAAAGAAACTAAGCAAAATGACAATGATACATACATTAACAAAGGACTACTAGCAGTTACTGACATGCCAGCTCCAGACTTCAATTAAACTGATTGAAAGATTATGTCTTCATCATATGAAAATCAAGTACAATCCCTCCCGTTAGGGGTTTAGTATCATACAATCATAAA
This sequence comes from Mytilus coruscus, assembly GCA_017311375.1. Classification (NCBI taxonomy): domain Eukaryota; kingdom Metazoa; phylum Mollusca; class Bivalvia; order Mytilida; family Mytilidae; genus Mytilus; species Mytilus coruscus. Next base: position 5,038,798 of record CM029605.1, read on the forward strand.
ATATATGAGAAGAACATAACCCGTATCATGCCAACAACTGGTTTTAGAATAATAGTGTTTATTTCCGATGCAAAGACCCTATGAGTGAATCAATATTAATACCAAAATATGCAATCCTTAATGATCTGAGAACAGTATCGTAAATATATCCTTTCCGAATAAGTCTGTTTAAAGGTTTGGTTAGCTTTTGAGGTGAATGCCGACATTTTTGTGCTTTGTAAAGAATATTACCATAAAATATTGGATGTGAAATACCTGAACGTATAAGATGTCTACATGTGAAGTATGTAAAATATTTGTTCTTAACATTATTTAATCGTGCTTACTTTCTAGCTTCTAGAAATCTGTCTGAAGTAGAAATTACGAGCATGCGCTTCGCGTATAAGGATCTGACAATACTCTGTTCAACTTTCTATACTGGTAAATTATTACAACAGCCAATCCAGCTTTCACGCGTTTGAAGTGATTATCATTACGACAAAACCAGAGAATCACGAAAGGTCTTTTAAACAGAAAGTTGAACGTAGCGTTGTCAGATCCTTGAAAGCGAAGCGTTGACACGTGATCTGTACGTCAATCAGAATAGGTTTATATAATACTGTTATTTTGTTAAATCTAGAGTTGCAACTGCATCAGGCAACAGTGGCGGATCCAGAGGGGGTTCCGGGGTTGGAACCCCTTTTTGGACGATCAATGCATTTGAATGGGGACATATAGTTGGAACCCCCTTTATCCTGGGTTGAGAACCCCCCCTTTTTAAAATGGCTGGATCCGCCCCTGAGGCAATTTGACCAAAGAAAATCTTTGGTGTGAAGTACATTTGTGTTTTGTGGATATGTCGATGCGTTACTTAACCCGTAATTATGGTACTTCGTTCACTTAAGGACATTTTTTTATTTTATTTTACTGTAGACTTAGCTTTGTTTTTTAATTACTGTGTATTGTCAAGCTTGGATACTCATAATTGTTTCTTAGTCACTGAATGTACGGTGTTGTTACAAACTGAAGCAGCTGACCCCGTTTGTTTACCTTCAAATTCTAATGGCGCCAAAACCACGTGACACATTGAATCGTGATCTCCAATCAAATTGTTCTATTGTCAATTAGGGGATTTTTTAGTCTAAGGCAATTACATTATTTCTTTGTATGGTATTGCTTTGAAATTGTTTGCAATGAATTGGGTGTTTATTTAACAGGAAACCTCATTATTTCCAATGAAATTTGACATCAATGGATATTTTTTTTGAATTTTCACTTAAGGTCAGAATATTGATCTGTGTATATTGAACCAATTTTTTTTATTCAATATATAAAGTACTGAGATTGGAAAGCATGTTGATATACCAGTATAGAACAAAATTCTCCCCCCTCCCCCCCAAAACAAAATATATTACTCATATGAATTATAGAAAAAAAAAATAGCATCTATAATAATCAACACTTTCTTAGACTTACCATGGGTACTTCTACTTTAAGCTCCTTCGTCTTCTTAATAATAAATGTTAGTAAAACAATACTCATAAAAAGAGAACTTGGTGCCGAAATATCAAGAAGTGTAACCCACGACAACAACAGTAGGTACTCAACAAGAAAATAATTTTATTAGTATATGTAGCAGGATCAGTTCTGTTGTGGATTCAAATGAATGGTGTATTGAAAAGCCAATGAAAACGTACATGTATGTATGCTTATACTACACACTTACCATATCATCTTAGTTTAAAGTAATAGATGATTAGTTATATAAAGGAAAAATTAGACAATACATACTATTCATTTAGAAGTATATATAGGTATACACAAATTTTAAATGTTTCAAATCAAATATATAAATTTCTGAAAATGAATAAAAGTATTCTAAAAGAAATTAAAAGAGTAAAATCTATCAAATTAAACAAGTTGTCTGACTTTTGCCATTACATGAAATATATATTATTAAATATGAAATTTGGAGCTAAACAAGGGAGATAACACTACATCTACATACTTATTCATTTCTTGATATCACTCTAATTGGGTCAACTCAACTTGGTTTATATTAATTAAGTTTAAAAAAAAAAGACAGACAGGATGTGTATAAAACAGTTTTTTTTTTCATTAATATACTAAAAAATATTAAATTGTTTTTTTAACCTACTCCTGAACAAAAATAAGGCATGTACATGTGCACTGAAAAATTGTGTTCATCGTTTGTTTCCCAAGGATTTTCTTTCATTTTGGATGCTTTTTCGTGGGAAATCGCTTAAAGACATAAGGTGCTTGTCATTTTGAAATTCTTAAAAATACGATTTGCTTGGCCTATTTTGTCTGCCATTAAGATTGTTGACGCTTAATGGAATGTAAACAAAGCAATGGAGACCGGAAGAGGGGTTTTCTAAAGTTCTGAAATGTTTCTTGGCATTCGGAAGTCAGGTTTGAAATGGCCATTAAAAAATCTGCGTTTTTGTACAATACTTAAGAATAATAATGAAAACATATCTTTAGAAATATCATTTTATTTAGAAGTGTAGAAAAAATGTATTCTGCACTAATTTTATACGCTGGTATTAGCGTAGTGACGTCAATGCGGAGTTTTCCCGTATGATAAGTACAATAACGAAATCCGAACGAACCGAAATTATGACCGATTATAGACTACGGTATGATATATGTCAACGTACCACTACTTTTATTTCTTATCGATATAACTTAAAATAACTGTTGTTTAGCTTAAGGATGTTTGCTACTCAGTTTCAAAATAAATAGCTTTTCATAAAACTAGTATATATTGCTAGGGGATTAATTAAGGAATCAAAAAAGCAAAAAATATATAGGGGTCAATGTGCTTGTTTTCGAGATATCAGCCATTGAAATTTTGGCGGGAAAATGTTCTCTCTTGATTTTTCATAGCTTTATCATTGACAAATTAAAGTTCTCAAAAACTATTAAAAAATAAATAAGATTTTATAAGACTTTTACAAATGGCTTATAATTATACATGCAAAAGATTTATAAAAAGAAAAATGGGGGTCAATGGGCAAAAATTTTTAAGGCATTCAAATGGATAAAACCAGAGGATTCCGAAAATCTGACAAAAATTCCAAAACATGACAAGCGAACATCCTTAAGATTAAGCACGAATTAATGGGACTTTCTTACACATTAATGAATTTAAAAAATGTTAACATATTAACATAAAAATATTTTCTGTTGGTACTGTAAGTTAAAAAAATTGAATACTTCAACTGTGGTACAAACGAATACTTACTTATATATGATTCGAGATTGTAGTATTTTCAATATTTGACAAAATAAAGTAATTGATTTAATTTTTCCACTTGCCTTACGACAGAAACATGTTGCCAGTTATTAAATTCGTCTTTTTCTTAGTGCTATCAGTAGGATTTTGTTTTTAATCTTGATCCCTATATTTCATTGACAAATATATATTGCAACCTAGATAGTTTTATAGCTTACTATATAGTATGGGTTTTGCTCATTTTTAAGTAAGATGACCAATACGTTCTTATTTCCACTTCTTTTGGACTCTTGTTGATAATTGTTTCATTGGCAGTCATACTACATCTTTTTTATTATTGTACTTAAAAGGAGTGGCCCAATTCTTTGGTCACGGTGAAGGTAAAATGTTACCTAAGCACCTGTTTAAACGCATGGTCATCATATCCTACGTTTTTGTCACTAAACTATAGATGATATATTATTTCTTTTTTAAAGTTCTAATGAGAATTCAAATCTATTTACTGTACGAAATCCTACTGATACTGAACTTATTGACAGACAACTCTATTAGAATTGCAATTTATTATGTAAAGGATGACAGAAAGTTTGACGAATTTAGCACATTTTATAATTGCCAATACAATTGTAATGAGAATGAGCAAATTTGTTAAATGAATATTATACAAAGATATTCAAAAGTGCTTATAGCGATCCCTAAAGCAATATGTTTATAAAAATAAGGAGATTTGGTATGCTTGCCAATGAGACAACTATACACCAAAGTTCAAATGAAGTTGATGTAAGCAATTATAGGCAACCGTACGGCCTTCAACAATGAGAAAAACACATACAGTATGGTCGGCTATAAAAGTCTCCGACATGAAAAATATGACACAATTCAATGTACTTGTACTCTGCAAGCCGTAATTAGTCACGTGGTTTTACTGTGTCACTATTTTGCCTCGAGTATTTACGGCATGAGGATGTTCAATTGTATGCGTTTACTTATATCCCCAACGAAAATAGTCTGGGAATGTGTTTACATTTGCTATAAATACATGTGTATACACATATATTTATAGCAATGACATATTCGGTTTAAGAAAAAAAGACATGTAGATCAAATGTCAACGAGACTTAGATGCCAGTATTATAACATAGAGCAAAAAGACATGTAGATCAAATGTCAACGAGACTTAGATGCCAGTATTATAACATAGAGCAAAAAGACATGTAGATCAAATGTCAACGAGACTTAGATGCCAGTATTATAACATAGAGCAAAAAGACATGTAGATCAAATGTCAACGAGACTTAGATGCCAGTATTATAACATAGAGCAAAAAGACATGTAGATCAAATGTCAACGAGACTTAGATGCCACTATTATAACATATAGCAAAAAGACATGTAGATCAAATGTCAACGAGACTTAGATGCCACTATTATAACATATAGCAAAAAGACATGTAGATCAAATGTCAACGAGACTTAGATGCCAGTATTATAACATATAGCAAAAAGACATGTAGATCAAATGTCAACGAGACTTAGATGCCACTATTATAACATATAGCAAAAAGACATGTAGATCAAATGTCAACGAGACTTAGATGCCAGTATTATAACATATAGCAAAAAGACATGTAGATCAAATGTCAACTAGACTAAGATGCCAGTATTATAACATATAGCAAAAAGACATGTAGATCAAATGTCAACGAGACTTAGATGCCAGTATTATAACATATAGCAAAAAGACGTCAACGAGACTTAGATGCCAGTATTATAACATATAGCAAAAAGACATGTAGATCAAATGTCAACGAGACTTAGATGCCAGTATTATAACATATAGCAAAAGACATGTAGATCAAATGTCAACGAGACTTAGATGCCAGTATTATAACATATAGCAAAAGACATGTAGATCAAATGTCAACGAGACTTAGATGCCAGTATTATAACATATAGCAAAAGACATGTAGATCAAATGTCAACGAGACTTAGATGCCAGTATTATAACATATAGCAAAAGACATGTAGATCAAATGTCAACGAGACTTAGATGCCAGTATTATAACATATAGCAAAAGACATGTAGATCAAATGTCAACGAGACTTAGATGCCAGTATTATAACATATAGCAAAAGACATGTAGATCAAATGTCAACGAGACTTAGATGCCAGTATTATAACATATAGCAAAAGACGTCAACGAGACTTAGATGCCAGTATTATAACATATAGCAAAAAGACATGTAGATCAAATGTCAACGAGACTTAGATGCCAGTATTATAACATATAGCAAAAAGACATGTAGATCAAATGTCAACGAGACTTAGATGCCAGTATTATAACATATAGCAAAAAGACATGTAGATCAAATGTCAACGAGACTTAGATGCCAGTATTATAACATATAGCAGTCAACGAGACTTAGATGCCAGTATTATAACATATAGCAAAAGACATGTAGATCAAATGTCAACGAGACTTAGATGCCAGTATTATAACATATAGCAAAAAGACATGTAGATCAAATGTCAACGAGACTTAGATGCCAGTATTATAACATATAGCAAAAAGACGAAGAATATTTAATATGGATGGTTTAAAGGATTTTATCTGTATTATTTTTGATTCAGAAATGTAGTATGGCGACGGCGACGACTTCCAAGAAGGGATATAACTACGACTTGTTAATAGCGAACAGTTAAGAATGTTGTGATGTCAAATTTAAAACACCATCAAATATCCCATTTCCTGTTTTAATCATATGATACTGAACTCTTACCAAAAGAAACAATCAAAAACAATTTGTTGAACAAAAAAAGAAAAAAAATCACGAACAGACAAACACCATTTAAATATTTCAAATTAGTCGCTGAACATTTTCTATACCAGTCTTTGTCGTGATAAATTGTGATACCAAAATCGTTCCTCATAACATAAAATAGAACAAAAATTAAGTATAGTAAAACATACGAAGGTCTATATAGGTTTAACATAATACAAAGAAATGGACAAAAAAAAAAAAAAAAACTAAAGAAAAGAGAAAAATGGTCATCGAATAAAAAAAAAATCAGATTGATTGATTGATTGTTGGCAAATATTTCATGCATGTTCAGGAAGAGAACAAATTAACAATAAATACAGGTCCTGTAATAGAGGCCGTCCGGTTTATAGGTCGGGAAAATTTGGACTGCCACTGGAAAAGACAGTGTATATTGGATAGGGACAAACATTTGCCTTGCAACAGGTCACCTATGGACCCCTTAAAGAGTTATATATGACTTTCTATCTTTCTCCAATTTTCCAATATTTGTTTTATACTAAATATATCATCATCTTTTGCAGTTGCTCACTTTTATAAGTTGAAATACTCAATAAAGTTTACTAGAATAAATACATCGAAAACAAGAAAAGAAAAAAAAAAAAAAAAAACATCAAAAACAAGAAAAGAAAAAGCGAGAATTTGAATGACGTAATAAACCTACGTCATTAACGTTGCCTTTGATTATCTATATTTAGGTACACTCTAACTGTTCCAAATCTTATATCAACCGCTCATGATTTTTCCCGCGGTGAATTTTATACATTATTTCCCGTGTCTGAGGGAGATATGAAGATTTGTTCACCCAAGAAAATTCATATTTCCTGAGTGCCTCTCCCGAGAGAAATATGACTTTTCGAGGGTGAATAAATCTTCATATCTCCCTAAGCCAAGGGAAATGAATGTTTTATTCCACTGCCTATACTTTGTTAGGTTGGTTCCCTCCGTAATATATTCATTATGCCTTCGGAATATACAAATATTAACGGTCAGTATAAGCTAATGACCTTGAACTTGAACGTTTAGATTCCAGGTTTGTCGCACGTCGACGTACAGTTCCAGTTGTACATGCGTTTAACGTCTTCAAGTCTTGATGGAAACATATTTCACTCTCCATTAGTTCCATAATGCAATAAAAACATGTTTTTACATTAAAGGCATTATCTGAAACCAACGCTTGGCAAATAACGGACGGGTACCAGTCTAATACTTTGTTTACTACTAAGTACCTAAACATAAAAAAATAATTAACATCAATTTTTCTTAACCGCTTTTTTCAGAACTAAACACGATATAATTTAAAACATTGATATAATTTTGAACACGATAGTGACTTTACTATCGCAATTTAGAAACGTTCAAAACGTTACTTATATTATCCGCGCGCCGCACGTAACGTCGCACGAGAAAGTCCCGATGTTCAGAGGGGGATATAAAGTTTTGTTCAATGTCACATGGAATGGTCTAAACTAATCAAATACTATTTAAGCTATCAAATTTAACATACAGTGGAATAAAATGTTTTATCAAAGAAGACTCCGTATACTTTTAGCAAATGAAGAAAGTCATATGATAACAATCGCTGAAATGGTGTTGACTTCAAATATCAGCGCCAAATTTTGATATATCAAGTACCATGAAACAAAATCCCCCCCGCCAAAAAAAAAAAAAGAGTACAACTAGCTGGACAAAAATGAAAATAACATCTAGCCCCACCCCTCATCTCCGAAAACCCGGAAAGGTTAACCAGATCCATTAAAAGTTGCTATAAGCGTTTTCAATTGGTGTCATCATGTTGGAGATATTTGTTATCATCTATCTGATCGTTAGTATTCATAGTTGATACTGAAAGTCTGAAGGCAGATAATTAAAGATGTGTCAATCAAACATACTCCATTTTAATCTTAGGCGAACTTCCTTTATATAAAAAGTAATAATTGTGTGTCCTGAAGCCGATAGTCCGTGCTCAAGTTGATAAATACAGTGATTAGAACGGTAAGATTGAATATTAGACTGTTCTTGTCTGATAAATCTTATATTTATCCATCTACAACAATAACAATATATATTATGCATTGCTGTTTACGTTAATATAACTGTGTGTGCTTTGAAGAAAGAAAAGTTGTATATGCTATACCGATACCAAAAATATAGTATTATTTTTATTTGGACGATTGTGTTTTGTATTTTCGATAATTTAATACAGTCATTGTCGTTTCCAATCTTTTATAAGATCATCTCTACTACAGACGATAGCTTTTGATGGATTTTAATCAATTGTATGTAGACTCATAGATATCTTTTAGTCATATAAAAAACTTAACCCCAAAAATTAGTTGTAACATATTTTAAAAGATACTGTTAGGACGTTGCTGATTTGACTTTTTGCTGATTTGATTTGAAACCATCAAATAGTCTTCTTATATATGAAATTCACTTGAAGTCTTGCACTAACTGTTACTCGTTTTGCATTTATTTTTAATGTAGTTCAATTCTTTTTTATATACAGAGTGCATCCATTATATCATCGACATACAACGGGATTATGGCTCACAAGAGTATTTATCTTTTGTAAAGCATGACTTTAAACTGACTTGACCTATCTGGTGATTAATCCAGTGTTCTTATGTGCTATATGATCACAAAATCATTCCTTTTCAATATCGAGGTAATGATTTCAAATGTAACTTCAAGGTATCATCAGATAAAATAAAATACATACATCATATCAATAATTCAACGACAAGCCTTCCAAGAACTGGAATTGTATAATGTTGATTGTTATTTTTCTTACATTAACGCATAATTGATCACATGATAATTGCGAAATTTTAATTTGTTCTGATTCAATATAAAATGGAAGTAGAACATTGGAACTTCTCACTCCTAATAGAAGAGGTTATTTCGGTGCAAACTTTGCAAGAAGTTGAATAAATCATATCCACTATTGAAAAGTAATATAACGAAAATACCGAACACTAAGGAAAATTCAAAATGGAAAGTCCCTTATCAAATGGCAAAATCAAAAGGTCAAACATATCAAACGAATGGAAAACAACTGTCATATTCCTGACTTGGAACAAACATTTCCTTATGTAGAAAATGTACATGTATATAAACAAATGTACTTCTTGCTCATACAAAGAGGTTAGATAAATCTACCGTATTAGGCTGCGAATAATACACTTTTCTAGATATGTATATATGTCTTGATGATTAATGCCAAGAGTCAACAGGTGAGAATGCTGTAATGAATGAGTTTTTAACACCGAATTTGTACCTAACAGAAAAGACTTTCGGTTGCACGAAATGTGATTTTTTTTTTAATTTACAATATGCATTAGTACGGTTGCCATTAGTGGAACAGGATCTGCTTAACCTTTCGACACAAATGAGATTACCCCCGGATTTTAATGGGTTCGTGTGCTCTGTTCTTATATATTTTCTATGTTTTTTATTTATTGTTGTGAAGACAGTTTGTGATGTAATTTTGGAAATTTTCATTTCTTTGCAATGATTTTGTCGGTCTCTTTTCGACTTTTGAATTTGTATTCTCCATTTAGTATTTTCTGTCTCTGTTTATGTGTAAATGACTGTTCATTGTCAAATTAAAATAAAAAAATAAGATGTTGGTGAAGAAGTTCTAGCTGAGAATGTTTAAAAACATAATTAAAAATCTCCAACTGCATGAGACGCTTAAACTGTCGATGCATCCGGTCTCGTTTTTTAGAGTTATCGATTTCCCCCAGTTTTTGTTTTAAAATTGGTTTATCTCTTCTTAATCGAATTAAGAGATTAAATAATCGGTAATTTATTTAATTGTACTTTTTAAATTTGCCTTAATTTGGCTTCATATGATGATTTAATGTATATTTAAAGAGTTGTAATCGAACATTATCATTATGTAATCATCATTTTGTCTTTTCTTTCCTTAATGTAAACTCCGGTTGCTTGATGCGGAATCGAATGTTATATTTTGAAAGGTTTTCACGATGACTATTTTATTAGGAAGGATCCAAAAGATGAAGGACGAGTGCTTTTATCAATAGTCTCCATCTCTCTGGTAGGTCTTCATTTGCATGCTTATGATTCATTTCAATGGAGGCTCGAGATTGTTGAAACCATGCAGACCAGAATTTCGTACCGTGTATTCTTTTATTGTCGTGGGTATCAATTTTCGTGGATTGAGGAAAATTTGCATATTCGTGGATGTTTAATTTCTTGTGTTTGGCAATGTCTGCATACATTCCTTTAGAAAATTTATAATTCGTTGAACATCTTAGTTCGTGGTTCGCCTGTACCCACGAAATCCACGAAAATTAGTATCCAACGAATATTAATGCATCCACAGTATGTAATATTTAGTCATCGGCAAATATGTTTTCGTTGATTAATCTAAACAACCGCAAAAAACTCCCAGATGGTGTTAAATAACCCATTTTAGATGTGAAATCAATTCCTCGTTCATCGCATATATAAATATTTTGTTGTTGAAGACTCCTTTGAGACCTTGAGAAGATAAACAGCAATATATCAATTGTTGATATGCTTTGGGCTTTGTCAACTGCGTGTAGGAGTTTTATGTCACGAATAAATACATAATATCATTTCTTAAAAAAAAATATTTATACTGCCTACTTGAATTAATTTTGAAAATGAAAACAGTTACATTTTATTAAACATGTTAAATAATTAACAGAAGTTCTGTCTAATGGTCCATTTATGGATGCATTGCATTAAACAATTATCACTGATTTTCCTAAACTTCAAACATTTGATGCAAAAAAAATCAACAAAAATCAAAATATCTACTTTTTATTTATGGCTTAAAATTAATTTTTTAATACATAGTAGAATAAGAGAACATACTATTGTTTCAGAAAAAGGGTGAAGGTTTGGTACCATTAAAACGTTTAAACCCGCTGCATTTGTTTCACCTGTTCTAAGTCAGGAATCTGATGTTCAGTAGTTGTCGTTTGTTGATGTGGTTCATAAGTGTTTCTAGTTTCTCGTTTTTTATATAGATTAGACCGTTGGTTTTCCCGTTTGAATGGTTTTACACTAGTAATTTTTGGGACCCTTTATAGCTTACTGTTCGGTGTGAGCCAAGGCTCCGTGTTGAAGACCGTACTTTGACCTATAATGGTTTACTTTTATAAATTTTGACTTGGATACTCATACCACATCTTCTTATATCTATATAATATTATGTTTGTTTCTGACACTCATGAACACTATTATAATCAATATCGAAATTGACCGTTTGTGAATTTCACAGACGAAAAATTTAATTGGCATAAGTTCTAACCTCTTATCAGAACTGTCAGAATAATGTGTCATAGAACTGTTCTAGTGTACACCTGTCCAAAAACTTTCTAGTGTAGAACTGTCAAAATATGTTCTCGACTCGAACTGTTCAAAATTGCTCTGGCATCTGTTCTTGGGTTAAACTGTCTAAACTGTTCTAGGATAGGACTGTCTACAACTGTTCTAGAATAGGACTGTCTACAACTGTTCTAGAATAGGACTGTCGATAATTGTTCTAGGATAGGACTGTCTAGAACTGTTCTAAGAGTAGATGATCTTCTGTCGGAAACTATTCAAAGGTGTCAGAAGGATTGGTATATATATTTTTCTATACATAAAACTCATCAAAGATATCAGGCTTATAATTTTATACGCCAGACGCGCGTTTCGTCTACACAAATATCATCGAATAAAAAAATGTCAAATAAAGTACAAGGCATCGAGGGCCAACAATTCTAAAACAGTTCTCTGGACATTTTATTATGTAAGATGTAAAAACTGATTAAAACTGTAGGTAGACGGTTTTTGTTCCAAAATATTTTCAACTAATGGACAAAGATTTATTTCATGAACGAATTATGATCAAAAAAAAAAAAAAAGCTTACCAGTCGGCTTTTTATTTTATTTTACAGTCATTTTACCAACAAAACCATTACAGGTGTCTGATATAATGACCTTTACAAGCAATTTATTTGATTCAAGCGCCACTGACGAATCATTCAAGATACCCAGCTTATAATTTAGTACGCAGACGTGCGTTTTGTCTACGTAACACTCGTCAATGGCACTTGCATCATACAGTTAATAGGTAAAATCAAAAACTATTTAATATATAACAATATCTTTTAAGAATTACTTATGAATGTTATTCAATAGGAACACACTGCATTCCTGAAGAATCAAGAACATCATGTAGTTGATATGTCCCTTGGTGGCCCCCAAACCAACACGTTTTTGATCACAGCCGTTGTCCATAATTCAACCATGGTAATCAAACTTACAATCTTTCATCTTGGATTATGTGCTTTTTCTATGTCCATTTACTTACAATCTTTCATCTTGGATTATGTGCTTTTTCTATGTCCGTTTACTTACAATCTTTCATCTTGGATTATGTGCTTTTTCTATATCCATTTTGTTTTTCTTTGTTGACATAGTTGTTTGTATTTATAGTGATTAAGATCATAACACAATGTTGAATGCTCTTCCAACATTTTTGACATTTTTATCCTTTATGTGTGTTATTTTTGCTCACACATTGCTGTCAATATAATGGAATTCTATGCGACTGTCTTACAAGTAAGAGATTTAGCTAGCTGTAAAACCAGATTTAATCCACCATTTTCTACATAAGGAAATGTCTGTACCAAGTTAGGAGTATTACAATTGTTTTCTATGCGTTTGATTTGTTTGACCATTTGATTTTGCCATTAGATAAAGGACTTTCTGCTTTTAATTTTCCTTGTAGTTCGAAATTTTTGTTATTTACGTTTTTCAGTAAATTGTGTAAATTATCTAACCTTCTGTAGGTAAATGATCTAATCAAAATGTATAGAAATGTAGAAGTTTTCAGTGACAGGAACTTTTCTATACGAACCGTTGGCATTAACAGAATCTTATGGATAAATTGGAAAAAAAATATCAACTAGTTGTTAGATTTCGAATCAACTCCGCGCCTGTTCAGCTCCAATCTCCATTATACTATAGACATCTGGAATGTAGCTAATGAAATAAAATAAAATCCTTCCGGATTGTTTATTTGATTCTAATTAAGAAGTGATCAGACCTTACATATAAGCTGCGGTTTTTACTTGAACTATATTATAATCAAGGCATACCGGACATTATATGAAGCCATCAAAAACTTTAAATGACTATAGTGGGTAGTCTACTTATGTTATGTCCGTTCCAAGGTTTCATAGAGCTATGCAATTGCATTTCAATTAACAATAAAAATTACATTAAGAAGATCCTCTTGCTACTTATTGCTCTTTTTTAAACATTTGTTTTAGCCATATATTGATGTCCTTTTTAGGAACTATTATTAACCGTCACGGCGTTTGTTCGTCAATAGATTGTGCTAAGTAACCTTTACAGATTAATGAGGGTCGGAGTAGGGGATCCTTCATTTCTTTAATAATCTTAATTGTATTATATCATTTTCTCTGTTTTGTAACTATTTTGCCCATTAATCTCTATTCTTAATATTTTAACACCCCATTATTCTCTATTCTTCATTTTTTTGCCTATTTTTCTCTATTCTTGAATCTTTCGACCTTTACTCTGCACTCTTTGTCCTTTATTTTCTATTCTATATCCTTTCCAGACCCTCATTAATGGTATAATACAATTCAATACAAAACACTTGTTCTTTTGTATAGTGGAATTAGATTGCCATCATAATTGATAGTAGTTTGATTGATCAGCTAATGATAATATCCCAAGTTAAATCTTTGACAATTTTGTTTGTGATTTTTCCTCATTAAAATGCATAATGCGACAATTGTTAATCTGAAACAGGGAATAATCAGGTAAACGCTTACATATGTGAACGACAATTAAAAATACACCACCCATTTTGATCTTAATTCTAGGTCCAAATTAAAGTCTTTAGTAACTTTTAATATTGGTATTGTTCAACGCATTTAAATATTTAAATCTATTCCATATTACTGGAAAAAAAGATTGAAGTTATTGAAAAGATGGAAGATGGTTAAGGGGAGATAGTAGGAGATGTTTTCCCGTATTCTCGAAAATTAAAGCTTTCTTTCACGGATCCCGAAAAAACATAATAATTAATTTCCTACTTCTGATATGTATAAATCCCGAATTCCTACAAAATTAAAGCTAAACTGCGACGTCCCGAAAAAGGTTCCTTATGCTCCTCTTATTAAGGTTTGGTTTCTAATATATTTCAGTTCAGCGTATTGTTTCAGTATAATTTTATTGCATTGTTCTCTTGCTTTTAACGTGAAATAATAAAATGATGCAATATTTTGTCATATTTAAATTGAATTTCTAATCCACGTTGTAAAGTTATCTTCAGTTGAAAACAAAAAAGAAGTTAAAAATTTGGTTTTGGATACATTTCACTATGGTTTGGACAATAAAATATGAATGTTTATCAGTTTAAACCAACGGATCAAGCACATATGTCAGTGCAATTTTTTTTTTTCATTTACAGATTAGTGTTTTATTTAATTGTGTATAGTAATGTACACAAGAGTGTTTTTTTTAACGTTGTTTTCCATCTTTTATTTGTTTTCAGTAGTCAGGATTTTACAATACCCTAACAATCACCACCTGATGTTTTTTTGGGTAACATTGAACAATATATGTACAAGACTATCCATTCTATTTTTTTAAATACATATCCATTATACAAGAATATAGTTACTGAAAAAAAGGCTGCTGAAACTCACACTTTCATTGACTACTAACACACAGTCACTGCAATCTTACCATTAGTTTGCATTTAGGTCTACACATCAGGTTAGCAAACGTCAGGTTAGCATTGCCTCAAACTATTAGCAGAGACCATCTTAGTTTTGAATACTAAAATTAACATGTAGTGAGTGTGTTTCTATTTGTAATTACAAAAATCATCGTTTTATTAAGATATCTGCAAGCGGTACTATTTACAACACTGAGAAAAACACTATCAGTTTGGAGCCAGTTATTACAAAAAAAAAAAAAAAACACATGTTAAGATAATATTCAGTTTTATTGATTTCTATTTCTTTCTTTTCATACCTGAAACGTTGTGCGCATTGTTATACGATATGACACAGAGCTATTAAAACAAAATACACTCTGGATTATCAATATTGTAGTACGATAATTTATCGATATGATTGCCATCTCTTAGAACTGTATACCTTATAGCTACAATCAAATATAAAGGAAATTGTGTCATATTTCACAACTAGAATTGTGAGAATTGTTTGCTTCAGAAATGAAATATACTCGTATTCAATGAGACAATAGGCTATTGAGAAAATATTGTAAAGAAATATTGTCATCATTAAATTTAATATAATAATATAAATCAAGTTCAACTATTAAAATCAGTTGCATTATTGCAAATATTAATGCACTTTAGTTATTGAATGGGGTAAACGCACGTTCTAATATGTCATATTTTCCTTTCCGTCATAGCTGATATTTTTGTAATAAATTTTGATTAGATTCAGTTTTGTGTTCAATACTATAAGTAAAGTTACTCTTTGTGATTTTTTTTTATCTATTTTTGCAAATCTTTTTGTTGACATAATTGTAACACTGATAATATGACAGACAGAACAATACTTTATTCATTGTCGTTATCTTTTCATAGTCATATACAATTGTTGTACCCTGTACTTCTAATGTAAATACAAATTCATTTATTAAACCTTTTGTTTTGCAAAAATATAGCGTACCACTTTCTGTTAAAGTAGAGTTTAAAGTGTATAATATAATTGTAATTTGATGTGTTTGCCCTCAAAGCGTTAGAAACTCATTCCTAGTGAATCACATACTATAGCATAAATGTAAAAATGTATTCCTTTTACACATTGTTTTTTTTTTTTTTTTTTTTTAGTAAGTCATACTTTATTGATATTTTGACATTTGTTAGTGAATACATCAAATACCGGTACCTTATCCCGGCCTCGTTAACTGTTAGTGGTATATAATCAATTTGGTTAGTACTTGTTAGTTTATTTTATCTGTAATATATACATTTATAAATTATAATATATCCAACTAATACATTATCAATATAGAATGATCCATATATTTGAATAGAATAGAAAAATAAAAGAATAAATAAATAAAAATCACAGAAATTTGGAATTTTGGAAAAAGCAAAAAAAAAAAAAATATATCTTACAGCATTCATAATACAGCTTGCAAAGGATTTTTTTCAATTATTTTCGTACAGGCAATAACTAAGAGGAACATAAATGTAGTTATAAACATAGACAAAACATCAAGCATACATATAAAACAACATATAACAGTATTAAATCATAACATAGATGGTGATGTGGATAAGGTAAAGAAATGTAAGTGAAAGTAATTTCCGGTACACAATGTACCTATTTTTGTATAAAAAATTATTCTTTTAATATTGGAAGCCAGGGTCCCAGCAGATATTGGCCATATGAAAAGGGTTTCTTTTAAAAATATATTCTTTTCTAGTGCAAGAGATTCTTTGAGGTAATTTTAAGTCCTGTAAAATTTACCTTATTTTCACAGAGTTTTGTTCTATAAATATAGAATTTTGTAAGGAGTATTATTAAGTTTTTATCATATTATTTCCTTCGTTACCTAAATTTCCAAATAAAATAATATCTATATTAAATGGAATTAATATTTGTGTTTGGTTATAAATCCAATCACCAAGTCTAATCCATAAATCTGAAATTTTATAGCATGTCCAAAATATGTGCTCAATATCTTCAGTAGCTTCATTACAGAAAGTACATTTATCTGTTTGTTTTATCTTAATTTTGAATAAAAATTCATTTGTGCCTATGATTCTGTGTACTATTCTGTATTGGAACCAATGAAGTTTAGAGCTTTTGTGGTGTAGAAAGACATATTATGCACTTTTTCCAATCAAATTTTTGTTTAATCTTAGAGACCATTTATCTTCACAGCTAGGCCTTGTACTATTTTTTCTAATAAAACATTGTACATATCTTTTGACCCTTTATTTGATAAAAAAATGTTCTTATGTTATTTGGAAGAATTGGTCCATGAATTTTATAACGATTGTCTATAGAGATATTATGTTTAAGAGAATTTTGATATTATTTTACTGCTGATATAACCCCATTATAAACTAGAAAGTTAGATTTAATTTCATAAATATTTTGCATTGCTCAAAAGACATTAATTTTCCTCATTATCTACCAGATCATTAATCAACAAAATACCGTTATCAGCCCAGTCTTTATAGAAAACAGATGCGTTACCTATTTTAATACTTCCATTTTTCCAAAGTGAGTCTGTTAAAAATTCTTCTTCATTTTTTGGTATAAGTTTATTTTGCATTTCTGTCCATGCTTTAAAAACCTCTTTCCAAAAGGGGTTTTTACATCTGTTTGGTGGACCTAGAAATACTAGGTTTTCAATATTAATATTTTCTGTGCTTTCTATTAGCTTTTTGAGTTTTGTATTGTTTTTAGCAACCGTCGGACCCATGTTAGTTTTAACCCTTTAATATATTCTTCAATATCTAGCATTTTCAGCCCCCAAATTTATATTCCAGACATAATATTTCTTTTAATCTTGTCAGGCTTGTTTTCCCAAATAAATGAATATATTGTACTTATAAGTTGTTTAATAGTAGTATAGCATGGTGCTTGCAATGTTAAAACAGATGATTTAATTTTGAAATAATTAGTGTCTTGATAATTGTTATCTTTCCCACTGGAGTTAGTGTTTGTTTAGACCAAATATTAATTATATTTTCAATTTCTTTTATTTTAGGATAATAGTTCAAAGATTCCATTTTACACATTGTGGCTAAGATGGAGAGTTGTCTTATTGGCAATCATACCACATCTTCTTATTTCTATTCCCTTCATGGAATATTCAAGTCTTTGGTATCACCATTGTCCTGTCTGATGTGTGCGATTTGTCATCGTGTAGAAGTTCTGACTTCAGAAATTTTATTTACAATTTTGGCTTTGTCGAAATGCAATACAAACTTTTACTTATAACCATATATAGATAAATGGAGATCTTATGTAATTGTAAGAAAATACGGTTGCCATCTCGAGATGACTTGAGACGAACTGCATATCAAATATAACAGAAATATTACCCCTTACACCCCCTAAAAAAAAACAAAAAACATAAAAAAAAACAAAAACAAAAACAAAACAAAAAACAAAAACAGAAAAGTAGTAGCAAATTCTATGATTGTTCATATACCTAGACATTTAAATTTGATAAATTTGAAAATATGACTGACGTGATATCATGTTTTCCACTCTAGCATCACGGAAGAATCATTAAATATCGAATTGCGCATCGCATCTGGTCAGTAAAATTGATACCATTCATGTTATAAATTTCTAGGTTATTTTCTTAAGGTTTTAGATGGGTAACTCTTTCATTGATATATTCCTCTCATCTTTTAATCTTCATATCAACTTATGTAAAGACACCTGTTTGATAGATCAAATGGAAATATTTCATTACAAATCTCAATGTTGTATCATGTTTATGTAGTAGAGAAAAGGTGTATTCTTAATGCAGCTGCATTGAGACACTTGCTGATTTAAAATACTTTTGATGTGACATTAATAGTACCTAATTGATTACTGTGGTAAAAGCACCCGGTAATACATAATCCCCAAATGTATTAAAATGTGATTTCAACAAAAAAGATGAAGTCTTTTTTTCATGTTAAAACATATAAGTACCCGTTAAATCAAAACATTTATACTTGCAGGGTTTCGACAAAAAAAATTTAACTTAAAGTCATTCAAAAATAATTGACTACAAACCAGGACATTTCTGATTAGATTATGTCTTGTACTAAAAAGTACTGGATTTTACCAGTGAACTTTCTTTTATTCATAATCCCATATAAAACATTATATTACAACATACAAATCCTGACAATCACTGTCAATGTAAATGAACAATATCATTTGAATTACTATTACTGTGAAAGTTCACTTTGTCAAAGATGCAGTTTCTGTGTTTTTGCGTACGACATAATGTTACATAAGATACTTTCAAAGAAATGACATTTTAATGATATAAAATGTCTGCTTTAATAGATTGGTTAAGCCAATGAAGAGTCAATATGATCTGTTTTTTTTCTTCGAATTAGCAACACTTATCTTTAAAAATACAATATTTCTTAATTTCATTTCTGACTCATTAATACTCGTATTTAAAAAATGAAAAAAAAAGAAAAAATAATAATGTAATATTCATAATTGCTTTTTTTGCTTTGGTAAAAGTAAGATCATACCAATTGTATGTAGATATAAGAGAAAAGATATTGCATTTAATAGAAAATGTAAAACAATGAAGTAGATTGGATACTGGCTTGTTTAACTTGTAAAACTTCATATCATCAAAAAAATTCTTAAAAAATGTGTTACAGTTATATATCAACAATGTTTTTTTTGTCAAATACTCCTTTCAGACCATACAAAATAATCTGTTTATTGGCCAGATTTTGTGACATTTGAAAGTTAAGACTTTACAAATATGAAGTCATTATAAAAGTATGATACTTCGTTTCATGTCAAAGCATTATTCATCAATTATACACTTTGACAGGTGTATAGACATAAGAAATTTTATTTGGTATTTGAATTGATCTTCCAACTATTTTGATTCGAGCGCCACCGATGAGTCTGCTGTAGACGATACGCGTGATTGGCGTTCCAAAGATAAGTCTGATATATTTGATGAATTTTAACACTATATTTACTTTGTATTAAGACAAGGATATGTAGTATGATTGCGAATAACCACAACAGAAACGTTATAGTCAGCTATACAAATCTCGACATGACAAAATTCGAAACAATTCAAAGGGAAAAACAACGGCACGATTTTTGACAAATCAGTTAAAGAAAAGCAAATATGACAGACAGCAACCAATAACAATCACTGAATTATAGGCTTTACTTAAGCTATACACATAACGAAATGGCGGAGTTTGACTGGCTTGAAATCTCAAGAAACTATTGAATTCATGCCACATATTCATCATGTTCATGCTCCTGTATCATTATCAATAAGCGTGTATGCAGACTTTTGTAAAACCACGAAATGATAATACATTTTCCTCAATCCACGAAAATTGGTACCCATGAAAATAAATAATCCACAGTACTTAGTGTTTTTGGCGTATGCCGTATTATAAAGTTTTATTTTTCTTAAATTGTTACTTGAATAATTTGGTGTTGATTGTAGATCTTTGACAGTTTCTATTTAGTTTATTAGAAACTTTGTTTTTGACACTAAACTATGAAGAGATTGACATATTGCATAAGCACATGTCTATAATTGCTATTTCTGATATTGTGTTGTCCTCTAAATGTCGTTTGATTGTTTGTGTCTTCTGATTGATGTCTAATTGACGTTTAACCTATATATATATGTTTTTCCCCCCAAGAGTGACTGGGAATAGAAATATGGTCACCATTGGTCTTCCTCCGACCGGCAGTAAAACCCTCGCCAAAGTGGGCCTCAGTTTGTCTGTGCGGGATGTACAAAATCGCAGCCACGTCCGGTCAGAATTGGGACGTTAAATCCGATGTCTTGTGTAAAGAGATTGACACGTTCATTGCACGTTAAGAACCCTTGCAACAACTCTTAGAGGGGTCTGTAGGTAGCCTTAGGTAGGCTTAACTTTTGTCCCTATCCAATATACCCTCATTTTCCCGTTGCAGTCCACATTTCCCCGACCTTCATCCCGGACGGCCTCTTTTACGGGACCTACCTATTTTGTTTATTGCTAATTAGTTCGCGTCCTGAACATGCAGAAAATATTGGCCACTGGACGTTAAGCAACCACTAATCAATCAATCTACGTGTCTTCATATATCCTAATGGCCAAATATTTATCAAAGATAGATTAGCATGTATCAATCATTAAAGAACAAAAATACGAAATATATAGCCCAGGTGACTGAAAGGAAAGTAATTCAAATTTTATAATTTTTATGGTTTGCTTTCCATTCATGATAAAATTATTTGACATGAAACTCAATTATCACCGATACGTGTTGATTTCAAATCACACGTTACGCTCGTGTATGTTCTTACAACTGTTGATGCATTAAATTCCATTGATACTATTTTCGTGGATTGCGGAAAATTGATGAAAATTTAGATCCTTGATTCATGTTTACCCACGAAATCAACGGGAATTGGTACTTAACGATATTAATGAATCAACAGTATACAGACATCATGACCAAAGTTTGGTCCTTTCAAAAAAATCTGTTACAACAGAGTTATGAGGAAGAACGACTGAAATTAATACTTCATAAGTTTTGCGGTAACTATAAAGGATCGGTAGACCGATACGGCATGTCTCAACTCAATATCGAAATATTCCCACAGTCGCATATTCAAGAATGAACGTATAATCTGTAATTTTACGGATTGTGTCCTATTCTTGATTATGACGAACATTTTGACAAGTGGTGCATGCATATCATGTTGACGCACTCAGTGTTGCAAACTACGATCCGTATATTTATTTATATTTGTTACCTATCATATTATCAATGCTATTCTAGTTAGTTATTTGAAGTATTCTTCCAGTCAAATATGAGGTAGTTTTGAAATTAGTAGTTCTGTTCTGTCATTATGTTTGTATATATTTTTTTTAATTTAATGTATTATCCCCTGATGTGCAGAGATGGGTTCCATAGGCCAGACCCTCGTTAATTGTATAATACAATTCAATACAAAACACTTGTTCTTTTGTACAGTGGAATTAGATTGCCATCATAATTGACAGTAATTTGATTGATCAGCTGATGATAAGATCCCAAGTTAAATCTTAGACAATTTTATTTGTGATTTTTCTCATTAAAATGCATGTTGCAAAACTTATTAATCTGTAACAGGGAATAATCAGGTGAACCCTTACACATGTGCATGATAATTAAAAAATACACCACACATTTAATTTTGATCTTAATTTTAGGTCCAAAATTAAAGTCTTGAGTAACTTGCAATATTGGTATTGTCCAACGCATTAAAATATTTAAATATATTCCATATTTGTGAAGAAAAAAAAGTTATTGAAAAGATGGAATATGGTTAAAGGGAGATACTAGGAGGTGTTATACCGTACTCCCGAAAATTAAAGCTTTCTTTCACGGATCCCGAAAAAAATAATCACTTATTCCCGAGTCCCGATATGTATAAATCCCGAATTCCCGTAAAAATAAAGGCCAAATACCGACATTCCGAAAAAGTTCCTTCCTCCCCTCTTAGTAAGGTTTAGTTTCTTTGACGTTTACTATAAATATATTTTAGTTCAGTGTATTGCATCAACATGTTCAATATGATTATATTGCACTGTTCTCCTGCTTTTAAAATGTCGTTATATTTTGTCATATAAAGTTGAATTTCTAATCCACATAGTAAAGGTATCTTAAGGTGAAAACAAGAAAAAGTTAAAATTTTGGTTTTGGACACATTTCACTGTTGTTAGGGTCAATAAACTGTGAATGTATATCAATATAAACCAACGGATCAAGCATATATGTTAGGGCAATATATTTCTCATTTATGGTTTAGTGTTTTATTTAATTGTGTGTAGTAATGCATTAGAACCGAACACAAGCAATACAGCCGAAGAAGCAAATAATCTTTCTAGAAAAGATTTGATTGATTGATTGCTGGTTGCTTAACGCACGCTAGAAGAGAGAGAGAGGCAAATATACAGAAGGGGTATTCAAACTCATAATTCGAAAACAAACTGACAATGCCAAGAAAAAAACCCGAATAATGATCAAAAGACAAACAACTGTATACAAAACACAATATTGAAAAATAAAGACTGAGCAACACGAACCCACCAAAAACCGAGGGTGATAGAACACACATAAAGATTTCATGTCGTTAAACAATGTATGTAACGAGTGTCCTGAGCTAGCATTTTGTTATCTATTTTACAAAGTAATGCATCATTTAAATTCATATCAAATAAGGCTACTTTTGATCTTACCTTCAAATCAAAATGAAATAGGATACATCATAGCAGACAGGGAATCATTTATCGTGTAAACAACAGATTACACAACTAGACCAACAAACAACAGCAAAATAATACACAACGTCAAATGAACATTGCCTCAAATAATTAACAGAGACCATCCTGGTTTTCAGTACTAAAGTAAATATGTAGTTTGTGTGTATCTATTTGTGATTACACAAATCATCATATTATTTCGATATATGCAAGAGGTATCAGTGACAACACTGAGGACATTGTAGCAGTTTGAAGCGAGTTATTTAAAAACTTATCCAATTATTAAAATAATATTCAGTTTTTAATTCCTCTTTCTTTCTTTTTATACTTGCAACGTTGTGCGCATTGTTATACGATATAACACAAAGCTATTAAATCAAACTAAACTCTGCATTGTCAATATTGTAGTACGATAATTTATCGATATGATTGCCATCTCATAGGACTATATACCCTATAGCTACAATCAAATATAAAGGAAATTGTGTCATATTTCACAAATAAAATTCTGAGTGTTGTTTGCTTCAGAAATATAATATACTCGTATTCAATGAGACAATAGGCCAACGAGAAAATATTGAAATATTGTCATCATTGAATTTGATATAAAAGCAAATTAAGTTCAAATATTGAAATCAGTCGCATTATTGCAAATACTAATGCACTTTAGTAATTGAATGGGATAAACGCACATTCTAATATGGCATATTTTCCATTCCGTCATATTTAATGTTTTTGTAGTAAATGTTGATTAAATTCAGCTTTGTAATAAATACTGTAAGTAAAGTTACTTTTTGTGAATTTTGTTATTTATTTTTGCAAATCTTTTGTTTACATAATTGTAACACTGATAAGAAAACTAAACCATGATACATTCATTGTCGTTATCTTTTCATAGTCATAGATAATTGTTGTAACCTTGTACTTCTAATGTAAATACAATTTCTTTTCTTCCTAGTGAATCACATACTCTTGCATAAGCATAAAATGTATTCCCTCCATGTAATATTCAAGTCTTTGGTATCACCAATGACCTGTCTGATGTGTGTGATTTGTCATCGTGTAGAAGTTCTGACTTCAGATTTTTTTTTTACAATTTTGGCTTTGTCAAAATGCAATACAAACGTTTACTTATAACCATACATAAATAAATGGAGATCTTATGTAGTAGTAAAAAAAATACGGTTGCCTTCCCCAGATGACTGGAGACAAACTGCATATCAGAAGTTTAACCTTTGATCTGATCCTAAACCCTCCCCTCCCCTAAAAAAAAAAAAAAAAAAAAAAAAAAAAAAAACAAAAACAAAAAAACAAAAAAAAAAAACAAAAATAAAAAACTAGCAGCGAATTAAATTTAAAAATATTTCTAACGTGATATTATGTTTTGGAATCTAGCATCACGGAAGAACCATTAAATGTCGAATTGCGCATCTCATCTGGTCAGTAAAATTGATACCGTTCATGTTATAAATTTCTAAGTTATTTTTTAAGGTTTTAGATGGGTTGCTCTTTCATTGATATATTCCTCTCATCTTTTGAATCTTCATATCAACTTATGTAAAGACACCTGTTTGATAAATCAAACGGAAATAACTCATTACAAATCTCAATGTTGCATCATGTTTATGTAGTAGAGAAAACGTGTATTCTTAATGAAGCTGCATTAAGACATTTGATGATTTAAAATACTTTTGATGTGACATTATAAGAACCTAATTGATTACTGTGGTAAAGGCACCCGATAATACATAATCCCCACTTGTATTAAAACATGATTTCAATTAAAAAAAGATGATATCTTGTTTTCATGTTAAAACATATAATTCCACGTTATGTAATAATGCTGTATTTTGATTGGATGAGAGAAATGGTATTTTTCACATATTTTTTATATATTGAGATTTTTTTTTCTCTGCCGGTGTATTTGTCATTAGGGAATTCCATGTGCCGGGGTATTTCCTAACGGCTCTGGAAATTTGTTTACCTCTCAACCGGTATTTTGGCAAATACCCCTTGTAAGCATGATATATTTGTATACAAGTACTCGTCAAATCAATACATTAATACTTGCATGCTTTCGACAAAAAAATATTTAACTTAAAGTCATTCAAAAATAATTGACTAAAAACCAGGACATTTCAGATTAGATTATGTCTTGTACTAAAAAGTACTGGATTTTACCCGTAAACCTTCTTTTATTCATGATCCCATATAAAACATTATATTACAACATACAAATCATGACGATCACTGTCTATGCAAATGAGCAATATGACAGATGACACGTGTTGAGCAAGATCGGCATTCCATTTCTTCTGCGCACCTGCTATCATTTGAATTACTATAACAAATACTGTAAAAGTTCACTTTGTCAAAGATGCAGTATCTATGTGATTGCGTATGACATAATATTACATAAGATACTTTCATAGACATGACATTTTAATGATAGAAAATGTCTGCTTTATTAGATTGGTAAAGCCAATGAAGAGTCAATATGATCTGTTTTTTTCTTCGAATTAGCAACATTTATCTTTAAAAACACAATATTTCGTAATTTCATACAAAGCTTAGTCTGACTCATCAATACTCGTATTCAAAAAACTTAATTAATGTAATTATAATAATTGTTTTTTCTTGCTTTGGAAATAGTAAGATCATAGCAATTTTATGTCGGTATAAGAGAAAAGATACTGCATTTAATAGAATATGTAAAACAATGAAGTAGATTGGATACTGGCTTGTTTAACTTGTAAAACTTCATATCGTCAAAATAGTTCTTTAGAACTGTGTTACAGATAAATATCAACAATGTTTTTGTTTTATAAAATACTCCTTTCGACCATACACAATAATCTGTTATTGGCCAGATTTTGTGACATTTGAAAGTAAAGACTTCACAAATACGAAGTTTCCTATATTTGTTTGTTAAATGCATTATAAAAGTATGATACTTCGTCTCATATCAAAGCATTATTTGTCAATTGTACACTTTGACAGGTGTATAAACATAAGCAATTTGAGTTTCGTATTTGAATTGGTCTTCCAATTGTTTTGATTCGAGCGCCACCGATGAGTCTGCTGTAGACGATACGCGTGTTTGGCGTGATGAATTTTCGCACTCAATTAGCTTTGTACTAAGACAAGGATGTGTGGTATGATTGTCAATGAGCACGACCCAAACCTTATAGTCAGCTATACCAGTCTCGACATGACAAAATGTGAAGCAATTCAAACAAGAAAACCAACTTTTATGACAAAGCAGTTAACGAAATTCAAATATATAGACAGCAATAAACGACAACCACTGAATTATAGGCTGTACATAGGACAGGCACTTAAAGAAATGGCGGAATTTTACTGGCTTAAAATCTCAAAAAACTATAAAATTCCCGCCACATATTCCTGATCCTGTATCAATTCAGGTGGATTAATATCATGTAGGTACACATTTTCTATAAATGTGCATGCAGACTTTTGTAAAACCACAAAATCAAATATCTGTCAATATTCATTTTTTCCTTAATCTACGAAAATTAGTACCCACGAAAACAAATAATCCACAGCACTTTGTTTTTGTTTTTTTTTTTGGCGTATGCCGCATTATTAAGTTTTAGGTGTTATTTAATTGTTAATTCAATATTTGGGTCTTGATTGTATATCTTTAACAGTTTCTGTTAAGTTTATTAAAGAACTTGTTTTAGACTCTAAACTATGTAGAGATTGACATATTGCATAAGCATATGTCTTTTATTGCTATTACTGTTATTGTTTTGTCCTCCAAATGTCGTTTTATTGTTTGTGTCTTTGGGTTGATGTCTATAGGACGTTTAACCTATATCTACTTGTATTCATATATCCCAATGGCCAAACATTTATCAAAGTTAGATCAGTACGCATCAACCATTCAAGAATAAAAATATGAAATATATAGATCAGTTGAACAAAAGAAAATTAATTCGAATGTTTATAATTTTAATGCCATGATTTCCATTCATTATACAATTATTTATATAACTCAATAATCACAGAAACACGTTGATTTCAAATCACGCGTTACGCTTATGCATGTTCATACTACTGTGCATATATTTATGTTCGTGAGTATTAATTTTCGTCGATTGCGGAACATTATGTTTTCGTGGAAATTTGATTTCATTATTTTGCCAAAATCTACATACAAGCCTAAAGACTTGGATGAACATTTGAACATTTGAATCCTTGATTCATTTTTACCCACGAAATCACAAGAAATTGTATGTTACGAATAAAAATGATTCAACAGTATACGGACATCATGATTAGGGTTTGCTCCTTACATAAAAACCTGCTATAACATGGTTTTGAGGAAGAACGACTGAAATTGACACTTCATGAGTCTTACAGTCACCATCACGATTCGGTGGACAAATACAGCATGTCTTCACTCACTATTGAAATGTTTGTGCAGTCGCAGATATCAGAATAAACATATAATCTGAAATGTTACCGATTGTGTCCTTTTCTTGATTGTGACATTTTGACATGTGGTGGATGCATATCATGTTGATGCACTCAGTGTCGCAAACTACGTTGTCTACATTGATCAATATTTGTTACTTAGCATATTATCAATGTTATTGTAGTTAGTTATTTGAAGTATTCTTCCAGTAGGAGGTGGATTTGAAATTATTAATTCTGTTCTGTCATTATGTTTGTGTATGTGGTTATTCTTAAAGTTAACGTATTAACTGTATTTGGCCTTTTAAACTTTTTTGATTCGAGCGTCACTGAGAGTCTGTTGTAGACGAAACGCGCGTCTTGCGTGCACATTTTAATCCTGGTATCTATGATGAGTTTATATACCTTGTTGTGCAGAGATGGCTTCCATAGGCGTATCATGGTATCCAATTAAATTTCTATGTATATATTGTATAAACTAAACTACATGTAACAGTGCCAATGATTTTTCCACTCTAAAATTCAATTTATTTTCTATTGTCTAAAAGAACTAGATTCAAGCCAACATATCTTATATGACCTGTGTTCTACTTGTCATATACCAACAAATACTTTATTGGCAAACACAGCACCAAAATGTATCTATTCCAGTGAAATAATAGATTTAATGATATATTATTTATAGTCATCTGAAACAAATTATGTTTATTAATGGGATGTCGATTATATGATATAAGTATTATAATTTAAAACTCAATGTTAAAAGAACAAATATAGATTCTAGGATTGCTCCAAAATATATAGGCATAAATGCCTGAATAAGACATCGTGATAATAGATAATGCATTAAAATGGTTTATTAATACAACATAACAATACATTAATTGCAACATACAAAACATTTCCATTCCTAAAACTAGTATCATTCTCTATCTATGGATCAAAGAATGTGTGTGATATACAGAATATTTATAAATGAACTGTTTACAAAATTTTGAATCGTTCAATTTACTAAGGAATATAATACTTTAGCTGTATCTGGCATACCCTTTCGAAATTTTTGGTCCTCAATACTCTCCAACTTTGTACTTGATTTGACCTTTTAAATTTTCTATTCGAGCATTTCTGATTTGTAGTTTGTAGACGACATGCTCATCTGCTTTACACAGTTATATGCCTGGTATCTGTAGTGAGTTATTTACAACCTGTCAAGCTGTAGATTGTGATACCAATTTATTTCATTAGAATATTCGGCCCTGTTCTACTGTTTTTTACTTGATGAAATTCGTTTTGGAAACACACAGTGTGGTTCGGATTCACATAAAAAGCATTAACTTGTCTAACTTGTGGTTTGTCTGTATCCTTTAAGGAGGTAAATCTTGGTTAAGGGACATGCAATTTAAATATTAATGGTACTTGTGTCAACCATAATACATAAATATATATTCGAAGCTTCTAGGAAACACAAATCATTTGAAGAAAAAGCATGATGGAAAAGGATTTCTTTTCCAACGATATACTGATTGAAAGAGTTGATTCCCGTAACCCAGTTCTAATCTAATCTAATGAGATTAAGCAAGCTATAAAACCAGATTTAACCCACCATTTTCTTCGGAAAATGCCTTTACCAAGGCAGGAATATGACAGTTGTTTTTCACTCGTCACATTGATTGATGGCGTTTGATTTTGTCAGTTTTAATGGACTTCCCCTTTTTGAATTTGTCTTGGAGTTAGGTATTTTTTATATATGTTTTTCCTTCATATATTGTCTATGATTTAGAATTCAATCATGCTAAATTTTACAAATAGTTTGTTTTCCAGTCTTAATAAGAATACAGAAAAAATTAAATAAATAAAAGCAACAGAATAATTGCATAAAATGTGATAACTACTTCTGGGTCGATACCTCTAATAGTGGACTGTTAATCCTCAGCCAAGTAGTTAAGTACTTTAGTACTGGCAAGAACATACGGATAATCTATTTATCTGTTACCAAACATAGGAAATCACTTGACATTAAGAAATGTTTCTCCCTCGTGCATATCATAGATTGTATATCTTCAATCATTTTCGTTAATATCAACTCGTCGACGTTTTTCTTAGTTTTGTTTTAAATTTTCGCATCGGGAATCAATGAAGAAACATTAATTGTTGAAATGAACATTTGGTGCAGTTACATTAGTACCTTTTAAAGTTATTGCATCCATGATACTGTATTTTCAAATGTTAAAAACGGGAGACTTAACGTAACAGAAATGGTCAATATATTCAGTAGAACAAATTAAATATTGTTCGTTATATTGATAGTTGTTAGAATCTTCAACGATAATCTTAAAGCTAATGCTATTAGAGGCTTGCTGTAAATTTAGGTGGCAATCTTTAATATTCTTCGAGTAACATTTCAAACGTGTTGTGTGTCTTGTAGAGGACATACGCAGTAAAAAATGAAAACAACACGTTGTAAATGTCATACGTCCGAAGCGCTTTTCCGTAAACGCAATAAAATAAAAAAGATCTTGAAATATCCCGGTACATTAATAAAATATATGTCCAAAAATAATTTCGTCATCATAACAACTTCAAATACCTGATTGTTGTTTCTTCAAAATACATTCTATATTATTTTATCTGTAATAAAATCATTCTGTTTCAAGCTGAAAGTAAAGTATATGAGGGCAACCAAATGTTCTACCTTTAGAACAGTCATTGGTTCCATAACTGGCGGAATGAGGAATGCATGACCAATCAGGTTATTGTATGGAAGCCTAGGGATCGGATTTAAATAGTGAAAAGTAAAATAACAAAAATACCGAACTCCAAGGAAAATACAAAACGGAAAGTCCCTTATCAAATGTCAAAATTAAAAGCTCAAACACATCAAACGAATGGAAAACAACTGTCATATTCCTGACTTGGTACAGAAAATGGTGGATTAAACCTGGTTTTATAGCTAGCTATAAGGTTAATTCTCGTTGCAGTAAAAAATTATAGATTTCACTATAGTACATTGATTTTTAAAGGATTACATAACTTACTATTTAAGATAAATGATGCACAATGTGTAATTTATCGCTGCACTGAGAGTTATATTTATTACATACAGTAATTGTACGACACAATCAATTACTTCATAAACAAATTATGCTTCGTGTATCTAAAAATAACTTAATCTGATAAATCCATAAGCAAACCTAATATTTGTTCGCACTGTTGATTTAATTTATCAAGCGTGACATATCCTGACAGTGTCACTTTATCAATCTAAATCATGATGAACTACCAGTAATATTCTATGGAAAATTGAATTTACCACCATAACTAACTGCGAAGATATTAACAGTTAGAAAAGTGCAGAAGAACCAAATCTTTTTATTAAAAAGTATGCAGACACAGAAAATGGTGTTGATATGCATGCAAAGAGGTTTTGTGTTATCGCTGACTTTGCGTTTAACAGTTGTATATATCATGAACCCGATTAATACAAAGCATTGATCAAAACTCGTAAATCCATTGTCAATATATACAAATCTAGATAAAAAAAATTGAATCTCCTATTATGCATGCATCACCCGTCATGCACACTAAAGTAGCACGTCTCAATAAGAGAAGCAAGATACCTTAGGGATATTCCAACACATAATTCGAAAACAAAGCTGACACTGGCATGTAAACAACAAAAATACAAAACACAACATAGAAAACCTAAGACTGATCAACACGCACCCCTTCCCAAGCCGGGGGGTGATCACAGGTTCTCCAGATGGATTAGCAAATCCGCTCCATATGCGGCAATCGCCGTGGCGCCAATGTTAACAGAAACCTGATAAGTCTAAAACGGTAGGTCACATTCGAGGAAAAGAGGAGGGAATTATGGTAACGACAATTGAAACAAATCCGTCGTCATGTGTGAAACCGATATTCCATAACGGTCTACTGCCTCTTAATAGCGTCTGTCAAAATTTTGAAGGTACGATTTCAACTTCACCACTTGAAACTCTCGGTTTAACAGCTTCCATGTAAGCAGTAATCCTCTATCAAAGGAATAATGAAGGTCAACGATTTCAGGACATAGTTGATTAATTTATAGATGAGACGACCATTCTGGTTCTAAAAATCACGAAAACATGTCACTTGTAGGTTGTGACGCATACATATTGAATCGGTCGAATAATTCGTGAATTTTAAAGATGTGTAGTGTCGACTTAAGATTATCATCATCATTAACCTGTCGAAGAAATTTTGTTTTTTTTATCAGGTGCACACAACTATTTATAAAATTCGTATAGTTTAAACATTTAATAACGAACCGGTTTGTGTATTAATTGAAGGGACAGAGGGTATGTTACTGTTCCGAAATGAGAAGTTGTTTGTTGGAAAGATGAAGTCGTTATGTTTTTTTATAGATCTTAGTTAGAATTCGTCCATGCGTGGCAATGTATATAAAACAGATAAAGTAAAGAGGCAGACCTTCTAGGTTCGGTTATACCCTAATTTAAACTTATTTGGATATATATGTGATACAAGTACGCACTGAAATTTGGGTTATTGAGTAACAAGACTTCATCAATATATCTAATAATGAAATAAATGATCTTGGCGAGACGTCTTTTGTCTTTTTGTCTTTCAAAAGGCATTGTATTAATTTCGCGTCATCTGAAAACACAGAATAAGTAATAAGTAATAAGAATAATATTATAATTTCCATTACATCCGGGTCGCTGGTAATTACTGATGATGTCAGTAACGTCCGAACGATAATTTTGCAATTTGCCCTTTTGTTTCCCGTATTGCTTTTAAAAATAAGTAGATGTGGTATAATTGGCAATGAGACAACTCTCCACTAGAGACTAAATGACAGCAGTCGAAGAATTATTATAAAAACTATAATGAACAGCCCGACAGAATGACTTTAGTAAAATAAACAGACATATAACAATCACTGGCCCGCGAACACAGTTATTTTGTAGTACAGTTTTTAAGACAGTAAACGCCAATTAAAAACATCGCACCTGCTCTATCAAAAAAAAAAAAAAAAAAAAAAAAGATTTAGTTTAGGTTTGCATCATGACTGAATAATACATATGTTGGTGAAAGCATTCAGATAACAGAACGGGTGTTCGATTTACACGGATTTTGTTTTTTAAAGCAAAGCTTGTTTTTCTCTGAAATAAAACTGACTATGTAACATGTTAATGTCACTGACTGTTCTTTTTCTGTAAATTCATTATTCATATAAAAATTAATTATCTAAAATACCAATGTTTTTCTACCCCCAGGTATAGATTGCCTTAGACGTATTTGGCACAATTTTCGATATTTGTTGTTTTAACAGCTCCGCCATTTGTAATTGATTTCGCCTACTAATTTTTTAATTCGTGCGCCAGTGATTTGATGAGTCTTATGTAGACGAAATACGCGTCTGGCGAACAAAAAATAAGTCTGTAATCGTTGATGAGTTTTTAAAGCTTGTAATTTTATAAGAATTTTATTTTAATGTAAGATAGTTTTAATGCTTTCAAATAATTTTATTCATAATTTATTTTGACTTGGGACACCGTAGAATTCATTGTATTGAGTCGGCGTATGTGCTGTCTTTCGATGATGGCCGTAAGGTGGCTTCAAAATCAGGAAAAGAAAAAAAAATTATGTATGAACTACCCGTGTTTCTTGAATAGTATTGTGAACAAAAATTAAAAAGAGAAAACATATTAACATTTTTGTGCATCGAACACAACAAACTCTTCAAACAAGGTTACGAGAAAGAACGACTGCAATCGACATTACAGGTTTTATTATCACGAATTGGTTGATTGGTGCGACGTATCTGCTGTGTCTCAACATTTGAGAGATTGCCGTCTGATCTAAACATTTACGGATTTTTTTTTATATTTCGTAGCGAGGCATGCTGATTGAATCTGTTTTCGCATAGCAGAGGATTAATACAAAGCAAATGACATTACCCATCGCGAAACATCCGGTCGATCTAGCAATTGGAATTATTGGAATTATTGCAGTTCCCTCAGTTTGTTTATTTGACGAGGTTCAGAAAAAAATAGAAAGAAACGTTTAAGAGCAAAAAATAAGAAAAAAGCAAAAGGGTGTAGTTGTAAATTTATAGGATGATCTAAAAATATTCATTTCAAGAGTGGCACACATTTTTTGTCTTCTGAAACAATCGTTTTAAGGATTTTATACCCCAGTAATTTATTACAATAGCAGTATTTAGCAAAACCTTTCTGAATTTTGTGTCAATGCTCCTCAACTTCGAACATTATTTGGCCTTTCTCAGCGTTACTGATGAGTCTTTTGTGGACGAAATGCGCGTCTGGCGTACAAAATCAACGATGAGTTTATTAAGTATCTATCTTACCGAAAGGAGAAGGTACATTTACTGGCTCGGCACTGTAAATTAACTGAACATTTAAAAAGTATGACACTGTGTAGTATTTTTGTTTAATCTTGTTAATGAAGCTTGTAAAGCAAACGTATATATCATCTCAGAACTGACGTGATATTTTGATTGTTACCTTCATAAAAAAGCGCTAAAAATGAGATTTAAATTAAATAAATTTTGCTTAATTTATATTAAGAACAAGTGTTACCAAAATATGTTTCGATCGTGAGGAGATGACTTCAAAATACACTGGTATCGTACTCTCGCCTTTACTTGTAACCTTCGGTTGATTTCTATTATCGAGTATAATAAATGCTTTTGTTCTGTAATAAAATGGAAATGAAAAATAGAGGGGAACGTCGTTAACCGTCTAGCTAATGTCTAGCTAATGTATATGGAGAATTTTAAATTATTGTTTTTAATTTCAATTAGTCGTTTATTTTTAAGATGTTATACTTCTGTCAGATAAAATGAAACTAGATATGCAATTTCTACAGAATATTTTTATTCCAATACAAACTTGATAGAAGGTCCAATTAACAACGATCGACTGTTACTTATTTCATTACACTCGAGACTATCGTCGCTAGTAATTATGCTACTTCAGCCAAACAAAAAGTTATTCTATTATTTTATGAAGAACTCCTTCGCTGGTAACCTAATATTCCCGGAATATTTGCAAATTACATAATCCCCAGCTGCATACAATATTTGATTACATTGTTAATAAACAATGACGATCTATTTCATTTATTTAATGACTGGCTTGAATAAATCGTTTACTTCTGCGTTGATGCTCAAGGTAATTGCAATAAAATAACAAAAACTCTCTAAAACAAACAACACAATTGGAACATTTTTATCTCAGTAAATTGTAATCATGTATTCATTTGAATTAGACAAGGTGATATCGAATGAATACATAAAGTGATAGATTGTTTTTAAAAGGAACGTATCAGTAATCTTGCTGTTCAATCATGTGATTTTCTCATTGGTAAAATTTGTAAACATGTTCATTCTTCTTTGCCTTGTATGTGCATTGTATGCAGATGAAAATGTTGAAATTTAGAATATAGAATTTTTTTTCATATTTTTTCTGCTTTCCGTTTATTTTTGTTGCTGAATCACACTCAGACTGTCATACAAGTGAGAGGTTTAGCTAGCTATAAAACCAGGTTTTTTACATGCCTGTACAAAGTCAGGAATGTGACAGTTGTTTTCCATTCGTTTGATGTGTTTGAGTTTTTGATTTCGCCATTTTATAAAGGACTTTTCGTTTTGAATTTTCCTTTGAATTCGGTATTTTTGTTATTTAACTTTTTGTTTACAATTGAATCTAAGACCACTATGACCATGACATCTGCGATCGCTTATATGACTGCTCCGACTACATTCAATAACTTTAAAAAAAATCTTAATAAAAATATCGGCTTTGATTTATTATCATTTGTTTTAGATACAGTCCTTTGATGGTGTAAACTTCCCACTAACACAATATACCATTACACCGTTCACCATACACCATTACACCATACACGTTACACCTTTGCACCATACACCTTACACATAACACCATAATGCAATTTAATTTCAAAGAAAGCGTGCGACTACAAAATTATTTATTTATTTAAAAAAACGAATTTTGATCACAATATTGGTAATTAATGTATACAATTAAAAAACAGTTCTTATCAATATTTTGCATAGTTTTAAATGTCATACACCATTCATTCGCACTATTCCCGATCGCACGTTACACCATTACTTCATTCCCCTTACATCATAGACCATAGCACCATACACCTTCTACCATTGCACCATATGCCATACACCATTACACCATACACGTTTTTGGGAAGTTTACACCATCCAAGGGCTGTACTATAGTATAACCATAAGAAGTAGGTTACTTCAACCTAATTTTTGGTAATCAGCATTGTAAGTGTACTTTTATATCAGAACACTCCAAACGTTTTATGAAGATTCGGCGTCAACCAAGATTAATGTATAATACAACTAAGACCAGATCATCACTAATACCCCTTCAATATGTCGCGTTACAGCTTTAAATTATTTCTTTCTTATGTCATCTTGTCATCTTGTAATGGTGTCTTTAATACGGCAACAAATATTTATTTTTTTTTTATTCACAACGAAAGCATTATTGATCTAGCAGTACATATGACATTTAGTTCAACATTTAATACATGGATGTTATAAGGTATGCACTATGTGCAAAGAAGTATAATTGATTTTTGTAACTTGCTGCCAGAAATTACATAATTTTATGTGAACAAAATTATCAATTAAAATAGTAAGTTGACATTGATTCACATGGCAATTCCAGTTTTTTAATATGCATCACAACAAATGAATATCATAAACCTAGGTTCAATAATTATCATGACAAATATCATTTAATGATAGAGGGTTCCTGCTCACAAGGAAGCTATTAAACCAAGAGTTCCAAATAGTGAAGTTGAAATCGTTCCTTCCAATATCTTACAGACGCCATCACGAGTTGGTTGACCATTGTGAAATATATGTTTCACATATGACGACGGATATGTTCCGACTGTCGTAACTACAATCCCATCCTCTTTTCCCCGAATATGACCTACCGAATTAGACTTTTCACCGGGTTTATACTTACATGAGCAATACGACGGGTGCCACATGTAGAGCGTGATGTGCTTAACCTTCCAAACCACATGAGATCATCCCAGGTTTTTGTTTGAGCTCGTATTGCTCAGTCTTTAGTTTTTATCTTGTGTTTTATATACTGTTGTTTGTCTTTTGGTCTTTTTCGTTTTTTTGCCATGGCGTTGTCATTTTATTTTCGACTAATGAGTTTGAATATCCCTTTGGTATTTTTCGTCTCTCATTTACGTCACCTTTCATCGAAAGCATCTGACTTTCATTTACCTTCTGTAGTCATCTTTTGGAAAGAGTCATGTTGTTGTAATACATATTAGTAATACAATTTAGTACATTTTGTAGTAGTATTTATAGCTGAATTTTGGAATAAAACTAAGGTTGCAATTCTTTCTGGCAAACTTGACATTAAAAAATTACGACAGTTTATTTTCTACAACAACTGGTTTAGTACTGATGCTCGTAGAGTGTCAATCCTTGTTAAAAGGGCTTAAGTTCAGACTGGATTTTTACTATTTTCAGTTAATAAATTTCTGAATCGTTCTTAAACTAGGGTTGAGAATTTGTCGGGTAATGTAAATGGTTGACGGATTTGACACATATCTTGTTAGGTGCTCTTGAATTATTTTGCGGTCAAACATTTTATAATATTACTTTCCAAACATTTGATCTGTAGCACAAAAGGTTTTGGTTATACCGGAAACACGTGTCGTGAAAATAGAATCGGTATTATATCTTTTTATAATAATGGATTCGATAACTCTGCTGAAGGATTATCCGCTCAATTGTCATGGTCTAAATATTGGCACGTTTTGAATGAAACATTTTTTCTGCTAATTATGGACGCACGAAATTAACAAAGGCTTGTTTTCATTATTGATAGCACCAAGTCAATATCACTGCTGGTGGATAATTAGTTCCTGAGTGTTTCCTCAGTGCAATAGTACTGTGTGAATTATAACATGCTTTCTTTAAATTTTCCAATGAATTTAGAAATTATGTATAAACTAATGTTCTAACTTTCTCAGAAAAAGTTGACCTTAGATGTAGTGAGCTATTATTTTTAAGGTCACTTTTGGTCATATAGCTCTTCAAGTGTTCAAGTGTTCGTACACATTCTTATTAGATTTTGGCCTCCCAACTGTTTTAATCCGAGCACCACTGATTAGTCTTATGTTGACGAAACGCGCGAATGGGCACAAAATTATAAGTATGACGTCTTTGATGATTTTTGTTATGTATCCATGTCTTTCAAATGTTTTGCTTTGAGGATTCCTGATGATGGGATATTCTGAAAACAGCTGCGGACGCTCAAAATTAATGAAATGTTTTTTTTTTTTCATTTTTTGAAAATTTATACATTTAGTGATTGTTTTAAAACCAACTTTCGTGTAAAGTTGATTAAATTTGACTGCCTTGCTCTTTTTGTAGGACCTTTTTTGTTTTAATGCTGTCAAATGTCCTATATTTTTTACTTTCCAAAATGGCGGTCACGAGCATATATAGTTTTTGTTAACAGAAACACGAGTGATGCTCTCTTAAATTATACAGACTTCATATGTTTTCCCTCGATGTATTATGCAGTATGTAAATCAGAAAAAAATCTCCTTTTCAATAAACGAAGTTAACTAGTATCAGTATTTATGTTGACTTAACAGCAAATTATTCATAACGTACAACTCAACTAAAATGAAACAACATCCAAAGAAATTTGTCCTTTTTTAAGGATAGTAGCAGCTATTTTGTATTTTTATCATGCCGGTATTAAGTCAATGTTTTTTCTATAAACTAAGTTATCTATTACATTTAATTTTACTTAATAGTCAAAGCTGCTGAACATAGGCAGTTTTACAATTAGAAGAGGTCTAGGAACTTTATATCTCGTTTTCAGTATTTTTGATTATTCTATTTTTATTCTACACTATATAATTACTTATTTTTTATTACTTGACTCGATATTAAAAGTGCGAGTTATGTAGAAATCATTTTAATTATCTGCATCAAACATATGTCGCAGCTCTCTTCGACGGCTGAAAATAATACAATATTATGCAGCTGTATCTATGATTATTACAGCATCAAAGAACAGGGCGATATGTTTTCTATGATAAAAGCAATCATATTTCATCAATAATACAATGATAATGACTAATTACCATAGGTGATTACTAGCAATAATCAGTGAATTATTATTTTTTCTTTGATTCAAATTTAATATTTCCTAATGTGTAATTATATATGTTATGGAACATTTAATTCGTCTATATCGTGTGATACGGATGTTTGTAATACTAATAATGTACATTTGTACATATCTAGTAGTCGATAAAGTATAGTTCTGTGTTTTATTTAACTTGGTAATCTATTTATTATATATCATGCCAATATTCATTTTCAAAGTTTGTAACAAAAACGTACACTGTTGATTTCCTTACGCAGAACATTAGTTATTTTTAGAAACACCAACATGTACATCAGTCAAGCACGAAGTTGGAAAAAACACGCAGCAGAGAAAATAAAATAGCAGTAACTTAACTGTTTAAACCGTCGTTCTCTTAGGAAGTTCAAGGTATGATTGCTTGATTGATGTTTGATTTACGTCCAGTGGCAAACAAATCATGCATATAAAGACATAAAACAAATCAATAAATTCGAACAGTTCTGAAAAGTAGGCCAACAGGGACGATGGTTTAAACTTTTGGACTTGGGTAAAAGGGTACGTTAGATGCAGGCAAACTTTTGGCTTGCAATCGCCAATAATCTGATTCTTGTTGCAATTAATTCCTTTTGGGAGTTTTACGGGCATTATGATGAATTGGTTTATCGTTATGGAATATCTGAGTCACTGACTACCATGGATATAATAAATTTGATGTAGCCATTCTCCCGTCATTTCTTCTTCGAATGTGAATTAACCGAATGCGACAGTATTTTTACTTACTATGAGAAACACTGCGCATGCCACATGTAGATCAATATATGTTTGTTCTTACGGAGCACCAAATATAATCCCTTTTTTTTTCAGGATGTGCGATGCTCAGTCTTTAGGTTTTTCGTAGAGTTTTCGTATTTGTCGTTTGTTGTCGTCGTTGTTCGTGTCTTGTTATGATTATGTCGCTCATTCGTCGGCAAGAGTTTTATTTTGCCTTTGGTATCGATTGTCTGTCTC
Source organism: Mytilus coruscus (assembly GCA_017311375.1). Lineage (NCBI taxonomy): Eukaryota > Metazoa > Mollusca > Bivalvia > Mytilida > Mytilidae > Mytilus > Mytilus coruscus. The sequence continues at coordinate 5,078,557 of CM029605.1, forward strand.
CTTTTATAAGGGTTCCTTAACATGATATAACCTTGCTTTCTCAAAAATTAGTCACCAATGTACATAAAATATGGTCGAGTAAAAGAGACAATTTGTACCTATTTTTTGAAGTCTCTGTTGCGATTGACCGATCAGTAATCGGAACAGTAAGTATGCATTAGAGACAATTGGATTAATGAAACTCTACTAAACATTAAATGAAGGCATCACAAATATCTAAAGGTGCACTGAAATAGGAAGACACACAATGTCATATACTATTTGATTGCCTTTGAGACAAAGTGCTTGAGAGGTTAGGGAATAACTCTTGATAACAAATCCCAGTTGATTTGAAACCATGAATTGAGCAATAATACTCCCTTGCTTTCATATTCTGGAAGACTTTTTCTGAATTGTACAATCGTCATGATCGTATCTTAATGTAATGATTTGATTAGCACAACGAAGTACTGAGAGAGTGACACATTATTTGATGTGGTTGCTTAGTGAAGGGTATGTTTAATATTGAGTCTTTGTAGCCTTGAAGAGAGAAAAAACCCTAATGATGTCGATAGGCCAACTTGTTGATAAATGAATATCACTTTTTTTCCGTATAAACCAGGCTGTGGGTATTATTTGGATAATACACTTTTAGCACACTCACTTTAGAATGGTACAATGTGATATTGTGTAAATCTTCTCACTAAAGCCAAATTGTTTAGAGATTTTGCAAACTTCAATAGGTGAAATTACACATGAACGTTCTAATTTTAAAGGTATAAGGTAATATTTGTTTCAGCAAATTTGCAGGAAATGAAAATTGAACCTGTATCTAGCTGTATTTTAAAACAAAATGCGTCGTTTGAGATTTGTTCAAATTTACGACATGATCAGTTACTCGCATCAAAAATTCACAATTAGGCAAAAGATAAAACCATTCAATTTCAGATTTGCCTACAGTATAGCTAGGCATTTCAATAGTAAGTGTAATCCCTATCAAGATCATTTGTAAAAAACACAACATATTGTACATATACTGACGTTTTCGACTGACATTTTTAATAATCCAAAACAGGTCATATTTAGTATACCCTTAGGATATTTCACGGATAAATACAACAACACTTTGGTAGACCACGTATGGACACATACCACTTCAATGGTGTAAACAAAAGAATAATTTTAAGAGATGACAATGTTTGCATTTTTAGGTTAAAATCCTTAAACGTCTCTATTCATTCTATCCAAACGTGGCTGCGTACATTTTCCTGCCTTCTCACTCTTTCCCAATGTATCGAAGAATATGAATTCTCTTTCCTTTTTATAATCCTTTATTATTTACATTGCAATTATAATTGTAAGATATTAAAAGATTGTACAAAGGTAAGTCTATATAGATGAGCACAGTGAAAAGAAGGTTATAGGAAATCAAAACTTCTATATATATGCCTTCGTGTGTTTTGCATAAAATACAAGTTTATATGCTGAACGCTGAAAAAACAAGCTTGACTTTACTTGGTCTGCAATACCTCATTATCAAATACTATGGATTCTCTTATTTTCGTGGAAACTGATTTACATGGATGGAAGAAAAATTGTAGTTCGTGGATATTTGATGTTGTTTTTTGCCAAGGTTTGAATACAAGGTAATAAGAACTTTTTATTTCGTTGATTATGTAAAGTCGTGGTTTATCTATACTCACAGAATCCACAAAAAATATTTCCCACATAATGTATACAAAAGATATCGATTTCACATTGCAAAATTTTACATCCACCAAAAGGTGCTGAGAATTGGCCAAAGCTATCCTAAATATTAGAAATGCAAAAACCAAAAAAATCAAGGTAAATTAAAAAAAGAAGGAAGTCCAGTAAACCTGACAAATCAAACGCTCTACTATATCAACCAACGGAACGAACGAAAACAAAAAACTGTCATATTCCTGACTTGGGTATTATTTTTCGTCGGGACATACAAGTTATTGTTTTCGAAGGTAAATATAAAGGTACATAACGTGTACCAATGCTTTAAAACCTCGTGTGTTAGGTACAAACCTCTGCAAACAAGGAGGTGAAAATGAATGGTGTTAAATGAAACCCAACCGGGAGAAAGTTATTCTTCTATTTATTTCACGAGAATTCTGTCTGAATATTTCTTCTCCATACCATTTTAAGTATCGCAACAAAAACGGAAAATAATCGTCTTTCACAGTACTGTAACAGTATTGTTCTTGATTGCTTTTCTGATTCAAATTAATACACAATTGACGGATCGAAGGGTAAATTATAGCTTTTAAAAATCTTCTAAACTTCTTATTGAAATTAATTACAGTGATAGATACTAAAAAGTCAGTCTTGCCTAAGAAATGATGATTAATGATCATTAATGACAGAAGTTGAAGTTATCAAGAATTCATTAGCTACTGGTCTCAAGTGTACCGTATAAATTTGACCTTGGTTGTACTATTTCATTTAAGAAAAATATCAGAACTTTTAGTAAATCTTTATGATATTCTCACTTAACTTTGTCTAGAATCAGTCATTGATAAAGAAAGCCGTTAGGATAAGAAAATTAGTATCGTAAATAGTTCTTAATTTTTTTAAACACTTTATTACTCCAAGTACTGTGGCTTTTAAAACTCATAAGTCGAAAACAAACAGACAATGCCATGGAAAGAAATGAAAAACGGTCAAACACCAATAAAAATATACAAATCACAACATAGAAAACTATAGAATGACTTAAACGAACTAAAATAAAAATCGGGGATGATCTCAGGTGCTTTGGAAGAGTCAGCAAATCCTGCTCCACATGTTTGTGTCGCTCATGCACGATGAACGTTAAACGATTAGAAAACTAAGTTCGTATTAAGTTAGTTATCAGTATACATTGTGACATGAATTATCATTGATATGGTAATAATTATAAATTAAATACTTACAAAATATTAAATTTTTCGACATAGTAAAATTTTATACCCCATCAATAGATTACCTTAGCTGTAATATTTGGCAATACCTTTCAGAATTTCGGATTCTCAATGCACTTCAACTTCGTACTTTACTTGGCCTTTTTAACTTTTCTTGATTCGAGCGTCACTGATGATCCTTCTTTTTTTTGCAAAACGCGCGTACAAAATTTTATTTCTGGATCTATCATGAGTTTATCTATTTCTTTATTTCGCGATCTATTTTAAGTTGAATTTGTTCCTTGCAAATGCACAAGTAAATATGTTAGATATAGATGCATGTTTCCCATACACATAGTGTATAACTGAATAAACAATAAACAATACAGTAATTTTTGGTTGAAAGTACAACTGTTTCGTTATTTGAGTCTATTTAGGCAATGCATCGTTTTTTGGAGTATGATTTGTATTCCAACAATACAAAGTTATTAAGGCACATGGTTCGTCTACATACGACATTGTTATCTCACTATTAGAGCTACCAATACCAATAGAAATTATCAAAGTGGAATGTGTATTGCAAAAGCATGTCAGAGTTTAAGGTGTGTGAATACAAAAGACCTTTCTGTAATCCTGCGTTTTTTTCGATTGTCATTCTTTCTCTAAATATGAATATATCTGAATATATAATATTATGAAGCGAACTGAAACTATCACTAGGAGCTATGTTGTCGACTTTTATCAATATGAACAAATAAAAACTAAGGAATTATCCTTTACATCGTTAAAAACAAAGGTTATGATAATGAACTGTTGTAGTTGTATCATTCTGTAGTTTATCCGATGGGAGATGAACATAAATTCTCTTATTATTAAATAGAAAAAAGATGATATTCTTTCTTTTATTTTATTGAAATTCTGCACAAAATATATTTTACCGCACTGGATCGTGTTTTCCGTTACCGTTTCAAGCGTTTGCTGTTTGACACATATTAAAAAATACAGACGCCGATATAAATGGGTATGAAGACATGATTTAATAACCAAATGTTTATCATGTTCCAGTTCTTATCAGTAACTGCGTGTACATATTCTATGCCTCACCTTTTATTTCAAACATGAATGTTACATCAGAGTTGAGATACTGATTTGATGTTGTATGCCCACTCGTCACGCGTTTAGTACTACTGTGCCATTAGATATATATTCAATTTGACATCAACAATATGTTGCTTTAATATTCTTTGTATAAAATCACGTATAAAATAGCAATAATATTTGAAATAAAATCCATTTATAGAAATGGAATACGATATTAGTTCATTTTCAGACGTCTTTTTTTAGCATCAGTAGAGTATATGATATCAATGCGCTTGTATAATGTGATGTTTATTGTACAAAATAAAACGAAAATAGTTTTGACAATCTACAAAAATATCAAAACTTACATATGGATATGATGGATGGCAATTTTGTGTGTAAAATTATATTTTAATATTTGAAAATTGCTGTTCTGCTTGAAGATCATGAGCATCTTCCGAAAACCCTGAAAAACGGTCCATTATGTGCGGCTTACCTTTGTTTTAGAAACGCCCTCGCTTCGACTTTTGTAAAATTATGGAAAGTCACCAGACAGATAGTTGCATTCATACTTCCTGACATTATATTTTCATTATTTGTCATCAACCTGCGAGCAGCAATATCTTGTTAGTTTTCTTAGCATGTTTGCAGTTATCTGAAATGATAACAGTTTTCACAACAAAAGTACCCTTATACACGTTACTGCCTGACGTGAACTGCTTCTTATTGCTCACAAACTTGTTGGAGAGTTTAAGGCTGGACTTTTCGATTTCTTGGCAGTGAAACCATCTTCCATCTCTTTCTCTGATCAGCTGTCTAATCGCGAAGAAAATGCTCTGAGTAATCTGTCGGTCCATTAGCCTTGTCCAGAAAGGTATTTTTTTTACATTATAGAAAAGTCTGGATTGTAACAGACAATATATCAGCAACACATTTCCATATATTGCTAACTACATCTATTAAATGCTTTATTCGTTAAACACTTTCAAAGCTTAGTCAAATCTGTGATATATCTGACCTGAATATTACATTTTATATTTATAATGTCTCGAAACAATTATCAAAGGTTAAAGTCATGTTACTGTATTAACTATTATTTTTTAACATTGTTTTTTTTCAAATTGAATTTCCAATAATCAATTAAAACCACTTAATATAAAAAGAAGATGTGGTATGATTGCCAATGAGACAACTGTCCACAAGAGACCAAAATGACACAGAAATTAACAACTATAGGTCACCGTACGGCCTTCAACAATGAGCAAAGCCCATACCGCATAGTCAGCTATAAAAGGCCCTGAAATTACCATTGTTTTAGGTAAGAAAACCACAGACAGATGAGGAACAAACATCAACACATAAACATTTTGCTTGTATATGTTTAGGTCATTAAAATCTCATCAAAGATTACAAACTTATAATTATGTACGCAAGACGCGTATATCCTCAACAAAAGACTCATCAGTGACGCTCGAATCCAAAAGGTTAAAATGCTCAATAAAGTTCGAAGTGTAAAAACATTGAGGACCCAAAATTCCAAAAAGATTTACCAAATACAGCTAAGGTGATATACTCCTATGGTCCTACAGGTGAAATGACGTTCTTGTACTAAAAGAAGGTTGCAAATTCCTCCAAAAAAGTTGGGCCCATAGGTTTCTATTTTCTACGTTTATGTCCGTTTAATTTTATGTTCTCAAACAATTAATATTTTTGGCTTTTAAAACTTTTTTGGACATTGTCCGACCATCATGATAAAGGTTTTGTGTGCACGGAGATAATATCTTTTGATTATTAAAGTTTTCATATGGAATAAAGATAGACACAATTGCAAGCCATAAATCTAGTTATATAATATTAATGTGTGGCTGTTTATTTGTGCACAAAACGTCCCTGTTCTGAAAATCTTTGTTAAAACAACATGAGCAAAAGTAGATATTGTACTAGTCTAAAAAGTTATTCATTAGTTTAACAGAGATTATCTATACAAACACAAACCAAATTAACTCTTAGAAACAACACAAAACACTCAACAAGAAGGTTCCAGACTTGGGAAGGCACGTGAACATTTGATTTGGGTAAACTAGGTTGTTTAGATATCAAACCTACTCCGTCATATGCTGATCATTTGAATACTAAAACGTACATAAAACAACAGATTTGATTCTTTTGTTCATTGTTGGAACTGAATGCAAATTTGGCAAGGTTTATGCAATACCAACGCGAGTCAGTGACATTGAACATTTTGTCGAGAAACATGGAAGAACCTTTTTGCTAAAACATACTAGTGTGCTTTACCAACTTGTTATATTTTACAAGTAAAAACTAAATCCGTATTATAGCACTTGGATATAATAGGTTGATGAATATTCAGTAGTATTCATCCTTGCACACGTATCTTATTGAAACCATTATGTATCAATCGTTTCCAACGGTGATCAGTAACATTTGTTATACAGATTGTATTGTATTTTCCAACAATATAGACATAAGACAAAAGAGAGGCGGAAAATACCAAATGGGGAATCAGATTCATAAGTCGAAAAGAGACCGACAAAATCATGGTAAGAAACGATAAATGACAAAATGACAAATAACAGCCTATAATACAGTACATAAAGCACTAGTCGAACCGCACTGATAACAAAACCGGGAGGTGTCTTTGACGGGTATGCATATCCTGCTCCACATTTAGCACCCGTCGTATTGCACATGGTAAGTACAAATCGTTGTTCAGTCTCGTTAGGCAATTGTACAGCCGAAAAAAGAGGACTGGAGAACGGCTACGACACAACATCTCTGAAACCTATCGAAATAATGACTTCAATTTTACCAATAGGAATACATTGCGAAATTGCTCCTTGTATCAGCAACAATCCATCAAGACAATACAGATATAAATGGCAATCGCTGGAATATCGTATCGACTAAGAAATATGTACTTCATATTGATGCGCTGGAATGTCGCTTCATAGAAAAGTTTTCAATTGGATAGGTATGATAGCTGTCATTTTGTATCGGTTTAAATTTGGATATGTAATAGAAGTTTCGAAACATAAGTTGACGTTCTTAAAGGGTAGTGAATATTATTTCGTTATTGGTGAATACCCAACGGATTTTGCATTAATTGCAGAAGGTCATTATTAGAGAAATAACGAAGAATAAAAGTAATTTATCCGGGTTAATTTGCTCTGAACTAGTATTTAAAAAGATTGCGCCATAAATATCATCCCCATATCCCTTCCGATCAATTTACTTCAGTTTCAATGGTTGTTTCTGAAATTTGATATTAAAATGCATCGCTTTTTGTAATTTCGGGAAATATATCTGTTCATTTATGAATTGGTTGTTTTATTTTTCATAATGAAAACGTTACTTAATCTTCGTTTACAGTATACATTGATTTTGTGATTATAGATATAAACCCGAATTGATTTGAAGTCTTTGAGTAATGCAGCAGTATACTTTAAACCATAATATGAAACATCTGTGCTTTCGAGTCTTTGAATAATACAGCACAGATATGAAATGATGTTTATAATAATCCTATTTAATGAATACTTACACCGAGGTGGTGTTCATTGTCATTTTGCTTATCACGAAACAGTAATTTATCATCGTTTATTTAAGATCATTATATGAAGGATTTTCATGAACCTGATATGATCAGGAAACTAAATCAGACTGTTGTGCTTTAAATATTTGATCAATACTAGTTTACAGCTACAGCAAAGTCACTTGTGTTTTAATGTATACTTTAAAAAAAATATACAAAAGACCAGTAATATCAATGATCGTGGGTTAAAAAAAAAACCCAAAAAACAAAAAAACAAAAAACAAATTACAAAAGTATTTCTTATGATGCATATCACATATTTCTACTGTAATCTTTATCTAATACATTTGTAGTTAGCAGATATAGCAATTATTTCATACTATGGATTTTCTAATGTTTTGATTCGAGCGTCACTGATGAGTCATTTGAATACCCAACGCGCGTCTGGCGTACAAAATTTCAATCCTGATATCTATTATGAGTTTATTCACAGATTTGTTAGGACATGCTGTACATAAATAGTTAAATCGAATTTATGCGTGAGTGTCCAATTGTCAAATGAAAAATGTGATACGTTTAATGCATTTATAAGCTAAGCTTTACAATCAAATGAAAATTGAAATTTTGTTCATGAAAAAAATACTTTAAAATGTAAACGTGTTCATGCATTTCACAGTATATTTACTTAGTCCACTGTCCTGTTTTGCTATCTTAAAATATAATGTCACATGAAACAATTTATTACTTGGTATATAAAATACTTGTTAAACAAATGAAAACATCTAGCATCTCTTGTTTCGATTGTCAAAAAAAAAAAAAAAGGACAAAATAGACCACGATCTATTTTCCCTGCCATTTCATTAAAAAATGAAAATCTTTAATTGTTCTTATTTCAAACAATAGATATTGTAATTAATCATTTTGGATTTGACATTTTACCACCTAAAGACACATCACAGACTATTTAATTAATATACCAATATGTTATATTTCTAAGATGTAGGGTTTAAACAAAGGTAAATGGAATAGCATTTTCTATTATTTTTGGTTTGTTTATATTTGAATTATTAATGGCAAATTATTATATAAATACACCCATATGACACCAGTAGTAAAATAAAACGTCACAAAATAAAAGATTAGGTTGGTTTAAATGTCTCTTTCAAGACTACTTTTAACTGCATCTCTAAGATTAATATCACACATCTAGATAATAAACACAAGATTTCTACATCAATGTTTTATATGTTGATAGAAAAAATGAACAAACAACTACCTTCCTAGTTTGTGTTGCAATGTACATTTACGAGTCAGACATACTGGCTATTCCTATGCTGTATTGAATATCATCCCTTGCATATCATGGCATGTTTGTCTCATTTATATCACCCCGATATCCTTTTCCAATTAGTACAGACAACTACATCGAAGTACATTTCGTGCTAATGTCACATAACTTTGTATTGAGTCTATGCCTAAAATTCGTTTTTCAGAAAATTTATGTTCTACGTAATACATTTATTAGACAACAATTAAACTTCTACAGACCGTTATGTTGCTACTCGCGAAAGTCGCGTGAATTAATCTCCCGCCAAAACTGGTTCGTTTTCAGAATTTGACTTTGTGCACTCCATATGTATAAGTGTGCTTAATCCTCCAAAACATAAAAGTCGGGACATATATCCTTATAGTCTGAAGCTATCTATGTTTCATGTTTTATGAAACAAGTCAATGTAAAGTGACAAATTACTTTCTTCAATCCACATAAGCCGATACAGGAAGCACTATACTACAATTACAGTGGCAATTCGTAATAAGTACAACTTATTCGTTTGAGAAATCACAGACTTCTATTTGAATGAAGCAGTAAAAATGATTACAGGATAATTGATTTAAAGGAAATATGTGTTATTGCTTTACTTAACTTGATCTAATCATACACTAAAAGCATATAAAAAGGGTAATCTCTAAGCGATGAATTTCTGTATATTCATAAGGATTTCTTATAAAAAAACTATTTTCAAATTGAAAACCATGCATCTTTAACATCTTCTTATATCTACAGTTTTTTTTCAGCTATACTGGACCTCAAAAAAGGTGTTATTTTTAAGCATTAATATTTATATTTCTGATTTCTTTGTAATGGTTTTCATTTAACAAATGTTATCGGTAACTGTTAGGTAAAGATCATACCTTCCAATTATTTAAAACCTGTCCAGTTAGTAAATCTATGGTCATAATTATAAATAAACTGTTAATAAAACTTTGAATTTTTCGAAATACTATTGACTTTCTACCTCTACAATAGCTGTGTTAGTCAAAACCGTTCAGAATTTTGGGTCCTCAGTGCTCTTCAACTTCGCACTTTATTTGGCCTTATTAACTCTTTTTTATTCGAGCGTAACTGATAAGTCTTTTGTAGACGACACGCGAGTCTGGCGTACACAATTTTAAATCCTGGTATTTATGATGCGTTTATATGCATTATTCCATGCCACAGTCTTCAGTTAAATTTATATAGCAAATTTATTTGCTTAGTTAAATACGAAATATATACGGCCTTCTACATATTTCGTTAACATTTCTTATGAACGATTTTCAGTTATATGGTATCATCTATAACGGTAAAACCAAGCGAATTCCTTTCTTATTTGTTAAAATATGTCCACTAAGTAAAAATATGAATTATTACATCCAATAGTCTTCAGTTAAATTTATGCATAAAATATACTTGTTTAGTTCACTACGAAATGAACATGCCTTTCGAACATATTATTTAAAACAAAGACAGAACATACCAAAAGGGTAAAACAATATTCAGGGGTCGTGTAAGCCACTAGTTTGAGATAATTTACATATCAAAAAGTAAAATCACAAAAATACTGAACTCCGAGGAAAATTCAAAAAGGAAAGTCCTCAATCAAATGGCAAAATCAAAAGTTCAAACACATCAAACGAATGGATAACAACTGTCATATTCCTGACTTGGTACAGGCATTTTCTTATGTAGAAAATGGTGGATTGAACCTGGTTTTATGGCTAGCCAAACCTCTCACTTGTATGACAGTCAAAGATGATAGGCACAACTAGTAATGCGATATTTGTTTTTGCATTTTCAAGAGATGTACTTGTGTATCATTCAAAATTATTTTAAACTTTATAGGTATTGAAATTTTAATTTAATGTAAATTCTTTGCATTTTGTTTTCTAGCCTTACATTTATAATACAGCGATGCTATCGATTTTACAATAAATTCACTGTGACAATTTGCTGCACCGTATGCGCATTTTGACAATGTATGTCTCTTCTGTGATATTTGAGGCCAACTATTTGAAAGTGCAAAACCTATTACAAACATTTTATCAATAAAAGGTAATTTAATGTTATAGAAACAGTATCATGATTTCCTTGATAGAGGATTGCTGCTCACAAGGAAGCTATTAAACCAAGAGTTCCAAATGGTGAAGTTGAAGTCATCCCTTCGTAAATTTTACGGACGCCATAACGAGTTGGTTAACCGTTATGGAATAACCGTTTCACAGATGATATCGGATATGTTCCTTATGTCGTAACTACAATACCCTTCCCTTTTCACGAATGTGACTTACCGAATTAGACTATTTACCGGATTTGTAATAACATAAGCAACACGACGGGTGCCACAGGTGGAGCAGGATCTGCTTACCCTTCCGGAGCACCTGAGATCACCCTAGTTTTTGGTGGGGTTCGTGTTGCTTAGTCTTTGGTTTTCTATGTTGTGTCATCTGTACTATTATTTGTCTGTGTGTTTTTTTTTTTTTGGCCATGGCGTTGTCAGTTTGTTTTCGATCTATGAGTTTGACTGTCCCTCTGGTATCTTTCGTCCCTCTTTTACACAACATAGAAAACCAAGGATGTTCAATCATACTCGTTTTGGGGTTAATGGCTAAATCTTGTGTCCTTTTGTATAGCATATTTTATTGATATTTTCCTTTTCATCTTTCTTCATTTTGACACATTTTATCCTTCATCAAGTTTTGATTTCCCTGTAGATATCTTCTTATTCATGTACAGATGTCAACATTCGTATGAAAATGGAATATGCCGCCATTTAGACGTCCCATTGGTATCGTTTAAGAAATAGACAGAACTAGATCTAAAGATATCGTAGGAGTAAATACCCAAGCTGTAAATGAATAGAACAAATGGTTAAAAATTCCCATAAGACGGTGGTTTGAGGATAATAGCCTCATTTATATATATATAAATATACAAATTGAATATTATACTACAAAAAATATTTCTGGTATAGTGTAACTTTCTAATTGTTTATCCATCCTTTATTTCCACAAACCTGTTTTTTGTAGCCAAAGCCGATTGTCGTCAATATTATAATCACAATCTTTTACATATATAACATTTAGTAATTGCCATTGCACAGTGTCAGTTGTTGTATCATGTTCCTGGCATGCATGGCAGGTTATTCTCCTCCCGCCACTACAGTTACCTCTAATTCGATCAGCGCCTGTAGATATGACTTTAGAATCATCAGACGTAAATTACTGTGGATTCATTATTATTCGTTGAATACCAAACGCCAGGCAAATTAAATATCCACGAACTTGTAAGTTTTCCTCAATCTACGAAAATTGGTACCCACGAAAATAAATGAATTCACAGTACATGATTTCCCTGTCAATTGTGGTGGTCATACATTTAAAAATCATACAATAACGATTGTTCGCAATCTTTTCAAAAGATGGACATGATACCAAGGGCCAATGTATAGATACAAGTCAAATAAAAACAGTTCACATCCTACCCTGACGATAAATAGAATAGAAACAGTAAACGGATCACTCATTCGAAAACTAAAGTTTGAGTAACACAATCTTCGCAAAAATACCGATCGTGAATTCATGTGCAGAAGGGGATCAGTTATCCTATTTGTAAAGTTTATGATTTATCCACTCACATCAATATACAGTTAGTAAATGTTGACACTCTCATCCTGACAATCCAATTTTATGAACAACACATTTGATACAAACGTTGTGAAAATGCTTTTAGCTTTTTATCTTTACATGATACATTTATCAAACGGAAATTACAAATATTGATAATGGATAACTAAAATACTGCTTAATTTATCTTTTTCACAGGCTCGCAATTTGAAGTTTTGACATGGTTTTTTTTATATGAATAAAAAATAAGAAATAAGAAATAAGAAAATTAAGGGTAATGAGTTAGACATAGGAGAATAATACGATAAAATTCAATATCCTTTTTCATAATAACCAAACTGTAAAAAAATCGAGCTCACTTGCATTAAAGTTCTTTCCTAAACTCTAGATACAAAACAAAATCATCCCAGAAAAAGGAATCTTCAAATTATGCTGAGGCATAAATATATATTTCTCCTAAAGAGAAGTTAATAGCAAGCTCCAAGTCTTGTTTTATGTTTCGTTTTGTTACACCGTAGCCGTTGTCTTCTTTTCTTTTCATTTTTTCAGTTTTCATGATTTATGTTTAGGCGTAGACATTTTTTCTTTTAATGAGATGTTCAAATTTTAACACTTTGTCTTGAATTATGTTTCAAGTTGTTACAGCGTAACCATTGTATTTTTCTTTTTTATTTGATAAATGTTTAAAAAATGAGGCGGAATTTACAAACGGAACATTCTACTCAAAGGTCGATACAAACTGACAATGCCATAGAAAAAAAAACATAGACGGAAAAGACAAACAAGTTCACGAACCACTACATCAAAAACGTAAGAATTAGCAACACGAATCCAACCAAAAACTAGGGGTAATCCCAGGTGCTCTGGAAGGGTAAACAGATCCTGTAATTATACCCAGGGATATTTTTTCTGGGTTAACCTTAATTATTTGATTCCTTTAACATGAAATCTAAAGGAAATATTATTAAAAACGTCTAACAAGTGTATTTATAAAAAAAACTGATTCTACATTTTCTGATGTTATAAAGATAGAGGAAAACTCATTTGTTTGTCTTGTGACAGCGAAACTAAATAGTAGTTTAATATCCATGGTATTTATGGTTCTTTATGTTTTAATATACTAATAAATGCACCTCATATCGCCGTAAATGGGATCATTGCTATTTTTCCATATACAATTTTGCAAAATAAATCAAACAAAAATTAAGCAACACAATATTAAAGCAGACTTTATTTGACATAAAACAACAATAAACTACAATACTATTCAATTTTCAATTACCCAGAAATGGTTTCACATGCTATCTCTAAATAAAAGGTTATTACGTCAAGTATAAAAAATGCTTAAACAAACAGGATTATATATCAAACACGGCAAATGCTACTATAGTGTTTTACCCATAATAAATAACAGTTTTAGTCAATAATCGCTCATTGTTTCTATATCAAAACCAAGTTATCTTTTATTTACAAAATTGATTTCATACGATTTCGAACATAAAAATGTATTTTTTTAATTTCATGGTCTGAATCAAGCAGGATTTGAACGAAAATCAATAAGCCAGGAACAACCGATCCAGTGTGATCAGTCTTGTTATATTTCAGAATGGCGGATAGATCGTTGACGGATTTCCAAAAGGAGAAAATACTTCGGGTGTTTCATTTGTTATACGGTAAGGTGTTTTTTTTATTCGTATATTTATATTCTTTTATTTGTATGTGTTGGATAGTATCATTTTGTCAATTACTAACTTAATGTTGGTTTTGGGCAAATTTCAAATCTGAGTAATACGATACAATATGATAAAAATAATCGAAATACAAATATAATTTTCAGGTTTTAATTCAGTCTTATCCACTTAAATGATTTGATGCTAATTTCTGAATTAAATTTGAGAAAGCTCGTAAATTCATTTTCAATTTTCTCACATTCCTTTGTTGCTCACTTTTAAACGTGTGCTTGTGTTTTCAGCGATAAATTATTCTGAAATTTTCTTTTCAGTGGTAAACTATTAATATTCATACAATATAAAAAATAAGGTATCAATTGCATGTAATTTGGAATATAAAATGTTTACACTTTTCATAAATTTTGCAGAGCGCGAAATTGTCTATAAGAAAATAATACTTTACTTTGAAGACATTGTTAACATCCACTGCTATTATGAAATATATATTAAAGTGAATAAGCATTCTTGTTTTCTTGCTGGTACTTAGACTAGTGAAATTTTGTTTTATTCATAAATGTGACAAAAGATGGGGTAAATAACTTTTTATATAAATTTCGTGTATCTGACGCAGATTTTTTACAGGAAAAAGACACCTAAGGTAAACTTTGTACGACGGAGTTGAAACTTTAGTTTCCTAGCCATTTTCGTAAATTCAGCAACGGGAAACGTTATAAAAAAAATAAATTATGAAATAGAATTTTGTTACAAATATGTATGTAAGTATATAATATGTATATGTTTCGGAGTTTAGTGTACGTCCGTTTTCTCTGAACCTGTATACATTTTTTGTTTAGGGACCAGGTGTTCTCTGTTCTTTGGTCGAGTTGTTGTCTCTTTGACACATTCCCCGTTTCCATTCTCAATCCTATTAGACAATTGTCAAATGATAATCAAGTGCATTTCTAAGCATTTGAAAATAAATTGGCAATTAAGTCTGAATGCTGCAAGCTTTAAAAAAAAAACCTGCATGCAACAAATCCAAGATGGCTGTAGAAATAAATGCTCAACTTTGCGTTTATTTTAATAGTGTTTTAAAAAAGCGCTTCGTTGACTTCTATGAAAGATATTTTTCGTCTAATTTTGATGGTTCTGTATCTTTAGTATATTTTTAAATTACACCCTTCATTCCTTATTTAGAAGAAAATGAAACTGCTTTTATGCAAGAAAATGCTACGTTATAGTATGATGACGTTTTAAAATTGTATGAATACACGTTCTCTCATGACAATACAACATATGTCATACAATATGTACAAGTGAGAGGTTTAGCCAGCTATAAAACCAGGTTTAATCCACCGTTTTCTACATAAGGAAATGCCTGTACCAAGTCAGGAATATGACAGTTGTTTTTTATTCGTTTGATGTGTTTTAGCTTTTGATTTTGCCATTTTATGCGGGACTTTCCGATTTTAATTTTCCTTGGTGTTCGGTATTTTGTTATTTTACTTTTCACAGACAATACAGACTAAACAGCCTTACAACCTAATCATGTTATTGATGATTTTAACGGATATATGTTCAATATTTTATTACAGTTTCAACACTTGTAATACATAAACATGAGGTAAATAAAAAGTAGAACAAACAATTCTCAAAGATAAAATACAACAGCCAAATATGAAAGAAAATTCCTATATCAAATAATATTACAGGACTACTAAAGATATTAAAGCAGGTCTTGTAACAATATAATTATACTCGTTATTCTTATTTAAATACATAAATTTGTTTAATCTGATACACTACAAAAATATGCATTACATAATCGATTAGATAGCCTTCTAATACAGTGAAACTCTTATGTTTATCGTAATATAAAAAAAATGTTCTTTTCCCAATCATACGGTTCTGAATAATGTTACTAAGCTTGCAGACTTATTTCCCTAATTTGTCCATCTCTAGTGCCGGATGTTAACAAGTATTGGCCCTAATTAGAAGACAATATGTAATAGATGTCACATGATACGAGGTATATAGATCCTTTTCATAACACTTTTCCTGGTGACTTTTGATTTTAACCTCTATTTATGATTAAGTAAGTTCTTTTCTATGTAGGTGTTTTAATTTAAAATGATTTTGTCGATGTGTCCTTTTTACCGAATTTTTCATTTTTTGTAGGCTACAACATGATTAGGTTGTAAGGCTGTTTAGTCTGTATTGTCTGTGAAAAGTAAAATAGATTTTAAATTTCTATAACATTGGTATTTATTTCTATAGATAATCATAGTAAGCAGTTACTGATATGCCAGCTCCAGAACTCAATTGAACTGATCTAAAGATTATGTCTTCATTATATGAAAATCAAGCCAAATCCCTATCGTTGGGGGATTTAGTATCATGCCACCATAAATTATACGAGAAGAACACAACCCGTATAATGCCAACAACTGGTTTTAGAATAAATGTGTTTATTTCCGATGCAATTAACCTATGAGTGAATCGATATGAATTCCAAAAAATGTCATCTTTAATGACTTGACAACAGTCTCGAAACTATATCCCTTCTACATAATAGATATAAGAAGATGTGGTATGAGTGCCAATGAGACAACTCTCCATCTAAGTCAAAATTTATAAAAGTAAACCATTATAGGATAACACTGTTTAAAGGAATGGTCAGATTTTGATGTGAATGACGAAATTTCTGTGCTCTGTATAGAATATTACAATAAAGATGGGATCTGAAATACCTGAACGTATAAGATAACTGTATGTATATGTACTAAGGATGCCTTGTACCGATGATAATATTTAGTAAAAGTTTTGACAAGTTTGTGATATCGAAAACCCTGGTGTAATACTATTAAGTAATACTGAGATTTCTTTCAATAAAATCAAATACCTTGTGACATACATACATGTTTTACATTTTTTCATTTCGGGGCCTTTAATAACTGACTATGCGGTATGGGACCCGCTCATTGTTGAAGGCCTTATGAACCTATAGTTGTTAAAGAGAAGCGAAAGATATCAAGGACAGTCAAACTCATAAGTCAAAAATAAACTGACAACGCCATGGTTAAAAAGGAAAAAGACAAACAGACAAACAACAGTCCACAAAGCACAACATCGAGAACTAAAGACTGAGCAACATGAACCGCATCAAAAACTGGGGGTGATCTCAGGTGCTTTAGAAGGGTAAGCAGATCCTGCTCCACAAGTGGTACCCGTCGTGTTGCTAATGTAAGTACAAACCCGGTAGGTCACATTCGGGAAAAAAGGGACGGGATTGTAGTTACGACAATTGAAACAAATCCGTCGTCATCTGTAAATATGTTGTCAATCAAGAAATCAAGCATCTTGATAATGTCAGTTTCAGAGAATTTTTGTTTGAATCAGAGTGATTCTTTACAAAGTAGGATAAAAGTTTTGACAAGTTTGTGATATCGAAAACCCTGCTGTAATACTATTAAGCAATACTGAGATTTGTTTCAATAAAATCAAATACCTTGTGACATACATACATGTTTTACATTTTTTCATTTCAGGGCCTTTAATAGCTGACTATGCGGTATGGGACCAGCTCATTGTTGAAGCCTTATGAACCTATAGTTGTTAAAGAGAAGCGAAAGATATCAAACTTATAAGTCAAAAATAAACTGACAACGCCATGGTTAAAAAGGAAAAGACAAACAGACAAACAACAGTCCACAAAGCACAACATCGAAAACTAATGACTGAGCAACATGAACCGCATCAAAAACTGGGGTGATCTCAGGTGCTTTGGAAGGATAAGCAGATCCTGCTCCACAAGTGGCACCCATCGTGTTGCTAATGTAAGTACAAACCCGGTAGGTCACATTCGGGAAAAAAGGGACGGGATTGTAGTTACGACAATTGAAACAAATCCGTCGTCATCTGTTAACTTCTATGTCATTTGGTCTATGGTAGAGAGTTGTTTCATTGGCAATCATATCACATTTCTTTATCTGCTTCAAGCATCATAACACATTATATTAGTCAGCATTATTTAAAAATACATCCATTATGCTTTACAAATGCTAAAAGACAACACAAAGACATGGCAATGTAGGACATTATAAATCAATTCATTTGATCGCTCATCTTGATGTCGAACATTTACATAAGACGCGTAATTACTCTAAATCAACCTATTTTTAGCCAACTTTGCAGAAATTTTTTTCGCGATTTTCTTACTTTCTGGATATACGGAAATGTGTATTAGGGTTCATTTTATTCTTTTGAGTTTTGCAAGTCGCAATAATGACTCGATCGTGAAAATTGTTTGTCTACAGTATACATAAATTGACCTCCTCAAAGACTTTTCTAAAATAGTTTTGATTCAATTTATAAACATTGCATCTTACTTTAAAAATAAAGACATGATGAGCACATTTTGTATTTCAAGCAGTAATTTATGTAGTGGATATTCAAACTGTCAAAAAGGTCTGTTTGAAATCATCAAATATTTATAAAATATGCATTATCAATAATATAAACCTTTTGTTTTATTTACATAACACTATTGGTATAGTTATAAATCTGTTATATTCCGTATTCAAAGATATAATACCATTTATTGTATTTATAAATTGATCAACATTTATAAAGATAACGACACTACGATTTGATTAGTTTTACACTGGAATTTATGACTGTATGAGTTGTGCGTATTTCATGCAACAGCGAGAAAACTAGAATGATACCTCTTTTTTCTACTAGTTTCATAAACATATTAAAAAATTATGACGTACTTTACTTAATCCATATATAATTCATTCACCATCTTTAGTCTAAAGTAGTCAGTTTCGTAACAAAAGGTTATAAACATAATTTATGTTCATATATTTGTATTTGTTTTCTTAGAATTTGTTTTTTAATCATGTCATTCTACTTAAAATATTTTCTTTCCAATAGCCTTAATTAACTTTTGGTTGCCACACTCTCAATGAAATTAAAATCTTCATCTATGCTTACTTCATAAATGCCTTGGAAATAGTATAATGGATTTTCAATCGATAAGCTTCTTATGAAGTTAAGGATAATTTGATTAGTAAAATTATCCCTAGATAAAAATCTTGACTTGAGGACACAATATTATTATAATATCAATTAAATATTGATAATGTTTACCTCTTATTAAACCCGTATGCGGTCTTTTTTTCCAAAATAGTTCCATCTTTTGTACATCTTTTTTAACTTTATATAACATTTTGTTTTTCTCTGCATTTTTAAATGAAAGATTGGATTTTAAATATGTAATAATGTATCCGCTTATTCGTCTTTTGTCCTTGACAAGATTTGTTATGGATATTCAATTCAGTTTGTAAGGCCATTGATTAAGGTTTGAGATCAACTTCAGTAATTTCCTATTAATATTTTGTTTTCCCCTGTTAAAACGTTTAAACCCGCTGCATTTGTTTGCACCTGTCATAAGTCAAGAACCTGTTGTTCAGTGGTTGTCGTTTGTTGATGTGGTTCATAAGTGTTTCTCGTGTCTCGTTTTTTTTTTTATATAGACCGTTGGTTTTCCTGTTTGAATGGTTTTGCACTAGTCCTTTTTGTGGCCCTTTATAGATTGGTGTTCGGTGTGAGCCAAGGATCCGTGTTGAGAGCCGTACTTTGACCTATAATGGTTTACTTTTACAAATTGTGATTTGGATGGAGAGTTGTCTCATTGGCACTCATACCACATATTCTTCCACTGTTTATATTTAATTAAATTTAACTGATCACTGCAAAGTAACAATAACTTGTTTTGACAAGACTGTGGAGAAGGACACATGGGTCTGATTAAAACAGAAGTTACCAAGGTGTATGACTGATCACTGCATAGTAACAATCACGTGTTTTGAATACAAGACAATGTGAAGAAGGACATATAGGTCTGATCAAAACAGAAGTTACCAAGGTGTATGACTGATCACTGCATAGTAACAATCACGTGTTTTGAATACAAGACAATGTGAAGAAGGACTGATGGGTCTGATCAAAACAAAAGTTACTAAGGTGTATGACTGATTACTGCATAGTAACAATCACGTGTTTTGAATACAAGACTATGTGAAGAGGGACACATGGGTCTGATTAAAACAGAAGATACCAAGGTGTATGACTGATCACTGCATAGTAACAATCACTTGTTTTGACAAGAGAATGTGCAGAAGGATATTGGGTCTGATCAAAACAGAAGATACCAAGGTTTATGACTGATCACTGCATAGTAACAATCACGTGTTTTAATACAAGACAATGTGTATAAGGACATATGGGTCTGATCAAAACAAAAGATCTAAGATGTATGACTGATCCCTGCAAACTAACAAATACTTGTTTTGACAACAAGATAATGTGAAGAAGGACATATAGGTCTGATTAAAACAGAAGTTACCAAGGTGTATAACTGATCACTGGATAGTAACTATAACTTGTTTTGACAACAAGACAATGTGCAGAGGGATATATGGATCTGATAAGCACAGAAGATACCAAGGTGTATGACTGATCACTGCATAGTAACAATCACGTGTTTTGAATACAAGACAATGTGAAGAGGGACATATAGGTCTGATCAAAACAGAAGATACCAAGGATTATGACTGATCACTGCATAGTAACAATAACTTGTTTTGACAAGACAATGGGAAGATGGACATATTGGTCTGATTAAAACAGAAGATACCAAGGTGTATGACTGATCACTGCATAGTAACAATAACTTGTTTTGACAACAAGACAATGTGCACAAAGACATATGGGTCGGATTGAAACAGAAGATACCAAGGTGTATGACTGATCACCGCATAGTTACAATTACTTGTTTTGACAACAGACAATGTGCAGAAGGATATGTGGGTCTGATCAAAACAGAAGATACCAAGGTGCATGACTGATCACTGCATAGTAACAATCACTTGTTTTGACAACAACACAATGTGTAGAAGGATATATGAGTCTGATAAACACAGAAGATACCAAGGTGTATGACTGATCACTGCATAGTAACAATCACTTGTCTTGACAACAAGACAATGTGCAGAAGGATATATTGGTATAATGAAAACAGAAGATACCAAGGTGTATGGCTGATCACTGCATAGTAGCAATCACTAGTCTTGACAACAAGACAATGTGCAGAAGGATATATGGGTATAATTAAAACAGAAGTTACCAAGGTGTATGGCTGATCACTGCATAGTAACAATCACTTGTTTTGACAACAAGACAATGTGCAGAAGGATATATGGGTCTGAATAAAACAGAAGATACCAAGGTGTATGGCTGATCACTGCATAGTAGCAATCACTAGTCTTGACAACAAGACAATGTGCAGAAGGATATATGGGTATAATTAAAACAGAAGTTACCAAGGTGTATGGCGGATCAATGCAAAGTAACAATCACTTGTTTCGACAACAAAACATTGTACAGAAGGATATGTGGATCTGATCAAAACAGAAGTTACCAATGTGTATGACTGATCACTGTATAGTAACAATCACTTGTTTTAAATACAAGACAATGTGCAGAACTACATACCGGTATGATAAAACAGAAGATACCAAAGTGTATGACTGATCACTGCATAGTAACAAATACTTGTTTTAAATACAAGACAATGTGCAGAAGGATATATGGGTCTGATAAAACAGAAGATACCAAGGTGTATGCCTGACCACTGCATAGTAACAATCACTTTTTAAATACAAGACAATGTGCAGCAGGATATATTGGTCTAATTAAAACAGAAGATACTAAGGTGTATGACTGATCACTGCATAGTAACAATTGAAACAGAAGATACTAAGATGTATGACTGATCACTGCATAGTAACAATCACTTGTTTTAAATACAAGACAATGTGCAGAAGGATATATGCCTGTTTTAATTTGACAATAAGACGATGTACAGAAGGATATATGGGTTTGATTAAAACAGAAGATACCAATGTGGCAGTTATAATACCCGTAAACGTTTTTTGATTCCAATTCCGTTCTATTTTTTGTACATTCTTTTTAACTTTATATAACATTTTGTTTGTCTATGCATATTTTAATGAAAGATTGGACTTTAAATAGTTAATAATGTGTCCGCTTATTCGTCTTTTGTCCTTGACAAGATTTGTTATGGATATTCAAAATTCCGTTTTTATCGCCATTGATTAAGGTTTAAGATCAACTTCATTAATTGTTGTGCCTATCAATAATTAGTTTTAATATTTGTGCAATTTGACTGATCACTGCATAGAAACAATAACTTGTTTTGACAACAATACAATGTGCAGAAAGATATATGGGACTGACAACAGAAGATACCAAAGTGAATGCCTGATCACTGCATAGTAACAATCACGTGTTCTAAATACAAGACAATGTACAGAAGGATATATGGGTCTGATCAAAACAGAAGATACCAAGGTGTATGACTGATCACTGCATAGTAACAATCACTTGTTTTAACAACAAGACAATATCAAGAAGGATATATGGGTCTGATAAAAACAGAAGTTACCAAGGTGTATGGCTGATCACTCATAGTAACAATCACTTGTTTTGACAACAAGACAATGTGCAGAAGGATATATGAGTCTGATAAACACAGAAGATACCAAGGTCTATGGCTGATCACTGCATAGTAACAATCACTTGTGTGGACAACAAGATAATGTGGAGAAGGATATATGGGTATAATTAAAACAGAAGTTACCAAGGTGTATGGCTGATCACTCATAGTAACAATCACTTGTTTTGACAACAAGACAATGTGCAGAAGGATATATGAGTCCGATCAAAACAGAAGTAACCAAGGTGTATGGCTGATCACTCATAGTAACAATCACTTGTTTTGACAACAAGACAATGTGCAGAAGGATATATGGGTCTGAATAAAACAGAAGATACCAAGGTGTATGGCTGATTACTGCATAGTAACAATCATTTGTCTTGACAACAAGACAATGTGCAGAGGGATATATGGGTATAATTAAAACAGAAGTTACCAAGGTGTATGGCTGATCACTGCAAAGTAACAATCACTTGTTTCGACAACAAAACATTGTAGAGAAGGATATATTGATCTGATCAAAACAGAAGTTACCAAGGTGTATGACTGATTACTGCATGGTAATAATCACTGGTTTTAAATACAAGACAATGTGCAGAAGGACATATGGGTCTAATAAAAACAGAAGATACCAAGGTGTATGGCTGATGAATGCGAAGTAACAATCACTTGTTTCGACAACAAAACATTATAGAGAAGGATATATGGATCTGATCAAAACAGAAGTTACCAAGGTGTATGACTGATCACTGCATAGTAATAATCACGTATTTTTAATACAAGACAATATGGAGAGGAACATATGGGTCTTATTAAAACAGAAGATACCAAGGTGTATGACTGATCACTGCATAGTAATAATGACTTGTTTTGACAACAAGAGAATGTGCAGAAGGAGATATGGGTCTGATCAAAACAGAAAATACCAAGGTGTAAGACTGATCACTGCATAGTAACAATTACTTGATTTGACAACAAGACAATGTGTAGAAGAACATATGGGTCTGATAAAAACAGAAGATACCAAGGTGTATGACTGATCACTGCATTGTAACAATCACTTGTCTTGACAACAAGAGAATGTGCAAAAGGATATACGGGTATAATTAAAACAGAAGTTAGCAAAGTGTATGGCTGATCACTGCATAGTAACAATCACTTTTTTTGACAAGAAGACAATGTGCAGAAGGTTATATGGGTCTGATTAAAACAGAAAATACCAAGGTGTATGGCTTATCACTGCATAGTAACAATCACTTGTCTTAACAACAAGACAATGTGCAGAAGGATATATGGGAATAATTAAAACAGAAGATATCAAGGTGTATGACTGATCACTGCATAGTAGCAATCACTTGTTTTGACAATAAGACAATGTGCAGAAGGATATATGGGTCTGATTAAAACAGAAGATACCAAGCTGTATGGCTGATCACTGCATAGTAACAATCACTTGTTTCGACAACAAAACATTGTACAGAAGGATATATGGATCTGATCAAAACAAAAGCTACCAAGGTGTATGACTGATCACTGCATAGTAACAGTCAATTGTTTTAAATACAAGAAAATGCAATGTGCAGAAGGACATATGGGTCTGATAAAAACAGAAGATACCAAGATGTATGACTAATCACTGTATAGTAACACTCATTTGTTTTAAATACAAAAAAATGTGCAGAAGGATATATGGGTCTGATAAAACAGAAGATACCAAGGTGTATGCCTGATCACTGCATAGTAACAATCACGTGTTTTAAATACAAGACAATTGGAAGAAGGATATACGAGTCTGATCAAAACAGAAGATACCTAGATGTATGACTGATCACTACATAGTAACAATCACCTGTTTTGACAACAAGACAATGTGCAGAAGGATATATGGTTTTGATTTAAACAGAAGATACCAAGGTGGCAGTTATAATACCCGTATGCGTTTTTTTTTTCCAATTGCGTTCTATTTTTTGGTACATTCTTTTTAACTTTATATAACATTTTGTTTGTCTCTGCATTTTTTAATGAAAGATTGGACTTTAAATAAGTAATAATGTATCCGCTTATTCGTCTTTTGTCCTTGACAAGATTTGATATGGATATTCAAAAATCATTTTGTATCGCCATTGATTAAGGTTTAAGATGAACTTCATTAATTTTTGTGGCTATCAATAATTAGTTTTTATATTTGTTAAATTTGACTGATCACTGCATAATAACAATAACTTGTTCTGACAACAAGACAATGTGGAGAAGGATATATGGGTCTGATTTAAACAGAAGATATCAAGGTGTATGGCTGATCACTGCATTGTAACAATCACTTGTCTTGACAACAAGACAATGTGCAGAAGGATATATGAGTCTGACTTAAACAGAAGAAACCAAGGTGTATGGCTGATCACTGCATAGTAACAATCATTTGTTTTGACAACAAGACAATGTGCAGAAGGATATATGAGTCTGACTTAAACAGAAGATACCAAGGTGTATGGCTGATCACTGCATAGTAACATTCATTTGTCTTGACAACAAGAAAATCTGCTAAAGAATATATGGGTATAATTAAAACAGAAGTTACCAAGTTGTATGACTGATCACTGCATAGTACCAATCACTTGTTTTAAATACAATACAATGTGCAGAAGGATATATGGGTCTGATAAAAGAGACGATACCAAGGTGTATGCCTGATCATTGGATATTACCAATCACATGTTTTAAATACAAGACAATGTGAAGAACGACATATGAGTCTGATCAAAACAGAAGATACCAAGGTGTATGACTGATCATTGCATATTAACAGTCACGTGTTTTGACAACAAGACAATGTGCAGAAGGATATATGGGTCTGATAAAACAGAAGATACCAATGTGTATGCCTGATCATTGGATATTAACAATCACATGTTTGAAGTTACCAAGGTGTATGGCTGATCATTGCATAGTAACATTCACTTGTTTTGACAACAAGACAATGTGCAGAAGGATATATGGGTCTGATTAAAACAGAAGATACCAAGGTGTATGGCTGATCACTGCATAGTAATAATCATTTGTCTTGACAACTAGACAATGTACAGAAGGATATATGGGTATAATTAAAACAGAAGTTAGCAAGGTGTATGGCGGATCAATGCAAAGTAACAATCACTTGTTTCGAAAACAAACATTGTACAGAAGGATATATGGATCTGATCAAAACAGAAGTTACCAATGTGTATGACTGATCACTGTATAGTAACAATCACTTGTTTTAAATAGAAGACAATGTGCAGAAGTATATACCGGTCTGATAAAAACAGAAGATACCAAGGTGTATGACTGATCACTACATAGTAACAAATACTTGTTTTAAATACAAGACAATGTGCAGAAGGATATATGGGTCTGATAAAACAGAAGATACCAAGGTGTATGCCTGATCACTGCATAGTAACAATCACGTTGTTTAATTACAAGACAATGTGCAGCAGGATATATTGGTCTAATTAAAACAGAAGATACTAAGGTGTATGACTGATCACTGCATAGTAACAATCACTTGTTTTGACAACATGACAATGTGCAGAAGGATATATGAGTCCGATCAAAACAGAAGTTACCAAGATGTATGACTGATCACTGCATAGTAACAACCACTTGTTTTAAATACAAGACAATGTGCAGAAGGATATATGCCTGTTTTGACAACAAGACGATGTACAGAAGGATATATGGGTTTGATTAAAACAGAAGATACGAAGGTGGCAGTTATAATATCCGTAAACGTTTTTTTTTTCCAATTCCGTTCTATTTTTTGTACATTCTTTTTACTTTATATAACATTTGGTTTGTCTATGCATATTTTAATGAAAGATTGGACTTTAAATAGGTAATAATGTGTCCGCTTATTCGTCTTTTGTCCTTGACCAGATTTGTTATGGATATTCAAAATTCCGTTTTTATCGCCATTGATTAAGGTTTAAGATCAACTTCATTAATTTTTGTGGCTATCAATAATTAGTTTTTATATTTGTTAAATTTGACTGATCATTGCATACTAACAATAACTTGTTCTGACAACAAGATAATGTGGAGAAGGATATATGGGTCTGATTTAAACAGAAGATATCAAGGTGTATGGCTGATCACTGCATTGTAACAATCACTTGTCTTGACAACAAGACAGTATGCAAAAGGATATACGGGTATTATTAAAACAGAAGTTACCAAGGTGTATGACTGATCACTACATAGTAACAATCACTTGTTTTGACAACAAGACAATGTGCAGAAGGATATATGAGTCTGACTTAAACAGAAGATACCAAGGTGTATGGCTGATCACTGCATAGTAACAATCATTTGTCTTGACAACAAGAAAATCTGCTAAAGAATATATGGGTATAATTAAAACAGAAGTTACCAAGTTGTATGACTGATCACTACATAGTAACAATCACTTGTTTTAAATACAAGACAATGTGCAGAAGGATATATGGGTCTGATAAAAGAGAAGATACCAAGGTGTATGCCTGATCATTGGATATTACCAATCACATGTTTTAAATACAAGACAATGTGAAGAACGACATATGAGTCTGATCAAAACAGAAGATACCAAGGTGTATGACTGATCACTGCATATTAACAGTCACGTGTTTTGACAACAAGACAATGTGCAGAAGGATATATGGGTCTGATAAAACAGAAGATACTAATGTGTATCCCTGATCATTGGATATTAACAATCACATGTTTTAAATACAAGACAATGTGAAGAACGATATATGAGTCTGATCAAAACAGAAGATACCAAGGTGTATGACTGATCACTGCATAGTAACAATCACTTGTTTTGACAACAAGACAATGTGCAGAAGGACATATGGGTCTGATTAAAGCAGAAGATACCAAGGTGTATGACTGATCACTGCGTAGTATCAATCATTTGTTTTGAGAACAAGAAAATGTGCAGAAGGATATATTAGTCCGATCAAAACAGAAGTTACCAAGGTGTATGACTGATCACATAGTAACAATCACTTGTTTTGACAACAAGACAATGTACAGAAGGATATCTTGATCTGATTCAAACAGAAGATAGCAAGAATGACTGATCACTGCATATTAACAGTCACGTGTTTTGACAACAAGACAATGTGCAGAAGGATATATGCGTTTGATTTAAACAGAAGATATCAAAGTAGTTATAATACCCGTATGCGTTTTTTCCAATTCCGTTATATTTTTTGTACATTCTTTTTAACTTTATATACGATTTTGTTTGTCTCTGCATTTTTTAATGAAAGATTGGACTTTAAATATGTAATAATGTATCCGCTTATTCGTCTTTTGTCCTTGAGAAGATTTGTTATAGATATTCTAAATTCATTTTGTATCGCCATTGATTAAGGTTTAAGATAAACTTCATCAATTTTTGTGCCTATCAATATTTAGTTTTTTTTATTTCTTAAATTTGACTGATCACTGCATCATAACAATAACTTGTTTTGACAACAAGACAATGTGCAGAAGGATATATGGGTCTGATCAAAACAGAAGATACCAAGGTGTATGACTGATCACTGCATAGTAACAATCACTTGTTTTGACAACAAGACAATGTGCAGAAGGATATATTAGTCCGATCAAAACAGAAGTTACCAAGGTGTATGACTGATCACTGCATAGTAACAATCACTTGTTTTGACAACAAGACAATGTGCAGAAGGATATATTAGTCCGATTAAAATAGAAGTTACCAAGGTGTATGACTGATCACTGCATAGTAACAATCACGTTTTTTTTAATACAAGACAATATGCAGAAGGACATATGGGTCTGATTAAAACAGAAGTTACCAAGGTGTATGACTGATCACTGCAAAGTAACAATCACCTGTTTGGACAACAAAACAATGTGCAGAAGGATATATGGGTCTAATTTAAACAGAAGATACCAAGGTGTATGAATGATCACTGCATAGTAACAATCACTTGTTTTGACAACAAGACAATGTGCAGAAGGATATATGGGTCTGATAAAAACAGAAGATACTAAGGTGTATGACTGATCACTGCATAGTAACAATCACTTGTTTTGAATACAAGACAATGTGCAGAAGGATATATGGGTCTGATAAAAACAGAAGATACTAAGGTGTATGACTGATCACTGCATAGTAACAATCACTTGTTTTGACAACAAGACAATGTGCAGAAGGATATATGGGTCCGATCAAAACAGAAGATTCCAAGGTGTATGACTGGTCACTGCATAGTAATAATGACTTGTATTGACAAGAAGACAATGTGCAGAAGGATATATGGGTCCAATCAAAACAGAAGATACCAAGGTGGCAATTATAATACCAAAGTCTTACAAACACAGACAACACCATGGTCAATGAAACGAAAAACAGACATTCACAAAACATTACTTAGAAAACATTCACTATACCAAATATTGAAGGGAACTCAGTTACCACAGACAAAAAAACAAGTTCAAGCGCTACAATTCAAGTTGTTCATAACAAGTACACATTAGGTGATACATGGCGTTCACTGATGTCTAAATCAATGTTAAGAGGTTTTGATTACTGCTAAAATAAACGAAATTAAATGCAATGAGTAGGTCCTACTGGAAGGTTGCGACATCGAAAATGAAAATTTAAATCTTGTCTTTAATCGTTTAAAAGTTTAGTTTGCCACCGACCCTCAGAGTCTTTTATCTGCTTTCAAAAAACCACAGAGGCAACAGCAATTTACCGATTTAACATTTCATAAATTCATTAAGAAATTTCAAATTAAGGCCAAAAAAGTGAGGGAGTCACATAAACTGCAAATGTAACGAGACAGGGTGCGTTGACAGATTAAGCGTCTCCTGCTCTGAATGTATCACCTACATGCGAATTTACACTCATTTTAAATGTAACAATCGGGAATAAGACACAACCGATAGTTTCTATTTTAAATGTGTTAGTTTCACGTCATATATACGTGAGAATATCGATATGGTTAAACAAGAGATAGTCTGCATTACCTGCATAAGAGTTTATCAGAGTCTTGTTTAACCCTGTGGATGATTTTGATATCCTTGTATTAAAGTCGCTTTATCTTTTTTGCATTTAAAAGGGACATTGTTGGGACTAAAAATTGCAGTAATTGTTTGACTTAATTGTCAGTTATGGTATATAATTTGTTGGTATTACCTCTTATATGTGTTCTTCAATTAAAAGATGTAGCGTGATCGACAACAAGTAAACTATTTCATTTGTTACGTGTCGTCGAGAACTTGTAGTGAGGTGAAACTACTTTGTTCAATTTTGAAGGCTTTAGTTTGTGATTTCGAGATGAAAAACTGCAATAAAAACACTGTTCCGTTTTGGTGTAAATGTAGCGAGTTTAGGTCAATTGATTCATCACATTCTTTGATCTTCTGTGTGTCTCAGCTATGACACTAAGTGTAAATTATGATAGAATACAAATAAACAGATAAAAATCGAACATCAATGTAATTTAGTGTAAAGAGAAGATGGTTTTCACTATTTTCTCATTTTTCAACATCTGGCACATTATTGTTCTCACAGGAATAACAGATTATTTGCTTTCATCTAAATCGTTAATCCTTTTGTCATCTCTACAGTTCCAAACCACTAATGCTTGACAAGTTGCATATAATCATTAGTCCTAATGCGATTCACCGACAAACGAATGAATGCTTCGAATTTCAATGAAATTAATTAAAGCAATGAATACTAATGCTCTCATTGATTTCAGTATTTAATCCAAAACTGATTCGTTTTAAATTTAGACCTAAACGTCTTCATTTGACAGTTCTGCGGATTAAGACTTCCTCGGTCGAGATTTCTGACATAACTTAATGATGCATTTTATGTATTATTGTTTAGAAAAATACAGGCTTTATTGCTTTACGACTTTTTAATTGCTTAATTTTAAATATGGTTAATTTTAAGAATAGAATTGAACTGAAATAAGAAGAAACGGTATGCCAATAATAACCGATACTAAATGTCCTGAATACTTAACAAAGTACGAACCAATATTCTTTCTTTTGATGCCCTTACTGTTTACCTTCTTTTAATTGAGGAATGTTTGAATAAGATAATTTTAACTTTATATTTAACATCTAGCATTGTTGAACACCATTAATACACACACGTACATGCACAAGATCAGGTTCTTCTCGGACTGTAATGACGTCGTAACGATAATTCATGGATACTGGCTGTGTACTGATTAATATTTAATCTTAGATACATGAGTTTTTATTAGGTGTTATTGACTTTGAATATATTCAAGTAACTGTATTGTAAAATCCTGACTACTAAAAACAGAAAATAAATAAATCATAAAAAAAAAAAAAAAAAAAAAAAAAAAATCAGTCAGAGCAAATAATATGAGATCTGTACTTTATGTGTTTAGTGTTTTTGTTATATTAGTTGTGTTTGTGGTTTGATTCGATCTGATGAGTTAACTCCTTTTCAAATAACTTTCATAGTTTTGTCTTATGTTATGCCGTTACATCGCTGTCCCGAATTAGGGGGAGGATAAGACACCCGCAAACATGTTTAAGTCTGCCACATTCTGCATGTGCCTGTCACAAGTCAGGAGCCTGTAATTCAGTTGCTGTCGTTTGATGCTGCATATCAATTTGTTTTTCATTTATTGTTTTGTGAAATAAAATCAAGCTGTCAGTGTCCATGTTTATATTGTTTTATTTTTGTCATTTCGGGGCCCTTTATAGCTTGCTGTGTGGTATGAGATTTGCTGAAGACCGTACGGTTACCTATAGATGCTCACTTGCACGCCTTGGTGGAGAATTGTTGCATTGTCAATCATACCAAATCTTCTTACTTTCATATATTTTGTTTATCTCCATTGGATAACAAAAAAAAAAAAAAAAAAAACTCTCAATTCGATATATTTGAAGACGCATACAAAATCATTATTTGAATGAATGAATGCGTTATGTTAAGTATTGATCTAGTTTTCTCTTTGTACTTCTGACTTTTTTTGTGTGTGCATCTTAAAATATGATGTTATCCTTTCTTGTTGTATTGTCTTAAAAAAATCATTTAATAGAAAAGAAAGTTGTTCTTTGTAATTGCACAGATAATAGGAAACTCTGAATAGTGCGTCATTTGTTTTTGTTTTTTTTTTTTGTGTTTTTTTTTTTTTGGTTTGACATGGCATCAGTTATGTCATGACAATTTAGTATTTGTAAAAACAGTCACGTTATCAAGTCTCTTTAAATTAATTATCCTTGTATTTATCTGTTTCAATCTCCTTTTTTAAATTAACTCTCTGCTTGAATTTCAGCTTAACCTATTTCTCTTTAGAGTCTTTGCAAAAGCATATCTGTCTGACTAGCCAAATCAGCGAAAATGGTTTTCGTGTTTGATATGTTTTCAGAACTAAACACTAAGTACAATATGTTCAAGCATAACATTTATGAAATTCGAAATAATATGACGTCCTTGTTGACAAAAAGTATTGTGACGTAATAAATGTTGTTGGTAATGTTGCCTATGAATATACCACACATCGCTGGCAGATTTTCATTTTATAGTCAGATATTTGTTAATGTGGAGGAGATGTGATAAGAGCTATTCTTGTCAATTTAGATTAAAGTAAAGCATACCTGCCATTTGCAGGGTTCGAACTACAACCTGAGTGTTGTCAGGCTAGTGATACAGTATTTGAACCACTTAGACCGCTTTGCAACCGAGGCCCCTGTATCAAATTACATATTTGAACTAAAATGGAATTTTTGCTCATATTTGTCTTGCAAAATCAAGTATGATCCAATACCTTGCCGAACAGATAGTTTATCCATATTCACATTTTGGTATAGGACATCTGTATCAACATATCTTTTTGTTAAGACATTTGAAGGCTATTTTCGCAGTTCGTTTTTTTAATTTGGAATTTAACGCAAAAATTTTGAAAACGTCAAATATTTATAAGACACAAATCACATGAATCAACAATATAAATATTGATACCTGACATACGTATGTCTTTGCAATATCTAAAGCCTGTTATTGTTAGATGGTCATATCAGTCCAAAACGGAAGTCTTATTAATAATTCTCATGCCCAGGTTACAAATACAAACCAGGGGTCTTTAAACAAGCTTAAATGTACGGATTATTTCTTGGATCGAAGCGGTTTTCTCAATTAACCCTTATCGTGGGTACACAATTAAAGTGTTAGCATAACACATTAGGGTGTTAAAGTTTCTAGAGAACGTACAAAAATAGAAAAAAACATTTTTATTAGTTTTGCCTTGGAGATCTGTAATTAATTTTATAAAATTGGTAATTGACTAAGTATGATATGTAACCATTATCTGGCCAATGAGATTCCACAAATAGAAAAATTCTTCCATTCTTTTCAAATTTATGTTACCTTGACAAAAAAGTTAAAAGATAAATCAATCTTGACAATTCAAAACAGATTTGTTATTTTGGATGTGAATACGACGTCATGAATATATTAAAATTCACATAATTTGACAAACTATGACTATTTCACACATAATAAGGGATGAAATTAGATATGAGTCAAGACACGAGTTATCTTGTAGAAAAAAAAAACACATTTGTTTGTGTAATTCTTGACTCATATCTTAATATTTATGACAAGATCTAAAAATGAGGCTATTTAGGCAGTTTGTGTAGTTAAAATATAAGAAATAAGATTGTTGAAGCGTAAAAACAAATATGTAATATAAAATTCTCAAATAAAACACATGATATCTGACAGAAAAAAAGTATTGTGAAGATCTGAAGGTTGATATTCGACAGGTTTAAAATACTTTTTATTTTCTAATTAAAGTGGTCAAAAAGAGGCCTTCTACTTTTTAAAATTAATCTTACAAAATGTCAGGTAAGATTTGAGAAAGAACTGCCACTGGATTGGTAGTTTTAAGAACGCGAGATACGCTATTCGTATAGCATTGCCAATATCTTTCCCTTAACAAAATTACGTGAAGAACATTCGACACGCTTCATGCATAAGGTATTGTATTCGAAATATACATTATCATGCGCTGTCTATGTATATCGAAACAACAAAAAAAAAAAAAAAAAAAAAAAAAAAAAAAAAAAAAAAACAATAAGATGTGTATTGCATTGTTATAACCCAAATTAAGGGAAAAGTGGGTTACATATTGTCAAACCTGATAAATCTATCAAGAAATAACAACTCACTTTAAAATATCACTTTATAAAGGTTACGAAATCACGCTTTTTAAAGGTAATGAAATAATACTGTTCCAATGTAACAAAACAAAACTGAGGAAATCGCATGAAGTCAAATAGGAGCGAGACTGGGATAGTCGACAGTGCAACTGTATCCCGCCCCGCCTTTTATATTAAGGCCTTTTGTTTTATAACTACCATCGACAGGGCAACTGTATCCCGCCGCGCCTTTTATAAGGCCTTTTGTTTTATAACTACCATCGACAGGGCAACTGTATCCCGCCCCGCCTTTTATAAGGCCTTTTGTTTTATAACTACCATCGACAGGGCAACTGTATCCCGCCCCGCCTTTTATAAGGCCTTTTGTTTTATAACTACCATCGACAGGGCAACTGTATCCCGCCGCGCCTTTTATAAGGCCTTTTGTTTTATAACTACCATCGACAGGGCAACTGTATCCCGCCCCGCCTTTTATAAGGCCTTTTGTTTTATATCTACCATCGACAGGGCAACAGTATCCCGCCGCGCCTTTTATAAGGCCTTTTGTTTTATTACTACCAAAAGAAACCATTAAATAGTTAAAAAGTTAATAGTTACTTTTTCGTCACGAAATAAACAATTAAACAGTTTTATGAATCATTACTACGTGCTGAAATATTATACATATAAAAACCAAGACTTCTAGTTACTTGTCATGTACAGACTATGTCTATACGTACTGCTGTGATCTTGCAGTTATAGCACATGATTATTACATGAGCAACTGTGCATATGTGAGAAGATTGTATTTGCTACTTTAGACGTACCATATTAGCCTTAGTTACAGTGTACGAAAATAAACCTAATATCCCTTTTTGTCCTGTTTACTGGAAACATTTGAGTAGTTAAGTGTACACTTAAAAGCATTTACCAAATTAGCTGTTTTTACAAGTAATGTCTGAGAGATAAAATAAAGTCTCCCATATCAAACTTGGCATGATACCGGACGAAATGATTAGCATGTTTACCAGTTTGTAAACTGCTAGCAAAATAAAACGGAAATGGTGAGAAATATATTCTAAAATAAATAAATTTTTAACAAGTTAAATGAACTAAAATGACCTACAATTGGTTGCAATTTATACAGGTTTTTCTAATGCCTTTTGTTCCCTCTACTGCTGTTTTAGTTTTAATATTTAATTTCGAGTCTATCAAATCTATCAAATATTATTATTAACAATGTCTTGTGAAGATATACTAACTTCTTTGTCAGAAGCAATTTTAAAATCTTTTCAGAGGCAAAAACTATTTAGAACATTAGAATCTATCAGGCAATACTATTCAATTTTTATCTATTTTTAACTATAAACAGTGATTGATAACTTATATAATTCAGTCATTTTGGAAAACCCTTTTTTTTAAAGATGAGCTGTGATAATAATATTTCTATTCATTTATTCTTCTTTCTTATTTTTAAAGCTCAGTGTGATGTTTTTAGTAAAATTTTTAAATCTGTTTTGGATTTTAGAATTTGAATTTTACACATATAGAATAAGAATGACTTGTTTAGTTGATTCTTTTAACATATAAATTTTAGTAATGTTTGTACATAAGTGTCTTATAAGTCTACATAAGGCTGGATATTTGGTCATTTTAATTCTGTGTTGTTTATATATATATATATATATATATATATATATATTTGTATGATCAAATATGTGACACTATAATAAAATAAATTATTATTATTACTATTATTATTATTCTATACTGACGGTAAAAACGCATGGATATTGATCTCAGAGAGGTTTGTTAAATTCAAACTAAGATTTTACTTCAATTATTGTTATTTTCATTTTTCATTACAGATACAAATCAAGATGGGATGATAAAGAAAGAAGATTTCGGACTTGCTGTTGAGGTTTGTAATATTACATTTAAGGAAGACCCTCTGAAAGGCAAACGCAAATGTAGGTTATATTACAATACGATTCCAAGATAAACGTAGTTGTAAATTTCATTATATAAAAATGCAAAACAGAAAAAAAAAAAAATGAAATGCTTAAAAACCACGATTCGGAAGTATAACGATGTATAACGAAAAAGTTTGCATTTTAGTACAACTCGAAAGGAATTTCATAGTTTTTATTTATTTTCGTTTTTATCTTAAGAAGATAACCTCATAAGTCACAACTTATCAGAAATCGGCCTTTGATAGACAAGTGTTTAACCAATATATCAAGTTTTAAATCGTATGAAATCGAAACTAGAGATAAATGATTTCCAGAAACTGCCGTAGGTTTGTGATAAACATAAAATGTCTTAAGGTAGTTCAGGGGTATACCGCCATCTTGAATTGTACAATCACAGTACATAATCGGTCTATTTCTTTGCCCAAATCTGCAAATTTGCACACAGATTTGCAATTTAATGGTAACACTGTTTATTTATATAAAGAAAACTTAGTGATTCATTGCATTATCGAAAATCTTTAAACAAATACCAAATATTTGTGTTTTTAGAATAAATTTTTCAAATAAGCCATTTAAGGGGAGATAACTCTTTTAGTACAAAATTTATACTGGACATATAGGGAAATTTTCATTTTTTACTTGTAGCAAGAAAACAAGTTCGGTGACATCATTTTTTCTTTCTATTTTCTTAAAATATATTATAAAACCTATCTTCTCATATTTTATTTCAAAATTCTGTCTTATAGATTTCTTTTATGCACAAAAATGTGTTTTTTCATGAACAATCTAAGCAAATTTTGGCAATTTTGAACGCCTCGTACCTTGAAAAATACCGCGGTGACCCATACTTTTTATTATGTTTTTGAAAAAAGCATAGTAAAATCTTCATTTTGGCAAAGTATAAGAAAATTCTGTCTTTTTTTTCTATACCCCTGAACTACCTTAATAGCCAATTAAAACAGCAAGATATTAACCAAGACAACAAAAGACATTTTTCTTTACATTATTTAGAGGAAACATCCAGTTATTGCTTCGCATCTCGTTGTTCGCATCTCATTTAAGGTGATATACAAGCCATCTTGAAATTATTACTTTAACAAATCAGTTCTGATTGATGGCCTAATGATGTGGCTTTAATAATTTATAGAATGCAAAACACGTCACGTAAAGGAAAAGATATTATAAACAGAAGATCACAATCCAGATCGCCTAAAAATGTAGTATGGAAGTAGTAAGAATACGAATTGTTAATGTTAAAGCCATTGCTTCTGAAATATATGGTCATCATCATCATTTTGTTGACCGTTATGAAAACACTGAAACAAATGACTACGAATATGTTCTGTGTGTGGTAAATCTCGTGCATGATTTTAAATTGATTACGGAATGTCTAAATCACATCATGAATAATACGAGGAAGTCACAAGTGTAGCAGGGCAGCAAAGTTCAGTTTAGTTCAACGCAAAATTGTATTTGACTTCACGACAGTTTTATGTGTAGCGGTTTGTTGCCATTACCATTTTATGTTTGTCAGTTTGAAAACGGACACACAATACTTCAGGTAAAGAGAAAATTAAACAATAAAGATACTTTCCCATACACACATACGCACACAATTACAAAAAGTTATGAATTTCCTAACATGACACTTCGAACCTTGGTTTAAATAGATGTAAAGGACTGCAGTCCGCGGTTGGTAACCGGGGAAGATTATTCTAGACCCGTCTTATATGAATATTTAACTTATTTCTGCAATGTTTACAACATGTACAATGTTTCAATGGTTTACAAAAGAAATCCAACTTAAATCGAATAACGGATTCGCCACATGGATACTCTACTTGGTAACATTGAAAATGCTATATGTAAATTGCAATCTTAAAGATGTTAACGAGTGATTTTTTCTTTTCTTTTATTGATATTTAAACACACTTATTTGTATTTCATTAGAAAGTATGTAAGATATTAGACTGGACAAAAGGTGGCAAGGAATATTCTGAGGCAGAGGAAACATTGAATTTGATATGGGAAGGTTTAAAGAAATATGCTGACGAAAACCAGGTATAATGATTATATCAGATTGTTATATATAGATTCTACCACTAAATCGAGTGTGATATAATATTTTTCCATACGAGACAGCTATTTTTTAATTTAAAACACAAGGCTTGCCGAGCGTTTTCAATAATAAAATTTAACTGTCGATAGTGGAAAAATATCTTATTGCATGAACATTGGTGGAAGAATCTGTTTCTCTAATGACTTCAAGACGGTATACAGACAAACTTAATCCTTCTTTTTCAATGATCTGCATAAAGATGTGTTATTTTTATATAACATCATCAGGAATGGTCACCTTTTTGTGTCATCACAATAGGAAATTCAAAGGAAAGCAAGAAAATTTGATATTTTGACCACTGACGAACCGAGATAAAACGAACCACACGTTGATTAAATCAAAATAATCAACAGGTCAGGCAAAGGATAAATCCGCTAAATATTAGAGAAACAAGATATATCGGATAGAATAACAAATGATTAAAGAAATAATGTCATACAGCATGTATTTCATATTACTTAAAAATAAACTGTTAAATATATTAGTTTGTTAAACAAGATATATCGGATAGAATAGCAAAAGAATAAAGATTTAACGTCAAAATCATTTTTTTCTCGCAAGCAACTTGCATTTCATAGTCAAAGATAAAAGGAAAGAAACAAAATTGCTTTATAAATAAGAGATAACCTTTGGCAATGTGTAAATTGCGCAACTCAATCAGAAATTTTCTTTTAATTATTATCACATGGAGTTAAATCTCAAAATGTGAAAAATGTGAAAATTGTGTGTATTATGAAAACATACAGTGTACTTCATAAATGTTTTGACATTTCACACTACCAAGTTAATCTATTGTTTATCAGTTAAAAATTGTGACTTTCCTGTTTCTGTTTTTACCACTGATTTTTGATCGTTTTTGCAACATCATATCAATCATTCGCCATGGTGGTCATGCAAGTTGACATACACGACATTTATTTTACAACTGAATAAGCACCAGGATCTCCAGGAAGATTTAATAAAAATAGTTTTTCCGGTTCGCAGTTAATGTATACGCCTAACTAGACAAATCAATTGCGTTGTGGTTAAGCATACTGTGATAGAATTAATGGCATGCTGTTCATGAAATTGATCTTTCCTGCTACATCAAAATGTCAACTATAAAACAAAGCTTTCTTATTTTAGCGATATTATTCCACCGATGGCGTTGTAAAATATATATAAATCTTTTATTATCAGATAATGGATGAATAAAAATACTGCATTTTAACAACCAAAAAAAAAAAAGGAAGAAGAAAATAGAAACTGTTAAAATTGTGATTTAATCGAAAATCGTGTTCATGTTAATAATATTGACTTCATATATATGCTTATATTTTTATTGCACTCATATTTTTAGGTTGTCTAAACACATCATTTGTTTAATACGCTGACGATATATCAATATAGACAATAAGAGTCATGCTTGGACAATTTTAATCCGATACATCTGAATAATTTAAGAAACAGTTATGCAATCTTATCAGTGATGCAATTAAAAAGTCATTATTTCGTACCAAGAAAATAGACATGTAAAATATAATTTCACAATGTTTTAAGCCATTAGAAGTGGTGACTGAATGTTATAATTCTTTAATTAATTGTTACATGGTAAACCTTCTAGATAGTCAGGAAGAAAAACTTACAAATGAAAACACCTCGTTATAAACTACACATGAAAACACCTCGTTATAAACTACACATGAAAACACCTCGTTATAAACTACACATGCGTACACCTCGTTATAAACTACACATGAAAACACCCGTTATAAACTACACATGAAAACACCCGTTATAAACTACACATGAAAACACCCCGTTATAAACTACACATGAAAACACCTCGTTATAAACTACACATGCGTACACCTCGTTATAAACTACACATGCGTACAGTTGGAACCATTTTTCATATAATAATAAAAGATATTTTTATCATAATTGCTATCTAGTAATTAAACTACTATACATACAGAATACGGCTGCGGGATTTTCTCGCTATGTTGAAGAGCCATTGGTGGCCTAGGGCTGTTTTCTGCTCTTTGTTCGGGTTTTTGTCTCTTTGACGCATTCCCCGTTTCCATTCTCTGTTTTATAGTATATTCTGTTTTTATTTTGAAACAAATAATTATACAGAGCAACGAATAATATGACTAAAGTTCATATATCTTCCTTAAATTCCTAATTTTTCAAACTTTGAAGAATTTCTGGACTATTTGAATGTGTTTGTTTTGATTGCACTCAAAATAATATAGGCCAATAAGAAAATACATGTCTACATCCTTATGTAAATACACGATTATGTAACCGCATACTGGTTCATACCGAACACAATTGAAAATACACGATATTATTAGCTTTCTATAAAAATATAACAAAAATACCGAACTCCAAGGCAAATTCAATAAGGAAAAGACCATAAAAACTGACAAAATCAAACGATATCAATCAATGGAACAAGTGAAAAACAAATGCCATATTCCAGATATTTTCCGAAGAAAATGGTGGGTTAAATCTGGTTTTATAGCTAGCTAAACTCCCACTTGTATGACAGTTAGCTAATTTTTCTCAGTGAATGCTGTATTGTTTACACAGGATGATAAGGTATCGGAGGATGAATGGCTCAAAATGTGGACAGAAAGTGTAAAAGACATTAAAAGTGGTAAAGAGTTCCCAGAATGGCAGAAAAAATTTGTAGATTTCATGTTTAAAGTCAACGACAAATCGGGTAGGTGTATCAAAATACGACGAGTTCGTGTAAATATCCCATGGTGTATCATAATACGACGAGTACGTGTAAATATCCCATCGTATCACCGACAAATCGGGTAGGTGTATCATAATACGACGAGTACGTGTCAATATTCCATTGTGTCACCGACAAATCGGGTAGGTGTATCATAATACGACGAGTACGTGTAAATATCCCATTGTGTCACCGACAAATCGGGTAGGTGTATCATAATGCGACGAGTTGGTGTAAATATCCCATTGTATCACCGACAAATCGGGTAGGTGTATCATAATACGACGAGTACGTGTAAATATCCCATTGTATCACCGACAAATCGGGTAGGTGTATCATAATACGACGAGTACGTGTAAATATCCCATTGTATCACCGACAAATCGGGTAGGTGTATCATAATACGACGAGTTCATGTAAATATCCCATTGTATCACCGACAAATCGGGTAGGTGTATCATAATACGACGAGTACGTGTCAATATCCCATTGTATCACCGACAAATCGGGTAGGTGTATCATAATACGACGAGTACGTGTCAATATCCCATTGTATCACCGACAAATCGAGTAGGTGTATCATAATACGAAGAATACGTGTAAATATCCCATTTTATCCCGGCTTAGTATATTTCTAGGAGTTGGATTGGTTAACGCATGTCGTTACAAAACCCATAGCCCTGGGTGTTGCTAACCCATATCCCCGGACGTTCTACCCATTACATCGGGGAATTTCACGCGTTTTCCTTAGTTCCATGGTTGTTCCTTCTGAAATATCGAATTCTGTAGATTTTCCATGATGTCTGTATAATTAAATACTTAATCCACTAATGATTTTATCTTATTATATCGATTATTTCCACTCATTTTAGTAAATGCATCACTATGCAGCCACATTGTCAATGAATGGTACTACTGACCTAGCTATGCAAATGACCAACGTTGACGTCACACCGTTTATGATGTAACTCTCACAACATTGCGCGCCAAATTCGACCCATTTCAGTTTCTCTGTCTCTAGTTTAAAAACGTACTATATTTGTCTATCTATAGGGTTCTACCAATGGTAGTACCCTACACCCCGTTAAAAATATGTCAAATTCCCAAATTTCAATAAAAGATATTTAAAACCGAAAAACGTTGCTTTCACGTTAAACTGTGTGGTCGAATTTCTCTAAAAATCGCCAGATTTAGACTAAGACCGAGGATAAATTCGTTATCTACGTTCATATCCGTAGATATGAACGTAGATAACTATAGTATCACCGACAAATCGGGTAGGTGTATCATAATACGACGAGTTCGTGTAAATATCCCATTGTGTCACCGACAAATCGGGTAGGTGTATCATAATACGACGAGTACGTGTAAATATCCCATTGTGTCACCGACAAATCGGGTAGGTGTATCATAATACGACGAGTACGTGTAAATATCCCATTGTATCACCGACAAATCGGGTAGGTGTATCATAATACGACGAGTACGTGTAAATATCCCATTGTATTACCGACAAATCGGGTAGGTGTATCATAATACGACGAGTACGTGTAAATATCCCATTGTATCACCGACAAATCGGGTAGGTGTATCATAATACGACGAGTACGTGTCAATATCCCATTGTATCACCGACAAATCGGGTAGGTGTATCATAATACGACGAGTACGTGTCAATATCCCATTGTATCACCGACAAATCGGGTAGGTGTATCATAATACGACGAGTACGTGTCAATATCCCATTGTATCACCGACAAATCGGGTAGGTGTATCATAATACGACGAGTTCGTGTAAATATCCCATTGTATCACCGACAAATCGGGTAGGTGTATCATGATACGACGAGTTCGTGTAAATATCCCATTGTATCACCGACAAATCGGGTAGGTGTATCATGATACGACGAGTTCGTGTAAATATCCCATTGTATCACCGACAAATCGGGTAGGTGTATCATAATACGACGAGTACGTGTAAATATCCCATTGTATCACCGACAAATCGGGTAGGTGTATCATAATACGACGAGTACGTGTAAATATCCCATTGTATCACCGACAAATCGGGTAGGTGTATCATAATACGACGAGTACGTGTCAATATCCCATTGTATCACCGACAAATCGGGTAGGTGTATCATAATACGACGAGTACGTGTCAATATCCCATTGTATCACCGACAAATCGGGTAGGTGTATCATAATACGACGAGTACGTGTAAATATCCCATTGTATCACCGACAAATCGGGTAGGTGTATCATAATACGACGAGTACGTGTAAATATCCCATTGTATCACCGACAAATCGGGTAGGTGTATCATAATACGACGAGTTCGTGTAAATATCCCATTGTATCACCGACAAATCGGGTAGGTGTATCATAATACGACGAGTTCGTGTAAATATCCCATTGTATCACCGACAAATCGGGTAGGTGTATCATAATACGAAGAATACATGTTAATATCACACTGTATCACCGGCTATTCGCCCTTTCAGAATCTAAAGGACTATGGGTAATCTCATTGTTCGTAACCCAAAATGATTGGTTAAATTTCCATAGCTAATGACGTTTTTACCCATTAGAACGTTTTGGTGTACGCTTTGGAAAAAATTACCCAGAATGCTTAAAATTTTGAAACGGCGAGTTGATACTGCAGATGCAACAGGTAACACAGATCCAAATTTGTTGCAAGCAAAATCCACTGTATTGCCATGGCAATCGGAACGGTGGATAAAATCTGTTTTACACGATAACATAAACAACTGTAACAGTTTTAAATGGCGATCCGGAACACGTATTCTATTGAATCTAATGTTATGATAAAGGTGTGACTATGCATCTCATGTGTTTATTTTTGCATCAAGGGTGTATGTATTTTTTATTTCGTTTCGTTTTTCTATTTGAAAAAAAAAAAAAAATATTAAAAAGAACATCACAGGTATCGGGTATTAGACGCTCCGGGTCTCATTCTCTTTGTAGTTTGAACAATTTCATTTGTCTTTTTCTCTTGGTATATATTTCAAATGATGTACGTAAACTAATGTCGGCTTTTATTGTAAGAAATCACTGAAACGTAAAAATTAAATTTTAGTCATATAAATCAACTAACATAATTTATGCTACTATATATGTCTTGTCCAAAGTTTGTAAAAAAATCTGACGTTTTTCTACGCGGTCGTTCATGGTACGCATGTATTAACTCCACAACCTATTATTGCCCTTTTAGCACCCAAAGAATCTCGTATTTTCTTCCTTTGATAACGGTGGACGCGGTGGCCGAGTGGTCTAAGTAGTCAAGAGAAAAAAAAAAGTAGTCGAACTACTGTATCACTAGCCACTCAACAC
Organism: Mytilus coruscus; assembly: GCA_017311375.1. Classification (NCBI taxonomy): domain Eukaryota; kingdom Metazoa; phylum Mollusca; class Bivalvia; order Mytilida; family Mytilidae; genus Mytilus; species Mytilus coruscus. The sequence continues at coordinate 5,122,641 of CM029605.1, forward strand.
TGATGTTGTGAGTTCGAATCCCGCACGGGGCAGGTGCACTCGACTCCAATCTTAATTGACTAGGATTGTCAGTTTTCCTACCGAAGGTCGGTGGTTCTCTCCGGGCACTCCGGTTTCCTCCACCAATAAAAACTGACCGCCACGAAATAACACAATAGTGTTGAAAGTGGCGTTAAACACCAATCGATCAATCAATCAATCTTTTGATAACGTCATTGTGTGATATCTTTCGATCAGTTTGTAATTCTTCCTTTGTACCTTCTCAATTTTACAGTGTTTATGAAGCAATTCAACCAAATTCATTTAAATGTTCAGAAAATTAAACAATATTTTACAAATGGTCTATCTTGAAAACATGCTTATATTACTTTGTATATTCCTACTTTAGGTGACAATGAAATAGACGAAAATGAATTTAGCACGGTTTATCAAGCATATGGTATTAGCAAAGATAATTGTAGCACTGCCTTTAAGAAAATATCCGGCGTAAGTATACAACAATTCAAGTAGGATACCAACAAGCACATAAAAGACTACATAGAAAATTAAAGACTGAGCAACACCAACCCCACCAAAAACTGTCGATTATCTCAGATGCTCCGGAAGGGTAAGATAAGTGGGTGGATGGAAAGTGGCTTAAAGTCCATCAGCCACTATTGCATGCATATGCAGCACCAGAACAGGCAAATGTTAAATGTGTAATGTACCCTGCTTTCTACTATATTGATACACAGAGCCGGATTTTTAACGTGCCAGCACTAAACAGATTTTCCCGACTCCCAGCCTACCAGTCTTTGCTCTTACTCCTTAATGCCGCGTGCGGAGATATTGGACATACCATCTTAAAGGATCAAACCCTAGACCTTCCGCTTGCGAGGCGATCACGCTACAAAGAGCACACCAAAGCCATTTTAAAGAGTGCCACGGAAATGAAATACATAACAATTTGTCACGGTATGATTTGGAAACAACTTTGCATTAAAATACTGAATATAAGAGATTACAGATAGTCGTTGCTTCGCGATATAGGTTAAAAAGTCGTATCATGTGACATTTTTCTATGCATGAGTCTATTTATTTACACGACATATTCGCCGTTTCAGAATATATTGCATTCTGGTTAATAGTTTCAAAAGTTTACACCAAAACGTTGTGATTGGTTAACAAAGTATTGAAGAATGGAACTTCAGCCAGGGGCATGACGGTTGTTTTTACTTTGAGATATGACAATGAAATTACCCATAGTCCTTTAGATTCCAAAACGGTGTATTAGGAAAATGGAATGATTAAATCGGTTCCACTTAAAATTCAATCACACTACTGTATTATAATCCCCTAACTCAGATAATACAACAGACGTTGTTTTGATCCAAACATTGCATTTATTTTTGACGTTATTATGTGACGTTTGGGTATGAATGAAATCGGACACGGAAAAACGGACTAAGTCGGAACTAAAGTATTGGAACATCAAGATTTAAATACAACTAAATTTCTATAAAACGACTAAACCCCTAACGGGAGGGTTTGTACTTGATTTTCATATGACGAAGACATAATCATTCAATCAGTTTAATTGAGGTCTGGAGCTGGCATGTCAGTAACTGCTAGTAGTCCTTTGTTCATTTATGTATCATTGTCATTTTGCTTAGTTTCTTTTGTTACCTATTCTGACATCGGACTCGGACTTCTTTTAAACTGAGTTTTACTGTGCGTATTGCTATGTGTTTCTTTATTCTACATTGGCTAGAGGTATAGAGGGAGGGTTGAGATCTCACAAAATATGTTTAACCCCGCCGCATTTTAGCGCCTGTCCCAAGTCAGGAGCCTCTGGCCTTTGTTAGTCTAGTATGTTTTTTAATTTTAGTTCATTTATATGTTTTGGAGTTTAGTGTGACGTCCATTTTCACTGAACTAGCACACATTTTAGTTAGGGGCCAGCTGAGGACCACCTCGGGTGCGGGATTTTCTCGCTGCATTGGTGACCTTCGGCTGTTGTCTGCTCTTTGGTCGGGTTGTTGTCTCTTTGACATATTCCCCATTTCCATTCTCAATTTTATGTTTTAAACAAAATATTATGTTTTTCATTTCAGGGTAAAAATATTACTAAACCAGAATTTGAGGCACTGTGGATGGAATATTTTGTTTCCAACGACCGATCATCTAAGGGAAATTACCTTTTTGGTGTGCCTGACTTCATGTGAAGGGGATGAATGTATTGGTGATATTTAGCCGAATCTTATCAATGTTACAGTGAAGATGTTAATTGTTTAGTCATTTCTGGCTGTGTCGTGATGCTGTGTTCGTATTTTGGAAACTCTGATGAAGGGATGATCTTCTGTATATTGACCCATAGTTGCTGACTTCTACGTCATTTGATCTCTGATGGAGAGTTGTCTCATAGGCAATTACAACACATCTTCTTATTTTAATATAGAATGATTAGTATTTCATACAAACATTTAACAGAGAATAATTAACATCTGCTTATTGTTTCCCAAACCTACACATGCTTACGAGCATTATGGTTAGCTTATACATGTAATATTTATATTCATCTTAATGTAATAGAACTGAAATTGAAATGATTAATATGAGATTCTCTAATTTTTGTGCTATTTTCACATTTTTTGATCGGTGTGAGAAAACTATTTCTCCTAACTAGTGAAATATCTGTTCTCGGCAAATGATTGGTCGAAATTTAATTATGACGTCAAATTTTCTTGGTTTCTTCTGAATTTCCTATTGTGACGTCATGAAAAAAGGCGACCCTGCCTGGTGACCTCACCTATAAAGAACACAACTTTCTGCAAATCTTTGAAAAGGAAGGATAAAATCATTAGAAAAACAGATTCCACCACTATAACTCTTGTATTACGATATTTCTCCTCTCTCAACAGTTAATTTTTAATTATTTAAAAAGCTCGGCAAGCCTCGCGCTTTAAATATTAAAATTTAATTGTCTCAAGTGGAGAAATATCGTAACACACTTGTTGCAGTGGTGAAATCTATATTTTATTTTTTGATTGTTGCCTACTTGTTATCCATTATGTCAGGCATATTTAGGACGAGTCAAATTTAGACCACACTCCTAAACAGCTCTAAGTCTAGACATGTGCTCAATATGTACTCTCTTTAAACCCTTTTTACAGGGTTAAACGGCTTACAGATTACATCACATAATAATATGATTGAATATATCATGAGAATAATCATATTGTCTTTATAGTCAAGAAAAATGCACAAAATGTGTATGAGAACATTGGTACAGAACAATATACAAGTATGGAATCAAATTACTAAGTACTAGTACTTAATAAATCTACTAAGAGAAGATCATTCAGTACTCCTCTAATCGATTGTTTGTTGAAAAGTGTAGAACATTTAAAGGAAATTGCAATATTTAAATCATTGGAATTACATTGATAACGCTTCAAAATTAGCCAAATGTTTCTATATTCACTGTAATAGTACATGCATTTTCAAAAGGACGACCGTTTTCTCACGATATTTAAATCATACTGTGCTACCTAAATAACACTACAAATTTAGCCGATTGTTTCTTTTTTCTTTTTGTAATATTTCATGATGTTGAATTTAAAAAGACGATCTTTTGCTTGCTTCAGTTGATAGAATATAAATGTTTGATAGCCATGCTGTTTAGGTGTTATAGAAATGGTCTTTGAAATATTATTGTATGGTATATTTCTTATAATTTTATACTGAATAAATATACTATCATTAAAATGTTAAAGTTTCATATATTTTGAACGACAGAGAGAGAAAAGAGAGAGTGAGAGAGAGAGAACAAAACAACCCGTCCTCTTAGGAAAAAGAATGAATTAAAATAACGTAAGGAAAATGATACAAAGAAAAAGACAGACAGACAAAAGCGAAAAAAGAAAGACAAACAAACAGATAATCATAAATAAAAAAAGTATAACAATCCATATACTAGTAATTTTCAGTGGTATTTTATTTATTTCGTGTTCAAATCTTGCAAAAACCACAGGAAACATTGTAGCGTAAAAAGATGCAAACGTAGTTCTTATCAACATTGAAATCACAAAAATTAAGAACCATTGCACTCGTTTAATATGATTTAAAACAAAAGCAAAATTTTGCCAAATAAACAACCCCAAAAAACGATTTAATCGTTTTTTTTTTTACTGGAGGACTGTTCCACTGCGTAGGTATTTCCCGTTTGCCGGTTTAAGTACCGGAATGTACACATGCAAGTTTTTGGGTTTTTTTCTTGTCGACTTAAAATAACTGTTTCTCTCTCCTCAGACAATGGTAACTGTGGACAACTTTACCTTCTTCTTTCTAATAAAAGTAATAAAATATCAATGGACAACGAGAGTGATCAGGCAGAAATGTCTCGAATGCTTCACATAATTAATTTAAATTTATGATGCAAATTTTTCAAATCAAAGTTTTACTTCGGAAAACTGATCCATGATCCATGAAAATGAGTTTAGTCTGGTAGTTTTTTTTTTTTTATTCATTACACTAAATTAGTAGAACATGTACCGATTGCTACTTTAGTCTGGGATAACATGGTTTATGTGTCAGTTGATATTTGCTTTAACTTGCTTTCAGGAACTGCGAGTGCTCCAAATCCCATTCTGTGCGTTTTTTGTCTTTATGATAGTTGTTTTTCATGATATCTGCCAATGTGATGAGTCATGCTATTTTCAACCGATTTGTGGTCTGTTATAATGCTGTGCGGTTACACCACTGTCCCAGGTTAGGATGGTATGTTGAACACCCGCAAACATGTTTTACCCAGCCTAATTCGGTACGTGTCTGTCGTCCCTTATCAGGAGCATGTGATTCCGTTGTTGTCGTTAGTTGCTGGCCGTTATGCCTGTTTTTCAGTTAATCTTTTGTCATAAATCCGGCCGTTGGTTTTTTCATCTAAATTGTTTCACATTTTGACATTTCGAGATATTTTTAGCAGACTGTATGGTTTGAGTTTTTCTCATTGTTGAAGGCCGTACAGTGACTTATAAGGTTAGATGAATCAATTACTAAGGATGTATTCACCTTTCAGTTATTCTAAACAACGAAAACACCTTTAACAAATAGTAACTTAGAATCCGTTGAAACAACACAATTAAAGTTGATAAAGAACCATGAAATTAGAGAACGATCAAAGTAATAATGTAAGTTGGACATGTACACCTTACAGTTATGATATACACCAAACATAGTTGACCTATTAATTAGGATTTATCGGCAATTTGTACATTTTCCCTTTGATCTTACTGCCTAATATTTTTCAGATCATGGACAGGACTTGATACTCGAAAATATTAGGCAATGACGTCATGTATCAGTGCAGCAACGTTGCTTGTTCAAGTCCATCCGCGTCAATTTATCAATGAAATGCACGCGACGTCATTCATACAACCGAACAACTATCCCAACGTTTTGTACGCGTAAAAGTAGTTTTACTAACTATTTCATTCTACTTCATATTCTCAACCAAAAAAACCTACAGTTATGACAAATTGCCGATAAAAAGAATAATGGCATTTTATTTTTTGATACTGACTTTATCAGCTCGAATATCAGCTCGCCCTAGCGGGCTCGCTTGATATTCTTGCTGATAAAGTCAGTATCAAAAACAAAAATGCCATTATTCTATATATCTGGGAAACCGGCTAATCATAAAATCTTTAATTTTGTCTATTATGTACAGGTCAGATATACCCTGTTAAGCATACGTTTAAACTTTACAATCAATTAGAATATAAAAAATATACATGTAGTTGAGCATCTACTTATAATTTGGATACATAAGATTACTGTATCAAGAAAACGTAATGTTGACCAATGAACATTTCACCAAATGTATTCTATTCAAATCTAGTAGGAATTGGAACTGATATAATCACGAGAACTTATCTTTACAGAACAATAAATATTGTAAATGAGGTGAAGATAAGATGAACCCTTTCTAGCGGACATCTGCATGTAAACTAAACTTAGTATTCGTTTGTACACGATACAATAACGTTCTCGGGTAATATGTTACATGTACTTAGCGAATCATGTACATGTGTTACGACTTCTTTTGGGTTTTTGATTAATTTTTTTGCCATGACATTGTCAGTTTATTTTCGACTTATGAGTTCGAATGTCCCTTTTGGTATATTTTGCCTCTCTTTCCTTTCTGAGTTTATCTGTTTATAATGTATTTACATACATGTAAGCACTTTGCTCGCGGCAAAACTGTCATGTTCGTTTTTTGCCTCTCTTTCCTTTCTGAGTTTATCTGTTTATAATGTATTTACATACATGTAAGCACTTTGCTCGCGGCAAAACTGCCATGCTCGATTTTTGAAAATTAATTGTAAATGATTCATGCGGTTTTGAAGATTCTTACATTATATGGAAAACCAACAAGCGGAAAATGTAAATAACACATAAAAAAGTTGGCGCCTCTGTAGACCGTCTGTAGATTTCCTTTCACCAGGAACCCTACAAAAACATATGGTGTAATATGATTACAACAAAGATACAGTTAATGAATGTTACGGTTCAGGAAAACGTTAAACGTTATTATAATAATTCACTGCAGTAAAGTAACACACTAAACGACTAATAATGTGTCGTAAATGCCGTAATAAAAATCATAGAAACGAAAGCTGCATGATAAATATTGAAATATTTACAAAATTCTGTAAAGAGGATGAGGAATTTTGCCATAAAATTCATGTTTCTTTAATTATCGATTATTTGATTACAATTATCTAAAAACAGGATTTGAGGTCTTTGAAACTTACTATACGGTATGGGTGTTGTTCGCTGTTGAAGGCCAACGATGACCTACAGTTGCTAACATCTTCGTCATGTGGTCTTTGTTCGACAGATGTCTCAATGTCTATCGTACCAAATCTTATTTTAAATCAACAAAAAGAGGACATATATTATTCCCCTTTAAATACATGTACACACAGTCCGTGTTACCCTCTATATATTTTTTTTATCAAAACAACTAGATCAGTTAAAAATGAATGCCCTGCCTTTAGCTATGTAAGGAAAAGTCAGTCACCCGGTAAAAAACACAAACTAGATTTTTCAGATATTAGAATACACTCATATACTAAAAATCAGCTCAAGGTCACAACAGCCGTCATTACACTAATGATCGTTATAAGTACCCTAAACGATAAAGGATATCTGCATTGTTTCTCATTTCACGGTAAAAACTTAACGTCATTGAAGGAATATCCATTGAGTAACAACTTATAAGCTAGTCCTAACGTTTTGATGTACATGGTGTATGCTATTGCAAATATTAAACATAATTCAATGATTTTGGAGGGAGAAATTGAAAACATCAAAAAGCAAAAGAACAATGCATCTGGGGAAGGGTTTGTATATAATGAGTAAGTATTTATCACCGAAGCGTAGATAAATATAAAATTTCAAATCGGCCGTAACTCTCTGGAACAGCATGCCTTGCAATCTGCGGAATGAACAGAAACTTTAGGCTTTAAAAACGAACGTGACAACTCTTTGTTATTTCATTTCCCCCTTTTATTTCGACTTTTTTTACCATGTTTTAGTTTGTTATCTTATATGATTACTTTGTTTTAGTGAAGTGCTAAGAGTAATTTTTATCAGATAAGGCACTTTATAAAAATCTTGTATAATTATAATAATAATTATTATATCAACCCAATATGTAGTTCACCACGCATGATTGTGATACTATAACATACACCCACACACAGAGAGAGAGAGAGAGAGAGAGAGAGAGAGAGAGAGAGAGAGAGAGAGAGGTTTATCAAGCATAGCAATCATTATGTATGACATATTCTAAACGGTGAAATATAATGACCAAACGCTTGAATAATAAACAGAGAGAGAAGAGAGAGAGAGAGAGAGAGAGAGAGAGAGAGAGAGAGAGAGAGAGAGAGAGAGAGAGCGAGAGAGAGATTTTTATCAAGCATAGCAATCATTATGTATGACATATTCTAAACGGTAAATTACCTTATAATTTCAAAGCTAAAAGAAAAACAACCCACACTAGCTGCCAAGATAGTTTTTTTATACATACATATGAAATGCTTAACTGTGGACAATGAGAAATAACTCTACATGTCAACGCCAATCTTTAGATAAAATGAAACAGAGAAATACAATTTAAACAAACACGTCTTTCCATGTTGATTTAAATTTGTCTAACGAGCTGCAGTTTGCTTGTCTAACGTTTTAAAACTACAACAGACACACCATGTTCAAAACGCGTGTTTGAGTCGATTGGCGAATGCAGTTACTTCTCAGTTAGTCTAATTTATAAAATACCCCTCCTTGACATGATTTTGCTATTGTTATTTCCCGACTTTAAATAGTGATTATCACGTTACAAATTCGAAATTTGATTCAAATTAGGACATTAGTAAAACTAACTGCTTGAAAAAAATCGCACAAATGAACAACGCTTATATAGACTATTTTCATATTACCGACTTTTGACTCCGGATTATATATTTTGTCGACTGGTTACCTTGGACATCATGGTACTCGGTCAAGTAAGAGCAACCAAAATAAGTAAAATCAAACATATAATCGGTGTAATTTGAGGGGAAAGTTTACTGTTTTCCGATGATTTTGTAGTGAAAAAAAATGTTAAGCAGGTAATTTTCCCCCAAAATTGTACTGATTGAAAGCTTGGTTTTACTTCTTTAGCTTGCTCTTACCTGACTTGGTACCATGATGTCCAAGGTAACCAGTCGACAAATTATATAATCCGGAGTCAAAAGTCGGTAATATGAAAATAGTCTATTGGATACGAAGAGTCGATTACAAACTGACAACGTAATGAAAAAAAAAACAACGAAACGACAGCCACTGATACAATAATATATGAAGATAAATATATAATTACCAAACGCTTGAATAACACACACACAGAGAGAGAGAGAGAGAGAGAGAGAGAGAGAGAGAGAGAGAGAGATGTTTATAAAGCATGGCAATCATAATGTATGACATATTCTAAACGGTAAATTACCATATAATTTCAAAGCTAAAAGAAAAACAACCCACACTAGCTGCCAAGATAGTTCACGGTTTGAGGTTTTTTTTTTATACAGACACATGAAATGCTAAACTGTGGACAATGAGAAATAACTCTACATGTCAACACCAATCTTTAGATAAAATGAAAAAGAGAAATACAATTTAAACAAACACGTCTTTCCATGTTGATTTAAATTTGGAGCTGCAGTTTGCTTGTCTAACGTTTTAAAACAACATAGTATTTCATTTTAACTTTTTAAGTCTTGAAACTGCAATGTTTTGGTCAAATTACATTACCGATCTTAATGCACTGACGATTTGCAATTCTCATACGGTATTGATATTCAAAAGAGCAGTATTATCAAAATGACCTTGAATAGTAAATGCAATCATTATGGCACCAATATCTTCCCATGTAAACTGTTACCTTTTAAAGGTAACACCTATCACTTATCAAATTACAAGTGCTTATAGATGTTTTACTATAACTGTAATGTGTTGACATCATATAAATTTATTGTGAACAACAGCAACTAGAAAGGTGCAAAGCTAACCGGTGCTTATATTAGTTTTCGACAAGATATTATTGTCAATACAGAATGATAATTTTCAATAATTTAGGATGGGGTCTTTCAGCGATTTAACTATATGTTATTGAAGAGTATGATGAATTCATGATATCCAAACTCATTTAACGACATCTTGGTGTAAATACAGACACACCATGTTCAAAACGGGTATTTGAGTCGATTGACGAATGCAGAACTTCTCAGTTAGTCTAATTTATAAAATACATTGTACCCCTTCTTGGCATGATTTTGCTATTGTTATTTCCCGACTTTAAATAGTGATTGTAAAGTTACACATTCGAAATTTGATTCAAATTAGGACATTAGTAAAACTAACTGCTTGAAAAAAATCGCCCAAATGAACAACGCATATATTGGACACAAAGAGTCGATGACAAACAGACAACGTAATGAAAAAAAAGATAAACAACGAAAAGACAGCCACTGATACAACAATCTAAATGACCAAACGCCTGTATGAGAGAGAGAGAGAGAGAGAGAGAGAGAGAGAGAGAGAGAGAGAGAGAGAGAGAGAGAGAGAGAGAGAGAGAGAGAGAGCCACTAATACAACAATCTATGGAGACAAAACGACCAAACGCCTATATAACAGAGAGAGAGAGAGAGAGAGAGAGAGAGAGAGAGAGAGAGAGAGAGAGAGTACTTATTTAGTATAGCAATGCATGAAAAAGTCAAACGGATAAAAATCACTATGAATATCCAATGATTGGGGCCACCGATGTTGTTTTCGAGATATGACATTATCCACAATTAACAAATAACGCTTTTCAAAAATATAGGAAAAGCGCTTTTAGTTGCTACAAATTCAAAATTAAGAAGAAAACAATTGTTTTGCCGTAAATGGAAATACCATTAAATATAACCTATACCTTATAAAACATTTACTTGTCTTAATTTCCTTATTTTCAAGCCGGTTGTATATTTCCCGCCTTTTTTGATAGCTTTTTTGATAGATTTATTTCGATATAAGAAAAATCTGGTAATGTTTTTTCCTTCAAACTTCTCCAAAAAAAATGCAGCTTAAAGGAAGAGTTTAAAAAGGGGGGTCACCGATGTTTTAACACCGCTAAGAACGCAAATAAGCTTGTTATTGATTTTTGGCGGGAACTGAATTTATTACCTCATGTAACGTTACAGAACGGCAGCATTTCGTCCAACGCTTGCATTCAGTTGAATTAAACAGTTTCTACTGTGAAAATATAAAATCATGTTTGAACATTTTTAAGTTATTTTGGTAATTCCTTAATATTTTTTATCATTCTCTTATCGAAACGTTAAAAATACAATGACAGTTTATTGTAAAGTAATTGTCAAAGATGAAAACTACGGAAGCGTATTAGCGCCACACATTTTTTTTTTTTTCCCTATCTTTGCGTTATAACGCAAACATTTGCGTTACAACGCAAATATTTGCGATATAACGCAAACCTTGCGTTATAACGCAAACCTTTGCGTTATAACGCAAACCTTTTGCGTTATAACGCAAACATTTGCGTTATAACGCAAACCTTTGCGATATAACGCAAACCTTTGCGTTGTAACGCAAACCTTTTGCGTTATAACGCAAACCTTTGCGTTATAACGCAAACATTTGCGTTATAACGCAAACCTTTGCGATATAACGCAAACCTTTGCGTTGTAACGCAAACCTTTTGCGTTATAACGCAAACCTTTGCGTTATAACGCAAACATTTGCGTTATAACGCAAACCTTTGCGATATAACGCAAACCTTTGCGTTATAACGCAAACCTTTGCGTTATAACGCAAACCTTTGCGTTATAACGCAAACATTTGCGTTATAACGCAAACATTTGCGTTACAACGCAAACCTTTGCGATATAACGCAAACCTTTGCGTTATAACGCAAACCTTTTGCGTTATAACGCAAACCTTTGCGTTATAACGCAAACATTTGCGTTATAACGCAAACATTTGCGTTATAACGCAAACCTTTGCGAAATAACGCAAACATTTGTTTTATCTTATTTCTTATTTAAGATTCAAAGGAAGCAGCAGTTATTAATGGAGGAGGCTGCATATATCAAAATTTATCTTCTTTGTACTCATTGCAAAGTAAAATGCTTTACTATTTAACTAATAATGAGCAGGATAATAGATATGAGAATATGTGGTATGAGTGCCGATGAGAAAACTCTCCATCTAAGTCATAATTTGTAAAAGTAAACCATTATAGTTCAAAGTGCGGTCTTCAACACGGAGCATTGGCTCACACCAAACATTAAGCTATAAAATGCCCCAAAATGATATACATGATAATATATATACATATATTACAATGAAAATTGAGTAAATTAAAGTTATACCGAAGAAAGAAAAAAAAAAACAACTCTGCTAATATAGCTATAGCCGAATATAAATATACTTCCAAAGTAAGGTCTCCTTTGAGGATTGTGTAAGGTTGGTTAACTACCCTTTTGTAATAAATGAATAAAATGAAGATGTTTTATTAATAAAATTATGTTCTCTCCATTTAAATTGCTACCAAGTTACCACTCTAGATTGAAAATTTCATGACTTTTATCAAAGAATCTTTATCATATTCTGAGATTTAAAAAAAAAGATTTCTTACATCAAAATTAAAATAAAAAAATCTTTCTTAATTATTCATTTTACAGCAGAAAGATCATTTTGTCTATTTGCCTTGACAGTTTTACAATTGTATGACATTATTTTGCTCTTATCTACTTCATCAAAATTTTAAAATGTTGGCCTTTCAAATAAAATATGCCTATAACATATCTATTTTCTTGTTAAATTATATACTTTTCTGATTCCTATGCATATTTATTTTAATGACTTTTCCTTGTATTTATGGTTCTTTTCTTAACTAAATCACTACAGAAGTTTAATGACAGACGGGCATATACAAAACATAATGAATAATTGAAATCAAAATGTTTGCGTTATAACGCAAATGTTTGCGTTATAACGCAAAGGTTTGCGTTTTAACGCAAAGGTTTGCGTTATAACGCAAAGGTTTGCGTTATATCGCAAAGGTTTGCGTAATAACGCAAAGGTTTGCGTTGTAACGCAAAGGTTTGCGTTTTAACGCAAATGTTTGCGTTATAACGCAAAGGTTTGCGTTACAACGCAAAGGTTTGCGTTATAACGCAAGGTTTGCGTTATATCGCAAGGTTTGCGTTATAACGCAAAGGTTTGCGTTATAACGTAAAGGTTTGCGTTATAACGCAAAGGTTTGCGTTTAACGCAAAGGTTTGCGTTGTAACGCAAATGTTTGCGTTGTAACGCAAAGGTTTGCGTTATAACGCAAAGGTTTGCGTTATAACGCAAATGTTTGCGTTGTAACGCAAAGGTTTGCGTTGTAACGCAAAGGTTTGCGTTGTAACGCAAAGGTTTGCGTTACAACGCAAAGGTTTGCGTTATAACGCAAAGATAGGGAACAAAAAAGAAAAAATGTGTGGCGCTAATACGCTTCCGTAGAAAACATCACAAAGACAGTAATTCTTTTCGAAGTTGCATTGGTTTTATCGAAATAACGGATGCTGATCACATGCCGATTTATAATAAAAATAATTCTCGGCTTGCGTACTTAGATCTCTACTACCTACTTCTATTCAAAATACTTTTCTGATTCCTATGCATATTTATTTTAATGACTTTTCCTTGTATTTATGGTATCACAGAAAGTCATCTTGATGAAACTATTTTAGTCAAGATATACATATAGATGGGTACCATCAGGAATTATATAGAAATGATCGGAACTGCTTTGGCGGAGGTGTTTTGGTTTATGTATCTGAAATACTAAAAACTAAGAGACGATTGGATTTAGAATTTGAAAACGGTGAACTAATATGGCTAGAAATTGATTTTCCTCAACACAAAATTTTACTTTGTGCTGTTTATCGATCACCAGGTTCAAGTCATCCCTTCTGGCAAAATTTTAAACATTCAATAGAACAAGCATATAATTATACAACTAAAATTGTAATTACAGGTGATTTAAATGTTGACTTATTTACTGAACACAATCATGTTTTAAATGATCTAATGAATATTTTTTGTTTACAAAATGTTGTAAAAGAAGCGACCAGATTTGATCACAGATCTGGAAGAGCTACTTTATTAGATCCAATTTTAATTTCTGAAGATTGTTGTGCTACCTTTACTGAAGTTATTGATATAAATAGACAAATGAGTGACCATAATGCTACCAAAGTATATTTAAGAATTCCGAACTTTAGCGAAAAAATTTTACACGAACTATTTGGTTATATAAACATGCAGATTTTACTAGATTTAATAATGATATTCAGAATTTTGATTGGCAAACTTCTTTGACTGCTTTTGAGGACGACGTAGACGGAATGGCAGTTTTTTTTCACAGAAAAATATATAGAAATGGCTAAAAATTCTATACCTACTAAAACCGTGACTATTCGATCATCAGATAAACCGTGGTTTAACTCGGAAATTCGAAAAGAGATTAGACTACGTGATAGACTTCATAAAAAATTACGAAAATTGAGAACTGTGCAAAATACTAATAAATTTAAAGTTCAACGTAACAAAGTAAATAACATGATTATTTATGCAAAGGAACAGTTCTATTTAAACGCTAATGGTCTTTTAGATGAAAAGTCAAACAAAAACCCGAAAGCATTCTGGTCTCTCGTTAAAAAGTTGTAGGTAATTGTCGTTCCACGTCGATTCCTCCATTATTAAATCCAAATACTAATGAAATTTCTGTTGGTGAAAAAGAAAAAGCAGATTTGCTTAACTCATATTTTTGTAATATTTCTACATCTTCGGATGATGGAGTTACACCTCCAGATTTACCACTTCGTACCCAACATAGCTTAGATATTGATGAAATAACGGAGGATGAGATTAAAGACATACTCAAATCTTTGGAAATTGGTAAAGCATCCGGTGAAGATTGTATTAGTCATCAAATGCTGAAATATACTGCTAATAGTGTGTGTGTACCTTTATCATATATATTTGATTGTTCAATGAGAACTTCAAAATTTCAAGTTGCTGGAAAGTCGCTAATGTCTTAGCTTTTTTAAAAAGGGATAAATCGATGGTTTCAAACTATCGTCCTATTGCATTGTTAAGCTGTGTGGGTAAAGTTTTGAAAGAATAGTTTATAAACATATTTTCAATTTCATTTTGAACACAAGCTATTGTATAAATTCAGTCCGGTTTCGTTCCTGGTCATTCAACATTTCATCAAATGATTGAGATTTATCACAGAATTTGTTTAGCTATGGAAGATAAAGAAATTATGTGTATGATTTTTTGTGATATCTCGAAGGCTTTTGACCGACTTTGGCATAAAGGTCTATTAGCAAAAATCAAAACTTATGGCATAAAAGGCAAATTATTGGTGTGGATTGAAAATTATTTATGTAATAGGAAACAGAAAGTGCTTCTAAAAAATTCAGAATCTGCATCTGGAACATTAAAAGCAGGTGTGCCCCAAGGCTCAGTACTTGGGCCCTTATTATTTCTTATGTTTATAAATGACATAGCAGATGAAATTCAATGTTTAGTTAGACTTTTTGCCGATGATAGTTCACTTATGTATTCCTCGAATGATGCTATAGATATTGAAAGGAGATTAAATATGGATCTAGAAACATTAAATGATTGGTCAAAACAATGGCTTGTAGATTTTAATCCTCAGAAAACAGAATATATGGTTTTTAATTTCCGTAAGGATTCCCAGCCTATTAATTTGAAATTCAATGGACAATTTATTAAAAAGGTTGATGACCACAAACATTTGGGTGTTACTTTTTCTAATAATTGCAAGTGGTCAGTACATATAGATAATATTTGCTGTAGTGCCACTAAACAGATTTTGTTCTGAGAAAATTGAAATATATTCTTAACAGAAACAATCTTAATAAGATATATCTTGCATACATACTTCCACTTTTAGAATATGCATGCGAGCTATGGGATGGATGTTGTGTTAGAGATTCTGATAAAATTGAGCGCTTGCAGCTTGAGGCAGCCAGAATTATTACTGGACTTCCGCAATTTGCAAGTAAAGAGTCCCTACTTTTTGAAACTGGATGGGAAACTTTGAGTTCTAGAAGAAATAGACGTAAATTATGTTTATTTCATAAAATACACAGCAATAATGTTCCAGAATATCTTATGGATTGTATCTCGGATTATACAGATGATAATTATTATAATACTAGAAACCGTTCTCACTATAGAGTACCGAGATGTAGATTGGACATATTTTCTAAATCTTTTTTCCCTTCTTCAATTCGTGCATGGAATTTATTACCGTTAGATATTAAATCCATACAATCATCTCCAAATTTCAAAACACAATCCGGCGAAATGATATTTCATTTTGGTACCTAAATATTATTTCATTGGGAACAGGATGGAAAATATACTGCACACAAAATTACGACATAGATGTAGTCCTTTAAAAGCTGATTTATACAGAGTTAATTTAGTAAATGACCCAAGTTGTGAATGTGGGTGTCCATTAGAAGATTCGATTCATTTTTCTTAGAATGTCCACTCTACATAAATTTTAGAAATCAGCTCTTTGAATCCATTCAACACTTAGCTGCTATCTCCATAGAACATATTTTATTTGGAACAGACGAAATTACTGTTGAACAAAACACAATCCTTTTCAGAAATGTACATATTTATATACGCCATACAAAAGATTCTTTGATTAATATTGCAGTATCTTAAAGTGTACTCGTATCCAACTGTAACTGTTTAAACATAATATATTTATTGTATATATTTTCATATTGTACTGAATTATATAATTGCTGTCATCTTGAAATTTTGTATATTGTACTTATTTGGAGAGGATTACCTTAAGTTGATATAACTTGTATCCAATCCTATTGTATATTTAGACAATAAAATATGTTTAAACTAAACTATGGTTCTTTTCTTAACTAAATCACAACAGAAGTTTAATGACAGACGGGCATATACAAAACATAATGAATAATTGAAATCAAAATGTTTGCGTTATAACGCAAATGTTTGCGTTATAACGCAAAGGTTTGCGTTTTAACGCAAAGGTTTGCGTTATAACGCAAATGTTTGCGTTATATCGCAAAGGTTTGCGTTATAACGCAAAGGTTTGCGTTGTAACGCAAAGGTTTGCGTTTTAACGCAAATGTTTGCGTTATAACGCAAAGGTTTGCGTTACAACGCAAAGGTTTGCGTTATAACGCAAAGGTTTGCGTTATATCGCAAAGGTTTGCGTTATAACGCAAAAGGTTTGCGTTATAACGCAAAAGGTTTGCGTTTAACGCAAAGGTTTGCGTTATAACGCAAAGGTTTGCGTTATAACGCAAAGGTTTGCGTTATAACGCAAAGGTTTGCGTTATATCGCAAAGGTTTGCGTTATAACGCAAAGGTTTGCGTTATAACGCAAAAGGTTTGCGTTACAACGCAAAAGGTTTGCGTTTAACGCAAATGTTTGCGTTATAACGCAAATGTTTGCGTTGTAACGCAAAGGTTTGCGTTATAACGCAAAGGTTTGCGTTATAACGCAAATGTTTGCGTTGTAACGCAAAGGTTTGCGTTGTAACGCAAAGGTTTGCGTTATAACGCAAAGGTTTGCGTTACAACGCAAAGGTTTGCGTTATAACGCAAAGATAGGGAACAAAAAAAAAAAAAATGTGTGGCGCTAATACGCTTCCGTAGAAAACATCACAAAGACAGTAATTCTTTTCGAAGTTGCATTGGTTTTATCGAAATAACGGATGCTGATCACATGCCGATTTATAATAAAAATAATTCTCGGCTTGCGTACTTAGATCTCTACTACCCTACTTCTATTCAAAATACTTTTTATTTGTAATAAACTAATTTGTTTTGTTTACTACTTGTGCAGCTTCAAGTAATCCATTTTCTGTTGTAAATGTTGAGATATCATACTTTTTTTTGTCAACTCTTTTATAAATTACAAAGCGTGGCTAACACTCGAACTAGAGTTACAACTAGAGTTCAAGTTCGAGTTCGAGTTAAAATTTGAGTTAAAGTTCGAATTACAATTCAAGTTCGAATATAAGTTGCAGTAAGAGTTCGAGATAAAGTTCGAGTAACCCTGGAGTTAAACTTTGAGTTAGAGAAAAAAGTTAAAATGTCGTGATCCAATTAAATTTAGAGTAAGATAGCAGTTTCCATTTCTGCTCGTCTACCCGATTTTTAACGTATATTCTTTCAGAACATGTATTTTTCATTATGGTATATGTATTTTTTGTCATTGATGATCAATGATAGGTGAGGATTTCCCAATTTCAATGTTGACAGGCAGGTGATCTCAGTGGGTGATCTAAACATAACATGACGTCTGACGGACTTTTAAGAACTTGTTGGTCCCACGACATTAAGGTATAATATGCATGCATAATCATGTCAAAATACACTTACTGTAGAGTATGTTTAAGGTATACAGACGCAGATTTCTAATTTAGAATATTAAAACTCACAATAAATGTTTTTTCTAGTTTGTTCCAAGGAAGGACAAGCGGTGGAAAGAGAAAGTTTTGTTTTGAATGTCCGGTGAAATCGAATATTTTTGATTGTCAGTTCACATGGACCACTCAGAAATGAACGGGGTAGACAATGTTGAAAGAAATTTCATCCATATGAATGTTGAATAGTGCCCCGTACCTTCAGAGTACCCAGATCGCAAATGATACTCAAATCAGCTACCTTTACGACAGAATTGGCGCGACGTCATAATACGGTTACGAAACTAAAGCGGCACCGAGAGCAATGTTTATAAACAATAGTATGATTTTCCTTTAATATAAACTTAATTGCGACATCAATATCATTCACAATGTTAATTATTAGCATTTAAAGCTAAAGTACGTTGTATATATTTTTGTAAAGTGAAACTTTATCTATCTGTTTACCCAAAATTTACATTTGTAGACTGTTTTGTCAGCAAGGAAACAAACTTTTCAATTTAAGTCGGGTTTGTGTTATTTGTTCAAAACACATATTCTGATTCTCAACTTTGAAGAAACAAAATATTTTAATCAGGGGTTAGAAAGAAACAATTCTGATTATATTCTGAGTATATGCCGTACAATTCAATTTTATGTTTTTTTTTTTTTTTTTTTTAATTCTCACGGTGCAACAATAAGATAAATAATTTGATGCTTGCGTGGTACGAAAAAATATTTCAGATTAAAAAAAAAAAAACATTATCCCTTCTTTTTTGAAAGTTTAATGGTCGTTCTCTAACGTCTTTGTAGAGGGTCTAAATACAGCACAAACAACATTTTCAAAAGGCCAAAAAGTGAAAAGTATATTTTAACAAAACGCATTTGACTAGCAGGTCGAACAACGGATGTTCTTAAACCCTGCTGACTGCCATGGCGATTGCCAAATAAACGGATCACAGATGTAACACAATGGATCTTAATTATGTTAGCTTAATACCAAACCGAAAACAATAAACTTGCGGAAAAGATGGTATACCGCAAACATGAGGTGCAAAAAATTGTACACCATATCCGGATTTCGACAATTAATGTCTCTTCAGTGATGTTAGGAATCGAAACGGTATTTTGAAGAGTCGAAATAGGATGAACGGATCATATAAACCAGAAGGCAAATATAATACAATATAAATATATATGTGTGTGTGTGTGTGTGTGTGTGTGTGTGTGTGTGTGTTCAGCTCTACACATTGATATTGAAAGCAATTTTGAAGTATTGCAAATTATGATCATGTTTTTGCACAGAGGAACATGGGTAATGAAAATGTGTTTATTTTGGTGTAAACGACAATAATTAAGTTTACTTCCGAGAGGATTTTGTTTTGGTTATGAATGTCTTTTGTTTAAGTAAACATATCTTGTCAAATAAACCAAAACTGCATTTTCTGCATTTTCTGCATTCTTTAGATGTTTGGTTATATGATAAAAATACATCGCTAGGTTGTTAAAACCTGTAAGTACACACATGACAAAAATTATAAAAACTGAATGTATTTTTTTTTTTCGAAATTGGGATTGACTTTTCAGAAGTTTTGGATACATTGGCGCTATCTCTTTTGCCAGGACTAAATAAATCCTCGCGTAAAACTTTTGGTTTGTGGTTATGAATGTCTGTATTTGTTTGAAATTATTTATTAAATTAAATCCTCACTACATTTCAAGGACATCAAAACTGCAGGTTAAATAAAATACAATAAAATTCAATGATAAGTTATATATTTAGAAATACTTGTTGTTAAAAACTAAGTACACACACGAAGCAGTGATAATGTGAAATTTAATAAACATTGAGTGACTTTTTAAAAAAAAGGATTGACTTTTGGGAGAAATTTGCTCTACTTATTTTGCCAGGACTAATTTAAATTATCGCTTTCTTTTGCACCTGTCAATCATTACACGGGTATGGGCATGTGCCGCGCAGCTAAAGTACTACATTATAAGTCTGGCACAGTAACTATGATAACTTTTGTCAGTTTTAAATGTTAATAATTTACATTGTTATTGATGTTGTATCTTATACAAACTCATTAAAAAAATGCCAGGCGTTTTTTAAGGAATGACAGACGCGCGTTTCGTCTACCTAAGACTAACCAGTGGCGCTCGAATCAAAACAATTTGAATTAAGAAATATATTCAAATGTGTTATAATTGTATATTTGTAAATTTAAGACGTAAGATTAAAATATAAAAATATGGAGATTTAGTATGCTTTCCAATGCCACAACTATTCATCGGAGTCCAAATAACGTAGATGGTAGCAACTTTATGTCATCGTTATGCTTTCAACAATGTGCAAAACCCATACCGTATACTAGTCAGTTATTAAGGCCCCAACGTGAAAAAATGTGAAACAAACGAAAAAACCAACAGCCCGGACTGGGTTGCACAAAGGTCTTTTAAATTTAAACGTGGTTTAAAGTTAAACAGTACTTAAAATTAGAATTCTCAATAACTTAAAGAAGACTTTAAAAACCGTTGAACAAAGCGTAATTAGTCCCACTTTTAACTAAATGTAAATCAAAATGAGAACTCGTACTTAAACCTTGTTTAATTTCCAATTTCCCAATACTCATTCCTTCACGTGCATTTTCGCGATTTTCGCGATTTTTATCAAGAACAAAATGGCCGAGTTCCCAGACGACGCCGATAGGAAAAAAAAAGATCTTTAAACTGGGATTCGGCGGAGCAAATTGAATATTCAATCACAAATTCCAAGAAAAACGGCATTTGGAAAGACATTTCGTCCAAAATGAATGCTCTTGGTTTGCATTCTCGTTCAGATAAAGAAGTCAAAACAAAATGACAAAACTTACAAACAAAAGCAAAAAAGGAGTATACGGAAAGTATGAAATATAGAGCCCAAACTGGCGGTGGCCCTGCTTCCAAAGCCTTGACAAGTGAGACAGAGAATATCGTGGAAATGATGAAGTATTGTTCAAGTTTTGTTGGTTTAAAAGGAAGCGAGTCTTCCATAGTCATAATAAACCCTTAAGGTAAAACGTTTTAAAACGCAGACGAAGTTCGGCCTACCTGTGTAATAAGCACACTATCGCACGCCAGCACAGTGCGCGTCATGATGCAGCGGCCCCATAAAGTGGTTTCAAGGAGACAATTACTCACACATTATAACTTTACTAAAACACGAACCTTTTGATTGGGGTTGGGGTATACATTTCGAACTTAAATTTCTTAACGTTATTTGTTTTAAAATCCCTAAAGGAAGCTCATTTACCATACCATGGGAGTTATTCCAAATTTTATCAAATTTATATATTGATTGATCGCGTTGAACAATCTCGGACAAAAACCGTAACAACCCACCCTTTAACAAGTAAAATGATCGGTCCCTTAAGTTTTCACCCATAAAACATATGTATTTTTGTTTTAAACCCTATGATAAACGAATAGTTTTATACAATATGAAAAAGAACAGATATGGGTCAATGGCACGAAGACATCACCAACTCACTAAATGTAATATTACAAAAAGAAATCGAGCGCTAACTACATGAACTTAAATAAAGCCGGAGTACCCACTTACAGGCAACTAGCTCTAGTACTTATTTAATACCTGTAATCGCACATTGCCAAAAGAATAAAAAAGATTCAGTTATTTCTCATGATTTCTCGAACTAATCTGTTTCCACCTTCGTATTTCAGATCTGTCTAATTCTGGCATTAAGGATTCAACCCAATCTACTATAATAACAGAAGCTACTGTCCATAGAGCTGACAACTCGGGGGATGAAAGTGTGTTAATCTTTCAAGAACAACCACCATCTGAATGTAGAACCGGGAATGAAAGCGTGTTGTTATTTCATCAGCCACCACCTGCATGCAGTACACCACATGTCAGGAAGATGACGCATATCTCACCTTGCAAGCTTCAAATGATAATTAGTCAATGAATGCAATCGTTTTGTTTGATTTATTTTATATGTACAGAAGATCTTTTAAATATATTTCATCAAAAAAAAACAAACAAATATATTGGGGTGAAACGATACGACTTTTGACGATTTCCTTGGATTGTCATGTGTTTATTTACATCCCAAACAACGCATTGGCAATGATGAGGGGCGAATAATTGGAGATGGGGGTTAAGGATGAAATATTTCAAGGACAAAAAATTACGAAAAACGAGGTGAGACAAAGGATAATGAATGAAAAACTACAAAGTACATTCAGAAACGAGTCGCGCATTATGACAGTTATTGCCAAGGGACGACAATAAAACAATCTCGACCTCCCTATAACCAGCACCATGCAGGAGTGTTAGTTGGGCAATTAAGGAGACATTCTCCAACTATAACCCCTCAGTTAGACACATTTATTTTTTTTACCGGAAGGGCTGGATATATATATATATTGTATTTGGATTTGACCCTTCCCCCTCCCCCCATTTAACAAAAAAAGAAAATATTTAGACTTCCTTTGGAATTATATTTATAATAAACATTTTATATAATTCCTCCTGTGTTTCCTTTTAAAAATGTCATCTTCAAGAGTGAAGATAGTCATTAAAAAATGAAGTCCACATGTTAATTGTTTAACTGCAACCAAGAACATTACATTTCTGTTACACTAATCTGTAAAATGTGTAGGATACTTCTTTACGTAGTGAAATGTGTTAAAACTTTGGGAAATATCACACTGTGAAGTTATTTTGTTTTCGGTTACCTGAATCTCTGCACTGAGAAAATGACTTCTCTGGGTAGGATGTTCGATGTCCTCTCGCACTATGTCGGCGATCCTTATGATTGAATTTTTCCCGAATCTGTACCTTGCTCGCAGCTCCTTGTCTGTGAGGTCATCTAATGTAAGTAGCCTTTCTCTATATTTTCTGGTTGGCTTTGGATCTTGCAATTTAAAATTTTAAAGTGCCCCTAACCACTTTTAACTTTACGTAACTTTAAGTCACATTTAAACGTTATTTAACCCTAATAAACCTTTGTGCAACAGAAATAACGGTCACTTCATTTTAATTCGGGTTTAAAAAATATTTAACTAATAATTAAAGTTAAATGACGTTTGTGCAACCCAGTCCTGATTTATAACATAACAATTATCGAAAACCAATTTAAAAGACATGAACCAATTGAAAGACAACAGCTGAAATATAGATTTCTGGGATTACTATTGTTTGTGATCGCTAATCCCTACTATAACCTTAGAAAGTGCAGTAACAGCCCAACACACATGTGATAAACTGTAAAAGTCAATTGGACTTGGTTTATCTTAAAATATTAGTACGGAGCACACAAAAAACAACCTTTAATAACGATAGAATTTTCGTATGTGTTATAAGTGTCGTTATTCACTCTTTTTGAATACTCAATATTTGTAACAAAACATTAAAACTGTATTTGTTTGCAATCTTTCAGTTGATTGTATGTTAAGGAATACATCATCGAACTGTTAAAAACTGAAGAATACGCATGAAGATGTTATAATGTCAAGTTTTATAAAACAATGCATGCGTTTTGATTTTGGCCCTGGTGAGAAATGCATGAAGGCGAAATTGGCGGTCCCTGTTTTAGCAGGACTAATTAGATAACCACTTATTTCTACATCTGTAAATTATTACACTTATAAGGACCTTCTCCCTTACAAAACATGCCTATGATTGATTTCGGTCATGGTTCAAAATGGTAAACTTGTTGTAATGTACTTTAAGTTTAAAAGAACAGAGTCCAGATAAATCATTGCACACTTCAGAGCACCTGAGATCACCCTCTGTTTTGGTAGAGTTCGTGTTGCTCAGTCTTTAGTTTTCTATGTTATGTTTTGTTAACTGATGTTTGTGTTTTTGTCTTTTTCTTTTTTGTTGCCATGGCGTCGTCAGTTTATTTTCGACTTATGAGTTTGAATGTCCATTGAGTATCTTTCGCCTCTCTTTGAAAGATGATTCACAATTTTATAAATACACATCTACCTAAAAAAAAAAAAAAAAAACATACCCAGCGCTAAACATTAATGCTGAAGCAATTTTGAATCAATTTGGTACATTATGATACATGTTTATTGCACAGAAGGATATCGTTAACGAAAATGTATCAAGACAAAACAAAAATTAGCTAACGATAGTATTTTGGTTTTTGGTTATAAATGTCATCATTTGTTTACACTTATTTAAATACTCACAACTTTTCAAGTACATCAAAAATGCATTTTTGGAAATTAAGTTAAATGTTAGGTTACATGTTCAGAAACTCGTTGTCTCAAACTCGGTTGACTCCCATTTTAAAATGAGTCGAAATTTTCCATTGGTCCCGAACTGTGTTCCATATAAATATATGTGTTTAGACTCCTGATGTATCGAAATTGAATAAATCGAAATTTCGATTGAATTGAATCAAATTTAGGGTCACAAGGTGTCAAAAGCATTTAAATTGTTTTTATTTTATCTCGAAAAAATACACATATGTCAAAACACGACATCGGGCATTCAAATGGGTTGACGAATTCGTCTGACAATTATTACACCTGTAAATTAATTTCCAGTCATTGACCACTGTATTGATTCATAACATCCTTTTGCCACGAGTCTTTATCTAGGATAAATAATATAAAAATTGATTACAATTTTTTATATCAATTAACCGTAATCATACATTAATGAACTTGTTGTGCATAAAATGATCAAAACTACTCAATTGGTGTCTTTACTATTTTATATTTTCCTTTGCAGGATACGAGCGAAATAAAAGAAAATGAAAAAAAATCTGAAATTCATCTCAAATCTCTTTTTTACGAAACGAATAACTTTGTCAACTTAAAATGACGATATGATTAATTGAAAATTGTTACTGTGAAATAAATAGCGTAGAGACAACAAACAGAAATAATATTTTATCATAATAATTACAGACCATTACATATGTGTAACAGATACACCGAACTTAAACCAGACTATCGATCCCCTACCCATATTCATCCGGATTTGTTTAGCTTTACAAAGCTAAGCAAGAGTTGTGTCCTTTGGTCTGTCAAACTTCCGGAATTCGTTTGCGTCGAAATACAGGTATCACAAATAATTATCTGGTTTGGCTGACTTTGAGAGAACGATAGTCGACTACATTGTTAGGTTGTCGAAAACTACCTTGACTTCCGATAGAATTTTTGTTTATGTTATCAATATCGTTATTCGCTCTTTTTGAATACTCAATACTTGCAACAAAAAATCAAAACTTCATTTCTGAAATGTTTCATTTGGTTGTATGTTAAGGAATACATCATTGTACCGTTGAAACCTGTAAGAACACATATGAAGGTGTGAAAATGCCAATGTGAATAGAAAATAAATGTGGTTTGTATTTTGACCCTGATGTGAAATAAATTAAGGCAAATTGGCTGTACCTCTTTTGCCAGGACTAATTTCTATTATCGCTTACTTTTGCACAAGTCCTGTAAATTAATACACTGGTATGGGCATGTGCTGCGCAGCTGATGTGCTAAAATTTAAGTACGGTAAAGTCAAAGAGAACTGTTGAACTTTCATTATAATTGTAAACATAAATTTGTATGACATATATATATATATTATATACATTTATGTACTACCAACACTTTACCGTTAGTTGTATTATATACAATAACTTAGAAAAGTTAGTGATGATGTATACCTTTGTAGAAATTTAATCTATTTTCTAATTTACATGAGTGACAATTTAAATATTTGCTCCTTTAAGTGCCAAGATTTAGGCCAAAAGGAAAAAAAGAGAAAGACTACATATCTGATGTGAAAATCAAAACTTTGACATGTTGTTTATTCAGGAGTTACATTTCATTGATAAAAACAAAAATGCAATTAATAGTGAAACTAAAGTCGAAATAAACCATAGCTTTGGTCATTCACAATCTAGAGGTGTTTCTATTTTAATTAAAGATAGCATAAATCACAAAATATTAATGAAACTAGAGATGAAGAGGGTGGGTTTAATTTGATCAATTGTTGAACTTGATAAAAACACATTCACTTTAGTAAATGTATATGCACCAAATATACAAAGAAATAAAAATTCGTTCTTTAAAAAAATAAACACCCCAATTGAGATTAATAGATTAGGTATATTAATACTTGGAGGGAATATGAAAGAAAGTCTGACTGAAATTGACAGAAAAAGTACAAGTTCACAAAAATTTAGTAAACCTGTAAATAGTTTAAAACAGTTAATAAAGAAACATAAGTTAACCGATATACGGAGAGAAATTAACCCAAATAAAAGTCAGTTTACCTGTAAAAAGAAAAATAATTTTAACATAGCAAGCAGGATAGATTATTTTCCTATCAGCTCCGATATAAGACCACATATTATAACAGCAGATATAAGACCTGCTGCTATCTGTCACACTGATCACCGAGCGATTTCATTAAAGTAAAGGCGCACAGCACAAAGCAGAGGCCGATGTTTCTTTAAAAATAATAACAGCATACTACATGACATGCAATATCAAAATCTCATAAATAATCTGATTCAAAATTAAAAGCAAAAATACTTACAAATGCTGTAGATCCTCGAGTTAAGTGGGATGTTTTAAAGCTGAAGTAAGGGACATAACCATAAAATACTGCAGGCAAAAACAAGCTGAAAATAAAAATGAAATAATTAAATTAGAAGTTTCTTTTAAAACAAATAAATAAAATGAACAGCCAGAATAATGATGCACAATATAAAATACAGATTGTTGAGAAAAAAATAGAGAATCTTTACATAAATGAAGCAAAGGGAGCACAGGTGAGATCACGTGTAAAATGGACGAAAGAAGGAGACAAAAACACCACATTTTTAATAGGCCTTGAAAAATCAAGACTAACTCGTAAACATATTTCTGCCCTAACGAATGGAAAGGGAGAAACTATAACAGAATCATCTGAAATTTTAAAGATAGAAAAAAACTTTTATGAAAATTTATATAAAAGCACAAGTCCTAATGAAAATGAAATTAAAAAAATGTATAAAAGAAACAAAAGTAGATAAAACTCTTTCTAAGGAGGGAACTCAAACTCTTGAAGGGGGCTTGCTATAAATGAATGCAAGGAAGCCATTAACTCTATGATTTTGAACAAAATCACCATGTATTGACGGACTCAGTGTAGAGTTTTATCAAATATTCTGGACAAATTAAAAAGAAATTGAAGAAAAAGTATTTATCAAAATGAAGAAATAAGTACACTCCAAAAAAAGGGTAGTCATTTTGTTATATAAAAAAGCAGCCCTCTTCTTTTGGACTACTACAGGTCAATTACCTTACCTAATGTTGACACAACACTTATGGCATATTCTTTAGCATTACGTCTAACGCCAATACTAGCTTAAATCATCCACAGTGACCAAAATGTGTATATCAAAAATAAGTATATAGACATAATAGACCATGCAGACATTTTTAATATTGAAAGAGCATTGCTCTTCATAGATTTATCCAAAGCCTTTGACTCATTGGAATGGCCATTTATATATGAAGCGCTAACAAAATTTGGACTGCCAAATTCTTTTATAAAATGGGTCAAAACTCTGTATAAAGATATAAAAGGTTGCATGTGGAACAACGGGTGGGTCTCATCATCCTACTACATTATACGCGGTATCAGGCAGGGTTGACCGTTACGTTCCCTGATTTTTGTTATAGCTGTAGCAATTTTGTCCTGCAGAATAAGACAAGATTCTTACATCAAAGGTTTTCAAATTGAGCTTGAAACTAAAACTCGTAGTTTAAAGATATCACAGCTAGCCGACGACACTACACTATTTTTAAAATCGAAACAAGAAGTAAGTCACACTCTTAATATCATTGAAATCTTTGGAACACTATCAGGTTTAAAAGTAAACAGACCAAAAACAGAAGGCATTTGATTAGGAAAATTAAAACATTGTAAAGATAAGTTTGAAAATATTATTTGAAATAAAGGACCAATTAAAAGCTTAGAAGATTATTTTGGAACTAACCAAGCTAAATATGATAAGCTGAATAGTGAAAAAATAATACAAAAATGTAAAAAATTATTAAGTAACTGGAAAGAGAGAAATCTTACAACGATAGGTAAAATAACACTTGTAAATCTCTTCTTATACCAAACCTTACATATCTAGCTTCAGTGTAACAAACTTACCACATGAATTCATTCAAGAGTTTAAAACTCTACCTTTATATGGGAGGGTAAACAAGAAAAAGTAAAACGAACGATATTTAGCAAAGATAAGACTGATGAAGGTCTTACGATGACAGATATAGACAATTATATAACTGCACTGCAAATAGCTTGGGTCAAAAGACTAACAGCAGATAATTTTGCTAGCTGGAAAGTGATCCGACATTTATTACTTTAACAAATTTGGTACGGATGACATGTTACTTTACGTGAATCCAGACAATATTTACTCCATACAAAACCTACATAAAACTTTACCAAAATTCTATTTAGAAATTGTGAAGTCATGGTTCAAAGTACAAAATTTGAATAATGTCGAATTTCTTTTGAACTTTAAAAACATATCTCATGGGGAAACGAAATGATAAAGTTTCAAGGAAAATGTTTAGTTTTTACAAATTGGATAAAAGAAGGTAACTATTATACATATGAATGATATTATTGACCAGAATGGTAACATTTCTCAAAATATAATATTTAATTAATTATCCTCAAAATACAATCTAATGTTTGAAATTTCAAAACTAAAATAAGCTATACCAAATGAATTGTTGAAGGAACTTAAATCAGATAATCAATAAAATCAATAAAATCAAAAGTAAAAAATAAACTTAAACTATTCATTAAGACAAAAGAAAAAAAAGATAATATTTTTACAAGTAATGGAAACAAAACCGATATATAAACACGTTAATAATACTAGAAATGAAGACAAAGGTTTGCGCTTTCAAACTAGTTTAACCCCGCCACATTCTGTATGTGCCTGTCCCAAGTCAGGAGTCTGTAATTCAGTGGTTTTCGTTGTTTGTTACTGTGTAACATATTTGTTTTCGTTCATTATTTTGTACATAGATTAGGCCGTTTGTTTTTTAGTTTGAACTGTTTTACATTTGTCATTTCGGGGCCTTCTATAGCTGACTATGCGGTATGGGCTTTGCCCATTATTGAAGGCCGTACGGTGACCTATAGCTGTTAATTTCTGTGTCATTTGGTCTCTTGTGGAGAGTTGTCTCATTGGCAATCATACCACATCTTTTTTATATGCCTCCAGGTTCTTTAAAATGGAAAAGAGAACTAAATTTAGATTCTTTAAGCCCAATTAAATCAATGCTCAAATTTGTATTTATTTATTTAAAAGATAACAGATTAAAAATATAAAAATGGAAATTGTTGCACCATATTCTTCCCTGTAAACAAATGCTTTTTCAATGGAAGATAAAAGAAGACATTTTGAACTATTTGAATATCTCGATACTAACAGGTGATAAACATGGTAAAATTGTGAAAGAAATAATTCTGTATATATATGATTTTTGTTTTATGCATATATGTTATATGTTACATCACACAATTTGTACAGCAAATACATATGGGTTCCTTGACTATGGCTTTCTTAATTGATGTTATGACCTTCTTGTGGACTTCGTCATTATCATGTTCGTTGATGAAGTATTAAACCCCACTTATCTAAACAGCAACTTTCCTTTTAATCACATAATTAAATGTAAAAATTCACATTAACACTACAATATTCAAATCTACGTGCATATACTTACAATGAATACAATTTTGTCAAATTGCCTCCATGTTGCATTCGATGATCAACAGTTGTTTAACAGGGTCATGACCAGGTCAACTAATATATACAAAGTATCAACTCGGTGAATGTAATTTTCCGAAAAATAAATTCTAAAACTAATAATCTGTAGCAGACATAGAATGTAAAACTAACAATTGATTACTATTTACTGAAAAATTTGCCTGTTTGTTCAGCAAAACTAACCTTTCAGGGATACCCTTTCAAATGCTGTAGACATGGTATTTTTATAACAGCATATAGTGCAATCAACTTGATTTTAGTAAAAAACAAAACAAAAACAAAAACGACACAAATTATGCAGTGAATTATTAACTTCAAATATTTTCATCCATTTTTAGTACATGTAGTATTTGTATCAACATGTTGTTATTGGCCTGAGTGCACTTTGCATAGTAGATGAATTACTTGAATTTCTCCATGATTATCATCATATAATGATCATATTTTTGGCAAATCTCTTCTTAAGTTTACTGACCTATAATTTGTCTCTCCATCCTACCAGACTGTGTAGCATTACATCAATTATAACTTTCAAATACAACTGATTATAATTTCATACATTTCAAAATTTTGTTTCCTTTGCATAAAACAGCTTGCTCTATTACCACCATGATAGATGATCGTACACATGTAAATGTAACATATCCAAAAAGTTCATTAGAAATAAGCTTGCCCTCAGAGTACGACTGTGTCATTATGCTAAAACATAACTCTGTTACTTAAATGGAGGTCAAGTTCAAGCAAAGTCATTAAAATGACAATTGAAATAGTTTTCATAGTTTGTCCTATCTTGTATCTCAGTAACAGTTTTGCATAACATTGCCAATCATCGAACTTATTTTGCCAGATGTCAGTTCTTCCCGACTGCATAATTCGCTAGCAGCAATGTCGAATGTCCAGTAAATCTCATAGGAGTCTTTGCATCCTCAGTCAATTCGATTTCAGTCGGTTGGACTTCAGTTATATTCGCTTAAGAGTTTTGTTTACCTTCAGTCAATCTAAACTGGAAGTAAGCGTGCCCCTAAAATTGTTCATATGACGTGACCTAGATAAAAAAAAAAAAAAAAAAAAACGAGAAACCTCGACGGAACGGATTAACTCGAAAAGTGTCTATTGAGAGACAACCACTAAAATACATGTTCCTGACTTTGGCAGGGTTAAATATGTTTGTGAGCACTAAACCCTACTAAAACCTGAGAAAGTGTTGTGACAGCACAACATACATATAATAAACTGTAAAAATCAATTGTACTTGGTTTATGGCAATACATTAGTACGAATCACACCAGAAAAAATCCTTTACTGCCGACAAAATTTGTGGTTTTGTTATTAATAGCTTTATTTGCTCTTTTTAAATACTCATTATTTGTAACAAAACACCAAAGCTGCATTTTTGCAATCTTTCAGTTGTTTGTATTTTAAGAAATACACCATTGTTCTGTTAAAATCTGTTAGAACATACACGAAGATGTGATAATTTTAATAACATAATGAATGTTTTCTTTAAAATTCTTGCCCTGGTGTAAAATACATCAGGCGATATTGGCTGTACCTCCTTTAGCGGGACTGAGTAAATAATCGCTAACTTTTGCACCTGTCAATTATTACAATTCTAACGGGGTGTTTAACGACCCTGACTACCCAAGAGGCCCTCGCACGGTCGGAATTATTGCACTGGTAAGGGTCTGTGCGTCTGTTAAATGTTGTGTGATGCGTATAGTGTGCTGTGTTTTGTGTCGGTGTGCTTGTCACCTCTCGCTTTCAGCGCCGCTGGCTAACAGAAATGTGAAAAGGGGAGCAGTTAGTCAGTCTCTCCCTGCCAGTACATAGCCTCTCCACATCAAGTCCTATGTAGTACCTCCCCGTGGTAACAGATGGATACTGAGCACCGAAAGGCCTCAGGCAGAACTACAAGGGTGACGGGAGGATGGATCTCGTGAGCCTAGGAAGGCAGCCTGTCTAGGAGAAGGAAAACTCTGATTTCAAATCCCGATTGGTGGTAACCGTTAGTCCTTTCAAGACAACCACTCCAGCTATTGGACAAATAGTGGGGAGATCACTGTCCCGGCGGAAGATTGCTGTCAAGCGACAACGGCAAAGGGCGTAGGAGGGCAAACAGTGCCCCACCGGCCAGTGACCCATATGGGGAAGGCTGCATTCCAGATGCCTTTACAAAACCACCTGGAACCTTTAGGTAGGCTAATCCCCCGCTTAGAGGTAAAAGCGGATTACAGAAACACGAAACGAAAATTTACAAACCTTGGATGAAAGAAAAGAAGACCTTTACATAGAAGGAGAATGACGTTGGATGGCCAAAACCGAAAGGAAGCTAAACAACTGAGACTTCTTTCCTCTAAATCCGCAACAAAGATAGGAACATATGGAATGTGAGATCTATGTATACTCCAGGAAAAGCACAAACCATCGCCAATGAAATGAAAGCATATGAAATAGGTATACTAGGAATAGCAGAAGCAAGATGGAATGATGCAGGACAATCCAAGCTATTATCAGGAGAAGTGATTTTATACTCTGGACATTTGGAGGAGAATGCCCAACATTCTGAAGGAGTTGCCATTATGCTGTCAAAAGAAGCTCAGAAAACACTAATTGGATGGGAGCCAATAAGTGCCAGAATCATCATGGCAAAATTCAAGACCACACATAAAAGGATATCATTAAACTTCATTCAATGCTATGCTCCTACAAATGGTGCAGAGGACGACATCAAGGAAGGATTCTATCGATTGCTGGAAGAAACCACCAGGAAATGTAGCTCAAAAGACATCACCATCTTAAAGGGAGACCTAAATGCTAAAGAAGGAAGCGACAACACCAGTTAGGAACAAGTGATGGGAAGACATTGACTAGGAGAAATGAATGAAAATGGAGAGCTCTTTGCCAACTACTGTGCAAATGACAATCTGGTCATTAGTGGAACAGTTTTCTCACACAAAAAATGTCATCTAGCAACATGGGTATCTCCAGACATGAACACTGAAAATCAAATAGACCATGTCTGCATCTCCAAGAAGTTTAGGAGAAGTTTACAAGATGTCAGATTTAAAAGAGGAGCCGACGCTGCCACTGACCACCACCTTATTGTAGCAAAAGTCAAACACCAAAATATTGAATCAACAGGAAAACGATTTAACATATCGATGTTGGCAAACAAAACAAAGAAATCAGAATTCCAAATAGAGTTAAAAAATCGCTTCTCAGCATTTCATAATACAACAGAGGAAACAGTTACAATAGAAGATCACTGACAAGAGATTAAAAACGCTTTCACGACAGCTTGCGAAAAATCAGTTGGTTTGAAAAATAGGAAACATCAGGAATGGATAACGCCAGAAACTCTTGTAAAAGTGGAAGAAAGGAAAAATTTTAAAAACATCCTGAACAACAGCAAAACAAGATCTGCAAAACAATCAGCCTCAAGAGAGTATACTACAGCTAACAAGGATGTCAGGAACAGTGCAAGGAGAGATAAGAGGGCCTTCGTAGACAAACTGACAGCAGAAGCAGAAGAAGCAGCCAGAGCAAACAACATCAAAGCTCTGTATGATAATATAAAACTGCTAACAGGGAAATACCAGAAAGGAAGTAGACCAGTAAAAAGCAAAGAAGGGAAAACAATCAACACACATGAAGAACAAATGAAACGATGGGTTGAGCATTTCAAGAATGTGCTAAACCAAGACCCACCTGTAAATAAAGCTGACATTCCACCCGCAGAAGAGCTTTTGGCAGTGGACTGTAAAAGACCATCTACAGGAGAAATAAAAAAAGCCATAAAAATGCTGAAGAACAACAAAGCTCCAGGTCCTGACAACATACCTGCGGAAGCACTGAAAGCAGACATTGAAACATCTACTCAAATGCTATATGAACTGTTTGGAAAGATCTGGGAAAAAGAAGAGGTCCCTCTAGAATGGAAAGAAGGACACATGGTAAAGCTTCCAAAGAAGGGCAATTTAAGCATTTGTGACAACTATAGAGGAATAATGCTACTATCAGTTCCAGAGAAAGTTTTAAATAGAGTTATGTTAAACCGACTCAAAAATGCAATAGATGAAAAGCTACGTGATAACCAAGCTGGATTTAGACAAAACAGATCATGTGCAGACCAAATAGCAACCTTACGCATCATCCTTGAACAATCTCAAGAGTTCAATTCATCATTCTATTCTGTTTTTGTCGACTTTGCCAAAGCCTTTGACAGCTTAGATAGAGATGTGTTGTGGCAGTTGATGAGACACTATGGCATTCCTGAAAAATTTATTACCATCATCAGAAACACCTATACAGGAATGCAGAGCAAGATTATCCATGAAGATCAACTGACAGAGGCATTTGACATAACAACTGGGGTAAGACAAGGCTGTCTTCTTTCACCCATGCTATTCCTACTGGCTGTTGACTGGATCATGAAGCAAGCCACAGACGGCAGAAGAAATGGTATCCAATGGACCATGTTCACCCAGCTGGATGACCTAGACTTTGCCGATGACATTGCCTTGCTGTCCCACAACCACCAACAAATGCAGGACAAACTAGCACAGGTTGAAAAGAGAGCAGCAGAAACAGGACTTTCTATCAACCACAATAAGACCAAAGTTTTAAAGTCTAACACAAGGTCCCTAGCAAGTCTGATGGTTAACACCAAAGCTTTAGAAAAAGTTGATTCCTTCACATACCTTGGAAGCGTAGTGGATAATCTCGGCGGTTCAGATAAAGATATAAAAATCAGAATTGGCAAAGCTAGAACTGCGTTTAATATAATGAGATCAATTTGGAAAGCAAGAAACATCACTCTCAGAACCAAAATACGCTTGTTCAACTCAAATGTAAAAACCATACTCTTATATGGAGCTGAGACTTGGAAAACAACAAAAAACCTGCTTCAAAAACTTCAAGTCTTCATCAACAACTGTCTCAGGCACATCCTTAACATCAGATGGCCGGAGAAGATATCAAATCAAGACAATATATCTATTCCCCAGTCACCCGTGGGCTACAGGGAATTATATAAAGTGCAGGAAATCATAATTATTTTGTTTACTTATCAAAATTGTTTTCCTTTCCTTGTTATTCCTTGTACCAATTTATTTAAAACATTTTCTATGAAATTAACACTAAAATACCGTAAGGTAACAAATATTTATTTAAATGCTTAAAAAGGCGTAAGCCAGAGTCGATTGTGCCAGACCCTTATGTGTAGTCAAGGTCGTTAAATATCCCGTTGTAGAGTATACTTTTGTCATATGACTCCATCAAAGTTACTCTAATATTCAATACAAAATATATCTCGTTTGAAAAGGGATTAAATGTGCCTTAAACGGGAAAACCTATAGAGAAACAAAATAAGATTCTTTTCGTTAATCATTTCGTCAGATATCTTCATGTTCGCTCATTATCGAAATAAAAGAATATATCTTATCAAATGTTAAATATTTCGATTTGATCAGAGACATATAATACCATTTTTTTTCATGTTTGATAAAATTAAGACATTAGTGATACCAACTTTATCCACATAATTTATTTTCAGTTTTTATGCATGCTTATATATCAAAGTCGCTTATTTATACAGAATTTGAGATGCATCTTCTATGTTTTTAAATCTTTACAAAATCTATAGAAAATAAATTCTGTGTGATAGTTGGTCTTTTGTGAATTATAAGAACACCATATTTCCGATCCATATAATATTGCAAGTTTTAAATGCAAAAACAAAATACAAAATATCAGAGTAGAAATATGTCGTTTTAAAAATATCACACGTATTTGATATAAGAAGAAAAAGTCACAAATATGTCAGGAAATATTGTTTAATTTTGTACATGTAGGGAAAAAGTCATTGGAAAAATATTTGAAATTTCATGATGATGATTAGTGTCATATGCGTATTTGACTAGTTGCACTTGCACATTATCTTGGCCCTGTGAACGGAGGCTTCCATGTTGAAAATCATATGATTCTCATATGAATTTTTATATCTGATTGCCAAATCGAATAATTGCAATAATATGAAGACGAAACTTTGGAATGTATTATGTGTGTATACGTCATACAATTAGTGATAATTGAACATTCGTTTTTATAGCAAAGACAATAATGATTTCTCAAGGAACTAATCTGATCTCTGATATTTTTTTCTAAATTTTTATATAAGATTAAAAATAATATGACATAGTATCTTCGTAGTTTGAGGATATATTATTATATTTTAATTAAAATATTTTTAATAGTCAAAATATATTACCTACAGATAACAGCAAGACCAACATCGGGTATGTTTTCGTATTTCAGTTACTATGTCCAACAGAAATTGCGCTGGGAATTCTATTTTTTTGTGTTTCAATTTGTTAAAACCCGTAAGCAGTTGTTCAGCACTCGGTCATGAAGCCAATGAGGAAGAATATCTCCAGAATGACTTATTGTTTTATATGATAGTGATTTGTTGTAATGTCATAATTTGTAAAATGTAAAATGATGGTCTTAGTTATATGATTCAAAATAATTTTACTGCAGTTTTAATTTTGCAACACTCAGTATTTAGAAAGTTATTTATTCGGACTTCATCTTCCTTCAAAGGTAATACCTTCATCAAATTATATGCATTATACCTTCAAATCGACACAAGCCTATGCATAGTAAAACAGGTAGCGTGTAACATCACGATTTTGAAATATCAAGAATTGTCTATTAAAACAAAAACTGCTTTTTGGGCTCCATTGAGAAAAACAATGTGCGAAAAACTCTTTATATTTTTTTTTATTTCCACACAAAATGCAAAAAAAAAAAAAACAAAACAAAACAGAACAATAGAAAAATACAATAAAATCACGGATTAAAATAAACAGTGAAAAGACAAATTTAATGTCAAACTAAAGCAATCGAGCCATTCAAGGTTTAAGTGTTGATTATGTGTTCTAAATATCACAAATGTATTTCGAACAAAATTGAGAGCGATATAAGACGAGACATTTTCATATAATATATATCATACACGTCTCCATATATTATTCGCCAAAAATTTAGTCCAATAAAGTCAGATATGTAAATTTGGGTAGTTCTTCTTTCAGCAGGATTCGAACTCTTGCTGTTTGACATAATGGAAACATCGCTTGCACTGTGTAAAGTGCCCTAGACCGTAGGCCCAACTAGCTTTCGTTAGTCGAGTAACACCTTTCACAGCCGGCTTAATCTACGGTTGTAACAGTACATGATATGTATAGTAGCAAGTAGATGAAATATCTTTCACATCAGCAATCTCTCTCTTTTCTATAAAAAAATATGTTTAAATGCACTTCTGTAAACCGTTTGTACATAATGACATGTACTTGTTGTCGAGAAGGTTACATTGGGACAAAATTATTGTAACTCCAAAAAAGAGTCATACATGTTTTGTGAGATCTCAACCCCACCACCCCTATAACTCTAGCAAATATGGAATAAACAAACACACAGCAATACAAACAGTAAAACTCAGTTTTAAAGAAGTCCGCGGGTCCGATGTTAGAAGATAGCAGAAAAAACTAAGCAGAATGATAATGATCGATATAATTCAACAAAGGACTACTTGTACTAAAGTTTAGTATTGAGCTTCCCGTTACAGATATAGATATCAAGATATCAAATTTATAAAGACATTCAAAGTATTAGCGCACACTTTTCTTACGGAACCAACTACTCTACCTACTCCCTGGGTCTACTAATTGTTCGTTCGTAAAAATGCAATTATATAACTAGAAGACTTTTGTTTAATGCTTTTTTCAAATCTCTTTGTCAGTGCTTTTATATAAAGTTTTTCGACAAATGTGTTAATTTGATGTTTGAATTTCCTACTATGTTAATAAATCAGTTCATGTAACATTAAGACATACTTCTTATTTGTTTAATAATATTTATTAATTTTAACACGTATAAACTGACCTTAAATGAACGAATCTTCCTTCTGAATGTGC
Source organism: Mytilus coruscus (assembly GCA_017311375.1). Taxonomy (NCBI): domain Eukaryota; kingdom Metazoa; phylum Mollusca; class Bivalvia; order Mytilida; family Mytilidae; genus Mytilus; species Mytilus coruscus. The sequence goes on from CM029605.1 coordinate 5,160,498, forward strand.
TAAGTTTTAAAAGTCCACTTATGTGAACTCATTAGCAATCAAACAACATTTCCTTTTTTTATATTTTTTATATGATAAATGTTAAATATGCTTTATTATTTTGCTCTTGCCATTTATTTCGTGTTTTCTATCGAAGGTAAATGTCTCGTCAACTTTGGAATATTTCGTACATACGTTTTCCTAAGTATGAGATATGAATTATATATCGTGAAATAGCGTGCATCAATCTATTTAATGCACCAAATAATGTAGACTCCTGTCCATTGATATTGTTTTGAATGGGAATAAACTAGAGATTGTTACGTTTACCTTGCAAAATTATTTTTTGTAGGATGGAAAAATGAAAATAAGTAACATATTGATATCGTTTATCATATCTATATGATATATTTCCTGAGAAATAAATTATACCAACATATTTAGAACATCAACGATATTGTGTATCATTTTCTTGTTGTCTTTCAAATGCTTTCTTAAATAATTATGTTCCCATTTGTGATGTTTTACAACTGTAAAGTAAATTTTTATTTAAATGCCTTTAAAGTTGCTACTTTTACTACTCTATTAGAAGTCAATTAAAACAATTATTTAAATGTAATCATCACTTTAACATTTTCATGATTTTCTGAAGACGATTACTCTTAAGGTAGATAGGGTGTCTTCCTCCATCTTGGATTTTGAAATACCAGAAAACAATCGGTCTAGATCTTTTATAAAATGTCCAAATTTCGAGAGTAGTAGGCAATTCATGTGTAAGAATTTTCATTTCAATATAGAAAATGACATGTTTTAAACTAATTATGGTTGTATTTTTAAAAACAGAATACTTTTGTTTGATTCAATTTTTTCAAACTTTGCCACATAAGGGGAGGCAACTCAAATGTAAGGGCAGATAATTCAGATAAAGTTACTTTTACAATAGAATGTGTTAAGAATTTAACTATTTTATTATGTAGCAAGAAAACGAGTCCCGTGACCCCATTTTTTCTTTTTCTTATCTTAAAGCATAATATTAGAGCTATCTTCTCATATTTTATCTCAAAATTATATGGTGTAGTTTTCGTTTTATGGCAGAAAATTGGGTTTTCCATGCATAATCTATACAAAATCTGTCAATTTTGCACAACCTGTAGCGTTAAAATAAGCCCCGTGACCCATTCTTTTTATATTTTTTTTTTTAAAAAAGCATGATATAAACTACATTTTGGCAAATTATCAAAAATTCTATGTACACTAAGAAAAACATAGTTTATAAATACAAAATATAATAATTAATTTAGCTTTGTGTTTACAGTGCATATATTTTCTTATATTAATATCTATTAAAAAAGTACTGTAATTTAAGTGAAACCAATGATGTTGTAATGTAAGATCTCTTTTTGCAGGCTTCGAGATTTGAACATTTGAAGTAAGTATGGAAAAGAAAAATAAGTTTTTTGAGTTCATTTTGGTTTCTTCTTTTTATGTAGCTTTTTAATTTTGCTTAACTTTTAGCGGAATAGTTTAATATGCTTACTTTGCAATCTTAGTTCTGCTTTCCCTATTTGTCGCATAAATGCATGCCTTAGCTTGTTATAGATACTTATATGCTATAATATGTAGTACTGAATGCTTAATCTGTTGTTTTAGTTTTGCTTTTTTCATATGTTAAGTAAATGCATGTCATAGCTTGTTATAGATACTTATATATATGCTACAATATGTAGTACTATATGCTAAATTTGCTGATTTAGTTTTGCTTTTTTTATATTATATTAGGTAAATGTATGCTTGAGGTGTAGCTTAATCCATAGACAGTATTATGGTTAAAACTTGTACATACACACTTACAGAAATGTAAGACAAAATTTTCTGAAACAGTCCAAAAAAATATTTCTGAAATTCATGATTATATATTTATTTACCGCAAGTTATAAATCTTTTTACATCTCAACAGTGTTACTGTCAGAACATTGATAGTTTCACGTAAAATATAATGAAGTAAATATCCTCTATTCATGTATCATTACCACTTAACTTTACATTTCAAAAACAAAACTTTGGATTTAAACTATACATTAAGCATGACTTTTTAGAGGAAATTACTGTCAGTTTAAGTGAGCTGTATTATATGTTGGTCATTCTTAGATCTCTCTTATCTTTTTTTATAATGTGTAAGATTACATTAAGCTGTGAATTGTAGATGACACCATGCAGTAGTGATGGTGCTATAAATATTAGGCAAGTTTGACCAGATCAGATGAGGAAGCACAAAACAATGGACATTTTGTGGTAACGTGCTTCTTGTGTGATCTCTTCTCTTTGCCATATTAATCCTGTTCATTATTCAATGAATAATATAGTTTACCAATTTGAATAAATATTTTATGATAAAGGTGTCAAGATAGTGACATGTATTACAAATAATGATGTAGATCAATATACATTAAAGCTTAAATATACTAAAAACAAATTTAAGTTATCTCCCCTTGACCACAAGTGTAAATCTGCAATAGAATATGAAATATCTTAGTCTTTTAAATGTGTTTCCTTTTCCTTTTTTTTTGTTTATTTCATGTATATATTTTATATAAAATATGGAATTTTGTTACTTGGCACATATATGGTATATTTTTGAAGCAAATAGAGCACTATGTAAACAGTCCTGATATCTCAACTAAACCTTTCATTCCTTTGTGCTGGCAATTACCCACTTTCAATTCTTTGAAGACTTATTATTGTAATGGAGGGTAAAATTATTAAAATAATGTCTCATAATTGTCAAGGACTTCAAATGAGAGAAAAAAGGGGGGATATTTTTAATTACCTGCATTCAAAAGATTTTGATATATATTGTCTTCAAGACACACACTTTGTAGAACAAGATGAAACCCTGATAAGAAACCAGTGGAAAGGTCAATGCATTTTCAATTCTTACGTGTCTAATCAACGAGGTGTTGCTATCCTGTTTAAAAATAATTTTGAATATAAGATACACCAAGTTAAAAAAGATGAAGATGGCAATTTGTTGGGATTGGATATTAATATTGAAGACAAGAGATTTACTCTGATAAATGTGTACGGACCGAATACTGATACTCCTTGCTTCTATGACAAACTAACAGAAATCATAGACTTTTTTGATAATCAACTGTGTCTGATCTGCGGGGACTTTAATCTTGTTCAGAATTTTGACCTAGATACCCATAACTATAAACATATAAATAATCCAAAATCAAGGGATAAAATTTTAGAAATTATAGAATATAAGACTCTTGTGGATCCATTTAGAGAGAGATACCCTGATCTTAAACGATTTACATGGAGAAAAAAAATCCATTTAAACAATCACGGTTAGATTTCTTTTTGATCTCTGAAAGCCTTATAGATGACATATGTGATATAAACATTGGCAATAGCTACAGATCAGACCATTCACTAGTAATTTTGACTTTAAAGATAAATGAGTTTACAAAAGGCAGAGGCCTCTGGAAATTCAACAACTCTCTCCTTCAAGATACTGAATATGTAAAATTAATTAAAAAACAATTATTAGCACAGTTGAGCAATATGCAGTGCTAGGTTATAGCAGAGACGCTTTAAACAATATTATTGATGATTTTGATATACAATTTACAATCAGTGACCAATTATTTTTTGAAACCCTTCTCAATGAGATCAGAGGTAAGACTATTTCATATTCGACATATATAAAAAGGGAAAGAGTAAAACAGGAAAAAAACTTACAGAAGAAATACAAAAACTAGAACAAAATACAATCACTGAGGACAATATAAATGTAATAGAGATTAAAAAATGTGAACTTAGAATTTTGAGACAAAACAAGGTTAAAGGTCAATATGTTAGGTCAAGAACCCAGTGGATTGAAGAAGGAGAGAGACCAACTAATTTTTTGTAACCTAGAAACCCAAAATTTTATAAATAAAACTATTAAAAAAATTATTATTAATGATAACACTGTAGTAGAAAATCAAAAAGAAATCTTGAAGCAAACAAAATTATTTTATGAGAAGCTTTACAGAAGACAAGAGTGTTTAAAAGATGTCAATCTATCAGGGGAAATACCATTTCAAACACCTAAATTAAAAGATAATGAAAAAGATTCATTATAAGGTAATATAACCTTTAATGAACTAACACAAGCATTGAAAAGGATGAAAAATAATAAAAGCCCCGGTTCAGATGGCTTCACAGCAGAATTTTTCAAAGTGTTTTGGATAGATATCGGAAAATTTGTCTTCAGGTCAATAAATGATGCATATGAAATAGGGGAAATGTCTGTCACACAGAAGCAGGGAGTAATCACATGTATCCCAAAGGAAGGTAAATCAAGACAGTTTTTAAAAATTGGCGTCCAATTACCCTTTTAAATTCAACTTATAAATTAGCATCTAGCTGTATAGCAGAGAGAATAAAGTCAGTTCTTAACAAACTAATTAATTCTGACCAAACAGGCTTTATTCCTGGGAGATTTATTGGGGAGAACTGTAGGCTTATATACGATATTTTACATTTCACGGAGGAAAGTGACATTCTTGGTATATTACCCTTGATTGATTTTGAAAAAGCATTCGACTCTATCTCCTGGTCATTTTATTTGAGACACTTAATTATTTTAATTTTTCCATCATGAATTGGATAAAACATTTTATAATAATATTTCTTCAACAGTAACTCAAAATTGTTGTCTGTCAGATTTTTTCGTGTGGAAAGAGGCTGTAGACAAGGAGACCTTTGTCTCCTTACCTTTTCTTGCTATGTGCAGAAAAACTTGGCATTTTAGTCAGAAATAGTAATGAGATAAAAGGTATTACGATAGATGATACAGAGTTTATATTGTCTCAATATGCTGATGACACATCACTTATATTAGATGGATCTCCTTCCTCTTTAGATGCATCCTCTGTATCTTACATTTCTATGCCGAGATATTAGGACTGAAAATTAACTTAGATAAAACAAATGTTATATGGATAGGAAGTAAAAACATAGTCAAAATAAAATATGTGTAAAGTGGGATTGAAATGGGGTTCCAGTACCTTCAAATTATTGGGTATCACTTTTGTGTTGATTTGAATAGAATGTTTAATCTAAATTATGCTCCTCGAATTCAAGAAATAGAAAATATTATACAAAATGGTCAAAACAGTCGCTTACTCAATTTGGTAAAATAACTATTATAAAATCTTTAATTATATCAAAATTGAATCATCTGTTCTTATCCATCCCAAGTCCAGATGAAAATGTACTACTACAACTCAATAGTAAAATTTATGCTTTCATTTGGGATGGTAAACCTGACAAGGTAAATCAGGAGCTTTATGTCAAGAATACTGCATAGGTGGTTTAAAATGATTAATTTGAGAAATTTTATACAAGGGCTAAAAGTGACCTGGGTTAGAAGATTATTTAATTCAAATTCAAAGTGGATCAAATTATTTACTGCTACACAAAATATAAATTTTACAGAGTTGGCTTATTTTGGAACAACTAAAAAATTAGATAATGTTTTTTGGAAAGAAGTTATTTGTGCCTGGAAAAATATGTCGAGACTCCGACATCCTTGCTATTTTGAGGAAGTCATATCTTCATCTATATGGAATAATGAGAACATTAAAATTGATAACGCCAGTGTTTATTATAGAAGTTGGGCACAAAACGGGGTATGGACTGTGAATGACCTTCTAGATGAGCAAGGAAATATATTGTCCTATCAAAATTTTGAACGGCTATATACTTTTAAACTCACATTTTTACAATTTTATGGTATTAAAGTAGCATTAAAAAAATGGTTACAATCTATGGGAATCAACACTGAAAGGGAAAACAAACAACAAGCTTTGTTACCTTTTAATATTAACATTTTTTTCAAGTCAAACAAAGGTTCAAAAGACATGTATAATATTTTAAACCAAGGTGAAATACCAGTTGTTATTGCAGCTGAACGAAAATGGGAGGGTATATTGAATAACGTTGTAGGAGATTGGAAAAAAATCCATAATTATGTCACTAAAATTTCAAAAAATACCAAGCTCTGTTGGTTTCAATACCGAATTATTCACCGTATTTTAGGTACTAATACTTTACTTTTAAAAATGAACCTTGTACAGTGTAATTTATGTACATTTTGCAAGGAAGAACCAGAAAGTATAGAACACTTATTGTGGGGCTGTCATATTGTAGCAGACATTTGGCACCATCTTAATGTTTGGATTTTTGAAACCACACATATTGAAATCCCACTAAATATGGGTATAGTCATGTTTGGTCTTTATGATAACTATAAACTAAATTTTATAAAGAATAAAGTCGTTTTACTAGTAAAATATTTCATCTACAGATCAAAGATGCAAGAGGAAAAACCTAATATAGAGGGACTTAAAAACTATATCAAAGAAAACTTAATTTTAGAAAAGTATATTTCCTCAAAAAATATGAGTGCGAAAGAATATAACATGTACTGGAACCCCTGGGATAAAGTCATTTATTAATTTAATAGTGAATTATTTTGTACAAATGTGCTTGAAATGTAATTTCCATTATCACTATATTATTTGATGAAAATGATATACTTTGTCCATTTATATATTGTATTCTGTTATATTATATCGTATTATTATTGCTTCTTTTGTTTACTCTTATTTGCTTGATTATGCTTATTTTTCTTGCTTGCTTTATTATGTGCCACTATAGATAATATATGTAAATGCCTCTCAATCCATGATGAATAAAAAAAATAAATTATAAAAAAAAAAAAATTCTATGGATTATGATTTAGACACCCCATCTACCTTACTGGACGATTCAACGTTTTTACATTAATTGAATGAGATCGTCAAAATTGCTCTCGTTTAACTTGATGACATTCACCTTGTAAAATGTATAATGCTGGATTCTTTAAGTAAGATTTCTTTTTTTTATGCAAATTTATTATGTAACTGATAAAATCTCAATTTACACATCCGGCTTATATTTTGGTTTTATTCTTTATGTACCTTTTTATGTATTTTTGTTTTGGCATTTACCACTTACCGTTGATTTTTAGCGTACTTTATGAAGTTAATTCAAGTACCTACTACAAGTTTAATAGTATAGTGTCAATACTTTAAAGATTGTTAAAAATAAATATATATTTACATAGCATAAACAGGTATTCTAAAATACACAATGATGTTCAAAGGAAAAATTGAAATACTACTGCAAATTCTACATGTTTTTCCAGTGAGGGACATGTTTACCAAAAATGTTTTATATATCTAAAATTCAATACATAGATATAGAATTAGGGAGATTTGGTATGTTTGCTAATGCGGCAACTCTTCATATCAGAGTAACAACTATATGCCACCGTAAGGCCTTCAACAATGTGCACAACCAATACCGTTTACTAGTCATTTATAGAAGGCCTAAACATGACAAAATCTGAAACAAACGATAAAACCAACAGCCTGATTCATAACACAAAAAGAAAAAAACAAAAACAAAAACAATTTGACATATATGAATGAATTGAAAGACGACCAGTGAATACAGGTTCCTGACTTTCGAAGGGTACATTACTAATCTGATGGAGTTAGATATATGTTTGTAGGCACTACACCATAACCTAACCCGGGAAAGAGCTGTAACATCAAAACATACATGTAATCAACTGTAAAAATTATTTGGACTTTAGCTCAATAGATTAGTACTTATCACAAAATGGAACAACCTTTACTGCCGACAGAATTGTCGTTGCTGTTATGAATGCAGTTATTTGTTCTTTTTGAATAATCAATATTTGTATCAAAACATCAAAGTTGAATTTTATCCACTCTTTCAGTTGGTTGTATGTTAAGAAATACATAAGTGTACTGGTATAAACTGTAAGAACACATAAGATGATAGTATAATGTTAAGTTTGATAAAAAATGAACGTGTTTTTTATTTTGCCCTTGATGTACATCTTTTGCTAATTAAAAAGTAAAATCACAAAAATACTGAACTCCGAGGAAAATTCAAAAAGGAAAGTCCCCATTTAAATGGCAAAATCAAAAGTTCAAACACATCAAACGAATGGATAACAACTGTCATATTCCTGACTTGGTACAGGCATTTTCTTATGTAGAAAATGGTGGATTGAACCTGGTTTTAAAGCTAGCTAAACCTCTCACTTGTATGACAGTCTCATCAAATTCCATTATATTGACAACGATATGTGAACAAAACAAACGAAAACAATAGGTAAAAATGTCACAAATAGGGGTAAATAGTCTAATTCGGTAGGTCACATTCGTGAAAAGGGAACGGGATTGTAGTTACGACATAAGGAACATATCCGATATCATCTGTGAAACGGATATTCCATAACGGTCAACCAATTCGTGATGGCGTCCGGAAAATTACAAAGTGATGATTTCAACTTCACCATTTGGAACTCTTGGTTTAAAATGAAATTATCGCTTACTTGTTCACCTGTCAACTTTTACACTGGTATGGGCATGCGACATTAAATTATAAAAACTAGTACAGTATCTGTAATAGTTATACACTGAAGGATAGGTGTTTCTGGATAAGAAATCCCGACGGCGGGAGGCCGGAGGGGTTTCTTATCCAGACACGCCGTATTCCGAAGTGTATAACTAACTTACACCCGATGCTAAACCCTCTATTTGTTTACATGGAATATTAGATGAAAAAGAGCAGATAGCATTTTTATTGACAATATCAAACCGTGATTATTAAGAATTTTTTTTTTAAATGAAACCCCACTAGTAACCTTACTTTGACGATCTTCATTCAAACTTTGACAAGTGAGTAGATTTTACAAATGTCAAAGTTGCCGTTTTGCATATTCCGTTAATTCCATGTGCTAATATGGATCAGCATGTCAAGATTGGCCGTATCGTGCATTCTTATTATAAAAAAAATACATCATGATCCTTGTATGCAGTTGTCAATATGGACGGGTATAAGACGGACAACATTTTGAGTCAGGCGTTGGATTTGGCAGAAGTGACTGAAGATAACGCAATATTTATAACCCTGAGTACTTACATGTATCAGTTTAATGAAGGTAATCATAAATGCATTTCACATGTTACGGTTTTATTAAAAAAAGTCCCCCTTCTTCTCAACATTACACAAACATTCATACTGAGGGATAGGTGTGTTTGGATTAGAAGCCGACGACCGGACACGCCTAACATACAAAAATACAGATTGCATATGTAGGAACCCCCTTTGTTTGACAATTCAAAAGATGGAAGGGGGGTTCCGGGGGTTGAAACCGACCTTTTTTAACAATCAATGCTTTTGAATTGGGACATATGGCTGAACCCCCCCCCCCCTTTATCCTTGACACCCCTTTTAAAAATGGCTGGATCCGCCCCTGGGTGCCATCATTAGTCTTCAACAATCCAAACATTAATATGTATTTTATGATTAAGACTTAATCCAAATGAAAACTATATGTTTTTAATGTATGATTCAAATAAAAGTTCTTTACATGTATATTCTTTAAGACATTGCCTTATGGGATTAAAATTGTAGCTTCAAGCAAAGGCATATTTAAATGGTTTTTTGTCGAGCCTGCGACTTTTGTCGCACAAGTGAGACATAGCGATCCTACATTCCGTCGTCAGCGTCGTCAGTGTATGTAATGTGCGAATCCTAAAATGGTATTTTTACTGTATCCGTGATGAATTTCTGATGTAGAATGATAAATAAACAGACGACAAATTCAAGATTTTTGAATGAAATAATATAAAATGTGTACTGTTTTTATAAATTCATGATATAGGTATGAGATGCGGACGGGTTTTCATCGCGCCTACAGCCATCCCGGTTCAAAATTGATACACAAATAAATAGATATTAAGAATAGTTCACGAACAGAGCGTGCAAGAGATTTAAAAGTAGCAGTTTAGTTTCATTTGCAGTAAAATGTACCTTTTAACATAGTTATAATTGTTGTTTAACTTAAAACAGGTTTTGTTATTCAGGTTGTTGATATTGAATCAAATTCCACTATGCTGTTTTCGTTATGCGATTCATGTTTACTGTCGAATAATGATACTAGACTTTCATTTTCACTGTAGGGCGATTCATTTCTATTGTATATGCGATGCGTTTTTACAGAAGGAAATTAATTAATTTTCATTATATAAAGTCTTAATTCGGCCGACTCTCTAACAAAATTTATGAAGTCAGGAGGCTTGATTGTATATGCATACTTAGTGAGTGAAAGTCTGAGGTAATATATCAATAAATTCCTTAAACATGGTATTTATTGCTAATATAGTCTATTCTATTTCCTCAAATAATTTGTCCTGATCTATATGTAGGATAAAATTTATTCAGTTTCCTATGACACGTCATCACTAAATACATATATCTTGGACAGTTAAGCCAATCCACGTCACCGGAAAAGCAAAGTTTCTGTTTGGGTCTAAATCTACATCGCATACTAATAAATTAAACGTCATTAGAGCTAATTTCCTAATGCTTGTAGTTAAAAGGTGTGGTTGGCCTTGATTGTGTAAATGTTGCCTAAGCATTGTAATAACGATTGAGCAAACGTTTATACAAACAAAGCAAGCAAGCCAACCAAACCTTTAAACTACAAGCGTTAGGAAAATAGCTCTAATGGATGCATTTGAGATAACAAAGAGCATTCACAATACGATCTTCATTTCACGATTGAATGAGTGGAAACGTTTTCATCTTGCACAAACAACTGACGATTGGATGACTGGATAATTGATATTTATCATGCCATTGTGTATAAATCTTATTAAGTAAAGAAAGTTTGAGCAACAGTCGAGTCACCTTAAATATGCTTGAATTTCTTATAAGTCGGTGTTACAAATAAGCCAATACGCAATTGCGAGAATTTAAATTCTCCCTTGCCCTGCTCGTCCGAATTTAAAGTATTTCATCTCTAAATTCAATAGGCTATAAACAAGACAAACACAGAAATAGGATTAGTTGCTCGCAGTAACATATTATTTTCTCTTGCGATACAATATTTTATTTTACTTTATTGTACAGATATCTTCGATTCAAACAACATATAAACACATGTAATAAACGTAGCAGCAACTGTATATATATCAATGTGACCAACTTCGATTCGACGTAACTGCGAGCACCTTCGATACTAAAACATTTAAATGCCAAACTTTATATAGTACCATACAACCCCACCCGTAGAAACCGCCAAAACTTTCCTCGTGCCTTATGCACCTAACATCAAACTTTATAAATAGTACGTACTGTTGCAGGACCAGTATCAGAACTAGTTATACTAGTTCTCACCTATATATAATTACTACAAATAGCCAACGGAAAACCCAATTTCAAACGAAATGAAATATATATAAAGAAATATTGAAAACAGTTTATTGTTACATGTTTAAATGGTTCTATACCACGGGGTATAACCGCCGCACAATTGATTCCGGACGTTAATCGCTACATCGCGAAGCAATGTTGGTAGATATACCGTTCTTATGTTTACACCAAAGACTTATTGACTAACTGTTCAGTTAAGTACTCAATAGACAGGTCTGTGAATTACTTGTAAACATCGCGAAACAAACACAATGTGTAACTCAAACTCGATTAAACAAAAAGAGCATTGTTGGTTGGCTCTTTCACTAAATGCGACCGTGTATTTTGTGCTTTGTTGTTGTTAAAATACATAATACCAATGAGAAACCCGTTGTTTTAATTTTATTTGAAGACATTTACTTGAAAAACTGATCTCAAAATTTTGACACTGTACGATACATTCTCTTTGTAGTTTGGTTTAGTACCGTTCGTTGTACATTCTTGTACTGTTCGTTGTGCAAAAGCCTATCAATACGGTAGAAATATGTATGACACGGCGTGACAAATGTTCAAAGCTTTTTTAAGCGAATTATAAAACTTTTCAAATAAAATTCGTCGTAGAAAAACGTTATGACGTTGCGCACGGTATCGGTGCTTTTTTTTTGAAAAAATGCGTTAGATAGCGGGTTAATCAATTCACGCTCTTTTCCTACACAATATATATCCATGATCAGTATATCATTCGAAAGGAAATACACCACAGAAATCAATAAAATAGATGAATTTGTGCTATGTATATTATGTAAAGAAAAACTTTGCTCATTTCGACGGCTATAACGTCATTTTAAGGGTGTCCCGCTGTTACAATTTTGTTTTGTGTGTGCCTTTGAAATCACAATGCGGACTAGTTAGTAGGTTAAATGAGATAACATTTTACAAAGTATTGTATACAATTGATGAAAAATAGCATCATAAACGTTTTTAACTGTGAGTGAAAGAAGATTGTCAGAAGCGTTGAGCTTAGGAAGAGAAAAAATGTCCCATTCAGCTGCTCAGCTCCTATAAAAACTTTCTGCCTTCACTATTATAAGATATAACAGATGAAAGTGGCTTTTAATAATACCAGAAAATTTACATGTCCTAAAGATGCTTTATGAAGTCATCACTATATTACTGCAGTCTTATTTTCAAAACATCGTCAGTTTTCCCATATCCAATGAAATGTCCCGATGGATAAAATGACGCATAAAATAACCCAGAGGCTGTTTATTAAACGAAATTTTATTTCATCCCCAATTTTGAACAACCTTTAACCGATATGAACGGAAAATACATTTCATTTCTTCTAAAACGATGTGATATATATTTTTTTTGAGCTGCAGATACAAACTACGAAACGATCTAAGATGTCCAATAACATGTCCCCATAACTGTAATTTGACGTTCACGTCATGATAACGCTAAACTATATATTTTTTGTATATTTGGCATACAAGTAATTTTATGAAATGATCTGATCTATATAAAATAAAGTTCTTGCTTAAATATGCATCAAAGTAGATCTACATTGTATAAATGATTTAAATATGACGAAATATTTAACTCGGATGCTTGACAAAGACCAGGCTCCGAGGCCAAAAATGTGAGACAAGTTCACATACGATCACAGTCTCACTTTTAGAAAAAGAACATACAGTAAAAATGAAAATGCATTCAAAAATGAGCTCACCTTATTGTTTTTCCATAGCTAGATTACAAACGACTCACACCCAAGCTATACACCCTGACCTAAATTCCTAGCGTTGCAATTAAAGAATCGGAACTATATATGTGAATCAATTTATCTAGCCAGTTTGCAGAGCCGGGATTTTGTTTCCGTACTTGTATTCTTAGCTCCGTGTAGTAGTATAACTATATAAATGTTTACTGCGAGTAGAACAAACTCTTATCATCTACCTAGCAACATACGTATGAAAAAGAAGGTTGTTACTTCTAGAAGTAATGTGTGGCATAATACACCTTATCGCTATTCCCGGCTGACCCGAGAATCTGTGCCGCTTGAACTTTTGACGTCATACAACAATCATTTTTCCATTGTGGCATCAGATATTTTGTATTGTGACGTCAAAATTTTACGGGAACCTGTGTGATGTCCAGTAATGGCGGACAAATAGCGATAAGGTGTATGGAGTTTGTTGTCTTGAATCTCCAACAGAATTTACTGCTACATAGGAATGCGATGGACGAGTATTAAAATGTTAATTGAAACTTGTCTTTTACATTAAGTTGAGTATTAGGGTATAAACAACAATAGTTGTCCGATAAATATGATGGATTGCACGCAACTATGTATGTAGCAGGTCCAGCGTAATAATTTAAAGACACTCCCAAGTACATTTTAACCTAGTGTAAGCTCCCTTTAGAAAAAAGTCATCATGCACTCTACCCCATATCTTAAAAAAAAAAAAATCTATCCATATTTCTTGAAAGCGTATATTTTGTGGGAAGTACATCATTGTTTGCATGCATAACCAATTTATAGAAAAACTAAAGAAAGAATATTAAATACAATAAATATACTGCATTGAACACGCTGTATGTGTAACAAATTAAAACCAAAGTTTCCTTTTTATCACTAAATCAACTACAAATTTGAATTTGGCGTTAAACACAAATAAATCAATCAACCATTCTGCTGTGTGGAAAAGTTCATTTTTGTGTATAGTAGATTTATTTTTTCTTCGCACAAAAAACGGCTGGAATATTGCTTTTTATACTTATTAAAAAATCAAAAACACTCAAAACCGAAACCCGAAACCCGTAAATAACCCGTTTGAAAACGGTCTAAAAATATCAAAGAAAATTTAGTGTTAACCGATACCCAGTTATATTTTAAAATTGGAAGCGCTGAAAAAAAACAATTCACAATATAAAACGTACATGAAATGCACCCCTGGTCCATAGTACTTCCTTTCAGAAAACATTGATCCATGTATATTTACGAAAGCAGTTACTTAAACAATATACTATATCTTGTCACAACAAAATGAGTTTATTTTTTAAAATCGGTTTCAGTCTACTGTTGGTCAAATATCAGTTGATGTAGCTTTATTTGGGTCTATATAAAAAGGGGAAGAGTTTTTCATACTTGGCCAAAATGCTATAATTATTTCAAAAACATAGTAAAAAGTATGGATCGCCGACCTTATTTTAGAGCTTTTAAAAGTTTGTGAAAAATGTTCAGATTTTGTAAGGATTATACACGGGAAATGTAAATTTATGCGAATATAAAGACAACTAAAAGATAGAGTTTTGAATAATATATATGAGAAGACAGCGCGTATAATGTGCTCTCCGAAAGCAAAAAATAAATAAATAAAAAATGGAATCCCATTCTCGTTTTCTTATTTCATCACAAAATAGGTAAATGTATTGTAAATTCCTTTATAAAATAAATTATAAACATTCTGGATTATTTGCCTGATAAAACAATCATGATTTAAAAATTTTAATCAGTGAAACCTTTTTTTAATGAAAAGATGTAACCATAAGATAAGCTCATTATTTATTCTTTTTAATGAAAATTTCAAAATTAATTTCATTTATTCATCATTCAATCTTGCTAACAATAATAGTAAAAATTTTAAATCGATTATTTGCAGCTTTCTTCAATAACAAATTAATAATTTAGACCCCGTTCTACTTCAAATATTGAAAATCAACAATGGCAGCACAAGAACACGTATTTCTATTTCAAACGTGATGCATATTTTATAAAGTTTTTCGTAAGGGATTTATCAAAAAATATTGCCAATTTTAAACAATTTCCACAAAATCGTTATTAATGTCAAAATCGTGAACTTATACGCATATGATGATGATTCTTTGAGTTAAACGATAATATATAAAATATGAATTATAACACTAGCATAAGCGACTGTTATTTTTAGAAAACAAAAATGAATACAACGGACCTCTTATGAATAAAGTGGAGATAAAATGAGATTATGAAAAGAAAAATATCAGGCTATCGTCTATCAACATCTTTCAAATAATCAAATTAAGAAGCATTTGAATATTAGCTAAATTTTAAAAAGACAAATTGAGGGAGAGAAAATACCTACATCAACAATGTGACAAAAAGAAACTTATAATAGAAGGGAAGAGACAGAAACAAGAAAGAAAGCATTAACAATTTTACTAAAATTGAGAATGGAAATGGGGAATATGTCAAAGAGACAACAACCCGACCAAAGAGCAGACAACAGCCGAAGGCCACCAATGGGTCTTCAATGCAGCGAGAAAATCCAGCACCCGGATGTGGTCCTCAGCTGGTCCCTAACTAGAATTGTGTGCTAGTTCAGTGAAAATGGACGTCACACTAAACTCCAAAACATATAAATGAACTAAAATTAAAAAACATACTAGACTAACAAAGGCCAGAGGCTCCTGACTTGGGACAGGCGCTAAAATGCGGCGGGGTTAAACATGTTTTGTGAGATCTCAACCTCCCCTATACCTCTAGCCAATGTAGAATAAAGAAACACATAGCAATACGCACAGTAAAACTCAGTTTAAAAGAAGTCCGAGTCCGATGTCAGAATAGGTAAAAAAAAAAAAAAAAAAAAAAAAAAAGCAAAATGACAATGATACATAAATGAACAAAGGACTACTAGCAGTTACTGACATGCCAGCTCCAGACCTCAATTAAACTGATTGAAAGATTATGTTCATATGAAAATCAAGTACAATCCCTCCCGTTAGGGTTTAGTATCATACCATCATAAAATATATGAGAAGAACATAACCCGTATCATGCCAACAACTGGTTTTAGAATAAATGTGTTTCTTTTCGATGCAAAGACCCTATGAGTGAATCAATATTAATATAAAAATAGGCAATCCTTAATGACTTGACAACAGTATCATAACTATATCCTTTCCGAATAAGTCTGTTTAAAGGTTTGGTTAGCTTTTGAGGTGAATGCCGACATTTTTGTGCTTTGTAAAGAATATTACCATAAAATATTGGATGTGAAATACCTGAACGTATAAGATGTCTGCATGTTGATTTATATTTACGAATGATGTCCTTGTACCGATGATAAAATTTAGTAAATGTTTTGACTAGTTTGTGATATCGAAAACCCTGGTGTAATAATTTTTCAGTAATACAGAGATTTCTTTCGTTGAAATCAAATACGTTGTTACATACACGAGCGAATCGAAAGAGTTGCGATATATAAACACAATACGATGGCGACACGGGAACGTCACCATCTAAAAATGGATAATTGACAATAGGAAATGAAAAATCATCTCTTTTATCATAAATTTTGGTATTAAGCTTCCCGTTAAAGATAAAGATAACAAGATCCAGGAAAGGGCAGTGTTCATTGTTAGTATTAGCTTTTTTTAAAGTCAGTTCGGCAGGATAAATTTCGTTAGTGTACATACTTAAGTCGTCATTATTGAGAGCCAATATATCATCTAAATATCTAAAAGTGTTATTAATTTTTTGAATCAGATGTTGTTTAGATGGGTCTTTGCTGATTTTAGTCATAAATTGTAACTCATAACAATACAGAAACAGGTCCGCAATAAGTGGTGCACAGTTAGTCCCCATGGGAATTCCGATAACCTGACGATATACGGAATCTCCATAACGAACAAAAATGTTATCTAGTAAAAATTCAAGGGCAGTTATAGTATCAAAGCAGGTCCAACTGACATAGTTCTTTTGTTTGTTGTTACTAAAAAATGACCTAAAAGAGTTAGCCAAGATTGAAGAAGTCTTGCGGCACAAAGAACATTACTAAATTTGTAGAAAAAGAAGACACTGATAATACAGATATATATGCACATAATATTTTTGAAGCACACTCTTCATAAGAGAAAAACGGTAGTGTCAGTTTTTCCCTACATTTGTTTCGCTCATTGTATCAAAATCAGTTTTGAAGTTTCAAAACATTCTGGATTTTGAAAATGAAAGACGCTAAATAATATACAAAAAAGATGTTAAATCTTCTCACATACAAATGATTCAAAACGTCAAATTGTTATTCAGTGCTAAACATTGCTGTTGGAGGCAATTTTTCATGAGTGTTTTAAATATTTTTTAAATTCTATGGAAATTTGAATATCAATGTTTGCATTTATTAATGCCAACCCCGGCATGGAAAAATTAAAATACATAATGAAGCGACTACGAAAATCTCTGCAAAATGAAGACTTCTTAAAAGAATGTAAATTCTACGGTAACTTTAAGTGGCATTTTCACATAAGTAAAAAGCTTGTATGCTTGAAACGTTCTTTGGAACAACATCAACATCCTTGTTTTATTGTGACGTCGTGTAACGCTCAATGGTACCAATACCGTACGCAACGTCTATATTCATGGATGTTCTGCTACAGTAAATTTTCAGATCCATGACAAGCTAATAGCAAACTCACCAATCAAAGTACTGAAGTACTAAACATCGGATGACCGCAAGTTCTTGTGGTTGGTCAAAAGCACATGTCACAGAAAAAGATCACATCTGAAACTGAGGTTAATGTACAGAGATATATTTTTTTCTGAGACAAGATCGTGCGTGGATGATGAATAAATGACAGGAAATTTAACCGCAACGTAATAACTATTATATTGTAGTGATACAAATCAGTATACCTGGGACTATTATACTAATATAATAATAGTCCCAGAGTATACACTGGTTTGTTGTTATATATTATATTAATATAACAGTTACATGTATATATAATTTTCATCCATATGTATATCATTCTATTCTACTATTCTAATAATAGTGCAGTGCAAGTGCATGATGGATACTCTTCTGTAAAAAAACGATTTTTCTAAAAGATTGAATATGAGAAGCCATTCATATTTTCCCGCAAAAACAATTACAGAGTTACCGGTCCTTCCCGGGAGTGTCGCAAAACGTTCTTGAGATATTCTTTCGCAAGCTTTAACACAATTTTTCGGTTGTGTGCATAGATATTATCATTGATTTTTTACTTTTATATATATATCTAACGACAAAACATTTTCATATTATTAATTTGTGTTTTAAAAAAATATTTATAGGAGTATCTATTGAAAAAATGAAGTTAGAACAAGCGATAAGGAATGTTATTTTGCACTAGATAATGTCCGCGGATCTATAATTTTTATAGATCGGTTGAAAACCCAAAACTAATTTGCATAATGGAAATTTAGGCGATAGCAATACATCGGAATGACCTCAAGGTCATCTCGATGTAACAATATTTGAATATTCATGATATGAACGTGGTTATACCCGTGTATATTCAAGTAAGCATCTACGACTAGCTTGCATTTCAAATTGTAAATATCATCAATATTAAAGTCATTTAAAACTATTTTCAGCTGTTGTATGTCGAATAATCATATAAAACGACAATGAAAATTTATCGCACTTCCAAAAATTCCACATCACAAATGATTGCACTTACAGTGATAATTCATCGCATCTATAGTTAAAATGAATCGCATTCAGTAATCAATATTATGGATTCTGCTGCTTAAATAACACTTTTTTTTTTACTTTAATCCTGTTATTATACATTAAAAAATTATATTCTAATGAAATTCTGTTCAAACATACATTCAAATCTATTATTTTGTATTTTCAAAAAGTAAACAAACGCAGTTTTTCCCATCATCCTTTATTCTACAATAGACATACTCCCATACAACAGTGAAAATGAACTAACTGGATTCGCACTTTATATACACTGGTCGTCGTCGGCGGCGGCGGCGGCGGCGTCCACAAATATTCACTCTGTGGTTAAAGTTTTTTAAAAAATCCTGTTTATCCGTATTTTACTTATAAATGGACTTAGTTTTTCTGCCAGTTAACATTACATTCGCTCATACATACAATCTGCAGTTAGAGTTTTTAAAACATTTATTAGATTCATAAACCATCCTGGATTTTTTCCAAATTTAAATAGAAGCTTCTTACAATCAAAAGATAGTATCTAGAGGAAAATTTTTAATAATTTTTTCCCCATTTTTGTTGAGCCTGCGACTAACAGCAAAAGTAGGCGAGACACTTGGTTCCGCGGAACCCTTACGAATTTTTGTTAATTCAAAATAGATGCTAAATATTTTTTTCGCTATTGGAATTTCTTAAAAATATGTTTTTGTCGAGCCTTCGACTTTTGTCGAAAAAGCGAGACATAGCGATCCTTCATTCCGTCGTCGGCGTCGTCGTCGTTGTCGTCGTCGGCGGCGTCCACAAATATTCACTCTGTGGTTAAAGTTTTTGAAATTTTAATAACTTTCTTAAACTATCCTGGATTTTTACCAAACTTGGACAGAAGCTTGTTTATGATCATAAGATAGTATCCAGAAGTCAATTTTGTAAAAAAAATATCCTGTTTTTCCGTATTTTACTTATAAATGGAATTAGTTTTTCTGCCAGGAAACATTACATTCACTCTGTGGTTAAAGTTTTTGAAATTTTGATAACTTTCTTAAACTATCCTGGATTTCTACCAAACTTGGTCAGAAGCTTGTTTATGGTCAAAAGCTAGTATCTAGAAGGAAATTTTGTTAAAATTTGTATCTGTTTATACGTATTTTACTTATAAATGGACTTAGTTTTTTTTCTTCCAGTTAACATTACATACAGTCTGCAGTTAAAGATTTAAAACATTTATTAGATTCATAAACTATCCTGGATTTTTACCAAACTTGGACAGAAGCTTCTTACAATCAAAAGATAGTATCGAAAGGAATATTGTTATTATTTTTTTTCCTCATTTTTGTTGAGCCTGCGATTAACAGCAAAAGTAGGCGAGACACTGGGTTCCGCGGAACCCTTTCGAATGTTTTTTTAATATGGGATGAGATCTCATAAACATGTTTAACCCCGCAGCATTTTTGCGCCTGTCCCAAGTCAGGAGCCTCTGGCCTTTGTTAGTCTTGTATTATTTTTACTTTTAGTTTCTTGTGTATAATTTGGAGTTTAGTATGACGTCCATTATCACTGAACTAGTATATATATTTGTTTAGGGGCCAGTTTAAGGACGCCTCCGGGTGCGGGAATTTCTCGCTGCATTGAAGACCTATTGGTGACCTTCTGTTTTTGTCTGTTCTGTGGTCGGGTTGTTGTCTTTTTTTGACACATTCCCCATTTCCATTCTCAATTTTATTTGAAACAACTTGTAGTGAACACTATTAGTAATCTCTTATGTTCATGCATTAAAAAAAAAAACAATTTCTATTGTTATGAATAACAATGGACTGTGCATTCGGGATGTAGAAGCAGGGGTTTCCAGAAACGCCGCTCGTCACACCCTGTTGTCAAAATCCATTGTTATTCGTAAAAATAGATCTACATGTACACAATATACACTTGTTTCAGAAATAGAAACTATATGAAGTATAACAATAGAATTGGGGTGTAAGTGTTGATCATTCTTGTCACCTTTAAATGTTCATCATTTACATTGTAAGTGATGTTGATCTTGCTGTTTTATTGATTTTAAATATTGTTCAAGTATTGTAGAAGTTAAACAATCAGTAAAATATATTTAATTTAGTTATACCAAATTCTGAAAATATGAAAATCCTATACCATATGAAAATAAAAAGATGTGGTATGATCGCCAATGAGGCAACTATTCACGAGAGACCAAATGATGTAGTTGTAAGAACTCTTTGTAATCTTACGGCCTCAAAACAATCAGCAAAAGCCATACCGTACAGAAAGCTACACACACACACACACAAAACCGACATGACAACATGTTAAACATTTAAAAAAAAATAAATAAATAAACGGTCTGATTTATGTACAAATCAACGACAAAACAAAAATGATAGACAGCAACCAACGAAAACCACTTATTTATAGGTTCCTGATTTTGGAATTGCACATACAGGATGTGGTAGCATAGACATGTTCGCGAGCGTTCAACATACCCTTTACCTGCGAGAGTACTGCATTAGCACAATATAAGAACATTTTGTGAACAATGAAAAATCTTAATCTTAAAACTAGAAATTTATAATTAATTTACACGAATACAATTCGTAATAACGAACTAAAACTTATAGTAATTTGAAATATATGTTCAGTTGTCATACATCGGCTTTACTATGTTTGATCGATGATTTTCTGCATGTCCAGTGGCAAAAACTTCATCCATATTAAGGAGACATACAGCTTTGAGGTAAAACATTTATGTAGATAATGTATAATGGACCAATCGGGGTGAATGGCGGCATTTTTTGAGAGCTTATCTAAAAACAGTGCCTGCAGGGTATATGTTCAGGGCAGACATTTTCTCTTGCAATATGACACTAATGGATCCATAATGGGCTTATCCCATGTATTATTTTACGTGTAAAGAGCATGGTGCATTCTCAATACGAAGCATCAGAAAAAGCATTTCCATTCCGATCGAATGTGGCTGTGTATTTATTTTTCCAGAACAGTCAAAAGGACGCACCGTTCTAAGCATTAGTTAAAAAAGGATACAGGGAATTATATTAAGTACAGAAAATTGTATTCAGTACAGGGAATCATACTTATTTTGTTTACTTATCAAATCATTTTTCCTTTCATTGTTATTCCTTGTACAAATTTATTTTATTTTTTTTGGCTCAAATTACATTAAAATACCGTAAGGTAAAAATTAATTATTTAAATGCTTAAAAGGCGTAAGACAAAGTCGACAGTTCCAGACCATTATGTGTAGTGAAGGTTGTTAAATACCCCCTAGTAGAAGTATAATTTTGCCATATGACTCCATCAAAATTGCTCCAATATAAAATACAGCATATATCTATTTGAAAAGGGATTGCATGAGCCTATAAAACAGGAAAACACACAGAGAAACAAAATAAGATTATAATCGTTATTCATGTCGTTAGATATCGTCATGTAGATTATAATCGTTATTCATGTCGTTAGATATCGTCATGTAGATTATAATCGTTATTTATGTCGTTAGATATCGTCATGTTCGCTCATTAGCAAAATCGAAGGATATTTCTTATCAAATCTCAAATATTTCGATTTGGTCAGAGATACATAATACCTTTTTTTCATGTTTTGAAAAAATTCTAACATTAGCGATTACAACCTAATCGACATAATTTATTTCCTTTTTTTATGAATGCTTATATATTGAAATCGTTTATTTCTACAGTTTCTTAGGTGCAACTTCTATTTTTTTAATCTTTACAAATTCTATAAAAAATATCTATATAAAGGTATACACAGACGTGCCGCTGGTATGGGTTTATGGGTCTCTTACTTTTAATGTCAAATATATCACTGGGGTACAATTTCACGGAGGTAATATATCAATGAGTAGAAATGTATATGTCTATAGGTCATGCATGTTCATATACTGTTAAGATGTCTGCAAAATCTGTGTTCTCGTCTTTTTTCTCATAATATGAAGCACGGATCCCATGTGGCTGACATCTCTTTGAAGCTGGGAAATATATATAAATGGGTTGTGATTTTCTTTTCATTTCTCCTTTTTTGCTTTTTACTCCTGTGTGTTGCCCCTTTCTTTCACCTGTTAAGATTTTAGTGATGTTATAAAGTTCTTTGCTTCTGCCATTCTCTGCTGCATTTTCTGTTTCTTCAGTCGTCTTATTGTACCAATTCCTTTTATCCTCTGGAGCACTTTTCTTAACGCCTTTATTTTTCTTGTTGTATTCTTCAGATTGCACAAGATGGAGAACAGCAGCAAAGTTCCCAGTACACCTGCGACACCTCTCATCGTCATTTTAACCATCAAAAGATGGAATTTGTGTTAAGGAACATTTTGTTGTATAGTTGGAAATGTTTAAAATTGCAAATTATTGAATTTCATTCAAAGGATACACTTTTTTCCATTTTTTATTCTCTGTTTAATTTATGTGGCCATTTTCTTTGGTGAACAGTCTTCAGAACCTGAAGTCATGTGGATATACCGTTCTAACTATTTTTTCTAAAGGAATACTACATTATGGAAGATAAGTCCTTGAAATACCCCTTATAATTGTACATACTCCATACAAAAATTTTTAAAAACCCTTGTATTCTCACCTTTGTTTGTGAGACGCAAAATTTCTAGATTGTAAGGTAAGCATCCCTCAGCAGAATAGGTGGCTCTTGTCGCGCATACATTCCATTGTCAGATGGTTTGTTCATGTATTCTAAAGGTCCTTCTACCGCTTCAAATTCAATTGCGTATGGGATTGTCTCGTCTAAATTGTTCGGTCGTTTGTACTGGATATGCTTCGAGGCAGCATTTTTTTGTTGTTCCTTTGATAAACTGGTCTACTGTAAATACTTCTAAACTAGACGGTGGCAGACTATGATAGACACGGAGGCTAATTTGCGTAGTGTATTTCCAAATTCGGTTACACTTTCTGTCTTCAGTTAACGCCGATTTTGAAACTCACACCTACGGGATAACTCTGGTGGACTGAAGCGCTGCATTAGAGGGCGTTTAATGCATGGTAGTCATTGAGTTGTCTCACTGTGAGATCACCTATAATTTGGCGAGCGAAACGACGCAGTAGCAAATGTGTTTGAATCATATTTAGGTGCTTCAATTTGAACATTATGTGGGGTTCGGTAACCTGGATCTTCATAAGGAGTTGAGGTTATTGTGTACCTTTCATTTTGACGTTCGGATGACGTCATCCTTTCAGCACTATCAAAATCCATTTACCCTTTTTTCAATTATTAAATTGATATTCTGCAGACGCTTTTGCAAGCAGTTTTTTTAATTACACCTACATATTCACTTATTTATACTACTTCGAAATAAAAGAAATCGATTTTGTTTTCTTTTTGTAAGGGGGTATTTTTTTTTATATTTCAAAGTTTAAGGGCCTAAAGTATCCTGGTCTCGGCACCAATTTGTAACAGGAGCATGTCCTAGTACATGAGTGGGTTCGTCAGGGATTCGTCCTGGACAGTGTAATAGAGTATCCGTCCTGGTTCGTATTTCTCGGCAAAACCACAGCTGTCACATTTGTTATAAATCCGAATCGAGATTTCTATCATCAAATATTTAAGCAACATGATAAGGGCCATAAAGAAATTGGTCAAATATCAATTTCAGTGTATCTTATGATATTTAATGCGTGTCGACGGTGGTCTCCAAATATCTCTTTACTCAGGGTGTCCGTCGTACAAAGCAGATGACACCCATAATCAATAAGTTAAACATGTTATCGTCATGAATATACATGTAATATTTGCAACTGGACATAATGCAGCCATCGGTGAATCAAACATATTGCGTGTATTGATTATCATATTTATAGCAGAAGTGTTAAATTATTCTGACATGTGTTCAAATATATTGTTAGACTTCTAACATGCAATATCAACAGTATATAATTTAGCGGTTTAACATTCTATATCAACGGTGAGGTGATTTTTTATGATTAGGTTAGAACCTCGGGTAGTAAAAAAACTCATCATACATACCAGAAATAAAATTTTGTACGCCAGACGCGCGTTTCTTCTACAAAAAACTCTTCAGTGACGCTCGAATCGAAAAATTAAAAAAAAGGCTAAGTAAAGTATGAAGTTCTGGTAGTACTGAGGAGCAAAATAAAATAGATGAAAACAAAAAATGTCATGTTTTTTTAAAGGGTTGGCAAGATTCCTCATAATGTTGAGATAGTAATTTAAATTAAGCAGACCACATATCAGACATCGTCATCATTGTTTTTTTTTCTGCTTGTGTTATGTCTTTTGACAAACTGATTTTCTACAAAAGTCCAAGTTATATGAATTACTTTTGTAGAAATACTCAGTAATGTTCAATGTATAAATTGAATTGTTGAATATGAGAAGATGAGAAGACTTTATCAGTCTGTTTGACTTTTGTTGAATATGAGAAGATGAGAAGACTTTATCAGTCTGTTTGATTTTTGTTGAATATGAGAAGATGAGAAGACTTTATCAGTCTGTTTGACTTTTTGTTGAATATGAGAAGATGAGAAGACTTTATCAGTCTGTTTGACTTTTGTTGAATCTTATTTGTATTTGCAAAAAAATATTACACTTAAGCTAAACCATATATAAATTACTTTATGAGTATAAATTAGCTTCCAATTAGATGAAATTGCAATTTAAACCGATTATGAATATAAAATCAATTCACATTCACTCAATGTAGAAACTGGAAGATACTTTAATATTCCCAGAAATGAGCGTATTAAATGGGCATTTTAAAAGTCGGAATGCGAATATATATGTTCGAACTCTTTTAGGTCATTTTTAGTAACAACAAACAAAAGAACTATGTCAATTGGACCTGCTTTGATAACATAATTGCCCTTGAATATTTACTAGATAACATTTTTGTTCGCTATGAAGATTCCGTATATCGTCAGGTTATCGGAATTCCCATGGAAACTAAATGTGCATCACGTATTGCGGACCTGTTTCTGTATTGTTATGAGTTACAATTTATGACTAAAATCAGCAAAGACCCATCAAAACAACATCTGATTCAAAAATTTAATAACACTTTTAGGTATTTAGATGATATATTGGCTCTCAATAATGACGACTTCAGTATGTACACTAAAGAGATTTATCCTGCCGAACTGACTTTAAATAAAGCTAATACTAACAATGAACACTGCCCTTTCCTGGATCTTGATATCTATATCTTTAACGGGAAGCTTAATACCAAAATTTATGATAAAGAGATGATTTTCATTTCCTATTGTTAATTATCCATTTTAGATGGTGACGTTCCCTTATCACCATCTTATGGTGTATATATATCTCAACTTGTTCGATTCGTTCGTGTATGTAACAACGTATTAGATTTTAGCGAAAGAAATCTATGTATTACTGAAAATTATTACACCAGGGATTTCGATATCACAAACTATTCAAAACATTTACTAAATTTTATCATCGGTACAAGGACATCATTCGTAAATATAAATCAACATGCAGACATCTTATACGTTCAGGTATTTCACATCTAATATGTTATGGTAATATTCTTTACAAAGCACAAAAACGTCGGCATTCACCTCAACAGCTAACCAAACCTTTAAACAGACTTATTCAGAAGGGCTATAGTTACGATACTGTTGTCAGGTCATTAAGGATTGCATATTTTGGTATTAATATTGATTCACTCATAGGGTCTTTGCATCGGAAATTAAACACATTTATTCTAAAACCAGGTGTTGGCATGATACGGGTTATGTTCTTCTCATATATTTATGATGGTATGATGCTAAACCCTAACGGGAGGGATTGTACCTGATTTTCATATGATGAAGATATAATCTTTCAATCAGTTTAATTGAGGTCTGGAGCTGGCATGTCAGTAACTGCTAGTAGTCCTTGGTTAATTTATGTATCATTGTCATTTCGCTAAGTTTCTTTTGTTACCTATTATGACATCGGACTCGGACTTCTTTTAAACTGAGTTTTACTGTGCGTATTGCTATGTGTTTCTTTATTCTACATTGGCTAGAGGTATAGGGAGGTTGAGATCTCACAAAACATGACATGTTGTTTAACCCCGCCGCATTGTTGCGCCTGTCCCAAGTCAGGAGCCTCTGACCTTTGTTAGTCTTGTATGTTTTTAATTTTAGTTCCTTTATATGTTTTGGAGTTTAGAGTGACGTCCATTTTCACTGAACCAGTACACAATTTTATTTAGGGGCCAGCTGAGGACCACCTCCGGTGCTGGATTTTCTCGCTGCGGTGAAGACCCATTGGTGGCCTTCGGCTGTTATCTGCTCTTTAGTCGGGTTGTTGTCTCTTTGACATATTCCCCATTTCCATTCTCAATTTTGTGTTTGTACTACGTATGATAAAAAGTAATCGAAGACGAATATCAGTTTATATTAGAGTGTGATAAATATGGAAATGTCAGAAGTAAATATATTAAGATATATTATTATAGAAACCCATCTACTTTCAAACTAGTTCAGTTATTATCTGTAAGAAATATTAAGGAGTTAAATAAACTGGGTAAATACCTTTATGAGTCAGAGAAAATTCGTAACACTTGATTGTTTGTTATGTACATTTATTACCAATGTAAATTGTATGCCAAACTCCGCTATATGTTAGAAATAGTTTATGACATTAATGTTGTATATGTATTAAGTTTGATTATTGTAAAGAATAAGGCCCATGGAGGTTTCCAGTACAGTACATTTACTAAACTATTTGATACCCTGGTCTGGCCAGTAATAAGTTATGGTGCAGCCATTTGGGGCACCAGAGATTTTTCATGTATTAATGCTGTCCAGAACAGAGCTATCAGGTCTTTTATGGGTGTGGGTAAATATACCCCGAACGATGCAATTCAAGGGATATGGGCTGGAGACCTCCAAGTGTTAAGCAGTGGACTTGTGTTTTTCGACACTGGGCTAGATGTAACATAATGTGCACAGATAGATTAAATTATAGAATATTTAAATGGTGTTATAGAAATGCTCTTAATAAGAGAAGAAATTGGTGTTTTAGGATTATGTCTAAGTTTAAAGAATGTAATTTAGATTTGTATACTGATTTAAATAATGTATTGTGTAAACAAAATATTACGCAGATAGAATTTTTACTTGATAAGTATATAGAAAACTGGCAAAATAGAATATTGACACAAGATGTTGGTAAAAATTGCGGACTTATAAATTGTTTAAAGACAGTTATGGAAGTGAATTATATTTATCTAAAATTTATCTTATAAATATAGAAGTGCTTTTGCTAAATTTAGATGCGGAGTAGCTCCGTTGAAAATTGAAACAGGGCGGTATGAAAATAAAATGTAGACGAAAGAGTGTGTTTTATGTGTAATGATAGCATAGAAGACGAAAACATGTAATACTATCATGCCCTTTATATGCAGATTTGCGCTTTTGTCTATATAGCGAAGCTATGAAATATAATGTAGATTTTAATGATTTGTCTGATGATGATAAATTTGTTTATTTATTTAAAAACATTAATTGTTATGATATGGTTGCCAAAACCTGCTTTGATATTTTAAGTAGAAGACATATCTTTTATATTCTTAAAATGAAATTATTTTAATAATCGTATGTATTTTAACTAGTTTTATATAGAAATTGTTTTACAGTCTCTCATAATTCTTAATAGAATGGTACTTGTATTTTATATTTGTGTATTGTCTGTTTTATATTGTGTATATACTCTGTATGTACTGTATATTTATGTATTGCAAGTAGTGAGACTTTAATAAGATATTGAATCTGAATCTGTAAACTGTATAAATTGTGTATCTGTTTAATCCTATGAGCTGTATTTGCTTACGGAATAAAGTATTATAAAAATTATGATTTAAAATGTTATATTTTGCTAATTATAAATGTACGAACGTGCACGTATCCAGTTACCATGATTACTCCCTCTGATCTTAAATTAGCAATTAATGGAAAGGGTGAATTGTTTATTATAGCGACATGTGTTTTATAGTATTAGACAATATATCAACAAAAAAACGGTTGTAATTACATATATCAACACCCGGCACTTTGGATCTATAAGTCACTTTAAACATTTATACATATTTTATATATGTCGTACAATTAACACTGTAAAAAGATTATTAACCCTAATTGATAAATATTATATCCTGAATTATTTTGATTATTCATTGATTTAAATAAAGAAAGTTAACAACAGTGTCTGTGTCCACCCGTTATTAGATTATTTGTTTATATCGCTAGAAGCAAGTGAAATGAAGCGTGCAATACATGTTTTAAAGAACGCTTTTAACGGGTTTATACATTATATACCTAAAATAAACAGGTGAACATATTTAAAAAATAACACATTGAATTTAAGATTGATATGGATAACGTACAATGTACATTTAAATTACTACATTTTATGTGAATTTAGGATTTTAAACACTCAAATTTCGTCAACCATCAAACTATAGATATTTGCCTATTGTATTGAACTTCATAACTGTTTTCCTGTGTTAAATCTGATATTTATGAAGACGGAATATATTCATGAACAGTAATTAAACAGTGCTTCATTAAACAAATCTCGCTGAAAACATCGAAAATTAAACAGATTGGAAAGTTGGTAATTCACCTACCCTTTATTTAGGGTTTGTATGTGATTGGCCAGTGCTGTGTGCCGAGAGACGGATTGTATACATGTTAGTGCCAATACACATGTCATTTTACTGCAGATGTAATAATTACGACATTGTCTGATTGACAGGAAGTATGAGACGACTGATTTTTGGTATTAATTATGATCAATAATTAATGACTTTCTATTTAAGTGCTTGCTTTTGAATGTCCTTAATTAAATACACGAATACAAGGATTACAAATTGTCAATATATTGTTATGGCCAAGTGATAAATATTACGAGGAAATTATCGATTTTGATCTTTTTTATTTAATAACCTCGGGCCGTTTGTACAATAGGTAACTTTGTTGAACTTTTATACTATGAATTCATTGGATATTTTTGGATTTTGATATTACACGATAACCATGTGTTTCGAGTTCCTGAAAATATCATCCACACAGAGTGCTAGGAACTCGTCCCTGAATCCAAAGCGAACGAAGATGCAAGCCGTTAAAGGATTCTTTACTTCGAGTAAGTACTGTATATTTAAACCAATGATGCAATAAAGAAATCATTATAATCTGACAGCTTAAAATCATTTGTGGTAACCACTCATTTGTATATATTATATAATACACTACATACACGTAAATGCACATTTTGTAATAAATATTATTATATGATATATGTATATATATACACGATATAACTATATTTGCATGCTTTATGAAAACGAAGAATGTTCAAGACTTAATATCAAGCTTTCTCTCTTGTTCTCCTGTTTCTCAAAATACAATATGTGTAGGGTATTCAAATTTCGTCAACCATTAACCATTCCATACATAAACGTCCATGCTTCTGATTAAATATTAGTTAATCACCTCCTTAGATTCAAGCATTAATTGAACGATTTGCAAATAACGGGACCCATTTAGTCTAATAATGTGGCAGCAATGAATGTTCAAGTTTCAAGACAGGATAACGTGAATATAAGAAGGTCTGGATGGGGTTTACAGAATATAGAATACGAACCAATACTACAAAAAACATTACCAACAAAATAAAAAAAAAAAAGATAAAGATAGGACAAGAAATAAAGAATAAAGAATAATGGGATGTAAAAATATTAAGAATAGAGTATAATTGCGGGGGTTGGGGGGTTGGGGCTTGGGAAATAAAGAATTGAGAAAAATAACCTAAAAATATAGAAAAATGCATGATGGGATATGTTAAGTACATCTTTATTTACACTGTACATCTACAAAGTGTTTTAGTACATGTGCATTACAGTTGATTTGAAGTCACACACACACATACTAAGACTTTAATGTAATTTGTACACAGTTACACTCAGTATAAATATATGATTTATAGTTGTTTGTTTAACGTCTAGTGAAAAATATTTGATGAATACTCAGGACGAAAATAAAGTTATGATAATCCGATATATAGTTTGGTCTTCAAAATTGATCGGCCTGGCCTAAAAGACGTCAAATTAGAAGTATTCATGTATACTTTGACTTATTTTAATTCCTTTTTTCCCGTCACATACTTGTTATGATGGCTCTGTATCTAGAAAGTATGAATGCATGAATCTATTAAACTTGCTGATGCATTTTTGATCAAGCGGTGTGTTAGAGCCAGAACAAACAATGGTCGGAAAAGTACAAACACATGTTAAAGGTCGTACGATGACCTTAAGTTGCTTAAATCCCCTACATTTGGACTCTGGCGGATAACAGTTTCATTGGCAATACTACTTTATCTCCTTATTTTTATAACATAATCGTTATCATAATCATGGTCTTTGCTTTTGACATTTACATGTTACAGTCCTGAATGTACTTGTAATATTTGTCGCTGTAAGTTAAGGACGCCTGAATTAATTAACAGAAATAAACGTTTCAAACACGTTTTGCAGCAATTGCTGATTATCCATTCTACAAGTATATCGACGAACATTTTCCATATTTTGTATAGTCTAGGCTAAAAGAATTAAAATTGTACTTAATATGTTCATTTTTCGTAAAATACGTATCTGCCACCTCATTCATTAAATGCAGTTTTTAACTATGCATTATTTTATGTGTCTCTGTACCTTTTTTTTTAGTGAATCAACGATCTGACTGCAAAATACTATCTAACAATTTTAACTGCATTTATAGTTTATTTCCTTGCAAAATAACCAATGAAAGGTGAACCAATTCAAAGTTCGTGAAAAAGTAATAATTTATCCATTTTAATCAGTAGCCATATGTACTATGAATAATTATACTATTTCTTTTATCCTCTTATGTCATATACTTATTTTATGCAAAAAGTATTTTTTCATACAATGTAGATGAATCAATATCACAACAATAAAGTAGATCACGTGACGTACAAGATGTTACCCCCTTACATGGGATTTTATCAATATTCGATGAAATAAACGGGGAATTGATGTTAAATTTGATAAAAGTGTCATTTTCAAATGCATTACATTCTATGAATGATCATAACAAAGATTCAGCATAGTACTAATTTTTACTAATTGCATGTCATTGTGTGGAGAATACAGTTCCAAATTCTTGTGTCCTAAAAATTCGGTTATACCAGAAATCGTGCTGTTCTTTATTGCATCCAGTGAACTCTCGTTGCACTAAAATCACCGATAATTCTCGTGACATCTGGAAATCGAGAAAAAATAATAAGGACCAATTATTTTTTCTTACAGTAAAAGCCGGATTTGTTAGCAAAGGAAAGAGTATGGGTATAATTCTAGGAATATTTAATCCAGAATTATCAGAGTTCCAGAAGAAGAAATTGATGCACGAATTCCACGTCTTCTTTGGTATGTCTTCTTTACACTTTCTTTATAACAAGTGCGTTAATGCATAAATAATTATTAAAGCTGCACTTACATTTATGTGCATGCGCAAACAAGGTGATCTGCATGTTTGACAGAACGTGCAATACATCACATCACTGTCAAGCTGTTCCAGTGTACCATTATTCGGTATAGACTTTTTAGTTATGATTGCAAAAAAAACAACGCATTATCTTGATTGATTGTTGTCTTCTTAACAAGCACCCAGTGACAAGTATACCATGCATGTTCAGGACGAGGCACAGTGGCAAGTATACCATGCATGTCCAGGACGAGGCACAGTGGCAAGTATACCATGCATGTTCAGGACGAGGCACAGTGGCAAGTATACCATGCATGTTCAGGACGAGGCACAGTGGCAAGTATACCATTCATGTTCAGGACGAGGCACAGTGGCAAGTATACCATGCATGTTCAGGACGAGGCACAGTGACAAGTATACCATGCATGTTCAGGACGAGGCACAGTGGCAAGTATACCATGCATGTTCAGGACGAGGCACAGTGGCAAGTATACCATTCATGTTCAGGACGAGGCACAGTGGCAAGTATACCAATGTTCAGGACGAGGCACAGTGACAAGTATACCATGCATTTTCAGGACGAGGCACAGTGACAAGTATACCATGCATGTTCAGGACGAGGCACAGTGACAAGTATACCACGCATGTTCAGGACGAGGCACAGTGGCAAGTATACCATGTATGTTCAGGACGATTGATTGATTGTTGGTTGCTTAACGTCCAGTGGCAAATATTTCATGCATATTCAGGACGATGTTCAGGATGAGGCACAGTGGCAAGTATACCATGTGTGTTCAGGACGAGGCACAGTGACAAATATACCATGCATGTTCAGGACGAGGCACAGTGGCAAGTATACAATGTATGTTCAGGACGAGGCACAGTGACAAGTATACCACGCATGTTCAGGACGAGGCACAGTGGCAAGTATACCACGCATGTTCAGGACGAGGCACAGTGGCAAGTATACCATTCATGTTCAGGACGAGGCACAGTGGCAAGTATACCATTCATGTTCAGGACGAGGCACAGTGGCAAGTATACCATTCATGTTCAGGAAGAGGCATAGTGGCAAGTATACCATTCATGTTCAGGACGAGGCACAGTGGCAAGTATACCACTCATGTTCAGGACGAGGCACAGTGGCAAGTATACCATGCATGTTCAGGACGAGGCACAGTGGCAAGTATACCATGCATGTTCAGGACGAGGCACAGTGGTAAGTATACCACTCATGTTCAGGACGAGGCACAGTGGCAAGGATACCACGCATGTTCAGGACGAGGCACAGTGGCAAGTATACCAATGTTCAGGACGAGGCACAGTGGCAAGTATACAATGCATGTTCAGGACGAGGCACAGTGGCAAGTATACCATGCATGTTCAGGACGAGGCACAGTGGCAAGTATTCCATGCATGTTCAGGACGAGGCACAGTAGCAAGTATGCCATTCATGTTCAGGAAGAGGCACAGTGGCAAGTATACCACGCATGTTCAGGACGAGGCACAGTGGCAAGTATACCATTCATGTTCAGGACGAGGCACAGTGGCAAGTATACCATTCATGTTCAGGACGAGGCACAGTGACAAGTATACCATTCATGTTCAGGACGAGGCACAGTGACAAATATACCACGCATGTTCAGGACGAGGCACAGTGGCAAGTATACCATTCATATTCAGGACGAGGCACAGTGACAAGTAATCCATGCATGTTCAGGAAGAGGCACAGTGGCAAGTATACCATGCATGTTCAGGAAGAGGCACAGTGGCAAGTATACCACTCATGTTCAGGACGAGGCACAGTGGCAAGTATACCAATGTTCAGGACGAGGCACAGTGGCAAGTATACCATGTATGTTCAGGACGAGGCACAGTGGCAAGTATACCATGCATGTTCAGGACGAGGCACAGTGGCAAGTATACCATGCATGTTCAGGACGAGGCACAGTGGCAAGTATACCATTCATGTTCAGGACGAGGCACAGTGGCAAGTATACCACGCATGTTCAGGACGAGGCACAGTGACAAGTATACCATGCATGTTCAGGACGAGGCACAGTGGCAAGTATACCATTCATGTTCAGGACGAGGCACAGTGGCAAGTATACCATGCATGTTCAGGACGAAGCACAGTGGCACGTGTACCATGCATGTTCAGGACGAGGCACCATATTATATGAATTTTGTGTACACACCACGTGTTACTTGATAACTTTCCTCATGCACGCCTGAAACCAAATTCTTGAAAAGCCAAAAAATATGAAATATTGGAGAGCATACATACCAAATGGGTCTTAACAAAACAACGAACCGTCTAGTTTAGACATAGAGGAATAATAAGCTTAGCTTTAGCAAACTTACATAATTTATGCACTGGAAATTTATCATTAAAATCGTACTATCTTTGCACTATAACTGCCGAGAGGATGACACTCCCGAAGACAGATAGTCTACAGGCAGCGGTGCCGTCTCAGAAGTAGTTTGAAAAAAGTACTATCAATGGAAATTTTACTATAATTATATATTTAACTATTCAGAGATGTGACAGCAGTAAGTGTTATCGTTTACAACAATTGAGTTTGATGAAATATGTCACAAATAAAAATGCTTTTACAGAATCCAACGATCCACAATTTGTCACCTGCATTCTTAACTAAAGATAAGATTGCTCAGTTATTCAATTATATCCATCAACCAAATAAATAGAAATACATATAGAAACAAACAATTTGAACAGAGCCGATTAATGGAATTCTATCGAATTAAGGCATCAACAATTTATCTGTTTTGGGGTGGTTGTGGTCAAGGTGGTGCGGGAGTGTGTTAAATAATAATTTGATCTATTCTTTTTATAAATAGAATGGTATGTGTGTTTTAAAAGGGTTGTGACATAATAGTTCGTTTCTTGAAATTAAATTAAAAAAAAAAAAATAAAACTTTAAACCCGCTGCATTTGTTGATGTGGTTCATAAGTGTTTCTCGTTTCTCGTTTTATATAGATTAGACCGTTGGTTTTCCCGTTTGAATGGTTTTACACTAGTAATTTTGGGGCCCTTTATAGCTTACTGTTCGGTGTGAGCCTAGGCTCCGTGTTGAAGACCGTACTTTGACCTATAATGGTTTACATTTATAATTTTTACTTGGATGGAGAGTTGTCTCATTGGCACTCATACCACATCTTCTTATATCTATAATTTTTAAATTTTGATTGAACATATTTCTAAAATCATATATTATAATTATGCAGTGAGTTGATAAAACAAAACCAACGAGAACTCATACCGACATTAAAGAAAAGAAAAAAATATACTAGTAGCTTCTCAATCGTTAAATGCACCCATATAAGTAAAGCTTCGGAATACAAGGTTATACAATGTCATGCAATATTTGTTAACATTTACATACAAGGACAATACAATCATTTACTATGAATCATACAGTATGTAACAGATGTACGCTATCGAATGTCATTATAGTCGTAATTGAACTTTCTATCATTTAAACCTTCACATATTTGTGTAATTCTAGTCAATAACTCAAATCTAGCAATAATATTTATTCATAATGATATATTAATTGAGTTTGTGAATCATACTACGATGATCTGAAATTCCAGAAACTCTATTTAATGATACTGATCGCGATTTAATACTGCGATGGAAATGTTAGAGAAGAACTATTAATGTTTGTGCACTTGAAGCCTCGATGGTCCAATGGTCTAACTATGTCATCTACGGTGATCGTCAACACTGAGGTTGTCAGCTGTTGGCAGGTGCGTTCGACTCCGATCTTAATTAACTAGGAGGGGGTATACGTCGTGGAGACAGCAACCCAACGAAAAAAACTACCCTATTACACATCTAGAGGGCAAAATACAGTCTTCAACAATAAACCGATAAACAGATGTTTATACAAAGAGGGACGAAAGATACCAGAGGGACAGTCAAACTCATAGATTGAAAATAAACTGACAACGCCATGGCTAAAAATAAAAAAGACAAACAGACAAATAATAGTACAGAAGACACAACATAGAAAACTAAAGACTTAGCAACACGAATTAACCCCTCCAAAAACTAGGGGAGATCTCGGGTGCTCCGGAAGGGTAAGCAGATCCTGCTCGCCATAAGACAAGCTCTGAATCGTCCCAAATCTATAAAAGTAATGATTTACCATTAAAACCCCATTCTATAAATAACCATTGAATTTTCTTTTCTATATACGAGTATAATCATCTACCATAATCCCACCTAAAACGTAATATGTACACTAAACAAGCCCATGGACCATATGGAATCGTCTCATAAATTAAACAGGCCTCTATATTATTTCATATATATTAAACGCTGATTACGGAACTTATCCCCAAACCGGCTATGGTTCAACAATTGGAGAGGGGGTGGACAGCTATTGAGGGAGGTGGGAGTTTGGGGGGAGGTGGGAGAAAGGGAGAAGGTGAGAGGAAGGGGTGCGGGAGTTGGGAGACAAATAGGTGGGAGAGAAAAAAAGATTCTAAAATTGGGAGGTGGGAGATAGGGGCGGAGGTGGGAGATAGCTACCCCCTGTCCACCCCCTCATTGGAATAATGTCATACTTGGTTGCCAACAATTACATTTGAAGAATTGCGTCCAAAAACTTTTGTAAGTTAAATTCTTTTTCTAAAGCGCATAATATCGTTAAGGAGTCACTTATGCATTAGGTTTTAGGGGTTTAAGGGGGATGCAAACAGGACAAGCAGGGGGTCATTGAAAAAAATCTATTGCACGAGGCGTCACTTCATTACGAATGTATCCTGCGGAGATTTATTTTTTAGTGTCCATGACATGTGTCAAACATTGTCTCTACTGGTTGTCCTT
The DNA here is from genome assembly GCA_017311375.1 of Mytilus coruscus. Classification (NCBI taxonomy): domain Eukaryota; kingdom Metazoa; phylum Mollusca; class Bivalvia; order Mytilida; family Mytilidae; genus Mytilus; species Mytilus coruscus. The sequence continues at coordinate 5,197,656 of CM029605.1, forward strand.
CACAATACAAAACTTGTCCTATTATTTTTGCATATTACTTCGTGGTTTCTTTAAATCATATGCAGTCAATAACATTATCGTATTACCGGATTTAATATCGCTGAAAAACAGAAGAGACATATCTCTGTGTCTACAATTTTACGTTAAGGTACTGTTTGTCTAATTAAACATTTTTTTAGGTTTGAAAAATCACAAAAAAACTGATTATGCTTACATTTCAGTATTGCAATTCTAAAGTGTATTTTTTAGTACAACTGCACCTAGTCCAATAAAACTAACCAAAAACATTTACGTAATAATAATTTTCCGCGTTCCGAAGTATAGGGGAAAATTAATGTACTAACGGTTCTTTCATATATACATGTATCGTCACGTGATAATAACGTCAGTATCACGTGACGTCTTTTTCGCGGGTTAATTTCCCAATTAGACCATTCTCACGCCAACTTCGAACTGGTCAAGTTCTAATATTATGTTGACTCATATTATTGTTTGCGTTTTCATATTTTGTACTATATAGGTATGTTTTTTACCAGTCTACATTTTTGTTGTATTTTGTTTATGTAAACATAGGCCAATTTTCAGTACTGTCCAATGTACATCTCTCGAGACGATCTTCCGAGCATTAGTTTGGACACAGGTTTCCATATCAACTGAGGTAACTTGGTTGTGGTTTTTCCTAGCTGGCGGGTTCGTTTATGACAGAGTAAAACTTTTTCAACTCGTATTGGCAGTTTGAATATTTTATATATATATATAGATATTAGTTTCTTGAAATTAGTATGTGAAATTAGTATATGTATTATAAATAGTTTATAATAAAATCCGGTGTCCTTCTAGTCTTGTGGGCGATCAGCAATTGTAAAATGTGTTTGAGATCTTTTTGACATATATTAGTATAGTGTGTACACGGTATTTTCAGTGGTTGATGGTCATGCAACTCGTCTTTTTTCGTCGATAAAATGTATTACAGTCTAAAAAAATAGTTTTTTGACGAGTTTGAAATTATATTGGCATGTATGTCATATACATTGTATTTTATTTATTTGCTAGTTCAAGTGCAGGTCTTACCGATATTAAAAGTTTCATGTGACTATGTGAATACAATTCCATTCGTAGTTTATGCAATGATTAGATGTCAGAACTCGTTATTTATAACTCAATTTCATCAAAGTAATAGCGCATAGAGAGATGTCAAAAATAAATGGATGTTTTTAATTTCTAAATGTTAAACTGACGATAACAATTCTCATCTATTCAGGCATGTTTTTATATCGGTGGGGTTTCATAGAATAATAATTATACATGTAACCAATTAAAAAGTGCTCTGCAACAGCTTTTGCTACAGATTTATCAATATGAAGCAAATTGAACCCAAAAGACATTCTCTCTTAAACTGTTTGTTTTAAAAATGGTTGATAGTGAATGTTTTTTTAATAGAAGCATTACCCCTGCATGTGTTCCTCAATCTGGTTTCGAATAATTCAGTATTCAAAATTCAGAAGTTAATGAAGCTATTTAAGTTTATTGAGATTTATTTATTAATTGAAAAATGCAAGATACAGTAGTAATGTATAGTCGATCAAATGTAACAGCTTTATTTTCATAGACATATATTGTAGCAGACACAGTTAGAAAATTATCAAAGCGGCACGTTTACAATCATACGAACACAATATACAGTTTGACTTGTTGTCTTGATTACTACTGAGGCTAAACTGTACTACACTAAAAGAATCTCTAAAATTGATTGAGTACTGGAAATAATTCATGCATATTCAGGACGAGAACAAATTAACATTACATATAATATGTATATAGGTCATGTACTATTGGTCGTGTGGGATGAAGGTAGGGGAAATGAGGATAAATAGGATGGGAACAGAAATTTTGCCTTTCAACATCAACGAATCCCTAAAAAAGTTATTGCAAGGGTTCTTTACGTGCAGAGATCGTGGCACTCTCTCTACACAGGCATCGTATTTAACGTCCGCATTTTGACCTGACTTGACTGCGTACTTCCCGCAAAGCCAAACGAACGCTTAGTCACCCTTGTGGGAGAACCCTTAGAATAACTTTACATATTTGTAAATCTGTTTTGTACATGTGTTTTACAAAACCCGCACATAGTTTTAGTCTTAGATGCATGAGATTTTTATTAGTTGTTATTGGCTTTGAACTAGCTGTCAGTAACTGCAAGTACTCTCAGATCTGTACTTAGTGTTTTTTTTGTTGTTGTTAGGGATGTATACATGTCCTGCCACTTTCAGTCTGTGTTTTTGTTAGATGTCTTTCTGCTTTGTATCGATCTGATGAGTTAAGCCCTTTTCAACTAATTTTATAGTTTATTCTTTTGTTGTACTGTTATACCACTATCCCAGGTAGGGAGAGGGTTGGCGCCTTCAAACTTGTTTAACCCGGCCACATTCTGTATGTGCCTGTCCCAAGTCAGGAGCCTGTAATTAATTGGTTGTCGTTTGTTGCTAAATATCATATTTGTTTTTCGTTCATTGTTTTTCACATACATCAGGCCGTTAGTTTTCTCGTTTGAATTGTTTCGCATTTGTCATTACGGGGTCTTTTATATATCTCACAATGCGGTATGGGATTTGCTCATTGTTGAAGGCCGTACAGTGACCTATAGTTGTACAGTGACATATAGCAACATTGTATAACATTATAACGTAAAATCTAGCAGTAAACAATAGTGGCGTTTGCTCTCTGGTTGGTTAAGAGAATACTGTCAAAATGCACCGGTTAACCGGACTTTTTTTTAAAATTTTGATAGATTTGATATAAATTTGTATTTAAATCATTAAATAGTAATGTTTTCTTTAAAAATTGTCGTCGTGCTAATTAATTTGACAGATCATTTGTCCAGTATATTGATATTGTTAATCCAAAAATATAAAATTAATTAGAACTTGTCTCTCAGCTCGGGGCAAGGTCTTAAGAAACATAATTAGTATACATGTTTTTTTAACAGTAACTTTAAATCAGTAATACGATTAAATTTTACTTCATTACTTCATTATTTCATTTTTGTCCTTATATTGTGTAGACTTACATCTGAATGTGAAATCTCCGTCGTGCAAGTCTTTGTCATACGTTAAACGAAATGCTAACTCAAAAATTGTTAAATGCAAACCAATGTGAATCAATGTATACTTGATAGTACGAGTAACAAGCCTTGGCATAATAATTTCAAATTGAAACACTCCACATTATTTTCGGAGACAACAAGAGAAAATGAAAGAATCATCGGTTTCAGACATATTAAATTCTACGAGATCAAGAAGTTTTTTCTTTATTCTTCAATCTGAAGTTAGTACAAACGCCATAGTTGATACGGTGTATTTGATTATTAAAAGTCAAATTTCGCCAGAAATCTTCACAGACAAGCCTTATAATACCAAAGGACAAACTTCAATTCATCGTATTATAAAAACGTAAATGTATAACTTGTATGGAAGGTTGTCACATTGACACTCATACCACATCTTCTTATTTCTATGTGTAGGGTTCTATAGATAATGCCTTCAACCATCAACTTAAACTACCGGTTAACCGGTTAATAGGTCGAACGATTATCCGAGTAACCGGTTAGGCAAAAGTGTACGATTTGACAACACTAATATTAATTCATGTTTTTCTTGTTATAATTAAGCAAGAAACGAAGTTATGACATCTATAGATCCTGATCATCTTATCTTAGGGTCAATGAAATTATTTTTTTCTAATTCTTATGAATTGAAAGCGGTTCTTACCAGTTTGACGTGGCTGTGGTGTGATAACAGTCATCATCTAACCCCTGAAATTGATAAAATAGTTTTATGTTGTGATGATACACTATTGTTGCAGGTAGAGTGAAGGTTGGCGCCTGTTAAAACGTTTAAACCCGCTGCATTTTTATGCACCTGTCCTTAGTCAGGAGCCTGTTGTTCAGTGATTGTTCATAAGTGTTTCTCGTTTCTCGTTTTTATATAGATTAGACCGTTGGTTTTCCTGTTTGAATTGTTTTACACTAGTCTTTTGGGGCCCTGTATAGCTTGCTGTTCGGTGTGAGTCAATGCTCCGTGTTGAAGGCCGTATTTTGACCTATAATTGTTTACTTTTTACACATAGTGACTTGGATGGTTAGTTGTCTCATTGGCACTCATACCACATCTTCTTATTTATAGTTCTTCAATTCTTTGAATACAGTGATGCAAGCTATGCATCTCAGTTTAAAAAAGTTAGTTATGATGTCAACATGACGTCATAATATACAAGTAAGGAGATGTGGTATGATTGATGATAAGACAACTACCAATTAGAGACCGAATGACGAAGAAGTTAACAACAATAGGTCAACGTACGGCCTTCATCAATGAGCAAAACCGATACCGCATTTCATAAGAATTAGATTTTTTTTTTTTTTATATATTACAAGGCCCCTTGAAATAAGAGCTTGCATTTACTATCATGATTTCAGCTTCCCAATTGTGAACGTTCCATTTCTGTGTAGCAACATTCCAGCAGCTCCTGCATATTGTGTATATATCTCCCATTTGCTGAAATATTCCAGAGCTTGCATTTCCTATCATGATTTCCTTGAAAGAGGGTTGCTGCTTACAAGGCAGCTATTGAACGAAGAGTTCCGAGTGAGAAAGTTGAAATCTTGATGGTTAAATTAAAAAAAAAACATACTCAGTAACCCTCAATTTTAAAATTTTGAAAATTCAACTATCAATAATATTTCAATTCCAACATTTTATAAGTACACGTTAGGCAACTTTTTCAACAACTGACTCCTATCACAATAAATAGACGTTTTTTTAAGTAAAACACAAAATTACTGCAACGAACAACACATGTTTAGATATTATAAAGATGAACGATAAACTTGATCCTCAGTCAATCTATCTCTTTCCCCAAAGTTAAGTTTATCCTAAGATGTTGTTAAAGATTGGGCTAAAATTCGAGCTCCTCAACCCCGAGAGGAGAAATTGCTTACTACATCCATTCACACTGATAAATTTTTAGTCATTAACGCAAAGGTTGACGAAGATACATTTATGAGAACATGTATAAGCACGTTTTATTAGTATAATCTTTACAATTTTAGATCTGAATAAAGATGGGATATTAGAATGGAAAGATTTTGACTTGGCTAGAACGGTAGGTACATACGATTTATATAGGACATGTCTGAACACAAACAATCGATTAGACGTACTTTGTGTAACAGATTCAAACAAGCGACTAATGGCTAGTGACCATGTAAGCCAGTGACAAATTCTAGAGACCAATAAAGATCGCAATTTGAATCAGCAAGCTGGCAAACAACAGAAGTCTGTTAAATGGTTTAATGCAGCATGAAAATTAAAGTGTCAATAATTGTAATTTCCTAAAACAATACAAAGAAACAAGAAAAAACATGTCCATTTTTTCAGTACATTTTATAAACAATTATGCGTTTTATTTTACGAAAGACTGGTGGGTGTATTGTATTTCTAACATCTCTATTTATTATTTTGATATTTTCAATTTCTAGCTTGACATTTCTCAGGTCTAAGTTGTCTCATTTCTATGACATTTCCTAGTTACAATATAGACACGAGACATGCCAAGTTCTAAACGAGAAAGGTCAACATGTTAGTTAGAAACGTCAAGTTCGAAAAAAGAAATTTTACTTGCATACGTATAACTTGTCAATTATCTGGATCTGAATTTCTACAAAATGAAGAGTGCATGATCATAGATGAATTACATTTTCGCTTTATTTATACTTTTGATTAGACACCAGAATTCTTTTTTAGACAATATTTGCACTTTTTTTTATGGCAATGAAAACCAGTGAATGGATAATCATGAAATTCTCACAAACTCTTCTATCCATAAGGGTTTGGATGGAGTCCTTTATTTCTTTATTTTTTTTTACCTTTTGACCATTCGCTTTCTCTTTTCCTTATTCATTTTGATCATTATTCTGTATTCTTTATATTTTAGCTCCACATTATTCTCTATTCTTTATATTTTAGCACCTCATTATTCTCTGTTCTTTATATTTTAGCACCCCATTATTCTGTATTCTTTATATTTTAGCTCCACATTATTCTCTATTCTTTATTTTTTGGCCTATTTTTCTCTATTCTTTAATATTTTTACCCTTTATTTGTCACCTCTTGCCCTTTGTTCTCTATCCATCCACACCCTCATCCGTGACGGCATTGTGTAACCCCATTTTCATTTCATGTTTTAAAGCTTTCTCAATCAAAACATGAATTTGTTGAGTAAAGATTGACAAATTCTGAAGCGATTAAAATTATCTAGGTATATAATGTTTGCTGTCGATTTGTGACACAATTAGATATATAATCAAGAACTAGTTTCCCACCATAATAGTTTGGGTTCGCCATAACCACAATTACAGATCCTATTGTCTTCCTTGGGATTTTATATGCAGTTCCATCACTTTTTACGGCGAACTATGTATACAAAAATAAGAAGATGTGGTATGATTGTCAATAAGACAACTCTCCACCTGATACATGTTTTGCTTTTGGAAATACATAAGCTAGTGTTTCTTTTTTTTTAATTTCCTCCCGATACAATATACACTCTACCATAAACATAATATCCACCAATTGATAAAGCATGAAAGATAAAGTTTAATATGATTCTTTCAGTATAAACAAAACTACGACACACACAACATCAGCAAATTTCATCAATATTAAACCCCAATGTTTGATGTGGGGTCAAGAAATATGATCAACCGGTCTTCTTCAAAGAGGAACGTCTGTTTGTTTGTGCAGGATGTATAAATACACAGACACGTTTGTCCGGAATGGGGATGTTTAATCCAGTGTTCTTGTATTGACAATGGCACGTTTTTTTTCCCACTTTTAAGAACCATTGTAACCGTATGTGCCATTGTGGTAGTTTAAATTCATGTCCCTTACTAGCATGGCCTCTTCTTCCAATGTCAGACTAAATCTATCTTCTTTATATCCATGTTAACCAATTATTCAGTACCTACCTAGTGTATTAATTGTTATATCTTTCTCCGGTCTAATTATGCATGAAATATTTGTCGCTGGTTGTGAAGAAAACAATCAATCAATCAGTTTCTTGTATGATCATGCTAATTCAAATACATTCGGAATGTTAAAAGTTATTCATTTCCTATTATATGGGTTAAACGAAACAACTTATAAAATGGGATATGCATTGTAAAGAAGATATTTAAACACAAACATACGATATTTTATATTAAATAGGTGCCGTACCATGTTCTTAATCTTGCCAAATCTGGACAAGTTAAGAGCGAATTAAACAGACACAACCTAAGATCAGGTCTCATCACGAAAGGGTCGAACAGGAAACAAATGCATTTGGTCTGATTAAACCACTATAGACTTGTAACAGTCACATAAACCTTTCCTTTTTCTCTCTCTCTCAACCCTCGGCCTTTTGTCTCAGTGAGTGCAATAGCAAAGGGTACAGTGGAAACTCACTAATCAGTATAGAAAAGTATTGCATCTAGTAACATCGGTATAATTTCTTAATATTCACATTTCTAGTAACATCGGTATAATTTCTTTATATTCACATTGGCAGACTAAACTAATGGGTTATTTTACTGTGAAAGTCATCAATTCAGTGATTCTAATGCTATTTTATGTAACAATTTTTCATTGGTTAAAAGTTGCCGTCAAATCCACAGTTGACCAGGCGTAACTAAGGAGGATCCGCCATTTTGAACTGAAAGGATCAACAAATATTCGATTACTACAATATTATCGAAAATAAAACAACACCTACCTCGAATTCCCCGTTTTCATGTGATTTTATCCGAATTTGAATCGTAGAGGTAACGTAAAACCTCCAGTTTGTAAGTTTTCATTTGTATGACGTCACGTTTAGCTACAACGTCTTTGCGCCAAAATCATTCATGAAGATTCGCGGATTTTTTGTATGTCAAATTTGTACATTTTTCAAGCTCTAACGTATTATTTCTTTTGTACTGCATTAGAATCGGAATAACAGTACTGTAGTTGAAGAGTTGCCACCGTCAATTTTGATTTGACGGTCGCAAATGTCCGTTTACTGTCTCGCTACGCGTCGCCAGTAAAACTGTATTTGCGACCGTCAAATCTACAATTGACGGTGGCAACTCTTCAACTACAGTACTGTTATTCCTTAAATGAGAATTTCCACTTGTATAATCATTTAACAATTGTCTTGTAGTTGTGTTGACTTTAAGATTTTTCCTATTGACTTTCTACACCGTAATTACGTCTGAAGAAATCTTGCAGGAAATTCTGATCCTTAAATAATTAATTTTTCGTAACATGACGTTTCATTCCTGTATGACAATATAATTCACAGACAAATTAAGTGGTTCTGTCAACATTGTTTAATGAAACATTTCCGGAAATTGAAAGTAAACACTGAAACATGTAATGAGTGCCCGGTGCTTTGTATTTTTTTTTTTTTTTTTTTTTGTGTATTTACTTTTACAACACACGGCTCATGCACATTGGGGAGATTTTGCCTATGAAAAACTTGTTTATTCCCATCACATTTATAATGCTCTTCAACTTCGTACTTTATTTGGCGTCACTGATGAGTCTTTTGTAGACGAAAAGCGCGTCTGGCGTTCACAGCGTTAATCCTGGTATCTATGATGAGTTTATTTTGTGCTTGTACCAAATAAACTCATCAGAGATACCAAGATTAAAGGGTGTACGCCAGACGCGTGTTTCGCCTACAAAATAATCCTCAGTGACGCTTGAATCCAAAAAGTCATTTATTGTTGAAATACGCATCTGGTGCAGTACAATTGGTACCGTTAATGTTATTCATCTTCAAATGCACGTAGATAACACACAAATTGAATGTTGAGGGTACGATCATGCATGCACTTTGATTTTCTTTAGGGGTGGGGCAAAACAATGCAGGATGCAATTATTTACAAAATCGAAAGTGGATTAGCATGTCTAGAACCTGTCACGTGACAATAATTATTCTGTGCTCCACCAAGAAAATCATATGGCCGTCTCCCAACATTTTTCAGACTACTGAAAGGGTTAGGCTATAAATAAACAGTAGAATTAAGGTTGTACTATCAGCTACAGAAAAATGAGACAGTAAATCTAATTATAAAAAGAAACAATGTAGTGAAATATAGTATAGAGAAAGAACTGTTTGTGGCTATAGTTCAGCATTTACAAAATGCTACTATATAACCACAAGTCTCATTTGATTTTACAATTCCTGTCGTATATATGGGCTAGTATAAAACTTTTATATTTATCTATTAATTAATCGATCACTAATTTTGATCGTCCACATGCATGAAATATTTGCTACTTGACATCAAGTAACCAACAATCAATCAATCTATGATATGGAATTTTTATTTCTCTTTGCAATTTGCTCAGGCATCTCATATTTATATAAAACACAGCAAAGCTAATGTCTCAGTTAATTCCTGGCCTTGGATTCGCAAACAATTTCCTGACTAAAATCATACGTTAGTCATGACCAATCAAGAATAGTTAACAATCAGATTTAGTGACAAGATTTGTATGAAACATTGGCGTTCAGAACGAAAAACATTAAGGAATATTCATATTATTTGAAAAACGCAGGCAAAGGACGGAAAACTCGTATTATACGTGTAATAATTTCTAGTTTAACTTTTCTTGTTTTGACATCGATGATGATCATGATGTTAATGATGATGATGAATTATATCAGTAAATTTCTTGTGTTTAAACACTTTACGACATTGATGATGATGAGGAGGAGGAGGAGGAGGGGAGGGTGATGATTTATTTGAGTTAATTCCCTTTGCTCTTTACATTTTTCGCCATTGATAATGTTGTTTTTGTTGTTGTTGTTGTTGATGATGACTAATTTTCGTTAATTTCATGTGTTTCAGAAAATCTGTGATTTGAGTGGTTGGAAAGTCGGGACTGATAAATTTCAACAAACAAACGAGCTTTTTATAACAATTTGGCGGAGGTTACAAGATGAAGGAGATGAAAATAACGATGGGAAAATAAGTATAGAAGAATGGGTAAGCCATTTAGTATGAATGAGGGTCTAGATGGGGTTTAAAAATAGAAAGAATAATGGAATAAAGTGTAGAATCAAGGGCCAAAACAAATATAGAACAGAGAAAATGGACCAAAAATAAAGAATAGAAAAAAATGGGCTAACAAATTAATGAATACAGAAAAATGGGCTAACAAATTAATGAATACAGAAAAATGGGCTAACAAATTAAAGAATACAGAAATGAAGGACCCCATCCACACCCTCATGAATTAGAAAATGTTGTGCTACATCAGTCTCTTCTGATTTATGTATATCCTAGTCAATTTAGCTTTCGAATCACACAAATTGCAAGTAAATGCAACACAAGCTTTGAGTGCAAAATACAATGTGGATTTGTGCAAACAACATACGAAAATCATACAATAATATAATTTGAGAAATAGGTTTTTTTTATGGGTCAAATATGTGGTTTATAGTGAAAATCACTGAAAACTAGAAATGAAGAAAAACTGTAGTAGCTATTTTCCACGTTTGTCAACCGCCTGCGTGGTATCATGGTTGCCTCGTGCGCGAGAGGTCGTGGGTTTGATCGCCAGACGATTCAAACTAAAGACATACAAATTAGAATTTGCCGCTTTTCATGCAAGCATACAACAAAAAGGATTAAAAGCAGAGACTGGTCGGCTCGGATTTAGAAAACATGTGTACCCGTAGGGAGAATATCTTCCTGTGGACTGCCGATATCTTATTATCTTGCACGTTAAAATTCCAACTCAGCGTTAAGTCTAATATAAAGCAGGGTATCTATTCATATCACAGTCATTACATATTCCTGTCCTGATGTTCATGTAACATTTGCTATTGGACGTTGAAACAAATCTATTCACTGTGATCTCTGTTTTCTTGTCATCAGATTTACAAAAGCCGTTTAAAACATGCTTAGGATGAAGATCAGCAATACAAACATTATCACTTTGGGGTGTGTGCGTATTGAAATTTCGAACTGATACACACAAATGTTCTATTCTGTGTATCTGCAATAGGTTTAAGTTTAAGCAGTGATTGAATACAATAAATATCTTGTCCTAAAATTTTAATGAAGTACGCGTTTAACGGATACTGTTTATTTATTACAGTTAAAAATGTGGCAAAATTTTAATGAGCAGTGTATCAAACAATCAAAGAAAGAAAACGAGGAACCACCAGAACGGAAGCTACCAGAATGGTTGGAACAGTATATAGAATATAAATTTAATCTGTATGATAGAACAGGTGGGTGTATTGTACAAATGTTTATTAGTTAGTAGAATACTGATCATGAAATAAAACTTGCTTAAAAAACCCTTAAAATGAACTTCCCCCGTCCTGTAGTAAAACCATTACTAGGAGGGTCGTCCGTGTGGCTGTGCAGGATACATATACACATTCACGTCTGGTCTGATCCGGAACCTTCAATTTAATGTCTCGCGCACATTGATGTCTGGTCCTATCCGGAACCTTCAATCCAATGTCTCGAGCACATTCACGTCTGGTCTGATCCGGAACCATCAATCCAATGTCTCGAGCACATTCACGTCTGGTCTGATCCGGAACCATCAATCCAATGTCTCGCGCACATTCACGTCTGGTCTGATCCGGAATCATCAATCCAATGTCTCGAGCACATTCACGTCTGGTCTGATCCGGAACCATCAATCCAATGTCTCGAGCACATTCACGTCTGGTCTGATCCGGAACCATCAATCTAATGTCTCGCGTAGGGAGAGTATCACGCTTTCTTCGCGTCAGAAAAACATTGTTCCGTAGGTAGCCAGTTTTTTCCGTACCTATCATCCTTTTAATTTCAGGGACAGTTTAAATTTCTCGCCTTTCATTTCTAAAACAAACTAAACCTTGACACAATTAGTTAGTGGGAGGGTTGAACGCTCACAAACATGTTTAACCCCGCCGCATTCTTTATATGCATGTCCCAAGTCAGGAGCCTCTGATTTAATGGCGGTCGTAGGTATCTGTCTGTCACATTTGTTGTTCGTTTATTGTTAGCAAACATGAGACCGTTTGTTTTCTCGTTTGAATTATGTCACTTTTTATTTCGAGGCCCTTTATACATGTAGCTAACTATACGGTATAGGTTTTTCTAATTTGGAGGCCCTTTATACATGTATCTAACTATACGGTATAGGTTTTGTCACTTCTACTTTGGAGGCCCTTTATACATGTATCTAACTATACGGTATAGGTTTTGTCACTTCTAATTTGGAGGCCCTTTATACATGTATCTAACTATACGGTATAGGTTTTGTCACTTCTAATTTGGAGGCCCTTTATACATGTATCTAACTATACGGTATAGGTTTTGTCACTTCTAATTTGGAGGCTCTTTATACATGTATCTAACTATACGGTATAGGTTTTGTCACTTCTAATTTGGAGGCTCTTTATACATGTATCTAACTATACGGTATAGGTTTTGTCACTTCTAATTTGGAGGCCCTTTATACATGTATCTAACTATACGGTATAGGTTTTGTCACTTCTAATTTGGAGGCCCTTTATACATGTATCTAACTATACGGTATAGGTTTTGTCACTTCTAATTTGGAGGCCCTTTATACATGTATCTAACTATACGGTATAGGTTTTGTCACTTCTAATTTGGAGGCCCTTTATACATGTATCTAACTATACGGTATAGGTTTTGTCACTTCTAATTTGGAGGCCCTTTATACATGTATCTAACTATACGGTATAGGTTTTGTCACTTCTAATTTGGAGGCCCTTTATACATGTATCTAACTATACGGTATAGGTTTTGTCACTTCTAATTTGGAGGCCCTTTATACATGTATCTAACTATACGGTATAGGTTTTGTCACTTCTAATTTGGAGGCCCTTTATACATGTATCTAACTATACGGTATAGGTTTTGCTCATTTAGAGGCCCTTTATACATGTATCTAACTATACGGTATAGGTTTTGCTCATTTAGAGGCCCTTTATACATGTATCTAACTATACGGTATAGGTTTTGCTCATTTAGAGGCCCTTTATACATGTATCTAACTATACGGTATAGGTTTTGCTCATTTAGAGGCCCTTTATACATGTATCTAACTATACGGTATAGGTTTTGCTCATTTAGAGGCCCTTTATACATGTATCTAACTATACGGTATAGGTTTTGCTCATTTAGAGGCCCTTTATACATGTAGCTAACTATACGGTATAGGTTTTGCTCATTGTTTAGGGCAATATGGTAACCTTAATTTGCTACAATTCACGCATTTTGACTTTGATGGATAGATGCCTTATTGACGATCGTACCTCTCTTTTTTTTATTTATAAAAGATGTGTTTTTAGGTAAATGTAACTTCGCTTCATTAAAATTATCTTACTGTATGATTTAGGCACGAATATTCTTAATCATCAACTTGTTCATGTTAACTCATTTTATCTTGTTCCTAATACATTGCCAGTTTCCGTTTTTTTAATATTACATGCCACTGGACGTTAAGTTAGAGGCAACAGTTCTTTACTGAAATCTCATAAATCCTTTAAGAACATACAATAAAAGAATAAAAAAGAAGACCTGATGCGTCGACAGGATAAACATCTCCTGTTATGTTGTGTCGACAGGATAAGCGTCTCCTGCTATGTTGTGTCGACAAGATAAGCGTCACCTGCTATGCATGCATTCCTTGTCATGCAAATCTATACTCCGTCAAAATGTCACGACCGGGAATTGGACACAGTCGATAAATTACAGACCAGACGCCCATTCTAGTATCTGAAGATCTAAGACCTCGAAAACATGTCGCTAGTGAATTGAGATATAGACACATCGTATCGGCAAACCAATTTTGTGTTGGTCACTGTGAAGCGTATAAGTATGAAGTGTCGATTTCACTTGTTCTTCCTAGTAACTACTTTGGAACATTTTTTTGTGTAAGGAGGACACCCTGTTAATGAAGTTCCCACAGTGCAAACATGGATAAGCGTAAAGTTTTACGACTTTAGTTAAACATATCAAAAAGTTTACTACATGTAAGTTATGGCCCTGCATCGAGGATGCGGGAGTCCTATAGTTTTCACTCTGTCTGTCCGTCCACAATTTTTGTAAACGCAAAAATTCCAAAAGTATGGGTAGGAGTACAATGAAATTTTGCACAGTTGTGCTTAATATGTAGATGTGTAAATTATATTTGTTAGTAAATTCGGCTCATTCATTTTGAAAAAAAACTTTGTCTTTGATCAAAAATCACAAATTTCGAGAAATGTCTTTTGTAAAGACAAAAAACTCAAAAAGAATAGGTAGGATGCTAATAAAACTTTGCATATTTTTTGTAAAAATAAGAAGATTTGGTTTCATTGCCAATGAGACAACTCTCCACCAGAGACCAAATAACATAGAAGTTAACAATTATAGATCACTGTACGGTCTTCAACAATGAGCAAAACCAATGCCGCATAGTCAGCTATGAAAGGCCATACAATGACAAATGTAAAACAATTCAAACGAGAAAACTAACAGCCTGATTTATGAACAAAGTAATGAACGAAAAACAAGTATGATGTACAGCAACAAACAACAATCACTGAATTACAGACTCATGACTTGGGACAGGCACATACATTGTGTGGCGGGTTTAAACTAATTTGCTGGCGCCAAATCCTCACCCTAGCCTGGAACAGTGGTATTACAGACAAACATCTAACAAATGCACAGACCGGACGTGGCAGGGTATTTATACACCCACAACAAACTTAGACACTTAGAACGGATCTGAGAGTACTCACAGTTACAGACATCTAGTTCAAAGACAATAACAACTAATAAAAACAATCATGCGTTTAAGAGTAAAATATCAATCAGCACACATCCAACATCCAAATGTATAGGTAAGAGGCCAATGAAATTTTGCACAGTTCTTGTGCATATTATGTAGATGTGCATATCATATTTCGGCGAAATTTGGCTCATTAGTTTCAGAAAAAAAAACTCGTTTAAAAATCACAAATTTTGAGAAATGTCTTTTGTAAACGCAAAAACTTAAAAAGTATAGGTAAATGTAGGATATGTAGAAAGCCTATGAACATGATGAAGTGTTGCACAGTTGTTGTGCACAGTATGTGAATGTGCATATTATATTTTGGTGAAACTCTGCTGATTAATTTGGAAAAGACTTCTGTTTTTTCTTAAAAATCACAAATTTGAGAAATGTATTCTTATAATAGGATTGTAACAAAAACTGATATATAATATAGGCATAATACGCATTTCTAATTGTTTCCTCAAGTCAAAATTGTGTAAAAAACTTCAATGACTAATTTTGAAAATCATAATCTTGCTAGGATTTAAATGAAAAAGTACCATTACAAAATGAGTCTCTTTATCAAATTATTGGTTGCCCACCATTTACGAAAATGCCCACCAAAATATATGTCATAGTGCTTGGATTTTAACAAGACATATATTAATCAAAAACACACCCTGCATTAACTGCTGGTGTCAAAATTTTAAAAATTGACAACCTTCGAACATTTGCTTTGTATGCATCAGTCTCTTTGACTCACACACAAATGTACAAGCGGGGCCCTTACTGACACGTCTGTTTTCTCTAGTTGTTTATGTACAGTAATCAATAACAACACTTAGGTTAATTGTTCAAAGCTCGCTTGTGACATAGTGCATTCGACTTTGATGATGGTCAGTTTTTTACCGAAAGTCTGTGGCTCATTCCAGGTACTTAAACTGGCAACAGTGCTAAAAATGGCATTAAACAGCAACCATCAATTTATAAATCTATCGAAAAGTCATTTTATTTCCTTTCCTTAATGTTTGCAAATTCAATGTTATTGTTACTACTTACAGGTGATGGCAGAGTCGATGCCGAGGAATTTGAATATGTCTTATCAGATTTCGGTGTTCCCCCAAAAGATGCAAGGTGTGCATTTCTGATGTTCTCATGTGTAAGTATTTTTTAAAGACTATTATTGTATGTATGGTGGCTGGCTGTTAAACCTCCAAATTATTTGAATATTTAGAACGAGAAGATGTCTATGCGATATGAGTATGAACCATGCTTTGTATTAGTCCGACAAGCTGGACCGGATTTTCAACGTGCTTTTTCGTAAGGTAACAGTCCGCCGCACGCTTCCACGAGAATAGCAAGGCGATTTTAATTCTATATTCATTTCTTTTATTTTAACTTTTCCTATGTATCAAACCTATTGATATGTCGGCAGTATGAATAACAGAAAATCGCTTATATACGACAATGACACAGAAACTCAAGGACTAAAACTACCCAAGACATCAATACAAATACAATTCCTACAAATTGTTGTTAATTTTTCAAGTTTCTTTAAATTACATTTTATTTTAACACAGTCTAATATGTTTTTGTTTAAAATATTTTTCATCTGAAAAATTTAGACGGACACGTCCCTTTCTATCTTGAATATTTAGGGATTTTCAAAATGGGTATTTGGAAATAAAACAGGTCGGAATCAAGATTTGTCTCAGCTTTTTTTTCGCCTGCGACGAAAGTCGCGGAAGCGAGACAAAGGGATTTCTTTTCCGGCGATGACGGTTGCGTTAACAATTAGTAAGTTTTCTGCTTCAGTTAGTTTGACGACTATTTCGATGCCCTGCCCCCTAGGTCATGCTCAAGTAATTTTGAAATAACTAGCAATTTTCAATGTTATGTTTTTTGCTTAAGATAGTTTGATAGGAACTAATTGTGTTATATTAATCATATTTGATATAAAGTTGCATCAATACACGTATCAGTACATCTCAGTTTGAAAACTATTGTGAGGCCCTGCCCCCTAATTCATAGTCCAGTAACTTTGAACTATTAGGGGGCAGGGCCTCAAAATAGTTCAAAGTCACTGGACTATGAATTAGGAGACCCTGCCCCCTAATTCATGGTCCAGTGACTTTGAACTATTAGGCAATTTTCAATTTTAAGTTTTCTACTTAAGACAGTTTAATAGGATATACTTGTAATAGATCAGTTACATTGTGTATGGAGTCGCATAACAACAGGTATAAACATGTATCTGTTTGATGCCAGTGACTTTGAATTACCTAGCAATTTTCAATGTTAAGTTTTCTGCTTAAGTCTGTTTGATGAAAAACTACTTGCTACAGATCAATGATAGTTTGTGTAAAATTGCATTACCATCAGTACATCTCAGTTTGTCGACCATTTCCATGCTCTGACCACAAGATCATGATTAAGCGACTTTGAATTAATAAGCATTGTTGCTGTCCATCAAATTGTCTGTTTCTGAATTTTATGCGGACAGGCGAGACATATCTCTGTGTCAACATTATATTTTTATATATTCTCCATTTAAAATACTATATTATAAAAATCTTAAATTGTATTTATACAGCAAACATTCTTAAATGCAATGAAATGAATATTAGCCATTTATAAAATAATCTTCCAATCGTGAATAAAATCTTCGTGGCTTTAGACTAGTTAGAAATTAGAGTTATGTCCCTAAGTCGATATGTAAAAGGCATGACTAGTCCCGGGCTGCAAAGTAGATAGATAGTTGTAGTATATGTCGAAGGGAGATGTCATAATTTAATGAAAAATTGAAAGAATGACAAAAACAAACAAACTACAAACAACGAACAAACAAACTACAAACAACGAACAAACAATCACAACAAAACAAAACCAAAACACAAAAATGATGGGTTAGAGAAATTATCTTTCGACATTGTAACCTTTAACAATGTTAAAACATTACAGTGTAGTATACTACTTTTGGGACACTTACTATAGAAATTACAGAAAGGTCTACCAGCTCTAACTCAAAATATGGACAATTCTATGGTAAGGGGTCTATAATTCAGTTTGACAGCTTCAGACATACTATTTTTTTTACCTTTTTTAACTGGCCCAAACCGTTTTTACATATACGTATACATTCATCCCCCACGTTTTTTAAACATGTAATTTCAACCCACTGCATAATATCTCATGCGTAAAACATGAAGAAATAAATTTGGAAAATGTATGAAAAATAGTTATACACTGTCCACACTGGGAACTATATTAATTTTGTAAACGAACATCAAAGGACGATAACTGTATCTCGTCGTCTCGTGGTTTAGTTTTGTTTATAAATATGGAAATTATTGAATTGTACCCATTTATGTATTCAACCCTTGTGGATTCTGATAAATTGTTATATACATCTACTTAACCTAAACATGTTTTCCTCTCTTTCAGAATAACACAAAGAAAGTGGATTTAGATTATTTTAAAGAATTATGTATAGACTATTATAGGTCTGATGATATCAGTGCATTAGGCAACTTCATCACAGGAAAATTGGATTTTAATGACTGATAGTTAATGACAGAATGACTGCATTGTGCAATTGTTACTTCACATACATTATACACCATTCTTCTAATGAATCTGAATACCTCATGTTGTAAATTTAAACTGGCGGTGACTGCATGAAAAATGTTTTATCATTAAAATGTAAATATTTTAAACATACATTGATTTAATTGAAGTATGACCATTTCTGCATATTCAATGATTGGACACATTATAAACAATCTTTACTATGGAAAGCCTCAGATGTCATATATTAGAAATTAACACAACGGTATGCTGAAGCTTTCAATGTAAATTTTAAGACAGCGTGATGATGAATTAAATCATCAAAATGCAAACTTTAGATAATAAAATGCTAAGTTGAATCTGCGTTGTGTTGACTTGCAACTGCAAGTGTTGATGTTGTGAAAGCATCGTGGTAAGCCTCGGCGTTATGATGATATACTTATAACACGTAACGTTGAGTTGAAACTATATATTCAGTGGCGGGTCCAGAGGGGTTCCGGGGTTGGAACCCCTTTTGATGATCAATGCATTTGAATGGGGACATATAGTTAGAACCCCCTTTTATCCTGGGTTAGGAACCCCTTTAAAAATGCCTGGATCCGCCCCTGATATTGTTAAGTTGACATTACACGATGTTAACTTGCTACTGGATAATGCTTAGACGTCCTCTTCGATTGCTAGGATAACAAATAAAACGAAGAGTTGAACTTCATGATGTTGACTTATTATAAATAAATGTTACGCTTAGATATCACAACGTTATATCATTATAATGTCACGATAGGTTTATCATACTGCATGTAGACTTTAAACTTCACGATGTAAAGCTAAACTAGCATAACGTTATACTACTATAATGTCACGATAAGTTTACCATACAATATGCTCACTAGAAATTACACGACGTACAGTTGAAAGTACGTGATGTTAAACTAAGATAGCATGATGGTATATCATTATAATGTCATGATAAGCCAACCATACAATATGCTCACCTGGAATTACACGACGTACAGTTGAAAGTACGTGATGTTAAGCTAAGACAGCACATTGCAAAAATGCTACATCACTATAATGTAACGAAAGGCTTATCAAATATGCTTACTCTAAACTACACAATGAACTGATGAAAGTACATGATGTTAAGCTAAGATAGCACGATGCTATATCACTTTAATGTTACGATAGATTTACCATACAATGTATTGACTTAAAACTACACGATGCACAGTTGAAAGTTTATGATGTTGAGCTAAGATAGCACGATGATATATCATTATAATGTCAAGAAAGGCTTACCATACAATATGATCACTTAAAACTACACGACGTACAGTTGAAAGTTTATGATGTTAAGCTAAGATAGCACGATGGTTTATCATTATTATGTCACGATAGGCTTACCATACAATATGCTCACTTGAAATGCAGGTGGAAGAAAGGTCCGCTGATGTAGGCCTCAGGTAATCGGTGCCCTCAGAAATAGCAATATTCATATCATATGAAAATAATCTGTTTCAAAAAGTAATAACTCAATATGTATGACAACATTATCAGCAATGGAGTATATGGAATCAAGTAGGATCTGTCTCACATCATTGTACTTAGGGCAAATAAATAAGAAATGTTGGTTATCCTCAATAGGGTGATTACTGTAACAGTTTGTACAAAAGTATTCTCTGATAAGAACTGATTTTAGGTTGCTAGCATTATTTCTGAGTTGACAATGACTTATATTAACTTTCCTTATCCCATAGTTGAAAGTTTTAAATATATCATCAGTCCTATAAAACTTGTCCAGTCCACTTTTAAATATCCCAAACTTGAGGATTTTTGTAAACTCAAAGGAAGACCATTCAAAAGTCTTATAGTGGGAGGAATGAAACTATCAAAATAAGAGCTAGTTCTAGCAAAGGCGAGTGAAAAGTGTAATTTTCATTCCTCAAAGTATAAGGGGTTTGTCTGGGAAGACATGGCTGGACTAACTGATATAAGTATGCAGGTGTCGTCCCATTTAATATTTTATAGAATAGAATAAGCTTATGTTTATTACGTCTATTCTCCAGAGTTTCTATATCTAATTCAATAAGTTTTTGTCTTGAGGAATTACATCGTAATCTTGTAATAATTCTAGCAGCTTCTATTTGAATATTTTGAAGAAGCTCGGACTCATGCTGCAGGGAGCAATTGCCACAAAAAACATCACCATACTCTAATATAGGTCTAATAAAAGCATAATAAATACCTATAAGTGAACTATCTAATAAATGTTTAATTTTACGATAAACTCATCATAGATACCAGGATTAATTTTGTATTTATGCCAGACGCGCGTTTCGTCAACAAAAGACTCATCAATGACGCTCGAATCCAAAAAGTTAAATAGGACAAATACAGTACGAAGTTGAAGAGCATTGAGGACCAAAATTCCTAAACGTTTTGCCAAATACAGCTAAGGTAATCTATTCCTGACGAAGCACAGATAAATGAGAGAATGTCTTTTATACATAATATCAATATGTGTGTTCCATATGAACCTGATGACTGAAATGTTATCCCAAGATGACATTGAATATTTATTTTCTCAACCTCTTCGCCATTTATCCCCACACACACACACACAAAAAATACAGGTGGATGCTCCTTTCCTTTCTAGTGAATATAATATTTTTAGTTTTCTTTGAGTTAAATTGAACAGCCCATAGTTTTGCCCAATTTGAGATAACATCCAAGTCATCAGTCAAAGAAGCAGCTGCTACAGCATGAGCATCATCTACTATAACAAAAAGAGGTGTCATCTGCAAAAGTCTAATATCATTAGCAATGTCATTTACTTTATCATTTATATAAATAATACAGGTGACCTCAGGTAATCTGTTGTGTATGAAGATTTGTTTGATAGAGGTGACCTCAGGTAATCTTTGTGTATGAAGACTGGTTTAATAAAGGTGACCTCAGGTAACCTGTAGTGTATGAACACTGGTTGAATGAAGGTGAAATCAGGTGATCTGTAGTGTATAAAGGTTGGTTTAATAAAGCCCTTATGCAATATGTTGTGAATATCAAATTGGTTTAATAAAGTCCAGGTAATCTGTAGTGTATTGAGATTTGTTTTATAAAGGTGACCTAAGGTAATCTGTCTATGAAGAGTGGTTTAATAAAGTTGACCTCGGGTAATCTGTGTATGCAGACTGGTTTAATAAAGGTGACCTCAGGTAATATGTTGTGTCTGAAGACTGGTTAAATAAAGGTGACCTCCTGTAATTTGTAGTGTATTGAGATTTGTTTTAAAAGGTGACCTCAGCTAGTCTGTTGTAAATGTAAACTGGTTTAGTAAAGGTGACCTCAGGTAATCTGTAGTGTATTGAGATTTGTTTAATAATGGTTACCTTCTTTTATGAAAAGAGAAACATTGCTGCAACCTTGCGGCAATCTTTTTAGTTCGCCAGAAGACCTGAAATTTGTTCACCAGTGTTCGCCGCTAGCAGCGACCTTTCGGCAAACATATGTAAAAAGTTGCCGCAAGGTTGCAGCAAACTCTTAACTTTCTTAAATTGGAAGGAACTTTGTAAACAAACTTAAATGCAGTCCTAAAGTTTGCTGGAACTTCGCCGCAAAATTTATAGCATACTGAGCATGCTCCTGTACTAATATCAAACTTCCTGCTTCTTTGAATTTGAAATAGAAGGAAGTTTTAATGTTGGTGTTTTCATGAAAAAGTAAATGGATGTTATATATGATAGATATCTGAGTTATATATGATTCAAGTAGTTCCTGGAACAGGCCATGCATCATTGATTATCTCTTTGTAAGTTAATTTAGACAGTGTTTGCATGTTAATTTGTTATAATTGTTACAAAAATTATGTCAAAGAACCCCAAAATTTGGCCGGAAGTTCACCACAAAATTTCCAGAAGTTCACCGCAAACTATATAAGGCTTTGGAAGTTTGCCGGAAGTTCACCACAAAATTACCAGAAGTTCGCCACAAACTATATAAGGCTATCAAAGTTCGCCAGAGGGGCACCACAAATAGTCGCCAGAAGTTCACCACAAACTATATAAGGCTATAGAACTTTGCGGCAAGTCTGCAGCAACCTTCATTTGCATGGCAAAAAGTCGCGGTGAAGTTGCCACAAACTATTTGCAGCAACCTTCATTTGCATGGTAAAAAGTCGCGGTGAAGTTGCCGTAAACTATTTGCAGCAACTTTACCGCAGTGTTTGCGGCATATCTGCCGCAACAGTTGGCCAGAAGGCTGATTTTTCAGTAAGGGTTGAGTAGTCTGCTATGTATGAAGACTGGTGTAATAAAGGTGACCTCAGGTAATCTGTGGCGTATTGAGATTTGTTTCATAAAGGTGACCTCAGCTTGTCTGTTGTGAATGTAGACTTATTAAATAAAGTTGACCTCAGGTAATCTGTGTATGCAGACTGGTTTAACAATGGTGACCTCAGGTAATCTGTTGTGTATGAAAACTGGTTTAATTAAGGTGACCTCAGGTAACCTGTAGTGTATGTAGACTGGTTGAATGAATGTGAAATCAGGCAACCTGTAGTTATGAACACTGGTTGAATGAAGGTGAAATCAGGTAATCTGTAGTGTATGAACACTGGTTGAATGAAGGTGAAATCAGGTAATCTGTAGTGTATGAGGACTGGTTTAATAAAGCCCTTATGTAATCTGTTGTGAATGAAAACTAGTTTAATAAATTCCTCAGGTAATCTGTCACATTTATTTAACCAGTCTTCATACAAACAGATTATCTGAGGTCACCTTTATCAAACAAATCTCCATCCACAACAGATTACCTGAGGTTACCTTCATTAAACCATTCTTCATACATAAGTTGCGTGAGGACTTTATTAAACCAGTTTTCATACACAACAGATTACCTGACGTAACCTTTATTAAAGCTGTCTGCATACACAGATTACCTGAGGTAACCTTTATTAAAGCAGTCTTCATAGACTTCAGATTACATGAGGTCACCTTTATTAAACCAGTCTGCATACACAGATTACCTGAGGTCACCATTATTAAACAAATCTCAAAACACTACAGATTACCTGAGGTAACCTTTATTAAACCAGTCTTCATACACAACAGACTACCTGAGGTCACCTTTATTAAACCAGTCTGCATACACAGATTACCTGAGGTCACCTTTATTAATCCGGTCTTTATAGACAGATTACCTGAGGTCACCTTTATTAAACAAATCCCAATACACTACAGATTACCTAAGGTCACCTTTATTAAACCAGTCTACATTCACAACAGACTAGCTGAGGTCACCATTATTAAACAAATCTCAAAACACTACAGATTATCTGAGGCAACCTTTATTAAACCAGTCTTCATACACGACAGATTACCTGAGGTCACCTTTGTCAAACCAGTCTGCAAACACAGATTACCTGAGGTCACCTTTATTAAATCAGTCTCTATATACAGATTACCTGAGGCCACCTTTATTAAACCAGTCTTCATACACAACAGATTACCTGAGGTTAACTTTATTAATCCAGTCTTTGTAGACAGATTACCTGAGGTCACCTTTATTAAACAAATCTTAATACACAGATTACCTGAGGTCACCTTTATTGAACCAGCCTCCATACACAACAGACTACCTGAGGTCACCATCATTAAACAAATCTCAAAACACTACAGATTACCTGAGACCACCTTTATTAAACCAGTTTTCATACACAACAGATTACCTGGGTTCACCATAATTAAACCAGTCTGCATACACAGATTACCTGAGGTCACCTTTATTAATCCTGTCTTTATAGACAGATTACCTGAGGTCATATTTATTAAACAAATCCCAATACACTACAGATTACCTAAGGTCATCTTTATTAAACCAGTCTACATTCACAACAGACTAGCTGAGGTCACCATTATTAAACAAATCTCAAAACACTACAGATTACCTGAGGCAACCTTTATTAAACTAGTTTTCATACACGACAGATTACCTGAGGTCACCTTTGTCAAACCAGTCTGCATACACAGATTACCTGAGGTCACCTTTATTAATTCAGTCTGCATATACAGATTACCTGAGGCCACCTTTATTAAACCAGTCTTCATACACAACAGATTACCTGAGGTTACCTTTATTAATCCAGTCTTTGTAGACAGATTACCTGAGGTCACCTTTATTAAACAAATCTTAATACACAGATTACCTGAGGTCACCTTTATTGAACCAGTTTTCATTCACAACAGACTACCTGAGGTCACCATCATTAAACAAATCTCAAAACACTACAGATTATCTGAGGCAACCTTTATTAAACCAGTCTTCATACACGACAGATTACCTGAGGTCACCTTTGTCAAACCAGTCTGCAAACACAGATTACCTGAGGTCACCTTTATTAAATCAGTCTCTATATACAGATTACCTGAGGCCACCTTTATTAAACCAGTCTTCATACACAACAGATTACCTAAGGTTAACTTTATTAATCCAGTCTTTGTAGACAGATTACCTGAGGTCACCTTTATTAAACAAATCTTAATACACAGATTACCTGAGGTCACCTTTATTGAACCAGTCTTCATACACAACAGACTACCTGAGGTCACCATCATTAAACAAATCTCAAAACACTACAGATTACCTGAGGCCACCTTTATTAAACCAGTCTTCATACACAACAGATTACCTGGGTTCACCTTAATTAAACCAGTCTGCATACACAGATTACCTGAGGTCGCCTTTATTAATCCGGTCTTTATAGACAGATTACCTGAGGTCACCTTTATTAAACAAATCCCAATACACTACAGATTACCTAAGGTCACCTTTATTAAACCAGTCTACATTCACAACAGACTAGCTGAGGTCACCATTATTAAACAAATCTCAAAACACTACAGATTACCTGAGGCAACCTTTATTAAACCAGTCTTAAGCTTCATACACGACAGATTACCTGGGGTCACCTTTGTCAAACCAGTCTGCATACACAGATTACCTGAGGTCACCTTTATTAAATCAGTCTGCATATACAGATTACCTGAGGCCACCTTTATTAAACCAGTCTTCATACACAACAGATTACCTGAGGTTACCTTTATTAATCCAGTCTTTGTAGACAGATTACCTGAGGTCACCTTTATTAAACAAATCTTAATACACAGATTACCTGAGGTCACCTTTATTGAACCAGTCTTCATACACAACAGACTACCTGAGGTCACCATCATTAAACAAATCTCAAAACACTACAGATTACCTAAGGCCACCTTTATTAAACCAGTCTTCATACACAACAGATTACCTGGGTTCACCTTAATTAAACCAGTCTGCATACACAGATTACCTGAGGTCGCCTTTATTAATCCGGTCTTTATAGACAGATTACCTGAGGTCACCTTTATTAAACAAATCCCAATACACTACAGATTACCTAAGGTCACCTTTATTAAACCAGTCTACATTCACAGCAGACTAGCTGAGGTCACCATTATTAAACAAATCTCAAAACACTATAGATTACCTGAGGCCACCTTTATTAAACCAGTCTTCATACACAACAGATTACCTGAGGTCACCTTTATTAATCCAGTCTTTATAGGCAGATTACCTGAGGTCACCTTTATTAAACAAATCTTAATACACAGATTACCTGAGGTCACCTTTATTGAACCAGTCGTCATACACAACAGATTACCTGAGGTTACCTTTATTAAACCAGTCTGCCTACACAGATTACCTGAGGTCACCTTTATGAATCCAGTCTTGATAGACAGATTACCTGAGGTCATCTTTAGTAAACAACTTTTAAAACACTACAGATTACCTAAGGTTACCTTTATTAAACCAGTCTACATTCACAACAGACTAGCTGAGGTCACCATTATTAAACAAATCTCAAAACACTACAGATTATCTGAGGCCACCTTTATTAAACGAGTCTTCATACACAACAGATTACCTGAGGGCACCTTTATTAAACCAGTCTGCATACACAGATTACCAGAGGGCATCTTTATTAATCCAGTCTTTATAGACAGATTACCTGAGGTCACCTTTATTAAACAAATATCAATACAATACAGATTACCTAAGGTCACCTTTATCAAACAGTGTTTAGGGGCCAGCTTAAGGACGCCTCCGGGTGCGGGAATTTCTCGCTGCATTGAAGACCTATTGGTGACCTTCTGTTGTTGTCTGTTCTGTGGTCGGGTTGTTGTCTCTTTGACACATTCCCATTTCCATTCTCAATTTTACATTCACAACAGACTAGCTGAGGTCACCTTTATTAAACAAATCTCAATACGCTACAGATTACTTGAGGTCACCTTTTTTAACCACTCTTCATACACACATATTACCTGAGGTCACCTTAATTAAACCAGTCTGCATACACAGATTACCTGCGGTCATCTTTATCAAACGAGTCTTCATAGACAGATTACCTGAGGTCACTTTTATAAAACAAATCTGAATACACTGTAGTGTATAAAGACTGGTTGAATGAAGGTGAAATCAGGTAATCTGTAGTGTAGGAAGACTGGTTTAATAAAGCCCTTATGTAATCTGTTGTAAAATATTACAGCATAATTATATACCCTAGCATTGAATCTATTTTCTTTTATTACAGGGGTACCTGAGGTCACACTCCTAAAACACGAATATAGCCCATTGAACTCAAATTAACTCAGTTCACCTTAAAAAATACATTACACAAACAATACAACGTCCATGAATCCTACATTTTAAAATGAAGAAATTAATTTATTACAGAATAATTATATACCCTAGCATTGTATCTATTATTCATTCATTACAGGGGTACCTAAGGTCACCCCCCCAAAAAAAAAAATTAATAAATATTATCATTTAACAAATATATGACATCAACTATGCAATGTTCATCATGTCAATGAAGTCCTACATTCAGAATGAAAAATTGGTTTATTGCAGCATAATTATAAATTATATACCATAACATAGTATTTACTATTCTTTAATTACGGGGTTACCTGAGGTCACCCCAAAACCCACAAAATGCAACCACTTCATCTCCAATAAACTCAGTTCACCTTAAAAAAAACATAACATAAACAATACAACGTCCATGAAGTTCTACATTTAGAATTAAGAGATTATTTAATTACAGCCTAATTACATTGTATCTATTTTGCTCTTTGGTATTAAGTCACATTACAATTTGGTATTAAGATTGATCCAAATAGGGAACTATATTTTCGTGCGAATTAATCGATGACCAATTCCACGGATACCTGAGGGCACCGGATACCTCAGGGCCTACATCAGCGGATCTTTCTTCCACCTGCAATTTAAAAGTTTAGACCCGCATCTGTGCATGGCAGGTCAGTCTGCAAAATGTCAACATAAAGTAATTTAGTCAATGGTCAATGAGGATATGATTGTTTATAAGCGAGTGAAATAGTGTTAACCTGCGTAAACCATTCATAGGAGGTTTGTCTATACAGTATACAGACTGCCTTCGTCATGTTGACGGCGAAACATGTAACGAATAACCCCATTTTAAGTAAACAATGTGGCTTTCTCTACAGACTATAGCTACATTCATACTCAATCGTGAATGAAATGAATATCGACGGTGCTCGGCAGTAGAAGGCTAAAATAATTTAAAACAAACTTACCTCAAAATATAAGCAACATTCTTCTATATTAACGTGTTTTTGTTGGACCGATGACAGTGACTTCTATCATAACAAGGTGCCCGATCAATTGTTCGTGACAAGCTCAAAATTGACGTCGACGAAACGTTCTAGCCAATCACGTGTCGAATAGTTAAGAAAATGATGTCATATCTAGATTGCGATGCAAACACCGAAAATCATTGCCAATTTTTAAACTGCATTAACCTGCCTGCGAATATACACGGTCTCCACGCGGTTGCTTTAAACCAATCATATGCCTAGAAATGAATAGGAGGTAGGATGATACTACATACATTTTGTTTACTGCATCAGTTGTTACGATTGGCTGTTTAGTAAGAAAGTAACGTGTGATTTCAATAATTTGATGATGTCAAAACCTTTCTGAACACTTTATCAAGTATGTTATTTGGTTTACTTGGGATAACTAATTTAAAACAGACAAATATTTTGGCTTTAGCTCATTTTTCATTTTCATTGGAATGTCTGGGAAAGGGCGCTATTTATTAAAAACATCGTTTATATCTTAAAGTGTTTTGATAATTGACTATTAACCTCTGTTCTAAAATTTTATCATATTCCTATACATAATTCTATTATTCAGAAGACATAATATGTAGTCGTACGACTATTTGACGACAGGAGAAAAGATTGAACAGATAATATGCTTTAGCCGTATGTTAGGTGGGTGCATTAAAATGAAATTTTATGGTTAATGTCACTCGTCTATTACCCTTCCGGAGCACCTGAGATCACTTCCGGTTGTTGGTGTGGTTCATGTTGCTCATTTTTATTTTCCTATGTCAGTTTGTTTTCGACTTATGAGTTTGAGTGTCCCTCTGGTATCTTTTGCCCTCTTTTATTGATTATAATGAAAGATAAGATTAGAAAAATCGTCAAGAACAAACAAAATATGTTGAGAGACAAATCAAACTTAAATCTTAAATATCTTGAACTTATCAATAATGTTATGGTAACAACAATGGACAATTCTACTAGTCATTGCATTACTTCATATTATTTTCTGATACAAGTCAGATGAGGTTATTCACACACCAAAACGTTATGCACAGGGCTCAATAATACATGTAATAAATAATGCTGAGCTACCTGTCAGTTAAGGCGAGCCATTGTTAACACAGACATAATATGTTTAAATCTTTTTCGAAGACACTGGATGTTGTTCCATGGCAATCATATTCTAAAATTCCATAAAGTTATCGTCATAATTCCCTATGAAAATAAGCAAAGGATACCAAGGGACAATCAAAACCATAAGTTGGGAAAAC
Source organism: Mytilus coruscus (assembly GCA_017311375.1). NCBI lineage: Eukaryota > Metazoa > Mollusca > Bivalvia > Mytilida > Mytilidae > Mytilus > Mytilus coruscus. Next base: position 5,227,053 of record CM029605.1, read on the forward strand.
AGACAAAAGCATTGCCAAAAAGAAAACTTGTTTGATTTCATGTGGACTAGAAGCGTAGGCAGATCTTGCTCTACTGGTGTCACCGTTGTGTTTTACACAGCCATATACAGTATTGGTGAAAAACATGTTACTAGATCGTCGCTTGATGAGCTTTATAACTTGACAAAGATAATGCACAGCTACCATGAGATATTTCTTTTCTCACTGATATATCTTTAATATCGTGCATCAAACAAGCATTTTTTTTTTATCGAACTGTGATATTGTGACCTTGTTGCATAAAGCAGTATGTCATTGTTGAAAGTCGGGGAAGACCAGACGAGGTTTTAGGAATTATTAAAAAATCCTTCAAATTTGAATGCATAAACAAAAAGAAAAAGAAAAAACACAAATTTGAATAAGGTAATCGGCTTTATATCATTATTCTTCTCTTTTTTCCAATTTCAAAAGTTAAAATATGTGATACATATTGATCATTATATGTTATGAACGTCATGTTCCATATCGACCTTGTATAATCCAGGCGAAGCCCTAAGTCCGATAAAGGAGTCTCAAGATGAGCTAAATGCTTGTATTGAAACAGATATAACAAAATTACCGAACTTCAAGGTCACTTCTAAGGGAGAAAGTCTATTAAAACTGACAAAATGAAACCTGTAAGGAGAAAATGCAATACCCTGCATTGTGTATTTTTGTTAGATGTATTTCTTCTTTGTATCGATCTGATGAGTTACGCCCTTTTAAACTAATTTTAATAGTGGCGTCTTCAAACTAGTTTTACCCGCCACATTCTGTATGTCCCACTTGGTTGTCGTTTTTGCTGTATATCATATTTGTTTTCGTTCATTATTTTATTCATAAATCAGACCGTTAGTTTTTTCGTTTGAATTGTTTTACATTTGTCATTTAAGGGCCTTTTATAGCTGACTATGCGGTATGTGTTTTGCTTATTGTTGAAGACCATACGGTGACCTATGATTGTTAACTTCTTGTCATTGGTCTCTGGTGGAGAGTTGTATCATTGGCAATTATACCACATTTTCGTTTGAGATATAATAATCTATAGTTTTCATATGGAAGAGCATGCTCTTTTAAGAGTTCATGCAATTCCCTAAGTTGTTTGCTACATTGATTTGTATCTGCTTAATCAATTTTTGAGACATGAGCATAGGTAAAATATTTCCTAAATTTTCATTAAGATAATTATGCACCTTGTGTTGACACATGCTACTTTAAATGACATTGGAATCGTAAGACACGTGATGCACAAATAGCAGGAAATGAATACCCTGTCCGTGCATCGGGTTATCTTTTAGAGCTCATTCGGTATTGATGGTTTACACTCCGATGTTTGTTTGCTTGTTTTTTGTTTTTGTTTTGTTATTTTAATTCATAATTGTCAAACTCGCGTTTGAACACTACATTAAAAAAATACCGTAGCTACTAACAATATCGAAGATATCATTTCTTTAATATTTATAACATATATTAATATCATTAGCATTTTTTGCATTCCTTCAATGGCTTTTCTTTCCATGTACATTTTACATCACTTGGATCAGACGAATCACACTGTTCCGGTATACAACATCCAATATCAGTATTTACTGGGGCTGAAATAAAATTTGAAATAAAGTTTAGTTTGATATAAGCCAAAAATTATTATTTATAAAAGAAGATGTAGTATGATTGCCAATGTGACAACTCTTCACAAGAGACCAAATGACATACAGTAAAAAATAGATCATTAATATAATGGAATATGTAGACAGTTTTCTAACAAGCAAAAACCCTAACTGTAAAAATATAAGGGCACGGGGACACATTCTACTGCATCCACAGATATTTGTTTCTTTTATATAATGTTAAATGCATGTCTTTAAACTTTTAAAATCCAGAAAACGACCTCAAGAATTTTTGTCATGATCATGTATACATAGATTATTCATACCTGACTAAAACTTCTGTTTAATCGAATGAAAGTTCGTTCTTTGCATTGTTGAAGTCAGATGCATGTAATCTAATGTCTTGTTGGTTGTTGTCTGCCATGCTGTAGCTGCTTTTATCAGAATATGACAGTTGTTTTCGCTCGTTCCGTTGGTTGATAAAGTCCAACTTTCAATCTGTTCAGACTTCCCTATTTTTTATAGACTTCTTTATTGTTTATCCCTATTTGAATTTACCTTACAGAATGGAGTTCCGTATTGTTGTAAATCTTTATTGTTTATCAAACCTAGCTGGTTTTATTCCCTCACAATATAGTTATTCATTAAAATCTCCTGTTTGATATGCCCTTCGGCATCCAAGAGAAACATACACTCCCGCACATAATGATATTTCTAGTTTTGTTCAGTCCAGTTTCACTCTTCCAAATTAAGTATAAAATTGAGATCGTAATTATATGGTAATGATTTTATATAGAGAGGGTTACGAAAAGAGGAGGATGACACCAAGGATTCATTACAGATGCATGAGTCGAAGACAGACTGACAACAAAACAGAAAAACGAAAAACGATAAGAAGACAATCAACAATATAGAAAACACATTGATTATGCAGACAAGAATTATCTATAATTTTCCGGAAAGTATCCATAATTCACCTATGAAGGAAGAAACGTGAGTGTAAGAACAAGGAAACCTTTTATTGACATATACTCTAAGATAATAGTTGTTCAACAAGGGTTGACGATTCTCACTACATGTACAAGACGATATCATAGAAATTGCTTTTACAAAATACTGCATAAATACTCACTTTTCACTCCAAATGCTTAAATGAAAAGATATAGCGAAAAGTAAATAGCCAGCAAAATAGGAGATAATCGCAGGTTCTTTCGTACATTTGTCAAACATCGTCCTGAGAATTTTCAAAACTAAGCTTTAACCGATGACTAAGTAAATTTAGCTGACGTTAACCGAAAGTTGATTAAAACAATTAGTTCAATTTTTGGTTATATACAGGTATATATCAGGAGTTATGAATCAAAGAAGAAGGTCCGATAAGGGCTTGTTTTGTCCTAATATTCGAAGTACATCTAACGAAAGATTTTGACATTTTTAAACACGTAAGTGTCTACTTCAGTCGATTCAATAAGTTTATGTAAAAATTATGACTGATTTTGTTATTAAATAAACTCAAATTCAAGCTTTAATATGAAAAGTCTATCAAATATGTCATAAAACGTCACTTTTCAGATGGTTTTGTCTAAAATGTAAATGGACGCATTCATGTTCAGTCTCAACCTTTCTATATGTTATGTATTAACATAAAATACAACATATATTTAAATATTAAGACTGAATACAAATGTGGCCACTTCTATTTTAGACAAAACTGTCTTAAATTAGCACAAATTCTAAAATGGTGAATTTCAGTAATATTGCATGAATTTATTATGCTAGTACCTGATGCATGTGCATTTTATTGTCAAAATTGTAAAATTTTATTGTATTCTACTTTCAATAAATACCTGAAAGTTTACATTTTATCAAATTTGTAAAATGCTATATTTTGAGGCCAAAAGTGGTCTTACCGGGCATACTCCTTTGCAAACGCCCAATTTTGCAATGCGACATGAAACGAATGCTACCTTTCATTTAGCTTTTGACTTGGATGCCATACTATTTGATGAAATCAATAACTTTAGATACACGCTTATATAAAGACTTTTCTAACAAACAGAATTACAAATGTTCCTAAATGTATAACAATGGTCCACTTTCTATGAATCGAATAGAAGGATCGAGTTTGTCTGCATATCGTTTAAAAATCATTAGAGAAACAGATTCCACCACCAAATCTTGTGCAATACGATATTTATCCACTCTCGACAGTTATTTAAAACGCTCAGCGAACCTCCCGTTTTAAATTTTAAAATTTAACTGTCTCGAGAGGATAAATATCGTATTACACTCGATACAGTGGTAGAATCTATATGTATACCTTTGGCCTCGTATTACACTCGATACAGTGGTAGAATCTATATGTATGCCTTTTGGCCTCGTATTACACTCGATACAGTGGTAGAATCTATATGTATGCCTTTTGGCCTCGTATTACACTCGATACAGTGGTAGAATCTATATGTATGCCTTTTGGCCTCGTATTACACTCGATACAGAGGTAGAATCTATATGTATGCCTTTTGGCCTCGCATTACACTCGATACAGTGGTAGAATCTATATGTATACCTTTTGGCCAGGGTACAGTCGCGATACAGTGGTAGAATCTATATGCATGCCTTTTGGCCAGGGTACAGTCGCGATACAGTGGTAGATTCTATATGTATACCTTTGGCCAGGGTACAGTCGCAATACAGTAGTAGAATCTATATGTATACCTTTTGGCCAGGGTACAGTCGCGATACAGTGGTAGAATCTATATGTATACCTTTTGGCCAGGGTACAGTCGCGATACAGTGGTAGAATCTATATGTATACCTTTTGGCCAGGGTACAGTCGCGATACAGTGGTAGAATCTATATGTATGCCTTTTGGCCAGGGTACAGTCGCGATACAGTGGTAGAATCTATATGTATACCTTTTGGCCAGGGTACAGTCGCGATACAGTGGTAGAATCTATATGTATGCCTTTTGGCCACGGTACAGTCGCGATACAGTGGTAGAATCTATATGTATGCCTTTTGGCCAGGGTACAGTCGCGATACAGTGGTAGAATCTATATGTATACCTTTTGGCCAGGGTACAGTCGCGATACAGTGGTAGAATCTATATGTATACCTTTTGGCCACGGTACAGTCATTCCTAATTAACTGTTGATATACAACAATAACATTTTACAAATTTCATTCACGATCCAAACATTTACTACTATCTCAATGTCATACGAGCTACCTGTGTAATTTTAGAATTCCTCTTTTCATGTTTCTCTTTCTTGATAAAACTTTATATATAGTGTATTATGTCTGGTGTCCCTATTCATTTCAAATACATATTAAGTATATTGTCAAGAATAAGGGATATTCTTGTTTTCATAGCTGCTGATTGAAATGGTGATAAAATATGCTATATTTGTACTTCCTCTGTTTTCGAGAGAAACACATGTGGTGAATATTTTACCGATCTTGTGTATGTGTATTATTATATTTTACTTTCAGTAATCTATTTATTATAGTGAATATAGATGTACAAAGACTAAGTTTGGAAATCTCCATGCAATTGGTTTTATGCTCTTGATATTATTTGTATTATCGTGCATGTGTGCTACCAAAACCTATTATAGATTATTATAGACACATTTTGTTGTACACAGAAAAACAAATTGGTTTAACAAACGTACCTCTGACTGTATGAACAGGGTTAGCAGGCGGGATATCACAATTAGCACAAAAGTCTGTAATATTTATGTCTCCTGTAAATACAAATAAAAATGTTAACCTGCACGAACGATTGATTCAAGTGCCAGCATCGCTAACAAACAGTTTTAAGAATTGCATGTCGGTAACTCTTCTAAGACAGCAATGATATTCCTATTGTAATGAAATACTCTTAAAATGTACAACAGCTGATATGTCAAGGAAAGGTCGATTGCTTTATGCAAGATTGATGCCAATGACTCCCAACGTCAACCATGAATTGAAGTTAAAGGCCATAAAATTAAATGCAGAGTTGCATGATAATTTGTATTGTGCAATCTTTGTTAAAACCTAAAACAAACAGCTGTATGAAAACACATTTACAATACTGTGTGTTTATAATTGCAACAGATCAGCTGTAAGAAATTATAATAAAGTAACATATCTAGGACCGAATTACTATTTTGATCCAAAGAAACAAATCAAAAATTTAGTGGTCTATTTACAACGTACCTGGTTTGCCTTTGAATATGAATACATTTGGTGTTATAGTGTCTACCCGCCAACAATGCCGTCGATTTTCTTCATCTCTACAAACATTGAACATAAACGTATTATTGAAACTAAAATATGCAAATGTGAAAACACAGCAGATTTAAAACATTAACGAAATAAAGTGTATTCTTTTGCTTTCCCAGAAAAGTGCGGTGTTTGCTATACAAATACCTTAAAATCACTGGGCAACTTGGAATATCTATTTCACAGATGACGCCGGATATGTTCTAATTTTCGTAACTACAATCCCACCTTGTTTTCTCCGAATGTGACTCACCGAATTAGACTTATCACCGGGTTTGTTCTTATATGTCTGATCATGATCTGCTTGTTCTTTCGGAGCACCTGAGATCAACCCCGGTTTTTGGTGGGGTTCGTGTTGCTCACTCTTTATTTTCCTATGTTGTGTTTTGTGTACTGTTGTTTGTCTTTCGGTGTTTTACTTTTTCCATGGCATTGTCAGTTTATATTCGAGTTTGAATATCTCTTTGGTATCTTTTGTCTCTCTTTTATAAATTGATCAGTTTTCTATATCAATGCTAAAGTCATCTGTATTGTATAAACATGTCGTGCATATATTTTGATAAGCATTTGTCATACATGTCACATCGGTGGCGCTCGAATCAAAACAGATGAGTGGCTAATATAAAAACACAGAAAAGCCGTTGTGTTTTGAATGATGACAACATTTTATAAACACCAAATTTGCAGAAAATGAGCTCATAAATGATATTTCCTGTGTACTCATGGTGATACCCTCGGAGACGAAGCGTCTTCAAGCAGTGGCATCGACCTGTTGTTTGAAAAAACTCATCACATAATCCAGATTTCTTAAATATAATACACCAGAGAAACAATTTGAATGGTAAATCAATTAACAAAAAAATCAACATAGATACCAGGATTAAAATTGTGTACGCCAGACTCGTGTTTCGTCTACAAAAGACTCATCAGTGACGCTCGAATTAGGTTGGTAAAAGGCCAAAACAAAAAGAAGTTGACTTCTTTTTAAATTAATAAGCACTACAAACCAATTATTTCAAAGAGCTTCTGACAAATCTGACTACGGTCTTTTACGCCTGAAGTGTTTCGGCTAATTTGAAAATTTAAATAACAGACAAATTACAGAAAATCAGCGGTGGCATCGATTTATTTCTTTTAAAGCTTCCCAAAAGATAAGTCTTATTACTTCTTTTCTTTCACATTTTGTCATGCTTTTACCTTTTATAGCTAATCATACGGTAAGGGTTTTGCTCATTGTAGAAGAATGAACAGTGATCTATAGTTGCTTACATTAGCTACATTTGAACTCTACATGAGAATAGCCAGTACCGTTCGAATAAAAAAGTTTGAAGGGTAATATAAATGAGTGCATTGAAAACAAAAAAAAAAAAAAAAAAGGGAATTGTGTCAGATACCGCTAGGGCCATCCTAACCTGGGATATAAATCGTACTGAATAATAATAATCCTAATTTGATATTTAAGAGAAAATACTGTAATTGGAGCCCACATATTATATGAAAATAAAATTAAAAAAATTACAGAAGAGTTATGAATGGTCCGTTTACTTCCCAGCACACTCTCATACTTCCGTCGACTGTTGCTTCAGATCCACTAAATTTCCATATCCGGCTTATTTCCTGGTTGTCCGGAGTAACCCACGTGTCCAAAAAAATCTTACCTTGCCATTTGCAGGGCCACTTGCAAATAGAAACACCTGATTGACAAATGAAAAATGGTATGAAAAATAGATCATTTATGAATAAAACAATAAGTTGCATAAAACCAAATAAATCATGTGAATGTTTATCAATTATTTTTAATATGATTACAATATGTTGTGTAAATATTTAACAGCAATCCAACAACAGAAAACTAATCGACCTTCAAAAGTGATGTTCATTTCAATTATATGTATTCATATTCCCAATTAAAAACCCCAGCGTGATAATTACTTCTGTTTGTATTTACATTATTTTGTCTGTATACAGTGTACTCCTCACATGTTTAGTATAGACGGAATAGCGATTGACCATAATTCATAACCGAATTAGTCAATGCAATTTTCAATAAATTTGGGGTGTAGATATGGATAATTATCCTATTCCACACTGAATTACTATAAATATAAGCAAAACAATTAATTGGATTATAATTTACAGTGTTAGGCCACGCTTTATTTATTTTAGCCGTTTGATTAAACCCTTTTCACCGATGAGTTTATAATTTGAAATTAAAATTGTGCATGTTGAATTTTACCCTACCATGTCCGGTCTGTGTTTATGTTTGATGTTTTCTGCTTTGTATCGATCTGGTGAGTTCAGCTTTTTCAACTGATTTTAAATGATATAGTTTGTTCTTTTATTGTGCTGTAACACCACTGTCCCAGGTTAGGGAGAGGGTTGAGCGCTCGAAAACATGTTTAACACCGCCACATTCTTTATGTGTCTGTCCCAAGTCAGGAGCCTGTAGTTCAATGGTTGTCGTTGGTTCATGTCAGTCATATTTGTTTTCGTAAATTGTTTTGTTATAAATTAGGCCGTTAATTTTCTCAATTGAATTGTTTCATATTTTTCATGTCGGGGCCTTTTATAGCCGACTATACGGTATGGGTTGTTTTCATTGTTGAAGGCCGTACGGTTGCATATACTTGCTTACATCCACTTTATTTGAACTTTGGTGGATAGTTTTCTCATTGGCAATCATACCTCATCTCCTTATTTTTATATTTAACAAAATTAAAGGAAAAAAATTACGATATAATCCTCTACTGTAAATAAGAAACTAATGTCCAGCGATATAGTATAACCAATCAAGCTATACGTGGATAATAATGACAAATGATAACATTATATATATAGGTTTCAGTTGGATCCATAATTTTGATTGGCTCACAAACGAGAGGCACAACTATATATTATTTTATTTCCATATTAAATACAACAGCAATGACGGCACGTGCTATCTGTGACAATATTAAAATTTGAAGCGTTGATAGTACACACATATTTATTATGAAGGACATTCGCCCTTCATACAAAATGTGCTTCGGTCAACGCTTTTCAACCCTATAAAATAATAAAAGAAGCATTCAATTCTAAGAGCGACAGTGGATGAGCAACATTTTAGATAACATTTTAAAATATTTTCCAAATGAAAGATTTACAGTGTTGTCAGTTTATTTTCGATTTATGAGTTTGAATGTCCCTCTGGTATCTTTCGCCTCTTTTTACAGAATATGAATAGAAATTGTTGTTCTTTAAACAAGGTTCTATTTAACGTTATCACGTCTTTAAGATCAGAGAACAAAAAACATGTTGTCTCCTTGACTTTCAGTGATTTCAAACTTGCACAACCGCCTTTTCGTTATTATGTGATCCACTTATAATATCAAACGCATTACTGTGAAACCACATTTATTGAAATATCAAATGTTTCTAAGTATCACAGCCAATTGTACCAACAGTATATACTTTGTATTGAATGAAATTCTGTTTGCACAATAATACATTTGATAAATTGACTTTTATTGATAAATATATGTTTGTATATTGATGAACTTTATTGTCAAAATGTTTCATGAATTACATTTCAATTGCATTGCGTGGTACTATAGATAGGAAGCAACAGTAGCATACCCATGTTAAAAACTCGTAAATCTATTATTAATATACAAATCAAGATAAAATAAAACCCAGAGAGTCGGAAGAACTCAACATGAAACAAAACCAGGTGTATCATAAAAAAAAAAAACAAATGAGTTTTTTCTATGTAGGAATCACCCATGTGAATCCAACTCAGTCATAGGACACAATCGGAAAATTTGGACACCATACGACTGTTCGGGTATGTTAACACCTAAGACAAATTTGCAGTCAGGGTATTCCTTAAACAAGTAACTTTCAAAATCACATATACAAGATATAATGAAAAGGAAGATATTTTGAATATTACTTAATATATAAGTAATTTTGTAAAAATTTTTTATAGGCGTCCATTCTTACAGATTTTACTAAGTTTAACAAATTTTCACAGACATCTGGCTATGTTAAGACAAGGAAACTTTATTTGTCGTGAGTTGGGACAGATGCATGTCGTATCGGGCAACCTGTTCCTGATAATGACCGTAAAATTTGTGTGGTGTCTAGTCAAATCTGGTCCAGAATAGTTTAGGAGCGCACCCGTTAATGAAGTCCATATAATATGAAAATGCATGTACGCAACGTATGAAAGATTTATATCATTATTTAGGTCGATGTGCATCTTTATCAGCTAAGTGTTGTTTATACATTTTGCATGTGGTGATGACCTTTAGATACAACCAATGTCAGTAGCTGATGTGGTGTCGATTTCAGTTGTTCTTCCAATTAACTCTGTTGAACATATTTGTGTGTTAGAATAATACCACTGTTACGGAAGTCCGTATAGTGTGAACATGAACGTTAACCAATTTTAATCTGAACAGATTTTGAAAGACTGAACAATAGCTTATAAAGCAATTTTGTAGTCTTACAGTCAATTTTCAGACTACTGCGTAAATTCAGCAGTACTGTTCAGACAATTCACTTGCATTTAGGTCAGATCTGTTCAGTCTATGTTCATTATTTGTTTTTATCTATTCACATCAACAACATGCTGAATTGTCTGAAAAGCTACTGAACAGTACTGAATTGACTGCTAGAGAATTGTCTGATGAGTACTGCATTTAACGTTGGATAATTCTGAAAATTGAATAAACGACAGAGCATGATTCAAAATCTATTGTTCGGACATTCCAGATCATGTTAAGATCAAAATTACCCTGAAAGACAAGTGCATGATTCTTACCTGTGAATAACTATAAATTATGAATACTCTGAAAATAACTTAAAAGAAACGAGTGAAATATTTCAACAATATGGTATTTACTGCCGTAAAAGAACCCCAAATGTATTAACACTTTATCAAGAAGATAAACGTTTAAGTTCTTTACTTCATATAACATTTGAATGCAACGTTCCACTCTGGTAATATTTTAACTACTTAAACAAAAGTATGTAGAAAATATCGTTCATTTACTTGTTATATGTAGCCATATTTGTCAATCGTTTAACGTGATATTGTCTTTCTTTCAATTTAGTAATGCAAATTAGATAAAGCGCAGGCCTGTATATCTATATTCTCCGACTAGCACCTACATTTATATTGTTTATCAGATATTATTATAACAACAAAAACAACGACAAATGCTTTTCAAACATTTTTCTTTTTAATATTACCTAATAGCATCTAATTTGAACTCTGGTGGATGGTTGTCTCATTGACATTCATACTACATTTCCTAATTGTTAATATATACTGTAAATATTTCGATGTTTTATTTATGCAGACATGCGACAGTTTCAGATTCGCACTAAAATAGCTTGCACTCATTATTTCAGATGTGATTTTCCTTCACAAAATTTTTCCAATCGCATTAATTAGATTTCGAATTCTTACCAGTTATCAGTGATTCCCAATAATAAATGCACGCATTAATTTCTTAATTTACAGTATTTTATTTTCTCACCTTCACGAAAGTTTACAAAAACAACTAACAATATCAAATGCGAAAAGTTCCTCCTCATAGTTAACATGTAATGTTGTAAAAACGTCTGAAATGAACTTAACACACCTTTGTCAACAGCTTACATTTTCTATCCTTTTTTTACACAATTTGTAAATCACATGTTTCATTTGACTTTTCCTATATCAATATATTAACAGTAAAACGTTGCCTTGAACATATCTATCATTTAACTAGAAATTAACATGTTTGTACGAATTTCATTATTATCATAATTCAAACTTCTTCATGCTATGTCAAGTTCAGTTAATCAATGCACGTAGTAAAATGCAAACAGCTGACAACTGTCATAAAAAAATACAAGTGAAGTTTGACTTTATTTTTATGATATACACATTTTGTGTCTTTGATTCTGCGTTTATTGTTGGCTAACGGTAACATTAAGAATACTGTTTACGACCCAGGTCAGGTGTCGTCATCGCGATCTGCGTTTAACCAATGTCGTTTTCCTTTGAAAATAACACCATCGTTTTTCAATGAAGCAACCCAGTTATAACATTTTTTTTTTTTGCACCACATGTCCGAAGATCTAGACATCAATTGGTGTGGCCTAATAAGTGTAATTAATTTGTCGGTAATTTAAAAAATATATATATATATTCGTTAAAAGTAAATATACCAAAAGCGTACCAAACCTCCTTCTATTTCGATAGCTTGAACAACTTACTTTTGTATTTCTGACAATGTACGGTATATGTTACATGAATCCTGCTGGTAATAAGATATTTTGTGTCTAAATAACCCTTGTTTTTATCATATGGCTGCCTAAATTTCCTCTTTCAGGTGGTATGGTGCATTTTGTCTGTGGAGGATATTTCAAAAGAGTGAAATACTCTCTGCACTTCATTTTACGATGTTCAAGGTAAAGCGACACAACGAAAAAATATATTTCCATGCAATATAATGTAAAATCCTTAAAGATAACAGGCGCATTGATGTGTACGCTAAATGAACATTTCGTCTTTGCAAGGCTTATTCACAAATCTCATCAGTGACATTCGAATCAAAACAGACGAAAGACCAAACCAACTGGAAATTTTATTATTGTGAAAAATGCAACGGGATATGTTTTGAAAAATAAAACTCCCGTTCTAAAAATTAATATCGACCTGTAAGAACTAGGACGCTATTTCATAATGAAATATTGTCCTGAACAGTTTTCTTTGAAATAGCGTCCGCGAACAATATTTTATATGAAATTTTGTGCGACAGACAATATTTCATTGGGGACACTATCTTATGTTACAATTGCATGCAAAATAGTATCAATACAAGCATTTTCGACTTGATTTAATTACTCTACCTAGTGTACACGTATATTCTAGAAAATAAGTTGTCTTTTGATAGTAGAAGATTTAGTATCGTAATTCGGATTTCAATCGTAGTTATATATCAATTTAATACATCCGGTACATCCGAGTAATTATTTGCAGAGTGGATGGTCTATTCTCTTTTGGCGTTCGAATTATTTAAAATTAGAACTTTTGCAAACCGCAAATCTTTTTTTTCAACGTTTTACAAAAACTGGTAAGAAATGTATTGTTTTAAAGTTGAAAAGCGTTGATGCGAGTTTGTTTAAGATATGACTTCTGATATTTTGAAGTAACAATGAGAAAAATAACCATATTTGTCTTATTTCTCAAAAGACCATACTCTGGACCTTTGGTTCACATTGTATTTAAAGTTTAAGAAGAACACTGTGTACTCAACAGAGTGAGAACTAACGACAGGAACAGATTATTTTGGTTTTATAATGAAATCATATAGTAAACAATATATCAGATTATCCTTTATTTCTTACAACAAAATGTAGGAATGAAAATACAATGATTTTGAAGCGCGGTGTTTTGTCCCGGTGAAAGTACCTCTTTGTTTAATTTTAATCCATGGAGACACCTGTTGATCGTAATACTTTCTCTATCTCAGTCTATATCATCAGCTTAACCTAGCATGGTTGTTCACATCAAGCTGAGACACTTGCATACATCTCACTAGTAGCAATATTTCAGTCTGAAACGGTCATTTCAGTCTGATCAAGTCCTAATCGACTGAATTTACAGCAGGAGAATCTGGTTCGATTGTCGATCGGCAAGTGAAATTCATTTTCCAGTTATGTGTCCTTTTTATCATAAAACAATACAAAATCTGTACTATCTAATCATGTATTTTAGGCCAAGTCTATATATCATTTTTCTCGTCATGTAATTATCTATTTATGACATAGTCTTTATATCTCTTTTCCTTCACGTTATCACGTATATATAGCCAATTCCATCTATCTCTTTTCTCATTACGTCATCATATATTTATAAACAAGTCCATCTATCTCTTTTCTCTTCACGTTATCACGTATTTATAGCCAAGTCTATATATCCCTTTTCTCATCACGTTATCATGTATTTATGGCCAAGTCTATATATCTCTTCTCTTCACGTAAACATGTATTGATAGCCAAGTCTGTATGTCACTATTCTCTTCACGTAATCACATATTGAGGGCCATGTCTATATATCTCTTTTCTCATCACGTTATCATGTATTTATGGCCAAGTCTATATATCTCTTTCCTCATCACGTAATCATGTATTTATGGCCATGTCTATATATCTCTTTTCTCATCACGTTATCACGTATTTATGGCCAAGTCTGTATATCTCTTTTCTCATCACGTTATCATGTATTTATGGCCAAGTCTATATATCTCTTTTCTTTTAACGTAATCATCTAATGAAGGTCAAGTCTATAAATTTCTTTTCTCATCACGTAATCATGTGTTTATAGCTAAGTCTATATATCTCTTTTCTCTTCACAATATCATGTATCCAAAGCCAAATTTATGTATCCCTTTCCTCATCACGTTATCATGTATTTAAGGCCAAGTCTATATATCTCTTTTCTCATCACGTAATCATGTATTTATGGCAAAGTCTATATATCTCTTTTCTCATCACGTTATCATGTATTCAAGGCCAAGTCTATATATCTCTTTTCTCATCACGTTATCATGTATTTCAGACCAAGTCTTTATATCTCTTTTCTCATTACGTTATGATGTATTTAAGGCTAAGTTTATATATCCTTTTTTCTTCATGTAATCATGTATTCAAGGCCAAGTCCATCTATCTCGTTTCTCATCACGTCAGCTCTATAAGATAACTCTTCGAGTTCAAATAGGTCTATTTTAAAAATCACAGCATCAATAATTGTATAGCGAACTAATATTGTTATTGTATTCAAAAACTTCTGTTCCTCATCTTAAGGTTCATTAGTGCTATTGACCTATAACGTCAAATCGTGAAATATCGTCAAGAGATGCAAATACAAATTTAAAGGAAACCTGAGCATATAATATAATCTTTTGAACTTTGTATATTTAGCCTTTTACAGTATGCTTTTAGGTTTGCTGAAATGTTGTAGAATTATTGCACTCAGTATGGATGCCCTTCATACATGAAAATTTTGTCATTGATCTTTTGGTGTTTAAACTACAGTGCATACATAAGTTGTTACAAGACATAAGTGAATGACATTTATGACATTGTTATAATTGTTATTATGCAAATAAGAAATAGTAAAATTTACAAGTCTACGATGTGAATACATGATACATCTTAAGAATACTTTGGAGTTCATTAAATAAATAATCATATTCAAAATAAATTAAATAAATTCCATAAATCCCCATCTGTCGACAAATGACTCGTGTTTGTCATTAGAAAATATAATTATTCTAAAATTTCCAGACGTCTTTTCAAAAATTTAAGGAAAGCTTGCACAGATATTAACAATCTGTCTAATAGTGTGATCTTTACATAATTAATGTAATACTTTGTCTGTAGAATACAATAATTTAAAACAAGTTATCAGAATTCAAAACACCAAAATGACAATGTCTTTATTCAAAAATATTCTTACTCCAAAACAAAATACCACCAATTAGAAAAAAATATGCTCTATAGTTTCTATCTCTTTACAATTGGCACATTCATTAGTTTCAGAAAGTTTATATTTTCAAAAAGATAATTATAAGAGACTATTCTGTGTGACATTTTGTATTGGAAAGCTTGTAGTTCGCTTTCTATAGTACATTTAAAAGTCAGTGAATCAATATTTTTCCATTTTTCATCTCTAATTTTTGTATTAAAACTTTCTTCCCACCTTTGTCGTGAAATAGGAGAAACATTTCCTTATCGAAAAAAAAATGAATAAACATCTTTACCAAATAATTTACTGACAGGCATTTTTTATTCTCATGCTCAAAAACGAATCCAAATCAGTTGCTGTTAGGTGACATGTGTTGCTGTAATAACAAATCTTTCCAGTCACGTAGTATAGCAAGTTTAATGGAAGGAATGTCTACAAAAGTAACATTCAGGTTATATTTTTGGTTAATAGCGTCATGAGACAAAAATTCGCCATTGTCATCTACAATATCATTGATGAACCTTATGCCTTTCATGTACCAAGATCTGTAAAAATACTCGTTCTGTCAACTTTGATAAAAGGATTGAACCAAATAAATTCTTTTCTCACATGAAATGCATCTAACGGATTGAAAATCCCTTGAAACGTTTCCAAGCAGATAACACTTCTTTATAAAAAAGAGGTGCTTTTAAATTTAAAAACTCAAATTCACATCTGCTCATAAATAAATCCTGTAAATCAAAAAGAGGGAAGAATGCTTTGGAAACATGTTTCCATTTGGAGTCATGTTCTGACAGAAATCTTTTTACCCACATAATACGAAAGGATAACAGCTGTAATTCAAAGTTTGGGGCTTTTACTAGTCCCCCCTCGCTAGGAGACTTTTGAATAACTTCAGATTTAACTTTCGGAGTACCACCATTCCATAGAAAACTGTTAATATCACGTTGTATTTTAATTACATAAGATTTTGGTACATGAGTAAATGAAATGACATAAATAAGCTTCGATATTGCAAGTGATTTAAGAATTACAATTTTACCGATCAAGGAAAGGTTTCTGATCTTCCAAATTTTAATTATTCATTCCATTTTGTCGAGCCTTCGACTTTTTCGAAAAAGCGAGACATAGCGATCCTACATTCCGTCGGCGTCGGCGTCGTCGTCGTCGTCGTCGTCGGCGGCGTCCACAAATATTCACTCTGTGGTTAAAGTTTTGAAATTTTAATAACTTTCTTAACCTATACTGGATTTCTACCAAACTTGGACAGAAGCTTGTTTATGATCATAAGATAGTATCCAGAATTAAATTTTGTAAAAAAAATCCTGTTTTACCGTATTTTACTTTTAAATGGACTTAGTTTTTCTGCCAGGAAACATTACATTCACTCTGTGGTTAAAGCTTTTAAAATTTTAATAACTTTCTTGAACTAACCTGGATTTCTACCAAACTTAGACAGAAGCTTGTTTATGATCATAAGATAGTATCCAGAATTAAATTTTGTAAAAAAAAATCCTATTTTTCCGTATTTTACTTTTAAATGGACTTAGTTTTTCTGCCAGGAAACATTACATTCACTCTGTGGTTAAAGTTTTAAAATTTTAATAACTTTCTTAAACTCTCCTGGATTTCTACCAAACTTGGACAGAAGCTTGTTTATGATAATAAGATAGTATCAAGAAGTAAATTTGTAAAAACAAAATTCCATTTTTCCGTATTTAACTTATAAATGGACTTAGTTTTTCTGCCAGTTAACATTACATTCACTCTGTGGTTAAAGTTTTAAAATTATAATAACTTTCTTAAACTATCCTGGATTTGTACCAAACTTGGTCAGAAGCTTGTTTATGATCAAAAGCTAGTATCTAGAAGGAAATTTTGTTAAAATTTTGTACCTGTTTATCCGTATTTTACTTATAAATGGACTTAGTTTTTCTTCCAGTTAACATTACATACAGTCTGCAGTTAAAGATTTAAAACATTTATTAGATTAATAAACTATCCTGGATTTTTACCAAACTTGGACAGAAGCTTCTTACAATCAAAGATTGTATCGAAAGGAATATTGTTATTATTTTTTTCCTCATTTTGTTGAGCCTGCGATTAACAGCAAAAGTAGGCGAGACACTGGGTTCCGCGGAACCCTTACGAATTTTCTATGCATTTATCTAAATTTGAACTAACCATTTCTTCAAAAGCATTAAATATAAAACCTAAGGTTTTTAAACCATCTGTACATTTAATAGGAAGGAACATTCTTTGTTGAATTGATTTCTTCCAATCCATGTTGCTTCGGTTTTAGAAAAAATAACTTTTAACCCTGAACACTTCTCAAAATCGTTAAAGGAATCCAATAAAATTTGCGCAGAAAATACATCTTTCAGAAAACAAGTGGTGACATCAGCCAACTGTGAAATTTTTATCTCAGTGTCCCCAATTTTATTCCAGATATCTGATTTTTCTTACGAATACATATTGCCAGCAGTTCCACGGTCAAAATAAATAAAAAGAAGACAAAGTACACCATTGTCGAACACCTCTCTCAATTTTGAATGGAATAGAACTAAATCCATTATTAACAACAAGACTAGATATATTTAAATGATATCACTATGATACAAAAAGGTAAATAATGGCAATCATAAAATCGTCAAGATATGCGGTGAATGACAAAATAATCACGTAATTATAAACAAAATCCACAAACTTAAAAAAAGAAAAAAATGGTTATCACAATATATCAACTCACTATAGAAAAAGGGGCCTAGCTAACGAATTCGGTATCTACCTATTGATTATGATGATATTCATCAAATGTTATTTGCTATGCTTAAATGCGTGATCTTTTGTTATACACTAAACTGAAATTATGTCTATGTATTCGATTAACTTCAAAAATTTTTCGATCGTAAACATTTTTTTTGCAAAAAAAAAAAAATAAATTTTTATTTTGAATTTTGAAATGTTTAATTTACTAACCTGACTGTGTTGTTGTAAGTATATACATCTATAAATAGTAAAAGCTAGACAATTTATTCCAGAAATGTATTTCTTTATATCAAAACTTGTTTTCAGAATTATTTTGTGAGTTAAAACTTTAGAAATTGCCTTAGTTTACACGTTTAAATCGAAACGTTCTTTCATTTTCGTGTTTTAAGGTCCTCGATGATCGCGTCGTAATATTCTCAACAAGAGTGCAGTCGATCGTATGTAAAAAAAAAGGTAAGACGTTAATATGAAAATGAGGAGACGTGATATGGTTCCTAATGAGACAAGTATCCACCGGAGTTCAAAGGACGTCAGTTAAGGCAATGCAACTACAGGTCACAGTATGACCTCCAACAATGTATAAACCAATACCATGTAGTTATATTGAAAAGGCATCGAAATGACTAATTTGAAACAATTCAACCAAACAAAAATTGCCTGATTTATCACTTAACAATAAACGTAAAACAAATATGTCAAGCAGCTACCAACCACACCCACTTATTTCTAGGCTCCCGACTTGAACCAAAATAAAAAAAGAAGGTGTGGCATGGTTGCCAAAGAGACAAATCTCCACCAGAAACAAAATGCCGTAGAAGTTATAACTATAGGTCAGCGTACGGCCTTCAACAATAAGCAAGTCCTAAACCGCATAGAAAACTACAAAAGTTGTTCAACAATTCAAACGGAAAACTAATTTTCAACTTCGTACTTTGTTTGGCCTTTTAACTTTTTGATTCGAACATCACTGACGGGTATTTTGTAGACGAAACGCACGTCTGGCGTACAAAATGTCAATCCTGGTATCTATGATGAGTTTATTTATTGCCGTTGGGAAGCAGATCAATACTCATTTATGCTATGTACAGTCTTTTGACCTGTTATTTGCATCATGATTGTAATAGCAACACCTCCGTGCCAAAGTGTATTTATAATTGTTCTCTTTACCGAGTTGTTACTTTTCTACCTTAAATACCGGCATTCTTGCACATAATAATCATCAAATTACCAATTTTATTTTTCCTCATATTTTGAGTACCAAACTTGGGTATCATTTTTTGATTTGGATTGATTGACAGATCATTTAAATCTGCTGGTCGTCTGTTCACATATTCTTTGAATACTCTTACTAGACATCTGATTTACAACAAATACAGATGATACGGATATTTTGGATTAACCTACTGTAATGAAATAATATATTTACAAATGTAGTATGAGTAAAAACCCGAGTAGATCAAAATCTAATATGGCATCTACAAAATAATGTTCTTGATTGAAAAAAATCTAAAATTAAAACAATACAATTGAATTACCTCAATTATATAAATTATTAATTCTGTACATTATCACAGCAGCAAAGATAATTCAAATTTATTAATATAAAATGGATAACTGATCGACACTGTTATATAATAGACGTTACTGAATGCAATCAGAAAAAAAGAAATATAGAAAAATTTCTAGATACATGCTTAGATTTTTCGGAAATAATAATGGAATTACATATACGTTTTGCCTAACACTATTTATTTTTAGTTGGAATTTTTAGATTCATTGACATAGTGTTTTAAATTTTTCTCTGTTGCAGGTTAGAAAGCAAAAGGATAGACAATTATGTTGAGCAGACCAGACTAAGTTATATGTAAAGAGTTGGAAAAATAATATATCATATTTTTCAAAACAACCACAATACATCTGTAATAGAAAAACAAAGGATATGGGGTATCCATCCATGACACAAAATCAGTAAATGCACAACAACAAAAAAATACAAAAAGCAAAGGAACAGCGCTTTTATTGCTGTTCTTCATCTCAAGGTCACAGTGAAACCTCAGCATAGAGCAAAAACTCTCATCTCACTGCAAGTTTAAGACGGCCCCTAGCAGCAGAATTCTTTGCAAAAATAATTTGGATAGACTTTGTAAGATGTAACACCACCCAATCGCGCACGGTCGAAAAAGAACAAACTGGAAATTAGTACATATTTATATTTAAAACAAAATAGGTGTAAATCTTAAACTATGTAGCATATATTTTAGTAATTAAGGTATCAGATGAAAGAAGAAGGACTGCTGATCCTAGCTCCTTATGTGATATATATATATATATATATATATATATATATATTTTCTTTCCAATTTTATTTTCATAAAGACTGATACTGTACTAAAAGAGAATCTAGAGAAACCAAATGGACATTCAAACTCACAAGTCGAGAACAAACCGACAATGCCGTGGCAAACAACTAAAAACGACGAAAAACAAACAACAGTAAACAGTAACTTTTTGGAGTGTAACTTGTAAATCTTTGATAGAAAAAACTCGACAAATATCGTTCCATGCTATTTTCCTACAAATATTTATATCAATTTGCAACCTTTTTCATTTTGATCAAAATGGACTAAATATGTTGGGCCAAATGGAGCTATTATCAACCCTTCTCGTTTGAAATCCGAAACAGTTTTCTCCCAATTACTGTTTGTATAGGTTGTTGGAGAAAAAATATCAAATCATCGCAAAGAGATATTTTTGATCTGCTACTAGTATATTCAAGTCTTTCTTTCATTTTTTTAATCTGTTTACTAATAAACTACTTTAATGATTAATTAAAAATCATAAGATCTAAACATTACATTTTTTTTTGTTTTGTTTTTGTTTGTTTTTTCTGAAAAAGGATATAGGGATCAATGTCATGATTTCTTCATAAACCGATGGGAAATGTCAAGTATAGTGAAACTAGTACCGTATAATATTATCCTTAACTTGGTCGATGTCTCTTCTCTACTGATGGACTGTTGGTACCCTAGAACATTACCAGCTGACAGTGTCACGATTTAATTAATTAATAAAAAGTAAATAACACTTTAAAAATAAGTTGCGGTGGTAGGGCGTTTTCTGTTCGGGAACCCTCAAAACCAAACATGTGAAGTTCAAAGATGTTTACATGTAAGACATGAAAAACGTGAGAAGTTATATGACATGATTGATTGATTGTCGGTTGCTTATATATAGCAAAACAGAAAAAGGACATCAAAAGGAATAATCAAATCTATATAAGGTCAACTTTGTTTCTCCAAGATCTATTAATAATTCAAAATAATTCTTAAATTTAAGAACGGAGAAAGTTAAACAAAATGTATTTGGAATTTTCTTTGAATAATATTTCAATAAGAGTCCTGATAGATCGGCATCTTGTCTTTTGTGTCTTCTTGTTTTGTTATGCGTACTTTGTGCCCATCTTATGACTAAAACCTTTTCGTTTTTTTCTTACTGGTTTATGTCACTACGCTGAACAAGATAATACGAATATTGATCGCTCGATCAGATGATTAACTTACGCCGCATTCTTAATGGGCCGATCCTACGTCTGGGTAATTTCAGTCTGTGGTTGCTGCCAGCCGTATTTGTTTTTGTTTTTTGGGGGCATAAATCAGACATTTATTTCTTCTCTTCTGAATTGTTTTGAATAATGTCATACCGGGACCTTTATAGTTTACTATCTGGTGTGGTTTTGATCATAGCTGCAGGACGTAAGGTAACCTATTATTGTTCTCAGTTCTCATTCTCGTCCTGTTGTCTAGTGGATAGTTATGTCTTTGTAATTAAACCACATTTGATTTTTGTTTTAGTTTATTAGTACCTCTTTTATACTTTTACAGTAAATCAAACATAATAAGTTATGTCGCCTCAATCTTTTGGAGATTAAAATTATCTGTAGTGGCATAATGCATTAGCTTAAAACTAACAATTCGAGAATTTGGGAATCATTAAGGACTTGGAGGTTAACAGATTTTGATTTGGTCCTTAAAATCTAACAAATCTTTACTGCTGATTAGTTAGGTTGAATAGTTTGATTCTATAGAAGGTTATCTTGTTTTTAATATTACGAGAAAATAAATTGGTTTTATTTATGGGTCATTTGAATCCTTGCATGTGCAGTGCGATATTCCGATAATAATTATTCAATGTAGTCCAGCTGATTCGTGCATATGTTTAAAAGAATTGTGGGTTTGATGATAAAAGCATGAAACTTTGCACAATTGTATATACATGTGTGGTAGTCAATTCAAGCTATGGACCCACTCTGAAAAATCCAATATGGCGGCCATTTTCAAGACGCTGCCAATCAGTCTAAGTTTTACAACAATGTAAATATTTAAGCTAACAATAGTCAAACCAAAGCTTTTAAAAACAAATAAAATGTAATCCAACGTTTTTAGTAAATCATGACGTTACATTAGACTTCATTTTTTTCCAAAATGGGGAAAAATTTCAAAATGGACACCAAAAAGTGAAAATGAACAAAACTGAGTCAAGTTTGATATTTTGTGAATTCTAAGTGTTAGAAAAGAGATATTTATAAATCCACTTTTATATGATATATGCCTAATTACTGGATATGATTCATCGATCTATTTAAACAAGAGCACCTAGGTAGGTGTCACTTGTTGAACAGGAACTTCTGACCCTTCTTGAGCACATTAGATCATCCCCGGTTTTTATTTGGGGTTGGTTTGTTCATATTTTTATTTTTGTCTTAGTCCTTTTTTGCTTTTTTTGTTCTTATCTGT
Source organism: Mytilus coruscus (assembly GCA_017311375.1). Taxonomy (NCBI): domain Eukaryota; kingdom Metazoa; phylum Mollusca; class Bivalvia; order Mytilida; family Mytilidae; genus Mytilus; species Mytilus coruscus. The sequence continues at coordinate 5,250,017 of CM029605.1, forward strand.
TTTTTTTACTAATGATTTTTGAGTGCCTAAGTATTTTCTCCATCTTTTTTTATTATCTAAACAACAACAAATTTTCACAACAGTTTTCATAATGTTTCTCACGGACAGCCCATTTAGTGTCTGCCCCACTGCCCACCACATTTTAAACAGGACCGTACATAACATCATTGTCCTCGTGCATTTTCATCTACCGTGACATCCGTTTTATATCTGTCAACAACATTTTATTACCTCATTACAAGAGGCTGATACCTTTGTGATAAATGTCCAAGAAGGTATACGCCATCCGCATTCACTCACAGTAGCAATCTGGGTAAAGTCTGATACATTCCCCCGCCTAAAGCTTTCACATGCTTTGAGAATGTTGTGTTTTGCTTTTAACCCATTCCTGGTGTAGAACATCATGTGGATTACCTGATCACGTTATATTATTTCAAAGGTGGATTGAAACTTGTAAATTACTATGTCCATTTCTAAACAAAACACTATTACATGCAGCAGTTGTGCGATATTGATGGTCAATCCGATTGCCCCCACCTTCTTATTTTACAAGTGTGTAATTCTACTCATGGGCTTGATCTACAGTTACCATTTTCAAATTACGTTTCCAACACTTAAACTGTATAGTTATATGGCATAATATCGCGCACGGGTTCTGGAAGCCATAATTTGGGTGGAAAAATGCAAAGAACAAATTAACAAGCAGTTTAATGGAATCTTTATTCACCTAGAAGGAACATTCTCTTAATGATCTCACATCAAAATGTCTAGTTCAATCTTTATTGTTACAGACCAGTTGTGGTTAAGTGGACTGTCAGTGTCCGTCTTAGTACTCCATTCTTTGAATGTTACATAGTTCTCACCAGGGTCTCGTTCCTCAGTAAAAATTATGTCAGGATCTTTGCATAAGAATGAAAAGTACACCTACTGTAAGCTCATGGAAATATCTTGTTCATGATGCATGAGAGCCTCTAAAGTAAATCTGCTATTCATTAAGTATAATGTTTCCTTGATTGAACACTTGTTCAACCACTGTTTTCTAACTAATCACATAAGGTTTTCAACGATGCCATTTCTATGCTATTTCTATATGAAGATCTAAAACAAAACTATTCTTTGTTCTGCTAGAAATATGTTTGCCCAATTCCACTGTTCCGATTTTGCAAAAGCAAAAACACGATTGATCACAAGTGATAATTGATACATGTCTCGGAAAAAATAACACATGGCTGGATTGTATTCATGGAATGTCGAATCGTTGTGACAGATTTGATCTCTTCCTGGACCATTGGTGAATGCGGACTAATATATAAAGGCGGATGACCATTTGTCTTCGCTCTACATGCGTTGAATGCTGTCCAGACATATTTAATGTTTTCATTATCATCTGCTTCAAGACATCTGTGTTATCATTTTGTTAAATTATTTATACCATGTGAGGATATAGTTACACAATTGACTAATTATACCAGGTTGGCATACATGTATATCTGGTTAGACAATTGACATAGTGCATGTCCATAAACCGTTTATTATTAGATACGCATGGTTATATTTAGTTAGTATTAAGGATATATCTTATTATATAGTAAGATATATACTAAGTTATATCAATATAATAAAACAGTTGTGCTGGCGCATAATATATTGGTTAAAGTACCAGAGATTAAAAGTGAAATACATATATTTCAAAGCAAAGCAAAGGTTATGACGAATTTGCAAAGTTAGACTAAGAAAAAGCTGAAATATGGAAATTATCGTACTGTGTAACGATTCGTTAGACGTATTTGAACTATTGTTGTTGTCAATATTATTCACGACTGCTGTTGTAAAACCACAGGTTTCGCGGGAGGAACCACATATTCTGGTCAATGTTGAATGTTTCATAAATGGAATCTTCTAGTAAAGTAGATAAATGCATAATTGGAACATTCATAAACGACAGACGTAAACTGTACATTTTGTCATGTAGTATCTTCTTTTCTAGTCCTAGCATCCAGTAGAAGGCCTATATACATTATGAGATGGTTTTAGTTCAGTTGAATTAAATGTTAAAGAAGAATAGAGAAATAAAACAGAAGTAACTTTGAAATGGATAGCGTCGTATTTGCCTCAATGAAATAACTCGACTTTATCTGAATATTTGGCCAAACGATTATCAACTAATGTTTTTAATGACTATTGAAAAGACTTTTGCCTACATCATGTCTTTTTGAACTACCTGCATGTGCTGCTTTTCAAATATCGTTGTCATACAAACAGATTGTTGCGGTTGGAGAAGAAGCCTTGTTAATGGCCTGGCAAGCCTGAGATTACTGCAGTTTTAGATCAATACTAATCCTGTTCTGCAAGGAAGGTACCGTAGTTACAATTTTCTATACTTTCCTCAGAAATCTTTTGATGTTTGGCTTTAGTATATAAATGTGGCATACACTAGGTATTATAGGGCACTAGGTTTTACTGAAGATACGTCAAAACAAAACACTTTGTAACCTTCTATAAGTGAATTTTGTTGATTTTGATATCTTATGGCGGCCATCTTGGAAAAAGCCGCCATTTTGAAATTCCAAGTTTGGTCCATAGCTTATGTTGTTCGAAGCACCCAGCACTACAAACATGACAAATTTGAACTAAAATAAGGGAAATTTGTTGATTTTGATATTTTTTTGTGGCGGCCATCTTGTAAAAAGCCGCCATATTGAATTTTCAAGCTTGGTTCATAGCTTATATTTTCTAAACACCCAGCATCCCAAATTTGCCCTTAAATTTTACCTTATATAAATGATAAATGTTGATTTTGATATTTTATGGCGGCCATCTTGAAAAAAGGCCGCCATTTTGAAATTTCAAGGTGGGTCCATAGCTAATATTATTTGAAATACAAAGAACTATTACCATGCCAAATTTGGTGCTGTTATCATCAAACCCACAATTTTGTCACCAATCCGCTGGACTAATGGTGTATTCGCCTGTATTTATTTCGCGGAAATATACCGCAAAAAAGGACATATACAGTATTCAAAGATTTACGCGGAAAATGTCAACGATAATCTTGATATTCATCATCACGATCTTCCATGAGTTCTTACATCTCTTTTGAAGGATTGTGCAAAACTAAACAAGCCACAATCAAGGTACACACTTGATCTGGTTGCAGTTTTAATTTTGCGTGTAAGCAATTAAATCTCTTCTTCGCCTACCAAATTTCTTTTTAGTCAGCATCATTGAATCTCTAGCGGAAGTGCTCTGTCGGTCTGATATAAGGCGTCATAATAATACGTTTAAATACGTTTCCGCTGTCACCACGTATCTTGCCATCTTCAACACACGTGTGAACATGCTCCAAATCTCCAGATATTTGAGAAATTATCATATAACAGTTTTAGGCCACCTTGCTACAATGTTTGTAAATCTACCTGCGAAAATAATTGTTGAACTGTAAAAGGAATGAAAAAATTAAAAAAAGCTTAATAGTAAAATTTACGATAAAAAAGATGATTTTTCATTTTCTATTGTTAATTTTCCATCTTTATACGGTGACGTTCCCTAGGAACCATCATATGGTGTTTATATATCTCAACTTGTTCGATTCGCTTGTGTATGTAACACCGTATTTGATTTTAACGAAAGAAATCTCTGTATTACTGAAAAATTATTACACCAGGGTTTTTGATATCACAAACCTGTCAAAAACATTTACTAAATTTTATCATCGATACAAGGACATCATTCGTAAATATAAATCAACGTGCAGACATCTTATACGTTCAGTTATTTCACATCCTATCTTTTATGGTAATATTCTTTACATATCATTAAAATATTAATTTAGATTTTATTAATCTGTCCTAGTGAAGTAATGTAAGAAACTGTTCTAAAGGTGTCATTAAAACTGTTATAGATACTATTCTAAAACAGTTATCCTAACAGTGCCTGACAGATTTTAAGAGGTTAGAATTAAACACTTCTCTAGCTCACAATTGTGTTATAAAGTCACAGCCAAAGACAACACAATATACTTAAAGACATTCAGACAGGCTTGTTGCCCCGGAAGCCATATTAAAAATCGTTGTGGGCCATAAGAACCAACTGACCAATGTAGCAACGTTTGGTTCCCAATGGAAGAGTCGATTTTGATAAGATGTCGAACATGTGTCATCCTTACGTATGTGCTATACAAAAGAGGCTGGCCTAGGGTCATTGTATTCTTCAATGACTTTCAATTACTCTTAGAGGGGTCTGACAGGTTTAAGGAAGAAAAGACGAGATGGAAAAGGAAAAAAGAGAATGGGATGGGAGAAAAAAGAAATGAGGGTAGAAGGAAAAAGAGAATGGAGATAAAAGGAGACAATAATGAAACAAAAAGACAAACTAGATATTTCTTCAATTGACAAAAAATATTCAAACATTGTCAATTGATCGAACGAAACATTGTCCTGTCATCACTGTACAGCGGATTCTCTTGTAAATTGAAACAGGTGTACTGCAAATAGGGATAGAGTTCATAAAAAAATGCACCAGAATATAAAGTTAATGTTACAAACTATATATAGTAGTAATATCTGATTATGTGAAAGTTTTTTTTAATGCATGTGTGACTAAAATCTGCATGAATATTTTTTGAAAATCGTCCTAAATATTGTCAAGAACTTCCCGTGATTATAGTGATGATTTATATTTAAATGTACGTAATCAATTCCTAAGTGAATACTGTTACCACAGCTTATTTAAAACCTAAAATAAATTCTTTCATAGATATAAAGATTTGGTTTGGGAGTCTTTCTGTATTAGTATAAATCTTATAATAAATTGGTTATCACATCTTTATTTTTTTAATGATGGTGTTTTTAGTGCTCGCAAATTAATACACGACCCATTTAAAAAAAAATATGTGGAAACGTATTGATTCTTTTGAAATAAACTAATGTTTTAAGGTTATCAATTTAGCTTTATAGTAATATCTTTGAATATTGTTTTTTTTCGGTTCTTACATTGACTTTATTTTTAATTGATTGAATTAAGGCAACAGTAGTTTACCGATTTTCAAATCTTGTACATCCATTTCGAATGCCGCAAATCAAGATAAAGCGACCCGTAAGGGTATTTTACGAACTTCAAACGATGCGAGACAAGATGCGTCGACAGGGTTAGCGTCTTCTGAATTTATCACTCGCCTTGCAAATCCACACTCAGCCTAAATGTAAAATAAGGAAAAGGACACAAGCGGCAAATTTACAGATCAGAAAGTTATCGCCCCTGTATTGGATGCGCCCATGATATTTTAATAAGAGTTAGTGTTTGGGGCATTTATACTGTCCAGAGAGACAATGACACTATACATATGTAAGATCACATTATGTCAATTTAGGGTAGTGTGCGTTAAAAAAAAACAAACTACATTTTACCGACTTTCAATAATTTTTTCGATCGCAACCATCAGCGTATGTCACATGAACACTGTTGTTTTGTTATTCTTGCACTTGACTCTTATGACCACTACATATCGATATGATATATATAGCTTCGAGTATTAAATAAAACATGACAAAACTCTTGCGCCATACACAGATGAATAATATAGCTTCTAGGCACTGTAAAATGCATGTAGCAGCAACTTTTTACACGTAGGTTCGAGAGTGTGCAATTATTTTGTCTCACAAATTATAAAAGTAAGAGTTATATATATCAACTATTCTAAAAACGTTCAGCATATATTTACATATTAAATTAAAATTAAATATAGCATCAGCAGAAAAACCTCAAAATAGAAGTTGATAAAAAAGTAAGTGATGTTTCATTTGAAAAAAAAATTTAATACAACTAATGGGTATGATCTATGAGATAAAAGCTTACGTCAATATACTAAAAACGAAATATGATGAATCCCAAACAGAAATCATTAATCTTAGACGATACTTTATCGAACTAGAACAGGGTAATATAGTTTTGGATTTGTAAATACAATCAATAGAAGTTGGAAAACTACAAAAACAAAAAATTAAACTTCAAAATCAGATGGATGAAATGAAAGATAAGGTAAAATTGCTGGAAACACGAAACAAAATGCAATGTTATGATGAAGGGCGTTGGTGACAGTTAAATAGACGAAAACATCTAATCAGTTGCAGCCAAAATCTAGACGTATACCCAAGAAAAGTAAATGGAATTCCGATTGCCAATGCTCATCGAGTGACATCAAGCGGTAGTGGACCCAAACCGATTATTATTTGATGATTACACGATGGAAATAAAGAACTGGTAATGTCTAGTGTCCACAATCTGAAAGGTATTAAATATCGTATACTAGACGACGATCTACCAGGTCTGCCTTCAAAATACTCGAAAAAAAATTGCAAACACGTATTTGAGATGCTAGGCCACGTATGATTCTTCAAACCCGTAAAAATAAAGCGGACAATTGGAGCTTAAGAGAATCATGTGCAACAAATAACAGTGTACCATAATGTATATAACAATTAGCCATTAATATATATATGTTGTAATGACCAATTTGGTAAAATTTACAGAACTGTATATGTAGATGCCATCAAATTATGTGCTTACTTTAAGAAAAAAAAATTTAAAAAAAAATTGTATACAAAACTGTATTTTCATATTTGTTTTACTTCTCTTTTTTCCAACCTTTTTCTGTATCTATAATTAAATTGTATTGTAGAAGGAGGAAACCCCAGGGAATTTATTTCTAGAATTATTTTTCTGCTTTTGCAACTGTTTTGCTTGCCCTCTCTTCGTTTTTGCTTGCTTGCCTGCAATATAGTGGCATGCACATATACATATAAATAAGAAGATGCAGTATGAGTGCCAATGAGACAACTATCCATCCAAGTCACAATGTGAAAAAAGTAAACAACTATAGGTCAAAGTACGGCCTTCAACACTGAGCCTTGGCTCACACCAAACAGCAAGCTATAAAGGGCCCCAAAAAGACTAGTGTAAAACAATTAAAACAGAAAACCAACGGTCTAATCTATTTAAAAAACGAGAAACGAGAAACACGACAACCACTATAAAACAGGCTCCTGACTTAGGACAGGTGCATAAAAATGCAGCGGGTTTAAACGTTTTAACAGGCGCCAACCTTTACCCTAACCTGAAACAGTGGTATAACATTACAACATAAAAAGACGCACAATAAAATATCAATTGAAAATGTATATGCTTATTTTGCTTTTTATATATTATTCAACCTGCTGTGCTGAATTTTGGTTTATATAACAAATTATATATTTGTCCTTTTTCTTCTGCGCATTCACTAATTTAAAGTTTTGCCTTTGCCAGTCATTTATTATTAGTTTCAACTGCTTTAACTTGCCTAATGCTATAAATAAATGACTGTTTTACTCTATCAGATACAGACTGCCAAAAATGAATTGACGTTTGAATATGAAAATCATAGACGTCTTTTTAAGGGATGTTAACTCCAAACTTAAGATGCGTGTTTCCAAGGTAATTTGTCTTGTGTTTGTTTCAGATGTACATGTTCATTATTCTTTACTTACCATAACATTATATTTTTGCATAGATTTTAATAAAAAAAAAAAAAAAAAACTCATTAATAGGTTGTGCATGCATGTACTTAGGATGTTCACTCTGTGGTTGATTTTAGATAGTTTTATCAGCGTTCGTGAGTTATTGATCATGGACTATTTTGTTTTACCTCTATGGTGTTAAACACATTGCTATTTTTCAAGAGTGTTACTATATTTGATTTAAGTCAGAGTTAAGCATTGGTCCGGAACTGATATTGTCCCTCAAGTATTCATTGCTTTTGCTTATAGTTTTTCAATAAATATATACATTCAGGTATATCTATTATATTCAGCTACATCACATTAAGAACATTGATCTTTGTTCTTATCTGAGATATAATGAATATATAAAACCTCTCTGCTTTATTAAATTCACAAAGGAACATTTTATTTGTTTATAGATATAAGAAGATGTGGTATGAGTGCCAATGAGACAACTCTCCATCCAAGTCAAAATTTATAAATGTAAACCATTATAGGTCAAAGTACGGTCTTCAACACGGAGCCTAGGCTCACACCGAACAGTAAGCTATAAAGGGCCCCAAAATTACTAGTGTAAAACCATTCAAACGGGAAAACCAACGGTCTAATCTATATAAAACGAGAAACGAGAAACACTTATGAACCACATCAACAAACGACAACTACTGAACATCAGATTCATGACTTAGGACAGGTGCAAACAAATGCAGCGGGTTTAAACGTTTTAATGGTACCAAACCTTCACCCTTTTTCTGAAACAATAGTGTAACATCACAACATAGAAAACACACTATAAAATATCAACTGAAATAGCTTAACTCAATCAAAGGACATATTAACACCATTGAACATACACTGAACAAATAAATTTGACCTATGATACAATGTAAATTCAAAATAAATAAACTAAGGAAGAATAATAAAAGTAACATGTTATATCGGTATGAAATGTTAAACAATTTAAGAAAACAATATGCTCGAACCAAAATATCAGTCATTTGCAATAACTTTAAACACAGGTAAATAAAATAATTTTGTTGTTAGGTATACGTATACAGTTACAATAGAGAAAGGAAATATTTTAACAAAATAAATAATTTTGATGTTCATAGTACGAAGTGGAAATTTATATTAGATATATATATATATTAACATGGAAACATTTCGTCTATACATGCTCATCTAGATTATATGTGTAGTTCAATTAATTGAAGGTGCTAGACAGACATTTTATTTATGAAAAATATATTAACAAAATCTTACTTGATCAGATTTGAATGCAGAAAGCAATGAACAGTTTGTATAATTGTGCATCTTGAATGATCTTTTCTGTTTTGCCATAACCAAACAGAACAGAAAAATGTCTCTTTGTGTTGAAATAAATGGCAGTAGAGAAATTAAATGTAAATGATAATTATATATTAAATGAAAGGATCTTCTAAAATATATACAAAGCATCAATGGTACAGATATTCACCATTCTTCACTGTTGAGTTTACCTATGTTAAACTTCTATCTGAACCAAATGTATTTGATTAAAATATCTTCTGCATTATCTCCCCTAGACCAGATAATGATTTTCCTACACAATAACTCTCCATGTCTTGGAGTTCAAAATTAATATTTGTTTTTAAAGTTGGTCTTGTTCTTGATTTTTTTGACAGATCTTGTTAAACAAATCAGTTTTTAAGGAAGATAATCCTCAAAATATCTTCATTCATAAGTACCATGGTGTATCCTATCTCTCACAAATAATGATATAAGTATTGATACAGCTAAACATAATGTATGAAGGGTGATATACTTAACATTGGTTTGTATAATTGTCAAGGTCTTTGTACAAAGGAAAACAGACAGATGTTTTGAATTATTTAGAGCCAAAGAAGTTTAATATGTGTTCTGTTGTAGACACATATTTTTCGCAACAAGACAAATTAAACATTAAAATCCCGTGGAATGGATAATGTGTTATCCATTCATTTACATCCAATTGGAGAGATGGGTCCATCTTTTTCAATGAAAACTCTTCATAAAGTTTAAAAAGATCATGGGATATACCATCTTTGATTTGATATTACAATTGACGATCAAAGAATAACCTTAGTTAAAATTTATGGTCCTTATGTAGGCATTCCTTGCTTTGTTTCTAATGGTGGCAGACATCATTGAGGAATTTGATAACCAGATTGTATTCTTTGTGGTGAGTTTAAACTAATTTAAAGTTTCAATCTTGAGACTCATAATTAAGTAAATATAAACAACCCAAAGTCTAGAGGAAAATTACTACAGATAATGGAAGATCCATTCAGAGAATTACACTTTGATATGAAAAGGTTTCCTTGGAGAAACAAAATCATTTAATCAAAGAGTCAGGTGTATAATAACAAATCTTTCAATCTCGTTTAAACTTTTATCTGATTTCTGATAATATCTTTGTTAGTGGTATCATCATCAATAATAATGTCTGGTATGATCACTCACCAGGGATCTTTTCTTTCACGATTAATGAATTCATGAAAGACAGAACCTTTGGAAGTTTAATCACTACTTTTTCAATATACTGACTACAAAAAAGAAATGAAAAAAACTCATAAATACAATCAAACAACATATGCAGTTATGGTACATGTGGTATGTAGTAATGCAAATTTACAAAATATTGACAACTCTGAAATTGCATTAACAAAAGATGACCAGTAATTTTTCAAATCTTTACTTACAGAAATGCGTGCTAAATATAAAAAGAAGATGTGGTATGGTTGCCAATGAGACAACTCTCCACAAGAGACCAAATTACACAGAAATCAACAACTATAGGTCACCGTTCGGCCTACAACACTGAGCAAATCCCATACCGCATAGTCAGCTATAAAAGTCCCCGAAATGACAAATGTAAAGCAATTTAAACGAGAAAACTAACGGCCTAATTTATGTACAAAATAATGAACGAAAAACAAATATGTTACACAGCAACAAACGACAACCACTGAATTACAGGCTCCTGACTTGGGACAGACACATACATAATGTGGCGGGGTAAAACTCGTTTAAACTATTTCATATGCATCTTGTAAAAAAAGAGAGTGCAAAAATTGATAAGAAAATTTTTTTGAAATTAAAATAATTACAGATAAATGCACAAACTAAAGAAAACCTGGAAGTGATTAACCAGAATAAGGCAGAAATAAACAAATGTATAGACGAAACAGGTAAGGGGATAATTTATCAGGTCAAGAAATCAATGGATTGAAACAGGGCGGAAAACCTACTAACTTTTGTTAAATTCTAGAGACTAGAAATTATATTAATAAGACTACTGTCATTTAGGAAATTATTGCGAAAAATGCGACAAGGTTGTAATCGCAATAATTTAAACTCGCATGTTTAATTTTTTAATATGAATGAAGTAAGATTTTCCTCATTATCGCAAAAATAATAATCGAATTTTTGTCTTAAATGACAAAATCGCACGCAACAATTTCTGCATTTACAGAATACAGAACTTACATTAGAAAATGGAGTTTTAGTGGAAGAACAAAAGGAAATCTTGAATTAAATAAAAATGCTTTTTGAGAAACTTTATAAATATTAAGATTGCTTGAAAAGTATTGATTTAACACCAGATGTTATTTTCATGATGCTATACAAAAGCTAAGTGAGGATGAAAAGCAGTTATTGCGGAAAAAAGACCTCAATCAATATAAGTATTTTCTTTGATCAAAGAAAGGTTCAAAGGTTATGTACAATGTATTGAAAGAGAAAACTTTAAGTGAAGTAGGAATTGTAGTTTTGGTTGACACAAATGATGCAATCCCATTTTACAGAGCTGTTACTATCATCCACAAGGAAGCTTTCAGATTTACTGTGAATGTTTTGGCAGTTGATACTAAATCATTGGTCACAACTGTCGCATTTAATGGCTCTGTCATCCATGTCACAGGTTTATATGATGTTCCAAAGTGGTATATGGAGCTGCCATTATGCCATGATTTTGTGCTATGTGGTCCAATGTCACAGGTTGTTCACATGTTTAAAGTGTTACACAGGGGGTATAAGAAGCTGTCATTATGTTTTGATTTTGTACTTTGTGGTCCCATGTCACATGTTGGTCACATGTTCCACAGGGTGTATAGGGAGCAGTTAGTATGTGTTGATGTTGTGCTCTGTCGTCCCTTGTCACAGGTTGGTCACATGTACCATTGGAGTATATGGAGCTGTCATATGTTGATTTTGTGCTCCGTCGTTCAATGGCACATATTGGTTACATGTTCAACAGGGGGTATGTGGAGCTGTCATTATGTGTTGATTTTGTGTTCTGTGGATCCATGTCAAAGGTTGGTCACATGTTCCACAGGGGTATATGGAGCTGTCATCATATGTTGATTTTGTGTTCTGTCGTCCAATGTCAAAGGTACGTCACATGTTCCACAGGGGTATATGGAGCCATCAGTATGTGTTGATTTTGTGCTCTGTGGTCCCATGTCACAGGTTGGTCACATGTTCCATAGGGGAAGCTGGAGCAGTCATTACATGTATGTGTTGGTTTTGTGCTCTGTCGTCCCATGTCACAGGTTGGTTACATGTTCCACTGGGTTATATGGTGCTGTCATTATACTTTAGTTATGGGTTTGGATTTGCATCATTTTCGTTTGCTAGTAGTATGAGCAGTAGATATGATTTTTCAGATTTAATTAATAAGAATATGGTATTGGTGATTCTAGCGTATTTATTGAAGTTAACAAGCTGTTTACTGTTATATTCTGTTTTATTTGTACCTCTTTATCCTAAACCGTTGTCATAGCTGTATTTTGCAAGTTCATAATGGTGCTTCCAAGGATGATAATGCTTGTGATAAACCGCATTTTGAACGTTTTACTAGTTTTTAAAATAGATGGTAGATGATGATATGTCACAGCACTTGTTTCGAGTAGGTATTTGACTCTGTATTAATATGGTCAAATAAAATAAACTCATCTAAACCCTGTACAATGGTGTATCTTCGTCTTAATGCTAGAATATTACAAATAGCTCTGCTTCGTCGGCTTGTATTTGGACAAGTTCTGATTCTTGTTTTGTGAGGTATCATTTGTTAAAGGTGTAAATCAATAGTTGTTTGGCGATGGCAAGGCTTATTAGACCTCATGGATAAACCACGTCTTTTTATTGATTGAGATGTTAACTGATAGTCTGTAGCCGCCTCTTTTTTTACCTCTAAAGAAGTATTTTCTTTTTTTTTTATAGTGTTCTAATTGGTTTGTTTCTTATATTTAAAAGCTCCGGTTTTGGATCTGTCGTGAGACTTGGAGTCATTATAACAATACAAGAAGGTTCGCAGACATCATGTCCTTCTGGACTACAAGTTATATTGTTGTTTCTTCTGTCAATCGGATGGAGTTTCATTAACATTAAACTTACACCGCGTTTTGTACATATGGTTGATAGTAATGGTACATACATTACAAAAGCAACAACTTTTGCATATGCTATTATTAGTATTTTCATTCTATCAGAATCAAGATAAACCACACTTTCTGGAAGGTTGACGTAAAATAAATATGTTCTTATGCCAACAAAGTCGTGCAATACCTAATTTGTGTTTTCAATATGATTTGTGAGTCAAAGAAACACGCCATTCCTCCCTGTCTGTATAAACACCCTAACAAGCAAAGTTTACCTAATACTATTGCGGCCGTTAAGCTAAGTCCTTTTTTCGACAGTTTGACATCACGATAGACTACATGTAGGTCCCAGGATATACTCTCAGTAGCCAGTGTTTCGAAATTTAAACGAAGTAACGGAGTGTCAATTTATAAAAAAAGTGAATCACCCCTTCTAAATGTTTTTCGGTAAATAATATTTTAACATGTTAAACATATTAAAAGTTGAAAGTTTATGTTTAGATCAAATATTGCAGCAGCAAAATATATAATGCAAAATATGTGACCCATAAGTAAAGAAAGAAGACACATATATGTGACCATATCTCGATACTTATACAAAAAAAAACTCTTTGTATTCTTACAGTTAAGTTCTTTATTATTTTTCTTGTATAACGTCTTCTTATAAATGCGTGTGACTATAATATATATGAAAGACACTTATGATTGTTGATTAGCTTGACAAATTAAGATACAATTTTACTGGTCATATTGACTTTATCAACACATTAAAAATGGATATTCTACTTGTGTTAAATGATATTTAAAGAATGAATAAGCATAGAAAGCATATTTTGTTACGGGGACGAAGCACAACATGATTCAATGCGTCAATAGGTTTAACCAGCTACAACAAATGTGCAATGTCATGTTCCTAATTGAGCACCAAGATTATGTAAATATATGATTGATTTTCCTTTTTTTCTAATAATTTAAACAAAAAGAGAATTTATATTGATATTGTAAATTAAAAATGCATGCAAAAAGTATAACACATGTGACATTTATATTTATCCTTCAGACTTAAGGTAATAATAGTCTTTTTACCAAATACCGATTTGCTTCTTTGATTACACAGTGTTAACATGTGTTGTTTCCGTATGCCAATTGTAGACTGGTTCTAAACCAGACAAAATTGGCTGCTGCCCATGCAAAGCATGATAAGTTTCAAGTGATACAAAGACATTTTAACGATTTTTTTTTCTATTGATATAAAAAGTTTGTACCCTGAGAAAAATTTAATGTAATAAAAAAAAAATAGCCACACATAACATTCATTATTTGGGTAGAACTGGAGAAAATTGTCAAATTATGGATTAATGGGGAAAAGTGTTAGATCCTTTATATGCCTTTCTCGGTTCCTCAAATCTAGGATTTTTTCTTTACATCATTCAAACCATTCAGAATGGCTATGACTATGATTAGAATATATTTCTTAGCTTTAAAAATTCGAGAATTTTTCAGAAATATATTTCCTCTAAAACTCATTAAATAAAACGCAAATGAAATACATTTAACATGTTTAAGACGTTTAATTGATTATTTAATTGATTATTTTCTGCAATTTTTATCACGTAGGCAAACAGTAATTCACAATATGACACAGCTTGCGAATACTTGTAATGTACATTGCATTTGCTTAATGATTAGATAGAAATTATCCAGGAAGTAGCAGTTTAATGTAACAGTTGTGATTCATGATTACGCTGTTAACAATATTAAGTGAAGTTGCTTGCACTGAATGCGTAGGTAATCAATTTTACAATAACTTTGTTAGATAGAGGTAAACATGTTTCGCTATATTACATTTATTGTTACATTCAAGGACACAAAAACGTTTTATCCAACTTTGCCATTCAAATACTTTAACGTATGAGAGCATCTCCATCTTATAAGTATTTGATACAGTAAGTGTCAAGTGTGTTTGAAGTCAGTCTTAATCATCAGTGTTATAATGTCGCTAGTTGATTTTATTTTCCGATATTTGACGTTTTTCATTATGTCAAATCACAGAATGTATTTTACATACAAAGTCACCGACTTTAAGTTTAATTTGAAAATAATGAATACAGATGTATTAAGGATAACCCAGTCTGGTATTTTAACAAATCATGCTATACAGAAATGTTCATATTGTGTATGTATTTTGTCAATTTGGAGCGGTAAGAGAGAAAAACAGAACTTACAAAAATGTATATATCGCGATATGAATTAATCTCTGAATTTCAAGATTTGACAAGTTATTGATCTGCCGATAAGAATATTCTTCCCGACTTTATCAATCAAACCCGTACAGATTTTAAAAGATTCCTTTGGATACTTCCATTAAGCTAAATGGACAGCAGATGGTTTTGGCGTTCCTGTATGGATCCTGTTCATGTTCTCAAAACTTTAACCATTTTTACTTTCAAAACTGTTTGTTTCGAGTGTACTCATGGAGTTTTTACCACCTCTATTTAATTACAATGGTTAAATGCTGACTTCAATTTACTGACATGTCATAGAATTATTAAATACAGCTATGTCTGAGTTTTGATTTTTTTTCTATGAGGCTTGAATGGTATTTATAAAAATATAAATAAAATGTTGCAAAAATCTGTATTTTCACATTTTTTTGAGAATGGCTTAAAAATTACATTCATGTAAAATTGACATTTGGCAGATGATTTCCATACAAAATATACTTGCACCTTAAACATGTTAAAGTCCATATATTTAATCATGGAACACAGGGGAAAAATCTGGTTTTGTGTATGTTGTTCTAGCTACGGGAACCAACATTCATAGATTTCATAAAAAAATGCAAAAACAGAATACTTTTTCATAATCAAGATTTTGCCTATCTGTTATATCAATGCAATTTAACAGACAAAACACAATATTATTTGTTTGAAAATAAAAAAGAGAACTATACTTGTTTTACAAAATGGTTTAAAGACCATAGGAACAAATACGCCTTAGCAACCAACATAAACTTACTAGAATAATTCACAATAAGCATTAAACACAATCAAATAAATGTATTGAATACGTATTTTAAATGGAGTTTGAAGTCTATACTCAATAAATAAGTATTTCACTCTGCTTCGGTTACCATGGACAAAAAAAAGTTCAGATTTGATACTAACCGTTACTTTGTAACTGTTTTACAACATTGTAAATGTACTTTATTAAAACCAACACAAACATGATTATATATCTTTATATTTACAACTCACAACTTTTGTTTCCATGAAGGTGTTCTTTGTTTATTGTACATGTTGTATGGCATAGACATTTTAGATGAAGGGACAGCGTTAATAATGTAAGACTGCTGAATTGGTGGTTCCTAACAATCTTTATTCTTAGTAACAGTAACCTAATAATGTTACAAGATTGGCTTGACAGTTTGCAAACCCAGCGATGTCTAATCTTATCGTATGTTGACATTTTTTTCATTTGAATGACGTGAAAGATTAATATGATCCTGCAGAGATTGGTAGGACGAGAACTGACCAAAGCAACCAAGCTCAATACAATAAAACAATTCATCTGACTGATCTCCATTTTGTGTATCATCGGTAGTTGACATTCTCATTCCTTCATTGTGATATTTCCAGTCATTTGATGTGGTTCCTGGAAATCGGAAACAAGTTTCAATCCTGTTTCATTCTGTTCAGATTTCAGAGAAGAACCTCTCTTAATTGTGTTGCCTTTACCAATATTGTATGCTTGCCACGCAATGATCTCATCACCATCAAAAGATGTATTGCTGATTTTAGAAAATCCTTTAATGCATTGACCATTCACTGAAGTCATAACGTGCCACGGTAATACCTGCAAAATAAAAAAAAAATATTCAATTTAATCAATAAACTCTTCAGGTTTTCATGACCAATTATAACAATCTAGAGTTGTTAAAGGCCTCACTGAGTAATAATACTGTTTGCACATATACATAGGATGCCATTCTTATATAAATAAGAAAGTTGATAAATTGAACAGTGTATGACTAGTGCACACAAGGTATAGATACAGAATAATACATTTGGTTATTGATATATCGACACATGGGAAAAATGTTAACTCCTTTCTGTCATAAAAACTGGAAAGTCTATTTCATTTCTTTACCAAGATGAAAATATCAAAGAAAACTATTTCAGATTTTTTTAAAAGTCTGGCCTACACATCAATGAGCTTTTAAACTTAATAGATGCGCTTCTGAAATCAAGAAGTTAATCATGATGTGCAACAAAGACAAAAGTCACATGAATGGTACCAGCTTAACATTTTTATTTTTGAGACTGCTTATGTTTGCATTTTCAAAGTCATTAGTGTTTAAGAATTGTTTGTTTAAGTTCATTGATGCAATTTATAATAAAGCAGATGATATACATTTCTCCCCTTTTTATGTGTTTAAAATCCCGTAACTTGGAGAGGAAAAATGGGAAAACAATTAAACATAGGGGATAAGCTTTACAGGGGGCAGTACTCAATCCTATTTAAAATTTCTGAAAAATTCAAACGATCAATACAATAACTCACGTTTTCTAATTTATTTATCGAAAATTGGGCCCCTAGACTGAATTTTTCAAGCTTACTTTGAAAAATATTGTTAAAAAAAATGATTAAATTCCAACTTAATTTTTTTCAGTTATTGTACTACATGTGAGAGTTTTATACAATAATATGTTGTCAATGAGTACAAATTTAAAAGTATTGTTTACAGTAATTTATCACAAAACTTATTATCATACCTGATCGTTTACTGATACCATTTAATCCCAACCACAAACACCCGAAATGATAGCACCCAACATTATCTGAACGTAGAAACTACCAGTTAATCCCAACCACAAACATCCGCAATGATAGCACCCAGCGTTATGTGAACTTAGAAACTACCAAGTAATCCCAACCACAAACATCCGCAATGATAGCACCCAGCATTATCTGAACGTAGAAACTACCATTTAATCCAAACCACAAACATCCGCAAGGATAGCCGCCAGCGTTATGTGAACTTAGAAACTACCAAGTAATCCCAACCACAAACATCCGCAATGATAGCACCCAGCATTATCTGAACGTAGAAACTACCATTTAATCCAAACCACAAACATCCGCAATGATAGCACCCAGCATTATGTGAACGTAGAAACTACCATGTAATCCCAACCACAAACATCCGCAATGATAGCATTATCTGAACGTAGAAAAACTTCCTGAATCTGTGGCATCTGTTCTTTAATTGTGTTCAAGTATGCTCTAAAGAAAACTAGTCTTGCTTTACTGTACAAAATAAATGGGTGAAAGTTCTATACTGTAAAATCATAAAATTGCTTCGAATAAATGTAGATACAAAGCCACTTTAGTTTCAGATTTGCTTTGTTTAATCAATATAAAAACAAGAGTTTCTATCTAATATAAAACATGTCTAGAAAATAGAAAGTACATGTATACAAACCAAAAATGTGTACTCACAGTATAGACTACTAATTAAGTTTTGTACGAAATATCAAACATTTTAATTGATAATCAAGTGTAAAAAGATTTGTCAATCATCCTTATTTACATGCAGTTGTTGTTCATTAAAAAAGTAAACTAGATGCATATATACCAACAAAAAAAAAACCATTAAATTATAAATAAACAAGATAGAAGCTTAAAACGCTTAGAAGATAAAAAATATATGTATTTTTGTTTTGTCAGTTAAATCTTGGTTGGTTTCTGCAAATGTCTGTAATTGCAGGACCAACTGTCCAGTCAAAAGGTATTAACTTTCCAGAAGACTGCAATTCTTCCACATTTAAAAAATCTTACTTTGTATCTTCTGAATTTCATCATGAAGTTGAGATCTTTCATTGCTCAGGAGTAAAGATTTTGAGCAGTCATTCTGATAATAATGGTAACATTTTTCCTGAAGTAGAACATTTCCTGGATTGCTCAAATCATACTTGATGCAATGATTTTGGCATGAATTAGACAGAGTTACATGGAACTTTTACTCTGTTTTTTGATACAACTTGAAACTTGCCAAGGCTGTTTTGGGGGATGAAAGTACTGGGATATTGGGTCCGAACTCTCTGAGAGTTTCTGTCGTTTAGATAAGATTTCAAAATTGCAAAAGTACCATCAGTAGTAATGTTATCAAGCCTACTTAACTTACATTTATATCGTTTTGCTGCTGAACAAGTTGACAAAATTGTGAAAAGAGTACTGTCTGACAGAGGAATAAAATAAGCTTCTGTGCAACTGTTTTGTACATATGTATCAGTGCAGAATAACAAGTTGTCCGTATAACTTGGGGTATATTTATGACATCTCCATTATCAAAATGCAAGTCCTTACTTCCAAACGAACAAATCTGTATGAAATTATGATCCAGAAAAAATGACATAGCATGCTCTAGTATTTCCTTATCCATCTTATCTCTGTAGTTTGGGGTCTTTTTAGTATGTAATGATCCGACACCAAAGCGTGTTGCATGGGCTCTGTTTTGATCAACTTTCCAATTTGATCATCCAGGTAGCAATTCTAGCTGTGATTTGCTGTTTAATGATGTTGTTTATATAATTGAAAGTGATTGCATTTTCAATGCATTGCTGTCAGCTTCATCATTTAATCTGAGTATCAGATTCACCAATTCATCATTGCTCTCCAATTGGTTGTCAACAGCTTTTCATTACAAATGTCTTCCCGAGTAGATCAAGAAGTTTTGATAACTGTCCAGGCGCAACATTGTCAAGCATTGTATCAATTGCTTCTGAGGCTTTTCGTTTTAAATACATGCAATTGAAATTAAAAAGAGATAGAATGACAAAAATTGTCTCAGCATGTTACCGTTTTGTTCTAGTAAAAAGCATGATCAATCCAAGTGGTCTTGTCCTGAAATGCATCGAATATCGGTCATTCGCATTGATATTCAATCAATACAATTTCACTGCTTCTATCATGTCTATAATCTCATAATATTAGTATAAGGTATCTATAACTTAAAAAATCTTATTTTCAAAATTTTACAGTTCCTCAAGTATCATAATACATGTACATGTATGGAAAATTCAAAGTTTTGCTAAACAGGAAGTTAATATATGGCAGCAACTAAAATTGTTTACAACTTATGCTCCATTGCTATGAAGCTGCATACCAAATTTGAAATCAATTCAATAAGTATTAGCCAATATAATCGAGACGTAATTTCAGACAGACTGAAGGAATGACGGACGGATAAGGTTCTAATATACCCCCCACTCTTTGAGTGTTGGTATAATAATTACCGGTTACTATACCTGATAATAAATTCATATGAAAGAATCCATGTTAAAATTGACAACTGTGAAAGTTAATACAGTAACTTTTAGTAAAAAATGTAATCTTAATTGTCTGTGGGATATGCACATCTACAGATATCCTGACCTTCAATAACTATTGTTTCATCAAATTCTGTTGTGTTGTTTCAGAGTAGTTGTGCAGCAGTGCTGATAAAAATTTTCAATAGTGCAATTTGGCCTCTCTTGGCTACAGTTCCTAAAGACATTATTCTAAGAAAAAAACATTGAAGCTTAATCTTATCTGGATATGCACATCTATTAATTGAAAGTTTAATGAAATTATAGTCATTAGTTGTGATAAAACACATGACAGACGGATAACTCAGACACATTATACAGATACCACTTTATTTCATGGTGTATAATAATTAATGTTTAATAATCTTCAAGTGCTGTTCTGTACAATTTCCAATGGTTGGTGAAACTGGTATTTTATTGGGCTCGTTTTCTAGAGCAGACTTCAATAACTACATACATGTACTGGTGAATTAACTTAAATTATGTGTTTCTACAACCTTCTGAAAAGACATTGCATAAAATAAATAAAAGTGTTTCCAACTTGTCAAAATTTCAGCCAGCTCTGAATAACAATTACACATAGTTTTGCTTTATAGCCATTGTAAAAATCTGAAAAATTAAGCCACTCCAGTCCTGTAAGAAGCTTACCAGTCTTGGAAGGGGCTGGCATGTATTCCAAGATCTAGGATAATAATTACTTTCAATTTGTAGATAATGATATCCATTAACTTGTACATAGATATAGGAAGATGTGGTGTGAGTGCCAATGAGACAACTCTCCATCCAAATAACAATTTATAAAAGGAAACCATTATAGGTCAATGTACGGCCTTCAACACGGAGCCTTGGCTCACACCGAACAACAAGCTATAAAGGGCCCCAAAATTACTAGTGTAAAACCATTCAAACGGGAATGAATATATGAAGTTAATCATTTGTTCACTTTCCAATGTCCCAGCTTGTCTAAAATAGAGGAGTGCAGCAGCCCCTCCTTCCTTCTAATGTCCCTCTACCCTTAAGAAGAATATGAAAAATTATTTCCGTCACAACTGTCCTTTTATCTAAAACCTCTGTGTTAGTTCTATTTACATAATGAAATGCTTACTAGAACTAAAAAAATAGTCAAACAAAGGCAACGCAAAGAGTGTCATCCCCTTGCCGTGTAATAATTTGACTCTGTGACCTTGATTTTGACCTATATGTATGACCTTGAAAATCAATAGAATTCTCGATTGTACCTAGAAGTAAGTATGTACAAAGGTTAGGAATTTTGAAGTCACCATGTAAAGATTTGACTCTGTGACCTTGACCTTAAAAATCTTTAGGGTTTTCCTTAGGACTAAGTTAGTATGTACCAAGTTTGGACAAAACTCATTTAAAATGTTGATTCTATAAAGTTCACAAGGGTGTCAAAGTAAATTATAAGTCCTATTGTGACCTTGACCTATGTCTTTGAAAATCAATAGGGTTCTAGATATTCATAAGGACGAAGTACGTAAAAAATGGTCAAAATCTGTTTACGATGTTCAGTCTAAGAGTGTTAACAAGGGTTTGAAAAAAAATTATAAGTCCCACTGTGATCTTGGCTTATGACCTTGAAAATCAATAGGGATCTAAATATTCATGAGGGTTAAGTAAGTGCAGAGTTAAGTCAAAATCTATTGAACGAGGATGAGTCTAGAGTGTTAAAAAGTGTGTTATAGCAATTACAAGTCCCACTGTGACATTGAAAATTAATAGGGTTCTAGATTTTCATAAGGACTAAATATGTGCCAAGTTTGGTCAAAATCCCTGGAAAGATGTAGAGCCTAGTGTGTTAACAAGAGTGTTACGGACAGACGGACGGCACTGTTACTATATCCTCTCTAACTTCGTTGATGAGGGGATGATAATAAAAGCATTTCTTAGTGAAAAAAGAATTTTCATATTTCCTAAAATATATGTCATTTGAAAAGATATAATTCCTTAGTGAAAAAAGATTTTTATATTACCCGTGGTGAAATATTTCCATGGTCTTTTACTGTGTTTCAGTTTACTTGGTTCATAAATTTCCTTTAAACAGTAAAACAGATTAAAAAATTATGACAAAGTTTTACAAGAATTTTATCTAAATAAAACCAGTTTTTCATCCTCTTCATTACAATGCATATCATATATAATGTGATGGTAGGATAATGTCCCATTATGATGTTTCACATTCTCTAATGAATAATCTTTAATTGCACCCGATGAAAGTAAAATATAAACAGTACTAGAAGTCACCTGTGTAAGCATGACATGCAGGATACTTGAAATGTAAATGGTTAATAACAGCACAGCACTATATAGGTACATCCCAGTTGGGCCCGTGTTGACCAGACTTTAGTTGTATTTTTTGTTTCAACAGTACATGATTAAATCAAATTTTATCCCTGTTGCAATATTGTCATTTTTTGTTTCAACATGATTTAACTATATTTATTCAGTGGTGCAAGTTTGCATTTTTTGTTCTAACATGATTTAATTACATTTGATCAGTGATGCAAGTTTGTATTTTTTTCTTTCAACATGATTTAAAAACATTTCATCAATGGTGCAATTTTGTAGTATTCCATCTTTTTAGTGGTCCAAGTTGGTAAAAATTGGTAAGTTAGCGTGTTGCGCGTTGGTCGAGTAGCGAGTTGTCAGGGTTTCTTTTTCTTTTTCAAATGACGACAATGCTATCCTAACAATTGTCATATTCATTTGGTAAACTGAAATTCAGCAATCATAAATCGTACATATGCATACATCCAAAGTTGGCCAGTCAGTTGGTTTTTTTTTTCTTCTGTAATTTTCTGTCTACAGTTTCCGCATATATCTATAAATGTTAAGAGAGAAAATTAGATTTTATATATAAATCTTCAACATTGAAATGTATAAATTACATATAAAACTAGATACAGTTGATCTGGTGATCACAGATAACCTCACATTCCAAATATTCATGTATTCAAAATGAAATAAAATGCTCCGCGGTGTGTAGAATGATACGACAACATAGGTTGAATCCGGAACAGTTCGGGCGCAAGAATGGACACTACGTTCAAGCTTGATACAGCTCTGCATTTGGATTGTAATTAAATATTTGACACATCTTATGTTTCTGACACAGAATGAATGTGCTCAAAGAACTGAATAATCCGGAAGAAAAATATAAATAAAAATGGAGCTTTCTTTTATCAATCCAAACAATAATTAAAAGTTTCAAGGAAAACATTGCAGGCATACTAGCTTTAGTGGCAACATGTAAAAAGTTCCCTTAATTCAAATGGTTCAAGTCCTGTTACTCTGAAACGACATGGTGACAAAAAATTTAATCGAAAGGGAGCTTGCATCTGTGAATTCAAACAAAAGGGAGCTTGCATCTGTGGATTCAAACAAAAGGGAGCTTACATTAATAGAAATGGGTGTATTTTTGTGAAATCTTTTTTTAGTTATCGTCCGAATTGCAACGACAGACGGACAAAGTATACCATAAAACGTCCCGTCTTACAAACAGGGCATATAAAAAGGTGTGAACTCATGATAAGTCAATGAAAATACACAACAAAATGGACTAGACTTGTATTTTATGGTCAATATGGATATAGAATTACTTAAATGAGCAAGTTATTTGTGGCCTGACTTTTCATTTTTTCATTACCATGATTACAGCTCAATATTAATTTTCTTTTGAAAAATCAACTTGATAGTAATTTTATTTCCCAAACCAATGTCGTGACGGGTCAATAGTTTCCATTGTCTCAGGGCAATATTTAAAACCGCAAATCGCAGACTTTTCACCTTTTTAATCACTTATAAATTAGTGAGTACAAATGTATATTTTTTTTTAATTGAGGACCAATTAATAATATTGTCCTTGTCTTTTTTACCATCGTTTGCCCATGTTTGCTTTTTAACAGATTCATTCCCTTGCATATATAAACATAGTTCTCTTATACTATATACCTTGGCTTTGAACTACCAAAATAACTGTATACTGTTCTTCATATGATAGGTTTCTCCATTGTCAATTTTCTATTTAGAAAAAATTAGATATAGTATAAACTAGTAAAACAGTACTTTATAGGCAATTGATATATCATTTTGTTTTATATGTATACCTTAGTACAGTTAGTAGACATGGGTTATGATAGGATGTATCCACTTTTTATGTTTAAGTTTAGAGCAAGGAAAAAAAAACATTACTCACATCACAAATTTGTTTTTACGGCCATTGATAATCTTCAGTCTCATCTCCATCACTAGAATCGTCTTTTTCACTCTCAGATAAAGAATCAGATTGAATGTGTATAACAATTTTATGAATTTCCTCCTGGATTGCATCGTTTTGCCAATAACTCGGCTCAATACTATTTTTAACATGATCACAAGATTTTAACCACTTACCACTTTCTAATTGTTTTGGATAAGTGATTTAACATCATAAGTTTAAATGTTGCATTTTCTTGACCAATAAATCCCTTAAAATCTCCCCGTACAAGTTCAATAGGGTTCAAATCACAATGACAAGGGGGGAGTCTAAGTACTTCATGTCCTTTCTTTTTGAAGAATTCATCTACCTTACATACAAGGACAATTTTCTTAGATTGAATTATTTGGTATAACTTTGGTTTTGTAAACTTGCTGTCAAATTCGACACCATATGTCTTTGTCCATGACTATAATATTTGTTGGGAGCAAAGCGGGAACTAGCTGTTTCTCAACCCACTGTTCAAATATTTCAACCATTCATTTCTGTGTGGTAATTTCGTCCATCTGTGCTCATACCCTTAAATACTAAATCGCATCCTTTTAAAAGACCAGCATGTAACACAACAAATCTCTGTCCTTTACTTAGAGGAATTTGTCTATTTTTCGACTCACCAGAACTGGTCCATTGATGTGATTTAGTATGATTGGTGTCCATCTATGTCTCATCCAAATAAATAGGTGTGTACCCTTCTTCACGTTTTTTTTTTTTTAATTATTCTTTAAAAAATTGGATACGTTGATTTATGATGTCTTTTCTTTCCACAAATCCTTTTTTATTTTTATCAACTTTTTTTCATATTTGAATCCAAATCCATGTAAGGATTTCCATAGCTTGTACTTAGATATAACAAGATCCTGGTCTTTCTCCCAAAAAAAATTCAGTTTTATTCAAGGTAACACATTGATTTTTTCGAAATAGCTTATGAACAGTAGTCTTATCAAGTCTTTAGCAAACTGTCAAGCGTATCCTTTCTGGGTGCATTTTTGAATTTAGATTTTCTCCTGGCCTATTAATTAACTTGGTAATAAAACTTTCAGTGGGTGCAATTTTTGAATTTAGATTTTCTCCTGGCCTATTAATCAACTTGGTAATAAAACTTTCACTTATCTTTAAACATTGATCAGTTCTTTTTGTTATTTTATTCCAGGAATGAAATGGAGCTCCTCGCTTTGACTCTGCATCAAAATGACTATACACTTTCAGAATTATATACTTTTTTCCTTTTGAAATTTTGGGTGGCATTGTAATTCCTTTCTTTAAATTTAAGTAGGGGAGACAATTAATAACAATACAAAAAAAAATAAAGATTTTCTGCAGCCATAAAGGTTTTTATTAAATTGTTACTTTCAAAATAAGAATTTTCCTATTTTACAAAAAAAAATGTATTTCTTTCTTTATTTATTTTTTTCATTTTTCTAAACTGTTTGCTTCCAAGATGTGCATTTTGCACATTAATAATAACTAAATGTATATAAATTTTATTCTGCTTTTTAATAAAACTTTTCATAGCCTCTTTGTCTTGTTATTAACTCACCATGGTAAACGCATGAAAAGCTTGCTTATAGTCCTTTAAAGTTAGATATTTAATCAATCAAAGACAAAATTTAAGAAAAATTTGGAGGTTTTTGAGGAATAAAAAAAAAAAAAAAAAGAACTAGTTGTTATAAGTTTAATTTCAAAAATCATCTATGAATATCAGTAAGTTTACTTATAAAATGATATAAAATCAATAATCAAAACTATAAAGTGATGATCATTTTCATTGGTGTCCTTTAAATAGGTATAGTCACATGGTATAAAGAAACCAACATTCAAAGCACATGTATGTTGTTTTTGTTTTGATTGGAAGGCTGTTACACTATTTATACTTACTCCATCAGATAATCAACACTTCAACAAATAGAATTAACATAGAGACCTAATGGGAAACTTTTTTAATTATAGACCAATTATGAAATTAATAGTCAGATTTCGTATATATCATATATTAACATACATCAAGGACAAAAACATTATTTTGAAAAAAATAATTTTTAAGAAAATTTCTGCAAATATGTAGAAGTCAAAAGGACAATAATTCCAAAATTCCAAAATTGTTCTTACCTGTAGTATTTGGGAAGAAAAAAAGTAAATGGGAAAAAAGTCTGTGGTTAAGGCACGGACCATTTGATTTACTGGGTGGGGGGGGGACTAAGGTTTTAAATCAAGCCAAACCAAGCAAGAATTGTTTTTTTTTTTAAAGCCAGAAAAATTTTCAACATCATACATATCATACTTATCATACATGCTGTTATTTCTTTTTAGCAACAGAATAGGCCACATTATTTTTTTTTTTTCTATCAAAACGGAGGATAGATTGTTTTTTTTCAAAAAAAAAACATTTTTTGAATTTTACATGATTTTTTTTCAAACAAAATGCTTGTGGGGAAAGAGCCTGTATTCAGCAGTGTTCAATGGTAATTTCTGGGTACAAAAATATTGTCATTGTCTATATTATCTGTATTATGGCCAACTTTATTTTAATGTATTTATCAGTGTTAATGTTACATAAGGTTGTGTTTTATTACCTGATCTTAGTGGAACAACACTTCCTCTTGACCTTAGTATGTGTTGGCTCATCCGCAGTGTCACAGATCTGTCTGACTCTGGTTTGGCCTTTTCAGAATGATCTGGACATGAACAGAGACTTCTATGTCTTCTCCACTTCAATCCTAATGTATATATGTGGTAGGGGCACACTGAATAGTCTTTCATGTGTGAAAAAATGCCGACGCGACAACAGATAAAAAATCCCTCTGATGCACTACATTTTTTAACGTGTATGTGGTCAAGTGGTTACTTATGTCCTTTACACAATCGTTAATAAAAACTGCAATATCTTATGGTTGTAATTTTCTTAAAGAGAATAATCTATCTTTGTCTTGCAATATTACAGCCGACGCCTATATATCGAATATTTATTTTCTCACAGTTGTAACAATATGAGCTTGCCTTTCCTATCATAATTCTTTGGTAAAAGGTTGCTGCTATCTAAAAGGTATTGAACTAAGCGTCCAAATGGAAACGTGAAGTAATTCCTTCGCAATTTTAGCGGACTTCATAATGATTCTGTTGGTTGTTATTCAAAACCTGTGGCATAAATCAGAAGACCACTTATATGTTTTGCGTATCGTAAAAACAATCCCTGCCTCTTTTCCTCAAACGTGACATTATCGAGTGTGACATATTACCGATTTATGATAAATAACACGACGTGTGCCATTAGAGAAACATGAATTGTCTACCCTTCCGGAACATTCATTCCATGTTTTAGATAGAGTTGATTTGCTTAATCGTTGATTTTTCTGTGACGAATCTTGGTGACTGTTGTTTTTGTTTTTGTTTTTGTTTTTGTTTTTTTTGTGTAATGGTGGTTTCTGTTTGTATTTGACTTAAATTTCGAAAGCTCTCTTTGTATCTTCTCCGTCCTTTTACATAGACTCAGTCAAAACATACAATATAGCTATTCAACTCGAAAAGGTGTTTCCATTCGCGATTTGATGAAAGTGGCTATATTCCCTAATATTTAAGTCAAGTATGAAAATCGACCACACTTAATATAAAGAAGCTTATGTATAACAAAACCCGATGAAGAGAAATGGAATTCGAAATATAATAATGTGATTATAAAAATGCCAAAATTAGCCCCACATTTAAAAAGAAAATTATAGTGACACAATACCTATCATTCTTGTCCTTTAATTTACTGAATGCTATTTTGTTTGCAAATAAACAGTTTAATCACAATGAGTCCGAAGTCTGAAGATTTGTGTGTTTTTTCAAGTTGAGGCAATTTCAAACTAAACAGGTAGTTTGGGCAATGGTTTAAATAGTATTGAATTACTATTCAAATCAGATAGTGTCCTATCCCCGATTTCGACATTTTAACTACGTGTGGATTTGCATGTTTGTGTGGTTCATATGTGTTTCTCGTTTCTCGTTTTTTATATGGATTAGACCGTTGGTTTTCCTGTTTGAATTGTTTTACACTAGTCATTTTGGGGCCCTTTATAGCTTGATGTTCGGTGTGAGCCACGGCTCCGTGTTGAAGGCCGTACTTTGACCTATAATTATTGTTTACTTTTTACACATTGTGACTTGGATGGAGAGTTGTCTCATTGGCAGTCATACCACATCTTCTTATTTATATAAACAACAGTACAAATATAGACAACAGCAGTTTACCTTACATTTCCAAACTCATTCGGTATTCAAGAGCTTGCAGCTGCTACTCAGACTTTGTACAACGTCACCAGTGTCTGAGCAAAAAGTTGATGAACCAGGGTTATGTCAAAGAACGTCTCGTCCTTTTTCTTAAAAAGTTCAGCGGAAGATACCAAGACCTTGTTGATAAATATTCCGTATCAACTTCACAAATAATACATGATGGTGTTGATGTATAGATACTAGGTACTGACGTTGTTTATCATTTTAATTACGTGTTATAGTGTTCTTTTATTTGTCTTTGTAAATAATTAACGTTTACTGTTTGGTCCATTTTTGGTAATATCCTTTAGACGTGGCTCGGTACTTGTACATCCCGCCATTGTGTTGTGGTGCTGTTGTCATTTTTTGTATTTTTGTGTTTCCATGTTGCGTATGTGCTTTGTCTATATGCCTTTTTTTTTTTTTTTTTTTTTTCTTTTTGACATATTTTTTTTTTTTTAAAGTGATTGAGATTATAACACAATGTTGACTGTTGTATCCCTATTTTTGACATTTTTACCTATTATGTTTGTTTGTTTTGCTCACACATTGTTATCAATATAATGGAAGTTTATGCAACTGTCATACAAGTGAGAGGTTTAGCTAGCTTTAAAACCGTGTTTAATCCACCGTATTTTCTACATAAGAAAATGCCTGTACCAAGTCAGGAATATGACAGTTGTTTTCCATTCGTTTGATGTGTTTGAGTTTTTGATTTTGGCAATTGTTAAGGGACTATCCGTTATGAATTTTCCTTGGAGTTCGGTATTTTTGTTGTTTTACTTTTTACCAATATTCAAATAAGTATTCGTGCAAGGATCATACCGTTACTATTGAAGAATGATTCAAATTGACTTCAAAATTAGCTTAGATGTTGATACTTTGTTTTCCCGGTGTCATATTTCTTGATTAAGAATGTTCATCCTGGTTTAATAGATTTCTAAATCGACTTAAGGAGAATTCTCCTGCTTTGGTATTCTGTTTAAGTTTGAGCACATGGTTTGGTATTTTTATTTCACGTTATATTTGAGCACACGGTTTAATATTTTCATTTCACGTTAAATTTGAGCAGATGGTTTAATATTTATTTTTGGGTTACGAAGGATCACCCTGGTTTGGTATTTTACAAAGGTTAAAAAGGATCAAACTGGTTTGATATTTTTTATTGGGTTAGGAGGAGGGGCCTCGATGGCTGAGCGGTCTAAGAAGTCGAACTTACTAGCCTGTCAACACTGAGGTTGTGAGTTCGATTCCCGCACGTGGCAGGTGTGCTCGACCCTCATTGTAATTGACTAGTATTGTCAGTTTTCTTACCAAAGGTCGGTGCTTCTCTTCTGGCACTCCGGCTTCCTCCACCAATAAAAACTGACAAACACCACAAAATAACACGTTAGTGCTGAAGATGTAAATAAACACCAAATAATCATTCAATCAAGCAATCGGTAAGGAGGAAAATCCAAATTTAGCATTTAAGGGCATTCGATACAGTTTCACGTTATATTGTCATTTTTATAATTTTTAAATATGTTGTAGGCCTGGAAGAATTATAACAGAAATCACCAAATAAAACATAGGTCACCGTGTTTGTTTTCGAGAAAATTGAGGCTGAAAATTGGGGATTTTTGCAATTTTGTAAAAAAAAGTTAAGCATGAATTTAAAAGATTTGGAGTAGATATTCTTCGTCGTAATTTGATAAGACTGGATTCAATCTAATGCTGTGAAAAGTGAAAATAAGGGGGAAATAAATCCCTACAAGAATGACTAGTTAATTGTTCAAGCCATGCTTAAAATTACGGATAAGATGATCAAAGTTTGATATTTTTTGGCCCGACAATGTTGAATATCAAGAGTTTCTTATATTGTCATTTTTCTCATTTTCTACATTAACTGTCTTTTGTCATGATTACTCAAAATAGCAATTAAAAAAACGTATGTCACCGTGCTGGATTCGAAGATTAATCGCGATTTATCCTAAAAATTACGTCCCCCCTTGGTAACCTCAACATTAGCGCGATAATGCACAACGTCACTGGCTGCCAATTTCGACTTCTCCCGCCAATTATCCCTGCAAGGTTATCGGCGACATTTTTCGTGTATATATATAATGCTTTTAAAGAGCTTAAAAGAAAATTGTTGTTTTCGGAAATGAAGAAACATGTGTATCATAAATATCTCTCTTTTTATTCTGTTTATGTTCCAAGTAAGAAACATACCAGGTTTAGTTATTGCGGACTGTTTAATTTTTACGGCTTATCTAAAGACTCGTGTATTGTTTAAGACCATATGCTGACCTCTAGATGTGTTCTTTTGTTTTAGATGGTGGGCTGATGTTTCATTGACATACCCCCAAAAAAAAAAAAAAACATTCTTTTGTTTTCACATTTTAATCTCTAAGAATTTGACATTTATTCATAAAGCCAAACTGTTATTCGGGTGAATGGTTACAGTTGAGGAAAACTTTACAATAATTTGAATTTTTTATAATTTGGATCTGGCAAAAAATATTGAGTTTATATCTCAAAGACTGGACATGTTACCTATACATCCCCATAACTGTGGTTTTGGATTTTTATCCTTTTTATTCCTCTCCCAATTTTCAACATATACTGTCCGAAATTACAATTTTAAAGCACTTAAGGCATTTGTCATCTGGTTAGTAAATGTTCAGAAATACCACATAATGTTGTAGGAACCTCAAAGTATAGCTGTGATGATTTTTGCAGAGATTTAAAGACCTTTATAAAAAAGGCCATCTAACAGTGTGTAATACTTTGATGGAAAACTTGCCCTACCTCTTTGGTACTGTACTATTATATTGGCATACTTTCTCCTCGTAATAACCAGTTTTTCATGTTTTTGTTTGTTTGTTAAAGTTTCGATTAAAATCAGAATACTTTCCTTAAAGCGTAATTTTGTTAGTAAATAACTATTAATAAATATTTTTAAAAGTTGTATCATCGTTAATAATGGCGGCATACCATTATTACCTCGTCCTCTCATTTGACATAAATAAATGGAATAAAATGTTTGTGTTTTTTTTTTTTTTTTTTTTTTTTTATACAAGGGATTACAATGATTAAAAAATTCGTAAGGGGTTCCGCGGAACCCTGTATCTCACCTGCGATTGCTGCTGTCAGTGTAAAAGTGTAATGTTGACTTAAAAAGTGAGTCCATTTATCAGTAAAACACAGAATTTTAAAAAACAAATTCAAATATTTTCTTAAGTACTATTTCTTGGTGATGAAGATTAGCTTCTGTTAAAGTGTCATTACAGTCCATGAAGGTTTACAAACTCATCATATAAATAAATATAATCCCATACTGTCTGTAAATGTTAACTGTAAAAAATGAATTCCATCTATTAGAAAAATACTGAAAATGAAAAAAAAATATATATTTTCAAACGTTTGCTTCAGACAATATCTCATTATCATTAAAAAAAAACTTCTGCCAAAGTTTCATAAAACTCTATGAAAGTTTGACAAAGTAATTGATGTGTAACCCTAGACTGTATCTAACTGTTAACTGTAAAAAAAACTAAGTCCCTGTATCAGTAAATAGCAGAAAAATAAAAATAAATATTTTTTAAAAGTTGCTCTGGATACCATATTTCGGTCATAACCAAACTTCTCTCCAAATTTCATAAAAGTCCATGAAGGTTTGACAAAGTTATTGATGTCTAAAAAAAACTTTAACCTCAGACTAAATCTGAATATTAACTGTAAAAGAAACTAAGTCCATTTATCAGTAAAATACGGAAAAATGAAAAATTTTTAAATTTTGCTCTCTGGATACTGTATTGTGGTCATAAACAAGCTTCTGTCCAAATTTTATAAAATTCCATGTAGGTTAGACAAAGTTATTGATGTCTAAAAAAATGTAATCACTGACTGAACCTAAATGTTGACGCCGCCGACGCCGACGCCGACGACGGAATCTAGGATCGCTATGTCTCGCCTTCGCGAAATAAATTTCGCAGGCTCGACAAAAAATTAATTTTTGCGATATGAACTTTCGATATGAGATTTTAAAGATCATTGACACACATTGATATTGACTTTGCTTGTTACTAAAATGCGCTGTAAACCTATTTTTTGTGTGCTGTCCGACATACGGGCCGGGCTGTCAGAAAATTGGATGCAAATCAAAATTTGATCAGGGATGATAGATAATAAAAATGATAGTTTGCATGCATTATGTTTACAACAAAAGTGTCAGTCGGCTTGAGATTGCTCACTATACGATATTTTGTTGACTTCACTGTTGAAGACCTCACAGAAGCTTTACGACGAGGAACAATGTGTTTAATTTCTTATGATTTAATTAGACTTTTATCCCGTGTATACATGTGTATATACCCAAAATGTCAGAATCAAATGCACTAATTTTAATGGCGTAAAAGTTATAACGTGTGTGACAAAACATAAATTGGAGCATCGTTTAAACTTAAGAGCTATTCTCTGTAACCACAGACCATTTTATATAAGGGGTCGGCACGCATAGTCACCTATTTTCCTGAAACTTAGTCTGACATTATAATTAGGTGAAAAAGTAAGAAAAAAAGCCTTCAAAAGTGTTGCTAGGCAACGGTTGCCATGGTAACCAAGTAAATGAATTTTCCTGTACATTTTTGGGATTTTAGCATTGAAAAACACCAACTTTGCAGGCATTCTGAAACAAAACCAGATTTTATTTAATGATATTTGTTAATATTTTTCAGAAACATGATACTTAACAATCATAATCATCACCCTTGTTTGATACAAAAGAACCTAGTAACCATATATATTTTGATTCAGGACTGTATGGATTATTACATATACCAGGGTCAGGGGTGAATGTTATCACACTAGTCCTCAGCAACCATTCATTTATAGTGCAAAAGTGCCTAGCAACCATTTATTTATATCGGAAAGTTGCCATACAACCATTTATTTTTATTGGAAAAGTGCCTAGCAACAATACATTTTCGGTTTCATAGAGACAAAAATCAGAAAAAAAAATGATATCAATTATGCAGATTTCTTTAAATTAGTAATCCCTTTGAACAACACACATTGTATGTACGAATTGTTGATATACACTGACTCAATTGTACATATTGATGGGTTTTACTCATTGTTGAAGGCCGTAAGATAGTTGTTAATGTCTGTGTAATTTGGTCTCTGGTGGAGAGTTGTCTCATTGGCAATCATACCACATCTTCTTATTTTTATAATCCAGAATAGTTAATTATATGAAATTTCAATTTCAAGGTTGAAAAAAATAAGGATTTGATTACAAATCCAAATATCAAAATGGTATGATTGCTAATCAGACAACTCTCCACAAGAGACCAAATGATATATTTAAGACAGGTCCTCTGAAATTGCAAAAACAAAGCATAAAACGAACAAAGTGCTTAGAGAACGATCAATTTATTTCTTTGGTTATGGTTGGGCTTTTGAGCAAGAGATTTTGTGTGGACAGAATGATCATTTTAACCGGTTTTAAGGCTGGTCTACTTATTTCATTTTTTTCTTCGAAAACAAATATTTTTCGTTGTGTTCACACCTATTTCTTTTTTCAAATCGTATGTGCACCTGAACCTACAAAAATTCATTTTCAGCATGTCTTGGGCAATGATATTCAGTTCTAGACACCATCACATTCATTGCATTCAACATCCCCATCACAAAATATAGAATGGTCCTTCCCTAGCTAATAGACAAAAAAAAAGACGACACGAAATACAGATCTGAAAGTACTCGCAGTTACTGACAGCTAGTTCAAGGCCAATAACAACTAATAAAAAAAATCATGTATTTCAGACTAAAATATCAATCAGTACATATCCAACAACCAGTGGATTTAGTGTAAATACGTCATTAACAATCAGAGAAAAACATGACCTTGTGCAATGCCAAAATAAAGGTATCTGCTTATTCTTACTTGTTATGGTTACTCGTTTACTAAACTATTTTTTATAATTTACTTTGAATAGCAATAAGTGTCGATTGTCAATTGACTTATTTATAGATCTTATTTTGTTGAATATTGTTGTTTATTACAATTTACTCTATCTAATATTGCTTTCGTTAAAACGCTTAAATCGGAGAAAATTGTCACTGAAGGGCAATAACTCGACAAAGGAGTAGACAAACTGGTTTTGACTATATTGACATGTCTGAATATCTCATAAAGCTGATTGACTTCGATGTTTAAAGTTTGATTTCTCTCTGTGTTTTATAGTTTTTCAACATCTTGTCTTTGCTGATTGTTTTATCTGTGTACAGTTTCTCTTTATCGACCACGAGTTTTAGCAAAACACAAAAGCTACAACCATCATTAGAAGGGGGAAGTTGACTGAAGATTCATGCCAGATTTGACTTTGTGGTAGATCTTGTCTGGCTAATTATTTTTGTTGTATAAAGTTTTTCTCGATTTATTGTAGTTTCAAGGATGTTCAATGATTCACCTGGTATGTTTGCGTAAAAATTGATACAATTAAATTAGGATAACATCTCATGCAAACAATTTTTTATTGAACAATGTCCTTTATTCTATATCATAGTGTGTTTATGTCCCTTCAGATGTTTTTTTATCTGCCTTTCATAAGAATGATACGTTTTGGTTCCAATTTGCCCAGTAATTGCAGGGAACACGACTTTTGCACAAGTTTACAGACGAAGATGGCGAATGGCAAGAGATGAGAAAAGCCTGGCCAAAAAACTGGGTAAATGTCGTTGTTTGAAGTCATTTTTGTTATTTTTCTCTTTAAATAGTTTTCAAGTAAAATAACTGTAGAATTTGTTTATAGCTGACATTTAATTTTCGTTCTGAAAAGTTTAAGATAGATAAACACCTACCGACCACACTATACCGATAAATTAAGCCAGGAACTATCGTTTTAATTTCAGTCTTCCATTTTTACCTGAACCAGCCATAATGTTTATAAGGTGTCAACAGAATATGGGCTATGCATTATTACTGTTAAAAAGTTTAATAACATTTGAGTATGCAGTTTCAAAGGGGAATTTTGTCACAAGGGATCAAAACATTGATGAATGCCATTTTTCAGCTATATGAGAATAGCTACTTAAGTCTTTATTACGATATTGATCCCTCATCTTTCAATAAGGATCTATATAACAGTTCATATTAGTCCAAAATATTATGGTTGCTAAGTACTTTTATATCAAGTAAGGGTCGTTGCTAAGAACTTTTGACATGACCTTGACCCCTTGCATTTTATCTTGTTAACCAAGTAAAAGCAATAATCGTTCTGAACATTTTTTCTTTTCAAGGTATGGGTATATTTGTAACCATTTCTGACAAAATGTAATAAAAATTTCTCAACGTCAAAGGTCAAGGTCATCAATAACCTTTTACCTTTAGATCAAACTTAAGGTCATTGAATGCGCAACATTCTTCAATTGATTTTTATCCTTTATCTGTCATAGTTTATGAGATATTTTAATAACAAGATCAAAATTATTTTACAAAACCCAAACCTTTAGTACTAGTTATAAAATATTACTAGTCAACAGTGTTAGTTTACATTAATAACTTCAATGCAAATGGGTGTGGATGCAAAAGTGTGTAATTAGTTCATGCAAAATGACTATAATTTGCCTTCTTGAATACAATGAAAACTAACTTATTTTAATCAGTGTTTCCACCTTCTTCCCTTTTCATCAGAACTATTTTTCATCTATTATCTAACTAATTAAATGTTATATTTTATTGAACCAATGTTACAATATTCATCAAAATTAAAATGGTTGCATGATAACTGCCTGAAAATGGTAATTTTTCTACCTCAAAAAAAGCCATTTTAAGCCATAATTGA
Organism: Mytilus coruscus; assembly: GCA_017311375.1. Classification (NCBI taxonomy): domain Eukaryota; kingdom Metazoa; phylum Mollusca; class Bivalvia; order Mytilida; family Mytilidae; genus Mytilus; species Mytilus coruscus. The sequence goes on from CM029605.1 coordinate 5,286,671, forward strand.
AGGGGACCCGTAACCATGGCAACGACGAAATACTCAATTTTTTTGCTAATCGATTTCTATAATGTTTCTATCGACAAACAAAATTTCAAAAAAATCTGAGACTTTGCGTGTGATTTTCTGTCATAAAAAAACCCGCTTGAACGATACTAATAGCAATTCTCTGTAACCACCAACCAAGTTGCGGCACCAGGATCTACAACGTACGTCCCGCCGAAAGTGACGTTTTGCGGGAATTCGAACGCTTAACGTCGAGCCTAGAGTTAACTCCCTTGAAACTGTATCGACTGCCCTTACAATCAGGTAAAAGAGAAAAATCCTAGTTGGTACTTTTTGTTGATATCGTCCTGGTTTATAAAGAAAGAATAAACCTAGTTTATATTTTTTATTTACTTCTATGCAATGAAACCTTTTTTAACAATGAAAACTCCAGTCAAATAAATATGCACATGTAAAGATATTTATTGGGTTCAAATTTAGATACTCAACGTCTATTTACGTTTGAAAATATCCTAACGGGTTGATATTTACGGGAGCAACACGATAGTGGTAACACTTGGAACAGGATCTGCGTACCCTTCCAAAACACATGAGATCACCCCGATCGATTTTGGCAGGATTCGTGTTACTCAGTCCTTATTTTTTGTGTTTTGCGCCTTGTGTTTCGTTGTTTGTCTTTGAGTCGTCTTTCATTTTTTCCAATGGCGTTGCCATTTTGTTTTTTTTTTTCGTCTCTCTTTTATCTTTTAAGCTATTATATTTAAAATGTGTGTTAAACTTAAAGATGTCAAAAAATAACATTGCTGACATGATGACATTATTGCAAATAATTTTTGTTTCAGACAAATTTTCAACGTCGTGCCAAGCTTATCATATCTGAAAACCTACATAATGTAGACCAATGACAAATGAAGCATGTAATGTACAATGAAGCTGCCCAATAATATGCTCTACCTATTGTTGTTGTTAGATACGACTGGCAACCGATATTTTCTAGGCGATTCTTCTTTCTGCTAACTGTATTCTTTTAAATTTTTGTTTTTAACAAATTCAGTATTTGATGATACATGGTCAGAAAGAATAAATAACTTCATACTCACTTCAAAGACAAAGATAAAAACTTATCGATAATTTTTATTTCAAAATATTTCTTTGCATGAAACGATGTTGTTTGTATTTGCCACCGACACTGATGAAGTGAAGGAACACCCAGCATTTTTGTTTTGATAAGTCAAATTATCTTCGAAAATTGAAACATTTTGTCGATTCGATCGTCGTTCATTTTTAAGAATTGAATTTTGTTGTAGTCTTAATTGAGAGGAAAAGCAAAAGCGTAACCGAATCAAAATTGAGTGAAATGTAGAAGCTCTTAAGCCCCTGTAAAATAATTTAAAAAAAAAGCATTCATCGATCAAACAAAATATGTTATGATTTTAACGAAAGAGTCATCTAACTGAAAAATGTTGACACAAACTGGAACATGTAGTTCCAAATAACATTTTAACTGTTATAAATCAGCTAAACTTGTTCATTGTAAAAGTCCAGAAGACAGACGTTACTAAACTACATCTTTCACTTTTCTATATTAACTTTTGATCAGTTCAGTTAATCTTCTGCTGATAAGATACCATTTTGCTTTGGTGACCGGAAATATTTAGAACGTTAAAGCGATTCATTAACTGTACATTACCTTTGAGCTCCTGAGTCCCAGGAATCATAGAATATACCGCTTACAATTTCAATATTTGCATTTATCTTTTTCTTTTCATGTACTTTCTAAAATTTATAGAAACGGACTGACGATAATGGAAATCATATGTACTTTATATCTGTCAAGTACTCAAGAGATAGAAAGCACAATATCTTAAACTCATTATCCAGAGTATTTAAAACAACAATATTCTAGAACAAATACTACAATACGACTGAATTTTGATAATAAGAATATTTGCCTGTCAAATCTGTCATTTTAACTTCATCGGTTCGTGCTTCTGCAGCTTTTTAGATTAGCTGCATGTTGTATTGAGATATGTATCACGGTAACTTACTTTTGTTAAAACCATTTCTCAGAATCATTTTTAAAATACATCCATGCAAAGGCCTTGTTATATTTTATAAAAAAAATTAAAGAAACTACTGTTTCCATCCAAATGTTTAAATATTACATAGAAAAAATAAATACCAAAACAAACCAGTTTATAAATGCACAAATATTTTCTTTTCTTTGCACAGTATAACTTTTAAAGCAAATTCCTTCCATTTGAACAACTTTTCATCACCACTGTTTTTTAAACTCTACTGCCAAACTTAGTAACTTAATGTTGTTAGACAAATACAGCAAAATGACAATGTTTGATGATGCACATGATAAAAAGATTTCGGATTCGCAAAACAAGAAAGGATATGGTGAATTGTGAAAAGACGTACTATATAATGTAAGAGCAGATTACGGGTAACGTCTATTACCACGGGATTTTGGTCTTTAATAAGAAAGCTCATTTCTGTGTTTTACTATGTTCAGATGCTTAAGGTTACATTTGTGTCGGAATGGGATCTTTAAGTTCACTGTTCTTATTATTTTCCAAATACAGCATTATGTCTATCACTTTTTTATATTATTGTTGTAGCAGGTGCTCGTCTTTAACTTTTCTTTTCTTAGGCAATACAACAATTAAAAAATCGACCATTCTGATTAATTTCGAAGAATTAGTAAAGCTAAATGAAATGATCCATGGATCATATAATTAGAATTAAAACAAAGTTTTATTGATGGTTGTCTTACTTTTGGCAAAAGTGCTAAACGAAATTTATTAAACTACAAAGGATTGCATTGAATAGGTCAAATATAAAAAAAAAAAAACATATATGCAAGTGTTCAAGTGCGAAAACGAAAAAAAAACACGTTATAAAATCATGCGTCCGAAGCGCTTTTCTGGACTTATTTTCATCTGGAACGCCCAAAGCCGAATATTTGAAAGCCAAGGATGTATAAGAACCAAAACAGTTGGAGAGCTATATGAACAAAAAAGGCATAAGCAATCGCCTAATCCATCTAAAGTAAATTTTGCCTGAGGGAGTTGAACCTTAGTTTCTTTATAATTTCAAAATTTCAAAATTTATAAACGGACAATTTTAAAAAGGTTTGTTATAAATCATGTCAGTACCGAAGTACTGACTACTGAGCTGATGATACGCTTAGGGGCTGACATCTAATTTTTTTTGTGATGTAAATTTATTGAGGAGTAACAGAGGTTCTTCTTTGAAATTCATAGTAAATAATTTCCCTGTAAACAATAAAAGAAAATAGTTAACATCAAACAACACAGAATTTTTTTTTTTTTTTTTATTCGTTCGTTTGAACTTTTAGTTGTTCGACCTTTGAAATTTTTTACCTTGATTAACTGACTTTTCGCTTGTTTGTTAATTAAATCGCACGCGTAGGATTCCCTACTTCTTTTGTTCTTAATCAATGGCAACCAAATACGCTATCTTCAGGACCACAATATTTGTTAAAACCTTCAGTCCGAGGGCAAGTTCCCGTGAAGTCCGCGAAAACCAATGTCCGAGTAAATAATAAGTGTAATCATCTACGATGATTCAAATACTACTGGAGCAAATAGTAAGTTACATAGTTCAATGTGGATAGGTGTACTATTATTTTATGTAAATTTCTCGTTTCTTCTGATCTAGGATTGGGTTCTTTACATCATCTTAACCAATATGGCTGATTATGGCTATGGTTATAAGAAGTGGACATATATACTTCTCTAATTCTTTCCCGATTTATCCTTTTCCTAACCTGCTGACTGTTTTGATTTTATCAACGTGCGGTTCGATAGATCTCAGTTATTCATTGGTCAAAATTGGATTATGAAGTCAAATTGTCTTGCTTTCCTCTGAATTGCCTATTGTGAAGTCAAGAAAAAAGCGACCATGCCTGATGACTCGCATACAAATAACACATCTTTTTCAGATCATTTGAAAAGAAGGAATAAGTTGCCTGCATTTTGAATAAAAATCATTAGGAAACCGATTCCACCTCGCGTTATAAATCTGAAAATTTAACTGTCTTTGAGGTGATCAATATCGTATCACACTTAATGCAGTGGTAGAATCTATATTTCTTAGCTTTTAAAAAGAGAAATTTCTGAAAAATATTTTCTGTAAAATGCATGTAATTAAATACAAATGAAACACATTTAAGACGTTTAATTGATTGTTCAATCAATTTCCATCACGTAAATTGACAATATGACACAGCTTGAACGTAACATTTTCGAACACGCATAAAGTACACTGAATGTCAATGATCAGATGAAAATTATCCAGGAAGTTGCATTCTAATGTTTTGAGTCATGATTTAGATGTTAACATTCGTCATTTACGTTGCTTCCATGAAGGCGTAGGCAATCAATTTTACAATTACTTTGTTATATAGAGGTATGTAAACATGTTTTGTTACGTTTATTGTTATATTCAAAGAAACGAAAACTTTTTATCCAACTTTGTCCTCTAATACTTTAACGTATAACAGTACTTCCTTTTTGATTGATATTTGATACGAGTGCCAAGTGTGTTCTTAGCACGTCTTAATCATTGTTAATTTTCAGTGTTCTTTTGTCACTAGTTGACTGTTTTTCCTGATATTTGACTTCTTTTTCTATGTTTCTACAATTACTGTTAATGTCAGAGGAGTTAGATCACATAATTTAATTCACATATACAATTACCGGCTTTAAGTTGATTGGGAAATAACAGCAACAATCAATTACTGATAAAAATTATGATAATATAAATAATAATAATAGTAATATTCATAATTGCAGTCTGCTGTTTAAATAAATCCTGCTATACAGAAATGTTCATATTGTCGAAAACAAGGAACTACAATATCTTATGGTTGTAATATTCCTTTTGTGATCAATCCGTCTTTGTGTTGTAATATTACAGCAGTTGCAGCATACCGAATATATTCCTCGCAGTTGATACGATATGAATGTGCTTGCCTCTTCTATCATAATTCCTCGATAGAGGGTTGCTGCTTTCAAAAGAGATAATCAATGAAGCGTCCAAATGGAAAAATTGAAGTTATCCCATTGCAAGTTTAACTGACTTCATCATGTTCATAATGAATATGTTGGCCGTTATTTAAAATCTGTGTCACAGACCAGAAGACCTCTTATAAGTTTCACCTATCTTCACCATAATCCCTGCCTGTTTTTCCTCAAAATTGAAATAACTGAGTGCGATATTATAAAAAAATTAAGAAACTACTGTTTCCATCCAAATGTTTAAATATTACATAGAAAAAAATAAATACCAAAACAAACCAGTTTATAAATGCACAAATATTTTCTTTTCTTTGCACAGTATAACTTCTAAAGCAAATTCCTTCCATTTGAACAACTTTTCATCACCACTGTTTTTTAAACTCTACTGCCAAACTTAGTAACTTAATGTTGTTAGACAAATACAGCAAAAATGACAATGTTTGATGATGCACATGATAAAAAAGATTTCGGATTCGCAAAACAAGAAAGGATATGGTGAATTGTGAAAAGACGTACTATATAATGTAAGAGCAGATTACGGGTAACGTCTATTACCACGGGGATTTTGGTCTTTAATAAGAAAGCTCATTTCTGTGTTTTACTATGTTCAGATGCTTAAGGTTACATTTGTGTCGGAATGGGATCTTTAAGTTCACTGTTCTTATTATTTTCCAAATACAGCATTATGTCTATCACTTTTTTATATTATTGTTGTAGCAGGTGCTCGTCTTTAACTTTTCTTTTCTTAGGCAATACAACAATTAAAAAAATCGACCATTCTGATTAATTTCGAAGAATTAGTAAAAGCTAAATGAAATGATCCATGGATCATATAATTAGAATTAAAACAAAGTTTTTATTGATGGTTGTCTTACTTTTGGCAAAAGTGCTAAACGAAATTTATTAAACTACAAAGGATTGCATTGAATAGGTCAAATATAAAAAAAAAAAACATATATGCAAGTGTTCAAGTGCGAAAACGAAAAAAAAAACACGTTATAAAATCATGCGTCCAAAGCGCTTTTCTGGACTTATTTTCATCTGGAACGCCCAAAGCCGAATATTTGAAAGCCAAGGATGTATAAGAACCAAAACAGTTGGAGAGCTATATGAACAAAAAAGGCATAAGCAATCGCCTAATCCATCTAAAGTAAATTTTGCCTGAGGGAGTTGAACCTTAGTTTCTTTATAATTTCAAAATTTCAAAATTTATAAACGGACAATTTTAAAAGGTTTGTTATAAATCATGTCAGTACCGAAGTACTGACTACTGAGCTGATGATACGCTTAGGGCTGACATCTAATTTTTTGTGATGTAAATTTATTGAGGAGTAACAGAGGTTCTTCTTTGAAATTCATAGTAAATAATTTCCCTGTAAACAATAAAAGAAAATAGTTAACATCAAACAACACAGAATTTTTTTTTTTTTTTTATTCGTTCGTTTGAACTTTTAGTTGTTCGACCTTTGAAATTTTTTACCTTGATTAACTGACTTTTCGCTTGTTTGTTAATTAAATCGCACGCGTAGGATTCCCTACTTCTTTTTGTTCTTAATCAATGGCAACCAAATACGCTATCTTCAGGACCACAATATTTGTTAAAACCTTCAGTCCGAGGGCAAGTTCCCCGTGAAGTCCGCGAAAACCAATGTCCCGAGTAAATAATAAGTGTAATCATCTACGATGATTCAAATACTACTGGAGCAAATAGTAAGTTACATAGTTCAATGTGGATAGGTGTACTATTATTTTATGTAAATTTCTCGTTTCTTCTGATCTAGGATTGGGTTCTTTACATCATCTTAACCAATATGGCTGATTATGGCTATGGTTATAAGAAGTGGACATATATACTTCTCTAATTCTTTCCCGATTTATCCTTTTCCTAACCTGCTGACTGTTTTTATTTTATCAACGTGCGGTTCGATAGATCTCAGTTATTCATTGGTCAAAATTGGATTATGAAGTCAAATTGTCTTGCTTTCCTCTGAATTGCCTATTGTGAAGTCAAGAAAAAAAGCGACCATGCCTGATGACTCGCATACAAATAACACATCTTTTTCAGATCATTTGAAAAGAAGGAATAAGTTGCCTGCATTTTGAATAAAAATCATTAGGGAAACCGATTCCACCTCGCGTTATAAATCTGAAAATTTAACTGTCTTTGAGGTGATCAATATCGTATCACACTTAATGCAGTGGTAGAATCTATATTTCTTAGCTTTTAAAAAGAGAGAAATTTCTGAAAAATATTTTCTGTAAAATGCATGTAATTAAATACAAATGAAACACATTTAAGACGTTTAATTGATTGTTCAATCAATTTCCATCACGTAAATTGACAATATGACACAGCTTGAACGTAACATTTTCGAACACGCATAAAGTACACTGAATGTCAAAAGCGTCCAAATGGAAAAATTGAAGTTATCCCATTGCAAGTTTAACTGACTTCATAAATCTGTGTCACAGACCAGAAGACCTCTTATAAGTTTCACCTATCTTCACCATAATCCCTGCCTGTTTTTCCTCAAAATTGAAATAACTGAGTGCGATATATCACCGAAAGTTTATAATACATTACACGCCATTAGAGGAACAGGAACTGCTTACCCTTTCGGAACACTTGCATTCACTCCATGTTTTAGATAGGTTTGACTTGCTTAATCGTTGTTTGTTCTGTGACGAGTCTTGGTGAATGTTGTTTGCGGTCTTTTTTGTGTAATGGTGGTTTCTGTTTATATTGGACATTTTAGTTTTGAATGCTTCTTTTGTATTGTCTACGTCCTTTAGCCGAAACTCAGTCAAAACATACATAATAACTATTCAACACAAAAAGATACTTTCTTTAGCGATTTGATAAAAGTGGATATAATCCTTAGTATTCAAGTCAAATATGAATATCAGCGGAACTTGATCTATAGGACTAAATGTAAAATAAAACCGGATGAAGAGAAATGTAATTCAAAACATTACAATGTCATAAAAAAGGTCAATACCAGCCCCATATTTTTATTTTGGGTTAAGGAGAATCATCCAGGTTTTCTATTTTTATGTTTAGTTTAGAAGGATGGACCATCCGTGTTTGGTATTGTTTAAATCGGGTTAAAAAGGATTATCCTTGTTTGGTATTATTTTTTTATCGGGTTAAGGAGGATCATCCTATTTTGGTATTTTTTCATTTCGGATTAAATTGCAGCAACTGGTATGGTATTTTTATTAGGGATAAGTAGGATCATCCTGGTTTGGTATTTTTTATATAGGGTTAAAAAGATCAAAATTGATTGGTATTTTTTATCATGTAAAGGGGGACAATCCACGTTTTCTATTTTTTAACGGATAAAGGAGGAAAATTGTAGTTTGGTATTTTTTTTATATGGGGTAAAGAATCATCATCCTGTTTTACATATAGAGTAACGATGGATCAACCTATGCAGTGAATCCGTTTTCTTAACATTTAAAACCAAACTCCAATCATTAAAGTTCTACATTCTACATTTGTCAGATTAGGGTCACATTATTGTTTTAGAATAATGCAAGCTCGTGTAACACTTTATTTTTAGATAGAAATACCGCACTGAAGATCTAAAGAATTTACTACGGACAAAGGTTAGTGATAAACATCTTTACATCACCTTTACGACGGAGCAGAGTATGTTACCAGTTTTGCTGTTTATTCAAGCTCTTTTGTGAGACATTCCAAATCATGGTTTTACATGCGAAGACAATATTATTGGAAGCTTTATCTGCTGGAACAACGACATATTTGTCATGAAAAGAGGATAAAGCATCTACAACCTCCAGGTTCTTGAATGGGCTAGAAACCCTTGTGCTCATAGTTCATCGTAGTTTCTGAATGCGCTTCTGAATGCATGATCGAATAGCTTTGATCCATTCAGACAAAGTGTCCAGTTCTGGCTCGTCTGGTTTGCGCTTTACCCATTTTCTGGCATAGTCCTCAACTGCATCCATCAGTAACCTGAAGTTTTTTTTTCCAGTTGATGGGCTGGGGAATTCTATATTTTGGTCCCTTGGCTAACAACTCTCTTAGTTGTTCATTGGTTACGATACCAAGGTCGCCAGTAATAATATGACCAGCTGGGCTATAATTGTACTGACGATGCGCATGAGCAATCCGGAGGTTTGGATTTCACATCTTTGAGATTAAAGACCACTAAAACCCTCTTGTGGTTGAAAATCTTGGATGCAATAGACTTGGTGTGAGTATATGGAATTACAGGTGTAGCTTTATTTTTGAAGTAATCAGGTATTGTTTTTTGTACAGATTTCTGGTGAAAAATATTACTAATATTGATAGCATCTAAACCTTTATTGGCGAATTCTACTTTAAAAACTCTCTTAGTTGTTCATTGGTTACGAACATAACGTATCAATTGAGATATAAACACCATACGACGGAGCAGAGGTTTATGTTACATCTTTGAGATTAAAGACCACTAAAACCCTCTTGTGGTTGAAAATCTTGGATGCAATAGACTTGGTGTGAGTATATGGAATTACAGGTGTAGCTTTATTTTGAAGTAATCAGGTATTGTTTTTTGTACAGATTTCTGGTGAAAAATATTGCTAATCACGAACATAACGTATCAATTGAGATATGTAAACACCATACGACGGAGCAGAGGGTATGTTACTGCTGAGAAATGGGAAATTGATAATTGGGAAGTTGAAATCATCCCGTTTGTCATAGATTTTAGTGTGAAGTCGTCCATCTGTGTCAATATTGAAGAAAAAATCAAGGTATGAAGCAGTCTTTCTAGTATCAGTAGTATCCTTTATTTCAAGTTCACTGGGATATATGAGATGCAAGTACTGACTGAAATATGGGTTATTCAGTGATAGGACATCATCAAAATATCTGAAAGTAAAATTAAAGAATTTAGCAAGGTGCTTTTTCTTTTTGTCTTTTAGAAGGTTCTGAATGAATTCTGCTTCATACGAGTACACAAACAAATCGGCCAGAAGGGGTGCATAATTAGTACCCATTGGAATACCGACTGTCTGTTGAAATATCAATCCTCCTAACTCAACAAATATATTGTCGATCAAAAATTCCAGCATTTTGATAATATCATCTTCAGTGTATTTTCTGATAGAATCAGTGTGGTTCTTCACAAAATAAGAATTGTTATAACCCAAAACAAGAAATTTATATCTACGATTCCCACTTTTATAGAAAAAGCTCTGTTTAATGAGATGGTGAAGTCGATCTTTCAATTGCAGAGATTGTGATCTAAGATTTAGCAGTAGATCTTTAGAAATTTTAAGAATCCACATCTGATTGACACCACTGGTTGAATATATCTCATCACAATATTTTTGAAGGCCATCTTTTACTGTAGAAAGAATAGTAGTCAGCACTTTCGAAAGATGTTTAGTCGAACATCATGATGATCCAGCTATGTATCGTTCTTTATAAGGAGTTTTGTGAAGGTTTGGTATCTAGTATAATGACGGTAGATTTTCTTCGTTTTCTTTTATGTTAATACCAAAAGAAAGAAAATTGTGATTTTGTAAAATTTCATCCTTTGTAAATGATGTTAAAGAATATGTAGGATTACCAGTTTTGCTGTTTATTCCAAGCTCTTTTGTGAGACATTCCAAATAATGGTTTTTACATACGAAGACAATATTATTGGAGGCTTTATCTGCTGGAACAACGACATATTTGTCATGAAAAGAGGATAAAGCATCTACAACCTCCGGGTTCTTGAATGGGCTAGAAACACTTGTGCTCATAGTTCATCGTAGTTTCTGAATGCGCTTCTGAATGCATGATCGAATAGCTTTGATCCATTCAGACAAAGTGTCCAGTTCTGGCTCGTCTGGTTTGCGCTTTACCCATTTTCTGGCATAGTCCTCAACTGCATCCATCAGTAACCTGAAGTTTTTTTTTCCAGTTGATGGGCTGGGGAATTCTATATTTTGGTCCCTTGGCTAACAACTCTCTTAGTTGTTCATTGGTTACGATACCAAGGTCGCCAGTAATAACATGACCAGCTGGGCTATAATTGTACTTTGACGATGCGCATGAGCAATCCGGAGGTTTGGATTTCACATCTTTGAGATTAAAGACCACTAAAACCCTCTTGTGGTTGAAAATCTTGGATGCAATAGACTTGGTGTGAGTATATGGAATTACAGGTGTAGCTTTATTTTTGAAGTAATCAGGTATTGTTTTTTGTACAGATTTCTGGTGAAAAATATTACTAATATTGATAGCATCTAAACCTTTATTGGCGAATTCTACTTTAAAAAAACTCTCTTAGTTGTTCATTGGTTACGATACCAAGGTCGCCAGTAATAACATGACCAGCTGGGCTATAATTGTACTTTGACGATGCGCATGAGCAATCCGGAGGTTTGGATTTCACATCTTTGAGATTAAAGACCACTAAAACCCTCTTGTGGTTGAAAATCTTGGATGCAATAGACTTGGTGTGAGTATATGGAATTACAGGTGTAGCTTTATTTTTGAAGTAATCAGGTATTGTTTTTTGTACAGATTTCTGGTGAAAAATATTGCTAATATTGATAGCATCTAAACCTTTATTGGCGAATTCTACTTTAAAAAAAATCACGTTTTTCCTCATCTTTGGAAGTAATGTAGTCTAAAACAAGAATAATGTTTTAACTGCCATATCTCATCTAAACTTGTTTTTAGTGAAAAGACAGATATTATCTAATGCAGATCTTTAATGGTTTTTTACTAATTATTTTTTAATCAATGAAGTTTTTTTTCTGTTAACAAAATGTTGATTTGCTTTTCTAACCGAAAATATTTTAGAAAGTTGCAGCGTTTCATTAACTGTTAATTACCTTTGAGTTCCTTTGACCTAGTAGTTCTAGATTTTAGTCACGGTTTTTGGAACATATCCTTTGCATCTAACTCGTGATTGCGATCGTAAATCTTTCAAAAGGATGACTTCAATTTTACCACATGGAATCCTGGGTTCAAAAGCTTCCTAGCTAGTAAGAAGCACACCTCTTTCCATGAAATAATGATAGGAATTGTAAGCCTTGGAATATCATAGCAAGAGGAAGATATATACTTGCGCTGCTGGTAAATTGCTAAGTAAAAATGGAAAGTTCATTTTAGGGAAGGTATAATTATCCTTTTTGACGTAAAATTTGTTCTAAACTGACCACCATTGCCAATTTCTAGATGTAAGTCCAGACTTGCGTCAGACTTAGCTATATGTGTGGTATCCTTGATTTCAAGTTCGATGCCATAATTGCATGTAACATTATTAACAAAACTTTTAATTATTTAGTAAGGGGACATCATCTATATAACGGAACGTGAAGTTTACGGATAATGCTAGCTTTCTTTCATTTTTTTTTCAAGAAGCTTCCGTATGAAGTGTGCCTAATATAAATAAAGAAACAAGTCGGCCAGAAGTGGGGCACACTTTGTTCCCAATGGAATGCCGATTGTTTGTTGAAAAACGGGTCCTTTAAATGTAACAATTATGTTATCAATAAAAAGAATCAAGCATCTTAAAGAAGTCAGTTTCGGAGATTTTTTTTAAATCAGAGAGTGTTTTTACAATGTATGATTTATTCATCCCTAAAAAAGAAATGTGATCTACGTTGGCCTTGTTTTATAAAACAAAAATTGGACTTGTTCTTCCAATTTGCATTTATGAACAGAATCGGTATACTAGTGTAAATGGTAGAAAAATATAAAAAGAAGATGTGGTATAAATGCCAATGAGACAACTCTCCAACCAGATAACATAAAAATTTACAACTTTAATTCAACAATGAGAAAAAAAAAACCATACCGCATAGTAAGCTATAAAAGGCCCCGAAATGACATGTGTAAAACAATTTAAACGAGAAAACTATCCTTATTGACTTTCGAAACTGTCTGTCTTGTGCGCGCTTGCTGGTGGTATAAGTTTCGTGATTATTGTAATCAACCTCACACCTGTACTATAATCTACACTCCTAAAAATATCAAATGAATTTTTTACAATTTTATAAGGTAATATGAAAAGGCTATACATTATAGAAATATACGGTACGTTGCTGAAAGCAGGTGGCTAAACATACATTCACAACGTGATAATTTGTCCACTGAATAGGAAAATTCATCAGATATATAACTAATATAACTTTATTTATTTTTTAGCATTATGTCGAAGTTTCATTTTGTGATCGCTATTATCCTCAGCACATACCACGTGTCTTATGCAGGACGTAAGTTATTTTAAAAATTCATGGTGCAATAATGAATAAAGGATATCAGTTTTCAATGATTTTGTGTTGGTGGGTTTGATGACTTTTGCACAAATTATAGCTACGTATTTCGTGGAGAAAATTTCATCATTTTATTTTATTCAAATGTCATGCACATGTGTGTCCTTGTACTTTCACATATGTCCTGGTACTGGTACTGTGCCCTTTTTATTATAGTATAAAGTAGCAAATACTCTCGACTGTTAATCCAGAAATGTTTTATTATTGGTAGAAAAGACTTATACGATACATTTGGTAGCTGCATTATGTCAGATAAGCAAAGTCCCATTTTGAACATTTTTAATTTTTCAATTAAGAAAATATGCATATAATTGTCAGGTGCATATCCACTAAAAACCGTTCAAAATACTCTATGTGTATGCCTTGTGGTCATAATTTTTATCCAAGTATTCCGCCAAATAAACCATTCTTTTTTCTATCAGTTTATCTATAAAAATGAATTGATCTGCAACATGGCTACACATTCAAAACGGGAAGGGTATTTTTTTCTAAAACAAATGTGCTAAAGAAATATTAACATTGGAACGTACCCAGCAGGCACACAACATTGATTTAAACATTGAATCAATGTTTATTTTCTATGTTGAATCAATGTTGAATTATTATTACACAACATTGATTTAACATTGAATCAATGCACATCAACATTGATTTAACATTGAATCAATGTTGAATTTTCTATGTTGATATTCAATGTTGAATTATTATTAGATTTTGCAAATTTGTATAAACGTTGAAATCCAACATTGTTTAAATCCCAGCAGGCACTAACATTGATTTAACATTGAATCTTTTCTATGTTGAATCAATGTTGAATTATTATTAGATTTTGCAAATTTGTATCAACGTTGAAATCCTATGTTGAATCAATGTTGATATTCAACTTTGAATCAATATTGAATAATGGTTGCTTCAACATTGTTTAAACCAATAACTTACCTTGAATTCAGATTGAATTATTCAGATTGAATTCAGGGTTATCGTACCAGGAATTGTTGTTAGGCCTTTTTAAGTTCCCAGCACACAACATTGATTTAACATTGAATCACCGACACAACACAAACGGTCGACATTTCTTCAATTTATAGAACTGTTCCCGATTATTTAACAATTAACATACAGCATACCTTGCAGCAAAAGAACAGGAACCATGCAGTTATTTCTTATGTTTATTTTCTATGTTGAATCAATGTTGAATTATTATTAGATTTTGCAAATTTGTATCAACGTTGAAATCCTACAAGTCTAGGATGCTTATAGTTCGCTAAGCCCCATAGGTCATAACCCATAGACCAGGAGGAGAGTTTAAAGGTTTCTGGAAGTCCCTGAAAATTAACTTTAAACATTAATTCATTCCTATGAGATTTTGTTGAGATACTTACCAAAACTGCAACTGGTAAGTAAAGAAGTTTTAGTGCACATCAGGTTTAATGTATTGCGCCAAAAAAATCTTATACATATCCTCTTTATAAGCTATAAAGAATAAGAACATGTGGTATGATTGACAATGAGACAACTCTGAATACCATATTAACACGGAATCAAATGTTGAATCAATGTTGATATTCAACTTTGAATCAATATTGAATAATGGTTGCTTCAACATGTTCAACTGTGTTTCCACCTAAAACTTAAGTTTTTAAACCAATAACTTACCTTGAATTCAAGATTGAATTGGTGAATAGTAACACGGAATCAAAATTGGTTAGTGGTTGTGTTCAACTGTGTTTCCACCTAAAACTTAAGTTAAATTCATCCTGTATTTTCTGTGTGTTGCATTCCATAATTTTATACTGTAGCAATATTTAAGCTAGTATCTTCTCAAGGCCCTCTACATGCTAAATGTCATAGCAACATTCTGCCGCAGGAAACTTTATCCAATAACTGCTCCATCAGACCAAAGTATAAAAGTTAATCTCAGAAAAAATTGATGAACTTTAAATAATATCATTGCCTGGTCATATTTGACATGGTGTGGGCTTTTGCTCACTGTTGAAGACTGTATTGACTGTAAATTACTCTTAGAAGAATTTTCAACAATAAAACTGAGAGACCACATTCTTGTGATAAGAGCATGGCTTGACCATGATGATGCCAACAACAAATCAACTGAATAACAAATATGTGTGTTTAGGGCTTTCCTACGAACCATAATTTAACCCCCAAGATTTTTTACATTTAACGATATGCATATAAAACACAAATTATCATCTAAAAGAAATATTGAAAAATCAGCAAAAATAAATTAAAAATATTTCCAATATTGAACTATCTTCATTTTGAAAGCACACACCCTTAATACACATATTTGTTACCCAATGTCTATTCTAAATATCTGAGTGATCAAGATATAAAACAAAGTTTGCTGTTCCTACTCCATGTATTCTAATGTCCAACCACTGATTATAAAGAAATATTCCATACGATAAAATTAAAATAAATTTATTTATTAATAGTGAAAACTTCAACTTCTTTCTTCTCCCACCCTGTCTTTTGGAGCCCATTTTAGAAAGGTTGTTGTTTGGTCAGACACTAAAAGTTTTGTTGTTCTGTGATTCCATAGGTCTTCATGATGACATCTACAAAATCAAAAGTTATAACATTGTCAAGTTTAATACTGTTCAACACATTTAACTATTAATAACTTCATAATGATGATATTTAAAGTATAAATCAAAAGTATAAGAACTCGTGAAAACTAAATGAAAGTTTAATTTCCATCAAAATCTCAACTACATTTCCTTTTATATAGACCAGAAGGTATAATCTGCAAGAAAGTCCTAAATACTACATTTTAACTTTAACAAATTGAAGGTTTATCCACTTATGTCTTTTCTGTATTATATGTGCTGCTGCAATGATATCTGTCTGATTGACATATATGAGGGTTGTAAAGGGAGTTCTTAACACGAAAACACGTGAAATAAAAATCCCAAAACGCTGCACGGAAAAAAATTGGGATAATCGAACTTGTTACGAAGCACGAGAAATAAAATCGTAAATTTTAAGGAAAAGTACTAGAAGTTATTACTCAGTCGTTCTTGGAGATCACACAGTCATGATAATGGACATGAAGACCCTGCGGTCACCTTTTCGTGTCCGCTAGTTGCATCAGATTTGAAAAAAATTATTCATAACTTGATAGCAATTAATATCCTGGGAACACATAATTAAAAATCCAGACTGACTTGGAATTTAGTCCCGGTTTATTTTTTCTATCAAATGTGGAACAAGCACGAGAAATTAAGAGTACCAACACGAAACACAGAAAAATAAATAAGGGAAACACAAATAACGCATGTCGAACCAATGACAAGAAAATGAGAAAAAAGGCCAAAAACGTTGAACGCAAATAACTCTTAACCACCCTCATATATGATATACCCTTCATTTTTGATTACCTTGTCAAAACACTACTTCAATTTTGACAGAAAAATATTAAAGGTCCAACTTGGTGAACCATATAGCGTCTGACCTTTCCATCCCAATTTTGTAAACAACTCAAGCCCCTTTTATGAGATTTCGTGTAACTGAATTGAACAGGTAAATAAATAAAATTTCTTTTTACTTTTGATTCAATCATATGATGAATTCAAATAGTCAACAATAAAAATTCATGAGACGTTGCAAGGTAAATCAGGAATGGTAACATGCTAAACATCCCCTTTTCCTCGTGTAAAATTTCAACTTTTCAATACACTTTTCATAACAACATGATATGCTCACATTTTAAAATGCGATACTGTATTTACTGTAATCACAACAATTTATATATACTTACGATAAAATATAAAAGCTGTATACAGGAAAGATATTGATAAAAACTCTGTAGAATCACCTTGTGGTCTCAAAAGCGGATATTCAAACTTTGGCAACAAAACAATTGCGCATGCGCATATCTGAATTTGTCTTAAAATAGAAATGTTGAAAATGCCGCGAAAATTTAAATCACTATTCCAATAGATCTATCGGTTGTTTATATTACAAGTTATCAACCATTGTTTATGTACTGATGTATACGTCTTTCTCTTTAGATTGTTAAAAAGAATAGAAAAGAAAAAAAAGGGGTGTGGGTGGGGTGAAATTTGGGAATTTCTATTATTTGGGGTGCAAAGTTCATGATTAATTTATACTGATATACACTGCGATTGTTTTATATATAATTCTATAATCACCACGACAATTAATGATAAAATAAAATCTATTGAATATTCTATTTTATGTGAATATCGTTGTCAATTTAAAAAGAATTGTGATGTGCCCAATACTTCTTTTTTGACAATTCTGGTATCCACAACTACTGGGTTTTATATACATGTATTTGTTTAGCCAACGTTGATTCAATGTTGGTGTTTCAACACAATGTTAATTCAACGTTGAAACAATGTTCTAATTTCAACGTTGAATTGTCAACGTTGAATCAATGTTGAATATTTGTTGATCAATGTATAACCTGAAATCAACAAAGATTCAACGTTGATTCAACAAAGTGTGCCTGCAGGGTATTGTCATATTTAGGGGTGATGGGTCGCAGTGAGATATAACTAGTATTATTTCTTATCCAGCAGGAATACTGCAATCTGATTGGTTAATTACCTGGGTGTAAATAACACCCCACTCTTGTTCACCCTCGGATAAAATTCGGCTAAAATTTCCAAAAAATCAAAATGTATGTAAAACATCAGTAAAAAAAAATCAAAATGCAAAAATTACAAACAAGAACGAAATTCCGAACAAAATTTATAAAAACAAATCTTGGGAGGCAAAATTAGATTTTTTTTTTTTTTTTTTCAAATAACCGGTAATATTGACAATGCGCAGCAACATCGGTGTTGAAAAATGTAATGGAAGTTCTTCACAAGCAATTTTTTAATTTTATAAAAATGATTAAAGGAACGCTTCATAAGAAATAAATTCGTTATCTTGGTGTAATCATGGTTGTAAAATTCTGTACACTCCTGATAACACCAAGATAACTAATATTATCCTATGCAGATAACTATACATTTTCCGATTCACATATTACAACCAATATATTTGAAAAAAATTTCAGGCAAAAAATTATACTTGACAAAAAGGCTTATTTCGTGTAGTACTTTAGATCCTTTTCTTTTTATTCAATCAATGAATTGTAACGCCTGATTCCGCGTAAGGCCACACCAATTTAATGGGGTTTTTTTTCTTTTTTTTTAATTATTTTTATAAATATGCCAATTTTTCAGGCGAAGAGAATTTTATGGAACGAGCGATTTTTTTATAATTTTATTCTCAGGATGGTTATGTTTTTCTGTGACTGTTAATGACGTCTTTACACTAAAATAATTGGATGTTGGATGTGTACAGATTGATATTTCAGTCTTAGAAACATTTTTTTTTATAAGTTGTTTTTGGCTTTGAACTAGCTGTCAATAACTGCGAGAACTCTTAGATCTGTAATTTGTCTTATTTTGTTGTTGTGAGGGATGTATAAATTACCTGCCACGTCTAGACTGTTTTTTTTTTTTTTTTTTTTGTTAGATGTGTTTCTGTTTGCATCGATTCTGATGAGTTAAGCCCTTTGCAGCTGATTTTTATAGTTTATTCTTATGGTGTGCCGATACATTACTGTCTCAGGTTATTCCGTTATTTTTCTCATTTGAATTTTTCATATTTTTCATGTCAGGACCTTTTATAGCCGACTATACTGTATGTGTTTTTCTCATTTTTGAAAGTCGTACGGTTGCCTATAATTGCTCACATCCACTTCATTTGAACTTTTGTGGATTTTTCTTTCATTCCGTCATTTGTAATCATACCACATCACGTTATTCATATATTGCGTGTTGCAGGGTTATCGTACCAGGAATTGTTGTTAGGCCTTTTTAAGTTCAAAGCACACAAATTTGCAGCCAAGGTCGATTAACACTAACAAATTCATATCAATACGAGAGGTCGTCATCGTTTCTGACCAGGGCTGAGCTTGTAGAGAAATTTGCACAGGACATCAATTGATGCGCGTTTATCTTTAGCATCTACTGACATTTCCAATAAATCTTCGAATGTGGCGTTGACTGACCACTCTACTACTTTTTTTTCAATAGGTTTTGCCCTTAACATTATGCCGACACAACACAAACGGTCGACATTTCTTCAATTTATAGAACTGTTCCCGATTATTTAACAATTAACATACAGCATACCTTGCAGCAAAAAGAACAGGGAACCATGCAGTTATTTCTTATTTTTTATTTTTAAATCGTGTCCCGGTGCGTCATTTTTTTTTAATTAAAGATTAGTTGTGTCCAAAAGAAGATAGAAATATGAATGTTGACGAACGATAAATCCTACAAGTCTAGGATGCTTATAGTTCGCTAAGCCCCATAGGTCATAACCCATAGACCAGGAGGAGAGTTTAAAGGTTTCTGGAAGTCCCTGAAAAATTAACTTTAAACATTAATTCATTCCTATGAGATTTTGTTGAGATACTTACCAAAAACTGCAACTGGTAAGTAAAGAAGTTTTAGTGCACATCAGGTTTAATGTATTGCGCCAAAAAAAATCTTATACATATCCTCTTTATAAGCTATAAAAGAATAAGAACATGTGGTATGATTGACAATGAGACAACTCTCTACTAAGCTAACATCTATAGGTCACCGTGCGGCATTCAATTATGACCAAACCCATACCGCACAGTAAGGTATAAAAAGCCCCGAAACGAAAACTGTTAAACAATTCAAACGAGAAAA
This sequence comes from Mytilus coruscus, assembly GCA_017311375.1. Taxonomy (NCBI): domain Eukaryota; kingdom Metazoa; phylum Mollusca; class Bivalvia; order Mytilida; family Mytilidae; genus Mytilus; species Mytilus coruscus. Next base: position 5,306,733 of record CM029605.1, read on the forward strand.
CTAATTGCCTGACTTATGGACAAAAAATAAACGAAAACAATTATTATATACAGAATCAAACGACGACAACTGAATTACCTGCTCATGAATTGGGACTGGCACATACAGAATGTGGCGGGGTTAACATGTTCACTGGTGCAATGTATATTTCCATACAATATCTGTCCCTTTATTTATATATATGCTAAACTGTCAAACACTTGCTTCAACATGACATTTGTCATTTCGGGGCCTTTTATAGCTGATTATGCGGTATGGGCTTTACCCGGTGTTGAAGGCCGTACACCTATAGTTTTTAATTTCTGTGTTATGTGGTCTCTTGTGGAGAGTTGTCTCATTGGCAGTCATACCACATCTTCTTATTTTTATAATTACCTTCATCAGGAACGTTCAAGTAAAATATTTGAAAGTAATTAATGTGTAAATAGGTAGAAACAATATGAGTTATATGAACAAAACAAACAAACAAAATTGCAGTTGTAAAACTGTTGTTGTTAAGTACTTTTTAGGCTGAGGGATGATGAAATAGAGAGAGAGGTTCAATTTATATTGACTCACATCAATAATATTGAAACTCGATCAAATGTTTCATTTATAACGTAAACAATCAGGAAACTGATCTGATTGCGAATGAGACAATTATCCAACAAAAACCAAAAGACTACTTTTTTTCTGTACTTATCTTCTGTTCACAAAATTCTTTAAGTGTTTGGACAAAGTCCTTTTATATTTTTCACTTTTTATTATTTTACAAGATACAAGGATTGAACTGCCGTAAGGGAGGATTCTAGGTAAACATATTTCTATACCTCAGTCAACCCTAGGGATACTTGAGTAGTGTATAAATCAAAGTGATACATACAGCATTGCCTTGTTGTAATTGATTTGTTTGATATTGTCTTTTTAAGGTCTCACTCGTCAATGCAAGGCTATAAATGGTACGTGCGGGGAAAAAGATTTGACTTGTGATGGCAGGTTTGGCACAGGGTGGACATCTTTTGGAAAATGTTGTGGTGAAAGACCTTGCTGCAAATGTAAGTACACAAACGTCATTTTTACGATACAGAATTTGATATTTGTGGTCTGCTCTTTTTTTCATCAGTTCTAGATTCGCGTGCACTTTGAGATCACTGTAGTGTAGAAAAGGATCTTTTTTTTTCTGGCAACGATGACGGCGTCGTTATCAACGACCTTTGCCGTTATACTTGTTTTGCATTGTGTTCACGATGATCGATAGATTGATTGTTAATGTTTAACATCACTTTCAGCATTATTGGCTATATCGTGGCGGCCATTTTTGATTGGTGGAGGAAACATGAGTGCCCGGAGAGAACCACCAAACTTCGACAAGAAAACAGGAAATCATAGTCTATCAATATCATGATTGAACGAACCTGCCATGCGCAGGTTTAACTCACAACCTCAGTGTTAACAGGCAACATAGGCAACGTTGCTAACGTTGCCCCCTAATCATGGCAAGTCCTCTGTTTCTATACTGCAGTTGTTTGTTCACAAAGAGGTGCGCTAAGATCCCCTTGTGGAAAAAATCTACGTGTTACAAAATCAAGTGATTTTAGCTACTGAAAGCAACAATATTAAAATGATTTTTTTTTATTTTTTTTTTTTTTTTTTTTTTTTTTGACAAGATATGAATTATTTCACACTTATCCCATGGTAGAAAATATTAAGAACATGCAAGTATAACAAAACTATGTACATGAAAAGTGTAGTAAATATAGACAAACAACGCGGTATATTATAAAGTTTGGTATTTGCATTTGCTTTTTTAAAACCAAACACTATCTGCAAAATATTAATTTTTTTATTTTCTATCTATTTTTCGGCTCATAATATTAATTTTTTTGTTCACATTGATTAAGATAGCATTTCTTTTCCTTTTTTTTTTTTTTTTTATTTTAATTGAAATCATCAATCTTCATTGGATATTTGTACTTTATGTACCTTAAGATAGGAATGAAAAAAACGACCTAAGAGCAAATTTAGATAATATTCTTTCGTTCATTGTTTAAAAACGACATATTATCTTTTACTGAAATTTATACAGAGGTGTTTGCAATAAATCATTTAAGTGCCTATGGGTGAGTTTTTTCCCCCGTAAAATATGAAAGATACTTAAATTTTGTTTCTGTTGAATCAGAGTGCTATTATTTTTTCATTTCAATGGAAATCATTGACCGTCAATTGTTTTAGTACCATTTTTGCATCAGGATAGGTCGTTATAACAATTCCGGTATTGGCAATGTTTGATTTTTCAAGAGCATTTTTAGCAATTTAGTAGATTATTTTAGCAATCCCGATGAACACCGTTTTTTTTTTTTTTTTTTTTTTTTTTTGTCAGATTGTATAAGAAATAACCTTTATATTCATTTAAAGATCAATCATCCAATTGGTAAAACGGATTGTTCTAATAAGTCTGAGAAAAAGATGACGTGAACTTGAACATCTGGCCCTTGTTATATTGGTTGCAAGAAATAATTTATTCGTCTGCATCACATCAAATCATATGTGTTTGATATCATTTTACGGTCACAAAGTCACGACATTTTCAAAATCAGGTCTTTACTCTCTAAACCTTTACATGCAGCAAAAGGCAACAATATTTCGAATGTAAATTGTTAACAAGAAGTGTATGTTAATTTGACATATGTTACATTACGTTATTTTTATTCAGTCGAATCGCCCTTTTGTTTTTGTTTATGTGGGTTTTTAGAAATTAAGTTTGATAGGATAACAAAGAGAACTGATTGTTTGAAGATAACAAATGTACTTTCCATATTTCACTTTAACAGTAAGATGACCCAAGTATACGCAAGACAAAAATCAATTCCAGAACAGGGGAGACAACTTTGTTGGTTTACTTCTGTTAACATTTAGCATATTTTGATATTTACTTTAGTCAATGTTCTACCTTCACCTCGTTTGATCAAAAGTATTTTGGTTGTCATGACATTTAAAGAAAACAGAAATATGATTGATATTATAAAATAAAAAAAGCCAAAAAGGAAAACAAAATAAGAAACCTTCCTTCAAAGAAATGAAATTAGTAAAATGATTGTTTGGTTTTGATTTAGGCTGTTGAAATGTCAAATAAATGTACACCTAATACGACACACGTCAGAATTAGTTACTGCTGTAAGCAAATATGACTGTTTACATATTGGAATATAAGATTTATAACCAACTGTTTCAAAAAACGTAACGATAGAAGTACGAACAAGGTAGAAGTACTGTAAAGACAAGTTGTTGACCACCAGTCAATGGTTAAAAAAACAAAAACAAATACATTAAAAAATACATCTCGTCAATTTTATGAAACGATAATTATATCACTCATAAATATCAATGTGCTTAACAAGATTTCTGGATTATTTGGTTTATATCACAATGCAAATAGCATGATGTTCATTAAGCATTCCATCTTTAAAATTCCGGAGTCTAAGAACCTTTGTGCAATCATTGTGGTTTCAAGAAAAGAAAACCACGTGTGAAATAGTGCGGTGATTTTATTTTCGTGTTCGAACGGTCGTCAAAAATTCGTACTTATATAAAAGTCCCCCAAAAAATTAAAATGTCATGCAAAATATTCACTATACAATTACAATCTTACTTAATTTCTGGAAAGTCGTGTCACGTCTCCGGTTAAACTGAATACTGTTAATATTGTTGATTTTGAATTTAGGGTGCACCACATTTTCGAGTAATAATAGCTATCAACAATTGATTTTACCTGTATTAGTTCAAGATTCTTGGTTTCTTTGATTATTTGTGAATCATTCAATGATATACCGAAGGAAAGTGTGGAAATGGTATATCATAAAAGTTGCTACAATCTTATACAAGTGAACATAATATTGTAGTGTTTACTAAGAGACAAAATAATGAATAAGCGGACTGTTCAAACCAGCAAGGTCAAGTCACTAGTATTCTAACTCAATCTATGTCTTCTCCCAATAATTGGAGTGCTATAATAAAATATATAATGAGTCTAAAACATGATATTGAGGTCATTACTAACTCAACTTCAGAATCAGAATCAATACAGCTGACTTTTCTAAACTAGTTACTAAATTAATATAAATGTTGATTTATTAAAAACAAAAAACATTTCTTTTATCCTCTTTAATTGAAAAGTTTGTTTCATACCTACCCGAAAACATGCTCAGGAATCTGATGTTCAGTAGTTGTCGTTTGTTGATGTGGTTCATAAGTGTTTCTCGTTTCTCGTTTTTATATAGATTAGACCGTTGGTTTTCCCGTTTGAATGGTTTTACACTAGTAATTTTTGGGGCCCTTTATAGCTTACTGTTCGGTGTGAGCCTAGGCTCCGTGTTGAAGACCGTACTTTGACCTATAATGGTTTACATTTATAAATTTTGACTTGGATGGAGAGTTGTCTCATTGGCACTCATACCACATCTTCTTATATCTATCAAAAGCTTTACAACGAGGAAACTGCAGCAACACTTAGAAAATCAAAAAAGTTTTTTTGAAAGAACACTGCCAACTTTTAAGACAAATCTGCGAATATTGCAATTACTATTAATACATAATGTTGATCGGTAACACGTGCATATGAAACGAGTGTACAAAATCGTTAATATTACTATGTTTTTTCTTGAATTTGTGAATATAATTACAGTTCAATGTGAAGACATTCAGCCTCAACAGTTTCCTAATGGCACAGTGATTATAACTGGACAAGAAATCGGTGCAACTGCAAACTTTTCATGTGAGAGTGGATTTAGATTAAATGGAACAATGGTCATCACATGCACAGACTCTGGGTGGAATGGAGATATTCCAGAATGTTTAGGTATGGACAATACTTTAAAACACCAGTTTCTAAAATGTAGATCTTCAATCGCGCGATTACCCTTTATAACCCTTATCAGTGGCGATGGAAGTTAACGTCATATCAACAAGGAAGTTGAAATGAATTGAAAATCACCCAAAAATTAAAAAGGTAGGCCAAATCTTGCTAAGGCAATCTTTGCCTGGAGTTGTAGCAACTGTAATGTGTCCAAATATTCAAATATTTTATCAACAGTAAATTTACAGAAAATGATCGTACAAAGGACATAACATAGCAACACAGACGTGCTGTCTACTGGAGATGTGATACTGACGGGGATGAAACGTTTGAATTGATCAAGTTGCGGCTCAAAATTTAGTGCTGGATTTGGCAAAACCTTTCAGAATTTTCCATCTCCCTGCTCTAACTTCGTTATTTTTTTTTTTTTTTTTTTTTTTTGCCTTTTTAACTTTTTTGTTTCGATTGTCACTGGTGTGAATTTTGTGGACAAAACGCGCGTCTGGCGTACAACAATTTAATACCTATATTTATGTTAAGTTAAATTAGTACTACAACATTGACATAGATGTATACAATATATATTGGGTTAACTGATTAATGTTTGCAAAACTTTGAGTGGCAAACAATGCATGTTTTTCCTTGACGAGACATATCAAGATGCACCTTTAGATTGTCCTGCAAAGGGGAAAATACTGAAATTCCTAAAAACACAAAACAAAACACAGCTTGGAATTCTCAGTTTACAGGAAGCTAGATTCAAAATCACACAATTAATATATAGATAAAAATCCTAGAATTTTAGTTTAGTGTTGCGCATATCGTATATGTCATATATTTCGAAAAAAATACTTTATCCTTGTTAACCCTTATATGATTTGAAGGGATATCATCTATCATATCATACATAGGCGCCAGCAAGGAAAGTTACGACTAAATATTTAACTAAAAAATGTAACTGTAAAATTAGTTTAAATCAGTATCAGTACATGTGTATGTCTTTTTCGTTTATTGTTTAATACACAAATTAAGTCGTTACATGTAGCTTTCTCGTTTGAATTGTTTTATATTTGGCATTTTCTGGCCTTTTATAGCTTAGTGTCAACATATTTTATAAAAATAGTTCGTTATGTATAGCTACAATATTAAATAAATACGAAATATACAAGTATTATAAAATTTGGGATTAGGAAACAAATACGGTGCTCTTATATAAATCCATCTCCCCAAATTAAAAAAAAAATAAAACTACAAAACTTTAGTTACAAATATGGATTAACATGCCACAAAATTTTCTAACGCCCAAAGAGAAGGGGGAAAATAAAGGCAACAGTAGTATACCGGTGTTCAAAAGTCATAAGTCGATTGAGAGAAAACACATCCGGGTTACAAACCAAAACCGAGGGAAACACATCAACTATAAGAGGAAAACAAATGAACAACAGGAACACCGAAGTGCAACAAAAACAAACGCCAACACACATAGAAACGAACTATTTGATAACAACTCCATATTCCTGACTTGGTACAGGACATTTTAAGAAAAAATAATGGATTGAACCTGGTTTAATGGCATGCCAAACCTCCTACTTTATTGCTTTATGACAATGTTAAAAAATATCGCTAAAACACTACGTGACAGAAATACAGCACAAACACACGATGATTAGGGAGTAGTCAACAATTTCCAAAACAGTCCAACTCATGATAAGAACATTACCGCCACTTATTTACACAACTGTCATCGTACAAGGATAATTTTCGTCAAAGTTTTTCTTAACTTCTATGAAAGAGACTGATTTAATATTTGGTCTGCAGCTTGATAATGTTTAGTTGCAGTGAGTAAGCTATTTTTGCATCTGCCATGTAGCCACTTCCTGTTTGTTGATAGTTTGAAATTTTACAAAAGTCATTGAACAAGGAAGATGCTTTTAATAGAAGTTAACATCAGTGGAAGGGAATGAACAGTCATACTCCAGTATATATATTATCTGAATCAATTGCATTAAGCGACGCAGGTCCAGATCCGAAATTGGTCTTCTTAACAAGAAAATTACGTAGTTTGATATGATTACGTACAAATATATATATACATATATATATATATATATATATATATATATATATATACTCGTCTAAACATCAGCCCAACAATGTTAGATCTGTAAATTTGCTTTCGCAAATTTTTTGTTCTTCCCTCGCCGGGATTCGAACTCATGCTACTGAGATATCGTGACACCAAATCGCCTGCACTGTATCCGACACGCTAGACCACTCGACCACCTAGGCTTCACAAAAATAAAGCTTTCAATGGCCGGGTGTTACCTTTCCTCGTCAGTTTTAATCTAGCGTCGTAATACAGTACCTGATATATAAGGCATGAAGATGGAATTGTTACAGATCAGCTGAAATATCTATTGTAAAGGATCCTACAAATTAATGCAAGATACAGTCACAGAAATAATCATATTTATAAGTACGTCTGAACCAGTGACAACTCTACAACAGATTGATCCATCGGATCACCAGCAGTGATTCGAACTCATGCTACTGTGATATCGTGACACCAAATTCGAATCCCGGCGAGGAAGAACAAAAAATTTGCGAAAGCAAATTTACAGATCTAAAATTGTTGGGCTGATATTTAGACAGTATGTACACAGCCATGTATCACCATCACTGCTGGTGATCCGATGGATCAATCTTTTGTAGAGTTGTCACTGGTTCAGACGTACTTATATATATTTGGTATCACGATATCTCAGTAGCATGAGTTCGAATCCCGGCGAGGGAAGAACGAAAAATTTGCGAAAGCAAATTTACAGATCTAACATTGTTGGGCTGATGTTTAGACGAGTTGTATACACAGAATGTACACAGCCATGTATCAACATCACTGCTGGTGATCCGATGGACCAATCTGTTGTAGAGTTGTCACTGGTTCAGACGTACTTATAAATATAATTATTTCTGTGACTGTATCTTGCATTAATTTGTAGGATCCTTTACAATAGATATTTCAGCTGATCTGTAACAATTCCATCTTCATGCCTTATATATCATGTACTGTATTACGACGCTAGATTAAAACTGACGAGGAAAGGTAACACCCGGCCACCGAAAGCTTTATTTTTGTGAAGCCTAGCTGGTCGAGTGGTCTAGCGTGTCGGATACAGTGCAGGCGATTTGGTGTCACGATATCTCAGTAGCATGAGTTCGAATTCCGGCGAGGGAAGGACAAAAAATTTGCGAAAGCAAATTTACAGATCTAACATTGTTGGGCTGATGTTTAGACGAGTTGTATATACAGAATGTACACAGCCATGTATCACCATCACTGCTGGTGATCCGATGGATCATCTGTTGTAGAGTTGTCACTGGTTCAGACGTACTTATATATATATATATATATATATATATGTTATAATGATAATATAATTTGTATTTAATTTTAATATATATAAAGTCCTTTCTTTTAATGCAAATTATGAAATTACAATCAAAGAAAAGACGGAGGAATAATTAAACTGATATACATATTGAATGTCGAAGTGTCTTTACCTAAATTCACTCTAAATTTAAAGCATGAACCCTGCGTGCATTGTTTCTTTTAAACATTTTTGTATTTTTAAGATTTGTGTTTCTGCAACAACATTTTCTAATATTGAATATATTATATTTTTTTTTAACGTAGAACTATAAAAAGGCTATTTTTTTTGGCGGATGGTGGTATTTTTTGGTAACAATATGGGTTGTTGTGGTTGGCTGCTTAATTAGTAAGAAGCGTGATTGCAGTTATTTGATGATGTCAAAAACTTCCTTAGCTCTAAATAAAATATGTTATATGGTTTTATGGTAATTAACAATTGAATCACAGACACATTTTTTAGTTTTCACTGAAAATTCTTTAAAAAGGCATTATTTATGAGAAATAAATGTATTGTTGCAACTAGTCGTAATATCCTTACACCTTTTCATCTTGGTCTTGCTATTCAAGTTCACCACGAGTTAAGGTCGAACCGCTTATTGAAATTCTGAACGCGCACGAGTTTTGCGTTGCATACACTGAATTGCTCAGATACCTTACCAGTGTTGCAAGCAATGAAATCAGTTGTATCAGTGGCGATCGATACATCCCAGGAGGTATTCGATCCATTTCAGAAGGAAGTCGGTTGATTCAAGAGGGTTCTGATAATATTGACATAAACGCCGAGAAATAAGATGGAAAAAACACGTTCCATTCTCTTGCAAGGGCTGTATTTCAAACCCAACAGCTAGCGTTTATGACTATGGTTCGGAACGAATCAAGCGGGGAATTGAGCGATCTTTGGCTATAGATGATACCACAGCATCATTGATCGATGCAATTCCTTACTCTAAACCAAAATGTAGATCAGAACCATCACGACGATCGGATGCTTTCAAAAAACTTCAATTATGTGATCATAATAAGAGTAATGATGTTGTCAAGGGGTATTATAGAGTTCCAAATAGAATTACAAACAACTGAACGAAAGATTTTTTCTTGGACAGGGTACAATTGTCTTTCGTCAAAAAGGGGGACGATGTTACAGTTGTAGCATATCCTCCAATTATACATGCTAAACCGAATGATATGGCCACAGTGTATACTGCCATGAAGAAATGTATTGACATGTCTAATGATGGTGGGCAGGATCACGCTATTCAAATATTCGACCAGCAACCCTATGCAATTACACAACAAGTCAAATGGTCGAAGCCAGACATTTTCTATCGCAATATTCTCAGGCTTGGTGGTCTCCACAGTTTGTTGTATTTCTTAGCCTCTATCGGGAAACTTTTGGCCGATGGCGGTCTTCGCCATTTGTTGGTGGATTCTGCTGTGTATGCTATAAATACAACTGAACTTATGTTGAATGGTAAATAATTTAACAGGGCAGTCAGAGGGACGGACCTTTGATTACTTCGATCAGATGCCATCTGCGTTCTGGAATTCGTTGTTAGATTTCCAAACACGTATATGTGATCAAACGGACGAAACCTCAGTTATTCTAACTAGACTGGAAGGATTGTCTGAAGACCATTTACAGCGTCTAATCGGTAGGTTTAGAGAATGGGGACACGATATATCACCTAAATTCTAATACTGGGACATGTTCATGGTTGCTGTTTAAATCATGTTGTCGAATGAACGAGCAGAACGAGAAGGTAATTGGTCGGCACATTATGTAGTCTTCATCCAATATGCTGCCCTATCTTTTTATTACCATTCGTACAAATTACTCAAGATGGATGTCTGTATATATTGTTGTTATGCTCGAACAACCAGCAGAGATCAGATCAGCTTTTAAACAAGGAGAGTTTTCTATCAAATAAAAATCTGGCACATTCAATGGTTTTTGGAGTGACATGGGCACTGAAAAAAAAAAAAAACATTATAAAAGATTCAAAGGGTTCAGGTGGTATCGTTGGAATAACAAATCAGAAATCTGATGGACTCTTACTCGTCATTTATTAGCGTCCTTTAGTAATGCAATGAATGACAGAAAAGGTTTTACAAACAAAAGTGACAATTCGCATGAAGAAATCAAACAAACAGCTTTGAAGCAAGATGAGGAACAAGTATAAGCAATAGTTAACAATTTAAACCAAACCATGGCTGATCTCTTTGATATAGATGCCCACCCACCTTGTCTCATTAACATTTTTACAGGCATGCAAGCCACTACAAAAATACAGGATTCCTTGCTTTCTGCTGGCAACGAAGAGGAAAATATGTGCAGAAAGTTTCTTAAGGTGCTTTATGTAGGCCAGTCTGGGAGCTTCCATAGACAAGTCCAAATTGAAAACATTTGAACACATGAACGCCAAGACATCCCTTAATTGTACATTTCGCAAAATCACAACCGGTTTTATCATTCCAGAAATTTTTTTCATGCGTGCTCTGGTTTTGGCTTACAACAGAGATGATGTCACGGTTGACAGTATTCTCTAACTTCCTCTTTGGAATATCCCGGTTTCTTTGTTCCATGAAGATGAAACAGTGAGGAAATCTTGTAAATCAGATCTAGTAAAACAGTTAGAAAATGAAGTATTGTCGGTTCTTTCTTTGCCAGGTTTTGACCCTACGTTGATAACTTACATAAGAGATGGTTTGGCTATAGTTCAATGCATGATTGCAAAGAAACATAAAACCTTTGGGGATCTGGCTCCTGACTATTTGAAATATTAAGCAAGTTTTTTTACAAAAGCATACACAGTAGCCGATGTTTTTGATCGATATGATATAAAATACTCCATTAAGTCAGCTGAAAGGGATCGTCGTACCAAAGTCACTGCTCATGCAAAAGTGTTTCAAGTGATAGAAAGAAGAAATGTTCCCGACTGGAAGAAATTTCTTTATGTTAAAGACAACAAAAAGGCTCTCATTAATTTTGTTTGTGACTTCCTGTTCAAGATCATTAAAAGTAACCCTCTATTAGTGCTCCCGGGACATACTTATTATATGGCAGGTTCCACTGAAGATCCTGAAATTGCAAAAGTAATTTCTGATCACGAAGCCGTTGAATATCCTGAATTGTTCAGTATTCAGGAAGAGGCAGACAACCGCATGATTCTTCAGGCTTCACACGCAGACATAAGGCTGAAGAAATTGGGAGAGAAAGACAGGATTATTATCAAATCATCTGATACAGACGTAATTGTTCTCAGTATTCATTTTTTCAAGCAGACTACAAAACCTTTGCTAAATTCTTCCATAGATATAAAGATTTGGTTTGGAAGTTTGGTTGTATCTGTAGAAAACTTATTTTTAACGGGATAACACATCATAATTTTCACGGAGATGTCGTTTACCGAGCCCGGAAATTTCGATACGATCCGGGTAAACTTATCGATCCTTTAAATAAACTTATTCTAAAAGGTTACCAATTCAACACTATAATTAGATCTTTGAATATTGTTTTTATTGGTATTAATATTGATTTTGTTATCAGTAAATTAAAATCAACTAAATATTATCTTTATATACATATGCACATTCAGTACTCTACAATCTGTCGATACCTCCATCTTGGCATTGCACAAGGTCATGTTTTTTCTCAGTCTGTTAATGAAGTCTTTACACTAAATTCATTGGATGTTGGATGTGTACTGATTGATATTATAGTCTTAGATGTATGATTTTTTTTTTTATTTGTTGTTATTGGCTTTGAACCAGCTGTCAGTAACTGTGAGTACTTTCAGATCTGTAGTGAGTGTCTTTTTGTTGTGGGGATGTATAAGTATCCTGCCACGTCCACTCTGTGTTTTTGTTAGATGTTTTTCTGCTTTTTATCGATTTGATGAGTTCAGCCCTTTTCAACTGATTTTTATAGTTTGTTCTTATGTTGTACTGATAAACCACTGTCCCAGGTTAGTAGGAGGGTTGACTAGCTTAACCCCGCCATATTTTGTATGTAGTTAGTTATCAAAGGTACCAGGCTTATAATTTAATACGCCAGACGCTCGTTTTGTCTACATAAGCCTCATCAGTGACGCTCAGATCAAAATAGTAATAAAGCCAAACGAGTATAAAGTTGAAGAGCATTGAGGACTCAAAATTCCAAAAAGTTGTGCCAAATACGGCTAAGGTAATCTATGCCTTGGATAAGAAAATCCTTAGTATTTCGAATAATTCATACTTTTGCAAACAGTTAATTTATAATAATGACAATATAATTGATATTCATGTCAACACCGAAGTGCTGACTGCTGGGCTGGTGATACCCTCGGGGACGAAACGTCCACCAGCAGTGGCATCGACCCAGTGGTGTAAATAGTTATCAAAGGTACCAGGTTTATAATTTAATACGCCAGACGCTCATGCCTGTCCCAAGTCAGGAGCCTGCAATGCAGTGGTTGTCGTTTGTTGCTGCATATCATATTTGTTTTTCGTTCATTATTTTATTCATAAATCAGGTCGTTAGTTTTCACGTTTGAATTGTTTTACAATCGTCATTACGGGACCTTTTATAGCTGACTATGCGGTATAGGTTTTATTGTTGACCTATAGTTGTGGACAGTTGTCTCATTTGCAACCATACCTCATCTTCTTATTTTTATACAAATAAGAGAATGCACAAAGTGTTGAAAGATGCAGTACTAGTTTCAGTGATTTGGACAATTTAGGAGATTCCGACAGAGACTGCCATATCATGCTCAAGACGGTTTGTGGCAAGGCTTTGCGATCAAAAGAAGAATTATGCATCGTGTCATCAGGACATAAACAAACTTCGAGTTAACTTTGCTACAAGCAGGGATTTGACTGGTCAGATTGCCACCCTCTGAAGCGGCGCTTCAACAGCATATCCCCGTGTCTCATTTCAGACCAAAATTAAGCATGCTTCCTGTCTTGCAAAACCATCCCTGCCTTCACCAATGGAATACGGATGGAGATCAGTCAAAGATCCTTGCATCCTGTCTACTTCAAAGGAAACATGTCAGCAGATTTCCCTCATGACCTCTTGTGTTCGTGTGAGAGGTAATTACATTGTAAAAATCTTGTGTTTGTGTCGACGAAAACCTTGCATGTAGATGAATGTCCTGCAAAAACGTTCATACACATCCTCTGACAGAAGAGGTTTGAGGACTAAATTATATTTGTCAGTAAAGCTTTTGGTGCGATTTACTAAAGTGCATTTCTGATATCACTAAGACCTTTATCAAAAATCTCAAAATTCCACACGATAAAATGTAGTTCTAATAATCCAAAATGATTTTCACAGTTTTTTGTATGGTCCGTACTGATTGTACCGTTTCTTTTTATGCATTTTTTTTACATAAACTTTTTTTAAGCCACATATCAGTCTGTTTTGAGAAAGTTTTACTGCCACTTTGGCATATACCAACCCTACCCCGAAGTGTACCAAATTGAAATGTTCAACTATTATTGGATAATGATAGATATTTATCTTAAAACATATATATGTTTGGTTTTTAATCATTTGTTATGGTTTTGATGCTTGTAATAGTAATTGTTTTGAAAAGTACATCTTTTTAGATGACAACGAATCCCCTCTTTTTATTTGATAAAAACGGTTCACTTTATCGGTACAATTCACTTCATGATGATTTTCAACGTTTTGGATGTAAATTCAATAAGAAAATAAAATCCATGCGATTTTGCTAAAACAAAAATTAGCGATAAATGTATTGATTTGATTTTGATTTTTTGGTGTTTTAACGCCACTTTTAAGAACCGCTTTTGGGCTATTTTGTGGCGGCAAGTTTTTATTGTTGGAGGAAGCGGGAGTGCCCAGTGAAAACCACCGACCTACGATAGGAAAACTGACAATCCTAGTCAATTAAGATTGGAGACGAGTGCACCCGCACGAGCGGGGTTCGAACTCACAACGTCAGTGTTGACTGGCTAGTGATTACAGTAGTAACTACTTAGACCACTCGGCCCACCGAGGCCCCGATAAAGGTATTGTAGTTGTTATTAAATACCCATTGCAAATTTGTATGGAAAATGGTTGTTTACCTTTGATTTCTGAAAAAACGGCACCATATTTATCTTTAACGACCAAATTAACTTTAAAGTACACATATTTTCGAATCGAATGATATATGACACAGCCGTGAAGTACTTTTGACTATTAAATTTTAACAATGTTCGCTCTGGTCACCGGGCTAAAATAAATTGAAATCTTATCAGTACTTCCAAAGCTTAAATTATCTGCGTTACGTTCATTGTGTTATATTATGACCAATGACAAATCAGCGAATTTTGCCATTAATATAAATACATAATGTTGATCGCAGACATGTGTATATGAAACGAGTTACAAAATTGTCCAAATAAATATATTGATTTTTAATATTACTATGTTTTTTCTTGAATTTTTCAATATAATTACAGTTCAATGTGAAAACATTCACTCTCAACCGTTTCCTAATGGCACAGTAAGTATAACTGGTCAGGATATTGGTGCAACGGCAAGCTTTTCATGTGATAGTGGATTTGGTTTAAATGGAACAATGGTCATCACATGCACAGAATCTGGGTGGAATGGTGATATTCCAAAATGCGTAGGTACGGACAATACTTAAAAACACCAGTTTCTAAAATGTAGATCTTCAATCGCGTGATTAGCCTTTATAACCCTTATCGGTGGCGATGGAAGTTAACGTCACAACAATAAGGAAGTTGAAATGAATTGAAAATCACCCAAAAATTAAAAAGGTAGGCCAAATCTTGCTAAGGCAATCTTTGCCTTGAGTTGTAGAAACTGTAATGTTTCAAAATATTCAAATATTATATCAACAGTAAATATACAAAAAAAGTAAATTTACAAAAATACCGAACTCCCATGAAGATTCAAAACGGAAAGTCCTTTATAAGATGGCAAAATCAAAAGCTCAAACACATCAAACGAATGGAAAACAACTGTCATATTTCTGACTTGGTCCAGGCATTCCCTAATGTATAAAATAGTGGATTAAACCGGGTTTTAGAGCTAGCTAAACCTCTCACTTGTATGACAGTTGCATTGAATTCCATTATATTGACAACAATGTGTGAGCAAAACAAACAGACATAATATGTAAAAACGTCAAAAATTGGGGTACAGCAGTCAACATTGGAATATTATCTTAATCACTATAAAAACAAAAATGATCATATCAACGACATAACATTTCAACACATGTGTGCTGTCTACTGGAGATGTGATACGAACGGGGATGATGCAAACAGTTGAATTGATCTAGTATATGCCATATCTTTTAAAAGTTTTATGTTTGTCATTTCCCAGACTTGTATAGGTTAGTGTCAACATATTCTATAAACGAATTCGTTATGTATAGTTACAAGAGCAAATATACTTTTAAAATTTTGGATTAGGAAACAAATGCAATGCTCTTAGATAAATCCATCTCCCCAAGTTAAAACAATAAAATTACGAATCTGGTTCAAAATGAGGATCAACATGCTTTTCACATTTTCGAATGCCCAAAGAGAAGGGGGAAAGAGGATAAGGGAGTTGGAACAATTTGCCAAACGACCCAACTCACAATAATAAAATTTCCGCCTCTTATTTATAGAACTATCATTGGCTTCTATGAAAGAGACTGATTTAATATTTGGTCTGCATCTTGATCATATTTAGTTGTAGTGAGTAAGCACTTTTACATCTACCGTGTAGCCACTTCCTGTTAGCCGATAGTTTGAAATTTTACAAAACTCATTGTACAAGGAAAATGATCGTAATAGTTTAGATAGCATCAGTGAAAGGAAATGACCAGTTATTCTCCAGTATACATGTTACTTGAATCAATTGCATGAAGCGACACAGGTCTAGACCCCGTTGTAAGAGGTTTAGCTAGCTGTAAAACCAGGTTCAATCCACCATATTTTACATAAGGAAATGCCTGTACCAAGTCAGGAATATGACAGTTATTTTTCATTCGTTAGATGTGTTTGAGCTTTTGATTTTGCCATTTTATAACGGATTTTCCGTTTTGAATTTCCCTTAGAGTTTGGTATTTTTGTTATTTTTCTTGTTGGTCTTATTAACATGAACATTACTAAGCATCAGTGAAAGGAAATTACCAGTTATTACCTGAATCAATTGCATGAAGCAACGCAGGTCCAGACCCGGTAATATAATTTGTATGTAATATATGTAAAGTCCTTTATTTCTTTTAATGTAAATTTTGAAATTATAATCAAACAAAAGACGGAAGAATAAAAAATATACTTATTAAATGTCGAAGTGTCTTTCCCTGAATTCACTCTAAATTTAAAGCCCCGCGTACATTATTTCCTGTAAGCATCTTTGCATTTGTAAAATTTGTGTTTCTGCAACTACATTAAATTTTTCTAATATTGACTACATTATTTTTCTTACGAAGAACACTGAAAAGGCAGTTCTTTTTGGAAGATGGTGGTATTTTGGGTAACCATATGAGTTGTTGTGGTTGGGTGTTTGATTAGCAAGAAGCGTGATTGCAGTTATTTGATAATATCAAAAGCTACCTAAGCTCTAAATGAAATATGTTATATGGTTTTATGGTGATTAACAATTGAATCACAGACACAAATTTTGATTTTCACTGGAATTTCTGAGCTATATAACCAAAAGGACCTAAAAAAAAAAAGCCAAATCCATGTAAGGTCAACTTTGCCTGAAGAAGTTGAAACTTTAGTTTCTTTATGATTTCAAAAATTTATAAACGGACAATTTTAAAAAGGTTTGTTATAAATAATGTCAGTACCGAAGTACTGACTATTGAGCTGATGATACCCCTGGGGACAGATAGTCCAGCAGCAGCGGTCTCGACCCAGTGCTGTAAAAAAATGAAAACAACACGTTATAAATTTCATGCGTCCGAAGCGCTTTTCTGGATTTACCTTCATCAGGAACGCTCAAAGCCGAATATTTGACAGCCAAGGAATTATAAAATCCGAAGCAACTGAAGAGCTATATAATCAAAAGGACTTAAAAATAGCCAAATTCATCTAAGATCAACTTTGCCTGAGTGAGTTATAACCTTAGTTTCTTTATAATTTCAAAAAATTATAAACGGAGAATTTTAGAAAAGTTTGTTATAAATCATGTCAGTACCGCAGTATTGACTACTGAGCTGATGATACCCCTGGGGACAGATAGTCTAGCAGCAGCGGTATCGACCCAGTGCTATATAAAATTGAAAACAACACGTTATGAATTTCATGCGTCCGAAGCGCTTTTCTGGATTTACCTTAATCAGGAACGCTCAAAGTCGAATATTTGAATATTTGTAAAATACTAAAATGTCCGTCCTTGGCTTTTCTTCGTGATTTGACGGAAATTACGTGAATACTTTTAGTAAAGCTCAAAGTTAGAATAATTATGTAATTGCTTAAATGAAAAAGATGGTACAATGCCACAAAGATATTGCAAATTAAATGTTTTAATGTATAATATTAGAGTATGTCTCATATTACGAATGTACATGAAACACGGATTATATCGGAAAATAAAAATAACGTTTCTTTTTTTTTAAATGTTTATATACATTTTGCATATATGCTTTCATTGTAATAAATTGCAATTATTTGTTTCACCATATTGAAATGATTTATTGTCTATTCATCTCTTGTCGCTTTAGATCCTTGTGATCCAGATCGATGTGCACCCAGAGGTTTCATATGCAGGTCAAAGGGATTAGAGTATGTTTGTGTTGTTGATTTTATAGGAAAGTGACTTATTCCCGAGTTGTTAAGGTATCTGATGTTAGTTAAGTATGGTTAATATATATTAATATACATATCCTTAGACGAACATAATGTTTACATGCATTCTAATTATTCTGTACTAATCGACGTATATGACTTGTACTTTTTATGTTGCTTAACGTCCAATGGCATATATATATTGTCTAGGTGGCCGAGTGGTCTAGAGCGCTGGACTCAGTGCAGGCGGTGTTGTCTCGATATCCCAATAGCAAGAGTTCGAATCCCGGCGAATGAAGAACAAAAGTTTGCTTCCGCAAATTTGCAGATTTAACATTGTTGTGATTATATTTAGAGAGTAATTATATATTATATATAATTACTGTAAATATCAGCAGTCAAATGCGTTTTGTTTAAATATACTTTTTCACTTTTTTTGGTCTTTTGGAAAATGTTGTTTGTGCTGTATTTAGACCCCTCTACCACGAAATTTTTTTGCATGCACACGTATAAAAATTGCGGTTTTTATCCAACGCAATCATAGGTTTGAACGTTGTTTTCAATTTAGACTTATTTATATTTTTTCGTTTAGGCTTGTATTATATTTGCCTTCGGTTTATATGATCCGTTCATCCTATTTCGACTCTTCAAAGCTCAAGAGTCTATCCCAAATTGAGGTAAATTATATGGCCTTCCAAATACCGTTTCGATTCCTAACATCACTGAAGAGACATTAATTGTCGAAATCCGGATATGGTGTACAAATTTTGGCACCTCATTTTTGCGGTATACCATCTTTTCCGCAAGTTTATTGTTTTCTGTTTGGTATTAAATTAATAATATAGATCTATTTTGTTACATCATGTGATCCGTTTATTTGGCAATCGCCAATGGCAGACAGCAGGGTTTAAGAACATCCGTTGTTCGACCTGTTAGTCAAATGCGTTTTGTTTAAATATACTTTTTCACTTTTTTTGGTCTTTTGGAAAATGTTGTTTGTGCTGTATTTAGACCCCTCTACCAAGAAATTTGTTTTGCATGCACACGTATAAAAATTGCGGTTTTTATCCAACGCAATCATAGGTTTGAACGTTGTTTTCAATTTAGACTTATGTTCAGGACAAGAACAAATCAACAATAAATACAATACGTACTCCTTAAATAGAGGACGTTCGGTATGAAGGGCTGGGAAACTTGGACTGCGAGTTGAAAGAGTGGGTATATAGGATAGGGACAAAAACTTTGCAACGGAACACTATCGGACCCCTAATAGAGTTGTTGTAAGAGTTCATCGCATGTTGAACGCGTGGCAATACATGAGGCATTGGATTGAACGTTCCCAGTCTGACCGGACGTCGCTGCATGCTTGTACATCCCGCACAATATTACAGACTTCAAACTTTACAAGTGTTTTACTGCCGGTTTGAAGAAGACAACAGTGACTTAATTGATTTTTTTTGTCTTTGTGTATATATTTTTTATTTCTCTTCTTGGTTGACTTTTTTTTTAATAAAAAGTGTTAAAAGTGTTTGATTATATTAATTATGAAATTACAAATCAAATAATAAGAAAAGTCGAGAGATTTTCTTGTTCAGGCTGGCAGTAACAATGCGTATTGAAACATCAAAGTAGTGGCCCTTTTAACTATCACCAGAGAAAAAAATCTATACATAAGAAAAACATACATTTTGTTGATTTGATATGTGTTTATATATTAGAAAATATTGTCAGTATTTGCTGCACTTAAAATATATTAAATTACAGAATAACGATAGTAACTGGTTCTTTACGATATTAAAATAAAAAGGATAATTCAAATTTAGTCATTTAAAATTGATGACAGACCGACACTGATATATGATAGACGTTACAGACTGCAATCAGATAAAAGGTAACATCGTCAAATCTCTAAATACATGCTAAGATTTGTTGGAACAAAAAATGCAATTACCTATGTTTTAAAGAAAATACTAAATATCCAATGTTATTTATTTTTTTGGTTGGCATTTGTAAACTCATTGACCCATTGTTTTAAATACATTTTTTCCTGTTGCAGGTTGCGAAATAAGAATGAGAGTTAATTATTTCAAGGCAAAACAGAGTGAAGTTATATTCAAAGGGTTGAAAAAAAGAATACATCACGATGTGTACATAAAATAAAGAATACAAATATCACATTCCTTTTATATTTTAAAACATGGACAATATATATTTTCTTCTCAATTTTCTTTTGACCTTCCAACAGGCCACTTACAAACCCTCTCATAGACTTTTTACAAGGGTTCTTAACATGCAAAGAGTGTGGCACTTTCTTTACACGAGGTATCGAATCTAATGTTCCCTATCTGACCAGACGTGGTTGTGTACTTACATCATACACAGCCCAACGGATTCCCCATTGGAGTCCGGGTTTTACTGTCGGTCGGAAGTAGGTGAAAACATTTCTATTCCTTAGTCATACTTGTCTCTTAACAAGAAAAGAACATAAAAAGAAAAGCTGAATATATTTAAAGCCAACTTTGACTGAAGAAGTTAGAACAACGGATAATTAAAAAAAGGTACCAAGAACTAGCTTTTAATAACTACTTCTGTTACTAATTAGTAGTCTTCGATCGGCATCTTGTCTATTGTGTCATTTTGTTTTCGACATGTTGAAATTGTAATATCAAACCTAAAATGGACATTTTACATCTATCGAGTCCAAATGAAGATAATTTGAGCAACGAAAGGTTATTGTTCGGACTTCAACAATGAGCAAATCCGTACAGTTGCTATTATAATGACCCGACATAACAAAATGTAAAACAATTAAACAAACAATTTATGACAAATCAGTAAGTGTAAGATAAGTTCCTTCCATTCCATTACCAATCATCTTACCATTATATAGAGGAGAAGAAATGGCAAAACCATCCAGAACAGACAATACATTAAGTGACGCCCTTAAAAACAAGAAATTACCAAATTGCAATATGTTTCGGAATTGTGATTGACTCGTTAAAGAATATTTTAAGATAATTACCTAAGACTTGTGATATATTCTGTTGTATTGCATTGTGAAGTGTACGATTATCATGTTTATAAGATAACATTACATATTTTTTTTTAAATAATCCGTATTTTTGTTTGGCTGACAACAATTTCGTGGCATTCTCAAATCCGATTTTTTTTTTTTTATTTTATTAATTCAAAAAATGCAGCATTCATAGGAAAACAAACCAAAAGCTTGTTATATATCGTTATGGTTGTAGCAATTTATTTGATTAGAATTGTTTGTTTGTAATTCTAGCAGGGTTGTAAAATTTTAAACCAACATTCAATTCTTAAGTTAAATAAAACCTTGACTTTTCAGTTCCTTTTCTCCCCGAATGTGACCGACCGAATTAGACTTATCACCGGATTTGTACTAGAATGAGTAACACGACTGGTGCCACATGTGGAGCAGGATCTGCTAACCCTTCCGGAGCACCTGAGATCAACCCCAGTTTTTGTTCGGGTTCTTGTTGTTAAGTCTTTGGTTTTCTATATTGCGTTTTGTGTACGGTACTGTTGTTTGTCTGTCTTTTTCTTATTTAGCCATCGCGTTGTCAGTTTATTTTTGACTCATGAGTTTGAATGTCCCTTTGGTATCCTTCGCCTCTCCTTTTCATATGAATTTCTAGTTTAAATAATTATGACGTCTTGAAAGGCTATTATGATTTTTTTAATGTGACGCTTTCCTACGTTATAAAATTAAAATAGTGTTTCAAGACGTCATAATTATTTGGACTTTGAAATTCCTTCTCATCGTTGAAAAAAAGGGGCACTGGCAATTAATAAACCCTCTGTCTAGAAGGTTTTGAAGGTCTAATTAAAGTTGCTGCTATTTATTTTCAAAATCAAAGATATTATCGAACCTCTGGAAGGCCGTTTATGATGAAGGTCGGGAATTTTTGACTACCACTGGAAAATGAGTGTAATTGAATAGGGACAGAAATTTTGCCTGGCAACAGACACCTTAGAGAGTGTTTCAAGAATTCTTACAGGGCAGACACTCTCTGTACACAAGGCATCGAATTTAACGTCCAAATTCTGATCGGACGTGGCTGCGAACTTATACATCCTGCACTTACAAACTGACGCCTAACTATGGTATGGGTTTTCTGCCGGTTTGAAGAATACCAACGTGACTATGTTTTTATTCACCAGTCATCCTTGAGGAGCTATTTTATTGAAATCCATCAACTAGATTAGGATATTGATGCTTTCCCTATATTTACAATGAAACCGTTATAAATATAGTAGATGTACACAATGGCGCTGTGTAATAAAGATTACTTGAAAGTTTTACAGACATACAATGTAGGCGGAGTTACGGAAAGGAGATGCCTATGTCCTATAATAACAATTAAAAAATGTATATGGAATGGTAAAGTCTGTGATTTTTTATGGGAAACCCCATGGATTGTTTTGATCAAACGTAGAAGACACACAACATCTAGATGCAATTATAAATTTCAATTTGAATAATGCAATTTGTTTATATTTTGGAATACAATTGTTTGAACTGGAGTAATATTGAATAAACATACAAATTATTTGCTTTAACATTTTTGTATCCAAATATCGGAAAAATCAATACATTCAGTTAAAACATATTTAATGATATAACTGCCCCTATTTAGGCAAATGCGCTTCGTGGTGTTGTAGACGTGAATAGTTTATTCAAAGCAATAGTTTTAAAACATTTGACTTTTCCACACTTTACACAAGTATTCCCCATTCCAAACTAAAAGACAAATTGAAAGAGTTGGTATCACTTTGTTTCATTAAAAAGAATGGCGAACGTATATACAAGTATCTTGTCTTGGGGAGGGATAAATCCTATTTTGTAAAGAATCACTCTGATTCAAACAAAAAATTCTCTGAAACTGACATTATCAAGATGCTTGATTTCTTGATTGACAACATATTTGTTACGTTTGGAGGACGTGTTTTTCAACAGACTGTCGGAATTCCAATGGGAACCAATTGCGCCCCTCTTCTTGCCGACTTGTTTTTTATTATTATGAGGCTGACTTCATACAGGAACTTCTTAGGAAGAAAGATAAGAAGTTAGCAATATCCTATAACTTTACGTTCCGCTACATAGATGATGTTCTTTCACTAAATAATACAAAATTTGGTGACTATGTTGAACGAATCTATCCCATCGAACTAGAGATAAAGGATACAACAGATACAATTAAGTCTGCCTCATATCTTGACTTACATCTAGAAATTGACAATGAGGGTAGCTTGAAAACAAAACTTTACGACAAAAGAGATGATTTCAGCTTCCCAATTGTAAACTTTCCAATTGTATGTAGCAACATTCCAGCAGCGCCTGCATACGGAGTATATATCTCCCAATTGATACGATATTCCTGGGCTTGTGTTTTCTATCATGATTTCCTTGATAGAGGATTGCTGCTCAAAAGGAAGCTATTAAACCAAGAGTTCCAAATGGTGAAGTTGAAATCATCCCTTCGTAAATTTTACGGACGTCATCACGAGTTGGTTGACCGTTATGGAATAACCGTTTCACAGATGATATCGGATATGTTCCTTATGTCGTAACTACAATACCCTTCCCTTTTCACGAATTTGACCTACCGATTTGGCTATTTACCGGATTTGTATAACTTAAGCAACACGACGGGTGCCACATGTGGAGCAGGATCTGCTTACCCTTCCGGAGCACCTGAGATCACCCCCAGTTTTTGGCGGGGTTCGTGTTGCTTAGTCTTTAGTTTCTATGTTGTGTCTTCTGTACTATTATTTGTCTGTTTGTCTTTTTTATTTTTAGCCATGGCGTTGTCAGTTTATTTTCAATCTATGAGTTTGACTGTCCCTCTGGTATCTTTCGCTCCTCTTTTAAGACATTTGAGAAATAATACCTGTTGATGAACAACCTAATATTAAGAATAGATAATGCATTCTTATGCTTTGTATATTAGTCAATTTACATATACTACATTTGTCAAAGTATTTTCCTATTTTTCTTTTTTTTTTTTTTTTTTTTTGATTATAAACATATAAGTATCAAAATGATTGATATTGAAAACTCGATAGTATTGTAACAAGTTCAAATTTATGATTTTTATTTTCTTATTCGTGGCCTCAAACGTTAAATAAAGTATCTATGAACAAAACAAAACACATATCTATATATTTATTTGAATACTAGGTATATTAAATTTTGCATGCGTAAGTGCGACTTTTAACACTAATTAAGTATAGTTTGAAGATAAAGAAATATATACATTTATTACAAGTCTTATATACATTGTGTAAGGTTTGAAGGTTTGTTGAATATTATGTAAAATAATTAAGAAATCAGGCATATGATAAGTTCCGTAAAGATTGCTAGAGTGGGCCGCTCTTGGTTTTATTTTATTATACTAAAGGGACATAATTTAATATTGGTCAAAATGATGCTCACGTGAAAGATACAATTTCAGTAATAATAAGAATCTAAGGACTATCATGCCTTTCAATCCTTAACACTCATTTTACAATAGAACTCTTTTATTTATGAGTAGTAAACTTTAATACCAGTTCAGTTAGATTATGAAATTTTGAGATTTTAAAAGAGGATTGGGCATACAGTTTTCATAGTGTTCATTATTATACATTTAAAATAAAATATTTAGTTTGGTAAATAATTACAAACAATTCAATTTGAGTTTTGAATCTATTCTATTTTTAATATATTTAAAGAATGCATTAATGTGCGTTATAGTTCCATTATTAAAATATGATTTGAGAATCTATAAAACTTAAAGTTCATTATATGAATGTATGTTTTTTTTTTTTTGGTTTGTTTTGTGTCGTTAATTCATAATTGTGTATAACTGTATTTAAATGTTGACTTGGCCACTTGATATCGAACAATAAAGATCTATTCTGAATTTGTGTCATTTACATTTAAGGTCAAGTTATCAAAACATAAGACGATACAAAAAACAAACACATGTATCGACACAACTTAAATATGCATTGCGGATTAATTACGTGTAAACATTAAATACTTTTTTTTATTTAGCAACTAAATAATACCATTGATAGTCACTGTTTAATTAGATAGATTCCTTCACTGTTTAATTAGATAGAGTCCCACACTGTTTAATTACATAGATTCCTACGCTGTTTGATTAGAATCTAATCTAATCTAATCTAACTTATCTTTAAACCCCCTTTGTAGAGGAACCATATTTTCATATGTAGAACAGGTGCTCTCTTTATATACAGTGCTGCTTCTCCTTCCACCATTGGGCATCTAACCATATTTACATGCTCAGCTCAAGTGCTCTCTATATACAGTGCTGTTACTCCCTCCACCATTCGACATCTGATGTGCGCATATTTACAGTGACGTCCTACCCCCCACACAATTTGCATAAATTCCTTTATTTTACTGTTTAATTCACTTGATTCCAAAATTTGTGTGGTTCCCCCAACCACGCCCTTATCGATGTTGAGATAACGGAATCGCTTGTCTTATTATCACTTCGCACTAGTTTTATTACTGTCCACATACCATCTTGTAACGGC